>CM069145.1:46305113-47640110 GCA_035221665.1 Okamejei kenojei
ATTTTTTTTCAGTGCAAAGGCATTGATCTCACATAACAAACGAGAGTGTGTTAAACAAACGCTGCCCATTTCCATAGTCTATTAACAGATTCCTTTGTGGTGCCTCAGATCTGTCTTGCCAATGTAAACAATTTCTACTTATCTACATTCGATTTGAAACTCTCGCGCCTCCCATTAAGTTTCACATCTCCTCAAACATATATTTGCCTATTATTGTTTCCGCTGATTCCGCCACAGGACTTCGACTGTCAGGGAATGAGAACATTATTGCTTCCCCATGATGATACCCCAAAGTGGATATACTCACAGCTGGATGGCCTTATTTAACTTGTGATGGTTTTATGTTAAGAATTAGCACGCTAAAAAGCTTTTCATACTGATCACATCGTAACATGGCTATTAGAACTAAAACTGACTGAGTATTGCTATGAACCAAGTTAATGTTCACATGATAGGTCCCCAAAGCCAAATTTGGTTAAAAGAATGTTTGGAAATGACCACGTGATAGGTACAAAGGAGCCAGGAATCCCACCATACCCTGCATGACATGAACAAGATCCCAGTCCCGCATTTGCATCCACCCAAACAGACTTTCAATATCAGTGCAGCTGAATTGCAGAAATGTACAAAATAGGTAATCATTTGGCAGGTACATGTGTACTGTGAGCGAGGAGATTGACCCCGATTACCAAGTGTAAGGCATCGGGGTTACATACCTCATGTGACCTTGCTGCATAAGGAATTCACGTTTCAAACACTGCATACATAATCGTAGAGTCCATATTTTCAAGAGATAGAGCCGTCCTAAGTCTCTACTGGAATTTTATGTTAACTCACCTTTTACATCCCCAAACTAGTAAATTAGAAATTTATAATAAAAATAAATAATACTCCCTCCTCTTAGGTCCATCTTCAACAATTAAGAGGCCTGTGATATCGTACTCATCTATTCTACAAATGCTCTGATTTTATTTCATGTGAAACTAAAGTAAATGCTTCCATTTTTATATATTATAGAATCCCACATGGGCCGCTCACTTGAATGATGTGCTTCTGATTGCTCTTTGCATCTCCTTTGCACATACATGCTCGCCAGCATATATCTCAGCCAACGGAAATATGACAAATAGTCAAATATTTTGAATCAAAATAGTTGTATCTAACAAAGCTTGAATGTGTATTTGCAATATGGCATCTAAGTGCTTTAGTATGGAACGGGATACTAAGCTAACGTTAGCTAAATGTGCAGATGAACCACAAAGCTTGGTGTGTGATGAATGTGCGGATGGATGCTATGAGGAAAATGCCAGGTCAGATGACGTGGACAGTTGTTGGGGAGTTGGCAGAATGCAGTTTAATGTAGCATAAACTGTGCAGGTTATCACATTTGGTGTATCAAAAACGGGAAGGCAGATTACTTTTCTAAATGTGTCTAAGCTGCGGAAAAGGGTAGCTACAAAGGGATGGACGGAGTCCTTGTTCATCTGTCTAATGAAAATTAAGCATGTGGCGCAGCAGGAGTGAAGAAAGCGAGAAGGTGCATGTAGGCCTCCATAGTAACACAGAGGAGTTGAGTATAGGAGCCAGAATCCTTTGCAGTTTGTATAGGCCCATATGTGAGAACCAACATGAGCGCATTGTAGTGCTAGTTTTGATACTAAATTTACTTTCCCAGTTGGATAGACATCTTGCTATTTGAGGGTTGCAGCGTAGGTTTACAGGGTTTATACACCCGACAGGATGGGGCCTGTGGTAAGCTGAGACGAATGGACAAGGGCGGCCTGGGTTCTTGTACCTAATGCTCGGAGTTAACGGATAGAAGAGAGGGGATCTATTGATTATATAAGAGATTATAAGGTGTTTGGACACATTAAGAGGATAAGGATGCGGAGAATATGTTCCCCCGATGTTTGGGTGATTTCTGAGCACTGGAGCCAGCAGTTTAGAAGGAAAAAGTGGGTAAGCCATTTAGAACGGAGACAAGGAATACGTTTCTACACGAAGAGTGCGCGAGTGCTGTGGATATCTCTGCCCTGGCAGAGCGACGGCTTGGAGGCCGGTTGTCGCGGATACTTTCATGAGCAGAGCTAGACTGATAACGAGGCCTCTTAAAGATAGTGGACGTCAAGGCGGAATATGAGGGAGAAGGCAGAAACGGCGTAGATGTACTGATGGGCGCATGATATGCCATGATCACATTGATGGCGGTGTGGCTCAATGGGTCGATGGCCTACTATACTGCACTATTGGATATTGTCGATGGCAAATTAGCTGTGGCACGCATCAATCTCTGGCACTAGTTACAGCCTGCCACATTAGGAGGATCCACTTATTCCATTCTTTGGTGTCGGCCGTTAAACACCTCCATTATTGTCAGTACTTTACCATCAATTTCATGTGCTCAAACCATGTTAGCCTAACCTCATTTGAATGCCTTCTGAAAATCGAAATGCACAATTCATGGATTTCTTTATTAACCTCATACTTCAGTCAACCCCATTTTCTTTCGCAAAAAAACACATTGAGCTGCTCAATTCAATTTTTTTTAAATGTGTTCTGCGTTTACAATCTTTCTTTGTAGTTCCCGCTTTTTACCTAACTGGCATTAGGCTAACAATTCTGCTTATTCCTTTTTTTTTCCCTTTCTCAAATTGAGGGATTATATTGATAAGTTCCATTCTTCGGAAAATTCGGCCACTCGGATATAATTTTGTAAGGTGACAAATGGTACACCCACTATTTCATAGCAGTTCTTTCCCGAAAACTCTGGTATACCGACATTGGGTCCTTGGATTTTATAAGAAGTCAAGAATATTCCATCAGGCGTGGAATTCGACAAGTACATCTCTATGTGTATCAGGAAGTAGTGATTTGCCACAGGTTACTCAGCAGCCTATCTTTACTTGTAGTTGCGTGGTTAGGCCCAATACACTTGTAGTCAGTGGTTGATCTCCAGGATGTATGCTGACCCATTGGTAATAACATTGCGAGGTGTTTGGCCTGCGTCTGCATTGTGCAGTGACTAAGGAAACACGTTTTGTGAATCTATTTCTCCTGGCCAGTCTCCCCAGCAAGACGCCCCCAAACCGACTAATAAAAGTCAGCGGCTAGCACCATTTATCAGAATTTGATTGGCTCTCAAGAGACATCAATTCCACATAAGGACATTATATATCCTCCTTCCATGAACTGTTTTCTCAATCTAAACAATCTAAATAACCTTTCTCATGTTGTGACTGAGGTCAAAGAAAATGGCTTGCATCGGCATTTTACTGGGGTTGGAGGAGATCTCCCTCATGAAATAGGTCATGGAGACCTATCCAAAACGACGTGGAGGCCAGCACGCACTGAGGAAAATCGACAGTATAAGCTGGGGATATTCAGTTTACATGAATTTACATGAGGCAATGGAGGAGGAAATGAGAAACGGCGGAAGGCATAAGGATGGATCCTTGAGATATCCTGGGAGTTCATATATGGGAGGTGAGGACACGATTAGTATGATAGCTCTTTTGGGGGGGGGGGGAGAGAGATATTAGTTAAAAAAAAAAGCTAATTAAACCTGGTGAGCGGGAAAATGGACAGGGTGAAGTATTTCGGTGGGACCCTTCACATTTTCTTACACAGATGCTGCCTGACTGTTGAGTTCTCTGCCGTTTGTGTATTGTTCAAAATTTCTAGCATCTGCTGACTGGTGATCTCAATGGAAACTGAAATTAAGTAATATTTTCCATCTATTCATCTGCCCTGATTCTGACTGAGTAAAATAACTGGTCTTTGGATACATTTAAAATCTGAGCTAGTTACAATACAGTTATAGCTTGATACTTTTCCTCTGATTTAAAAAAAAAAAAATAGATCAGAAACAATTGTGGTGTCATTTATTTTCATAAAGGATACCTTGACGTATCCACATATGAATGAGTAATAGAGATTACAGGGAAATCGCAAAAGGCATTTACAGAGTACTTGAATTCTTAGTATCGGGTATAGTGGCCACAGTTGTATACAGTCTGCGAAGTAAATACTGTCAGCAGCAAGTAAAGTAGCTTCTACATTTTATCTTAAATAGCTCGTTCATAACAAATGTTTTTAAAAAAAATTGAACAGTAGATCATAGTTAGCATACCCTTCTGCACAGATGACGATTGAAATGCATATAAATATAAGGAATTCTCATGGAATATATATTTATTTAGAGTGAACAGATCTCAAAGTACTATTTTCGTAAGATTAACCATCCGGCAGTTGCCAGCAGCTCCTCCACTCTACAGCCTAGTAACGGCCTGATATATTAAGATATGTTACATATGTTGTTATCAGCTGATTACCTTCCTCCAAATACCCCTTCCATGCACAATGACACCTAGTCCATGCTAATACAACTCTCACACATCACTTAACAGCAATTTAAGTACCGTAATCTCTACTACTTTAGTGGCGTGATTTCAGATCACCCCAAGGCCTGCCTTGACTTTTCCACTGCAAAACAGGACCAACTCCCAGACTGTGATGCATGTTGGAAGATGACGTTGTGTGTGAAGACTCCATATAATACAAGTTCTTTTTTTATTTTTTGCACGGACCCCGCAACCAATTTTGACATGTGATGAAATCCTAGAATAAAGCAGTACTACCTGCTCACAGGTGGAGAAACAGTTGCTGAGTAAAACACATAATACATGTTACCAAAGCGGACACTGACTCCGCATTCACACAGCTCTAAGATGAGGTGACGTCCACCACAGACCATGTACCTAATTACTCTCACCCCCTATTAAACCCCGAAGCTCCCCGCAGTCGAACGCGTCACTAACTTCAAACTATAGCTCTCAGGGAATGCCAGCCAAGGAACATGAGAGGAATTTCCATGCAATGTCAACAAACTATTATGTTAACTTACACACATAACCCAGTCTCCCATCCAATAACCACCACCATCACAGAATCCCACCAACCACGGCTTAAAGGCCACGATCAACACAACTTTTCTGTAGATTATCAAGAAACTTATCCAAACTCACCATCTTATAGTCTTAGTCTTAGCCTATACTTGAGAAATAGCAAAATAAAACCAACTAACCATGATAAGGCAGTAGGGGTAGTACGCAAGACAGAAACCCACCCCCCCCAGACACCATGAAACGAGCACCCACCCTTCAATCACCTTCCTTAAAGGTAGTTTTTAAAATCAAGGGAGAAAGCCCATAACTTCGCCAGACCCCACAACTCCCCCCCCCCCCCAAGCTACGAGAACCAAGAAATGTGATTCAAATTCAAAATTATTCTGCCTCCATATCTTCCCATTTGCTCCACCTAATGTACTTTATTTGTTTTTATAGTATTATTTGATCTGTTTGGAAAGCAACTAAAAACAAAGCTTTTCACCCATTTGTACATAGTGATAGTTAATAAACCTAAACTGAAGCAGTAAACAAATTAGCATGAGTAAAGAAATATCATATGTAAGTTATGAACGAGAACTTCAATCTGAAGGATATACTATAAACTTATATCCACCGTTTTGAAAGAGGTGGCTATGGAAGGTCGTAGTACCCTGAAGCTTAACTTCTTAGAACTATTTACAGATTGAGGTAGTTCCATTGGACGACAACAAATATAAATAACCACAGAATTTAAAAAGGAGAAGCAGAGAAAATAGGGAATTCTGAGCTGCAGTGAGTTGTCAACAACATGACCACAGAATCCTACCACGGGCACCGACCCACCCCCAATCCCAAGTTACAGTCGCAGGAGAATCTGACAATTCTGAATATTATTAATTCTTTATTACAGAGAGCATTGACTTCTGAGACCTATCCCAGAGACCCTTCCATTCTTACTTGCATTCCCAGCAGATTAGGGATACTTACACAGGCAATCCTGCAACACAGGAATGCCGTCATTGTCTTACGCCTCCCTGTCCTGGCGTGGAATGGGGAACGGAGATGGTAGCAGACAGAGAAAAGAGTAGGATCTACAGTCTGTTAATTTCAAACAAACTCACTTATTTCACCATGAAGAAATTTTAACATAGAAAATATACAAAGTTGTACTGTATTCTGCCACACCCCCAATTAAAAAGCACTGTCTTGTAATAAAATCATAGTTTATATAAATCAACTCACAACTGTTGCAATCATTCTATTGTATCAATCAAACATCCAATGTAATGGCAGAATAAACAGCTGGTTATAAAATCATCCTTAACGTAATTTAAACAACTGCTTGGTTGGCAATATTTCTGATTTCTGATTAATGGTCATTGACCTGAAAATTCAGTATATTCTCTGTCTGTCTCTCTCTGCAGATGTTGACTGATCTTGCTGATTAATTCCCGCAGTTTCCTGTTTTTATTTCAGCTAGAGTTGGGAAATGTGAATTCACCTCAAAAATATTGTTCCTCTTATATTAAAACCTATCCTTCTTGGTTTTCTATACATTTGCTATCGAGATAAGTTATGAATATTATTCTATCTATCCATTTCTTTGTATACATCTAGGTCTCTCCCAAAACCCTCTCACTTCCTCCACTCCAAGAGAACAAACATTGTCACATCTTCCCCCATGTCCCTTCTGCAGGCACCACTGACTTTGTGGACTCCCTGGTCCGTTCAACCCCTCCCGGTACCACCCCTTCCTATCCCCTTCAACGTAGGGGTTTTAAACACCTGTCCCTGCACTTCCTCCCTCACCACCATCCAGATACCTCACAATCCCGGTGAAGCAGGGGTCTTTTTGCCCTCTTCTAACTTTGTCTACTGCATTTGATGCATATCTTGTGGCCTCCACCATTTGCTGAACAAGCATAGACTAGGTGACGTTTTGCGTGGCACTTGCCGGGGTTTTTCTGTCGCATGGGACTATTAGAAAACTCTCCTTCCCTCTCCCCACACTAAATTGAATGTCCTTACGCACCTTAACGATTGCTATGGAGACGTCAAACAGAAATTGGGGGAACTGTATCTCATTTTACAATCCAATCAGGTGAATAGATCAATCAAATCATTCTTTCAGGTAGATGGATTGGAAAGTCTTAGAGGTCACCCCCCATGATAGGCGAAATGCGGGCAGCTGGGATTGGCGTAGATGGGTTCATCTAGGTCGTCGATGGACTAGTAGGGCTGAGGGCCTATTTCCGTGCCTCTACGAGCTACAATCCACCAAAATTTTCCTATTTCACGTAAGCTTCACTCATTTGTCACCTCCTTTATTTTTACTTTGTTACCTCTCCTTCCCTTGTCTTGCTCCAGCCTTCACAAACCAGTCTTACATCACCTGATTCATCCGCCCATTATCTTTTTCAACGATTTGAATGAGATGTACAGCCAATGATTAAAATAGGTGACCTCATAGGTGGCAAGACTGTTATCAATTAGTGACTTGGCAAATGGAGTTTAATCCAATAAGTGTCTGGTGGTTTACATTTTGGGAAGTAAACCAGTGACAGGACTGTTCACAGTGAATGGTGAAAGAATTGAAGGCTTGGGAATCGGTGTAATACAGCACAGACAAGTATTGCAGAGTAGGAGGGATCAGCGACGTACAAGTACATAGTTCTCTGAAAAGTGGTGTACAGATAGATAGGGTGGCAAGCAGCTTCTGGCATACAGCCTTCAGCAGGCTGTGGATGATTTGTATAAAAGGTGGGGGACTGTCATGTTAGTAAAGCAGCATTTAGGAGTATCGTGTTCATTTCCATGTCACCCTATTATGGGAAGCAGAAGGACGTACCTTTAGGAAGAAGATGAGGAGGAATTGATTTGGTCAGAGGGTGGTGTGTATTGTGGAATTCATAGCACCAGGACATCGGTGGGGCTGTTATTGGGTATTTAGAAAGTGCAGATAGACATGTTAGTACCCATATCAACCATTTATACATTTACGCCGGGAAACAGGCCCTCTCGGCCCTTCAGTCGTGACGACCATTTGATTTTCCCCTAGTTCCCATCTACCTGCACTCAGGACCATACGCTCTCCTTTACCTGCACGTCCTTATCCTTCACTTTACTCTTAAATGTTTAAAATCGAATCTTGCTCCACAACTTCTGCTGAAGTGATTCCAACACAGGCCACAGCTGCCCTGAGTTAAGAAGTTCCCCCTCACGGTTACCCCGACCTCTGTTCCTTTAATTTCATGTCATGCCCTCTTGTTTGAATCTTCCCTACCCTCAATGGGAAAAAAGTATTCGACGTCAACTCTGTCTATCCCTTTCATCATTTTAAAGACCCTCAATCAAGTCCCTTAACCCTCTCAGCGCTTCTAAAGAATAAAGCTCCCTATAACTTGCTTCAACCTTTCTCTGTAACATAGTTAGCGGACAGACCGCTGGCAACATTCTAGTAAATCTCCTCTGTACTCTCTCATTTTGTTGACCATCCTTCCTATATCTCAGGGCGACCAAGATTGTACACCCATATCAGATTGGTCTTACCTATGCCTTGTTCAATTTTAACCTTACTTCCCTACTCTTATTCAATGCTCTGATTTATAAAGGCCAGCTCACCAAAGGCATTCTTTACCACCCTATCTACATGCGATTCCACCTAAGGGAACTAATGCACAGTTTGTTCCTAGATCCCTCATTGATTCCGACAGGCATTCCTCAATTCCCTACTCATTTACCATGTACGTTCCCTATTCTTGATTATAGAGTCATACAGTATGGAGATGGCCCTTTGTCTCAACTTGCCTCACCGTCCTTCATGTCCCTTTAACTAGTCCAGCCTGTCTGCGTTTGGCCCATATCACTGTTAAACCTATGCGTCTATCCATGTACCTATCCAAGATATTTCTTTAAACATTGCAGATAGTACCTGCCTGAACTACTCCTCTGGCAGCTCGTTTCATACATCCACCCCCTTTGTGATAATCAGTTACCCCTCAGCGTTCCTATGGAATCTTTCCCTCCTCACCTTAACTCACCTGGTTCGCGTTTCCCCCTACTCTGGGACAAGACTGTGTGGGTTTACCTGATCTATTCCTCGCCATGATTGTGCTACACCTTTATTAATCACCCCATATTCTTCCTGTGCTTCTAGGAATCTTGGAGGGTATAAGCTATAGGGTCTGGAGGCTGAGCAGGCGAGGACTCTCTCTCCCTACAGCTGTCAGAGCCCTCGAGTCCTGGCAACATCTTCGTGATTCTTCTCAGCACCTTTTCAGCTTGACCATCTTTCCTATAACACATGGTGCCCAAAACTGAACACAATACTCTAAGTGTGGCCTCACCAATGTCTTAATTAACTGCAACATGACCTTTTTTTCCCAACTTCTGTTTACTCAGTGGTAAATAAGGGTATCAAAGGTTAAGGGGATGAAAGTGAGAGAATGAGGTTTTGAGCGGCAAAGATAGATCAGCCATGATGGAATGGCGGGGGTAGGACTCAATGGGCCGAATGGCCTAATTCTGCTCCTATGAGTTATGAAAAGATGCCATTAGGATGGAAGAGCGCAAAGTAATTTACAAGGATGTTGCCAGGCTCAAAGGACTTTGGGAAAGATTTGGGCAGGCTAGGACTTTATTCCTTGGAGCATTAGGATAGCTCATACATTCTGTTCATCCAGAAACTTCCATCTTGTGGTTGAATGGCTCTAGAATAGCTCAAGTTCTTCAGATGACGATGCATTAGGGAAGCATACAGTAAAAGAGCATTAAGTCTCTCATATCTGATATGTGTGCACATCAGGCACCTCCTATACTGGTGTGAACAGTGGAAATCATCATCTTGGAAGGCTGATGGCATTATACACTTCTCCCTGGCTCTCACTGTTGTGATGCTTCCGTTACAGAGTTACAGATAGAAATGCCATGTCAGTAGTGTTGGCAATCCCAAGCTTCACCCTCAGGATCAGTACTCACTAAACAAAACCCGTGAGAATGAACGAGTCACGAGATTCCAGGTCATGAGATTATCTTTTCTTGCAATTAATGATAGGTTGAACTTGACGGAGAGCGGAAGCCGTTTAAATTCGTAGGTGGCCATTTGATGTATAGCCTGATATGCAAGCCTCAGCAATGTTGATATGATTGGATCATGAGAGTTATTCGCAATAATATGCAACAAAATTGCAAAATGCTTGCCCAGATCCTGTGGTGAGGTCTTGGAGCTGATCGAAAAACTTATAACGAGCATGTCTGGAAGCTGTAAAAGATCTAAGCAAAATTGTGTTAACTCGACTACTCAGAATATCCATTCGAATAAACAAGTATTCAAATAATATGGTTTTATATGGAAATTCTAACTCTAGAACACTTAAAATATGCATCCTATTTTTACATTTCTTCATAGTGTGAATGCCATCAGCAAAAACAACCCGAGTGGTGTATATGCCATCAGAAGGAAGTTAAGATACATGAAAGAGCCTGGAGTCATTTAGGTCGGCTTGGGTAAGGGTGGAAGACTTCTAATTGAAGATGTCAGAGGAAGAAATGGGTTTTTAATGCTATCTGGTAGTTTCACACTCACCACCTCTAATTGTAATTGCAAAGTTATTAAAATACTATAAATTCTCCAAACTGCCACAGCAGATTAATGTCTTTGGATCACGAGTGTTTTCAGCTTTTTTGATATAGATTCAACGACTATCCATAAGGCTTATCATGTGCATACTGCATGAGAGATTCGTAAGACTAGTCTCAATTAAACACGCCTCAAAAAACAGGAGTCATTTTTACAACTATGATCTGGACAACTTTGAAAACAAACTTTAAAACCCAGCTCAATAAAAAACGCAGCAATTCAGGTACACTGGGGCCTTCTTTCCCATCTGAAGATAATAAGCACAGACATTCTGCTCAGAGGCTCTGCTCTGCTATTGAATATTTACCGATTCATAACATCCAAAAGCCACAACCTGTAATTCCAAATGGATACAAAAAGAAACTGCAGATGGTGGTATCTTGTGAAAAACACAAAGTGCTGGAAGGTCAGGCAGCATCTGTGGAGGGAATGGACAGACGATGTTTCGGATTGGGACTCTTTCAGGTGGATCGTTTTTGATTCTTACAGGGTTTATTAATGAAGTAAAGGCACAAGGGGAATGCTGGCAATTCCACAAGACCATTCATGGCGATGTTGAGATAGCGGTTGCCTTTCAGTCACCAGCATTCAATGTCAGGCCGTAATACACAAGACTGCAAAACATTCTTAGGACCAATAGATTATTAGATTCTGTAGCAACTAAACATCGCAGACTTTTATAACACATACCATAATAAACAGAGGTAAAGCAGATCGAGAAAGATGTAAAATTAAAGTTGGGGGATGAGGAAGTGATAGAGGGAGTGGATTCTAAAGTTGCAAAATCTGGATGCAGAGGTCTTGTGGGGCCCTGGAGTGGGACGATGACAGAATGGGGAAGCCAGGAATCAGGGAGTCTGAAGAACTGTAGGTAGCGTCAGTATACATGGATTTCTGCTCCAGAAGTTAGGCCCACAAATGGGCCAAGACATTGTAGCAAAATGGATCCTAACAATTGGCTTGATGATGGATGGGCAGAGGATTGATTTTCTGACTGGAGGTCTGTAACGAAGTGCTGTTTCACCAACAACTGTACAGCTGCATCGCGTTATCCCAATCTTTCTACTCAAACAATCCTTCCCAATGAAGCCAATTACTTTCTTCACCCCCTGTCCAATCTGACGCCTCTTTCAGGAACCATGCATCTATACTTCCAGATCTGTCTCCGTACAACAACTTCTCTCAAGGCAGCTCATACATTTGGTGCGCAAGCCTACCATGTTGTACTTGCCAAAGTGCAATAACTCACACTTGTCAGATTTAATTCAATTTGCCATTCCTCGGCACACCTTATCTAGATACTGTTGTAAATTTAAATATTCCTCCCTCACTGTCCTCTGGAAGTAACTCAGCGGGGCAGTCTGAAAAAGGGTCTCGACCTGAAATGTCACCCCTTCCTTCTCTCTTGAGATGCTGCATGTCCCACTGAGTTACTCAGCATTTGTGTCTTCCACATTTGAAAACATATGAATGCCACATTTGAATGCACCAAATCCTCAACTAAGGATTCTGCTGCTGCTGTTTATTCCTGAACACTCAATCAAAATGGGTATACATGTTTTCAAATGAATGGCCAAGGGATTCCTGTACTTTCTGCCTACTCCTTTACCATTTTTGGTAGTCACCCAGCTTCTTTTTTCCCACCTCAGGTGTGACCACCTTGCCAAAACTCCTATTATGAGCTCGCGCTGCCCTAATGATCTGCGATGGCCCAGCTGCAGCTCCAGTTCCCCCAGACTCGATCAGTCAGGAGCTATGGCAGGGCGCACTTCCCACAGGTGTAGTCCGCAGAGACACTGGACATTTCCCTGGTTTCCACATTCTGCAGCAGGAGGCATACCGCTGCCACACTGTCATCACAACTGCACTTAGCCTAAAGAAAGTTACAAAACAGGACCTTTCCTTACCGTGCCGCCACCTCTGTTTCAGCCTCTAGCCGCAGCTCTCGAGCCAAAGCGTCAACACTTACCCTCAAAGAAAAAGCACTTACATCTCGAAAACACAGTCTATCCCAAACAGTTGCTCCAACATGCCGCTCTTCTTGTTTACTGGTGTCTCTCTCAACGAACCAAAACTACAGTGGCTCCTTTAAGCCTTCCCGTTGCTCCGCCGCACTTAGCTGCTCTTATGAGGTGCTCTGTTGAACCTTGCGATTGCTGCTCATTCTGCTTTCTGGCTGACTTGGACGGGATGGTCAAAATACCCGTGGGGTAAATTTGCTCACGACCAAAGATGTTTGAAACTGTAGGTGAGTGATAGTTGACAATGGATACAGTGCGAATAGAACTGGAAAGTTGTGGTGTGGGTGGAACAGTAGCAGATGGATTTTAATCCTGACAAATATATGCAAGGGTATTGCAATTTGGTTCATCCAATACTGGTTGGACATATACAGTAAATGGCACAGACCTTAGATGCCTTGACGTACAGAGGAATCCTGGGGCTGTAGGATTTCACAGCTCCCAAAAATGGTGACAAAAATGGAATGGGGTAGCTCCCTGAAGAAGCCATTTAGCTTGCTGCCTTCATAGGCAGGGGTATTGAGTGTAAGTTGGAAGTCATGTTGTAAGTGTAACAAGACATTGCTTAGGCCACACTTAGAATATTGTATGCAGTTCTGATCGCCACACTATAGAAAGGATGCTCTACGCTAAAAAGAGTGCAGAAGAGATTCACCAGGATGTTGCCTAAATAAAGCACTTTAGTTACAAAGTCAGATTGGATAGGCTAGAATTGCTTTCTCTGGAACGCTGAAGGCTGGGGTGACCTGATATAAGTATATAATATTATGAGAGGCAACGGATTGGGTAAACAGAATCTTTTCCCCAGGGTAGAATATCAAATACTAGAGGGCATAGCTTTAAGGTGAGAGGAGGAAAGTTCAAAAGGAGATGTGTGGGGCGAGTTTTTTACAGAGAGAGTGACAGGTGGGTGTGTTGCATTTTAATCACAAGTCGTACTGGATATAGTTTGGAACTATTGTGAAATCTCATTTGCATTGAGTAAAAGATTACTTAGATTCAGTGTAATCTAATTTCTTCCATTTTTTATTTAATATACAAAAGTCAGCTGCGGTCTGATGATCCCCAAAAACAGTAGATCATGTATACTTTGACACTTGAAGCCTTTTAGACATGCTTTATATCCAACTGACTGCACAATGATCTGCTCAAATCTCTGCACAATGTTCTTTTTATGATCACTTACCATACATACATCAAGATGATACTTCTCCACCGCAATATAGGATGTCTCACAGCTCCATAAATCCATGAGCAGGTTGACTAATTTTCTTTCTTCCTGCACAGGGTTTCAGTTGAATAAAAATCTTCTCATTTCCCATTCCTATGTGCAAATTTTGCAGTACCTCCTCCCGCTTCCTTAGTCCTCCCCTGAGAGTACAACACACCGTGGTGATTCTGGAACTGCACTGCATCAGAAAGTCGGCACCATTAAATGCAACAAAAATCCACTGAATTTACAGGTCACTTAAAGGAACCGTTTTAATGGGCTTGTGCCCCATTCACTGTCTGCTTCAACACCTCTTTGCTTCCTTTCGAGATTTCAACACATTCACTTGTGACAATAATTGGTTTGCGATGGATAGAAAACATGTGCAAGACAGTCATTAAATCAAGGCAACGTGTAATATGCATAGAAACAGTACAGAACAGGACGGGCCCTTCGGCCCACAATATTTGTACCAAACATGGTGCTACCAAACACTAAAACTGATATCATCTGCCTGACGAGTGATCAATATCCCTCCAACCCTGCATATTCACGTGCCTATCTAAAAAGCTTCTTAAAAGCCGCTATCGCATCTGCGTCCATCACCACCCCAAGCAATGCATTCCCAGCCCTCAACCACCCTCTGTAGAAAAGATTTATACAGGAATAAGGTTCAGATTGTCTACCCTATCAATATGCCTCTCAGAATTTCATATACTTCATCAACTTTCCCCTCAACCGCCCACATTCCAGTGAAAACAATCCAAGTCTATCCAACCTCTCAAAATACAGCCTCACCAAGTCCTATGGAGTGGCATCAAGATTTATTGACTCGTATTATTCAATGCCCCCAACAATGATGATAGGCATAACATAAGGTTTTTGCACAACCCTACCTCAGTACCGAACTTCCATGAACTTTTCACTACTTTTCACCTCATAGTTGTGCATGCACTTGTTTAACCTAAAGAACTGATAATTTTCTGTATATTGATTTGATGTGTTGTTGTGTACAATGCGTCTGTAAGCTGCAGCAAGCAACAGTTTCATTGTTCCAGTCCATGGTACATATGCCTCTCCGCTCTTCCAGCTTTCCTTTCCCCGCCCCGTCCCCCTCCAACATATCAGTGAAGAAGTGTTCTGACCCGAAAACAAACACCTAACCATGTTCTCCAGAGATGCTGCTTGACCCGCTGAGTTACTAAGCATTTTGTGCTCTTGTTTCTACAATGAAGTACTTGACTCCTTACATCGAGCTTGTCAACTTATTATTCCACATTGGCTATCTTCTTTGTGATTCTGGAATTTGAATCATTTAATTTTTGATAGATTTTGTCATATTTGCACTACCATTATCAAACTTAGCAGGTCTGCACATCCCAGAAACTTTGTTAGCCCTTGTATTATAAACAGCAAAGATTTCCTAGTTTTAGTATTTAATCATGCGTGACATATTTCTGATAGGATCTTTGAGCATGAATCCACCATTTAATTTAGATTATGGTTCAAAGTGACCATATGTTTGGTCTGAAAACTCACACCACCAACATTGATTATGAATATACATATCCCTTTTTAAGGTATATTTTTCTGGAATTTCTTTTAAAAGGAGGGAAGAGAGCAAGGAGGGAAGTCACATGGACTTTGGGACTTTTGCCTTCCATCACAGTGAGGAGGTGCCTGGTGGACTCACTATGGTGGATGTGAAACTGTGTTGAGTGTGTGTTTTGTTATTTATTCTATGTATGACTGCAGGCTAAACCATTTTGTTGTACTGAAAAGTGCAATGACAATAAATTGAATCTGAATCTGGAGTGGAATTTTAAGAAAATGTCACCACCCATTCCGTAAAAAGAGCTTAATTTTTTTTAGTCATGGTTTATTCGCCTTCAGCTTTGCTTTATTCTGTGGTTGCTAATGTAAGCTTTATTTGTAATTGTTTACTTTACAAAACTGTTTTAAAGTAAATACTTAAAAGCTATAGTACATACTACTAGTAAATAGTATATTAACTTTACTCTCGAGACCTCGCACCATTGGGGATCACTGGACCTATAAGACACTTTACTTAAGTGTCTTAACTGATTAAACTAACCTATAAAACACTTCAATCATCTGAAGCATCTCAGTCAGATAACCTCTTAACTGTACTGGTCAGCATAATTGAAAAGTGATTGGAAATTCTTACATAAAAAATGAATGTAGATTTATACAAAACATTGCATTCTCAAGACTTCTCCAAGCACATTGTGACAATAAGTTACTATTGAAATTCAGTTGCTGTTATCAAGCACAGCATCTAATTTGTTTACAACAAATCTTTGGTAACATTTGTATGAAATGCCTAGGGACAGTTTACTACATTTAAGATGCTATATAAATGCAAATTGTTGAATTGTTAAAAATAATGTGTGTGTTAAACAGTGAAGTCAGTGATCAGATTACAATGTATTAGTTGTCCGCTGAGTTACTCCAGCATTTTGTGTCTACCTTCGGTTTAAACCAGTATCTGAGTTCCTTCCTACACAATCACCGCTGGTGTGTGTCTAGCTAGCCCAAAGAGGAACGATATGTTTTTCCGAATGTAACATATCCAGGTTTACTGATAACTAAGAGGGGAAGTGGGTTACATTAGAGACTACAAAGAGGCTGTAAAGAGATAGCAACAGAGTTGCAAGAGATTTAGCAAGTTGGCAAGATAGTGGCAGATTGAGCCCAATGTGAGGTTATGAATTTTAATATAAACGACTCTTATTAAGTATTAAATGTCAGCGATCAGAATGATCGTGTGCTGGCTTACAAGACGCATAAAATTAACATGCAGTTACAGCAAGCATTTACAATGCAAATGTGTGCTAGTCTTTACTGAATGGGTTTGGAGCTCAAAGGTAATGAGGTCTTCCAGCAATTGTTATTGCCCATGGCGATACCTCATTTGGAATACTTCGTGCAGTTTTGTGTTCCTTACCTAAATAAAGAATTGCTTGGAACTAATGTGCCTTAGATTTTCTGGATTGATTCGCCAATATGCAGGTTGTCCATAAACAGAGATTAAGATTGACAAATGCCCACTGTAATTTAAAACAATGAGAGATGATTTAGACATGCTGATTTCCAAGAGCAGCAGGCAGGGGCAGATGCCAAGATTCTGTTCCTTCTGTCCGGGACAATGTAGAACAAGGGCCTCGTTCTCAGGCTTACGGCTGAGAAGAAATGTAAAGGGTTGTAACTCAGCCATTGGGGGGTATCAAGACTCAGATTGCGGTACCTCGTTTCGCTCTTGGGACACATTTCGGGGAATGAGTACTAATTGAGTCAGCTCCAGAAGGTGTCGTTGCGTAGTGCACTCTCAATGGCATAGTTCTAAAGCATGATTAAAACAGAAAAAGTCAAGAAAGAAGGTGCTGGTTTTGGAGAGGGTCCAGAGGTGGTTTACGAGAATGATCCCAGGGATGATTGGGTTAGCATATGATGAGCGTTTGACAGCACTAAGCCTGTACTCGCTGGAGTTTAGAAGGATAAGGGGGGACCTCATTGAAACTTACTGAATAGTGAAAGACCTGGATAGAGTGAATGTTTCCACTAAAAGGAGAGTCTTGGACCAGAGGCCATAGCTTCAGAATAAAAGGACATACCTTTAGAAAGGAGAGGAGGAATTTCTTGCCAAAAGGTGGTGACTCTGTAGAATTTATTGCCACAGAAGGCTGTGGAGGCTAAATCAAAGCATATTTTTAAGATGAAGATTGAGAGATTCTTGATTAGTACAGGTGTCAGGGTTTATGGGGGGGGGGAAGGCAGGATAATGGGGTTTTGAGGAAAAGATAGATCAGCCATGATTGAATGGCGGAGTACGCTTGATGGGCCGAATGGCCTAATTCTGTTCCTATAACTTATGAACTCATTCAGTCAGGCAGCATCTGTGAATGTTATGGGGAGATTGCCATATTTTTTCACCTCATATCAGAGATATTCCCTTTCCTCCACCCATTATTTATTTTTACCTCAGTTCTGAAACCAGAAACATTATGGATACATTTCTCTTTGTACACAATGCTGCCTGACCACCTGAGTTCATTCCAAACTTTGTTGCTATTTCAGATTTCTAGTGTCTGCAGTTTTGTGACCATTAATGGAATCATGTACTCTCACTGATGGAGTGAACATGAAATGCATGTCTACGTTTGGTATCCTATCTGGGTACATTCAGCAAGCGAGTAAACAGGTAGGGTTGTCAAATTTTATTCTAGCTCTCTAATTTTTTTGTAACAATTGTTTTGTTACAGGGGTCAGGTTTCTGCAGAGCTGTCCTGAACACCATACCAGTGTAGATTTGTAGGGAGAATCAGGGGATACAGTGACTAATAAGTGAAATAAACATATAGCACACAATTGCCCTTGACCTCACTGAATGGTGGGGCTTCCAGTTCTTATGTTCTTCAGTTTGCACTGTATTTATGTCTGCTTCTTCATCAAGAATCAGGTTCAACCCAATTACGGTTGTATTAGATTAATTCATGAACATTCCTCAAAATATGCAATAGCACTGTGTATTTTTGTTAAATCCATAGATTACATAAGGACTTACATGAAAAGGAAGATAAACAGAACTCCAGGACAATTGGCCGCAGCAATGAGAACACGCCAATCCCTGATGTAATAACCAATAACAGAGAAAGCTGCAATTCCAACAGCAAACACCAAATTGGTAAGTGACCCTGCGTTAGAACAAAAATCCAGTTACTTCAAATATGACCCGATTCTTGTCCAATGAACAATGTACAAATCCCTCTGGCCAGCTTTATAATATCATTCTTGAAAAATCTTTCATAATTAAAACAGAGACTTACAATGGTACTTGCATGAGCAAGGGTGAGAGAGATATGGAATTAATGTAAACAAGTGAGACTAGTATAGATAAGCATGATGGGTGGCATGTAGAGATCAAAAGGGCTGTAGAGATCGGCATCTGAAACGTTCTCATATTATGAAGGCTCGAAATAATTTTTTTTTACAAAAATCTGTCAGTCAGATAGTCCACAACACTCAATCTTTACAAAAAAAATAATGTAAGTGAACCGCAATTTCATCACTTCTGCGTGAAAGGAATTGATATAAACACAGTTGCACAGATTACGGAAATGATTTAACCTACAAATTAACTGAACTTTGTTAATACTTTTTACAAATTGAGTCTTTTCTCTTGAAAAATGAAGACAAAGTCTTTATAATGATTAAAGGTTTTTACAATAACGATCCAAGCGAGCTTCTTCTCCAGATAATATTTAACCACATTGTCTGACAAAAGCAATCCGGAAATGTGAGAAGAATTTTCTCTTTTGAAAGAGTCAAAAGTGGTAAAACAGGAAACATTAATGTGTATCAGAGATTTGAGAATGCTTCCTATAAAGTTGAATGTGACCCCACAATTTAAGGAAGGAGACAGAGAGAACTACAGACCAATTAGTCTGACATCAGTGGTAGAGAAAATGTTGCAGTCTACTATTTAGTAAATGCTAATAGGGCACTTGGAAAATAACAGGACTGGAGAGAATCAACATGGATTTATGATATTTGACAAAACTATTAAAAGGTTTTGTGAGATTGTAATTAACAGAATAAATTAGGGAAAACAGTGAAGGTGGTGGTTTTGAACTTTAGAAGGCATTTAATAAAATGCCATGCAAGGAGCTGTTAACAAAAATTAGCTTGTGGAATGGGCGATCTCCCTCAATTACTGTGGGGTGTCACGTGCATTGGTGTGGGGACAACTGCTGTCCCCACACAATGTCAATGATTTGGATGAGGGGATCAAGTGTTGTATATCCAAGTTTGCTGATCATACAAATAGTTGCACTATGGGAGATGCAGTAAAGCTGCCTATGTGACTGAGCAAGGACATGGCAGATGGGATATAACATGGAAAATGTGAGGCCATCTACCATGAAAAAAATATAAACGTGGAGTATGTTATATATGATGCGAGTTCACAAAGTGCCGCTGTGCAGAAGGACCCAAATGTCTTTTGTGTAGAAATCAGTACAAATTAAGATGTCGGTACAGCAAAAATCAATAAGGAAAAGTGCACATTGGATTTTATTGCAAGAGAATTTGAGTGCACGAGTAAATCTGTCTTCCTGCAATTATATAGAGCCCCAGTGTGTTGGCACTTGGAATAATGTATGCAGATCTGATCCCCTACCTATGGATGGATATACATGCAAATTAGTGCAACAAAGGTTCACAGGATTAGTTCCTTGGATATGTTCCTTGGAAACTGTAGTTGCGCTGAAATTAAAGATGAGCGTTAATGAACGTTAACAAGCATGAGGGGCCGAGTGACCAATTCCTGCTGCGATTTCTTATGTTCCAAGAAAGTAAATATTGGAAACTTTAGAGAAGGGAATACTATAGACCAATATATCAAATGGACTGGAGATCTGTTCCCACCTGAAGACTATGACAATGTCTTCCAATTTAGCTATGGAATACAGTTCAAGAAGCAAGCAAGAATTACTGTTCATACGATCAAGGAAAATGAATCGTGGAAGGGCAATAACATTGTGAATGCCTTGTACTATTGTCCTCTTACTTTCAACTACCTCAAACTGAAAAGCAAGCTCCCAGATAAACTTATGAGGATCTGAGAGGCAATAGCTGCACCGTCAGAGATAATCTGACGTCATGTTACATATAGTAAATTGCATTATAATACAATTCTAAAGCTTCTCACTTATCCCTGAACCCAATGTTCAAACAACGATAAAATTCCGCACCTGTCAAAGCCCAGTAGGATTTTCCCACAAATTCCTGCGTCAGTACAAAAGACACCAGAGACATTCCACCATTCATAATGCCGACAAGAAGACGGGTCAAGGCAAAGGTTTCATAATTTGGAGCAATCGCTGAAATGAATCCAAACACGACATCAAGGAATAAGCCTGAAGAAAATAAGAACATGGTTTGAAACATTTCCTTCAAGTTCCTGCCCATTATAGAAGCAAAAGGAAGATTAATCTGCTGCTAGCTCAGTATTCATTGCAGCAATAAATAGAGTCATAGAGTGATACAGTGTGGAAACATGCCTTCGGTCCAACTTGCCCACACCGGACACTACACTAGTCCCACCTGCCCGCATTTGGTCCATATCCCTCTAAATCTGTCCTATCCATGTACTTGTCTAACTGTTTCTTAAACATTGGGATGGTCCCAGCCTCAACTTCCTCCTCTAGCAGCTTGTTCCATACACCCACCACCCTTTATGTAAAAATTTACCCCTCAATTTCTTATTAAATCTATTTCCCTTCACCTTAAGTCTGTGTCCTCTAAATGTTTATATTGCTCTTTTCACCAGGATAAATGGCCAGGGGGGGGGGGTTCTATTGGAAGGTTATTGACCTCAAACATTATCTGTTTTCCCCAACAGACGCCACCTGGCTTATTGGAAATTTCTAATATTTTCCGTTTTTATCCCACAGCAACAGCTGACCCGAGATTGGCCATCACAAGTAGTCCAATAAGGAAAGAGGAGGAGCAGACCAGCAGCAAATATCACCTCTCTTATCCTCCTCCGGAGAGGTGAACACTTATTCTATTCATTTACCCCTGCAAAGGAAAAAAGTCAGAGCGCCTCAGATTACCCGAAACATTAACCTTCCTAAAATAAAAACCACTAACACTTCAGTGACAACTGTACAAACACACACTTTAAATAAAAAATTAGTTTTGGTAGATTTCCTGTGGTGTAAACATTAACTCCTAGTGACAGCAGTAATTTTCAAAGAGGTGAAGCATGATCTGTGCTCATGTGTTTCATAAAAGGTTTACAATGTCAGCAGCGGCGTCTAAAACAGATTGACTTCCTATTCAGTTGCATGATGTGTCGCTGGCAATTCAGCTGATTATTCATTCTTAATTGCGAATTAGGAGGCTCCGCTTTAAATAATACACAATCCTGCTTTGGAAATATATCACAGGTCCTTCATCACGCCTGGGTTAAAATTCTGTTACTCCCTACCCATTAACATTACGACTCTGTATGAAAACGGTGCCCCCCAGGTCCCCTTTAAATTGTTCCCCTTTCACCTTAAATGTATGCTTTCTAGTTTTAGACTCCCCTAGAAGGGGAAAAAAAGACATTGACCATTTACCATCTTTACTCTCATGATTCAATATACCTCTATAAGATCAGCTCTCTTGTCCCAGCAAATCCAGTCTCTCATTATAACTCACGCCCCCTACTCCCTTTAACATCCAGTTATCTTTCCTAATCAGTCATGTATAGGTGTATCTGCAGCAGATAATTGACAAGAAGGGGGCAATGATAAGGACTTATCATTCGGGATGATTGTTCCACCATCTGTCGCAGCTGTAGGTCCCTCAGTGCTGGTGCTACAGTGCCCTCCATAATGTTTGGGACAAAGACCCATCATTTATTTATTTGCCTCCATACTCCACAATTTGAGATTTGTAATAGAAAAAAATCACATGTGGTTAAAGTACACGTTGTCAGATTTTATTAAAGGGTATTTTTATACATTTTGGTTTCACCATGTAGATATTACAGCTGTGTTTATACATAGTTCCCCCCATTTCAGGCCACCATAATGTTTGGGACACATGGCTTCACAGGTGTTTGTTCTTGCTCAGGTGTGTTTAAATGCCTCCTTAATGCAGGTATAAGGGAGCTCTCAGCACCTAGTCTTTCCCCCAGTCTTTCCATCACCTTTGGAAACTTTTATTACTGTTTATCAACATGAAGATCAAAGTTGTGCCAATGAAAGTCAAAGAAGCCATTATGAGACTGACACACAAGAATAAAACTGTTAGAGACATCAGCCAAACCTTAGGCTTACCAAAATCAACTGTTTAGAACATCATTAAGAATAAAGAGAGCACTGGTGAAGCTTACTAATCGCAAAGGGACTGGCAGGCCAAGGAAGACCTCCACAGCTGACAGAAGAATTATTGCTACAATAAAGAAAAATCCCCAAACACCTGTCCGACAGACCAGAAACACTCTTCAGGAGTCAGGTGTGGATTTATCAATGACCACTGTCCGCAGAAGACTTCATGAACAGAAATACAGAGGCTACACTGCAAGATGCAAACCACTGGTTAGCTGCAAAAATAAGATGGCCAGGTTACAGTTTGCCAAGAAGTACTTAAAAGAGTAACCACAGTTCTGGAAAAATGAGTCTTGTGGACTCATGAGATGAAGATTAACTTATATCAAAGTGATGGCAAGAGCAAAGTATGGAGGAGAGAAGGAACTGCCCAAGATGCCCAAGATCCAAAGCATACCATCTCATCTGTGAAACACGGTGGTGGGGGTGTTATGGCCTGGGCATGTATGGCTGCTGAAGGTACTGGCTCACATCTTCATTGAGGATATAACTGATTATGGTAGTAGCATAATGATTTCTGAAGTGTATAGACACATCCTACCTCCTCAAGTTCAAACAAATGCCTCAAATGGCTGGCGGTTCATTCTACAGCAAGACAATGATCCCAAACATACTGCTAAAGCAACAAAGGAGTTTTTCAAAGCTAAAAAATGGTCAATTCTTGAGTAGCCGCCAATCACCCAATCTGAGCCCAATTGAGCGTGCAATTTATATGCTGAAGAGATAACTGAAAGGGACTAGCCCCCAAAACAAGCATATGCTAAAGATGGCTGCAATGCAGGCCTGGCAGAGCATCACCATAGAGGACACCCAGCAACTGGTCATATCCATGAATCGTCGACTTCAAGCATTCATTGCATGCACAAGATATGCAACAAAATACTAAACATGTCTATTTTCATTTACCTGACATTGCTGTTCCAGACATTATGGTGCCCTGAAATGGGGGGGACTATGTATAAACACAGCTGTAATTCCTACGTGGTGAAACCAAAATGTATAAAAATGGCCTTTATTAAAATCTGACTGTGCACTTTAACCACATGGGATTTTTTTTGTTACAAATCTCAAATTGTGGAATACAGAGGCAAATAAATAAATGATGGGTCTTTGTCCCAAACATTATGAAGGGCACTGTGGATACGCTCTGTGCCCGTTCTGCTCTCAGTGCTTCTTCCAAGTCTTTTTCAATGTGAGAGACACACATTTATCATCTGAGAAAAGGTGGCAAATGGTAATATGGAGATTTCCTTGCACATGTTTGAACTGAGACCCCTTGCAGTCCAGAGTAAACGATAATGGCACTAAAAGTAGTTATTTAACAACCATAATAACAGGGAACACAAAACAGGACAGCAAAGGAACATGGCCTTTGGTCTACTATGTCTTTGCCGAGCGTAATGCCCAAATAAACTAATCTTATCTGCCTGCACATAATCCAGACCTCTCCATGCCTTGCATACCCATGTACTTATCTCAAAGCCTCTTAAATCCCACTATCATATATATATTCCACCCATCACCATTCCAGCAGCGCATTCCAAGTTTATTTTACACACCCTCTATGTAAAAAAACTTGTCATGCACATCTCCTCTTGACCTCTACCCCTCTCGCCTTAAAGCTTTGCCCTCAAGTCTGACATCTCCACTCTGGGATAAAAGTTCTGACTGCCTCCCCTATGCATGCCTCTCACAACTTTTCATACTTCTATTATGTCTCCCCTTGACGTAAGGCATTCCAAAGAACGCAATCCAAGTTCGTCCAATCTCTCCTTCTAGCTAATACCCACTAACCCAGTTGAGCAGACACCTCTAATGGACTTCCCCTCTTGGCCGAATAGAGCGCATCCGGGGGATGTGACGTAGGAGTCTTGGACGTGGTCCATGAAGTACAATTCTGGGCATACAATTACGCTAAATTATTGCTTGACTAGTCTTCCGCACAACTCCCTTATTTCAGATACCTATGCCTAACTTTTCCTTTGAAAGATGGATTAGACGGAAGCAACACTGCAGTGCTCACATTGGATGCCCAGGGTGATGCCAGGTAGTCCCTTTTGTTTTGTTCTGATTTAATTTAGATTGAGTCAATTGGATGGTTTACTGGCCGTTTCATAGGACAGTTATACGTTGACCACACTGTACAAGGACAGGTTTCCATCGTTGAAAGGGATTAGTGAACCCCGTGAGTTGCCAACCATTTCAACTGAATGGTTTGCTGGCCATTTCCAAGGATGGTTGCATTTTGACCACATTGACTTGAGGTCACTGTGAACTGGGTGAGGACAAAACTCCTTCCCTGAAATGAATTAGTGAACGAGGTGAGTTTTTAACGACAATCTTCATAGTAATCATTAACTTCATAGTAATTAGGTTAGAAATTAGCTTGTCATCATTACTGAGACCACATTTCTTTTCAATTTGCAGATTTATTTGTTGCTAAACTTAAAGCTCCCACCCACTATAATGGACTACTTGACCCAGTAGCTTAAATACAACATCGTCATTTAAAAAGGCATTCAACTTATCTTCAAACTTAATCCACTCAAATTCTTTCTTTAAAGCATAAAACTAACAGTTACATTTACAAGTAAGATAATAAATAAATGAGCTTCTGTGTTTACCTACAAAATAACAGTGGCTACACTTCCAAAGTACTTCATTTGCTGTAAAGCTCTTTGGGATGTCCTGTGAAATATGCTACATAAATGCAAGTTCTTTCTTGCAATCTAGAATACAAGATACAGAAAATTACTGGTGGCACAAATATTTAGAAAATAATGAAAGGCGAGAATCTTTCAAAGAGCTCCTAACAGTAAAGTGTGGCATGCAGATGTACAGGGATCGTTCACCAATCCATAAAATCAAGTGTCATTTCCTGAAACAGAGTTGGAAATACATCAAATAAGATGAAGAATATATTCCAAGCAGAAAAGCCTCCAAATCAATCATCATAGATGCAGGAAATCTAAAATCAAAATAGAAATTACTCGAAATACTCAGCAGCTCAGGCGGCGTCTGTGCTGGGAGAAACAGAGTGAATATTAAAGTTTGTAGATGTTTGCATTCCATGCTAATGCTTGTTTTTTATGTGTACATATGTGTGCGTGTATATATATTCGTGTGTATATGTATATAATATATATAATATATGTGATTATGTGTATACACACACTGAACTTTTTTTTCTTATTTATTATATTGCTTACAGTGTACTATGTTTACATATTATGTTGTGCTGCAGCAAATAAGAATTTAATTGTTCTATCCGAGACATATAAAAAAACATTCTTGACACTTGACATTGTTTTGTTTTACACAGACCTTGTTACAGTTTTTGAATTTCTACTTGGAAAAGTGGTCCTTTGAAATTTAACCCAATACAATTTAATGCATACATCTTTTGACAGCACCCAAATTATTCCTACATTTGATTTGCATAGTTTTTTGCCTGCAAAAAAATTATGCATTAACCTTCCGAAGACTGATTTACATATCACAGAACAAGCCTGCAATTTTTTTTAATTTAACATGAAAGACAGGCATCTTTTAGCCATTTTCAAAGCACATGCATCTTTATATCTTTAGTGATTAAATCTCCAGCCCATTAAAACATTTAATTGTATGTATATGTATCAATATAAGAACTAAAGCTATCTCCATAACTGAGAGACAAAATGTATTAAATACATTATTATTGTATTGTATACATAATAAATAAATTATTTACACATCTAACATAGAATTTCTCCTCCTGCTTACATGCCTACAATCCAAGATATTAGATGTTGCAGCTAAAACATGTTGTTGTAATCATGGAACAAACAAATTAAAGACTTGTTTCTTCAGTGACCAGAGGACACAAGTTCTACATAGCCTCAGATGAAGGGCACCAGTCTCCACTGCCATGTCCACTAACCAATAGACAGATTTATGCATCCATTGGTTCCAAATCTGACCAGCCCAATACATTTCTAGCCATTATGCATCATGTATAAACTATGTCACTATGCCATCTTATACAAGATTTTACATTTTGCCACCTGTGACAACATTCATCTCGGTCCAATTCATGGGAGTGGCTAGACACAAAAAGCTGAAGTCACTCAGCGGGACAGGCAGCATCTCTGGAGAGAAGGAATGGGTGACATTTCGGGTTGCGGCCCTTCTTCATGGAAATGGCTGTTTTGAGGAATGGTTGTGCCTGAGGTGAAGTATCGAGGCTGTTTTTTAGACAAGTTGTTTTTGGCAGGAGCATTTTGGGGACCGGCTGTTTTCGGGACAGGCTGTGGCTGAGGTGATGTATTCAGGCTCCAAAAGTAAATAACCTCCCATTTCCCTACATTTGCCTCCAAGTTAATGTCCTCCAACTTAAGGTATCTCTAGCCCTTTTCAAACTGTGTCCTTCTCAAAATCTGTTTTCACGCCCATCATCATATCTCCAGCAAACTTGGCTACATTACACATGATTCCTTAATTTACTCATCAATACAGATTGTAAACAACTGTGGCCCCAGCACCCACTTGTGCACCAGTAAAACCTATCCACACAAGCGTATGGTCACCTACCTATACATCTTCTGTTGTAAGCTAAAGTCTAATCCTCTTGTTAAAACTCCCACAAAGTGTTTTGGAATCTTTCGAGGGTTTCCTATAAATGCATACCGTTATTATTGTGGAAAGTCCAATCTCTCTCTTGAGCTAAATTAATTTAATACTACAAGTAAAAGTAAACCTTTTACTTATACACCTACTTGACACATTACATTATTTAGATGTTTTTATTACAATCATATAGAGCACTTAACCTCACCTATAAGGAAGATTGGTTTTCTGCCAAATCGGTCAGACAATGGTCCAAATAAGATGTTACCAAAGAGCAGGCCCAAGAAAAATAAGGATCCAGCCAAGTTCACTTTGTATGCTTCTTGTCTGATTAAGTACCACTGTTGGTATATAAAAAAAAGGTGTTATTCTTATTGAAAGTATACGAATTATCTGCATTTTAATGCAATAATTCCAAAGTTTCTCTGAAAGGAACGGAGTTCAAAAGTGTGCTAGAGCAAGCAGAGAACAAGTGTGTTAGAGCAAGCCGAGTCCGGGCGGCACAGCGGTAGAGTTGCTGCCTTACAGCGCTTGCAGTGCCAGAGAGCTGGGTTTGATCCCGACTCCGGGTACTGTCAGTACAGTTTGTATGTTCTCCCCATGACCACCGTGAGATCTTTGGTTTCCTCCCACATTCCAAAGACGTACAGGTTTGTATGTTAATTGGCTTGGTTTAAGTGTAAATGGTCCATAGTGTGTGTAGGATAGTGTTAATGTGCGAGGGTCGCTGATTGGTACAGACTCGGTGGGCTGAAGGGCCTGTTTCCACGTTGTATCTCTAAACTAAACCTAACAAGAGCTTATATCAGTAGAAGTAAAAAAGTACCATATGTCCAAGAACCACAAACCAGGTTGGATGTGTTATCTAGTCTCAAGGGCAGGCTAACTTTAATCACCATCTCTCACCCTCTGTTGCCAATGGAAGGCCCAATTATGTTGCCTTGGCAAGATCTGATGGTTAATTGAACACTCCGCAGCTGGCTGCACCTTCAACTCCGCTCCAGCTTTAATACCCCAAGGGCCATTGCAACAACAAATGAACACCGCACAGCACAAACCAGATTACACGTTGTTAATAACACATTAACATTAGCATTCTTTGGCAGGTCTATGCCAATACAGCACCAGATCCTTGCACAAATATGAACAACAATCCTCTGCCAGTCACAGTTAAGGAGTCTATGAACCATAAGTAGACCATTCAGCCTTTTAAGAATGATTCACCAATTAGTTTCTGGTTGATTTGACCCTCTCTCAAACTATCTAGCATTTATCCTAATGTAAAATACTAGATTATTTAAATACCAATGGATCGCATTCTTGAAAGCTGCTGAGCACCTTAGGAACGAACAACATTCAGGGGACTAAGGTCCAACTTTTTAATACGCTCCTTGTGATAAAATGCTTCTTTAAATTGAAAATTATGTACCATTGATCTAGATTCCCCTAGAGAAGAAATGGTATCTACTTGCACCCTAGCAAGTTCTATCTTAAACACCTCCATTTTATCACTGCTTAATCTTCCATATTCAAGGAATAGAAGCCTAATATATTCACAGTCCTCAGGGTAGCCCTTTCACTTCCAGTCTCGTGCTAGTGAATCTGAGTGATTTCTCTCCATGTTCAATTTCTACCATCAGTGAACATTGTTTATGAAGAACAGTCTAACCAGTATTATACACTCCAATATCACGTTTTCTCCCCATAAAGCTTAAAATTAACATTGAAAGTTAAGAAGGAATGTGCTGAACTATCACAGAGCCAACATTCAGCTGCTTAACAGCTGCATATACCCAGCTCCTAGTCCCATTCACTGGTCATCAGCCGCAGACACAAAGAAATATAAAAATAGTGCTACTCAGCGGGCCAGTATGTTAAAACAGAGTGAAACCTTATCTGCAGGCAAATCTGGACGAAACATAATGACTGTGTGGGCGGCACTGACGCAGCGGGTAGAATAGCTTCCCGATCGCCCCACTGACACAGGTACAATCCTGACCTCCGGTGTTATCAGTGTGGTGTTTGCATATTCTCCTTGTGACCATTTCAAAGGTTAAACGACCAATGCATATTGTAAAATTCTAAAATATAACAGCAATTTTAAGGATAATAGCCAGAGGGGAATCAAGAACCAGGGCACATAGGTTCAAGGTGAGAGGGGAAAGATTACAAGAACCAGGGGACATGGGTTTAAGGTGAGAGGGGAAAATTTTAATAGGAACCGGAGCGGCAACCGTTTTTGGATCTGGATCTGGATTTAGTACGCTGAAAAGCTCCAGGTAGAGCATCACTCAGCATTGGACAATTTTATACTGGACATTTTTTACATTTTATCAAGCCAATTAACCTACTAACCTGTACGTCTTTGGAGTGTGGGAGGAAACCGAAGATCTCGGAAAAAACCCACGCAGATCACGAGGGAGAATGTACTAACTCCACACAGACACACCCGTAGTCGAGATCGAACCCGGGTCTCTGGCGCTGCATTTTGCTGTAAGGCAGCAACTCTACCGCTGCGCCACCGTTCACACAGAGGCTGGTGGGTATACGGAACGAGCTGCCAGAGGAGGTAGTTGAGGCACATACAATAACAACATTTAAGACAGGTACATGGATAGGAAAGGTTTAGAGGGGCATGGGCCAAACATGGGCAGATGGGACTAGTGAAGACGAGGCATCTTGTTTGGCTTTGGCAAGTTGGGCTGAAGCACCTGTCCTATGACGTAAGACTCTATGACTAATTCAAAAAAATTGGGACGAGTGTGGTATTGAGATAAATGTACGTTTAATGTTCCTTTTCACTTCTCACCCCAATGAAGGGAATGATCCAGGAGTTTGTTCAACAGCCTTTGACCTCACTCAAGTCTCCAAAGATCATGAGTTCAAAGCCTTTTTTGGGGAATATGGACGAAGAACTGCAATGCTGAAGACAGAGACAATTTTCCCACTCAGCCTGTTCCTATGCCAAACAAAGATCTATCCTGACCAATATTTATCCCTCAACAGAGATGTAAAATCTCCCATCCCCAAGTCCTCCATTTCTCTTTTTATCCCCCTCCTTCCCCTCCCCCTATTTCACCCCCACCTATAACCCTCCCTTTGCCTTTATATTTCACTCCTCTTCTCTTATCTGACATCCTTTTATCTCCTTTTCACCTCTAGCCGTCGTCACTTACTCCATTCAACTGCCAACCACCATGTATCCACCAATCACTTGTGAAGAAGGATGTTGACCCGAAATGTCACCCATTCCTTCTCTCCAGAGATGCTACCTGTCCTGCTGAGTTACTCCAGCTATTTGTGTTTATCCACTGATCACTTGTCAGGCTTTGATCATACACAAAAGCTGTATGAGTTTCTCTTGTTTAAACCCCCAACAACCAACAACCAACTAACAAAGACATGACACACCAGACATTAAACAGAAACATTCAAGGCTGTTCAAACCAAGGAAAATCCACACAGACTATGTAGCGGAATTTCACTGCCTCATTTTCAGGTGGAAACTGTAAGATGACAAGGATGCATTGCGGGACATGGAAATTAAGAGCTTTTGAATGAAATGAGCAGAGATTTTACCCAGCTTCCCTTGAAATCAAAATATTCACAAGACCCTAGAAAATTTGAGGTCACCTGTTCTCCGTGCCTCATCAAAACGCACCAGGCCTGGGTACAGCCCAGTTGTGATGCCTCTGCGATCTGACAACTGGCTGACACTTACTGTAAAGAGCAAAAGGATTGAGTGCCAGACGCCAACCAGCAGGCTCGGACCATGTGCCAGAACTCCAAGCAGCAAGGAGAGAGGAGTCATCTGGAGTGGAGTTAGTACTTCCCATCAATGCAATCAATAGAAGGTTTAACCAAGTAACCCGATCTCACTCCTTGTTTACCTCTGTTGCAATTGAAGTCAAATCTTCCTCAAATACGACATGTTTTATTAGTTCTTCATGTGTACTGGGAACTTCCTGTGTGCTTATCTTATATTCAGGCTGTACTCCCACCAGCACAATCAGCATTGATTGACAAGCCACGTAAATCTGTAACACATCACATGAACTTAGTGCATCATTAGTTCACCAACCATTAACGGGCAGGTTCATCTATTAACTGAAGATAGACACAAAATGCTGGAGTAACTCAGCGGGACAGGCAGCATCTCTGGATAGAAGGAATGGGAGACGTTTTGGGTCGAGACCCTTCTTCAGAAGCATCCATTCCTTCTATCCAGAGATGCTGCTAGTCCAGCAGAGTAACTCCAGCATTTTGTGACCATCTTCAGTTTAAACCAGCATCTGCAGTTCCTTCCTACACATTTAATCTATTAACAATCTGTCAGCCAGAGAGGCGCCCTGCTGATTACGTACGGGCTGTTTCCAGGTAACAAACCGGTTGCATTTTTGCAGACGTGCATAAGTCAATGTTGTCCATAAGTTGGAAAATACACGAAGATCACACGACGTAACCTCCACAGATTTATAATGAATAGCATCAAAAGCACATAGGACTGGTAAGAAAGAACAATTACTAAAAGTGATGAGAGAAGAGTTCTGCCCTCAGTTGGAACAAAAACGTGTGTACGTCACACATTTGAATTTAATAATGTAATGGAAGTTCTTTTGAATGTAGGGGTGTCCATAAGTTAGATGTTCATAACCTGGATACTGTTGGTACAGGTGAATCACGAGAATTCCATCTCTCAGTGTGATGACAAACAAACTTATTTAGTGAGACCTATGAAGGTAAATGTGGGAAAGCTACAAAATGCTGGAGCAACTCAGCGAGACAGGCCACATCTCTGGATAGAAGGAATGGGTGATGTTTCGGGTCGAGACCCTTCTTCACACTGTGTAGTTTAAGAAAGAACTGCAGATGCTGGGAAAATCGAAGGTAGACAAAAATGCTGGAGAAACTCAGCGGGTGAGACAGCATCTATAACTCTGCAAAGAGTAGGAGTGAACGGGTCCTTTTCAGGATGGCAAGCAGTGACTAGTGGGGTGCCGCAAGGCTCAGTGCTGGGACCCCAGCTATTTACAATATACATTAATGATTTGGACGAGGGAATTAAATGCAACATCTCGAAGTTTGTGGATGACACGAAGCTGGGGGGCAGTGTTACCTGTGAGGAAGATGCTAGGAGGCTGCAGGATGACTTGGATAGACTGGGTGAGTGGGCAAATGCATGGCAGATGCTGTATAATGTGGATAAATGTGAGGTTATCCACTTTGGAGGCAAAAACAGGAAAGTAGACTATTATTTGAATGGTGACCGATTAGGAAAAGGGGAGATGTAATGAGACCTGGGTGTCATGGTACACCAGTCATTGAAAGTAGGCATGCAGGTGCAGCAGGCTGTGAAGAAAGCGAATGGTATGTTGGCATTCATAGCAAAAGGATTTGAGTACAAGAGCAGGGAGGTTCTACTGCAGTTGTACAGGGTCTTGGTGAGGCCACACCTGGAGTATTACGTACAGTTTTGGTCTCCTAATCTGAGGAAAGACATTCTTGCCATAGAGGGAGTACAGAGAAGGTTCACCAGACTGATTCCTGCGATGGCACGACTCCCATATGAAGAAAGACTGGATAGACTCGGCTTGTACTCGCTAGAATTTAGAAGATTGAGGGGTGATCTCATAGAGACTTACAAAATTCTTAAGGGGTTGGACAGGCTAGATGCAGGAAGATTGTTCCCGATGTTGGGGAAGTCCAGGACAAGGGGTCACAGTTTAAGGATAAGGGGGAAGTCTTTTAGGACCGAGATGAGAAAATCGTTTTTCACACAGAGAGTGGTGAATCTGTGGAATTCTCTGCCACAGAAGGTAGTTGAGGCCAGTTTGTTGGCCATATTTAAGAGGGAGTTGGATGTGGCCCTTGTGGTTGAAGGGATCAGGGGGTATGGAGAGAAGGCAGTTACAGGATACTGAGTTGGATGATCAGCCATGATCATATTGAATGGCGGTGCAGGCTCAAAGGGCCGAATGGCCTGCTGCTGCACCTAATTTCTATGTTTCTATGGAGGAAGGAATAGGTGACGTTTCGGGTCGAGACACTCCTTCAGACTGATGTGGAGGTGGGGGGGGCGGGAAGAATGGTCTTCTTCCACCCACCCCCCCACCTCCACATCACTCTGAAGAAGCGACGCGAAACGTCACGCATTCCTTCACTACCTTCAGACTGCGTAGGATCTGTCCCTCACAGAGTAATAGATGAGTAAACAAGGAGAACTACATCCAACCCCGCACTCAACTTCCATGCAACCCCCTGGTCGTCAAGACTCCACTCAGCGGGTCAGGTCGCATCTCAGGAGAGAAGGAACAGGTGACGTTTCATGTGAGTTTCCGATGATGGGGATTAAAGCGACAAGGACCAATCCATCAGTCAATCCTCCAATAACTGCAGTTGAGAGGAAATGCAACAGAGACCAGAGGATAAATGACATGTAGCTAGGATGACGGGAAGCATTGTGATAGGATCTGTCCCTCGTCAGTGTGATGGGGAGTAAATGTGACAGTGATCCCTCCCTCCGACAGTGTAAAAGACAGCCAACATCAGAGCGCTTGAAGGTACAGATGACAGGGATCTGCCTCTCAGACCACAGTAGCATGATAAACAGTAAACGTGACAAACAGTAAATATTCTGCATGAGAGAGCAAATGTGACATGGATCCTACCCAAATTCAGTGTCATAAAGGAAAAACATGCCAGTGATTTCTCCAACAGTAGGTGTAATGTAGAATAAAGGAGATAGCAATCCCTCCCTTGGTCAGTGGAGTAGAGTAATTGTGACCGGGACCCCTCTGCGCTCCAGTTGCATTGAGAGCAAAAACGTGAGATATTCAGTCTGAAGAAAGGACTCGACCCAAAACGTCACCCATTCCTTCTCTCCAGAGATGCTGCCTGTTCCGTTGAGTTACTCCAGCATTTTGTGTCTATCTTTGGTTTAAACCAGTGTCTGCAGTTCCTTCCTATACAAAGAGATTCCTTGCTGGATAAATGTCAGTGTAACGGACAGAAAATCAGGGATCGCTCCCTCAGGCAAGCCAGTTGACAGCGATCATGACAGAGAACATTCCTCAATCAGAATTACTGAGAATATATGCCAGAGGAATTGATCTCCAACAGAAAATGCCTGAAACATTCATCGTCAGGCAGCATCTATAAAAACGAGCAACAAATGTAATGTTCCAGGTCAAGGACCTGAGGGGTCTTCAACTGGAAATGCTACCCTTACTACAGTTGAGACTTGACTTTCTGAATATTTCTAGCATTTTCTGTTTTTGTCTCAGATTATCACCATCTGCATTTTTTTGTAAATTTCTATCAGTCGAGTAATGGAGTGGAAATGTAACAGGAAAACAGTGATCGGGAAGGGGAGGTAGCTGTGGGTGGGGAAGGCAAAGGCCATAAGTGGGATAAAAGTGTTGGAGTAAATCAACGGGTCAGGCAGCATCTCTGGCAATAAAAGATGGGTGGCTTTTCACGTCAGAACCCTTCTTCAGACACTTCGTCAGAGAGCTGTGCTGTGCTGTGTTGTGGGTGGGAGGGAGGATTAAAGGGAGGAAGTTATGGGCCTGTCCCACTTAGGCGACTGCAGGAGACTATGCAGTCACCACATATTCGCGGGTGGTTGCCGGGAGTCGCCTTCATGGTCGTGAGGAGTTCCCGCATTCTGGCCTCATTATGGTCGCTGCGAATTTTCCAACATGTTGAAAAATTAGCGGCGACTAGAATGAAGCCGCCATGGAGAGTAGCGAGAATTCTCGTGCCGTAGGTGGGTCGCCAGGAGGTTCTAGTGGATTGTCAGGAGGTCAAAGGTTCTTGTGGGTTGTAGCCGGTGCTGACCGGTGAATTTCATTGGCTCATTGGGGAAAAAAACATAAGCAATAGTTTTCAGAACCAAGGATAACCGACGCTGTTATCCTTGTTAATGTTAAATGTCCGCCATCACAGCTGTGTATCTCTGGTTTCCTAAAAGTTGTCTCCACTCCTTCCCCCCTCCCCTTTTAAAGTACTTACAGAACACTGTGCTTTAGCTGTCATTAATTACAGCGGCAACCTTCCTGTTCATCGTGGCATCACCTTGGCTTTGCACAGTGTGAATTTCACTCTGACAGCGCTCCCCCCGCTTGCCCTGTACCCCGCCTGCATAACGGACTGGTGAAGGAAGCGATTTGTGTGTGTGTTCCACTCTGACAGTCGCCGTACCAGTTGCCAGTTTTTCAGGCGACTGCCGGCAACTTGACAGTCGCCCGAAAAATCGCCTAAGTGAGACAGGCCCATTAGGCTTCCTGACTGGAATTTTTAAGGGGGGTGGGGGATCAGGACAGGTGGAGGGTTGCACGCTAGACGGTGTGGTTGGGGAATCCAGTCATTGGGAGTGGGAATGGGATGTCAGAAAGATACCAGTAGTGGATAGTTTTTAGTTTTAGAGATGCAGCGTGAAAACAAGCCCTTCAGCTACCTGGTCCATGCCGAACATTGAACAAGTGTTAACCGAAACGTCACCTATCTCCTTCGCTCCTTAGATGCTGCTGCACCCGCTGGGTTTCTCCAGCCTTTTGTGTACCCCCGAACATTGACCACCCGTTCACACTACAGTAGTTCTATGTTATCCCATTTTCTCATCCACTCCTTACACACGTGGCAAAATTAACCGCCACGTCTCTCGCGTGTAGGAGGGAACCCGTGCAACCGGGAGGAAAACAAGGCAGTCACATACAAAGGTCCTATAGGACCTTTGGTCACAAAATGCTGGAGGCGTCTCAGCCGGCCAGGCAGCATCTCTGGGACGGACTGCAAACTCCAGCCGGACTGCACCCAGGTCAGGATCAAAGCCGTGTGTCTGGCGCTGTGAGGCAGCAGCTCTACCAGCTGCAACACCGTGCGGCTCTTAGGAGAGGGGCATGAAGAAGAATCTCGATCCAAAACACCACCCATTCCTTCCCTCCAGAGATGCTGCTTGTCCCGCTGAGTTACTCCAGCATTCCTGTGTATCTGTCTATCCTTAGTGTTGTGGATGCCAGGGAGAGAGGGAGAGAGAGAGAGAGAGAGCGAGAGGGGGGGGGGGGGGGTGAGAGTGTTAATGGGGAGAGAGAGGGGGGTGAGAGTGTTAATGGGAGAGAAAGAGAGGGGGGGGGGGGAGAGATCCAGATTGTGGAGGGAGGGCTGGGGCTGGGAACGGGTCCGGAGTCCGTTGTCCGGGGGATATTACTGGGTAAGATGCTGGCGATGGGGAGAGGATGCTGAGGTGGGGAGGGGGGTGGGTGTGGGTGATTGGGGCCTGCGGCTGGGGAGGGGGTCCCGAAGGCCGGCGGCCCTGCTCCCTCCATCACACGGGATGCGGGCTCCGCTCGGCTCGGCTCCTCTCCTCACCGTAGTTACCCCCCACCCCCACCTCCCCCGTCGAGGCCAATACCGACCCCCCCGGTCCGGCTGCCGCGTAGCGCGGGCGCTCCCACCTGCAAGAGGACGAAGGTGCAGGTCAGCTGCTTCTGGTAGCAGCCGAACTCGCCCACCGCCACCAGCGACTCGTCCACGTCCATTGCAGGCGGTGCCGCGCACACACTGGCGGCGGGCGGGCGGGCGGTGCCCGGCAGCGCCGCGGGGGGACAGGCGCGGTACTGCAGCCAGATCACGGGGCAGCGCCGCATGGGGGACAGGAGCAGTGCTGCCGCGGGGGGACAGGCGCGGTACTGCAGTCAGACCACGGGGCAGCGCCGCATGGGGGACAGGAGCAGTGCTGCCGCGGGGGGACAGGCGCGGTACTGCAGTCAGACCACGGGGCAGCGCCGCATGGGGGACAGGAGCAGTGCTGCCGCGGGGGGGCAGGCGCGGTACTGCAGCCAGACCACGGGGCAGCGCCGCGGGGGGGACAGACGCGGTACTGCAGCCAGACCACGCAGCAGCGCCGCGGATCCGATGAAGCCAGACCACGCAGCAGCGCCGCGGATCCGATGAAGCCAGACCACGCAGCAGCGCCGCGGGGGGACAGACGCGGTACTGCAGATAAACCAAAAGCGCAGCGCCGTGGAGAGGACAGACGCGGTACTGCAGACAGACCGTGGACCAGCGCCGCGGGAGGACGGGCGCGGTATCGCATACAACCCCACGCCGGCTTGGGCGCAGCGTTGCAGGCTGGCCAGACTACAGCGCCGCACGAGGCCAGAGACGGGATCACACCCTCATCGAGACAAGGCACGTCCAGGACAAAGATACGGGTGCAGGAGCATCTAAGGAGCGAAGTAGATAGGCAACGTTTCGGGCCGAAACCCTTCTTCAGACTAATGTGGGGGAGGGGGTGGGGGGGGGCAGGGAGAAGAAAGGAAAAAGGAGGAAGAGAGCCCGAGGGCTGAGGGAGAGGTGGGAAGGGGAGGAGACAGCAAGGGTTAACAGAATTGAGAAAATTCAATGTTGAAGCCCAGAGGATGCAGACTCCCCAAGCGGAATATGAGGTGCTGTTCCTCCAACTTGCGGTGTTGCTCACTCTGGCCGTGGAGGAGGCCCAGGACCGAGAGGTCGGATACGGAATGGGAGGGGGAGTTGAAGTGCTGAGCCACCGGGAGGTCGGGTTGGTTATTGCGGACCGAGCGGAGGTGTTCGGCGAAACGATCGCCAAGCCTCCGCTTGGTCTCACCGATATAGATCATCTGGCATCTGGAGCAGCGGATGCAGTAGATGAGGTTGGAGGAGGTGCAGGTGAACCTCTGTCGGACCTGGAAGGGCTGCTTGGGTCCCCGAAAGGAGTGGAGGGGGGGAGGTAAAGGGACTAGTGTAGCATCTCTTGCAGTTGCAAGGGAAAGTGCCCGGGGAAGGGGTGGAGCGGGAGGGAAGGGAAGAACTGACAAGGGAGTTGCAGAGGGAGCCGTCTTTGCGGAAGGCAGACAGGGGGCGAGTTGGGAAGATGTGGCGAGTGGTGGAGTCATGTTGGAGGCAGTCTGAAGAAGGGTTTTGGCCCGAAACATTGCCTATCTCCTTCGCTCCTTAGATGCTGCTGCACCCGCTGAGTTTCTCCAGCTTTTTGCGTACCCTCGATTTTCCAGCATCTGCAGTTCCTTCTCTAACAAAGATACTAGTGGGTTCGTTTACTTATTTTATTGGGTAATCCTTCATTGTTGAGAACAAAAACATCCCTTGTGATAAACAAACAATGCAGGACGAATGATACCCTTAAGACCCACACTCTGCTGCAGAGCTGCAGCAAAGCTGATTGAGAAGAGTGTGTAAAGTCTTGCTGAACCCACCATGTTCAGGATTTGCAATTGTGAAGATGGAGGATTGTAACATTTTTTTAGAACAGCTAAATCATTCGGATGCTTTGAACCAGCACCGCCATTCAATGTGATCATGGCTGATCATCCCCAATCAGTACCCCATTCCTGCCTTCTCCCCACATCCTCTGACTCCACTATCTTTAAGAGCCCTATCTAGCTCTCTCCAGCGAACCGGCCTTCACCGCCCTCTGAAGCAGAGAATTTCACAGCTTGCCAGACTGAAGATGACCCAATACATTACATTCAAGATGGACACAAAATGCTGGAGTAACTCAGTAAGACAGAGAGCATCTCTGGTGAGAAGTAATGGGTAATGTTTCAGGTGGAGACCCTTCTTCCTCATTGTCAACACTGCTTGGTACTACGCTGGGTCCATTTCCCACCTCTGGATGGGTCAGGTAGCACATATTCCCTCCCGCGTATGGTGTTGTCTGCATTTAATACACCCTCGCCTCGAATCTGCAGCCAGTGCTTCCAGACCTCAAATTTTTTTTCCCCTAAAATAGAATCCCAAATTTCCTGGAATTTGAAGATATTTCCTGAAATGTTCAAAAATGCTTCCTGCGTGTTATTTGTTGTATTTTTTTTGCGGGCACACGTTAACAACACAAAGAACAAGGCAAAACAGATCTCTGTACATACACTGTATCTGCCTGCTTCTGTTACTCACGTGTTATGCAAGGCAGCTTTTGTTGTCTTCGTTTTTTCAACCTGTTCTCTCGTGTCTCAGTCTCTGCTCCCTCCCCATTTCCCTCCTCCTCCCTCTCCCCCTATCTTCCTGCCTCCCACCCTCTCTCTCCCCTTCTTGCTCCCCATCCCTCTCTGCCCCTTAAGCCCGCCCACCGTTCTGTAAAATCAAGGCCAATCCCAATGTAACTTCAATCCCACTGCCCACTGGTAATTTGTCACCACTAGTCGTATCCAGTATTCTACCACTGCATGGAAAAAAAAAAATCAAAGGCTCAACTTCCACTGAGAAAGAGAATTCCAAAGACTCATTGTTATACGAGAATTTTCTCAGTCATATTTGCGCTGCCAGACTGAAGATGACCCAATACATTATTCAAGGTGGACACAAAATGCTGGAGTAACTCAGTAGGACAGACAGCCATAGCGCTGAAGCTGGTAGTGCTGTATTTAGAACCTATAGCACTGCAGCCGACAGCTCTTTGTTTAAATTCCCACGCGTTAAACTGACAGCACTCTGTTTAAACTTTTGAGCACCAAACCAGCAGTGCCGTGTGTATTACATTTACACCCCTTTGTGGGCTGGATGCGGAAATTTCCCAAAATTATTCAATTTCCCTAAAATTACCCGAAGACAACCAGAATTTCCCGAATTTCGGGTAATTTTCTTCGAAGTGAAAACTGTCTGCAGCTGGTGTTTATTGAGGACAGTAACAAAGAACATACACATTTTACTTGTTAATTAACACAAGAACATGTAATTTCTATACAAATTGACAAACACGTGCAATTTTAAAATGTTCTTATGATTTCCAGTAGCTGTAGTACTTTACTGTTGTATTGTTGAAACACAGTTGCCAATATATGTTCCTCTCTGCCATTGCAGTTTGTCAGTTAAAATAATGTGGAATACAGCAAGAACTGTCTGACGCAGGGCAGAACCAAGACAATGATAGTCTGAATTGACAGGATAATTAGCCAACCCCAAACTAAAAATGGAAGATCAAAAAGTTTATTTGACATCTTCTTCAGCCAGACAAAAGATCAACAGTGTGATGAATCAGTCTACAAAACATATACACCTCCAGGTGGAGGTAGAGTGCCATAACCAGCTAACACAGCCAGAATGTGGGTCAGGGAATGGAAAAGAGACTGAACATCAGTTCAGCCGTGATAGTCTAGATGACAGTGACTAAGCAAGCTTCATATCCTATTTCTATTGTGCTCTCTTGTAGAACTTTCCACTTGGAGGAGTGATAAAAGAAATCTAAACCTCGGGTGCCAATATTGGTGATGGAGGACATGCACAACTAGGAGAGCAAATCTCATTACAAGGTGACTTGGAGAATAAATAGCAAAGCAAGTAACACCATCTGTTAATAATAATGTGATGAGGGCTCAAGGATGTCCAGTAAGCTACTTCTAATAAATCCTAGTGTCTAAACAATTGACCTGCTGAAAGGCAGTTAATCAACGGCCATAACGTACCTTCTTTTCAGATGAAATGGTGGCTGGGTTGCACACCAATCACCGACCCAACCGTTTCAGCACAGGGAGTGGGGAATCTCCCTGCCTTTGCAGTGTCAGGCAGGGAAGACCCAAAGATTCAGTGGGGAAAGCTATAATGCAAAGCTAAACATTTTAAATTTACATTTACAGGAAACCTTGAAGTAAATGGGAATATTCAGGCCATGATACAGTGAGTGGCACCTTGGGCATTTCATTAAGCATCTTAAGGATAAGGTATTACGGATCTTAACTTGTATATCAGCAAATGTTAATAAACCAGATGCTTCCCACTGTTGAGTTTCATGACCTTCACTTTCCAAAGACAATGCAGATTACAGCAATGTAGGGAATAAATTACCGAACCGACCACTAGCATTTGCACCATTGATCGCCAGTCTGAATGCTACTACGGCTGCTGAATTTAATTATCAATTCAAACTGTAAAGAAAGCCAGCCTCAGTGTCCTTAACCAACAAGCTAAAGGGCCTGTCCCACTTGCATGCGATTGGATGCGTTTGGTGCGACAAATGGAAGCGGAGTTCACGCGAAGTACGTGCGTGACGTCATTTGCGTCATACTCACCAATCAGCTGGTCAGGAGGCGGGCCAACTGAATTTGGGTGCCGCACGACGTCGGGCGGTGACGTCATCACGCAACGCAGGGCCGTGACGTCATCGTGCAACGCCATGCGTTAGGCATACGCCGACAAGACGCTGCGTACACCGTCAAGACGCTGCTTTCGACCGCAATGCGCCTGCATGCCGACAGGCCGTTGGCGCGCGAAGATTTCGGACACTGTCGATTTTCAGAGCCCCGAGCAATGTCGGGACCAGTCCCGCACAACTCCACGCTTCTAAGTAGAACCGGCCCCACACGGACATACGGTGCCCGTACGCCTCAAGCGACCCCGTTTGGTCATGCCAAACGCATGCAAGTGGAGCAGGCCCTTAAGCCTTTAATTGCCTCCTCTATTCAAGTCAAATAGGGATAGAGAATAAACATTGCTATTGCCAGCATAGTCCATATATTCTATGGGCAAGCAATATATTTTTTAGGATGCCTCCAATCTGGAGATTAAATTAATCGAAAAAAACAATATGCCACCGAAGAATCTCATCAAGTACCCAATTACAACACATCATGATACGAAGGGAGAAAATCACATTTCAGCTCTCGGAAACAGGACATGCCAATCATGGCTTCACTTTGGAAATGGATTAAAGACTGATGCTCAGGCAGCTTTCCCACACTATTGGATGATGTTTGACCCCAACACACTGAATTCACTTTAAAAAAGTGTTACTCAGTATTATAATAAATTTCCCAGTAAATCTGGTGAGTTTCAGGCACATGTAGGAACGCAAGAAACATCACCTGGCGAGTCCAATGCCAAACCATACGTGGGACCAGCAGGATTTCCAAATAGTCATACACAGGGGTAATGGAATTTTTCTGTAGTTTGCTTTGCTGTTTTACAAGTTGCATCCATGACACACTGGTAAACCGGAGTACCTTCAGCAACAGACTGTTTCCACCAAGATGCAAGACAGAACGACACAGGAGATCCTTCTTCCCTGTGGCTATCAAACTGTTCAACTCCTCCCCCTTGTTTTGTGGGGTAAACCGACTCCCCTCCCCCCCCAATCTTTGCACATCCCCAATCCTTTCCACTCATCACTTTAATTGCATGTTTGATGTATTTTGTATTTTATGACTGTTGGCAGATAAAACTATTTATCCCAGGAGGGAAATTTATCGTATCGTATAGCACCAACGATCAGGATCGAACCCGGAACCCTGAAGCTGTGACACAGGAGCACTAGCAGCTACGCCTAGTGCACTCCAAACCTTACATGCACCAGATACAAACCAAACCATTCAAAAAACAAGGAACCAAAAACAAAGAAGGAAAAAAAACAAATCAAACAGCAGGGATCCATGCAGATACTTTAGCTGAATTCCCATGTGTGGGCTTGATTAAATGCGTTAACTCGGTAGATCTGACAATGACAAGAGCAGGAACTGTTCTTCTTGGAAGAGAAATGTTGTTTAAGACTTGCATCATCATCAACCCAAAGGCCAGTCAAATGACATTAGTTTGAAGCCACAGAAAATGGAATGTTACTGCAAGAGAAACAATGAAATGCAAGAAATGAAAATTTCTAAACGGCACATCTCATAAATGTGAAGTAAAATCATTAGTGCTTTGCATTCCAAGCTGATATGTAGGAACTGTATGCAGTTAGACAATCAAGACATTTTTAAAAATGTAACTCAGAACAAAATTTATTACAATAAAAGCTTGAAGTTGTGCACTAATGTGTACGTACAATGCCCTCCATAATGTTTGGGACAAAGACCCATCATTTATTTATTTGAGATTTGTAATAGGAAAAAAAAAATCACATGTGGTTAAAGTGCACATTGTCAAATTTGATTAAAGGATATTTTCATACATTTTTGTTTTCACCATGTAGAAATTACAGCTGTGTTTATACATAGTCCCCCCCATTTCAGGGCACCATAATGTTTAGGACACAAGGCTTCACAGGCACTTGTAATTGCTCAGGTGTGTTTAATTGCCTCCTTAATGCAGGTATAAGAGCTCTGAGCATCTAGTCTTTCCTCCACTCTTTCAACATGAGGACCAAAGTTGTGCCAATGAAAGTCAAAGAAGCCATTATGAGAATGAGAAACAAGAATAAAACTGTTAGAGACATCAGCCAAACCTTAGACTTACCAAAACACTGTTTGGAACATCATTAAGAAGAAAGAGAGCACTGGTGAGCCAAGGAAGACCTCCACAGCTGATGACAGAAGAATTCCCTCTATAATAAAGGGGGGAAAAAAAACACCCAGCAACTGGTGATGTCCATGAATCGCAGACTTCAACCAGTCATCGCATGCAAAGGATATGCAACAAAATACTAAACATGACTACTTTCATTTTCATGACATTCTTGTGTCCCAAACATTATGGTGCGCCCTGAAATGAGGGGGGGGGGGGCTATGTATAAACACTGCTGTAATTTCTACATAGTGAAACCAAAATGTATAAAAATTGCCTTTATTAAAATCTGACAATGTGCACTTTAACCACATGTGATTTTTTTTTATCTATTACAAATCTAAAATTGTGGAGCACACAGGCAAATAAATAAATGATGGGTCTTTGTCCCAAACATTATGTAGGGCACTGCATATTGCAGCTCTGCTGCATTCTACATATCAAAATAAAGCTACAAAATGTCTGTTAAAAATATCTGTTAAAGTTTGAGAACTAGGTAAATATCACATACCAACACTTATCTGGATATCTGAACACCAAGGATACCAACATAATAGAATTCACAAGTCAATTACAGCTAGTTCTAGCTACAAAATGTGCTCAGTATATTTAATTTTTTTTTAAAAGGTAGAAAGTTGGAAGATTTACAACTCACACTGACAGATATAAAATACTAAAAGTCACCCATTAACATACAAAATTTATAAAAACATGCAATTAGCATTTAAAAAAAACTTGACCTTCAAAATACTAAATTATATTGCTTTTAACATTGTTCATATCTCTGAAGAATTCTAACAAACACACTTTACAAACGAGCCCAGAGTTCCCAAATCATCACAGAAAATGCGGTCATTAGTGTGTAGAAAGAAAGTGCATGCTTCCATGATAAAAATATCCTTGTTGATTTTTTTTGGTTAAACCACAGCTCAAATTCAATGTTTCCACAAGCTTCTCGGCACTTCAGAATTCAAGTTCTTCAACACTTCTTTTCAAAATCTATTGTTGACCTTTCTGCCGAAATGAAACAACATATTTTGTAGAAGATTACTCTTCCTGTTAATGATTCTAAATTATCAGTCAGTATAACACGTAATTTTTAAGACCCTTTGTCACCGGACAGTTATGATAAATACAGTCTCAGTCATGGGCCAACTCAGCAGGATGTGCCAAGGCGACAAAGTCAGATATATATTATATTTAGGGACCAGCATTTCTTAGCGTTCTTGAACTAAAATAAAAAAATTATAAATCCAACAGCTCATATTCAGTTGAAGTCATGAACAGGAATATCCAAAGCATTTTATCCTGTGATATAACTACACTGCGACCTCTTCTTGGGTCTCAACTTCAGGGATCCATACCGGATCTAGAAAATAAAATAAAAAATAAAAGATCAACATTTGTTTAATCTATTTGAAAAAAAAACATACAAAATTCAGCGGGTCCGGCAGCATCTCTGGAGAACATGGACAGGTGGCATTTTGGGTCGGGACAAACAACACGTATCTATGTTCTCCAGAGAAGCTGTCTGGCCTGCTGAGTTACTCTAGCTCTTAGTGACTTTTTTTGTATCTGCAGTTCCTTGTTTCTACACACAAATGGGCGGCAAGGTGGCACAGAGGTAGAGTTGCTGCCGTACAGTGCTGGAGATCCGGGTTCGATCCCGACTAAGGGTGCTGTCTGTACGGAGTTTGCACGTTCTCCAATGACTTTCAGGTTTGTAGGTTAATTGGCTTGGTGTACATGTAAATTGTTCCTAGTACATGTGGGATAGTATTAATGTGCGGGGATCGCTAGTCAGTGCGGACTCAATGGGCCGAAAGGCCTGTTTCTGCGTTGTATCTCGAAACTAAACAAATGTTCAATTTACAGAAAAAAATAGTGAGTTTATAAATTATTAACAGTTCATTCTTAATTTCCTCCAATCAATCATTCTTCAGAGCAGGTGCTGAGGAAATTGCTTGAAATGACACTACCATTGAAACCAGAGAAGCAGACATTGTTCTCCATGAAGCAGAGCTGAAGGGATTAAACAGAAGTATACAAGACAGCAGAATTGTTAATAGATCTACTGGCAAGAGAGTTGGAAGATGACACAGACTTCAGAGAACTGATGAAAGAACCAACGGAGTGATCACAAACAACATTATTTTTAACTAAACCACAAACGTTAATCAATTGGAATATAATGCCTGAATAGATTACATTTATTCTCTGACTAATGAGTAAATGGCTAATGCACATGAAAAATCAACAGGGGTTGTGAAGAATTAGACAATTAAGTGCCGGCAAAGGCCTGATAGGTTGAATGGACTTCCGTACTGTGCAACTTGTAATGTTATAAGAGATACAAGATTAAATCACGCAGAGGACATTAGTTTAATTTGGCATTATGTTCAGCATGGATATTGTGTGTCAAAAGGCCGTTTCTGTGCTCTTATCGCTAAGAAATGTACGATTGTTCCAGAATACTGCGTCCTATTAAAATTGAAGAAAGGATACAATGACAGATCCAAACCGATAGAAGGTAATCAAGATAAAGGCAAAGACAATGGATAATAATTTAACTACAAATTCCCAGGCTCCCATTGCTAGAGGTTTTCTCAATTTACTCCTCTGCAAGAAGTCCATTCAATTTTCTTAACTGAATCCATCTCTAACACAATGTGTAGGAACAGCAAATGCTGGTTTATACCGAAGATAGACCAAAAATGGTGGACCAAAACTGAACACAATACTCCAAACGTTGCCTCACCAATGTCCTGTACAACCATAACATGATCTTCCAACTTCTATACTCAACAACTGATGAATGGCCAATTAACCCGAAAGCGTATTCGACCACCCTATCTCCCTGCGACGCTACATTCAAGGAACTATCTACCTGCACTCGTAGATCGTTCTGCTCTATAACACTCCCGAGAGCCTAGCCATTCACTGTGTAGGGCTTGCCCCGGTTAGATTTCTCAAGATGCAACCCATCACACTTCTCGGCATTATACTCCATCAACCATTCCTCAGCTCACCTGCCCAACCCATTAACAACATTCACTATCTACAATACCACCCAATTTTAGTGTCACCTGGTAATTTACTAATTATGCCTTGTACATTCTCATCCAAATCATTGATATAGATGACAAACAGTAATGGTTCCAGCACCGGACCCCGAGGCATGCCACTTGTCATAGGCCTCCAGTCCAAAAAGTAACCTTCCAAAATCACCCTCTACTTCCTTCCATGAAGCCAATTCTCTATCCAGTCGGCTAGCTCTCCTCGGATCCCATACAATTTAACCTTCCAGAGCACCCTACCATGCAGAACCTTGTCAAACGTGTTACTGAAATCCATGTAGATAATGTGTACAGCTCGGTTTTGGTCACATCTTCAAAAATCTCAATCCCATTCAGGAGACACAATCTCCCACGTATAAAAACCATGATGACTATCCCTAATCAGCCCCTGTCCATCTAAATACATGTATATCATGTCCCTCAGAATACTCTGATAACTCTCTGACCACTGATGTTAGACTCACTGGCCTATAGTTCCCAGGCTTTTCCTTGCAGCCCTTCTTAAATAGAGGCACAACATTTGCCACTCTCCAATCTTCCTGCACCTAATTCATAATTAATGGTGACTCATAAATGTTCACCAGAGCACCCACATTTCCTCTCTAGTTTCCCCATAGTGTCCTAAGATATATCTGATCAGGCCCGGGAGATTTATCTACCTTCATATGCACTAAGACCGACAGCATCTCCTTGACTAATACCTTCAAGATACTCCCATTGACTGCATTCCCCAGTCCCCGTGCCTTTCTTCATGGTAAAATCAGTGGATTACTCATTGAGAAATACTCAGAGAACTTTGCCCATCTCCTGCAGATCTTTCCTTTTGTGCTCTGTCATTTGTATTGTTTTGATTTTGTTTTTTTTGTCTGTATTGTATAGGTATTGCAGATAACTTTGCCCATCTCCGGTTTGATTCAGAGGGACCCTGCTCTTTCTGGTTACCCTCCTTCCCTTAATATACTTGGGATTATCCTTAACATCTGTGTCCCAGCTGTGGGCTCCGTCGGCCGCTCAGCCGACCCGGACTCCGACCCGCGAGGCCCTGGCCAAGCCCTGACCCAGGCTTCAACAGGACGATTCAGGAGGCATCGAGACGACAGCGCCTCGTTCCCAGTCCACAGCACGTCGGGAAGCCTTCTGGCTGCACAGCCCTTCGTGAAGCCTTTATCTCTTTATTCGTCCTTTATCTCATTTATAAATTCATCGCTGATTTTCTTTCCTCGGGTTTTCTTTGTTTCTTCCCCGCCGCTCCCCGATTGCACATTTCCGGGCGTCATCAGCCCCAATTGACCCTCGTTTCCTCGCTCAACTCATCCCTTACCACCCAAGCCACCCCCTACCCAGGTACTTTCCCTTGCAACCACAAGAGATGCAAAACCTGTCCCTATACCTCTAGGTGAGATAGAAGTGTTGTGCATCTCCTCTAACTTCATCTACTGCATCATCTGCTAGTCTTGCCCATGCATTGTTAGAAGCTGCTCCTTGTCTCTACTGTTAGCATGTCATCTAGTTTGCACTAAAAATCTGCAAAATCCAATTTTAAGAGGTGGTTTGTCAGCTTCTCTGCAGTCAGAAGATGGCAGCTTCAGCGGCTCAATGGGTAGATGCACTGCTTGGAGCGCTGTATGAGCAGCCCAGGTTCATATACCTGGGCTTGCAACTGCAATGTCCTGGACTCTTGTCAGCACGCTTTTAAAAACATCCCTCTTTCCAGACATTCCTTTTTCTTCAATCAACCTGCTCCAATCAATTTCAGCAAGTTCACGTCTAATACAGCTCTCATCAACTTGAGCAGTTGCTGAGCAACTTCTTGGATCTATTTGTTTCTGCTCCAATTCTTTATTCAATTACCTTGACATTGGCATCCTCCAATTACTAATCTCCTGACAGGTACTCTGTCAGAAATCCTTAAGTGTGACCCTTGATTTTGATTCCTGACCTTCTTTACTCCACGGAGATCAATCTCACCTGGAAACCAGTTATCTAGTTGTACTGAAAACATCTCACTCCATTAAAAAAAAAACCTCAGTGAATAGAATCTAAAAATTATGTCCTAACATTAAAATGCAAACATTTAAAAACAATCAAATTGAAAATTAAACTTATCTGCAATACCTATACAATACAGACAAAAAAACAAAATCAAAACAATACAAATGACAGAGCACAAAAGGAAAGATCTGCAATAACAGAACAATGATAAAATGTACCTGTTTACGATGACCTTTTTGTTTCATTTTAAGGCTCTGTGATCGTAGGAGATGCTTTTGTGTGACCAGCTCGTCATCAGAATGAGCGCTGTTCTGCTCAGCATCTGATCGATCTTCACTATCCACATCATCATAATGGAAATGTTGGTCTAAGAGATTAAATAGCACATTAGTTGGCATATTCCCAACAATTGCTTTCATCAAACAAATGTTGTTGCATGTAAGGTGTTTCCTGTCAATCGGGGAGAGGGGAAAGGATGCACACAGAAATAGGCGCAATTCAGTGATTAAATTGCACGAGCACCGACGAATCAACATGTAAAAATTAAATGATTGTTCACCAGGGGGCAATACCACCTCAGTAGTAGACTAAAGCTGACATACAACTATATCTTCAGCTCAAAAGACTCAAGAGTGTTTAATTGTCATATGTACAGACAACGGAACAATGAAATTCTTAAGACACAAAAAGCTGGAGTAACTCAGCGGGATAAGCAGCATTTCTGGAGAGAAGGAATGGTGACGTTTCGGGTCGAGACCCTTCTTCACCCTAGCTAGTCTGAAGAAGAGTCTCATGCTGAAATGTTACCTATTCCTTCGCTCCAGAGAAGCTGCCTGTCCCGTTGAGTTACTCCAACTTTTTTGTTTCTATCCTCGGTCTAAACCAGCATCTGCAGTTCCTTCTCACACAATGAAATTATTGTAGCAGCATAAAAGGCTTGTAGACAAAATACACAGATAATATATAAACAAAACATCTTCATTAAATTAACAACCGCAATACCAGAGCAAAAAAAACTAAAGTCATTAGTGCAACCAAAGGAAGACCATAGTTCACAAAATGAAAACGATAGATGGGGGGGGGGGGGGAAACGGAAAGGTGAGATCCAAAGCACGCAATTTATTATTCCATTTTATACCAATTCTAAATCACCCCTGTATTATAGTCAAAGGTCAAAAGAATATCTCCACTGAAGCATTCATCATTCTAACAGATGAAGAGCGTAAATCTCCACCACTGTCGTACCAGGGTACACTTCAATGGAGAATGAACCAATTTTTTTCTTTTCTCTTTTTTACTTTTTTACACACGCACACACACACACACGTGAATGTTAGTCAGTAGACCAAAAACCTGTTGCCTCCAGTGAACAAAACACTGTCTCATTTAACAAAGATTGCCTCAGAGAGAAAACAAAAAAGTGGGAACAAATGGGATTCTTCTCATGTTGGTAACTAGTGGGCCACCACAGGAGGGGCAGTTTGTGGACCTCAACTAATCACAATCAACATCAATGATTTAAATGTGAGATTCTCTCCAGAGATGCTGCCTGTCCCACTGAGTTACTCCAGCTCTTTGTGCCTATCTTTGATTTAAACCAGCAGCTGCACTTCCTTCCTACACACATGGTTAATCAACAATCAGGCCTGGACAGAGTGGATATGGAGAGGATTTTTCCCACCAGTGGGAGAGTCCAGGTACATAGGTCATATCCAGAGAATTGAAGGACATTCCTTTAGGAAGAAGATGAGGAGGAATTTCTTTAGTCACGGTGGCGAATCTGCAGTGAATTCATTGTCATAGAAGGCCATGGAGGTCAATTCAATGGAGATATTTAAGGCAGAAGTAGATAGATTCTTCGTTAGTATGGGTGTTGGGAGTTGTAGGGAGAAGGCAGAAGAATGGGGTTAGGAAGGAGAGATGTCAGCCATGATTGAATGGCGAGTAAACTCGATTGGCCAGGAAGGCCTAATTCTGCTCCGATCGCTTACGAAACAACTGTAACATTCCCGCATTTGCTAATGATACAAAACCAAGTGGGAATGCGAGTACAGATGAGGATGCAAAGAGTCATGTTGAACGAATGAGCAACTGTACAGCAAATGGAGTACAATGCAGCAAAAACATGCAGTGAATCACTTTGGTGGGGAAAACAAATGCTGAGTATTTCTTCCGTGGTGACATATTGTTGAAGTTCAAAGCTATCTTGTTGTCAGAGTACATAAGTCGCTAAGAAGAAGCATGCTGGTTAAGCAGGCAATTAAGACGTCAAATTATACACTGTTTATTGCAAGACAATCTGAGTGCAGAGTAAAGTTGCTTTACAGAATTGTAGAAAGGCCTTGATGAAATCACACACGGAATACTGTGTGCAAATTTTAATCTCCTTAACCAACGATAACAAGAATACATTTACTTTTGAATGAAACAAAAATTCAGCCCGATGGCTCCTGGCATGGTAGGTTAGGCAAATGAGGAGACTGGAGAAGCTAGATCTCCATTCTTCATATTTTAGAAGAATGAGAGGGGACCATTTAAACACACAAAATTCTTAAGAGGAAGATACACAAAAAGCTGGAGTAACTCAGCGGGACTTAAAAAGTCACCCATTCCTTCTCTCCAGAGATGCTGCCTGTCCTGCTGAATTACATCAGCTTTGTGTGTCTATCTTTGGTTTAAACCAGCATCTGCAGTTCCTTCCTACAAAATTCTTAAGAGCATTTAATAAGGTGGATATGTTATTCCCAGACAAGACTACAACTAGGAATGGATCGATTAGGCTTATATTCACTGGAATTTAGAAGGATGATAGGGGACCTTATAGAAACATTTAAGATTCTTAAGGGATTAGACAGCCAGATGTAGGAAAAATGTTCCCGATGTTGGGGGAGTCCAGAACCAGGGGTCACAGTTTAAGAATAAGGGGTAGGCCATTTAGGACTGAGATAAGGAAAAACATTTACACCCAAAGAGTTACGAATCTGTGGAATTCTCTGCCACAGAAGGCAATGGAGGCCAATTCACTGGATGTTTTCAAGAGAGATTTAGATATAGCTCTCAGGGCTAACAGAATCAAGGGATATGGGGAGTAAGCTGGAACAGGGTACTGATTTTGGATGATCAGCCATGATCATATTGAATGCAGTGCTGGCTCGAAAGGCCTCCTCCTGCACCGATTTTCTATGAATCATAGTCTCAAGTTCATTTAGTGCCGACATGAACATACATTTCTTCACTTCAGAGGATGGTGAATCTATACAATTCTCTACTACAGAGGGCTGCACAGGGAAGAAGCTGTTTCTGAATGTTACAGTTTTCGGGGTCCTGTACCTTCACATTCTATCCTGTCCCGACAGCATGTGAAGTTAGAAGATTTAGAATTGGATAAGTACAGAGCAATTCATTGAGATCCTTTGTGTCAATTGCCAATTCAGGAAGACAGACAAGAGTCTGGACAAGATAACCACATGATTAATAGACTCAGTTAGGCAGAACTGTTAACAGTATTCTGAGCAACTGATTTAAACTGAAGAAAATCAAAATCCTAATTGTGAATAAACATTTAAAATGCAAAAATGTAAGTTCAGTGCGCTATACTATGTAAATCATGTGCCAAGGACACAACTAAATTTCCATGAGAGAGAAATGCTTACTTTCTATTTTTAGTAACTTTGGAAAAAAAAAACGAAATTAGTCTGATCTACGTGGGAGAGCATGCTTTTCATTTCCTGCATCAAATTTCAATGAGTCTTCTCAGACACAATCCTACAGTCTGTTCTTTCCTGAGCCACCTTTCATCCACAAATGTCTCTGCTTCAGCAACAAAGGTATGGACTGAACAACCAGCTATAGTAACATTAAGGGATATATACTGTCCTGGACACCAGGAATAATATCCCTACTCAGCTCCAAATAAAGTGGCTGAATTTGTATTACCTTCAACAAAAATCAGTGTTATTAACGGATGGTGAGAGGTGATCGTTTAAAACAGTTAATATGAATATTAATACCCGTCACAGTATGGTGTTTTCTCATTGCTGTACTGAAGAGTCAACCTAGATTGTTGTACTGAAGCCTCAAGAGGGACTCGCATCCAAAATCTTTTTATTCAGAGGGAAGAAAAATGGACCCAAAGCTGAGAAAATAGAGGTAATATTCACAGCTATGAACAGTCATTTTCCGGGAGCAGAAAAACCTGTTGCCTAACAAAGAATTATCCATCCCAACCACAACCATTTTAAGTGAGAAAGATGGTTTTCCTTCTTTCACTACCAATTTCCACTACCACAATCATTAAAAAGTGCTGCTGCAAATAATTTAAGATACACATTACCATAACTACACGATTTAATTAAAATCTGCTATAACATCAAACTTCTCAGATATTAAGACTGAGAATGCATATATTACTGGTTCAAAACTAAGCACTACAAAATTGAATAAATTAAGAATTATGCCCAGCAATTCACCTCCAGCTTACCCCAACCACATGCTTATCCACAATAACCAAAGGTCTAATTCTCATATTTGGGATCTGTAGTTTGAGAAGTCATGAACAGTCCAATAGCAATTATGCTTTGATCATTCCATGCAAACGAGCCACAACTCAAGGACAGGCTATCGTCAGATCTTAAACTGATACAAAATCAAATATAACCACCAATACAGAAACCCATCAAGGCAGTGCATTCAGTCCCCTGCTCAATGTTCTCTATACCCATGATTATGTAGCCAGACACAGTTACAATGCCATCTTTAAATTCTCAATGTCACTGTTGTTGAGCAAATAACAGGTAACGAAAATTGAATTGAATGGTGCCAGGACAATAATCTTGCTCTCAATGTCGGCAAGATCAAGGAGCTGATTGAATGTGTAGGAAGGAACTGCAGATGTTGGTTTAAATCGAAGATAGACAAAAAAAAAGTTGGAGTAACTCAGCGGAACTGGCAGTGTCTCTGGAGAGAATGGGTGATGTTTCAGGTCGAGAAGAAGGCTCGACCTGAAACATCACCCATTCCTTCACTCAAGAGGCGCTGCCTGTCCTGATGAGTTACTCCAGCTTTTTGTGTCTCCAAGGAGCTGATTGATGACCTCAGGAGGGGAAAATCCAGGGATCCAGGAACCAGACTTCATTGATGAAGTGGAACGAGTCAAAAGATACAAGTTTCTGGGTGTGTCTATCTCTCAGGATCTGTCCTGGGCCCAGCACATCAATGCAATCACGAAGAAAACTCATTAGCACCTCTACATCCTTGGAAGATTAAGAAGATTTGGAATATTGATGGATACTCCATCAATCCTCTGCAGGTGTACAGTAGAGAGCATATGGACTGGTTGCATCACAGCCTTGTTCAGCAATTCAAACACACAAGAACAAAGGAGGCTATTGAGAGTGGTAATCACTGGCCGGTGCATCACAGGTTGCCGATATTCCCAAATTCAAAGGGATCTACAAGAGGCAATGCCTCATAAAAACAGTCAATATCAAAGATCTACATGACCCTGGCCGCAGTATAATTTCACTATTACAATTGGAAAAAAGGCATAGGACCCTGAAAATTGTGACTACCAGGTTCAAAAACAGCTTCTTCCCAACAACCATCAGACACTTGAACACTCCACAACACTAACCTCAGCAACTATAATCTTCCATGGACAGTGTCTTGGATTGCAGTAAATAAGTTGTTTTTTGCACTATCCTGGTTACCTGGTACTATGGTTATTAATTGATTGTTAGAAGTTGTCTACTGTTGTGCCTGTGGAACTGTTAAGCTGCAACAAGTAAGAATTTTGTCGTTCCATTGTCAGTACATAAGATAATTAAAACAATCTTGATTGGGATCTCTCTTCAGAACAAAACCTTAGAAAGTCCAATATCTTAGTTACTTCTCTCCTTCCTCATGCCCCATTTCCACCCTATAATCCACCCTGAATGAACCAGAAATCCACCAGGCTTGATATTTTTCAGGACCAGATTCACTGCTTAGTTTTCAGAAAAATATCAAGTCGTACAAATATTGCATCACTTTGTGTAAAGTTTTGCGCTTTTAATTACTTACCGAAGTCCTCTCTGGGCAAATGTTTAGCCTTCTTTCTGGTATCTGCACCACCAGTTAAGGAACGGTGTCCTACTGGCTCATCACCTTGTATGGTTGTTAAGTCATGCATACTTAAACTCCTCAGCTTTTCAGTAATTGCACCTTGACTCTGCACAGAAAAACAAGATCAAAAGTGCATTCATTGTTATGAATCAATTGCAAAATAAATCTTCCTTTGCTCTCAATTGAGTGTGATGAGCATCAAACAGGAAAAACTACTTTCCTTCGCTCCATAGATGCTGCCTCACCTGCTGAGTTTCTCCAGCATTTTTGTCTACCAAAAACAAAGAAAGTGCCAGTTTTACTTCCTCCGTCTTAAACGAGCCCTTGTTGAAAGGGTTATTACACTGAGATGACAATCTCAAATTAATAGGGGGGGAGGGGGGGGGTAATAAATGAATTACATTTGACTATACTTCAGCTACTATTCAGGGACAACTGAATTTTACACAAATCAGCACCAGTTGAGAATAGTTCAGAAATTATATGTTCTGGCTTTTGAGATCAAATATCCAACTGCACCAGCACCCAGATTCCTCTTGTGAGGAATATGCATATTCAACAAAGCCATAACATGCATCAAATGTTAGAATCGAGGCATAGAATCATAGAATATGGAAACAGGCCCTTTGCTCCATCTGGTTCATGTTTACCAAGATGTCTCATCTAAGCTAGTCATATTTCCCATCATTTTACCACATGCCTCTAAACTTGTTCAATCCATGTACCTGTCGAAATGTCTTTCAAATGTTATTATTGCGCCTTCTTCCTCTGGCAGCTCATTCCATACACCCACCACCCTCTGAAGGGAAACGTTGTCTCTCAGGCGCCTATCTTTCCATTCTCAGCATAAATCTATGCTCTCTAGTTCTTGATTCCCCTACCTTGGGGAAAAGACACTCTGCATTCAACCTATCAATTCTTCCCCCCTCCCCCATTGATTATATTCACCTCAACTAAATCATCCCTTAGCCTCCTGTGCTCAAAGGAATAGAGTCTAAACCTGCCCAAACTCTCCCTATACCTCAGATCCTAGCAAATCACTTCTGCATCCTTTTCAGATGAGTGGTATTTTTGTTCTTTGAGTTCATCATTACCTTCACCAATATGAAATACAAACAGAGATAGACTAATCTTGGCGAAAATACTTTTGGCTAAAAAGTTTCAGAAATGTTTCATGAATTGTCTGGCAACGTACGGAACAGTGGGATTGAACACAATGAAGCTCACATTAAACAGCCACCGTTTCCCCCCACAAATATTCCAAATCAGATATCAATAACTTAAAAAAATGAAAGAAAGATGAGCACAAGCAACAAGACGACAGCATATTTGCATGCAATTTTGCTTCTATTAACATCGTTAAGAAGATCAAAGTACTTCTAGGTAAAAAGCAGGAGCCAAGTTTTGTTCCTTTCTTTTAAACTAGCTTTATGATGATTAGGTAAACAGGGAACAGTACAGTCCTGTTCATAGTGAGCACAATAGGTTGAACTTCAAAACAGTTTTGAATGGTTTAAGGGGAAAATGCAAATCATTTAAAAACTACCACTAAAATTTGTAACTTAAGTATTTTCCACTCAGAAAAATAAACTCCAAAAATAGATGCTGACCACAGAAAGGTTGGGTTATACATCAGGTCAGGGACTTACACTTATTAACAAGTTGATGCAAGAAGACTTAAGGTCCCAGCACAAAAATCAGTATTACAACAATTGTTGCAGTTTATATTTCTCATTTGATGGTAACAACTTTAAATCATTTTTTAAAGTCATCACACATTATTACATTTTTGGTTTGTTAATCATCATAAATTGTTTTCAAAATCTGTTTGAAACCTGACATTTGTATTAACAAAAAGTCTGAGATAATTAAGCCCTAGGATACCCTTTGGATGAACATGCCATTAATAGCTTCAAAAGTACAATTATATTTTTTATAGGAATCATCCTAACACCCCCCCACAAATTTAAGGAGACCATAAGTTAATTAGTGCATTCACCCTTAACTTATAAAAATTATATAGCCACAGCAGTTATCCATTGATGCCAATAGTCTCATTACCTCAACTCGAATGGGCCAGTACAACAGCAGAAAGCTGAGTAATTATCCTGCAAAACAGTTTGCAAGTATAGGCAAGAGAAAGCAATATCAAAGTTAGAATTAAGACAGAGGGAAAGGACAAGTCAGCGAAGATCTTAATATTTTTACATAAAACACAGTTCAGAATTAAAATGTTGTGGCTTTGAACCACATTTTTAAATGTGCATTAACTCTTGGACTATAAAAGAGGTTTTATAAAGATGTCCAATATTTAAAATATAAATTTCTTAAAAGAAAACCAAAGCGGCTTTGGGGATAAGATGTGGAAATGTTCTACTAATTTCAATAGTTTTGTTTGCCTCAACTCGATTGGGCCAGTACAACAGCAGAACGCTGAGTAATTATCCTGCAAAACATTCCACTTTAACAATACATATTTGTAAAACATGTCTAATGCATGATAAGGCAGTGTATTATTGTTTCTTTCATTCTGTGTCACACATACGTCCGGGCATGTGCTGTAAAGGCATGCATTAAACCTTATTTGTTCACATAATGCAAAGGAAAGTAAGCAGAATGCATTCAGTAAACCGCCCCAAAATTTTATAAAATTTCAGATCTTACAACACATTGGGATTTCTGCAAGGATTTAGGCCAGTTCTTTAAATCATAGCAAAACACACACTACTTACCTTTACCGCAGCGGACACAGCAGCAGTTGCAGCTAGGTTTAGACCTTGCTTTCCAAATTTCACCATTGTATCATAGCTTCGATCTTTAGCTTGGCTAATATAGTCATCAATCTCCTGAAGCAAACATAAATCACAATGTACAGATTAATTTTATCATTAATCTTTTACAGTATGTTTCTCACAGTGCACAATATCAATATATTCACACTTAATAAATTTAGTTTATTTTGTGACAGAACAATTTTTTTCCCTCCAAAATACAAGGTACAGGATAAATGTTACTGACAATATTAAGAGAACAATTAAAGCAGAAACTTAGGACTATGCCATAGTCAATCCTATACTTATGAAATCTGCTCATGAATAGCATAGTTAGTGGGATCAACTTAAAACTGAAATTATAGTTAAAAGTTTTAACAGCAGGATTACTTACTCTTTCACGGGAGGAAAGAAGAGGATGTAGAAACTTTCTGTAAAGTACACTTGCACCTCGTGTGTATGGAGACAACAACCAAATAACAAATGCAACTTTAAGTTCATAGTACAGTGGAAACCTGCAAACAAAGACAAATACTTAAAGCTAAATATAGTATTTAGCTATAAATGCTATATGCATACAGAATAATATAAATAAAGCTAACTAGCTCAGTTTAATATGCTCTTAGTCACTTGGACAAGCTAGAAATAAACTTTGTTTCCAACCATCTACTCCAAACCAGTACAAACTTAGTTATAGAGTCGTAGAGATATCCCTTTTAACTCTTCCCATTCATATATCTGTTTAAATACCTTTAGAAAGTCTTAGTTATATCCACTTCTATAGGTTCCTCTGGCAGCTGAATCTAGATATGGACTACCCGTTAAGTGAAAAAAAAATGCCCAAGGTCCCTCTTAAATCTCTCCGTAAGTCTATATCCTCTAATTTTAGAATCCTCTACTCTGGGGGAGAAAAACTGAGCGCTCACTTTATCAATACCCCTTGCGATATGTCAATAAGGCCAACCCCTCAATTCTCACGTTACAAAGAAATGTCACAGCCTATCCATATAACTCATGCCCCAGATAACAACTCGTGAATCTCTTCTGCACCTATAAATTAGGTGTGGCCTGGATAAATAATGACAGCTTAATGACATCCTTCCTGTAGCTGGGCAACCAGAACTGCAAACAGTACTCCAAGCCTGAACTTAAATAATAAGAGGGTGTAGGTTTATGGTGAGAGGGGAAAGATGCAACAGGAACCCGAGGGGCAACATGTTCAACAGAGAGAGTGGTGGGTGTATGTAGAGTGCTGCCAAATTAAGTGGTTGAGGCAGGTACAAGAACAATATTTAAAGACATTGGGACATTGGAAACTAGAACTAGTTTAAATAAGTATCTTGGTTAACATGGATGAGTTGGGTCAAAGCGCCCATTTCTCTACTGCATGAATCTGACTCATGACCAACGACAATGGGTGCTTTAAGAATAAGGAGTAAGCCATTTAGAACGGAGACGAGGAAACACATTTTCTCGTAGAGAGTGGTGAGTGTGGAATCCTCTGCCTCAGAGGGCGGTGGAGGCAGGTTCTCTGGATGTTTCAAGAGAGAGCTAGATAGGGCTCTTAAAAATAGCGGAGTCAGGGATATGGGGAGAAGGCAGAAACGGGGTACTGATTGGGGATGATCAGCCATGATCACATTGAATGGTGGTGCTGGTCCGAAGCGCCAAATGGCCTACCCCTGCACCTACTGTCTATTGAGTTGTACAGCTGGATCATTTTGTCCCAACTCTTGTACACAAAGTTATAACAGCTCATTGAAATATTTCCAAGGTGGAAATAAAAAATAATTTTTTAGAGACTGTTAACTTTGCCTCTCTGAAATCTCAGTTCAATTCAACTTCCCTTGGGATTTGCACGCAAATAGTGTGAAACTCATAAGACCTCACCAACTTGGTAATTAACATCTTCCGTGAGAAACAAAGTTATAAATATTACGATTGAAAGAATATTTCATCGATGATTGCAGAATCAAAAAAATTAAGGCAACCAGTTTAGTTCAAGAGTCAAGAGAGTTTATCGTCATGTGTCCCAGATAGGATAATGAAATTCTTGCATTGCTGCAGCACAACAGGATATTGTAGTCATAAATACAGAACAGATCAGTGTGTCCATATACCGTGTCAAAATGGTGAGTAAAATCTGGACATGTAGTTCCTTTGTTTGTTTGATCCAATCTATTATGTAATTAAGAGACGCACAGCAAAAGTTAGAAATTGCCCCTCACTAAAAATATACGTTCCATCTTGTTGGTTAGTTATGTTTCGTTAGGATCTTCAACTCTGCAGAACCCGTTTTAATCTACCACATTTATTGTGCTCATTAGCTTACAGGTCTCAATGCCATTTATTTATTAAGTACAAACACTTGCATTCATATAGTGTTTACAGCATTGTAAAACATTCTAAGGTGCTCAACAAGAATCTCATGAAGAAAATATTGAAACACAACCATTCTTTTTGCACGTTTCTATTTTAGTAGCAGGTTAGACTTGTATGTCAAGTTTATAAATCCAGCCAATGATTTCATATGAAGGCATGTGTTTCGTGCTATATCACTGACAATTAACCTTTTGGGAGTGGTCCAGTCACAGCCAAGTCTTCCATTCCAATTTGCAATTTTGTGGCAAGTGAATTTTTTATTTTTTAAGTGACTCAAACGGTTCAAAGTGGAATTAAAATCAGTTTAAATTATTGCCACTACAGCTGAGGTACAGCTAAAAGCTATTGTTGCGTACTATCCAGTCAGCAGAAAGACAATACATGATTGCAATCGTGCCATTTACACTGTATAGATACTTGATAAGGGAATAATGTTTAGTGCAAGATAAAGCCAGCAAAGTCCGATCAAGGATAGTCCAAGGGTCACCAAAGAGGTAGACGTTCTGGGTGTGGCAAGAAGATTCAGTTGCCTGATAACAGCTGGGAAGCAACAATCCCTGAATCTGGAGGTGTGCACTTTCACACTTCTTTACCTTTTGCCCAATGGGAGAGGGAAGAAGAGGGAGTGGCCAGGGTGCGACTCTCCTTGATTATGCAGCTGGCCTTGTCGATGCAGCGCGAGGTATAAATGGAGTCAAAAGAAAGGAGGTTGGTTTGTGTGATGGTCTGGGCTGCGTCCACAATGCGCTGCAATTTCTTGCGGTCTTGGATGGAGCTGTTCCCAAACCATGCTGTGAAAAGGTTTTTCCAGGAAGAATCTTTGTCTCTTCATAAAACTTACTTTTACACCTCTTTGTATCATCAGCACACTTGGATACAATCTACTCAGCATGTTCATCCAAGTCATTAACATTAACTGTAAATAGCTGAGGCCCCAGAACTGAACACCTTGGCAACCCAATTGTTGTTACAGATTGCTGACCTACAAAAGACCCATTTATTCCTACAGGTTTCCATCTTAACCAATCTATTCAAACCACAATACTCTGAAAAACAAGCTCTCACCTTGTGAAATGAGCTTTATTATGTAGGATCCTCTGAAAAATCATTTGGAAATTCTTTAGCCACTTGCAAAATCATTCACAGGCGGAAACAATACACAGAAATCGTTAAAGCGCCCACATCTTCAGGATGGATGCTGTTCACCAAAAATAGTAAGACTGCTAGGTGTACATTCTCTTTGTCTACAACAATATTGTAAATGCACACCAAAGGATGAGTTCAAAAGACAGCATCCATAAGGATCCAATGGAAATGAATTGATAGAAAAGAGATCAAAAATCATGCAAGGTTCATGTTGGCCAAATGTGCGTCTGTGTGTGTGGGGGGTGGTGGGGAGGAGGGGCAGGCCGCAGCTATTTGCCGGATTGCCTGTCACCCATGATATATTGAAGGCAGACACAAAATGCTGGAGTAACTCAGCGGGTGAGGCAGTATCTCAGGAGAAAAGGAATGGGCGACGTTTCGGGTCGAGACCCTTCTTCAGACTGAAGAAGGGTCTCGACCTGGAACGTCACCCATTCCTTCTCTCCAGAGATGCTGCCTCACCCACTGAGTTACTTCAGCATTTTGTGTCTACCTTTGATTTAAACCAGCATCTGCAGTTCTTTCTTACCCATGATATATTGCTAGTTTATACAAAGAACTCAAAATTGTCATGATGAATGAAAAAGGTGCATACAATCTCTGAAAGACACAAGAATATGAAAAAAAGGATTAAAGAAGTTGCACCAAACACCAGAATGGCACGGACAGTAAAGCAGATGCTGAAGAACATAAGTTGCAGGCGCAAATCATTCGGACTTAAATATGTCTGACCTTTTATCCAAGCATCCTTTCCTGCACTAACCCTATATTATTGTGTAATATTAGAATATCTCTTGAGCTCTGCTGTGAATATACTCAGTAACTCCACTGCCAAGAGTTGAAATTCAAAAGATCTGCTGCCCTCTAGATGAAGTTTGACACCCCGCAGAATATACATTGCCCCTTGTCAATCTCTCAGCTAGAACTTTAGATGCTCCCATAAAAATAAAGAAAAAAATCACCTCGCACTCTGAGTGCTAGAAACTGTAACCCCAGTCTGCTTAGTCTCTCTTAAATCCCCAACCCCAAATCCAGAATTAAACTAGTGAACATTTGTGATTCTCTCTCTTGCTTGTATATTTCCCCCATCAAAGGTGACATAACTACATACAACATTAAGTAATTAACTTAATAGGATCCTATGTCAATAAGATATTTTTACTTTTGTACATAACACCTTTTGTAATAAACACCAGTATACCAGTGATTTCCTAATTACTTGATATATATCTGCATTAACTTTTAGATAGGCAAGGAAACCAGGTCCCGATGCACAATACTTCAAGCTCTCAACATGTCTAGAGACGTACTGTACTTTTTTTCCAACAAGGCAGATGGCTTCACATTTTTTCCATCTGCAACATACTCACCAATTCACTTAACCTGTCCATACCTCGTTGAAGCTTCTCTGCATCCTGCCCACAACTTCAACTTCCATCAACATTTTGAACATCAACAAGGATAGACCAATGGTAACTTTTGCTTAACATACTTACCAGATTCAGAAAATTGAACAGATTTTAGAACGGGAAACTAGAAGAGCCATCTACTGCTGTAGAAGTCTATTCAATCCAGTAAATCTAAATTAGTCGAAGATTGACACAAAATGCTGGATTCAGACCAAAGAAGGGCCTTGACCCAAAACACGACCCATTCCATCTACCCAGAGATGCTGCCTGTTCCGCTGAGTTACGCCAGCATTTTATTTCTATCTTTGGTTTAAACCAGCATCTGCAGTTCCTTCCTACACAAATCTAAATTAGTCTCAGGTTCTGCTTTGTGTTTTGCTTAATACACTCAAAACTGTTAAATAAAATATAATGATAAATTTAAAGAAAATTTAGGTAACATTTAGAAAGTTACATGGATAGGGTAGGTTTAGAGGGGTATGGGCCAAATGCAGGTAGGCGTGGCTCGTGTAGATGGGACATGTTGGGCCGAAGGGCATGTTGAAGGGCCCATTTCCACGCTGTAAGACTCTATATTTGAAAACTCTCCCACTGACATTTTGACATATAATTAAAAAGTCCAGATAAAACTGGACTACTTTTTATCCTGTAGATATCAAGAATGGGAGCATTTATTAATGGAGCCAGAAAGTACTTCATAAATCTTATTTACTCACTAAGCGGTCTGTGGCAAAAGGACTAAACAACAAATTGTTGCAAAACTGATAAGTACATGACTTCAATTTATATACCGTCAAATATATTGTCTTCAGTGAGAGATAAATTAGTATCCTAACCAGAACACATTGCATTCACTGTTTGTACTCTTGCAGTTTATTTTTCTTCAGCCCTCAAATATGCTGCAGCCGAAACTACCTGACCCAAGCCCAGTGTTACCTAACATGCGTCATGTCAGGTTGCATACTATTTTATTTATGGCTTGGTTTGAGCCGAGATGAACAGAATCTGGAAGTACATTCCAAAGCCGTATATGCAGGTATCAAAATAAAAAGTCACCTGATTCAGGATGGGTTGGCATCAACTTGAGCTTTCATTTAATGCCTCTGCAGTACTCAGCAATATTAAGCATAAGGATAAGGATAATTTCATCATTACGATTTCAGTAATTTTCTATCTTTTATCAATTTGTTAAACAATTACCAGTCGTTTAAATTAGCTGCAAACTTCATTGTGTCCTATTTTGTGGTCCTTACCATGCAATAGTGAGATCTGCAAACGTTTCAAGTATCGTGTAAAGGGCAAAAACAATCCAGTACATCATCCAACGAACCTGAAAAAGACAAAGACATAACCATATTTTACGTGATATTTGAATTAATGAACACATGATCCAGCAAAATCTGCATGAGCACCTCTCCTGAAACAGAATAATTAAAATAGTCACTCTAACAAGATTAATGAGACAAAATGAAGTCAAGTGGCTGAAATATGTAATTATATCTGTAGAATCCCTCATTTTGAGAAGCTGAAAGAAGAGGAAGCTGGAATAAGGGCACTGAACAAAAACTAATAACCGGGGATTGGATGGATTTCCTGCCAATTATTCTGAGCAGATTGGGTTTAAAAAAAAAACTATGGAAGAGAAAAAAGCACACTGACAGTGAAATGAAATCTACCTATATCTATTATTTGCACTGCTTATTGGCTCACCCAGGTGTATGAATAACCTTAAAGTTGCGTGATGATATATATCAATTGAAACTCTTAGCAATTAAAGTGTTATTTTTAGTGAGTGAATGAAATAAAATGAATGGATGTCATTTCAAAATTGCTGGTAGGATAAGTAATGTTGGACCTTAATTGACTTTAATCAACCTGACCATCCATTTCTCCCATACTATTATTACTCTAATGATATGGTTCAGCAACCATGCTTATTTTGAGATGATTTTAGACAGTCTAAATTATACTGCTTCAATTATACTGCTGACTCCATCTGGCTAACATGACATGGCTGAACAAGGCATTTCTTATATTTCAATGCACAGGCAGAGAACTACGAACAAGCATCTATCTGAAAAACGAGTCAGCCCTACCATTATCTCCGTATGTGCACTTTTGTTCTACAGCCTTTTTAACTGCTTTAATATATTACAACAGAAAAGAGCCACCACGGGGGTGCCAAAAGCTTTGGGCTTGAAGGCCAATATCATTTGACAGGGTAGGTGTTAGGATGTTGTTTCCCCCATCTGAGAAGTCCAGAATTCATGATCACAGATTCAAAATAAGCAGCACTAAATCAGAAGAATGTTCTTCTGTCAAAAGGTTTTGGAATGTTCTACCTCAAAGAGGGCTAAGACAGCTCAGTCACAGCTTGGGCTCAAGATCAACACATTTCTGAATATTTTAGAAATAATACGAAACAGGGATGTGGCAGGGAAATGGGTGTGTGTATAAACAGCTTTCCAGAGTTTACACTTCCCAACATAACACTTCAGAATTGCAGACTGCTTATGACGATTGGGAGAGTGTTATGGTTTGGATTAGAGTAAAGACAAATAAGATTGAGGCTCATCACTCAAGTTCAAAGTTTCAAGACATAGACACCAGGAGCTACAGATGCTGGTTTACAAAAAAGGACACACTCAGTGTCTCAGAAGATCAAGCAGCATCTCTGGAGAACATGGATAGGTGACCTTTTGGGTCTGAAGAAGGGTCACAATTTGAACGTCACCTACCTGTTCGCCTGCAAGTTTCAAGTTTATAATCATATGCACGAATATGGTGAGGCACAAATACAATGAAAAAGCTTGCTTGCAGCAGTATCATAGGCACAGATTTAGACAAACATACACAAAAACAAGAAGATACAAGGAACTGCAGATGCGGGTTTACAAAAAAAAATAAAAAAACAAAGTGCTGGAGGTACTCAGCAGATCAGGAAGCACCTCTGGAGAGCATGGATAAGTGACTTTTTGGGTGGGGACCCTTCTTTATAGGCAAAAATTATACACAGATTACACAAAATATAGAAAACAGTGCCAAAAAAAAAAAAAAACACATTTGTGCCAATACATAATTAGAACCTAAAAAAAGTCCAGAGTAGTGCTTGAGGTGGGCCACAGAAAGAGATTCACCAGAAACGGAGTGATGTAGAGATAAAGAGAAGTTTATTCTCACTGGAACGTAGGATGCTGTGGTGCAGCCTTTGAAGGTTTATAAAATTATGAGGGGGTATAAATATGGTAGAAAGCCACAGATATTTTCATAGGGTGAGGATAGTCTAAAACTAGAAGGCCCAGCTTGAATGAGAAATGGGAAATTTAAAGGAAAGCAGAGGGAGAAGCAGTTCCACAGGGACTGGTGGTTATATGAAATAAATTGCCAGAAGAAATAGTAGAGACAAATACATGGATGGTGTTTAAAAGACATTTGGATAGGAAGGGAATGGAGAGCCATGGATCTAATGAGGGCAAATAGAATGAGTGGAGATAAGCATGATGGTCGGCATGGATGAGTTGGGCCGAAGGACCCGTTTCTTTGCTGTACAACCCCGACTTAAGTGGACAGAAGTCATATTATGCCAAAAAAATGCATTTAAAAACATACATTTGGGAGGCCATGTGGGGAATTTACTAACAATTAACACCACAAGACCAATGTAAATCAGGCAGGGTTTGAAACATTTTAAGCAATTAAGGAGATGTCAGTTGCTCCAGAAAAACAACTTGATTTTAAACTGGTGCACCCTCTCAATTATATCATGGGTGAGGCACATAAGTGAGGAGGATTTACTGGAAGAAGTGCACACGAACAAGCTCGTCACAACTTATACATAGAACATAACCACATGGAATGGCAACTTACATGACAATGAAAATTTTACCAACTGAAAACAACCTTTGGGGTTTGGCTGTCTTAGTGCCACTTACGTCAGCAACATCCAAGCTGAGTGCCAAAAGTCAGCACAGTAAAGCCAAATTAAACTTACTTTAGCCTTCATCAGATCAACTCCAAGGTTAAAAACAGTGCCTCTTGTCAAAAGCACAGGCAATCCCAAGGAACAGCCTTGAATAAATAACTAACATCTGTTGAACTGAAGGCAAAACTTAAATCGATTCCAAGTTCAAGATAATCCCATACATCTGTCCCATCTACAAATGGAGTGATGCAATTTTTCTGTTTTGACTTCCAGGCATATTACTTTTGTTAAGGAGACACTGCTGTTTTTTTTTTTAAATGTTATTTCTGTTGCTAGACAAACAAAAAGAGAATCTTTGACAATTACACCAGTTTTCCTCTGGACAGTTTATACTGTTAGGATGTCTCCGTCCATATGTTGACAATTCAGCAGTGGCCACCCACACACAGATAGACTGCAAACCACAAGTGCCAGTAATGTGTAAAAGCCAATTATTAAAGAGCTAACAAATATGCGCAATCCTTTTCCCAGGATAGGGAAATCAAGAACTAGAGGGCACAAATTTAAAGTGAGAGGGAAAGAATGTAATAGGAACCTGATGGGCAACTTTTTCACAAAGTGGTGAATGAGCTGCGAAATGAAATAGCTGAGGCAGGGACAATACAACATTTAATAGACATTTGGACGAGTACATAGATAGGAAAGGTTTTGAGCGATATGGGCCAGACACGGCACATAAAACTCCCCTGGATGGGGCATCGTGGTCAACGTGGATGGGGTGGACAAAAAAGCCTGGTTCTAAGCTGTATGACTCAATGACTCTATAAAACTGGCACTGACAGACGGGGAAATAAATCACTGAAATTTTAAAATACCTCATTTCTGGTAATGACATATGTTCCGGTGGGCGGCGCGACTCTCTTCACAGCGGCCTCTGCAGTCAGTCTGTCTTTTTTTATTTTTTGTCTCGTTTGAGTGTAGTTAGTGTTTTTTTTTAAGCTGGATATGTGTGGGGGGGTGGGGGAAACTTTTAAAATCTTTTCCCTGTACGGAGGACCCGACCATTCCTGTCGGGTCTCCGTTGCCGTTGGGGCCTAGCACCGTGAAGTGGCCTCCAACCGGACCTGGGGCTCCATTCACAGAGCCTGCGGACTACTCACCATCGTGAAGCTGGCCGAGTTAGGAACGGGAGCAGCTGTGGTGGCGCGCTGCTGCTATCCGACCCCGGATATTCGGAAGCTCCAGCTGCAGGCCGGTGGACGGTAACACCGGGAGCTCGCGGGACCCTGGTGGGAGACCGCTTTTCGGAGCTCCCGCGGCAGCAACTTCTCTCGCCCGAGTTGCAAGGTTGAAAATGAACTGGAGCGGGGCCTTACATCGACCAGCACGGCTTTAATGGCCGCAGGACTTGCTAGCGCCAGCCGGGGGCTCTAACATCAAGACCCAGAGCTCGGCCTTGCATCGCCTGGCGTGGCCTGAATGGCCGCGGGACTTATTTACCATCGCCCGCCGGGGGCTTTGACTCTGACATCGGGAGGAGAATGGGGAGTGCAGGGGAGAGATAGGACTTTGCCTTCCATCACAGTGAGGAGGAGATTCACTGTGATGGATGTTTGTGTCAATTGTGTTGTGTCTTGGTTCTTTTCTTGTTTGTATGACTGCAGAAACTAAATTTCGTTTGAACCTCAATGAGGTTCAAATGACAATAAACAGTATTGTATTGCATGTCATTTCTGGACATTCACCAACTCAGACCAGCAGTACATAAGACAAAATAAATAGAAGTAGGAAGACACCATTTGGCTCCTCATGCCCTCCCTGCATCATGGTTGATCATGAAGCTAAGTGCTATTTTCCTGCAGGAATATCTTTTGATATCAAAACATCTATTGATCTCAATCTGGAATATATTCTGATTAAGGGTCCAGACCAGAAACATCACATCCATATTCTTCAGACATGCTGCCTGACCCACTTACTCCAGCACAGCGAGTCCATTTTTCTTCTTACCTCTGTCCTGAATGGCAAATTTAAAGACTGCAACCTCAAGATCCAGACAAGCTGGCTTGTTGGAATGACCCAGAGTAATACAGTGCATTGACCCTCATAATGCATGTGGCCAGGTGCACAAATCATTGGCTTTAACAACAGGCAACATCCCACCCCAAGGCATACCAGCTGTTAAACTGTTTGCTGTTAGCAAATATTTGTGACCGCCAAAATCACTCGGGACCTGTAGCTCAAATAAAATGCTCAAACACATTAAAATTTAAAGTGTTCTGAAAGCCAAGTAAAAAAAAAAAATTATAAACAAATTAATAATCGAATCAAATAAAAACCTCCACCTGCTTTAAACCATCCACACCCCACTCACCAGCAGCCTTTTATATATTTCAATCGGCCAACTGTACTTGCATGGGTTAACCCAGAGAGTGGGTTAAATAACTGACATCAGTTCAACTGAAGGCAAAACTTAAATTGATTCTAAGTGCAAGACAATCCCAAATGTCTGCAAGTAGGATGACCCAGCGAGTGTTTCCCAGGGAATGCAGAGACAGTGCTGTCCCATGAAGAGTCCACAGGCACAGTGCAGAACTGCAGAGGTGCCTTATAGCCAACACTATATCAAGCAAAAGGATTCACTTCACCCTCTGCCCTGAAATAGCCATGTTACAACATCATTTGACATTATAATCTGTTGGAAGGCCAGAACTAAAAATAGAAAATTGATGCTGCAGGTCAGGCAGCATCAATGGAGAAAGAAAGAGTTAATATTTCAAGACAATGGCCTTTCATCAGAATTTTGTATTAAATGCAATCAGAATGAATTAAGATTCATTTACACAGAACATACTCCCTACGCTTTCCATAATCAATTCATTCAGCAAGTGTGCATGCAAATGTTAACATTTTCCTGTCAGGACTGGAACAGTTCCATGTTTAGGCACCAAGTTCAGCATCAAGCGGATTGGGTACTTATCATATCTGTACCTTTGTTTCAATTTATCACTGGATCCCCTTCTTCCACCCAACGGCTTTTAAAGTAAACGTTGCCTTGATCACTTCACTCATCACCCTATCAAGGGCATTCTCTCCATCTTTGCAGTTTAAAACATACTGGTCTCCCCAGCCTTCCCAATTCTGTTGAAGCATCCACAATTTAAAATGTCCCTTGTGTTTCTCTCCTACTGACGAGAGATGCCTGACTTGCCTGAGTGCATCCAGCATTCTCCTTTTGTTTCAGATTTCCAGCATCTGCATTTTCTGTTTGAATGGATCAAATCTACTCTGATCAATAATGTGTCTTGGCCCCAAATGCGGAAGAATATTTGAATGACTATAGTGTCATTCCTTTTTACGCATATCCAACGCCACTCATGATTTACTTGTTTGGAAGTGCTTAGTGATGTTGGCTTATGTTCAATGTGATCCTAAGAGCAACTTAGAAACCTTATAGCCAGTTGACTGCAGGTATTGCTACCTGCTGGGGTACAACAAACGACCAAGTCCAAGCCATTCAATTGAACAATCTTGTATCTTGATAGGAAGAAAATGAATTAAACTGTTTGGTAAAAACATTCCTGGAAATTCCTTAACATGCATATATTCTTAATGCCATGTGTTCATGCTCAAATTTAAACGAAAGAAAGGAGCGCTAAAATACTATTTATAGTAATAAAGTGCAAAATAATACTTTTAGTTTAATGATAGCGCTTTAGCAAAATGGAAAAAGGTACTTACATATTCCTTCACGTTTTTGGTTTTTACAGCTTTGTATGAATAATAAGCAGGATACAAGGTTCCAAACACAAGGCTGTGAAGAAACACATACAGTTACCATCACTATTTACAGTATGTGTTATATAAAACTTACTGTTAGGTTCACGTGCACATCAAAGAGGTATTATGCAAACCCATGCCTCTTTATAACCACAAGGGAACAAAATCTTTGAACACCACAAGGCTTTAGGAAACACCTACACCAACCACAAATATTCATCTACCTCTAGACAGGATAACTTATTCAGCCAGCTCGGTCACTTGTCAGCAATTAAAATACTTCAGCTTCTGCCTCTTATAAATAATTCTGCCAATAACCAGTCAGCTCCTGCCAAAGCTTTCCAGAGTCTTGTGCCCAGAGAATAGAATCCAACCTTATCCATCTGCATTATCCTGCACTGCTTAAAACTATCTCGTAAATATAGAGAATTTATTAGAAATATATCACGTATTAATGCCAATTCTGAGGGGCTGAATTTGGTGAGATACAACAACCAAAAGTAGTCGTGGCCAACAATGTGAAACTGCAGTGGGAAACATTAAAAATGCCATTCCATCAAAGTGCTGTAAATACATACTCCACTTAAAAGGAAACAGTAAAATAAATGTTCATGATACTCCCGGCATGGGTGAAGGGGGAATGTTTGGAATGGGACTCCTGAGGATTGCAACAAATTACAATTGAACTTTAATAAACTTCTAGAATTGGCAAATTAAATTCAACACAAATAAATGCTAAATTTCAGAGGATGACTAGGGAGGTGATGTATTACTTAGGAGTTGCATGTCTAATGAGGTAGAGGAACAAAAGGAATCACAGAACACGTCATTGAATTGCTCAAAAGGTTATCAAGGTCATAAGTGCGTTTGGAGGCATAGGAATACTTTGTCACATGTGACCAGTTAGTGAGATTCTTTGCTTGAATACACAATGTACAAAAATAGCAGTCACCTATGTCGCTGACAAAGTTACAAAGCATGCCGGCTCCCCCTTTTATTCCCCCCCCCCCCCCACAGTTCCCCACGCCGGGTCCATATTGTCCACAAGATCAACGTAAATATAGAAACATAGAAAATAGGTGCAGGAGGCGGCCATTCGGCCCGAGCCAGCATCGCCATTCATTGTGATCATGGCTGATCATCCGCTATCAATAACCTGTGTCTGCCTTCTCCCCATATCCCTTGACTCCATTAATAGAAAAGAAACATGGCGAAATCCAAAAGGAATTATAAAAAAAGACTTAAAGAGAGATAGTAATGTGGAACTCACCACCACAGTAGTTTAAGTGAAAGATATAAATGTGTTTAAGAGAAGATGGGGGAAAGCTTGAGGGAGGAAGAACTTGAGGGATTTTGTTTAAGATTTAGATTAAAAGAATGGGAACATGGTCAAGTTTAACATAAATGCTGCATGGACTGGTTATGTACAGTACATTCTCTACAATATAACAGCCAGGGCCAAAGGGAAACAGTGAGAAATCAAGCTTGATATCAATTTGCACAAGTACAAATAAAAACATTTTTGAACCATCAGCAGGAAGGGAAACGAATCCTGAAGCGAATGGTATAAAATTAACTGTAAGCAGTCAAGCAACTGCATTTAAATTGGAACAAAACCTACTATATTTCACACAGAAAACATCACGATTTTTAAACAATCCAACTACAGTGCTTCACCTGTAATTTAAGCTTCTCCAGCTTCAAGGTGTTTATCCTGGCACTGCAAGGCACATACCGTACCAGAGAGTGATTGCTGAGAATATCCGTTTAAACAATGAGACATTCCTGAAGCATACTAGCCACCCTACATCTCCCCTAGCTCAAAATATGCTCTATATCCAAGTTCATTCCCACTCCTCCTCAAAACCCCACCACTCTACCATCTGGGGGATTTCTCTTCATCTAGTGTTTACCTCAAATCTGGCTTCAAATCTGCATACTCTAATACGCCACATCCTTCTACCACTCCTCAACCAAATTCCAAAGTCCTGAATGAGGATTAGCCCAGCATGTTCACACATGTTCCACAAGCAACTAACAAGCTGTATCAATCAAAAGTGTACACGTTAAGTGTACATTTTGCCATTCCCTGAAAAAAATATAGTACAGAATATCCCCAAGTTACAAATAGGTTCAATTCCCAAGAACTGTTTGCAAAGTGAACAGTTCTTGGCGAATGGAACCGCAAATCAAATTTGTGCTTGGAGGAAGATGCCAGTAGCCCCACAACAACTAGCAGTTCCTCATTTCCAATTTCCCAAACATTCATTTGTATGCAGGAGCTGTACACAAGTTGGCCGTTTGTACACTGGAGACGACCTGTACTCACAAAAAAAGACAATGGATGGTTTCGGGATCCTGTATAGAACCCTCTCTCATTATCATTTATTAATAAAAATAAACCATACGCAGAAAGCAGATGTTTTACTGGACTAGATGGTTTTAAATCAAGGATTCAAAGAGAAGAAAGAAGACATATCGTTGTATTTTCACATTCCATACATTATCCCCACAGATAAACATACAATACCTCTCTCACACTCTGCCTCTATACTCCAGTTCAAAGTAAAAATGCACCACTGATGCACAAGAGCAGACTTTATTTTTATAGCAAAAAAACAGACAATGAACGACTTGTTTCAGCCCTGGTGTATGCCCATCTGCTTCTATTCTAAAAAAATTACAGCATTCCAGAATAATTCACGGAACTGGATTACTTAATCCCAGCAAATAACTTTGTTAGTGGTCTACCAATCGACATTCTGGAACGCATTCTGTATTCAGACTTCCATACTTATTTGTACTGGGCACAATTTTCTAGAAGTTATTGTTCCACAAAACAATAAAATGTTTGCTTAAATATTAAGAACTGCATTCTCCAAATGGCTTCAAAGCCTAGCAGTGCTCAGGGTATGAGCTAACTTTAAAACCACACCAGCATGTAGACATGAGAGTTCACATCTTGTGTACAGATTAATGGCAGCTTGCCCATAAGAACCAGGTGGGAACAAAGCCAGGTTTTTAACTCTGGCTTCAGCTAAAACTTAGTGTTCTATCATGCAGGAAGGTTTAGAAATGAAAAAATGCACTGAACACTTAGTCAACAGAAATTTGACTCTTGGTTTTTTTTTCTGTTAACAGTCAGGAAAGTTTGTTCAGTACAACAGTTGTAGCAAAATACTCGGATACAAACATTTAGTTTTTTTAAATGTCAAATGAACAATGTGATCTGTACATTTTACAGCAGAGAAAAGGCTATTTTCTTATTGGAAAGAAATAGCCTACAAAAATTTAAAATAATTAACTCTTACTTAGAAAGAATATGGACATTAAAGCCACTCCATTATTTTGAAAAGTATCTTTTTGAGCCAAGAAGCTTTTTTTAAAGATTTCAAACTCAAAATAGCAATGTGTATTAAATAACACAATAAGATGAAAAGTAGAAAAAACGCTCTACAACAATGATAACAAAATGAGATAACATCACTCCATTCTCCCCACCAGTACAATGTAGCACATCCAGTTGACTGTTAAGTCAGATAACACCACCAGTGTGTAAAAGTGTTTAGCATCCAAACTGCTGAACACTTGTGAATAGCACCATCAAATAACATCGGATTTATTGCTGTCCAGAACAAGGATTCCTAGTTTTAAAGGAATCACTAATAAAGGAACATCCATGTTTTTATGTTTAAAAAGGGGCAATATACAGTGCCTTCCATAATGTTTGGGACAAAGACCCAACATTTATTTATTTGCCTCTGTATTCCACAATTTGAGATTGTAATAGAAAAAAATCACATGTGGTTAAAGTGCACATTGTCAGATTTTAATAAAGGATTTAAAAGAAAAACACCTTGGTTTCACCATGTACACATTACAGCAGTGCCCCCCCCCCCTCCATGACTGCTTGAAGTCTGTGATTCATGGACCACCAGTTGCTGGGTGTATTCTCTGGTAATGCTCTGCCAGACCTGTATTGCAGCCTTCAGCTTGCACTTCTTTTGGGGGCTAATCGCCTGCAGTATTCTCTTCAGCATACAAAAAGCATGCTCAATTGAGTTCAGATCAGGTAATTGACCTGGCCAGTCAAGAGTTGGCCATTTTTTAGCTTTGATAAACTCAGTTGCTTTAGCAGTATTTTTGGGATCATTGTCTTGTTGTAGAATGAACGGCCGACAATGAGTTTTGAGGCATTTGTTCGAACTTGATCAGATAGGATGTGTTTATACACTTCAGAATTAATTATGCTACTACCATCAGCAGTTGTATCATCAAAGAAAATAATGTGAGCCAGTACCTTCAGCAGCCATACATGCCCAGCCATAACACCCCCACCAGCGTGACGCACAGATGAAGTGGTATGCTTTGGATCTTGGGCAGTTCCTTCTCTCCTCTATACTTTATTCTTGCCATCACTCTGATACAAGTTAATCTTCATCTCATCTGTCCACAAGACCTTTTACAGAACTATGGTTGCTCTTTTAAGTACTTCTTGGCTAACTGTAACCTGGCCATCCTATTTTTGCAGCTAACCAGTGGTTTGCACCTTGCAGTGTAACCTCTATATTTCTGTTCATGAAGTTGTGAGATATGCAATGTGCTCACAATCACTACTCAAAGACTAAATCGTGGAAGCAAGAGATTCTTTATTTTCGAGTCTGCAGAGCCGGGTGCCTCTCCAAGTTGAGACACACCAAAGTCAGATGGGTAAACCCCCTTTATACACACAATTCTACATCCAACCTCCCCTCCTTTGACCCGGTCCAATCAGACACTGAGGTGGACAACCTGTAGGTACGTCCCCCCAGTACCTCCCACATCATACATCGCATGTCCATGGTAATGAGCAATTTCTTGACCAGGGGTGTGTTGTAATATTCATTTATTTTATTAAGCATGCTCAGTTGTTCATGACCTACCCTAGTTTTACTCACCTCCAAGCGAACTCTCACAGTTCTCCTATATCAGCACTAAAGCTAAGCTATAGTGACAAGGGTCCCATCTATCACTCCATTCCACTGATCTATCTACATCACTCCCTTCTACCGCTATGCAATGCTATTACTTCTTACTCAAGGATGGGTCTGGTAACTTTTATACACAGCTGTGTCAGAACCCTCTCCCTGGCCCCTATTCGGTTTGAATCCTCTTTAAAGCCCCTTACAATAGTGGGGTTTAATTACTTTATCCCTCACAATCCTCCCTTTTTCTTTTGCTACGCATCTATTGATTAAACCTCAATTTCAAGTTCCCTCAATTCGAACTAGCCCCAGAATCCATCCTGTGCCCAAGTGGCTGGTCCATAGTATGAGATGATTCTTGCGGGTGGCCATTCATCATCTTCCCATTCTCCAATGTCTATTTTCCTCTTCTTCCGATATAGGTCATCAAATACAGGTGTTCCTAGCGACCACCCTTCTTTGGTGTTTAACAGGAAAAATCCCGGTTGTACCAGTCCAATAAAGCAAGTCCCGCTCCAATTTGTCGGTAACACCGAGTATGCCTTGTGTCCACATATCCATAACAGTCCTTCAGGGGCCGGTCCACTAGAGGTAACCTTGTTCCATATGTCTCGCAACACCGGGATTCCTTGATAAGGGTTGTTCCCGGTGCAGTTCCATAGTCCAGTCAATTCCATTCCATCGGTCTTCATCCAGATAGTGCAGTTTCTCCCATCTTTCTTAGTTGGATACCATTTAGGCTCCTCTGGCCACCACACTCGGGACTGATTTGGCCACTGGGCGATGATGCGCTGGCAGGGGCTGCTGCCTACTAGGACGGCATCCTTTGCCCAGGGCCTAGCGATACACTCAGTCCCAACCGGAGCGTCTGTCAGGACCCATGCCTGGGGATCTCGGTCTTGTCCAACTGTCAGGTTCCACTCCATCAGGTCCTATACTTCAACAATGGATCCTCTCCACAGCCAACGCAAGCTCATCAGTGGTCCGCCACAGTCCCAACAGTCACATTCAGGATTCCAGCTATCCGGAGGGCCAAGTCCACAAACAGGTTTTTTTCCTCCTTCAGGGATCTCAATCTGCTTCTTTATTTCTTCGTACAGTGTCTGGTGCAATTGAGGCCGAGTAGGTGGGGGAGGAGAAGGCTTGGTGACCACTACTTTCGTTAACCTTGTTATTACTTCCTCCTTCATTTTGTCTAATGTCCATCTTAAGGCATGGAAAGGGAGACCTAACTGCCCTGTCCTAGTCATACAAATCCATCTCTCCCCCTTTGGGCAGGTAACGTACCCAAACCTCCCTACATATCCCATATTCCCTACCATATAATACTTCTTTCCCCCGTCCTCACAAATAGTTCTAGTCCTCAGGTTATAGCAAGCATCGTTCACATGGGAATAATAAGTAAATGATCTGGTTGTCCACCCTCCGTATCTGATAGGATGATAACATTTATCACAGTTATTAATACTTTTTTACCATAATTACATGCAGAGCAAACAATACCACAAATGCCCCTTACATACTGCTAGTTATACATTTAATTTTGTTTTAGAAAGTTAATGTTAGGGGCTTATTTCCTGGCTTCACCATCCACTGTTCCTCTTTATCAGGAGCGAGTGGATCAACGGGTCCTTTAACCCGGATTGCGTGGATCCACCCTTTTTCTTTTGTTCGTACTGCTGTCTCGGTTGTCAGTAATACCAGGTGTGGGCCGGTCCACCGGGGCTGGAGTTTCTGCCCTTTCCAATTCTTGACCAGTACCCAGTCGCCGGCCTTTACAGCATATATTGAAGTCGAGTGGTGGGCTTTGACCCAATAGTCCTTTAGCTTTTAATTCTGTAAGGGAACGAGATACTGCCAGTAAATAGTTCCTTAAGAATACATCACTGCCCTCTACGGTGGGTATTCCTTCCATCTTTCCCAAATAAGGTAACCCATACAACATTTCATAGGGGGACACTGCTAACTTGCACGAGGTCTCCGTTGCTTTTCTCAAAGCCTTTCTGTTTCCCTACTGCTCCATTCATGTGCCAGACTCCATGTACATATGCTGCTCTTAAAGCCTTAATTTCTGCCAATTGAGCTAAGCAAGATTGCAGGCAAGCTTCCAATTTGATTACCTTAAAGTCTAATTCATCCTGATGCATCACTTCAAACCCTGCATACTTGCTATTATGATCCCTTTAACAAGAAACATCCACAAGCAAAACCTTTTTGTCCTTCATTCAAAGGCTCTGACTGTAAAACATTTCTCAGACTTGTGTGTCCTTCTTCCTTCATTATTTTTCTTAATGGCATCACAATTTCAACATACTTCCCAATCTAGTCTGAACTATATCCTGCCATTCCCAAGATCATCATCATCTGTTCTACTGTCTGAGGCTTGGGAACTTCAATCATCGCTTCAATATGATCCTGCGCTATAGCTTTTACTTCTTTAGATATTACTCGTCCAAAATATTCTACCTGCTGCTGACAAAACAACAACTTCTTCCTTGATACATTATGACCTCCTGTGCATTCTTTTCCAAGATAATTACAATGTCTCTCACATTGCTTCTCACTTGTGGAGCAAACCAACAAATCATCCACATACTATATCAACACCTTCCAAATCTGCCTACAACATCTGATTAAAAACACGGCGCTAGTATTTAAAACCCTGCCGCATCCTAGCCTAGGTGTATTTAATACCTCTTCTTAATGTTCTTACCATAGCTATGTTCACCATTATCTTAATATTATTATTATTTCCTAATTATCGTACCTGTTCACATCCCCAACACACCTTATCCATTACCTATCTCCTTACTAGCCTTCCTTGACCTCTTCCTTGAGATCCCTCCCTCCCTCCCTTGGGGACCCCAGTCCTGCCTGGGCTTATATTCAGATTTATTTCACTCCTGATAGGGCATTTGAGGAAACACTCTCCCAAATACATTTATTAATGGCATGGAATCTCTGGCCCCTGTTTGGCTCTGTCATAGGACTTACTGTGTCGGTGTATCACTTATTTCAGACTTTTCAACCAGGTCTGTTGTTACTGACAACATTGTCTTTCCTTTTTCACACTCTTTCTTTTTGAGCTCTTCAAGTTACATTTGCATCATTTTCCTCTGCACCTCTTCCTGCTGGTCTGCAAGTCTTTTTCCTATCTTTGCGATATTTCTCAACCTCATTGACCAAATGATCACTGAATCAGGGGTGGGAAATAGATGACAATCCCACCACCTCCTCCAATCTAGACTTGACTTTAGGAGGAATGACATCCACCACAGTGGTTCAAAATATAGTGTTCATTAACTGGTTGCCTTCTATTTTTGTTCAGTTTCCTGTCTCCACCTTTTCAGCTTGTTCTCCAGATAGGCTGCTGGATTTTTGTATGAGGGCCTGCCATACCCCCTGCCTGACTGTGTCAAACAGCATGCCATTGTTTATTGCATTGTTCACAGCATTTTTATACCAGCCATCTTCAGGAGTTCTGTCAGTTTAGTGTTTCCTATCACTTTCATCGACAGTGCCTTCAAATCTCCCATAGCCAATAATTGTCCCCCAAAGCCATAATCCATTTCCTGCCCCATCAGGAATATTGGGTAAGGTATTTCTTAGCCCTCTCAGTTTATGGGTGCCCCAAAGGATAATCTGTGTCTGGCCTGCTCTTATCTTTTTTGAAGCAGTCTCATCAATTTATCCCTCTGCTTCCCACTTTAATCCTTTCTGATCTGCCTTCTTTCTCATTCTAAACTCAATTTCTTACTTCTTAGATAGTTTATCCTCCTTTGCAAATTTATTCACCTTCCTTTTAAAATCTCCCACTGACTTCTCGATTCTCATATTTTACCACCACCCCTTCTACCTCGGGGGCAGTCATCACTTTCCCCCCCATACCCCCGAGATTCTGACTTGTTTTTCACCCAATCCAATTTCTTCTGGTACCTTAGTTCCACTTGATCTCTCCGCTCCCGAATTACCATAAATACCATATCCTCTCCCTGGGGTCCTAATTTCAAGTTTACCAGAGGTTCCCGTGTACATCCCATACACCCCAGGGAGCAGGACCCCCGACTTCCCTATTCTTCCTTCATGAGTGTGTACGACTGCACCTCCCGTCGTAGCCTGGGACATGCCTTCTTGAAATGACCCTCCTCGTTACAATAGTAACACTGGGATGGCCCCGTGTAGCACCCTCCTGATCCTTGTTCCTTGTTTTCCCGGGGACCCCAACTTCGGTCCCTCCATTCACCTCTTCCTCGTCCTCTGTCTCTTCCTCTTCCCCGGTCTCCATGAGCACCCGGCCTTCTATCACCTTCATCTCCCTTCTTCTTTAACCCTTGCTGTACTGCCTGCAACATCATATTTGCCTTTCCCTTCTGTTTTTCATCATCCTGTCATACACATACTTTCTGAGCCTCTGTTAACAATTGATTTAATGGTTTGTCATTCCAATCCTCCAATTTTTCCAGTTTCTTTCTAATATCTGGCCATGACTTGGTTACGAAATTAACCTTTAGTAACTGCTGACCTGCGTCTGCTGCTACCCCCGGAGCCTGCAATCCCTTTTCCCAGATCTTTATTCCTGCTTGTCTGACCATCTGGCTTTCTTCTGAAGTAAATAAACTTCCCATTATTGACATCATTGTCTGCCAACTCCTTTTTTTTCCCCCTGGGCCCCATTAATTTATTACCCTTCTCCAACCAGAATGTTTATCTAAACAAACCATAAAAGCTGCTTGTTGTTCAGCAATTAACTTATTTCTAATTTTGTTCAAACCATTCTCCCTGCAATTCCCAAATTCCAATTCCTAGTTTAAATACATACGACTAACAATTTTCCAAATTAACTTTACTGAAAAGAAATCAACAAAGCCAAGCAACCTATATTTTCCAACTTTCCCCTTTTAAGTTGCGATGATACAAAGCTTCGTCCATTACCTTACAGCTGTTCGTAACCTCCCCCATTGCTTACAATTTCTTAAAGGAACACACACGCCTACCCTTACAGCATGTGGCCTACAGCAAACAAACCTATCACATATACAAACGTCCTCATTCATACAAAACCGGTTTTTACACACACATCACATTAGTTCCATTCTTACTTCAATGAGATTGTGTGAAACAACTCAATATTTAGAAACATAGAAACATAGAAATTAGGTGCAGGAGCAGGCCATTCGGCCCTTCGAGCCTGCACCGCCATTCAATATGATCATGGCTGATCATCCAACTCAGTATCCTGTACCTGCCTTCTCTCCATACCCCCTGATCCCTTCAGCCACAAGGGCCACATCCAACTCCCTCTTAAATATGGCCAACAAACTGGCCTCAACTACTTTCTGTGGCAGAGAATTCCACAGATTCACCACTGCGTGAATTTTTCCTCATCTCTGTCCTAAAAGACTTCCCCCTTATCCTTAAACTGTGACCCCCTTGTTCTGGACTTCCCCAACATCGGGAACAATCTTCCTGCATCTAGCCTGTCCAACCCCTTAAGAATTTTGTAAGTCTCTATGAGATCACCCCTCAATCTTCTAAATTCCAGCGAGTACAAGCCGAGTCTATCCAGTCTTTCTTCATATGGAAGTCGTGCCATCCCAGGAATCAGTCTGATGAACTCCCTCTATGGCAAGAATGTCTTTCCTCAGATTAGGAGACCAAAACTGTACGCAATACTCCAGGTGTGGCCTCACCAAGACCCTGTACAACTGCAGTAGAACCTCCCTGCTCTTGTACTCAAATCCTTTTGCTATGAATGCCAACATACCATTCGCTTTCTTCACAGCCTGCTGCACCTGCATGCCTACTTTCAATGACTGGTGTACCATGACACCCAGGTCTTTCATGTGCTTCTCCTTTCTTTTTAACTTTTCGTACTCAAAACATTTGGCACTGTGATTTTCCTTAGATACTCTGAATATTCTGTACAGTCCAGTGCCACCAGACTGAAGTCCCCCTTATTGGTTCCTTTGGTTAATCAAAATAACAGAACTTAATCGTAGTCTCCTTATCTTTACCCCCGGGGCTTCCTTCTCCCCAAGATTGCCACATTCGCCCCAATGGACTATCAGGCGGAATGTGTGGCTCTTCACCAGTGTGAGCCTTGTCCTGTTTCCCCCCGGACTCTTACTTTCCCCGTTCCGGTTATCTTTATCTTATCGGACTATTCCCATCCGACAGACCCTGGTCGCCCAGGCAATACTTAATAGTCAGTTTTCTTACCTGGGTCTTGTGCACAATAATCGCTCGACCGTCCCTTATTTATTTATCTGACACTCCCTCTTGCTTCCTGAGTCTTTTGCCCGAATTTCACTCGCTCAAACCGCTGATGGCAAGCAAGGAGATCAGAGACTGCTGAAATCAGCAGGGTGCACCTTCCCTTCCTTCTTTGCCTCCACCGAGCAGCCGGAATGGCGATCCGGGACGAGCCCCCAGTTTGTGAGATATGCAATGTGCTCACAATCACTACTCAAAGACTAAATCGTGGAAGCAAGAGATTCTTTATTTTCGAGTCTGCAGAGCCGGGTGCATCTCCAAGTTGAGACACACCGAAGTCAGAAGGGTAAACCCCCTATATACACACAATTCTACATCCAACCTCCCCTCCTTTGACCCGCTCCAATCAGACACCGAGGTGGACAACCTGTAGGTACGTCCCCCCAGTACCTCCCACATCATACATCGCATGTCCATGGTAATGAGCAGTTTCTTGACCAGGGGTGTGTTGTAATATTCATTTATTTTATTAAGCATGCTCAATTGTTCATGACCTACCCTAGTTTTACTCACCCCCAAGTGAACTCTCTCAGTTCTCCTATATCAGCACTAAAGCTAAGCTATATTGACATGGGTCCCATCTATCACTCCATTCTACTGATAGGGATCTATCTACATCACTCCCTTCTACCACTATACAATGCTATTACTTCTTACTCAAGGATGGGTCTGGTAACTTTTATACACGGCTGTGTCAGAACCTTCTCCCTGGCCCCTATCGGTTTGAATCCTCTTTAAAGCCCCTTACAATAGTGGGGTTTAATCACTTTATCCCTCACAAAGTCTTCTGCGGAGAGTGGTCATTGGCAAATTCACACCAGACTCCCGAAAAGTGTTTCTGGTCTGTCGGACAGGTGTCTGGGCATTTTGCTTAATTATAGAGAGAATTCTTCTGTCATCAGCTGTGGAGATCTTCCTTGGTCTGCTTGTCCCTTTGCGATTAGTAAGCTTACCAGTGCTCTATTTCTTTTTAATGACATTCCAAGCAGTTGATTTTGGTTAGCCCAAGGTTTGGCTGATGTCTCTAACAGTTTTATTCTTGTTTCTCAGTCTCATAATGGCTTCTTTGACTTTCATTGGCACAACTTTGGTCCTCATGTTGATAAACAGCAATAAGTGTCCAATTATGATGGAATCACTGGAGGAAAGATTGTGCTGAGAGTGCCCTTATACTTGTATTCAGGAGGCATTTAAACACACCTGAGCAATTATAAACACCTGTGAAGCCATGTGTCCCAAACATTACTGTGCCCTGAAATTTTGGGGGGGGGGGGGGAGAATGTGTAAACACAGCTGTAATTTCTACATGGTGAAACCAAAATGTATAAAAGTGGTCTTTAATAAAATCTGACAATGTGCACTTTAACCACATGTGATTTTTTTTCTCTATTACAAATCTCAAATTGTGTAGTACAGAGGCAAATAAATGGGTCTTTTTTCACAAACATTATGGAGGGCACTGTACATGTGGAAGAAGCCAAAAGCAATACAACTATGGAAAATGAAAGCAGGGCAGAGTTCAAAATACTCCCAGAGGTAAACAGAATTAAGGATTAATGGATTCCAGTTTGGTGGTCAGTCAAAACGCTTGTCTGAAAATCATTACTGCTGGTTCATGGAAAAAATTGCAAAGAAAATAAATGTAAAAGCACTTACAATTTAGCACTTATAGATTAAATGCACAAGAGCAAATGAAATACATTCCAATCCAAATATCCACAAAATAATTAAGTTATTTTTTTCAATAGCCACAATAGTAAGATTTTTAACAGCAGGGGTAGAGAAGCTTTATTGTCATCAGTAAATCATTTTCTACATGAAACTAAATACAACACCTTTATTATTGTGTTTGTCGCACTACGTGGACTCAACTCAATTGCAAGCTATAACTTTCACAGCACATAATCCATAAAGAAGTCAACTGGTAATAAGAAACATCACGATCTTCAATTAGGAAACAAGTAAGCCTCCAAAACCAGTTTTTCCAAAGAATCCAATACAGATTCAGTGAGAAATATGCACTATTGAGGCATGCACATCAGAAAACAAAAGTTGCCGAAACAAAACCCGCTTCACTGACGGCTTAAGAAAATTAACGAAAGCAAGATAATCTCATCTTTCCCTCTCAGCCTCATCCCTTTTCCCCCCTTCCTCCATCCCATCTTTTCTGTCTTATCTTGACAACAGCAACTTTGCTTCTAAACCCTGGATAAAATTCAGATAACGCAGGAAACAGAAGCTAATGTTGGATCAGCCTTTGAAAAAGGAGAAATACAAACACTTTTTTTTAAAAATAATATTTTTATTAGAAGCATGTACATAAAACACATTTAGTATATCAATTACATATTGTTAATAGATGGGATTCCAGCTATCAGAGTATTACGGATCCTCATTTATCAATTATATATTAACTCTGCTTCTATTTTCTTTTAATAGATAGTGAGAAAGAAGAGAAAAAACACGATAAAAAAAATAATAGATTATTAAATATAACTATTCATCTAATCCTGGGTTCATACTTCAGTCAGACTTCCGTGCCGGACCAATTTACCCTTTCAAAAAGTCAATAAATGGAGACCATATTCTAGCAAATAATTCTTGTTTGTCAATTAAGACAAGTCTAGTTCTTTCCAAATGTAAGGTCTCCGACATCTCCATAATCCACATTTTAATTGTGGGGGTTGTTGGATTTTTCCAAAATATTAATATTAATTTTTTTCCCAGTTATTAGACTATAATCAAGGAGGTTTCTTTGGCTTGGTATAAGTTTTAGGCTTTGTTGTGATATTCCGAATATTATTAGTTTTGAGTCAGGATCCAATTGGGTATTAACAACTTCAGAAATTATTCTTAAAATATTCATCCAGAATTTTTTGATTTTTATACAATTTACAAAAGTACAAGTTAAATTAGCCTCTGAGTATTGACATTTATCACAGATAGGAGAGATATGTGGGAAAATTCTATTTAATTTTGTTTTAGAGTAATGCAGTCCATGTGATACTTTAAATTGTATTAAAGAATGTCAGGAATTTAACAAACATTGATGAATATGTTGTAGACTTTCGTCCCAAATATTTTTCATTATAGGTCGGTCTATTTAATTTCCCATGCCTGTCCGTATAATTCCGTCGACAGGGCCTCACTATCTAAAAGGGTGTTATAAATATGAGATATTAACTTATCTGTATTAGGATGTTTATTCAAACATTCAGCAAGAGTTTCTGGCTCTCTGGTTCTATAATCCTGTGTATCTGATTCAACATAATCTCTAAATTGTAAATATCTGAAAAGGTTATTTGAGTGTAGTCAAGTCAAGTCACATTTATTTATATAACATATTTAAAAAACAACTCTCGTTGACCAAAATGCTTTACATTTGTTATAAGAGTAGTATACACAAGCAGGCTACATACATATATACAAATAGCCCTCGCTCAGAGGACGTCAGGAAAGGCTTGGGAGAACAGATATGTTTTTAGACTAGACTTAAAGGACTCGATGGAGGGGGCAGTTCTAAGGGGGAAGGGGGATGCTGTTCCACAGTCTAGGAGCTGCGACCGCAAAGGCGCGGTCGCCCCTGAGCTTATGCCTATACTGCGGGACATTCAGCAACCCCAAGTCGGCCGATCTGAGGGACCTGGAGGTGGTGTGGTGGGTGAGAAGACTTTTAATGTAGGTGGGTGCAAGCCCATAGAGGGCTTTGTAGACAAAGAGGAGGGTCTTGAAATTCATTCGGAACTGCACAGGGAGCCAGAGAGGCCAGGATCGGGGTGATATGGTCCCTTTTTCGGGTGCCCATCAGAAATCTCGCTGCTGCGTTTCGGACCAGTTGCAGGCGGAACAGGGAAGATTGGCTGATGCCAGTGTAAAGGGAGTTGCAGTAATCTAGGCGGGAGGAGATAAATGTATGGATGTAGTCCATAATTCTGTTGTAACTCCTGAAATGAAAGAAAAATGCTTTTCCTATAAAGATGTCCCACCTTTTTAATTCCATAATTTTTCCATTGTGTAAAACCTTTATCCAACACAGAGGGTTTAAATTAAGGATTGTTTACAATGGGAAGAATTATCCAATTTTAAAGTATTTTTTAATTATTTCCAAATTCAAGTCGAATGGAGGATTAACTTTACCAAATTGTTTGTTTTACTTCTGGGCAGTTAATAATAAAAATATGAACTTCTGGTTAGAAGATATGGATCAGCAACCAGACTGGTTAAAGATGGAAAAGGAAGATTGTTTGCCTTTTGAAATTGGCTCGATTCTGTTAGCTCCCATAAAACTGAACAAAAAAACCTATAGTGAAAACCCTATAATATATAGTGGTATACGGAATTCTTATTTTAATAGAGCAATTTTAATGTTTCAATCTGATTTGTACATCTAATTTGTACCTTGGATTTACCATTTTGTAATTGTGCTAATTGCCTTTTAAGTTCATGACAAACAATAACCTCATTAATTACCATGGTCTGAACTTCATTTTTGTGTTAGTAAAGTGGAGGACACAGGTCACTCCATTCACCACATTTTCCTCCAAAAGTACTGGGAATAAAAATAAATTTAGAGTTCCCAGATCATATACTGAAATCCATGCAATAATTTCAAAATGAAGCAAGGATTAGATCAGATCCATATGCCCTTCCTCTTCTACTGCCAAGATGTCACAAGTGAGAGGGGCAGAATTAGGCCATTCGACCCATCAAGTCTACTCTGCCATTCAATCATGGCTGATCTGTCTTTCCCTCTTAACCCCACTCTCCTGCATTCTCCCCATAACCCCAGACACCCATACTAATTAAGAAACTATCTATCTATCTCTGCCTTAAAAATATCCATTAACTTGGCCTCCACATCCTTCCATGGCAATTAATTCCACAGATTCACCACCGTCTGCCTAAAAAATGTCAATTCCCAACAAAGAAAATTCTTATTGGATGCTTTTCCTTTTTCTTTAATAAAAACAAAATATGGTGGAGTGTATGCTGCCATTTGAATAACAGCGCTCAACTGGCCAGGTCTCAATTCTTTTGCTGCCGACATCATCCACATCATCCCGGCCAGCTACTTTTTTTCCTATCTCTGCTGACATGCTACTGAAACCTGCTGCTTGCAGAAAGTCTATTTCATGCATCGTCCTCTTGCTTGCAGTCTTGCACCAGCTTCTGGTTCAATAATTATTGAATGTTGTTAATTTTACCCTTCCTTTCAAACTCTGTGACCTTGCTCCTCTGTACCCTGATAATTTCCTTCAACACTATCAGTCCATCCCTTCTCAGAATATCTGCAATCCAAGTTTGGCATATTAAATATCACCAAACGTCTTTGTTATTGACAGTCCTTTAGACTCAAGGACTCCATTTTTACTAGTTCCAAAGCAAATAACCAGTCCAGTGTGGGATCTGCAAATTACCATAAGTAGAGCAAAGGGTACCTGCTGGGATAGGCAAGTGGCAGGGTGGTGGTACATGATTTTTGCTGTTTTCACAGGAATTTCACATATTCGCAAGTGGATTTGAGCCTCTTAAATTTAATAACTCCAAGACTGGCAGCTATAACAGCAACTACGAGGTTACCAAGCTCTGAACTTCTTTGTTAAACGTCTCTCCCGCCATTAAACTCCTTAACACTAAAGCATTTGATCAAACTTTTCTTCATCTGCCCTGCAGATTCCCATCCTCTAACACTGTATAGTTTGATAAGAAAATCAAAGCTTTATATTACAGTTTCTATGTCTAGTTGCTATGGTAATGGAATTGATGGTGGGGGTAAATTAACTTAGTTCCACTATGGGGAGAACACTGCGTGCCATATGCAAAAGTCCTCACAGCTGTTTCCAGCTTTTGTTTTTTCCAAAGGAGCTGCAGAAAGTACAACTTTCCTCCAGTGTCCCTTCAAAGCACATTCATCACCAATTAAGTATCAAAATGCAAGACAGATGTATGAATTTTATTCAGAAAAAACTCAGGAATTAAATGCATGAAAACAAATTTATAGAACGGACGTCAGATATCAGCCAAAATGGTACAAAAGGAACACAGAATTTACAAAATGCAATTGGTTTCTAAAAAAAAATTCTAAATCTATCGTAAAAATCAATTTTAGCCAGCTGCAGGCCCACGTGCAGAACCAGCATATTGTGTGGGTAAAGTGATCATTATGGGAAATACCGGGTCTTTGAGGAGGCTCTACCAATTAATCAGTAACGTCTGGGTGAAAGGTCATTCTATACATTTTTAACAATTCCATTTTAAAATTTACAAAAGAAACTGAATACCTCAACCCACTTGAAATGGATATGATAAAATAAAGTTACTCACATGGTAAAATGATGCGATCTATTTTTGGTCAATACCCAAAGACAGAATTCTTATAAAATAATGCTGAATTGTGATAAGATTTTAATTTATGATGTGCAAATGAGCTTAAATGACCAGAAACACAATGGGAATGAGACAGAAGTACAACTCAATAAACTTTTCCAATAAATGATGACCATACAGAATTTACATTCCGTTTTCAAGATGCTGTAGCACTCAAGCCACCCGTTTGGAATCAAATGGAAAGGCTAATATGAATTCAGCTTATTTTGAAGGTGTTGAATTTCATCCTTCATGTTGGTGCTTCGCTCAAATGTACAAGCAAACTGCCAGGAAATTATCTCTGCACTGCAAGTGATTCTCAGAGTCATTATTTCTCAATTCCCTTCCCTTTCTGAACATTGGGAGTCACTCACATAATTGCTATGAGGCCATATCGACTCTGAATTGCATGGAGTTTAGTAGAATGAAGGCAATGTTTATTTTGCCAGATTACATAGAACATGATGCATACGACTGAACAAATTTTAGTTGTAGAAAATGAAGCAACTCACATTCACCAGGTTTAAGATATTTTCCAAGTTGGAAATAGAAATCACACATTTCCAAAAATCTGAAGGCTTAGTAAAAATGGGTCCAAAATCTGCTGTATTAGTTCCAACCAGAGAGTGATTCACACAGAGAGTGGTGAGTCTCTGGAACTCTCTGCCACAGAGGGTAGTTGAGGCCAGTTCATTGGCTATATTTAAGAGTGAGTTGGATGTGGCCCTTGTGGCTAAGGGGATCAGAGGGTATGGAGAGAAGGCAGGTACGGGATACTGAGTTGGATGATCAGCCGTGATCATATTGAATGGCGGTGCAGGCTCGAAGGGCTGAATGGCCTACTCCTGCACCTAATTTCTATGTTTCTATGTAACCACTGAACTTGCAAAAGACTTCTGGCATCTTTAGAGTAGCTTCCTATTCAGTGTTCACAAAGTGGCAGGTAAAAAGGCACTTGGAAAATAATTGCCTTGTGCAACTTAATGATCATCCATAGAAGTAGCAACTTTCTAAACCTCCACATATTACAGCTCACTCATACAAATATCTTGTTTGAAAAGAAAAGATGTCGCAAAATTCCATTGATGGAATAGATGCTCACTCTAACATCTACAAATTTACAGTAAAGCCCCTGCCTCACTTTCCCGAGTTACTCATAAATTCTCCCTAGTTTTCCACTGGATTCAAACTCGGAGATGCCAGCTGTAGGTACTCGGGGCTATTTTTTTTTAACTCGTAGACATTTTTCAACATGCTGAATAAACGTCCCGACTTACCTAATGCCCCGAGTACCTACGGCTGGCCTTAAGAGCCGCTACAAAATATCCACGGACTCCTTTGGACATTCTCCGAGTTTGAATCAAGGGGAAAGCTCGGGAGAATTCGTGAGTAACTCGAGAAAGTGGGACAGGGGCGTAACAAATCCAGCTTTCTGGAAAAGATAGTTTGCAGTGACCATTTTTTGCAAGTAATTGGCAATGTCGACAACTAGTATAACTTTGCTTCTCCAACTTGTGTCATTAGTAACCGCAAGAGGAAAAGTATCAATGTCAGCAAATCTTGATTCTTATGTTAATATCTATACTTCTGTCCACATTGTTAATGTTTGCATCCCACTATACAATGCAACATATTTGCTGTATTGTTTTGTAAATTAAAAAGTACTACAGAATTTTTTTTCCAATAATGCAACATGAATCTGCATGTGCACAAGCTATTTTGCTTTAGTTGTATTCAAAGACCAAAACGCACAATTTAACTAATTTAATTTGTTTCAAAAAATCAGCCACCAACAAAAAAGGAAACAAATGAAAACTTCAAATCATAATCATGTTGGATCTTGATATTCCCACATGATAATGCCAAGTTCTAAGTAATTGTTGCTCAAATGCAGATTTCCCTTGCTCTGATCATTGCACCCAACATATCTAAATCATCCTGCACCAGAATGTCCCAGGAGTGCCAATGACACTCATGCAGTCCCACACAAGAAAGTCACAGGATCCTGCAGTTTAATTTTAAATCCAATACTGTTGAGCAGCAAACAGTACAGTGATGGAACTAAATCTACTGGGATTCTCCAGTTTAGCACCGACAAATGTTGTTTCTCCAATTCAATACAAGGTCAAACCTAGCATAGGACTGGAAATCAAATTCACATTAATGGGGTCACTGCCCACAGGTTACAAAAAAGAAAGATGAGACCATTTAAACAATAAATGAACTCAAGTAAAATAATTGCCTTGGAATTACCTTTTTAGTTCACTTTAAATTTCATAAAATTAAAGAATATTAAAATCTGTTTGATATATAAACATCAGACATTTATATACTTTAAACCAATCACGTTTAAACATCTTCACAATGCGTCTCCATCTAGACATTCTGACTGTCAAGGTCAGAAAATATCTTTCCAGAAGCAGGGCTTCAACAGTCTGCCTGAATTGCTTTGAAGACCTGACTCCAGACTGCACACGTCCAGTTAGATCAGCCCTCTGGATCCAACCCAGCTGAGTACAGACAGGGTTATCAAGATTGAAAGAAGATGGAAATGTATGGCTTCACTATTAAGTGCATTCAAGTTTATTAAAATGTGCACTGTATCACCAGAAAATGTCCCAGGCTGTTGTTAAAAGTCATAATAAAGCACAGTTGATATACCATATGAGATTGTTAATCTTTAATGCAAGATGCTCTTGTTAATCTTTAATGCAAGATGCTCTTTGTAAAAAGAGTAACATTATACTTCACAGTAGCCAGTCTCAGTCAAATTCAATGTCTTTTATGCACCGCCCCTCACCTCAGTCTTCATTTTGCTACTACACTCTGAGCTGCAAGTACATTCATCTACAAAGCATTTTCTGCTTGACATCACCCAGGCAATGCTTGCCAAATTCACAACACAATGTGTAGAGACACAGGCACCAGATATCAAGAGTTAAGAGAGTAGCTGGACACATTGTTCACCTTTACAGATAACAAAGAAAAATCAAAATAGAAAATGCTGAGGACACTCAGACTCAGCAGTATTTGTAGAAACTGGAACAGAATTAACAATTCAAATAGTTGACCTTTCATCAGGGGGCTCAACATTTCAGCTTACATTGCAAATTTCCATACCCACAGTTTTTTTTCCCCCAAGTGATCAGGCAGTGATGGATACATGGACACAGAGGGGACAGATATAATTTAGGTCCCTATTGTGAAGCTAAGAAAAAGGCCTGTTTCCACACTAGAAGGCCATGACTCAGTGAACCAGAGCCACTGCACATAATTCTGTCGTCCTGTACAGTCACACATTCAATAGTTATTTTGTGATTCCATTACAAACGACCTTGTCAGATTTGTTGCCGACAAATGTGAACTTAATTTTGTTTGCACTATATACCACTCAGTATTCCAGCAATGGCCAAGCTCAATTACAGCACGAGGCAAACATACGTGCAAGATTTCTATTACAACTATAGTATGGGAGCAATAAAGGAAAACTCGACAGCGTCTGACAGACTCAGATGTAACAGTAGCTAAAAATAATTGGAACACTAGACTGCACATATATTCTTTGTTGTGTATAAACTAATCTTCCACAGCTTTACCACAATTTCTAATTTTGAGATAGAATGATAAGGAATGATGGGGCAGGGAGGGGAAGAGTCAACACCGAGGAAGAAAAAAACAACAATTACAGGCAGGTATGGAAAAGATAAATAATTGGCAAGTAACACTCAACATACATTAATGTGAGTTAGTACAGTTAGATAATAACTGTAGAGTTATTTAGATAATAACCTTAGAGAGCGCAAGAGTCTCCCTATTATGCAAATGCAAGACATAAAATAAACCAGCTTGTAGTTATGCCATAGATTAGCAACCCTACAAGATAAACAATTAATCACGCATTACAGATTATTTCAGGTGGGAAATAATAGAAAAGTAGGGAAGTTATGCTAAATATGTTTCCATACTCAGTAACACTCCACATTTAAGAGGACAGCTCTGATATTAACATATTTATTATGTGACAGAGGCAATGAAGCATACAATTAATATTTACAAGATTGATACCAGAAATAGCAGAGAACATCAGGAAAGCACGAACACATTTGATGTCATAATTTGAAAACAAAGGAGGCTGGGTTGCTCAAGAGAGAGAAATGGTTTTGCTAGAGTGGTTAGAGAGAATGTTTCCACATGTGGAGAAGAGCAGAACCAGAGATCATAAATCCAAAAAACTCACTGAGGGAACATGGAAGAAATTTACTTACCCAAATAGTGGTAACAATGTAGAATGTACTGCCATTGAGCATGCTTGAAAAAGGGTGGAGGGGTGGGGGGGAAGAAAGGATGCAAAAGAGATGGGAGTATTGCACTGCTGATCAGGTAGAGCAATACAGGGAGGATATTCTCGAGAGATTGGCCAATTAGGCTATATGGGTACAGTCTAGGAATAAGAAGGGGGCAGTCACTTATATTGTTATACTATAGACTTCCCAATAGCAGAAATTAGAACACATATGCAGGCAGATCGTGAAAGGGTATCAAAGCAATAGGGTTTTCACGGTAGTGGATATTAACTTTCCCAATATTAGTTAGGATTGCATTCAGAAGGGTTTTCTGAAGGAGTGTGTAGGGGGGTCCTACATGGGAGGGGGCTGAACCTGACCATGTCCTTGGCAAAGAGGATGGGCAAGTGTCTGTGGGCGAACCCTTTGGAAACAGAGGCCATAATTCAGTCAGCTTCAAGGTTGTCATGGAAAAGGATAACATTTGTTCCCAAGTTAAGGCCGTAAACTAGAGGAAGAATTTTGATAGCTTATGACAGGACACGCGAGAGGTTGATTGGGAGCAGCTGCAAGGGGGATAAAAGCATCTGTTAAATGGCGGCCCTTTAAAAGACAAGAGGCAGAAATGGCAAGTTTAAAAGAACATAGGTTAATAAAGGATAATGAAGGTTTGATCAGGGAAAAGGAGGAAGATGTTAGGTATAGAAATTGATATTAAGTCACTTGAAGTTTGCAGGGGATATAGCAAAAACATTGGAGACAAACGGCACCATAAAATTACATTGTCAAGTAGAATTATGGTGAATCCTAATACCTTTTAGGTATATTAGAAGCAAGAGGATAGCTAAGGAATGAATATATCCCCTCAGGGAGCAGACTTGCAAGCTATGCATGGAACCAGGGGATAAGAGCAGGATCCTAAATTAATACTGCTCATCCAAATTCAACAATGAGAATGACATGGAGGCTTGAGATTTAAAGGAGGGAAACACTGATATTCTTGAGTATGTCAGGAAGAGGAATGTGCTATATACATTGGGATGAATAAATCCCCTGAGCTAAACAGGATCGATCTCAAGATGCTAAGGGAGGAACTTGCTAGAACACCTTCATTAGCCATGGGTGATATACCAGATGATTGCGGGATAGCTAATGTTGTCCATCTGCAATCCCACCTATTTCTCCCTTCCCACCCCCTTCTCATTTCCTCCCTCTAGTTTCACAATGCACAGCTTTTCAAACCTGTCACACACTGCTTTTATCTCTGGCCTTTGTTCCAAGCATCTGCCTATCAATCCCCTCTTACTTGATTTGTCTTGCCTCTCCCCCTACCAGCTTTCCCCTCCCTCCTACAATCTGTCTGAAGAAGGATCTTGACTTGAAACGTCAACTATCCATTTCTCCAGAGATGCTGCCTGATCTGTTGAGTTACTCCAGCACTTGTGTCCTTTTGGCACATCTTCAATGACTTTTAACAATTTCTACGGATGTACCACAACAACAGGATGCATCACAGCTTGGTATTGCAACTGTCAATGTAAACCAGCCTTCCCGACCCCATCCCCTATCAACCTCATCTGTACTTCTGGTCCCTCAGGAAAGCAGTGGACATAATCAGACTACTCACACCCCAGTCATTCCACTTTCTCTCCTCCCCCCCCCCCCCCTCGATCAGAAGATACAAAAAAACTGAAAGGACAAACTGCCAGATTCAGGAAAAGCTTCTTCTTCACTGACTCTTGAATAGACCACTCATATGCCAAGGATCAATTCCTGATCTTCCAATCTGTCTTGTTGTGACCCGTGCACTTTTTCATATGTGCACTCTATGGCAGTGACACTATATTCTGCACTCTGTTTCCTTTCTCTAGCGTATCTGATGCACTCATATACACTACGATTTGTCGGTATTACGTAACACAAAGATTTCCCCTGTATCTCACGTGACAATAATAAAACAATGCGCTTCCTCCCCACCTAACCCGTTCACAATTGAGACGGAATCTATATCTGTGCCATCTCCAGACTCAATTATTTCATTATTTCTTCAAAGCCTCGAAAATCATTAATAATTGCAGGAATCCTTCCTATGTATATCTCCTTCAGCCGAGCCATTTTTCGTATTATGCTTTAATTTCTTACGTTAAGGAAATGTTTTTTTTTAAATCCCCTCTTGTAAACATGGACCCCAGAAATATCTCAATTTGAAATAAGAATTCAATTTATCTAACCTAGTATAATAACCAGCAGACTCGTTGTTATTTAGAAAGCATTAATGGTCGAGAACTAAGCTGGGATCGTGAAGGTGCATGTTACAACTGCGCCAGACACAAAGAACGGCAACATACGAAGAGCATTGCACGACTGATTCACGCGAAAAAAAGTAGTCCGGAACCACTCAGAGGCGTAGATCCCTCCATGCAGCAAGGATCGTTGAAATTATAAAAGAGTTAACCCTCTTCCACCCAAGGTAAGCCATTGTCTGCTCACTGAACTGAAAATATCCCAACGCAAGTGATAAATCGACCTTTCGAAATTAATTGCTAAATTCGGCAAACAATTCAGTGCTGAAACACTCGTAACGCTCTTGAAACACAAATAACTCTGTTGAGAGGTCATGGGCCTGAAAACTTAACAATCTTTCCCTCTCCATGGTTGCTGACCTGCTCACTTTCGCCGGTATTTGTTTTCATTTCAATTTTCCAACATCTGCAGTTTGTTGGTTTTCCAAACTGCCCTGATATTGTCACCTCACTTGGCACTCTTGTCAGGTAATGATTTACACTGAACTGGAAAAACCCCAGCGCAATTGTTACAATTGACTCATTACTCTTTAAAACGGAAAATTATGGTTAAATGGCTCATTTAAGTTCAGTAAGAAACTCTTTTGAGGTGTGGCTGGCTTTTTAAAAGCTCATCTGGCTTTTTAAATGGTTAAATAGTTTCAGCGTGAACAATAATTATTGTATTTGTCTTCCCTTTTTAGTCAGACACCAACTGGTTTGACATAAACCAGTCCTCTTGCGTATTACACCGACTTTATAAGGAAGGGTTTGTCTTTTTAAAAAAAAGGACAAAGAGCTGTCTCTGAAGATATGTAACCTTCTGGGACAGATGGCTTTTCATTGCAAGTGTATTAGCACAAGAAGGTGATATCTGAAGAAGCGCCCAGACACAAAACGTCGCCTGCCCATTCCCTTGCCCGCTGAGTTCCTCCAACACTTTGTGTTGGGGTTAAAGTTGTCTCTTTGTGGGAAGAATGAAAAGGTTTGGTCCCCACTTCCCAGGACGGGGAGGGGGGGGGTTTAAACGTTGCCGATTGATGTCAGCTGATGATTCATTATATGCTGAGCCCTTTGGGTGGAGATGCAAAACCCACTCATCCTGGACTGGAGCCACTGAGGCCTCTCCCTTCCCCTCCTCTCTCTCTCGCAGCGAGCGAGGCCCTCGGCCCTCCCGGCGACCCAGGCCCCGCCATTTCCACTTACACCACCGTCCTTGAGATGATCCACGATACCATGGCGCTCCCAAGCCGCGTTGCCAACGGCTCCCGTCGCGGAAGTTGTGCTCTGCTGCCGAACACCGAGCTCCCGCCTCCTTCACACACTTTATCTCCGACACTCTGATCCGCCGCCGCCGCTCCCCAACCTCCCGTCAATGACTTCTCCCCGCTGCTGCCGCCGCCGATGCAGACCCAGTCCCGCTACCATTGGCCAACTGCAACATTGGCCGCGTTACGCTTTGTTTGATTGATCGCAAGGCGTGTCAATCGGGACATTAACCCGCCCAATGTTTGAGTTGGAAGTGTGCAAGAGGGAACTGCAGATGCTGGTTTACCCCGAAGATAGACAGGCAGCATCCCCGGGGAGATGGAATAGGTGGCGACATTTCGGGTCGAGACCCTTCTTTAGAGAGTTAGGGGGAAGAGGGAAACTGGAGGTTTGAAAGGGTAAGGTGTGAAAACGACAGATCAAAGTCAAGTCAATTTTATTTCTATAGCACATTTTCAAACAACTCTCGTTGACCAAAGTGCTTTACATTAATGCAGGTTCTAGTAGGTACAAAGCTGACGTTGAACAGCGAAAATGTAGAATGGGTCATTGTTGGATGAGGGGAAGATGACTACGAGACATACAACCAGTAAAATTAACCAGGAGGACAGTGAAACTATTCAGACAAGGGGGAGAGGGGGATACTTGAAATTAGATATATCAATATTCAAACTGAAGGTAAACACAAAATGCTGGAGTAACTCAGCAGGTGAGTTACTCTGAAGAAAAGGAATGGGTGATGTTTCGGGTCGAGACCCTTCTTCAGACTGATGTCAGGGGAGGGGGTGTGACAAAGATAGAATGTAGTCGTAGACAGTAAGGCTAGTGGGAAAACTGGGATGGAGAGAGAAAGCAAGGGCTAACTGAAGTTAGGCAAGTCAATGTTCATACCACTGGGGTGTAAACTACTCAAGCAAAATATGAGGTGCTGTTCCTCCAATTTGTGCTGGGCCTCACTCTGACAATGGAGGAGGCCCAGGACAAAATGGGCAGATTGGGAATGGGAGGGGTGGTTGAAGTGCTGAGCCACCGGGAGATCAGGTTGGTTAAAACGGACTGAGCGGAGGTGTTCAGCAAAACATTGCTGAGCCTGTGCTTGGTCTCGTCGATGTAGAGAAGTTGACACCTGGAACAGTGGTGAGGTTGGAAGAGGTGCAAGATATATCCTCTGCCTCACTTGGAAAGACAGTATGGGTCCTTGGATGGAGTCGAGGGGGGAGGTAAAGGGACAGTTTTTTCTGCTACCGAAATAGGACAGCTGTTGCATCTCCTGCGGTTGCAGGGGAAAGTACCTGGGGAGGGGGTGGTTTGGGTGGGAAGGGACAAGTGACCATGGCTTCGGAGGGAACGGTCTATGCGGAAAGCAGAAAGGGGTGGAGATGGGAAGATGTGGCCAGTAGTGGGATCCCGTTGGAGGTGGCGGAGGAATTGGGATTAGGGGATAGAGGCTTTATAGGAAGCAGGGTGGGAAGAAGTGCAGTCAAGATAGCTATGGGAGTCCAATTGCTCCGTCTACGCCGCATCTGGGCCCAGGATGAGGTGTTCCATACCACGGCATCAGAGATGTCCTCATTCTTTAGGAAACGGGGGTTCCCCTCATCCATTAGAGATGAAGCTCTCGCCAGGGTTTCCTCGATATCCAGCAGCTCCGTTCTTAATCCCCCTCCCCCCCCATTCGTAACAAGGATAGTCCCCCTTGTCCTCACCTTCCACCCCATCAGCCGTCGCATACAGTATATAATCCTCCAACATTTTTGCCACCTCCAACTTGAAGTGAAGCACAGGAAGTAATTACTCTAGAACACTAGGGGTATCAACACCAAAGGGACTAACAGTGAATCAAGAAGGCAGCTCACCAACATTTTCTTAAAAGCAAATGTAGTTGATCCTGGCTGAGCTTTCAACCAGGCATCTGCCTTATTATTACAAAGTCAACTTCCATTCCCTCATAATTGCCATGTAACTGAAACTCTCGTGCAGATTACATTATTGTAAAGCACTTCTGTCACAAGATACAAGATACATTTATTTGTCACATGTGCCAGTTGACACAGTGAAATGTAATCACCATACAGCCATACAATGAAAATAAAGAACACAACATAGAGTTGATAAAATTCAACATAAAACATCGCCCCACAGCAGAATCAAAAGTTTCCCACTGTGAGGGAAGGTCCCAAAGTCAGTCTCTTCCTCTAATGTTCCCCAATGTTCACCCGTAGTCGGGGCCTCCCCAAGCCCTCTGCAGTCGCCGCTACGGGCGGCCCGATGTTCAGGCCCGCTCGCCGGGGTGATGTACGTCCGACGTCGGGGCTGTGGGACCTCCTCAGCGGGGAACCCCGGGCCGCTGAGTCCCCCGGCTGGAGGATCTCCTCAGTCTTGCCTCCATCCCTCATTCCACAAAGATCCAAAATTCCCCTTCCCATATTCTAGCTGATGCTCACTTATGACCCGATGCCCACAATTTTATTGTAGCTCCTGGTTGAGTAGCACACTGTGTTAAAGTTTTCTTCTTTGTTGCAGTTGCAGAGGAGGTTGCCAAGTCCTATGTCCAGGAATTTGCAGAGGAGATCTGTTTGAATTGTTGTGTTGAAGGTGGAACCAGAGTCATTTATAAATCCATCGTAAGTGTCCTAATTATTTATATATTCCAGGGGTGAGTGTAGGGCTAGGGAGTTGCTATTTGCCAAGTAATATTAGCAGCAGTTAAGCTTGTCTGGAAAGCTGGAATTGATTCACGATATGACCAGCTCTCAAAGCACTTTAAGATGATAGATACAAAGTGCTGGAGTAACTCAGCGGGTCAGGCACCATCTCTGGAGAACATGGATAGGTAACATTTTGGGTTGGGACATTTCTTCAAACTGATTACGCTGGGTGGGGGGGGGGAGAAATGCAGGAAGAGAGGCGAAGCAGGACAAAGCATGGCAGTGAGGAGGGTTTGATAGACAGATGATTGGAACAAAGGTCAGAGATTAAACTAGAAAGTGTGAGACAAGATTGAAAATGACATAGTGCTGGAGTAACTCAGCCGGTCAGCAGAATTTTCTGGAGAACATGGATAGACGACATATCGGTTGAGATCCTTCTGAGGTGCGAATTGTGAATAAGAGTTGTGAATTGCTGCCTGCCCCACTGAGTTACTCCAGCACTGTGTGTCCTTTTGTGTAAAGCAGCATCGGTAGTTCCTTATTTCTTCATGATGGTGGATATCAGAACCATATGGTCAATCAGATATGGTCAATAAGGCTCGCTTCCTTGTTTTTTTTTCACATGGGGATGATAGTCTTCTCAAAACAGGTGGGAACCTAAGGTTCGAAGAGAGCGAGGTTAAAGACCTCCAGGAATACCTCCGCGATTTGGTCTGCGCAGATTCTAATGGCACAGTGGGATCTCTATCCAGGCCAGTTGCTTTCTTGGGTTCACGCTTAGGAAGCCTGTTCTGACATCTGCAATGGTGACCATGCGTACGGGTGCACATGATGCTGTTGGGGCGGGTGACATAATTCTACTGTCCTTCTGTTCAAAATACCAGATCCTCTTTATCCTTACACAAATCGTAGCTTCCATTCTTACTGTCTGATCTGGTAAAAACTGTATTCTTTCTCCCGTGCTCACTCCAGTCTGATCTATCCACTCCCTGCGATTACGCTATATGTAACGTTCATCTACGTGTCAAAAGCCTACCCACAAGCATACAAAACAATATTGCTAGAAATATCTAGATAAAACAATAAAATATGCTAACAGTAACTAGCCTAAGCATGAATGGCTACCACAATAAGCATAGCACACATTGAGTCCTTCAGGGGAGGATGTGTTATTGGCAGTGATGCAGATAGATGGTGATTTGCAACCCGTTATAGCAAACAAGCCTTGCCACAATCAATGGGTGCCCGTGTGGTTAGTTTGGACTTGAGCATGATCTAGAATTGTCTCTTGACTATATTGGGTTGGATTATGACGCGTTTTGTTGGCAGTTCTGATTAGAAGTGCAGATGTTTTGCCATTTAAATGGCAACATCTCCCAGATTTTCACAGATGCTTTGCAAAACAAAATTCGGGACTTACTGGCAGATTCGAAGGGGTGTGTACATCAGTTCACTCTGCCTCTGCCAACAAAAGCTTTTCACTGTACCTGGGTAGACGTGACAATAAACTAAACTCAAGCTCAAACTCAAACTCTTTTCTCTGTGCCATGTCTGATTTGATGAAAGACCTGACACCCCAAGGGGGCAAAGGGGAAGAGAAGTTAATTAATAAAATACTTTAAATAATTATTTTGCCTAATAAATGGCAATTACTATGTTTTATTACATATGCTTTCATGCATTGCTAATGTATTACCTAGATTGAACAAAATGAGGCACATTGCAAAGTCCTCCTTGCTCTCTTGTGGGGCAGTCTCTCGGAATCAAGGATGACTTGCTTCCACTCTTGCGTTGGGGGTTCTGAGGTGAATGATGATGCCAGAGAATCTTCCACAAAAAAAAACTGAAAATGCAAGTAGCACTCAGCAGGTTGGGCAACTTCTGTGGAAAGAAAAAGAGAGTTAATGTTTCAGATTAAAGACCATCAGAAACAGGAAGGAATAATTAAAGGCTTGGATGGAGTGGATGTGGAGATGATGTTTCCACTAGTGGGAGAGTCTAGGACTAGAGGTCATAGCCTCAGAATTAAAGGACGTTCTTTTAGGAAGGAGATGAGGAGAAATTTCTTTAGTCAGAGGGTGGTGAATCTGTGGAATTCTTTGCCACAGAGGACGTTAGTGGATATGGCTGTGGAGGACGTTAGTGGATATTTTTAAGGGAGAGACAGATAGATTCTTGATTAGTATGGGGTGAAGGCAGAAGAATGGGGTTAGGGGGGAGTGATAGATCAGCCATGATTGAATGGCGGTCAGGACATGATGGGACGACTAATTTTGTTCAATCTACTCCTATCACATGACCTTATGAGAGAAGCCAATTTTAGATTGTAGAGGGAGTAGGTGAGGGAACACACAAGAACCCTGTTGGAAATTAGAACAGAACTTCAAGTTTGTCATTCCAAGAGAAACAGAGTGCTCTGAATTTAACGTAGACAAAAATGCTGGAGAAACTCAGCGGGTGAGACAGCATCTATGGAGTGAAGGAAATAGGCAACTTTCGGGTCAAGACCCTTCTTCAGACTTGCATTTGAGTTTGAAGAAGGGTCTCGCCCTGAAACGTACAGCATCTGCAGTTCCTTCTTAAATGCTCTGAATTGAACCGTTTTTTTTTAAACCTGAAAATACTAAATTTGAAGTACAAGCAGAAAATGCTGGCAGCACTCTTTCACAAGTGGGGCTGGACATGCCTGACGGGGCAAGAAGGTGGATAGTTCAGCTAATAATTTCACATTAACAAGTAACAATGATTGTAACATTGCTGGATTATTTTATTTTTTTAAAACCTCTGCTTCTTCTGTCACCTTTACCCAATCCTGTCAGACAAGAATACGTGCCCAATATAACATTTCTCAAGTGCTGTTGGAAATGCCTTAGTAAGTAAATACTCGCCTGTCCTTAGTGATGCCAAATCCTGCAACATGAACAAATGAAAGAAAAGGCATCCAAAGAGAAGGAAAGTATTTACATACACTCAATTGACCAGAACAATTACACTTCGGAAAGGTAATATAGGGGCCTGGGATGGGAAAAGACTTTGGCAATGCTAAGGTTCAGAATGCAGCCTAAACATTAATAATCTTTTCAAGAATGTAATTGATCCTTGAATAAATACATTTTGGCTCAGAAACACTGATTCTGAATGATAGAATAGAAATTGCATGGCATAACAATCTGGTCACCAATCAAATGTACATGTTGAGATACTATAGGAGTTAATTGGCTGTGAGAATGTGAATTAATTGCTATTTTGCATTGTATTTAGGGAGATTTGCTTTAAGATTGTGATTGGAGACTATCACAAATACTAATTTAAAAACATCAAAATGGTCAGTTGTAATATACAATGTGTTCATGTAGTACATCATGAATAAAACACAGGAGGTATTTCCAGTGTTTTCAAATGGAATTTGACACTGATCCACACAAGGACAATTGAGTCAAAGGGAGAAGTTTTAAATCAAATAGAAAAGCCATATTCAGGTCAGACAGCTTCTGTCAAGGGAGAAGCATAATTATGGTTTTAGGTCAAGAACATAATTTCAAAGTTAAATTAAAAAAAATAAACATTACGATGCCAAGGAAGGTCAGCAGAAGGTAATTAGAGGAAGCGGGGGGGGGGGGGGGGGGGGGGGGGGTGCAAAAAGTGAAGATTTGCATTGGGTGGAGGCAGAAAAGCATAAAATGGCGATACAGAGATGGTCATAAAAGATACAAAATAGAGAAAAAGATCAATCTGGAGGAGCTACAACTACAAAAATATACTGAAATTTTGAGAGAAAGGTGTAATGAATACTTAAATATTGAATATAAATTTTGATTATCCAAAATTGTTGAAATCAGTGTTGAGTCCAGAGGTGTAATGTGTCTACTCAAAAGGAAAATTGCTCTTCCTCAAGTTTTTAAGGATCTTTACATCAGTGCAGGATGATGAAGAAAGAGGACTACAGATGTGCCAGTAATTGGTCATCCTTTTGCATTTGGCTTGCAGAAGATAGTGGCGACCATACGGTCAGCAGCGAAAATAGTATGCAAAATTGGAAGTAAGGTATGTAAATTATTGCTTCAAATCACCAACTTTGTTGCAGAGGGTTAAGAGTGACAAACCAAATCATTTCTCAAAGCGATTATGCAAATATGGAATCATCAAATTTTCAGGAAAGTGTGATTTTGATTGCATTCTGAGGAGTTCAGAAGTGAAACATTATAATCCAACAGTTATTCCAGGAAATCAGGGCCATGAACTTGCATAAATGCAAATATGCCGATCCATTCATTTCAATGGAAAGACGATAATTGCAAGGGAGACAAAAAATGAGGCAATTCACAGTTTTAAAAAATTAGGTATACGTGTATAAAATCATGAGAGAAATAGATCTGGAAGATGCACAGAATCTATTGTTCAGAGTAGGGGAATGGAGGACCAGAGGTGAAGGAGAAATTATTTAATAGGAATCTGAGGGGAACTTTTTCACACAATTGGTGGTGGGTGTATGGAACAAGCTGCCAGAGGAGGTTGTTGAGACTGGGACTATCCCAACATTTAAGAAACAGTTAGAAAGGTACATGGATAGGACAGGTTTGGAAGGATATGGACCAAGCGCCGGCAGGTGGGACAAGTGTAGCCAGGACATGTTGGCCAGTGTGGGCAAGTTTGGCAGAAGGGTCTATTTCCACACTGTATCACTCTATGACTCTATGAAATATAATTAAAGTAATACAACCCAGAAACAGACCATTTGACCCTGCAGGTGCTTGCTAACAAATTGGTTTTGCTATCTTTCTGTCAATTAATTCTTTCAATTTTAGAATATTTCCAAAATGTAATAATTTTAAATTAATGCTTTATAATAAAGCTTTATAAGATTTTGTGTTTAAGAATTACAAAAATTATCTATCAAAGTTATTCTAATGAGTGCCTGCCATTTAAGATGGAAGACTGCACCTGCATGATTTCAGTGATTATGAGCCAGGTCTAGGAACACACTTGGCAACAGTAGGTTGGAAAGCAGTGCGCATGGATCAGATGGATCACAGAACAGAGTTTGTGCATAATTTGTTTATTGACACAGATTTGCTTCCAGAATTAAAGGAAGGTTTAAAAACCATCTTAAAACAACAAAACACAATGGTGCAGCAGTAGAATTGTTGCCTTACGGCGCCAGAGACCCAGGTTCGATCCTGATCTTGGGTGCTGTCTATATAGTTTAAGAAGGAACTGCAGATGCTGGAAAATCGAAGGTAGACAAAAGTGCTGGAGAAACTCAGCGGGTGAAGCAGCATCTATGGAGCGAAAGAAATGGGCAACATTTCGGGCCAAAACCCTTCTTCAGACTGATGCGAGGGTGGGGGGTCTGAAAGAAGAAAGGAAGAGGAGGAGCCAGAGGGCTAGAGGGAGAGCTGAGAAGGGGAGGAGACAGTAAGGTCTACCTGAAATTAGAGAAGTCAATGTTCATGCCGTTGGGGTACAAACTGCCCAAACGAAATACGAAGTGCTGCTCCTCCAATTTCCTGTGGTCCTCACTCTGACCATGGAGGAGGCCCAGGACAGAAAGGTCGGATTCGGAATGGGAGGGGGAGTTGAAGTGCTGAGCCACCGGGAGATTAGGTTGGTTATTGCGAACTGAGCGGAGGTGTTCGGCGAAGCGATCGCCAAGCCTACGCTTGGTCTCACCGATGTAGATCAGCTTATATCTAGAGCAGCGGATGCAATAGATGAGGTTGGAGGAGGTGCAGGTGAACCTCTGTCGCATCTGGAAAGACTGCTTGGGTCCTTGAATGGAGTCAAGGGGGAAGGTAAAGCGACAAGTGTAGCTTCCGTAGATTCTGTATCGTATCTCTGTCCGCACTGCGGCAAAACATCGAGGAGTTGGCGATTTCGAGAACTTCATCCTAGAAGCCTGCGGGAATTGAACATCACGGAGCCCGCGATCCCTTTGCCAGGGATCGACCTCTGAGATCTATCATGGGTGCCTGCGGACTTTAACATCGTGGAGGCCGCAGTTTCTGGTTAGAGACCGACAACGGGAACTCCAAGCCACAGGAGCTTTGACCGTCCCAACACGGGAGCTTCGATCGCCCCTGCATGGGAGCTTCGATCGCCCCGACGCGGGAGCTTCAACCGCTGGCTGCGGGAGCTTAGATCGCTCCGACTGCGGATGGTTCAACTGCCCCGACCGCAGGAGAAAAATGAGGCAAGAAGATTAGACTTTATTGCCTTCCTTCACAGTGAGGAATGTGGGGAATCCGCTGTGGTGGATGTTTATGTTAACTTTTATGTAGTTGTGTGTCTTGTTGCTTTTTTAGTATGGCTGTATGGTAATTCACATATCACTGTACCTTAATTGGCACTCGTGAGAATAAAAGACCTTTGAACCTTTGTCTCCACCACCAATCCTGAGAGCGCATTCCAGGCAGCCATCACTCTGTGTAAAATACTTGCCCCGCACATCTTCATAAAACTTTGCCCCTCTCACCTTACAGCTTTGTCTGGAAAGCTTTAAGGTGAGAGGAGCAACGTTTAATGAAGATGTCTTTGACATTTCCACCCTGGGTAAAATATTCTAGCTGTCTACTCTATCTATGCCAAACATGTGTTCCATCCTCATTTCCCCCTTTTGAAATTCCCTTTTCAAATTCTCAGGGAGAAAGGTTATTTTTTGCCCTCTACTTCATTCCACTTAGGAGGGACAAGTATAGAAATTAGGTGCAGGAGTAGGCCATTCAGCCCTTCGAGCCTGCACTGCCATTCAATATGATCATGGCTGATCATCCAACTCAGTATCCCGTACCTGCCTTCTCTCCATACCCTCTGATCCCCTTAGCCACATAGGAGGGACAAGTTGGCTAATGTAACAAAATTAAAGTTTTAAAAATAGGTTTGGACCTGTTTAAGCCCAATCCCTGTGATGCAGCCTGAGGATTATGTTCAGTGAGTTCTATGTTCTGAAATTAACTTGCTTGACATGATTTCCAATTTTATTTCTGACACCAAATCTGAAGAACAAGTAACAAGTACAGGACAGAACACAACATTAAGTAGACAGTGACTGACATGCACAAGGTATTTATCACGTTGACCGTAGACATGGGAGCAGAATTAGGCCATTCAGGGGCACATTTGGATAGCAGTAACAGGATCGGTCCGAGTCAGCATGGATTTCGGAAGGGGAAATCATGCTTGACTAATCTTCTGGAATTTTTTGAGGATGTAACTATGAAAGTGGACAAGGGAGAGCCAGTGGATGTAGTGTACCTGGACTAAAAGCATTTGATAAGGTCCCACCTAGGAGATTAGTGGGCAGAATTAGGGCACATGGTATTGGGGGTAGAGTGCTGACATGGATAGAGAAGTGGTTGGCAGACAGGAAACAAAGAGTAGGGATTAACGGGTCCCGTTCAGAATGGCAGGCAGTGACTGGTGGGGACCGCAAGGCTCGGTGCTGGGACCGCAGCTATCTTCTATATTACTAAAAGTCTGATCTTGACTGCTTCTGGCTCACTGTGGTGTGATTTCCGAGAGAACGCCGCCACCTACGGCCGTCATTTTTGGCCAGCTCGCTCAGAGCCCCCCTCCGCCTTCCTGGACCAGAGGATTTTTCCCATCGATGAAAAATCAGAGAGATATGAATGTTTTAGAAAAATTTGCCATTCGCTCTGCTGCCCCTGCTGGAGGGAGGGGGAGGGACCATAAAACCAGGAAGTGGTGTGCCTCACTCAATCTCTGCAAGATGGAGGAAGCCAGAGGGTCACGTCTCTCTGTGCTCTGAATAGCACTGAACACATGTCTACTCAACTGTGTGCCCTTAATGTGGTTCTATAAATGCTTGCAAAAAGTGTCTCTATTGGTTCTAAAATGCTTGCAAAAAGTGTCTATTGGTTCTAAAATGCCTACAAAAAGTCTCTATTGGTTCTAAAATGCTCGCAGACAGTGTCTCTATTGGTTCTAAAATGCTCGCAGAAAGTGTCTCTTTGTTCTAAAATGCTTGCGGAAAGTATCTCTTGCTTCTAAAATGCTTGCAGAAACAGTGTCTCTATTGGTTCTAAAATGCTTGCAGAAAGAGTGTCCCTATTGGTTTAAAATGCTTGCAGAAAGAGTGTCTCTTGGTTCTAAAATGCTTGCAGAAAGTGTCTATTGGTTCTAAAATGCTGGCAGAAAGTGTCTCTATTGGTTCTAAAATGCTCGCAGAAAGTGTCTATTGGTTCTAAGATGCTTGTAGAAAGTGTCTCTATTGGTTCTAAAATGCTCGCAGAAAGTGTCTACTGGTTCTAAAATGCTCGCAGAAAGTGCCTCTATTGGTTCTAAAATGCTGGCGGAAAGTGTCTCTTGGTTCTAAAATGCTTGCGGAAAGTGTCTCTTGGTTCTAAAATGCTTGCGGAAAGTGTCTCTTGGTTCTAAAATGCTTGCGGAAAGGGTCTCTTGGTTCTAAAATGCTCGCGGAATGTGTCTCTCTTGGTTCTAAAATGCTCGCGGAAAGTGTCTCTATTGGTTCTAAAATGCTTGCAAAAAGTGTCTCTATTGGTTCTAAAATGCTCACAGAAAATGTCTCTATTGGTTCTAAAATGCTTGCGGAAAGTGTCTCTTGGTTCTAAAATGCTTGCTGAAAGTGTCTCTATTGGTTCTAAAATGCTTGCGGAAAATGTCTCTCTTGGTTCTAAAATGCTCGCAGAAAGTGTCTCTATTGGTTCTAAAATGCTTGCGGAAAGTGTCTCTTGGTTCTAAAATGCTTGCGGAAAGTGTCTCTTGGTTCTAAAATGCTTGCGGAAAGTGTCTCTAATGGTTCTAAAATGCTTGCGGAAAATGTCTCTCTTGGTTCTAAAATGCTTGCAAAAAGTGTCTCTATTGGTTGTAAAATGCTTGCAAAAAGTGTCTATTGGTTCTAAAATGCTTGCAAAAAGTGTCTCAATTGGTTCTAAAATACTGCCTGGCCAGAGTGTCTGAGCTGCCTGGCCAGAGTGACTGAGCTGCCTGGCCAGAGTGACTGAGCTGCCTGGCCAGAGTGATTGAGCTGCCTGGCCAGAGTGACTGGGCTGCCTGGCCAGAGTGACTGAGCTGCCTGGCCAGAGTGACTGAGCTGCCTGGCCAGAGTGACTGAGCTGCCTGGCCAGAGTGACTGAGCTGCCTGGCCAGAGTGACTGAGCTGCCTGGCCTGAGTGACTGAGCTGCCTGGCCTAAGTGACTGAGCTGCCAGCCCAAGTATCCATTTGGCCCACAATGTCCATACTGGAAACCAGTCCCTTTGACCCACAACACACATACTAGCGCTCCAGAAAGCCCCCCCCCCCCCCTCCACTGGCCAACAATATTGGAATTGGTGGAGAGGTGGAATATTGCACTGGGGGACAAGCCCTCCCATGTGAAGCTGGGACCCAACGGGTCCCACTTAGTCTAGTTTACAATATACATCAATGATTTAGATGATGTAACATTAGCAAATTTGCGGATGACACAAAGCTGGGTGGCAGTGTGAACTGTGAGGAGGATGCTATGAGAATGCAGGGTGACTTGGACAGGTTGAGTGAGTGGCATGCATGGCAGATGCAGTTTAATGTGGATAAATGTGAGATTATCCACTTTGGTAGCAAAAACAGGAAGACAGATTATTATCTAAATGGCGTCAAGTTGGGGAAAGGAGAAGTACAATCTGGGGGTCCTTGTTCATCAGTCAATGAAAGTAAGCATGCAGGTACAGCAAGGAGTGAAGAAAGTGAATGGCATGTTGGCCTTCATAACAAGAGGAGTTGAGTACAGGAGAAAATAGGTCCTTCTGCAGTTGTACAGGGCCCTAGTGAGACCACACCTGGAGTATTGTGTGCAGTTTTGGTCCCCTAATTTGAGGAAGGACATTCTTGCTATTGAGGAGTGCAACGTAGGTTTACAAGGTTAATTCCCGGGATGGCGGGACTGTCATATGTTGAGAGAATGGAGCGGCTGGGCTTGTATATTCTGGAATTTAGAAGGATGAGAGGAGATCTTATTGAAACATATAAGATGATTAAGGGTTTGGACACGCTAGAGGCAGGAAACATGTTCCCGATGTTGGGCGAGTCCAGAACCAAGGGCCACAGTTTAAGAATAAGGGGTAAGCCATTTAGAACGTAGATGAGGAAACACTTTTTCACACAGTCTGTGGAATTCTCTGCCTCAGTGGGCGGTGGTGGCCGGTTCTCTGGAAACATTCAAGAGAGAGCTAGATAGGGCTCTTAAAGATAGTGGAGTCAGGGGATATGGGGAGAAGGCAGGAACGGGGTACTGATTGGGGATGATCAGCCATGATCACATTGAATGGCGGTGCTGGCTCGAAGGGCCGAATGGCCTACTCCTGCACCTATTGTCTATTGTCTGCCCATCGAGTCTGCCATTCGCTCATGGCTGGTTTATTTTTCCCTCTCAACCCCATTCTCTCGCCTTTATAATGGGAGATCAACGTTCATCTCATTCTTTTTTGATTTAAAAAAAAATCTAAACACAATCTATCTTTGTGCAGCCTTTCACTTTTCCCTATGTGGGTATCTCTGCAATAATTACCTCTGCTACAAATTTTATATCTCTTCCTGTCACCTGAAGACACGACAGCACGACACAGGAATAGTAGATGGAATGTCAAAGCTCCAGGAAGTTCTCTGTTCCACTTTGTTAACAGCTTCCCCAAAGAATCAATCCAGGACAATGAAATATCACTCTCTTTCAAAAATAGATCATTTAAAAAATCTATCCTAACTCTCAAACCTATTATGGTTGTGAGACATAACAGGCTCTGAAGGATAACCTTCAACGCAATTACACCGTTCTATTAATCTTGAATTTATAAATACACACACACACACTCCCAAGGAAAACCAAATAATAAATCAGAAAGATCAACTAATGACAACAGCGAAAGCAAGAGTTGTAATGCAGCAAAAAGTATTTAGCAACCAGAATAATTTGGGACTCACAAGAGCCACAAACATTGCTACAGAAAAAATATGCGGCCACTATTTTTGGAAACATTGGTACTGTTTTGCAGAGAATGTCCCTTTTTTGTAGATAGATTTAAATATCTGATGGTTGAACAATGATCCTTTATTTAACGCTTGATTAAATGCTATTTGGATTTCTACATGGATTACAATGCTGACAATGTTGTACAGAAAAAAAAATGCAACTATGGGGACCACTACATACCAAATTTAACTCTATTGTGCATGAGTCACAAACACTGGTTAATATAATTTGTTGAAATCATCAATGTTAAAGCAGACTTTTGACAGTGTAAGTGGGTGGGAACATTTATCATTGGAGGGCACAGACTTAATATAATCAACAAAATTAAAAAAAACAAAGGATGTGTAAAACAACTTTGTTGTACTTGGCCATTCATTTATATATGTTTTTTTTTTCCTGAAATGATGGTAGAACGAGTTTCAATTTAAGTTTCAAAATAGGGAAATTAAAAATAAATCAATAATTGTCAATAAACAACAATTTACAAGTTATGAAAATAAAGCAAGAATAAAGGATAATTTAATTGAAGAATGATGTAGCACTGCAGGGGACCATTTGATACAACATGCTTGTGCTGGATCTTTGTACAGGAATTCAAATAATCATATTTTCCTATTAATTCCTGAGAAGCCTGTAATTATTTTTCCTCTTTAAATATTTATCAAATTTTCTTTGGAATATTATTATTGAAACATCTTTTCCTCGCCTATTAGACAGTGATTACTAACTCACAAAGATGATGAAGGATTCGGGCATATATTTCCAAGTCTTAAAGATGCGGATGCTGGGAGTGGAATACACATGCAGGTGCTTCCATGTGCCTGCTGTCTTTGCTCAGCTTGCTGGTAGAATTTGTGTGTAGTCTAAGCAGTATTACCTCTCACTGTGTGGTGGTGATATAAATAATGAATGTTTAGAGTGGTTGATGGAGTATCGATCAAACATGATACTTTTGTCATGATGGCATCAAGCTACTTGTTTGATACTTGGAGATGCACTCAACCAGGCATGAGGAAAGTATTGCATCAAGTGGGAAATGTTCCTTTTAGTTGGTAGAAAGGGTTTGCTGTATCAGAAAATAGAACACTCACCACAATACACTCAGTCTCTGACCAGCTTCCAAAACCCCACTGGTTTTTGTTTGCATCAGCTGAGCTTCTAGTCAACACTCCACAGGGTGGGTAATGATGGGTAATTTTTATTGATCATGGTAGAAATATTTAAAATTAAAGGTAAGTGATCTCTTTGTCGGAGACAATTTATCAGTCAATATAAGCAAGGCTGCTCTAGGGGAGCGGCCTTGTGAGGGAAGTGCCTTGTGAGTAAAGTGAGAGTCTTTGGCACAAGCCTTGTGAGTAAAGTGTGAGTCTTTGGCTCGAGAGGCTTCTCGAGGGGGCCACACCAAATGCTGGAGAGGGAGAGACGAAAGAAGGGGATGTCAAGCAAGCTGATTCAGTGTGATGCATGCAGTATGTGGGAGGTCAAGGACACCGCTGGTGCCTCTGGCTGCTACAAATGTGAGAAGTGCATCCAGGTACAGCTCCTGAAGGACCTGTGTTGGGGAACTGGAATAGCAACTGGATGACCTCAGGTTCGTCCGAGAAACTGAGTCGTTCCTCGACAAGTCCTACAGTAAGATTTTTAAACCTAAGGTACTGGAAGAGAGAAGGTGGGTGACGGTGAGAAAGGGAAGGAAACATGGAATGCAAAGGTCCCCAGGTGTTGTACCTCTTGTGAACAGGTACGCCCACTTAGAAGCTGTCGGGACAGAAGACGTTAACGCACTGAGCGGTGCACTGGCTTGCTAAGCAAAAAGTGCTGTTGAGCCAAAACCAAAGAGGTCAACGTCAGGCAATGTCGTGGTAGATGGAGACTCCATTGTTAGAGGTACGGACAGGGGTTTCTGCGGCAACAGATGGGATTCGAGGATGGTGTGCTGCCTCCCTGGTGCCAGGATCCAGGATGTCAAGGACAGAGTGCAGAAAATCCTCAAGGGCGAAGGTGAACAGCTGGAAGTGGTAGTGCATGTTGGCACAAACGATGTTGGAAAGAAGGGGATGAATATTCTGAAGCGTGACTTTAGAGACCTCGGAAAAGTGCTGAAAAGCCGGACCACCAGGGTGATTATCTCCGGTTTGCTTCCAGTTCCTCGTGCTGGCGAGAGCAGGAACAGGGAGATACAGGACCTGAATGTGTGGAAGAGGAACTGGTGCAGGAGGCAGGGATTTAGATTCTTAGACCACTGGGATCTGTTTTGGAGTAAGGGGGAACTGTACAAAAGGGACGGATTGCACCTTAACAGGTGGGGACCAACATTATGGCAGGTAGGTTAGCCACTGCTACACAGGTGGTTTTAAACTAAATAAGGGGGGAGGGGTATCAAATGGGATAGTCCAGGACTGAGTTAAAGGGAAAGGGAGTAAAGGGATAGTTAATGACCCCAGAATTAACGGGAAAGAAAGCTCACAAAGGGATAGGAGAGTATGGCCAAGTATAATAGGGATCGATGTGAAAGGTGAGATGCGTAAGGAATTAAAAATATTGTATATGAATGTGTGAAGTAAAGTAGATGAGCTTGAGGCTCAGTTAGAGGTTGGTAGATATGACATTGTGGGGATTACTGAGACGTGGCTGCAGGAGGATCGGGCATGGAAACTTAATATGCAGGGTTATACATCCTATAGAAAGGACAGACAGGTGGGCAGAGGAGGGGGGGTTGCTCTGCTGGTGAGGGATGGAATTCAGACCCTTGCGAGGGAAGACATAGGGACTGACGAGGTAGAGTCACTGAGGATTGCATTGAGGAATTGCAAAGGCAAGAAGACACTAATTGGTGTTATCTACAGACCCCCATATAGTAGCCCGGATGTAGGGTGTAAGTTGCAGCTGGAGTTAAAACTGGCATGTAACAAAGGTAATGCCACTGTGGTGATGGGGGATTTCAATATGCAGGTAGACTGGGAAAATCAGGTTGGTTCAGGACCCCAAGAAAGAGAGTTTGTAGTGCCTCCGAGATGGATTCTTAGAGCAGCTTGTAATGGAGCCGACCAGAGAAAAGGCAATTCTGGATTTAGTGTTGTCCAATGAACCAGATTTGATAAGAGAACTAGAGGTAAATGAACCGCTTGGATGTAGTGATCATAATATGATTAGTTTTAATCTGCAATTTGAGAAGGAGAAGGTTAAATCGGAAGTGTCAGTGATGCACTTGAACAAAGGGGACTATAAAGGCATGAGAGAGGAGCTGGCCAAGGTTGACTGGAAAGGGATCCTAGCAGGAATGACGGTGGAACAGCAATGGCAGGAATTTCTGGGCATAATTGGGAAGACGCAGGATCATTTCATTCCAAAAATGAAGAAAGATTCTAAGGGGAATAGGAGGCAACTGTGGCTGACAAGAGAAGTTAGGGATAGAATAAAACTAAAATAAAAGATGTTTCACACAGCACAGAGTAGCTGGAAGCCAGAGGATTGGGAAACTTTAATAGCACAACAGAGGGAAACAAAACAGGCTGAAAAGATGAAGTACGAGGGGAAGCTGGCCAGGAATATAAAGAAGGACAGTAAATGCTTCTTTAGATATGTTAAGGTTAAAAGAATAGCAAAGTCAAATGTGGTCCCTTGAAGGCAGACATGGGTGAAATTATTATGGGGAACAAGTAAATGGCAGAAGAGTTGAACAGGTACTTCGGATGTGGCTTCACTAAGGAAGACACAAACAATCTCCCAGAAGTACTGGAAGACAGAGGATCTAAGGGGGTAGAGGAACTGAAAGAAATTTTCATCAGGCAAAAAATAAAATTGAATAGTCTAATGGGACTACTGAAGGATAATAAATCCCCTGGGCCTGATGGTCTGCATCCCAGGGTCCTCAGGGAGGTGGCTCTAGAAATAGTGGACGCATTGGTGATCATTTTCCAATGTTCAATAGATTCAGGATCAGTTCCCATGGATTGGAGGATAGCTAATGTTATCCCACTTTTCAAGAAAGGAGCAAGAGAGAAAACGGGGAACAGACCAGTTATCCTGACTTCGGTGGTGGTAAAGATGCTGGAGACAATTATTAAAGAGGTAATAATGGAGCATTTGGGTAGCAGTAAAAGGATTAGTCCAAGTCAGCATGGATTTATGAAAGGAAAATCATGCTTGACTAATCTTCTGGAATTTTTTGAGGATGTGATAAGTAAAATGGTTGACGGGGAGCCAGTGGATGTAGTGTATCTAGACTTTCAGAAAGCATTTGATAAGGTCCTGCTCGGGAGACTGGTGACTAAAATTAGAGCACATGGATTTGGGGGTAGGGTGTTTACGTGCATTGAAAATTGGTTGGCAGACAGGAAGCAAAGAGTAGGAGTGAATGGGTCCTTTTCAGAATGGCAGGCTGTGGCGAGTGGAGTGCCGCAAGGCTCAGTGTTGGGGCTGCAACTGTTTATATATTAATGATTTGGAAGAGGGAATTAGGAGCAAGTTTGCGGATGACACAAAGCTGGGTGGGAGTGTGAACTATGAAGAGGATGTTGGGAGTTTGCAGGGTGACCTGGACAGGTTGAGTGAGTGGGCAGATGCGTGGCAGATGCAGTATAATAGATAAATGTGAGGTTATCCACTTTGGCGGCAAAACCAAGGGGGCAGATTATTATCTCAATGGGGTTAGGTTAGGTAAAGGTAAGGTACATCAAGACCTGGGTTTCCTTGTACACCAGTCACTGAAAGTTGGCGTGCAGGTACAGCAGGCTGTGAAGAAAGCTAATGGAATACAAGAGGATTTCAGTATAGGAGTAAAGAGGTTCTTTTGCAGTTGTATGGTAAGACCACATCTGGACTATTGTGTACAGTTTTGGTCTCCTAATTTGAGGAAACACATCCTTGTGATTAAGGCAGTGCAGCGTAGGTTCACGAGATTGATCCCTGGGATGGCGGGACTATCATATGAGGAAAGATTGAAAAGAATAGGCTTGTATTCACTGGAGTTTAGAAGGATGAGGGGGTATCTTATAGAAACATGTAAAATTATAAAAGGACTGGACAAGCTAGATGCAGGAAAAATGTTCCCAATGTTGGGCGAGTCCAGAACCAGGGCCCACAGTCTTGGAATAAAGGGGAGGCCATTTAAGACTGAGGTGAGAAAACACTTTTTCACCCAGAGAGTTGTGAATTTGTGGAATTCCCTGCCACAGAGGGCAGTGGAGGCCAAATCACTGGATGGATGTAAGAGAGTTAGATAGAGCTCTAGGGGCTAGTGGAATCAAGGTATATGGGGAAAAGGCAGGCAGGGGTTATTGATTGCGGACGATCAGCCATGATCACAATGAATGGCGGTGCTGGCTCGAAGGGCCGATTGGCCTCCTCCTGCACCTATTTTCTATGTTTCTATGATGAATGGAATAGATCTTGGATAGACCATTAAATCCAGGAACTCAGCAGGTCAGGCACCATCACTGGAGAAAAGGAATAGGTGACGTTTTGAGTCGAGATCCTTCTTCAGACAGAGAGTCGGGGAGAGGGAACTGAGAGATATCAAAAGGTACATAGAACAAATCTATGAAAGATATGCAAAAAGACAGATTATTTTTGCATATCTTTCATTAACAAATTAATTTGTTCAATCTCTCAGTTCCCTGTCCCTGACTCTCAGTCTGAAGGAGGGTCTGCACCCAAAATGTCACCTATTCCTTTTCTCCAGTGATGCTGCCTGACCCGCTGAGTTACTCCAGCTTTTTGTGTCTATGTCTGGTGTAAACCAGCATCTGCAGTTCCTTCCTACATGTTAAATCTAGTAGTTCATTGGTTAAAAGAAAGTTGATGGTTTCTTCACATAGTTTTGAAAATCTCTCGTAAAATTAATCATCTTGGATTCCCATTTTCAATCATTCAAACATGTATACAGGGAGGTTCAACATTGTCTGGGCTCAAATAAGATAGTGATCTACCAGGGAGAGGAAATTTACCCGAGCGTGCCATTGCATACAAGGAATTTGCACGAGGCTGGAATCTGCAACTCTTAATAACAAATAAATAATTTTAAAAGATTGTGAGAATATCACTACCAATTCTCTCAATGGGAAGAAGGTGATGGGGACCAGAGCTTGGGCGGGATCTATTTCACTTTAATCATTTGATGCAGGTTATTCCGTGTAGTTCCTGTGAATTCCTGCAGTGGGTTCACAGTCATTAAAGATTGAGCATAGACAATATTTACAATTCCGCCAAGTAAGGTCAACTCGGTATAAATGTACATCGAATCATCTTGGATAAACAAGATAAAATGTTGTACAATGTTGGTATATAATTACCTTTAATTTTGAGATATTTGATTTAAATAAGTAATCTGGAAGATTTACGCCTCAAGGCAGAACATAATCAAGGAAACACATTCAATGCAAACCACGGGCTACCCTCTAGTAAACGAACTTCCTTTGTAAAATTAAGTGTTTTATCATCGTGTATAAACTTGGTTTGTGTCGGTTTCCTAAAAAAAAAATCTAGCTCCACAACGTTTTCAATTGAATTGGTATAAATCATTTAATATATGTGCGTGTATATATATATATTATTTATTCGATGTTGAGACCATTAAAAAATCCATGTCGAAATTTGTTACATTTACAAAGATTGAAATCTACTAAATTGTCTATACCTACCAATAACTAAATCTATACGAGTCTTCAAACGTGATTCTGCCACAGTTTACTCCCGTTCACTTTGTTATAATCTTTGTCTCAGCTGTGCTGTTTAATTGGCGCTGGAATTCAATTGGGACTGGCTCGTTGACTTCCCCGCCTCCTCCCTTGACGTTGCAGTCTGGGTCGTGTTTGAGATAGCAATACAAAGAAAAAATGCTTTTTCGGTTTCGTATAGAGAATAAAAAGCCTTACAGCAGGGTTAAAGTCAAAAATCGTATTAAATGGAGCAAATGTTCAAAACAATGCAGTAAAATGCTGGGATTGAGAATCACTGTTGATGATAATGACCTCAGATTTAAGGAAATTCCTTTTTACAACACACACACAAGATTGATGCTGGGTTGTAATTTAACTCCATCAGATCTTATGTCACCAAATGGCATTCAGCTCAATTCGACTGCGACAGCTGTACACATGCCCTTAGAGATGTCAGTAAAGAACCTACATCTATATTTTAAAAAATCTAGACCTTATTTGAGGGAATAAAAGGTGCAATATTAGGGGAAACACACATATTGCCAAGTCCATGTCCGTGATACCTACCATCTGCTTAATGTTCTCCATATGTTCTGCGTGAATTATGGCTTAAATTATTTTCAAAACATAACTGTCATGGGGGGTGGGGGAGGGGAGAGAAGAGGCTGTGACCTCCGCAGAGCTGTCAAAGTGTATTGGTGGGGGTGGAGAGCGATGCCAAGCGCCAGAGTGCTGCGGTTGCGGCTGCTGGTTGGAGAACTATTTGCTGTCTGGTTTTTGTGGTGGGGGAAGCGCGTGGTCGCCCGGGCTGGCGGACGGAGACAACAGCGTTTTTTCCATTCCCTTCCTCTTCTATTTTTTTTCCTCTCTCTCTCTCTATAACCCCTGCAGCGGAGGGATACGCAGCTTGCTCGAGCTGGATGTCGGTTGCGGCGAACTCGGGGCCTCGAGCGGCGAGCGGGAGCGGCGGGACGGCCCCCTGAGCGGCGCCTCCTCCACTTTACCGAGCTCCTTTCTGACTGATTTTTAATCTCCCTCCCCCCCCCACCCCACATACATACTCCCATTGTGCTTTTTTTTCCCCCCTTCTCTCTCTCTCTCTCTCCTCGTTCTTGACCAATCTCTGCAAGAGCGTCCGTTTGATTTTGGGGAGAAAGACACAGAGAGAGGAAGAAAAATGTCTGTTGGGTGAAGTGTATTTTCTTCGCGTTCCGCGAGCTTGAAGCAGGGGAAGGGGAGTCGAGGAGGACATGGCGGCGGGTCCGCGGATGGAACTGGTCGGCAAGCGTTTCGTCTGCGTGGGTGACAACGGCTGCGAGTTGGACGTGTCGAGAATCCATGAATGGGAATGGCGAGCCGGGGTGATCAGGGCCGTCTCTTACAGGGAGCCCTCCAACAGTGAACTGTCGGTAAGTAGGGGAGTGAGTGGAGCCAGCGGACCCAGGCTCTGCAGCCGCCCAGGGGTCTCCCTTTCAACGGCTTGTTTGCTGACAGTGTTGTGTGGTTTGGTGTCGGTTTTCCTACTTTTGACCCACTGCTGACTTGCTCTCCATTGCTCAGTGGAGTGAAATTGTTTCTTTTGATTTTTGTTCGTCGCATACACACGTGCCCTGTGCAAGAAACTGCTTGCGTGGTTTTAAATGCCGGAGTCCTGGTATGTTGTCGTCCTCAGGGGAACGAATACCGTCGGGCTGTAAGGACATGCAATTACACCGGAGAGTGGCACGATTGGGATGTTTTGTAATGTTCGCCTTGTTTTGCTTTCGCGATAGTAGTGTAGTTTGAAAATAACGGTCTTTGCATTTCTCCTCGAAATTCAAATTTCTTGGACTGATTATTGCCACTAATTTAAAGTACATTTGATACTCCTTTCCTAAAATTAATTGCCATTTGGAAGGGAACTCTCAGGCGCGTAACCCATTCCGTCCCAAGCTAAGGGGTTAAAATAATTGTTGTTCTGATTCTCAAAAAAAAATTGCAAAATGGGGAGATAATCGAGATCGTAAACATTAAATCTGGCAACGCAGTGTACCAGAGGTATTGGTGGATTCAAATTATATATTTTTATGATTTCTAGTAAAATAGAAACGTACGCTTTGTCATTGTCATAATTGTACTTCAAAATGCTGGACATTGTTTCGCAGTTCGCAATGAGAATTTGAATAATTTTGTTATTTATAAAAAAAGATTAGGAGTACTAAAGCACCAGGTAGTCCCTATATATACGTTTCCATGAATACATGAGTATTAATTCCCTTGTTACAGAGCTTGATCACTAGTCTGAAGAAGGGTCTCGACCCGAAACGTCGCCTATCTCCTTCGCTCCTTAGATGCTGCTGCACCCGCTGAGTTTCTCCATACTTTTGTGTACCCTTGATCACTAGTTATTTTGTCGCCCCTTGTTTCTAAAACGAGACCTTGCTCACCGGTCAATGTGATAGCTGCCATGCAACAGCTACCTCATGTTATAGAAGAAACCAAGAAGAGGTATACCACAATTTTAAGATTAGGATCTTTTTTAATAATCCCAGTAGCATTAGACCTGTACATTGCTCTAAAGTTCAGCAACTCAACTGTTTTGACATTGACATTGATTCAGGGAGACATGGTTGGCAGCAAATGGCCATTTTAAAGCATAAAGGAACGAATGCACCCTCTTTGTAGAGGCAACGGGAGGAGGTGCAACATCCTCATAATGAGCATTATCATCAAGAATCAACTGATCCAGGTTCTCAGTGACTTGCCTTGCAAAATTAGTTAATGCCTTATGATCCTTTGGCCCACTGTACCATGGCAAACACACTTTGATCATCAGTGCTTACAGTCTAAATCTGGAACCTTTGGGTGAAAATAAGGAAAAACCTTGGAAAAAATCCAGGTCTGCGAATGAAAGAGAGACAAGCTGATTCTCCTAAATGGTCTCAATGCTGTGGTGGGATGGGACATGACATCTTCCAGTCTGAAGAAGGGTCCTGACCCGAAACGTCACCTATCCAGGTTCTCCAGGGATGCTGCCTGATCTGCAGTTACTCCAGAACTTTGTCTCTTTTTTTGTAAAACGGCATCTGCAGTTCCTTGTTTCTAGAATTCCAAAGCAAGCTGTGATCAACGAGGAAGGCTTACTGCAATTGAATCTTCCTTACAAAATGTGCAGAACACGGTCTCATTACACAGATACTCTAATTCTTGTGAGATGAAAACAACACAGCATCACAAAACACATACTCCAAGCACTAACACCTACTAGATTATATCGTCAAAGATCAGCCTAAATGTTCACATCACCCCACCAAGCCAGGCTGACGATTGCCAAATCCACTCCATTATATCCAATAACCCAACCCCAAAACATCAGCTTCAACAGAAATGTTGGCTCAAGAGATTACTGTCAAACCTCTTGAACCCCATAAAGCTGGCTCTTCTCAGGCAAAACACCAAAAAAAACGTCAACAACCCGTGTACGGAAGCTGTAGGGTGTTCAATGTATGGGCTGTCATGAAGTCATACATAATTAGCATCTGTGCGGAGACATGACTTCCAACAAGAAGAACCAGGGTTGGTTTGATGAGAATGATTTTGAGATCGAGGAGCTAATTAACCTCAGATGCAAGACATTCTTGAATTGGAAGCATCACTTTTCCTCAATGGAATAAAAACAGATTTGCAGGGACCTGAACGCAGAGATCTAACAGAAAACCCAGGACCTAATCAACAGATGAATAGAGTGCGTGGGAGGCTTGTCAACTGGCTGATGTGCCATGGCATGCATGGGTACTTCAGCAATGTTAAACCATCTGCTGCCCAACAACAAAAATCCCATCACGTGAAGAGCCATGAATGAGTGAACCTATCCGGGATTGGGAGATGATCAATGTTTGCCTGAAGAAACACTTTGAAGATACCTATTGTAAACAATTCATTAAAAGCAAACATTGTTCGGATTTTAAATTGGTATTATGCAAAGTCATTCACTCATCATCGTTGGAAGCATTAGCGACGCAGTGATGCTGGTTTCTGACGGGAATGGTGACGGACACACCACACATCTCTGTCCTCCAGTTCCTGCGGTCTTCCGCCGCTGGAAGTATAGGATTTTGGTATGTGTGCTTTATCATCATTCCATACAATGTTGGGTATGGCAGTGATCGCAACTTCTACTGAAGTGTGGATGGCTGTTGGCTCACCAGGAGCTCATTCGCCCTTTGACAGGTCTTGTTTTTGGTCCTGCTTGGGGTCCACAGCGCCCCCTCACCTGGCAAACCTGGTGGGGGGAGACGGTTTAGTCGCCAACTATCCGACCATGGAGCAGGTAGCACGATATTACATGGTACCCGTGGCGGGGGGAACTCCCCCCGACCTGACCTGATGCAAAGTACTGTAATTTATTTCCAATGGCAGATGGTAGCAATTTTTCGATGTTTGTCCTCAGTCATTTCAGAATAAAAACGTTATTGCTTCAGTGTGATCCTGAGTATTGCAGAATTGGATGCTTCAGTGTGATATTGAGTATTGCAGAATTGGAGGAGCTGACTAATTGTGACAATAAGAGATGCTGCCTGTCCACAAATGCATGATAAAAATCCTTTGACTGTCACAACACCTCAGAAGTATTTTGGTAGTTGCAATTTGCTTTAGAAGAAGTGAAATGGATAAATACAATTCTGTATATTTCTCTCCTTTCTCAGTGTTGAATTGAAGCATCATAATTTCTGTTGAACTTTTGCAGGACTTTGCGAAGGCCAGGCTTTGGGCATTGTGTACAGTTCTGATGTCTGTTCTGAGAAAATAAGGTTTTTTAAGGACAATGCAAGTACTACAATATTACAACTTATGTGAAAACTAATCGGTTTGAGTCTTGTAGAAAAGAGCAGACATTGATGTGAGTCTTTAAAAACTAATATGTTTAGTGGCAAGGAATATTGAGAATACTTTCATTTCTCAGGAGGATCAAAAACTAGGGGTTACAATTATAAAGAAGTTAGTATTAAATCCATTGAGATATACAGATTTTTTTTTACTTGGATGAACAAGTGCAAGATCGATCAACTCATTAGGTTCAGTCAAACGCATTTGTAATAGTTTTGGTACTTTAAGATTAAACAGATTATATATGCCAGTGAAAAGGGAATGCCTGTAATTATCTAGAAGGCTGTAATAGGAAAGATGGATGGGAGGTGATTTCACTGAAGATAATCAAACTAAAGGAGAGGGACAAATTTGGATTGTTTTCCCAGGAACGTTGGCGAGTGAGGGGTAGACCTCCTGGAAACATATGAGAGGCATAGAAAGGGTAGGCAGTCGGAATCTTTTTTCAAGGACTGGGGACATAACTTAAAGGAGCAAGTTTTTTTTTGGTAAAAAGATCGTTAATGCCTGGAACATGCTACCTGGGATAGTGGTTGAGACAGATACAATAGTGGTACTTAAAAGGCTTTTAGATAGGAACATAGATATGCAAGGAATCGGGGGATATTGATCACGAGCTGGTGGAGGAGATTAGATTAATTTGGCATCATGGTCAGCACAGACCAAAAACCTTTTCTGTGCTATACTGTTCTATGTTCACATCGCGGTGCTCAGATGGAGGTGCTGATTAGTTTGGAGATACAGCGAGGAAATAGGCCCTTTGGCCCACCGAGACAGCGTGACCAGCGATCACCCGTACACCAAGCTAATTCAGTGTGAAGAAAGGTCGCGACCTGAAACGTCACCTATCCTTTTGCTCCAGGGATGCTGCCTGACCTACTGAGTTCCTCCAGCACTTTGCAGCAAATTGCAAACTTGCACTTCTTTGGAATGTGGGAGGAAATCTTTACCTGTGTTTGAAAATAGTGGGAATTTTCTATTCGAGTGGCGAGACAAGCGCATTAGGAATGTATTTAGTATTGATAATTTAATGTTTTTTTGTTTGGAACAAATTGTAGAATTGATGTGGGAGCTGAATTTTGATCTTGTGAATGATGCAATGATGTTCAATGAGGCTATCTCTGAATACAGTTCTTCGTGTTCTTTATAGTACCATCAAAATGTTTATGGAAATTCTCTCACTTATTTATTCCTATTGACAATGCAAGGTCATTTGTTATCTGGCCATTTTATTTCATTGTTGTTTGTTAGACTACTGTGAATAAGGAAACAAGGCACTGTGAATGCCAGTTTACAAAAAAAAGAACACTAAGTGATGGTCTAACTCAGCGGGTCAGGCAGCAACCCCGGAAAACACACATAGGCGCCGTTTCCGGTTGGGATCTTTCTTCGGACTGACAATCGGTCTCAAGAAGGGTACTGGCCCGAAACGTTGTTTGTATTGGTGACTGCAGTTTTCTTCTTTAGAATCCACTTTTACAAACACTTCATTGGTCCAAAAGTATTTTGTGACATTTCAACGATGTGAAAGATTTTACATATTGGTGTTTCATTCTTCGTCAAAATGAGGAGGAATTTTATTTTCCAAGTCAATAATGGGGCATCATTCCTCATCATTCCAGTAATTTTTTATATTACATGGAAAAATGTTCAATCTTCTCAATATTTCATTTTGAAAGTAAAGCCTCCTCTCCCCCCCCCCCCCCCCCCCCCCCCCCCCCCACCACCATCCCATTTTTGTCAGACATTAGCTTGGACCAGAGGTGGAACTGGACAGCAGACTTAAGTTAAGCATCAATGCACCTTAGCAAATAAAACTCATGGCCAAAACTGCAACAAAAAAGTATTTGTGCATTTAAGGGGACATGACGTAAACATATAAGGGAAAAGAGGGCGACACTCAAGTTTGGATGAGAAATGATGGGAAGAGGTTAGGAGGCAAGTCCAACAAATGGGTAAGAAGATGAATGACATTTAGGCCTTCTTAGCAAAGGGCTTGGACTTTAAGAACAAGAAGGTTTTGTTCCATTTGTACTGACTATTTGTGAGGCCACGCTTGGAATAATGTGCACAACTTTGGTTTACTTACCTAAAAAAAATATACAAGATAGGCAGCCCAAAGAAGATTTATCAGGTTAATTCCTGAGATGACAGGGTTGTTCTTTCAAAAGAGGCTGGACAGTTTGGATTTATGTTCTATGAAGTTCAGAGGAATGAAGGGTGACCTTATGTAAACACATATTATACTAAGGTTTTAACAGGAACGTTGTTGAAATGTTCTCACTAGAAGGAAAGTTATGAACCAGGGAATGTAGCTACAAAATAAAAGGTTGGTCATTGATGATTTTGTGTCGAATGTTTTGAGTGGGGTGAATCTCTGGAATTTGCTGCGCCCAAGGGTGGTGGTGACTGGATCATCTGATCTATTTAAGGTGGCAACAGATGCCTATTTGAAAGATGAAGGAATACTGGGTTATGGGGAACAAGCAGGGGAGTTGATGCCAGCATAGATTATATTGATATACAGTGCCCTCCATAATGTTTGGAACAAAAACCCATAATGTTTGGAACAAAGACCCATCAGATGACACAACCCTGATTGGACTGATCCAGGATGGGGAGGAATCTGCCGACAGGCAGGAAGTGTCACAACTGGCGTCCTGGTGCCATTGCAACAACCTGGAGCTCAATGCTCTTAAGACAGATTAATGCTCTTAGGAACTGATTGTAGACTTTAGGAGAGCTCCCCCTCCCCTCACCCCACTCACCATCAACAACACCACAGTCACATCTGTGGAGTATTTTATGTTCCTGGGAACCATCATCTCCAAGGACCTTAAGTGGGGGGCTACCATCGATTCCACAATCAAAAAGGCACAACAGAGGATGTACTTCCAACGGCAGCTGAGGAAGCACAATCTGCCACAGGCAATGATGGTTCAATTCTACACGGCCATCGTAGAGTCTGTTCTCACCTTCTCCATCATGGTCTGGTTTGGCTCAGTCACCAAGCACGACACCTGGAGGCTGCAGCGACTCGTCCGATCAGCAGATAAGGTTATTGGCTGCAACCTTCCCTCCATTGATGAACTGTACAGTGCAAGGGCCAGGAATCAAGCGGGCAAGATCATGTCTGACCCCTCTCACCCTGGCCACAAACTTTTTGGATCACTTCCCTCTGGAGGGCGTCTCAGGATTGTCAAAGCTGCCAAAGCCAGACATAAAAACAGTTTTTATCCATGAGTAGTTGCTCTACTCAACAGCCAAAAATCTGTAGCCTCCCTTTGATCTGGTATTTTGTTGGTTCACATGCTTGATCAATGGTGTTTTATCATTTATGTTTTATTATTATTAATGTTTAGTGTTTTCTGAGTCATTCGTAACTGTCACTGCGTCATGTTGTTACTTGTGGGCAGAGCACCAAGGCAAATTCCTTGTATGTGAATACTTGGCCAATAAACTTACTTACTTATTTATTTGCCTCTGTATAAAAGGCCATTTTTATATATTTTGGTTTCACCGTGTAGAAATTACAGCAGTGTTTATACATAGTCCTTCCATTTCAGGGCACCATAATGTTTGGGACACAGCAATGTCAGATAAATTAAAGTAGTCAAGTATAGTATTTTATTGCATATCCTTGGCATGCAGTGGCTGCTTGAAGTCTGCGATTCATGGACATCACCAGTTGCTGGGTGTCTTCTCTGGTGATGCTCTGCCAGGCATTTATTTGAACTTGAGCAGATAGGATGTGTCTGTCCACATGAGAATTCATTGTGCTACTACCATCAGCAGTTGTATCATCAATTAAGATAAGTGAGCTAGTACCTTCAGCAGCCGTACATGCCCAGGCAATAACCCCCCCACCACTGGTTTCACAGATGAGGTGGTATGCTTTGGATCTTGGGAAGTTCCTTCTCTCCTCCATAATTGCCATCACTCATATATACGTTAATCTTCATCTCAGCTGTCCATAAGACCTTTTTCCAGAACTGTGGTTGTTCTTTGAGTACTTCTTGGCAAACTGTAACCTGGCCATCCTATTTTTGCAGCTAACCAGTGATTTGCATCTTGCAATGTAGCCTCTGTATTTATGTTCATGAAGTCTTCTGCAGACAGTGGTCATTGACAAATCTACACCTGACTCCTGAAGAGTGTTTCTGATCTGTCGGACAGATATTTGTGGATTTTTCTTTAGACTGGAGGAAAGAGTAGGCGCTGAGAGCTCTCTTATACCTGCATTAGGGAGGAAATTAAACACACCTGAGCAATTACAAGTGCCTGTGAAGCCATGTGTTCCAAACATTATGGTGCCTGAAATGGAGAGACTATGTATAAACACAGCTGTAATTTCTACATGGTGAAACCAAAATGTATAAAAGTGGCCTTTAATAAAAATGACAATGCGCACTTTAACCACTTGTGATGTTTTCTATTACAAATCTCAAATTGTGGAGTACAGATGCAAATAAATAAATTATGGGTCTTTGTCCCAAACATTATGGAGGGCCTTGAGCGTCTGGTGGCCTACTCCGTTTCTTATATTCTTAGTAAAATGCCGTCACAGACTGGTTGGATTTTTACTGCAAGTACATCCAAAGTAAATACTAGCATAGCAAATTGAATAATGACCTTTTACCGTGTACATTAGGTAAGTTGCATAAAATGTACCCGTTAATTCAAAAGGTACCATGACTGCTCATTGAAGGTATTTTCTGATTTTAATATGACAAACTTTATTAGTGTTGTACAAATACACACGGTCTACCTGTTATTATTGTGAATAACGAACAATGTATTGGGGCATCTGAAATTTAGTTATTAATTGGGAGATGGTGATGATGAGCTATTTCATCAAAACTAAATTGAATATGATAATGGAATTTCTGTTCTCATTCTTTGCAATAAATGTGAAAGACCTGAGGCTTTTTCAAAGAAAAGGCTATAATCTGGAAGCAATGTATTTTGTTTTGCAAATTCATGTATGTGTATATGTTCCAACTTTATGAAGTCTTTCAATTGTTAATCATTCAGTACCTACGTCAGATCATTAAACTTGAGGGTAAATGTTATCTCTTTTTCTTCTAGACATATCAGTACTTATGATATCTGGGTGTTATATTATTGACTTTTAATTGTCCTTTAGGAGGTTACAAGCTGCTTTTTTGAATTGGTGTGGTCCCTATGGGAAGATGCTCCCTATAGGATTCCAGAATTTATATTTTGTGACGCTGGAGTTGATGGTATTCTTCCAGGTCAGGATATTGTGAGACTTGGAGTAATTTGAAGAAACAAGGAACTGCAGAGGCTGGTTAATATACAAAAGGACACAAAATGCTGGAGTAACTCAGCAGGTGAGGCTGCATCTCTGGAGAAAGTTCTTCACCCAAAACGTCACCTATCCCATGAGTCTGTAGATGTGTCTTGACTCGAAACGTCGGCTGTCCTTTTTTTCCAGAGATGCTACCTGAGCTGCTGAGTTACTCCAGCACTTTGTGCTCTTTTGGGAAATTTGAAGATGGTCCCATGCACCGAATACCATCATTCTTCTGGGGATAGAGCAAGTGGGTTTGGGAAGTATTATTGAATTGGCCACAGTGAGTAACTATAGTGCATTTTATAATGAATTTTATATACATTGCAGAATGATGAAATTAATATTTTACGAGTAATAGAGATGTTAATGAAGCGTGTTGATTTTTCTCTCTTTGCACTTGTTGTGCTTGTGTATGGCTTAATTGTACTCGTGTATAGTATCATCTGATTGAATTTGACAGCATGCAAACAAAAGCTTTCAATGTAACTCGCTACAAATGGCAATAATCAACCAGTAAAATATTTGTGCCCTGTGAATGTGAAAAGTTTATGGGAATTGGGAACTGAATCCCTTATACAAATTCAACCACTGTTTGTGATAGGGACAGACAGCAATTTTAATACTTAAACCCCTGTCTCACGGGTGCGAGTTGGCCCACGAGTGACCCCGAGTTTTCACTCGTGGTGATCACGTACAATGAACGTAGCGGCAACGTCGGAACTCGCGCGATTAACTTGTTCACTCGTGGCGCTAACGGCAGGTACTCGGGGAGGTAAAGAGGCTTGAGAAATATAAATGCTGAAATACGCGCGGATCAACGCAGGGTATCCAGAGCTGAAAGTTGCAATGTAATGAGATTGAACAAGACTACTTTGACACGAAAAGCTGGAGTAACTCAGTGGGACAGGCGGCAGAAGAGAAGGAAAAATGCAAAAAAAGTGAAACTATCGCCAGGGAAAATCGAGAACTTCCCCCTTCTCTGTGAATTCAGAATTCAGAAAAAGGCGAATGTATTCCCCCCCTTCGACCCCCGAAAACAAACCTAATCCACGTTTCCCAAACACCAGTCCGAAGAAGGGTCTCAACCCGAAACGTCACCCATCCCTTCTCTCCAGAGATGCTGCCTGTCCCGTGAGTTACTCCAGCTTTTTGTGTCTATTTTTCCCAAACACTCGTCAGAATCAAGAAGCCATCTCTTGGGCTTTATGTATGAGAACCATCTCCACTTTCAGGTTTTTTCTGGAGGGATTAAAACTAATTAAATGTGTGGAACAAACTAAAAATGCAAAACTGGAAATAAAATTAAGTTTGTCTAAATATCAAACGCGTATGCATTGCAATTTGCAGCGGAGACACTGGATAGAAAGTAATCAGTAGCACACACCACACACACATATGTCCCACTTTCCGCTGTTAAGTTTCAGTGTTTTTGTTTTATCGCTTCTTATATTCCAGCTGGAGCTGTATTTTCACCGACTCGCCAACCCTCCCCCCCCCCGCTCCCCAAACTCGAGAACTTGGAATTCGCGAGAACTATTTTGTTTTGGTCTTTTTAGTTAATCGGTCGAAGGATGTGGATTGGCGAGAGATTTAGATTTGAAATGCAGGCGGATGATATTTCGCGGAGTTACTCAGCAGTAGGCAACCCAGGAACCACGCAAAGTATATATACAGCACATGAACACACACACATATATCTATATGATCCCTTTATCTATATATATATATACACACACACACACACACACACACACACACACACACACACACACACACACACACACACACACACACACACACACACACACACACACACACACACACACACACATATTGCAATTCCAACCCCGAAGCAATTGAGAGGCGATTTCTTGGGTCCATGTAATTTAACGTGTGTCTTTGCTTTTAAAAGTGAAGCTGTTTAATTGCTTACGCTGCGCCGTGTTTCGTGTTGGGGAGATTGCTGCTGTTACAATGCTTTCAATTCTATTCTGCCCTCCCCCTTCCACAGAAAAATGCCTAAATTTGTCTTTGTGCCTGCTCTCGTGGGAGCAATCCAAACCAGGGGAACAATGAACCCTAAGAGGCTTCGCGTTCCTTGCTTCTATGTATGGACCTCGCTCGCTCGCAACTGTATGAATGCTCGATCAACCAGGCGTCGGCCAACACGGAGGCCTGATTACTGAAAACAAAGTAAACTTGTACCAGACCTCATCATCTTCCTTCCGCCCACCCATAACCACGGCACCACACTTTCAACAGAAACCTTAATATTTGAAGAATATATTATGGGACATTTGATTATCTGAAGAAGGGGCCCGAGCAGAAACGCCACATATGTATGTATCTGTGTGTGTGTGTGTGTGTGTGTGTGTGTGTGTGTGTCTCTCTGTCTGTCTGTGTGTGTCTGTGTGTGTGTGTGTCTGCTGTCGGCCGCTCAAAGTCAGTCACCCGAGCTGCTTCCTTCCTCGGAAGTGGCGGCCAGCTCTGCTGTCCGTGCCCGGAGCACTGCGGCAGCCACCCAAGCTAATTCACTTCCCGGCCACAATAAAACCATATAGCAATGACAGCACGGAAACAGGCCATCTCGGCCCTTTTATTCCGTGCCGAACACTACTCACCTAGTCCCATCTACCTGCACTCAGATCGGAGCGTGGCAAGTGGGTTACTGACCCCCAACCCCCTCCTTCACAACGCCAGACTCCCCAAATACTATGAACTGAGCTCTCCCTCCACCCCGGGAAATACAGTATTTAAAAACATAAAGCACCAAGAAATGCACTTACCACGTTATTGGTTACTGGAGGGTGCGCATTTTCCCTTTGTAGATCATATCAATAGATGCGGCCACGCTGAAATAACTCAAAGCCACAGGATGGAGATGTCTTCTTTAACATTGTTGCTTTATTAAAACATATCTTCATTCATGGTTGGCTCAAGAGTAACGGGAGAGGAACTTGGTAACTCGGGAGAGGAAGTTGGAGCATCGCAGCAATGACATACCCGTGGGAACTCGGTTAAACACTTGATCATAAACTTGAAGTCTCGTACACAACCACGAATCTTTCACTCGGGGTACCTTGTGGGTCAACTCGCACCGTGAGACAGGGCCATTAGTAAGAGAATATTTCTTCCCATTTGATAATAAATGTTGAATAAACATGAAGAAAATTATGGAGTGTGGAAGTCTTGTTCTTTTTTAAACATTTATAAAACAATGGCAATGTATCTGAAATTTTAACATTGAACATATAACAGTACAGCACAGGAACAGGCCCTTCAACCCACTATGTCCCTGTCAAATAAGATGTCAAATTAACTGATCCTTTCTGCTTGTACATGATCCTTATTTCCTATATATTCTGTGCCTTTTTAAAAGCCTATTGAATGGCACTATTGTGTCTGATTCCACCATCACCCTTGGTAATGCATTCCAGGCACCTACCACTGTAACAACAAATATAAATAGTTAAAAATATATTTTTACATAAAATACTAGGTGTTATACCAATCATTGTTCTGGTTATTCTGTTGGCAATCTTGATATTTGCATTTACTTCCTTGCAATCAGATGTTATAGCATTCTTTGCAAATGAAATAAAATCTAATTTAAATAAATAATTAGGTCAACCCCTGTGTTATGGTTATCCGGGTAATGGAAATACACCATTATTACCCAGAAATTTGAGATATTAAAGAAACTTTGCTCTTACAGAATTTATGTGGGATAAAAATAAACACAAAATGCAAAGGAAATGTAATATCTTTTTTTTCTGGTCTCCTCCTTTCTTGATCTCTCTACCTTCATCACAGGAGCCAGACTATCAACTGACGCCTACTACAAACCTACTGACTCCCACAGTTATTTGGACTACATTTCCTCCCACCCTGCCTCTTGCAAAGATGCTATTCTCTACTCTCAATTATCTGTCTCTGACGCATCTGCTCCCAAGATGAGGTTATCCATGTCATTCTTTAGTGAACACTGTTTCCTTCCCCCCCCCCCCCCCCCCCCCCCCCCCCCCCCCCCACCCCGCTTCTGTCATACATTGGTCCCGCACACGCATTTCCTCCATGTACTGTAATTCTATCCTCAATCCCCGTCCACTCAGATGCAACAGGGCCAGAGTTCCCCTGGTCTTCACCTTTCACCCCACCATTCAACACATCATCCTCCGATATTCCCATCACCTCCAACATGATCTCACCACTAATCACATCTTCCCATCTCCACACCTTTCCACCTTCCACAGAGACCGCTCCCTCCGCAATTCCTTGGTACACTTTTTCCTTCCCACTCAAAGCACCGGCTCTCCAGGTACATTCCCCTGCAACCGCAGGAGACATAAACCTGCACTTATACCTCCTCCCTCACCTCCATCCAGGGACCCCAACAGTCCTTTCAGGTGAGACGGCTGTTCACATGCACCTCCTCTACTTTCACCTACTGCATCCGGTGTTCCCGATGTGGGCTCATGGACATCGGCAAGACCAAGCATAGACTCTGACGTTCGCTGAACGTTTGTGCTTGGCCTACTAGATCTCCAGGTTACTAACCACTTTAACTCCTCTGCCAATTCCCATAGTAGCCTTCTGCCCGAGGCCTCTACCATTTCCAGAATGAGGCCGCCATGTAAATTGGAGGAACAGCACCTCACATTTCGCTCGGTTAGCTTACAACCCAATGGTACGAACGTTGAATTCTCCAATTTTAGGTACCTTCTTAAAAATAAACCCTCACCCCTCTTCTCCCACCTTCCTTCTCCAAAGGTCCTTTAACTAATTCTACAGTTCATATCCATGAAAGCACATTACCACAGAGAGACTGATCTAGCTTCTTTATGCTGACTTCAAGATGACTTTGCGCTGCCCTCTATAAACACAGTATGGGAAGCTGCTCGCTATAGGGCAAATCATTCCATATGAAAATAATAGTTCTGTTTTCAAAGACCTGACTTTAAGTCGCACACCAGCGCAAGATTGAGACAAATCTTTCAAGCAACGATTTAATTCAAATTAACTCTTAAAATTCAGGTGTTATCCTCGGAATAAAAAGGATTTCTTTATATTGTTCAAAGGACCCTCTGTCATGATTAGCATTTAAATTGTTATTGACATCATAAATAGATCAGCATGCTTTACTATTTACCATTGCTGTTTCCATAGGTGACTGAGTTCAAAATTACCCCATTGGTTTAACGATAGACTGAAAATAGGCACTTGTGCAAAATGCCAGTCTACATCAAAGATCTTAGAGCTATAAGATCTTTGGTCTACACTAGGTGGCCTCTTTGGCTTATACTGTATGTTGTGTGCAGCTGGCAGAGCTGCTGCCACCTCACAGCGCCAGAGACTTGGATTTGATCTTGATCTCAGTTGATGTCTGCGTGGAGTTTGCACATTCTCTCTGTGACCACATGGGTTTCCTCTGGGTGCTCCAATTTCATCCCACATCCTAACGACATGCGGGTTTGTCGGTTAATTGGCCTCTAAATTGCCCCTAAGTGTAGGGGGTGAATGTGAAAGTGGGATAACAGAACTAATGTGCACGTGATCAATTGTTGGCATGGACTCATTGTGCCATATTTCTACACTGTTGGACCTATCAATCAATGTAATCATTCTGTACATTAAAGAAGCTTTAATGGTGAATTGGGTGCCATTTACACATATCTGGGTATTCTCTGATTTTCCAGAGGGCCAGCAAATGTCATGTTATGGAATTAGGGGATTGTGCATCATGCAAAAATTATGGCATCTGTTCACACTTGTCATATTTATTTAAACGAAATCCATTCTGATTATTGTTTCTCTGCCATTATGAATAATACAGTTTATAGGCAATGGATTTATTTCTAAATCCTTTAAGCAAGAATGTAATATTTCAGTTCTCCGGCAGCATTCTCGAATCTGTAGGTGTTTGGAAGATTATAGCCCAGTATTCTGCAATTTCCTTATCTTTCTTTTGTTTAATTACAGTTTAACCTGTGAAATCTTGCTCCCAGTTTACCCAGACAAGATCTGGTCACTGAAATTGGCCCATCTCCAATTGACTATTTTTACCTTGGAGAGTGGGATGTATTAATTTGCATTGCTATTCTAAACCGTTTGATGTTATGATAGCATGTGTTCTCCCACTCATAGTTGCTCTCGTTGCCTTGGCTCATTTCCCAGAACTAAGTGCAGCAAACCCACCTTTCCCAAGGAAGTTATCCAAGACACACTCCAGGAACTCCTTCCCCTTTTGCCCAGAAGTTATAGGCATTCCAGTCTATATTTAGATGCTTGAAATCTGCAATTGTCACTATGTTGTCTTTGGCATCTCCCACTGATTTTCTTCTTTATATCCTTCCCACTAATTGTTCTTTAGAACATTCTCGGTAATCCAATTGCTTCTCTTGGCATTCATAGCAAAAGGATTTGAGTACAAGAGCAGGGAGGTTCTACTGCAGTTGTACAGGGTCTTGCTGAGGCCACACCTGGAGTATTGCGTACAGTTTTGGTCTCCTAATCTGAGGAAAGACATTCTTGCCATAGAGGGAGTACAGAGAAGGTTCACCAGACTGATTCCTGGGACGGCACGACTTCCATATGAAGAAAGACTGGATAAACTCGGCTTGTACTCGCTGGAATTTAGAAGATTGAGGGGTGATCTCATAGAGACTTACAAAATCTTTAAGGGGTTGGACAGGCTAGATGCAGGAAGATTGTTCCTGATGTTGGGGAAGTCCAGGACAAGGGGTCACAGTTTAAGGATAAGGGGGAAGTCTTTTAGGACCGAGATGAGAAAATCGTTTTTCACACAGAGAGTGGTGAATCTGTGGAATTCTCTGCCACAGAAGGTAGTTGAGGCCAGTTTGTTGGCCATATTTAAGAGGGAGTTGGATGTGGCCCTTGCGGCTGAAGGGATCAGGGGGTATGGAGAGAAGGCAGGAACAGGATACTGAGTTGGATGATCAGCCACGATCAAATTGAATGGCGGTGCAGGCTCGAAGGGCCGAATGGCCTGCTCCTGCACCTAATTTCTATGTTTCTTATTTCGTAGGTGAATAGAGAGGGTGAATGCAGAGAGTTTTTCCCAGTGTAAGAGAATCAAGAATCAGAGGACATAGAATTAAGAGGAGAGGCAACATTTAATAAAAACCTGTGGGGCAGCTTTTTCAGTCTGAAGGTGGGGGGAGGGGGAGAGCTCTCTAGTTTAGAATCTTCTACCCAGGGAATAAGCCTGCGTTCATTTGTTTGTTTGTTGTTCATTCCAGTTTAGGCGCTTTGCACATGGCAGCCAGCCAACAGTTGCATGTCCTTTTTTTTTGTGCTTTTAATTTGTGTGATGTGACTGTTGGCAGACCAATTTCCCTCTAGGGATGAATAAAGTTTTATCGTATCATGTATGGAACAAGCTGCCCATGGATGTAGTTGAGGCAGGTATTGTAACAGCATTTAAAAGACATTTGGACGGGTACATAGATAAGAAAGATTTAGAGGAATATATGGGCCAAACATGGACAAATGGGACTAGCTTGGCTGGGGTATCTTTGTCTGCATGGACAAGTGGGGCTAAGGGACCAGTTTCTGTGCTGCATGATTCTGAGTCTGTACCTCTTGACAAGCTTTGTTTCCAGTTTATCCAGCCCTGGTCTATTCACTGAAGTTGGCCATTCTCAAATTGACTATATTTACTTCGGAGAGCAGCCTAAACCTTCTGATATTATAATCACAGGCTGAGGAATAGGGGCAGTTTAGAAATTTGGCAGCAGACATTTACTTATTTGGACATAGGTTAGAACAAAAGATGAGAGGAGTGGCACAGGGTAAGATATTTAGCATCTGGACTACACAGCTTTTTAATTTATGGAATAGTGGGTGTTGCATGCAAAACCTCCATTTATTCAGATGTTAGATAGTCACAAAATGCTGGAGTAACTCAGCGGGACAGGCAGCATCTTTGGAGAGAAGAAATGGGTGACGTTTCGGGTCGAGACCCTTCAGACTGATGTCAGGAGTGGGTGGTACAGAGATAAAATGTAGTCAGAGACAGTAATATTGGTCGGAGAACTGGGAAGGGAGAGTGGATGGAGAGAGAGGGAAAGCATGGGCTATTTGAAGTTAAAGAAGTCAATGTTCATACTGCTGGAGTGTAAAGTGCTGTTCATCCAATTTGCACTGGGCCTCACTCTGACAGTGGAGGAGGCCCAGGACAGAAAGGTCAGTGGGAATGGGAGGGGGAGTTAAAGTGTTGAGCAACCAGGAGGTCAGGTAGGTTTACAGAGGTGCCAAGTGTCCCGGATTCGCCGTATTTTGTCCCGGCGAAATAACCATATTACGGTGTTCCGGCAGCCAAACATGTTGTTACGGAACATCGCCGCGCTGGTGTTCCTCCCGTGGTGAACGCCGGCGCCATGTGCCCCCGGTTTGCCAGCCCGGCAGCTCGCAGCCACGCCCGGGCGGCGCCGGCCCGCGCGATCAGCGACACAGCGACGTTTCTAGCCGCCAGCCGGCCGCTCGCGGCAGCCCCATCACCGGGCCTCCCCCCCACCCCCACCCCCACCCAGTGCGCAGGCGCAGACCCGCCGGCAACCTTGCCAAGTGCGCATGTGCCGCACCCGCACGCCGGCAGCCCGCTGATCTGCACCAGTGCGCAGGCGCATAGCCGCCGGCAACAACCCCAAGTGAGTAGTATGTTACTGAGAGAAATGCATTTACCCCCATTTGTTACGGACAAATGGGTTGAATGTTACTGTGAATTAAATTTAGGGTTGGCATCTCTGGGTTTAGGTGGACTGAACGGAGGTGTTCAGCAAAACGATCGCCGAGCCTGCGCTTGGTCTTGCCAATGTACAGGAGTCCACACCTGGAACAGCGGATACAGTAGATGAGGTTGAAAGAGGTGCAAGTGAACTTCTGCCTCACCAAAATGACTGTCGGTGTCCTTGGACGGAGTCGAGAGAGGAGGTATAGGGACATGTGTTGTATCTCATGCGGTTTCAGGGGAAAGTACCTAGGGAGGGGGTGGTTTGGGTGGGAAGGGCCGAGCTGACCACGAAGTTGTGGAAGGAACGGTCTATGTGGAAAGGGGTGGAGATGGGAAGATGTGGCTAGTGGTGAGATCCCGTTGGCAAAAATGTCGGAGGATTATGTGCTGTATGCAACGGCTGATGGAGTGGAAGGTGAAGACAAGGGGGACTCTCCTTGTTACGAATGGGGGGGAGGGGGAGCAAGAGCAGAACTTCGGGATATCGAGGAGATATTGAGATGGTTATTGTTTACACCTGCATGGCAATACTGGCAGTTGCCATGTGTTACCTCATATTTGATTATGAGGAAGAAGGGTCTCGACCCGAAACGTCGCCTATCTCCTTCGCTCCTTAGATGCTGCTGCACCCGCTGAGTTTCTCCAGCTTTTTGTGTACCCTCATATTTGATTATTGTCTGGGTTGAGTCAGTAGCAAGGAAGTCAAATGGAATGTTAGCATTTGTCTCGAGGACTGGAATATAAAAGCAAGGATGTAATGGTGAGGATTTACAAGGTCAGGCCATATTCTAAATATTGTGAGCAGGTTTAGGCCCCCCCTATTTGAGGAAAAATGTGCTGGTGTTGGAGAGAGTCCACAGGAGATTTACAAGAATGATCCCTGAGATGATCGGATTAATGCATGAATGTTTGTTGGCTCTGGTCCTGTACTTGCTGGTGTTCAGAAGGATGAAGGGGATCTCATTGAAATCTACCAAATAATGAAAGGTCTAGTTAGAGTGGATGTGGAGAGGATGTTTCCAGTCGTGGGCGAGTCTAGGACCAGATGGCACAGCCTCAGAATAAAAGGATGTAACTTTACAATGGAGCTTAGGAGCAATTTATTTCGCCAGAGAGTGATGAATCCGTGGAATTCATTGCCACAGACCGCTGTGGAGGCCGTGCCATTGTGTATTTTTAGAGAGGAGATTAATGTTCATGATTAGTATGGGCATCAAAGGTTACATGAGAAGGCAGGAGAATGGGGTTGAGAGGGAAATATAGATCACCCATGATCGAGTGGCAGAGCAGACTTGATAAGCCGAATGGCCTAAATCTGCTCCCATGTCTTATGGGTCTTGCTGTCTGCAGATATAGTCAACTTCATTTGTCAAGGCGTTGTGAATGCCATTGGCTCTTATGCAAGGATGGTTATTTGTGAGGCAGCTGAAGTTGGTTGGACCGTAGGAATTTTTGCAAACAGTTCTAGAATAATGTGTTTTTCTTTATCCTTGATCTGGACTTCACTGACAAGGCCAGCAATTGTTGCTCATCTCTAATTGCCCTTTGAGACGATGGCGGTGACAGTCATTTAGAACATAGAACAATATCGCACAGGAACAGGCAAAGCTAAACTAATCTCTGCCTAGACATGATCCACATCCCTCCATTCCCTGTATACACCCAACTAAAAGCTTCTTAAATATCACTGATGTATCTGCCTCCACCACACTTCTGGTAGCATGCTGCAGGCACCTATTATTGTCTGTTTACAAAAGCCTGCTCCAACATCTCATTTAAACTTTGTCTCTTTCACCTTTAAGTATGCCCTCCAGTCTTTGGCATTTCTATCCTGGGAAGAAGGTTCTTTACGCTATTAATGCCTTTCATAATTTTATATATCAGGTCTTCCCTCAACCTCAAGCTCCAGAGAAAAGATTCCAAGTTTGTTCTTAAAGCTAATATCCTCTAATTCAGGCAGCATTCTGGTAAACTCCTGCATCCTCTCGAAACCCTCTACATTCTTTCTGCAACAGGGTGACCAGAACTGCATACAGCACTCGCTGCAAATGCGGCCAAACCAAAGTCCTATAAAGCCGTGACATGACTTCCTGACTCTTTAGTGCCTTACATAATGTTTGGAACAAAGACCCATCATTTATTTATTTGCCTCTGTACTCCACAATTTGAGATTTGTAACAGAAAAAAAATCACATGTGGTTACAGTACACACTGTCAGATTTTAATAAAGGCAATTTGTATACATTTTGGTTTCACCATGTGGAAATTATAGCTGTGTTTATACATAGTGGGGGGGGGGGGGACATCCGCGTACACACACACACACACACACACACACACACACACACACACACACACACACACACACACACACACACACACACACACACACAGTTAATATTATTAATTCCCTCCTTTTACCCCATCCCCCGCCCTATCCACTCACGCATAACCCCCAACTGCGCAGGCGCGGCTAGAGGGGGGGGGGGGTGCGGCATTACAGGGGAGTGCTGGTTCCCGAACGCAATACTCCACCACTCACTTATAGGTCCCAATATTCATCACTCCCTAGATAGGGAGGGGGGGAGAGAGGGAGGGCCCCTCCCCCCCACCTCTACTACCCCCCTCTCCTAAAAATGGATAATCCAGAAAGGCTCTTCTGGATTAGAGAGCTCCCAACGCGGGCGGCGCTGAACAACTCCCTGGAGTCCTGGGGCCCTTTGCCGAGGGCTTCCAGCGTTGCATCTCCACCCGGTGCGGCCAGTGGACTTTGGGAGCCGCGGACTCCGGTAGGAGGGGGCTGCCTTGGGATCCAGCCCGCTGAGGAGGTCCCCCAGCCCCAACGTCGGACTTGCATCACCCCGAGGAGCGGGCCTGAACATCGGGCCGCCCGTAGCGGCGACTGCAGGGGGCTCGGGGAGGCCCCGACCACGGGGGAACAGTGGGGAACATCAGGGGAAGAGACTGACTTTGGTGCCTTCCCTCACAGTAGGAAATTTTGATCCTGCTGTGGGGGGATGTTTTATGTTGAATTCTATCTACTCCATGTTGTGTTCTTTATTTTTACTGTATGGCTGTATGGTGATCTAATTTGGTACATGTGACAAATAAATGCATCTTATCTTATTTATATTCAAAGTATTTTGTAATAAAGGCCTCCTTCCATTAGCCAATGTTATTTGCTACAATAGCCATCTAACTTTTGATATACTGGGCCACCAGACATCATTGCAGCCTAACACCATTTCAATAATAAGGGAGAAAGGTGATAATCAGATAGGTCTTATAACTGATGCTACTTGAGACTTTGGGTATCAAACTCAATGCTGAGGATTTCAGAGATACTCCTTGTTTCCAACTGCGTTGGCACCTCTGGAATTTGTTTGCCGTTGATAGCCATTTTGGAGGCTACCAGCTGTAATCTCAATCTAATCCATTAGCCACAGTAGTAGGAGCTAGATGGAATGTGCCTATTCAGGGATTATGATGGAGGCTGAAAGATATTCATACACATGGCATGCTGTCAGTTTTTATCTCGACTAGGGTGCGAGACTACTCTCTCAAATTAGATGTCTTTCACCAAATGTTTGCGAGTTGGAGTGGTTAGTGTATTTGGGGTATTGTGTTACATGCTCTTGGCTCTACCCACAGATTCTTTGCTAAATCAGTAAATATGAGAATAACTTTCCTCTCTAGGTGGTGTAATCTGTTTTCATGGAGCAGACAGAAACTACTGAAAATTTCTGTGTTGGCTAAGTCTCTTTGTATTGCATTTATTAATGCTTTTCCACTTTTTACATTTGGATGGTATCGCTATGCTGCTGTTAAAATTCATGTTCCATTTTTGTGTAGTTTCCCTGAAGAGGATTAGTTGTGCAGAAGATCATGGGATACAGTTAACGGCAATTAAAAGGAAACTGTTGGAATAAAGTATTTCAATCTATTTCAAAAAAAGTTAAATCTGATTGATCGAGCTCTAAAATTGTTCTGTCTTGGTTTTGCAGAAAGATTAATAGTCATGGTCTACTGGTAGCAATAAAGCAGGCACTGCCATATGTTTCTGAGCCCTGGATTACTTGTAGGAGGCACCTCGGGCACCAGAGTTAAGTCTGCAAATGTCTGTAGAATCCAATGTCCTTTACCAGGCCAAAATCCTATATTTTAAGGCCTTCATTACACTTAGTTAGCTCCTTTGAGTAGCCCATGCCATTTGCTTCCTGACATCAGATCCATGAAGCAGAAGCCCTATTCTAAACTATGTCATGGGAACAGATTGCCGGTTGGACAAAGGACAAAGGAAAAGATTTAAGGATGTACTCAAAGCCTTCTTGAAGAAATACAACATCCCCATTTACTGCTATGAATCTATGACTGTGCAGAGCAGAGAAGGAGCATTTGGATTACTATTCAGGCTTGTATTGAGAGCAATGCCATAGCCTTGGGTAACTGGTAGGAGGAGTGTTACATTTCATAAACCACCCACCCATCTGCCCGTCTACATTTCCTGCTCCATATGTTTACTCGGGTTGATCTCATCCAACACCTCAGAACCCAAAAAACAGAAATGAAAAAACTCATCCTTGGTTCCAAGTGACGATCCAAGAAGTGAGGAAAGTTAGAAATAAAGTATATTTTAAGGTGACTATAAGTGGAGTAGGGGAAACCAAGGAAGTATCTTCCTCCCTGTAAAGAAACCATACTCTCCTCCGCCTAGCAGAGCTGGTACTTACCCTCAACAACTTCTCCTTCGACTCCTCCCACTTCCTCCAATTCCAAGTCGTAGCTATGGGCACTCTCATGGGTCCTAGAAATGCCTGCCTCTTTGTAGGGTACGTCGAACAATTCCAGTTCCAGGCATACACTGACCCTATCTCCGAACTCCACTTCCGCTACATTGACGACTACACCCATGCAGAACTCACTGACTTCATCAACTTCACTAATTTCCATCCTGCACTCAAATTTACTTGGACAATCTCCGACATCTCCCTACTGTTTCTAGATCTCACCGTCTCCATCGCAGAAAACAGACTATTGACCGACATCTACAACAAAGTTACTGAATCCCATAGCTATCTTGACTAGACTTCTTCCCACCCTGCCTCCTGTAAAGACTATCACCTACTGCCAATTCCTCCGTCTACGCCGCATCTGCGCCAGGATGAGGTGTTCCATACCAGGGCATCGGAGATGTCCTCATTCTTTAGGAAATGTGGGTTCCCCTCTTTCATTATAGATGAGGCTCTCACTAGTGTCTTCTCGATATCCCGAAGCTCCGCTCTTACTCCTACTCTTTCACCCCCCCCCAAATACAGCATATAATCCTCCAACATTTTCGCCACCTACAACGGGATCTCACTACTGGCCACATCATCCCATCTCCACCCCTTTCAGCTTTCTGCAGAGACCGTTCCTTCCGAAACCCCCGGTCAACTCGTCCCTTCCCACCAAACCACCCCTTCCCCAGGTACATTCCCCTGCAACTGCAGGAGGTGCAACACCTGTCCCGTTACCTCCCCATTTGACCATCCAAGGACCCAAACAGTCTTTCCAGGTGAGGCAGCGGTTCGCTTGAACCTCCTCCAACTTCATCTACTGTATTTGCTGTTCTAGGTGTCAACTTCTCTGCATAGGCGAGACCAAGCGCAGGCTCAGCGATCGTTTCGCTGAACACCTCTGCTCAGTCCGTCTTAACCTACCTGATCTCCCAGTGGCTGAGCACTTTAACTCCCCCTCCCATTCCCAATCTGACCTTTCTGTCCTGGGCTCCTCTATTGTCAGAGTGAGGCCCAGCGCAAATTGGAGGAATAGCACTTCATATTTTGCTTGGGTGATTTACACCCCAGCGGTATGAACATTGACCTCTAACTTCAGATAACCCTTGCTTTCTCTCTCCATCCCCTTCCCAGTTCTCCCACTAGTCTTACCAGCTCTGCCTACATGTTATCTTTGTCCCGCCCACTCCCATGACATTAGTCTGAAGAAGGGTCTCGACCTGAAACGTTGCCCATTCCTTTTCTCCAGAGATGCTGCCTCACCCGTTGAGTTACTCCAGCATTTTGTGTCTACAAAGGAAATATCTTCATTACATCAGGAGAGACGGAGCACGACATGTGGACTGAAGGAGGGTGATGAAAGCTCATAAATTGCACATAATGTTTCTGAAGAAGATATAAATAGGAAGTTAATGAAAACAAGAAGAAAGGAAATAAAAATGCTGGAACTAAGAGATAAACCATAGAACCAAAATTCTGCGTATGCTGGAAATGTGAAATGTAAGCATATATGGAGGGAGAAAAGTTTTAGCATTGCAGATTGATGACCTTGCCTCATAATCAACCAGTCCTGATACAAAATACACCTACATAAATGTCTTCCAAATATTTGCAAAGATGGAGCACTCCACATATTCCAAATGAAAGGAACCAGCACATAAACTTTTAGTTTAATAATTCAAGATTTTGCCATTTGTATTGGATGAAATGTGGCATTATATTACTTCTTTGATAATGTCAATTATTTTCATTTCTCTAAGTCTTAGCAATAGAATCATCTGTTGAATTTTTAACAAGTTACATGTGAACAAAAATATCAGATTTTTTTTCAAGAACATTATCATTTCACGGCTTTGAAATCCATATGGAAACAATTTAGGACCTTAATTTCTCATGAATAGATGGCTAAAGTCTTATATGAATTGAGTTAGTCATTTGCATTTTTTGGTCACAGTTACCACTGTATTTAGGATTGTCTAAGAAATGCTCCTGGTTGATATATTTGTATTTATTCTGTCTATCTGACATTACAAACTGCAAGAATTTTCTGTCACATGTAAATACTAAAATATGAAATTTGGATTGAAATTGCCAGAAAATATTTTAATTCCTCTAAACTACTGAAAGAAGTGCATTTAATTTAATATTCTGAGGCCAAGATGGTCCAGGTTTGACTTGGGGTTTTTAAAAGCTTGCCAGTAATAAAAGTTAACATCTACACTTGTGAATTGCTTGGAAGTGATTTCATAAAGAAGGTTTCTCAAAATTGTAATACTTTTTCAACCAAATTCAAAATTACATTTGCAATGAGGTACTTTCAAGTAATTTTCAAAATCACAGGAGAATTCTCACAATCATTGCCACTTGGATATCAGAGCATTAGAATGAAATTGTTAATGGGCAGATTATAATTATGCAAGTTACATTTGAATTTGGCATCAACAGCTTGGTATGTGCAGGTTGAGTGCATGGGTGCAAGCATAAAACTTTGCTCACTGAAAACTTTACATTTTATGTTGAATTATTAGCTCTCCACTAACAATGGCATAATTTTTAAACTTCCATTTGGATGTTTTTAAGACACAGCTTTGCCATAAACTAAAATAGGGTGTTGGACAGATGATTCAAAAGAAGGACCGCTAGCATAGTAATTTCTGGATTACTCCCAGTGCCACGTGCTAGTGACGGTAGAAATAGGAAGATAGGACAGATGAATGTGTGGCTCATGAGCTGGTGCTGGGAGCAGGGATTCAGATTTTTAGACCATTGGGATATCTTCTGTGGCAGAGGTGACCTGTTCAAGAGGGACAGGTTGCATCTGAACTAGAGGGGTGCGGGGGGGACAGTATTATTGCAGAGAGGTTCGCTGATGCTACTTGGGAGGGTATAAACAAGGAGGTAGGGGGTGCGAACCAGAAATTGGAAGGAATGGTGGTACAGTAGAGGTTAAAAACAGTAAATCACAAAGGCAGGACCGTTCTTCACACCTGAAACATCAACTATCCACATTCCCCAGACAGCATTTGAGAATGTATTTGGTAAACCAGCATCTGGAATTCATTGTTATTACATAGGTGATTGGTGTTTCACTGCAAGAGCATTCTTGAGATAGTGATCACAGCTTTACAAGTTTTAAGATTGTTTGAATATGGAGAAGACTGGACATTGCAGGGTAGGTGCTAAATTGGAGTAAAGCAAAATATAATGTTATTAGGCATGAGCTCTGGAGGGTACACTGGGAGCAATTGTTATTGAGTAAGTCCACATCTGACATGTAGTTGTTTAAAGGTCAATTCAGAACCGCATGTTCCAGTAAGATGGAGGAATAAGGATGGCAAACTAAGTGAACCCTGGATGAACAGTGTTTGTAAATTTGGTCAAAAAGAATGCATGCAAGGTTTAAGAGGTTGGAATCAAACAAGGCCTTAGAGGAATATAAAGAAAGGAGGAAATAAATCAAGTGGGTGATTAGAAGGCTTAAAGGTGGACACAAAATGGATTTTTCAAGTCGGATTAAAGAAAATCCCAAAGCTTTTCATACCTATATTAAAAACAAAAGGATATCTAGGGACAACTAGGACCGCTCCAGGATAAAGAAGGGAATTTGTGCTTGAAGACTGGGGGTGTAGGCAAGATATTGGGTGGCACGGTGGCGTAGCGGTAGAGCTGCAGCCTTACAGCGCCAGAGACCCGGGTTCAATCCTGATTATGGGTGCTTGTCTGTACTGAGTTTGTACATTCTCCTCGTGACCTTTTGTGGGTTTTCTCCGAGATCTTCGGTTTCCTCCCTCCCTCCAAAGATGTACAGGTTTGTAGGTTAATTGGCTTGGTATAAATGTAAATTGCCCCTTGCATGGGTAGGATAGTGTTAGTGTGCATGGATCGCTGGTCGGTGCAGACTCGGTGGGAGGAAGGGCCTGTAACTGCACTGTATCTCTAAATTAAACTAAGTAAAACTACTAAATTAATACTTTGTTTTTGCCAAGGAGGACCGTGAAACCAGTGTGGAGAATACTCGAATGCAAGGGTTGTTTGAGAGTTAAAAGGGCAAAGTGTTGAGACTTGAAGAGTGTTAAGGTGGATACATTTCCAGAGCCAGATGGGATTGATCCCAAATTTTCAAAAAAGGCAAGAAAATAGATTGCGGGAACCTTGTTGAATATATTATCATCTTCTCTAGCCCCAGGTGTTCTCTCGAACACTGAATGTAACGGAGACCTGATAAAAGTATATATAATTATGAGATGAATAGATAGGATAGACGGCCAAATGGAAAATCAAACACTAGAGGGCATAGTTTTAAAATAAGAGGGATAACATTTAAAGGAGATTCCCTTGGAATGTTTTCTACACAGAAGGTGGTGAGTGCCTGTAATGTGCTGCCGGGTGTGGTGGATAAAGCAGATATGTCAATGGCACTTTAAAGACTCTTGGGTAGGTTATGCAAGTAATGGAGATATATTGGCTATGTGCAGATAGATAAGTAATTCATTTGTCATGTTCGGCACAAACGCTGTGGGCCGAAGGGCCTTGTGCTGTACAGATCTATGTTTTATGTTCTAAAATAAAACAACGCTTACAATATAACTGAACTAGTTAATATTTCCACATTAAGTTTTGTTTTTTAATAAGATAATTTTGCTGGGGAATTAGTTGAATGAATAAAAACAAGTAAGATCATTTATTCCAGGACAATAAGATTTGAAATCTCTGGTTTCAGGATTTTCATTGTGCTCATGAGCTTCCATATCATTATAGAAAAATGCAAAATATTTATTAATTTTCATCTTAATTTTTCCTAGGCATATGTGGAATTTGATGATCTAGAATGGGAAAAACGTGAATGGGTTAAAGTTTATGAAGACTTCCAGATATTTTTGGTGGAGCATCAGCTGGTCTGGGCTAAGAAAAAGAACTCGAGCCTGTCTCAGGGATCAAAGAATAAGCAGATTCAGTGGCCAGCTTTGGTAAGTTTAATGAAAAAAGTAAGAATTGATTTCTACTTATTTGCTCCTAATGTTATCTTTTCATTATACTTTCATTGTATATGAACATATTTTATTATCTATATTTTGATTTAGTTTTAGTTCTTAGTTTTAGAGATACAACGCGGAAACAGGCCCTTCGGCCCACCGAATCCGCACCGATCAGCGATCCCCAAATATTAACACTATCCTAGACAAAGTATTAAATTACCTATCAATAAAAAACATGATATAGCATGTAGAATCTTGGATGTGAAAATTGTTGATTTGATTCCTTGTTCTCAGTGTGTAAAACTAAATAAGGCTGTGCATAAATAATGTCATTAATAGTATTTTTTGGTGTGCGATGTTTAAGTGAACCAGGCCTAAGTGTTCTATGGAGGCTTCATTTACAAAACTCTTTTTCCTTTGTATCTATTAATCTTCATAAAATCATATGCCTAACAGATTGAATAATAAAAGATAAAATGCTGCAAATCATCTGAGATTGGGCAGTTTGATCAAAGGTCAAATTTGAAAAAGATTTACTTTGTTTGTCTCCACAGATGCTGTCTGACCTGAATATTTCAACATTTTCTATACATAAACTATTTTCAAAACGCATAATCTTTACTGCATAGTTGAGCAAAGATTTACTTTAAAACTTGCTTTTAATGGATGTTAGCTGAAATTAATATTGTCCAGGACATTGGGAGAACTGCTTTCTCACTGTGAATTGTGCCATTTAACTTTTATTTTCACCTGAGAAGATAACTGGCTTCTCAATAATATGATCTGAAGAATGGTCTCGACCCGAAACATCACCCATTCCTTCTCTCCAGAGATGCTGCCTGTCCCGCTGATTTACTCCAGTAATTTAAACCAGCATCTGCAGTTCTTTCCTACACATAACTAGACTTCAGTTTAATACATTGTCTGTTTCAATGTTTAAAGTACCAACCTAGGTTAAGTTCTTGAAGCTCTCAAATTAAGAGTAATACAAACTTGTGAATGAGGTGTAAGCGCTTGTATTGAGCTGAGACTGACATTTTAACCTAGAAAATCAAAAGCATTTATTGAGGTATGGCCAAATTTTTGGAAGTATTCATTATGACTACTGTACCAGTTTATGAATCAATTCGATTTTCATGAACCAATTTGATTTTCACACAGCAAAACTGCTTTGATTACGAAGTATTACAGTTATTATATCTTTCATTTTATTACATGATTATTTATATTGCATTGATTATAACTTCATTATTGGAGTAGTAGATTTGACTTTGTGTAGTCATAGTTATGTTTACATTTAGAATATTTATGGACAATTAGGGAGCAGTGAGGATTTGGTGAGGAGGAAAATTCTGCATGTCACTGTTCAATGTTAAGTTTGTTCTTTTGTTCAAATAACCGCCTCACTGTACCACCAATTTTACTCATTCTATGAAAACAGAGTATTGTTCTGAGTTACACCCATAAAGGCAGTAACTATTGCATGGTAGCGTATTTCATTAGTTGCTCTTTGTATATAAGCTTATTTAGTAGGTTTTGGGAAATCAGTTAACAGTGATGGCATCACAACTGTGGTTAATCCTAACCTTGCATAGCATCACACTTACAAAATTATGATAAGCGACTTTCTCTGAACTTTCATAAGTTACCAACCCCTAAAAGTGCTTGACTGCTTAAAAACATGCTGTTTCTTGATAAATAGGTGGATTGAAATATATTCAGAAATGCTCATCAATATTTAGTACTCAGGTTTTTTTTGGCACTGGAAAACATTCTTAAAACCAAGGTAGATATATATTCCTGTAGAAATTAGTAATTATTGAGGAGGAATACTAACAGAATTTGAGAGAACATTTTGAGATTTTAGTAGTGTTTCTCAATTCCCAGAAGAATCAAATTTGGAATTTTACAGGATTTGAAACTAAACGAGTTCTGATTTTGAAACGTATGACATCTTTCAAAATTTATACTTAATTTAAATAGTGCCTGTAATGGTATGACTATGATGGACAACTCTGTTCCTATTTATTGAGAAGCAGAAACTCATTGTATCGCACTTGTGTAGGAAATGAAACTTTAAATGAAATATATTTTGTGTGATGGACTGAGCTACTACGTGCACAACTCTGAAATTTCTTGCTGTCTTAGATAGAGCTGTTGCCAAACAAAGCTGTGATGCACAGTGCATTCAGAAAATATTCAGACCCCTTCACTTTTACCACATTTTGTTACGTTACAGCCTTATTTTAAAATGGATTTTTTTTTTTTAATCATCATTCTACACACAATACCCCAGAATGAAGAAGCGAAAACAAGTGTAGAGAAGTTTTTGCAATAATTAAAAATACATAACTGACATATCACATTCACATAAGTATTCAGACCCTTTACTATGACACTCAAAATTGTCTGTAAACCTCCGAGACAGGATTAGGGAAGGGTATAAAACCATTTTGTCAGCATTGCAGGTCCCGAAGAGCACAGTGGCCTCCGTCATTCTTAAATGGAAGAACCTTGGAACCACCAGAACTCTTTATAGAACTGGCCACCTGGCTAAACTAAACAATTGGGGGAGAAGGGCCTTGGTCAGGGAGGTGACAAAGAACCCAATGGTCACTCTGACAGAGCTCCAGAGTTCCTCTGTGGAGATAGGAGAACCTTCCAGAAGGACAACTATATCTGTAGCACTCCACCAATCAGGCCTTTAATGAAGGAGTGGCCAGACGAAAGCCACTCCTCAGTAAAAGGCACATGATAGCCCGCTTGGAGTTTGCCAAAAGGCACCTAAAGGACTCTCAGACCATGAGAAACAAGATTCTCTGGTCTGATGAAACCAAGATTGAACTCTTTGGCCTGAATTGCAAGCGTCACGCCTGGAGGAAACCAGGCACCGCTCATCACCTGACCAATACCATACCTACAGTGAAGCATGGTGGTGGCAGCATCATACTGTGGGGATGTTTTTCAGTGGCAGGAACTGGGAGACTAGTCAGGATCGAGGGAAAGATGAACAGAGCAACGTACAGAGAGATCCTTGATGAAAACCTGACCCAGAGCATTCTGGACCTCTGACTGGGCGGAGGTTCGCCTTCCAACAGGACAAAGACCCTAAGCACACAGCCAATTCAACGTAGCAATGGCCTCGTGACAAGTCTGTGAATGTCCTGGAGTGGCCCAGCCAGAACCCAGACTCGAACTTGATCGAGCATCTCTGGAGGGACCTGAAAATAGCTGTGCATTGATGCTCCCCATCCAACCTGACAGAACCTGAGAGAATCTGCAGTGAAGAATGGAAGAAATTATCCAAACACGGGTCTGCCAAGCTTGTAACGTCACATACAAGAAGACTTGAGGCTGTAATCGCTGCCAAAGATGCCTCAACAAAGTACTGAGTAAAGGGTCTGAATACTTATGTTAATGTGATATTTCAGTTATTTCTTTTTAATTATTTTGCAAAAATTTCTAAACAACTGTTTTTGCTTTTTTATTACGGGGTATTGTGTGTAGATTGATGATAAAAAAAAAAATTTAATCCATTTTAGAATAAGGATGTAACGTAACAAAATGTAGAAACGTGAAGTGGTTTGAATACTTTCCGAATGCACTGTATCCTGGTAGATGCATTTGTAGAAGTTTGTGAGAGTCATTGTAGATACGTTGAACATCCTTTGTGTTCTGAGGAAGTAAAGGCTTTGGTGTATTTTCTTGGTCATAGCTTCAATGTGGCTAATCCCAGACAAATTATTGGTGATATCTACACCTAGAAACCTGAAGCTCTTGACCATCTGCACTTTGATAACATTTAGATAAGGGTATGTACACCACCTCACTTACTGAAGTCAATAACCTGCTCCTTCGTCTTGCTAGTATTGAGGGAGAGCTTGCTGTCTTTACACCATTGTTACCAGGTTCACAATATCTTTCTTGTACTCCGTCTCATTGTTTGAGATCTAGCCCAAAATTGTCGTAGTGTCGTCCGCAACTTGAAAATGGAATTAGCAGATTTTGCTGCACAATTATGGGTGCATAGAGAGTATAGTATGTGACTGAGAATGCCTCGTTGCGGGCATCGGTGTTGAGAGTTATCATTGAGATGTTTTCTTGCCTATCTGCATTGATTATGATCTTTGGGTCAGGAAGTCGAGGATCCAATTGCAGAGAGGGGCGGGGGCTGACTCCCAGGACTCTGGAGATGAGTTTGGTTGGGACATTGAAGGCAGAGCTGTAGCCAATAAAGTCAGACATAGGGGTCCTCGGAATTCAGATGATCCAGGGATTAGTGTCAGACCAGAGATATGGCGTCTGCCATGAACCAGTTGCGATAACAACTGCAATGGTCCAAGGCTGTCTAGGAGCATGGATTTCATGTGCGCTATGACCAGCCTCTAGAAGCACTTCACGATGATCGATGTCAGAGCCCTGGATGGTAATTAGGACACACTTCTTTTTGTCAGCACTTGCATGGTAATAATGGTCTTAAAGCAGATGGAGAGCTCCAAATGGAGTAAGGAGAGGCTAAGGATGTCTGAATATTCCTGTTAACTGGTCGATGCAGGTCTTGAGGACGTGGCCAAGGATTCCATCTGGGCCAGTTGCTTTCAACGTGTTCACTCTGAGGAAGGCTGATCTGATATCTGTGATGGTGACTGTTGGTACAGGTACACCCGAGGGTATTGAGGTGGATGATGTCATTCCACCGAGCTCAGTTCAAAGTGAGCAAGAAATGTATTGGGCTCTACGGAGAGCGAGTAGAACCATAGCCAAGTGACTAGATTTTCCAAAATGTGGTTTCGGGATAAGGCATATTTGATGGTTGTGTGGCAGTGTTTGAGGGTGTTCTAATGTTGTCTTCATTCTCATGTCTGCGTGCAATTCCATATATTCACAATTCATTCCATTTCCTCTCCCGCCCATTTTCTTGAGCCAAAATAGACTGATGTCAGTTTCAGAGCTTGACCTTTGATCTGAGCTGCCAAGATTCAACAAAAAACGACCGACTACCGTTGTAATGTGGTTAAACTTAAGCACTTCCTTGAAAGGTTACAGATCTGTTAAAAATAAGAATGGGTTCTACAGAGTCCAGCTCCTTTGTCATTTGCTACTTTCTTGAGACAGCACCTCCGATAGATAATTTTCATGGTAGGGAGGTCAGTACCTGTGATGGTCCAGGCAATGTCTATCACTCTACAGCCTCCTTCATTGTTGAGCATTCACTTATCAAATCAGTCTGTGATGCAATCAGTCAGTATGCTCTCTATCGTACAACTGTTGAACTTTCATAAAGAGTATTTGACGCCATACCAAATCACCTTTATCTTTGGCTAGCACTTTGTTGAAAGAAGGGCCCTTGATGGTGAATGCAAAAGAAACGTTGTGTCCGGGAGTAAACTGTAATTGTATTACTTATTAACATGATTCTTTACATTTTAAAGAAATTAACTTATTTATGGATGGTGGCGTGTACCATTATTAGATATCACAATTACAAACTGATAACAGGATTTTTAATCCAACATTGAGGTTTTTTCAGATACTAAATGGATTTTTAAAATGGATATGCTCCATTAAAAACATGCCAGAAACTGTTATTTGTTTAACATACTTTTGGGAAGTGGGGCACATGTTTTCAGCACACAGTCTTTGTCATTTGTGTGACAGTCATGTGTTTGCTTTTCCTGCCACATTGCATATCCTCTCTTCTGTGGTAAGAACTGGTCACTGCTAGAATTTGCAGTTGCTGATGTGGGCATTTGGGAAAGTTAAGGGTCAGGAGTGTCATCAGAGATGAGCAGCATGATTTTGCGAAGGGCAGATCCTATCAAATTAATTTGTTTGATTTTTTTTTGAAGAGGTGACAAAACATATTTGAGGGCAGCGCTGCAGATGAGGTTTCCATGGACTTCAGTAAAGCCTTAGACAAGGTCCTGCATGGGAGAAAGGTCTGAACTCATGAGATCCAGAGCAAGTTGTCAAATTGGATCCAAAATTGGCTTGGTGATATTAGACTGTTGACTTAACAATTGGACGCATGTGACTAGTGGTATTCCACTCGTCACAGGTGCTGGGGCCATTGTTGTCCATAATTTTGGTGAATAATTTGGATGTGGTAGAGTTGTTCCACAGGGTATTGGTGCCAGAACCCTTGCTACAATAGGTGAATGATTTGAATGTGGATGTAGGGGACATTATCAGTTTGTTTAGATAACACACATATTTGACATTGATAGGAGGGTAGTCTTTGCCTACAGGGTGATATAGATGTGCTGCTGCAATGGGTTGAGAAATGTAAGATGGTGATATTGACAGATGTCAGATATGGATATTTCATGCTATGCATTTAGTATGGATAAAAGCTAGGACGTACACCGTAAATGGGAAGATCCAAAAGGGAACAGAGAGACCGTGGCATGCAAATCCAAAGACCCTTAAAGGTGGCAGTGTAGGTAGATAACATATTTAGGGGGGATATGGAATACTGGCCTTCATTAGTTAGGGCATTGAATACAAGAGCATGGATGATACATTGGTCAGATGTCCAATCAAGAATGAATTAGCATTAGCACAACTGGTAGTATTAAGAGCTTAGTTGCCAGACTGGGTTTTGGTACATGGTGGATTTATCGATGGAGTGGTAAATCTGGAGGCACAAAACTGCAGATAAAATCTTGTTGGAGGGTTGCCTTCTGCACCTGTGCAGAACTCATTGATTTAATCAACTTTACCATTAACTTTCATCTTGCCCTCAAATTCACAGACTATCTCTGACACCTCTCTCCCCTTTATCAATCTTTCTGTTATCTATCACAAGTGACAGACTTTTCTCAATCTTTCTGTTATCTATCACTTTTTGTTAAATATTTTTATTAGACGTAAGTACATATTAATAGAATATACTTCTCACATACATTCGTAATATTATTAATATTAACAATTATGTCTTATTAGTATTTCTATACATTTATTTTTATTTTTATTGCAGATAGGAAAAGATAGAGAAAAATAAAGTAAAAGAACACAATCAAAAATAAAGAAATGAGTGGAGTATTAAAAAAGTTATCCATCATTGGAGATATCCATGATTTGTTATGCATGATTCTTCATCCATTTCATTATTCAGGCTTCAGTCAGGCTCTCGTACCGAGCCGTTTTGACCCTTTAAATATTCAATAAATGGAGACCATATCCCTCTGAAAAGATCCAACGTCCAGTAGGACAAGCCTTAATCTTTCCAGATGAAGTGTCTCCGACATTCCTGTAATCCACATTTTGGTTGTGGGGGATGTAGGACCTTTCCAGAATTTCAATATTAATTTTTTCCCAATTATTAAACTGTAATAAATAAAAATTATTTGATTAATTGTTATTAATTGATCTGTTTCTAATATTCCCAATATTATTAATTTTGAGTCGGGGATCAGATTCATATTAACAACATTCGAAATTATCTTAAATATTTCTGTCCAAAATTTAGTAATTATTACACAATTTGTAAATGAATGCGTTGTTAGCTTCTAAGTGCTGACATTTATCACATATTGGCCCTGTCTCACTGTGCGAGTTGACCCACGAGGTACCCCGAGTGACAGACTCGTGGCTGTGCGCGAGACTGCAAGTTTATGATCAAGTGTGTAATACGAGTTCCCACGGGTATGTCATTGCTGCGATGTTCCAAGTTCCTCTCCCGAGTTAGCAAGTTCCTCTCCCGTTACTCTTGAGCCAACCGTGAATGAAGGTATGTTTTAATAAAGCAACAATGTTAAAATACATCTCCATCCTGTGGTTTTGAGTTATTTCAGCGCGGATGGGAAAATGCGCATCCTCCAGTAACCAAGCATTTCTTGTTGTTTTATGTTTTTAAATACTTTTTTGCAATGGATCTCTATTTTAAATAATTTTAAAAAAGGAAGCAGCCCGGGTGACTGACATTGAGCGGCCGCCAGGACCCGACAGCAGGCAGACACACACACACACACACACACACACACACACACACACACACACACACACACACACACACACACACACACACACACACACACACACACACACACACACACACACACACACACACACACACACACACACACACACACACACACAGAGAGAGAGATACACACAGACAGCAGCTGGCCACCACTTCAGAGGAATTAAGCAGCTCGGGTGACTGAGCGGCCGCCGGGACCCGACAGTACACACACACACACACACACACACACACAGATAGACAGAGAGGGAGAGAGAGACACACACACACACACACACACACACACACACACACACACACACACACACACACACACACACACACACACACACACACACACACACACACACACACAGATACACACACACACACACACAGATACACACAGACAGCAGCTGGCCACCACTTCAGAGGAATGAGGCAGCTCGGGTGACTTTGAGCGGCCACCGGGACCCGACATCAGACACACACACAGATACACACAGATAGACAGAGAGGGAGAGAGAGAGACACACACACACACACACACACACACACACACACACACACACACACACACACACACACACACATAGAGAGAGAGATACACACAGACAGCAGCTGGCCACCACTTCAGAGGAATCAAGCAGCTCGGGTGACTTTGAGCGGCCACCGGGACCCAACAGCAGACACACACACAGATACACACAGATAGACAGAGAGGGAGAGAGAGAGACACACACACACACACATAGAGAGAGAGATACACACAGACAGCAGCTGGCCACCACTTCAGAGGAATGAGGCAGCTCGGGTGACTTTGAGCGGCCACCGGGACCCGACAGCAGACACACACACAGATACACACAGATAGACAGAGAGGGAGAGAGAGACACACACACACACACAGATACACAGAGAGGGAGAGAGAGAGACACACACACACACACACACACACACACACACACACACACACACACACACACAGCAGCTGGCCACCACTTCAGAGGAATCAAGCAGCTCGGGTGACTTTGAGCGGCCACCGGGACCCGACATCAGACACACACACACAGATACACACAGATAGACAGAGAGGGAGAGAGACACACACACACAACTCAGCGGACCAGGCAGCATCTCTGGAGAGAAGGAATAGAGTCGAGACCCTTCTTCAGACTTACCCGAAATGCCACCCATTCCTTCGCTCCAGAGATGCAGCCTGTCCCGCCGAGTTACTCCAGCATTGTGTGTGTCTATCTCCGGTGTGAACCAGCATCTGCAGTTCCTTCCCAATCCCACACTCTCGGCCCCGGGGGGGTGGATGGACCATCACACGTGGACACATCCCACCCACCACCCCAGACTTGCCCCTTCGGCAGGTCTTTAAGCCGTTCATTGAGACAGAGTGAAGCCACGGGGCAGGCGCCTCAGTAATAAAGGACAAGTGGCAGAAAGGCCGAAGATAGACACAAAATGCAGGAGTAACTCGGCGGGACAGGCTGCATCTCTGGAGCGAAGGAATGGGTGGCATTTCGGGTAAGTCTGATGAAGGGTCTCGACTCTATTCCTTCTCTCCAGAGATGCTGCCTGGTCCGCTGAGTTACTCCAGCATTTTGTGTCTACCTTTGGTTCAGTCTTTACTCGAGCAAAAGAACAGATTATTAAAGTTCCCACGGTAGACTCACGAGACACTAAGATAAACGCACGGGGCCACTACGTTATTACAACGAGTTTAAATGTTTCCATTTTTAACTTGAACAGTTAATTTGACTCGTGGAAAAAATCAAACATGTTTGATTTTTTTCACAAGTTAACAAGTTTCCCGAGTACCTGCCGTTAGCGCAACGAGTCGATAAGTTGCTCGTGCGAGTTCGGACGTTCCCGCTACGTGATCACCACGAGTGAAAACTCGGGGTCACTCGTGGGCCAACTCGCACAGTGAGACAGGGGTTAAAGGCAGATACATTTGAAAAAATACTATGTAATTTGGATTTTGAATAATGTAATCTATGTAATATTTTAAATTGTTTAAGAGAGTGTCTAGCATTTAATGAACAATGGTGTATATGTTGTAAACTTTCATCCCATATTTCTAGTCTGATTAATTGACCTAATTCATTTTCCCATGATTGTCTACATATTTCTGTCGTTGGAACATCGTTTTCCAATAAAATGTTATAATTATATGATATCAATTTTTCTGTGTTCGGGTGTTTATTTAGACATTCATCTAAAATTTCTGTCTTTCTATTTCAGATTTCTTGTATGTTTGCTTTTACATAGTCTCTAATTTGTAAATATTTAAAGTAATCTTTTGAATGTAATCCATAAATTTGTTGTAATTCTTGAAATGACATGAAGGAGTTTTCCCTATAGAGATCGCCCATCTTATTAATTTTGTAAAAACACTTTGTCCATGATTGAAGGTTTAAATGTAACGTTATTTACAATGGTTAGGGCTAGTGGTGTACATTTCAATTTTAATGTTTTCTTTATTTGTTTCCAGATACGTATCCCACTTTCTATTATAGGATTTTCACTATAGATTTTCTTACCTAGTTTAATATTAGCGAATAAAATCGCGCTAATTTCAAAAGGTGAACAATCTTCTTTTTCCATGTTTAACCAGATTGGTTGTTTATCTGTCTCTACTAACCAAAAATTCATATTTTTAATATTAACTGCCCAGCAATAAAACATAATGTTTGGCAGTGCTAGACCTCCATTTATTTTTGATTTACATAAATGTTTTTTATTTATTCTATGGCTCTTATAATCCCAGATAAAGTTGGTGACTATAGAATCAACCTTTTTAAAGACATTTTTAGGAAGATATATCGGAATCAATTGGAAGAGATATAGTAATTGCGGGAGAAAATTCATTTTTATTGCATTAATTCTACCTAGCATTGAGATAGGTAATGTTTTCCAATATAAAATGTTCTTATTTAATTTATTCAATAAAAGTGGAAAATTGGATTTAAATAAAGAATCAAATCTTTTTGTTACATAAATTCCAAGATATTTGATTTTTTCGTTTGCTATCTTAAAAGGAAATTGTTGTAGTATATGTAAGTTATTTACCATTATTGGCATAAGTTCACTTGTATTCCAATTAATACTATATCCTGAAAATAATCCAAATTCAGTTATTAATTTTAGTAAATTTGGGATACTAATTTCCGGCTTTGTGATATAAATAATACATCATCCGCATATAAAGATATTTTATTTTCAGTATCTCTGGTGTCATACCCATATATTTCAGGATGTAATCTCACACGTTGAGCTAATGGTTCTATTGCAAGTGCAAACAGTAGCGAGGATAAAGGACAACCCTGATTGCAGCCTCGAAATAGATTAAATTTAGTTGATAGCATTTAATTTGTTATTATTCTGGCTGTTGGATTAGTGTATAATAATTTAACCCAAGTAATAAACTTCTCTCCCAACTTAAAAGTTTCCATAACCTAAAACAAGTAAGACCATACCACTTGGTCAAAGGCTTTCTCCGCGTCTAACGATATAATTACTGGGTCTTTATTAATACCTCTTTTCGAATATATAATATTGAATAATCATCTCGGGTTATATGAGGAATATCGTTTTGGTATAAATCCTGTTTGATCTGGGTGAATTAATTTATTAATAACTGTACTTAGTCTTTGTGCTAATATTTTGGTTAGTATCTTTTGATCAGTATTTAAAAGAGCTATAGCTCTATATGATCCTGGGTCATCCAGGTCTTTGTCTATTTTAGGTATAAGTATTATAATAGATTTATTTAACGTTTCTGGTGGGTATAAATGTATTCATAGAGTATCTTCAAACGTGGTGCAATCAGATCATAAAATGTTTTATAAAATTCCGAACCAATACCATCTGGTCCCGGTGTTTTACCATTTTTTAATGATCTGATAGATTCTTCGATTTCTTTTACTGAAATTTCAGCATTTAGTGATTCTCTATTTTGTGAATCCAACCCATTCAGATTACATTTTTTTTTTTAAATGCTTCTGTTCCTATCCTGTTTTCTGTCATTTTAGCTGAATATAAATTTTTATAATATTGCAAAAATCTCTCATTAATATCTTTGGGTTGTACTAATGGTTCGCCATTATATGATTTAATCCTATGGATTTTTTTTTCTCCCTCCATCTTCCGTAATTGACGAGCCAATAATTTTTGAGGTTTATCTGCAAATTCAAATTGTAATTGTGTAGTGTATTGATAGAGTTTTACAACTTGATCTGAGTATACTTTATTTAATTTATATTTCAGTGCAGTGATTTTATTATGTTTTGTTATGGATGGATTAGCAGCGTTCTCTGTGTCTAATTGTTTAATCTCCTTTTCCAATTCCTGTTGTTCCCTCCGATTCTCTTTATTATAAAATGCTTGAGAAGAAATAATTCCACGGGCATATGCTTTAAAAGTTTCCCATAATAGGGAAGAAGATATTTCCGGTTTATCATTTATTTCAAAGAAAATCTTGATCTGTTCTATAATATATTCCTGAGGTACTTTGTCTTTTAAAATTTGTGGGTTAAATCTCCATTGTCCCTGTTTTTCCGTTTTACCATTTATTTTAATCATAAATGTTAAAGGTGCGTGATCTGAGATTGTAATATTATGGTATTTTGAATTATAAGTAAGTGATATAAGTTTAGCGTCAACCAAAAAATAATCTATTCTTGAATAGGTTTTATGTACAGGTGAATAAAATGAATATTCTCGTCCAGTTGGATTTTCTACTCTCCAAACATCTTTAATGTTACTAGTATCCATATATGCATTTAATAAGTCACTGGAATGGGATTTGGTTTTCCTTTGTCTTGTGGATCTATCTAAATAAGAATCTAATGTACAATTTAAATCTCCTCCAATTATTAAGTTATGTTGTTCTATTTCCGGGATGTTGTTAAATATTTTCTTAAAAAACAATGGACTATCAAAGTTTGGTCCATATACATTGACAAAAATCATTTTTTGTGCATTTAATTCTCCTATTACAATAATGTATCTACCGTCATTATCAGTTATAGTTGATGTACGTTTGAATAAAGTGCCTTTACGAAATAATATTGCTACACCTCTTGATTTGTGTGTGAAAGAAGAATGATACATTTTATCTATCCATTTAGCTTTCAGCCTATGCTCGGCATCTTTTTTTAAATGTGTTTTGTGAATAAAAATCACATCAGCTTTAATTGCTTTTAAATGTGCTAGTACTTTACCTCACTTAATTGGTTCATTAATACCTTTAACGTTCCAGCTGCAAAACGTTATTCCTTCATTCCTCGTATTTATTTTTAAATCTTGCATCTTTTGTCTATGGGGATCTATAATAGAGCCAATGGTTCCGTTCGACAGACCCGACCTTACACCCGAACTCCGAATAGACGAATTTTAAGACCCTTGAATGTCTCTCACGTGTATATCTCCTTTGATCCAATTTGTAATTCCATTCAAACTGAAAATAATAATGATAGATTATAATAGAGAAGAAAAGAGGATAGGTTAAGAAATTAGTATTGTGCACAAAGAAGGAAAAAACTACATCTAGTATTAGTGTAGTTAGTGCTAACCATACTAGCATGGCTAACCATCTACCGACTTCCGTAGTTGATGTTACGAACTTAACCAGCTCCTTGGTTTCTTGGAATTTTTATTCCATAGCAGTATTTTACCGGGGATATTACATTTTAAAATATTCGGGAACCAACAGCCAGAAATGTGAGGATACGTATATTTGAAACTTGTTTGAAAATTTAATTTAAAAAAAACTAAAAGAAAGGAAAAAAGAAAATAAAAATAAAAATTACTAGTAAAAAAAAGGTTTCCAAAGCCGGCAAATGAAATCAAACTCTATATTTGACTCTAATCATTCCATTATAAGTAAGTATTGGTCATTAGTGATAATTAATAACTCTGATTAGTAAATATACCACGCTATAATTTTAGTATTTATTAGTTATTTGTATTAGTAGTGCAGTTATACTAATTATTAGTTTCCGATCCACATCTTTCTCCAGCTTCCTTAGTCACCACTTTAATTCCATCCAGTCCTGCAAAATATTAAGATTAAATGAGAACTTACCAGTTCGAAGTTTGATCGTTATTTTATGAGGAGTAACGATGAGGGATTACGTAAAGAAGCCCCGCCTGGCGCTTGATCAGCATACGTCAAAGCAGCGGCATGAAAAACACAGAACATAATAGCCAGAGTAAGATAGTAAGGCTCAACATAGATTTAGAACTACCAAATGATCATTTATTTTATGAGGGTCGGGAGTGGAGGGCACGTAATCCCTCATCGTTACTCCTCATAAAATAACGATCAAACTTCGAACTGGTAAGTTCTCGTTTAATCTTACTATTTTACTTCGGAGTCACGTGAGTGACTACGTGAAGATTTTGTAGCTTCTGTGTTTTTTATGTCGTAGAGTCATTCCATACGACAGTCCGGCTAGGTCAACACATAAATGAGCAAATAACCTTTTACCAGAATTCAGTTTTAGTTTATTTCATAAATCTTTTAATGATAAAAGAACAAATAATAACCCCTTTTTTATACCTGGGGAAAATCACTACAAAGTGATAAAAGATATAAAGTGATAACATAAATCAATAATATAAATCGATAGTGAAACAAAGCAGGTGATTTCAGTGAACCCAATACCGCGTGTCCAAAGCCTGTCATTGTGAGAACAGGTTTATCGTAGAACTTTGAAAAAGTTTCTTCCTTACACCACCCTGCGGCTTCTAAAATGTGTTCGAGCGGTACGTCCTGTAACTTCACCGCGGATGTAGCTGCAGCCCTGGTGGAGTGAGATTTAAACACATCAGTGTCTACTCCCGCTAAAAGTAACACCTGTTTTAACCATCTAGAAATGGTTTGTACTGATGCTTTTGTGTGTGGTTTCTTATGCGTAATAAATAACGCTTTTTCATCACCTCGAAGACTCTTGGTGACTTTTATATATTGAGTCAAGTGTCTAACTACACACAACATTGGATCAAAAGGGTAAGCTTGAAACATTACCTTAGCTCCAGTTCTTCCTGGTCTGCTTTGTTTGATCAGATCATAAACGTAAAACACAATGTTATCTGAAGCCACATGCATACAATCTAAACGTAGCATTTGCAATGTTTGCACTCTTTGTGCTGATACCAACGCCATTAACATTACTACTTTAAATGTTAATTTTTCCAAAGACATAACTGTGATTGGAGTCCATAGCCTAAGCAAAGTAAGTACAATGCTGACATCCCAAATTTCTGTATATCTTGGCTTGGGCGGATTTTTGTTAAAAATTCCTTTCATAAACCTGGATATTAATGGATGAGATCCAATTGATTCATGGTCAGAAATTTGTCCTAAATAGGACGATAAAGCACTACAAGCACTATTAATGGCACTATAACTCAAGTGCTGCTCAAAATACAACTCAGCAAGGAACTCCAATATGTTTGTAATGTTCACAGTACGATAAGATATATTTGATTGTCTACAAAAAACTTCCCATTTCTTTATATGTGTCATATATTGTTTCTCACTGCTATCTCGCCATGATGAGACTATAACATCCATGGTCCTATCCAACAGTCCAAGCCCTTGTAGAGGTCTGGTCAAAACCTGCAGATTAACAAATTCATATGAACATGTAATGGATGAATTTCTTTTGTTACTGTTTTGTTGATTTGCAGGTATTAACAAATCACTGCAGCTAGAAATTGACATACATGGTTCCTTAATCATATTTAACATCAACGGGAACCATGGTTGTGTGGGCCAATTTGGAATCACCAACAGTCCTGTGGCAGAATCATGTTCTATTTTCTTAAGACATTGCCTAACCAGGCCAAATGGAGGGAATGCATAAAGGAACATATTTCCCCAATGTAGCGAAAATGCATCTACTACTACCGCACCTGGATCGGGGTCCCAAGACACATATTTAGGCAATTGATGATTTAATCTTGATGCAAACAGATCAATGTTTGGTAACCCATAGTGAATAACAATTTTACTGAAAACTTGTGGGTTCAACATCCATTCTGTGTTGTCTTTAAATACCCTTGATCTGTTGTCTGCCACCACATTGTCTTTACCTGGGATATAACTTGCTGAAACCCATATTTAGTGCTCAATATACCAATGCCATATCTGATTGACCAGACAATCACATGATACCGATCTTACTCCACCCATGTGATTAATATATGCAACAGCTGTCTTATTGTCTAATTGTACCTGGACATGCAGATCCTTTTTTGTAGAACAATAGGCTTTTAATCCATAAAATGCCCCTAATAACTCCAAATAATTAATACCATATGTTTGGAGAAACAATTCCTCTTGGACAGTCCATCTGACCCCACAGCTGGTAAATTTATCTGTCGCCCCCCCCATCCGAGAGCACTTGCATCTGTTTGTAAAAATACTTCAGGCTGCTGTATTAAAATGTTTTTAGTAGCATGTGGAACATTTTCAATCCACCATTGTAATTCCAATAAAGCTTCTTTTGTTAATTGCATAGGCTTATCAAAATGGCCTGCTCGCTTTTTTAAAGCTTGCGTTTTGTCCCTTTGAAGGTTTTGGTAATGTAATGGACCAAATTCCACTGCAGGAAATGCTGCTACTAATTTACCAATAACCTTTGCTACCTCTCGAATGGGGGGGATAAGGCTTGTGAATGAGGCCCCAACATACAGTTGAAATATCAACTTCTTGTCCGTTGGCAAAGTTACTAACATAGTAACTGAATTAATCACAAAACCTAAATAATTAATTGTTTGTGCTGGCTGCAGCTTGGACTTAATTGGGTGAATCAGGAACCCTAGTTTTTCAAATAAAGTTTTAGTTGCTGAAACTGATTTTCCAGCTGATTCCTGACTATTACTGACAATTAAAATGTCATCCAGATAAGCCATAACGATGTGCTTTTGTGCTCTTAATTGTGCTAAAGCTGGCTTCAACAGCTTTGTGAAGAGCCTAGGAGCTGAATTTAACCCATTAGGTAATGCTTTAAATTGCCACAGCTGTCCCAGCCAATTAAATTTTAAGTACCTCCGAAAAAACCGATGTATTGGTACTGAATAGTACGCATCCTTTAAATCTATTGTAGCCATATAACAACTTACTGATATCAAATGTCTTGCAGTGTTGAACGTTTCCATCTTGAAATGTTTATACTGGACAAATGTATTAAAGTTTGTAAGGTCCAGAATAATTCTACAACCACCATCTTTTTTATCTCTTGGAAAGATGGTTGACACAAATTGGTGTGGATGCTCAACAGTTTTTTCAATAACACCTTTTTTAAACAATTTGTCAATTTCTACATTAATTTCTGCTTCCTCAACAGCAGAGAACATGAAACCATGAATAGGTTTATATTGTACCGGAGAATCAACACCTTTAAATGTTATTGTAGATCCTGAAACCGTTTGTAAAATAAACCGGTCAGATGTGATGCAAAGCCATTCATCATAAAACATTTGTAATCTCCCACCAACTAGAGATTCGTCCAAAGTTCCTTCAAGAACAGAATAAAATTTTTGTACCTCTCCATATGAATGTGGTGCTCTCCTTCTACGTGTATATGGGTGAACATTAGGCTGTGTTGGATGGTAATATCTCCTTACCATATTCCTGCTTGTTTGTTCCAAAATCAGATCCCCTTCTTGGTGTATAGTACCTTTTTTGTCCAAAAACGAAAGGTCTCATGTAGCTAATAGATTTAGCCTCTTCATCCATTTCTCTTATTTGTTTAGGCAGGTTTTCTCCAAATAGATAACCAGGAGTTTGAACACCACTTGATCGGCACAGACCTGCAAATCTAGGATGAAATATAGGCCGAATCGCAATTTTCCTCATACAATTGATTTCATAAAAGGAATTGCACAATAAGCCCAATGTATCTCTTTGGATTTTGATCATTTCTGACCCTTCCATTTGCTTTCCAAAAGCAGTAATGGCAGCTGAAATCAGTTTGAGGATTCTTTGAAACCTTATTTCTTGTCCTCTCATGACTGATGACATAGGTGTCCATATAGACGGATTCACCGTAGGTACCTTCAATGAGGTGCAGTTTTCCGGTGTTTTATATAATTCTGGTGTTTCAGCCATAACAGAATCTTGAAGTTGGTGAGATACCATATAATTAATGCTGGCAGCTAGGTTTTCTTCCATAGCCTCACCACTTCCTTCAGGTATAGCAAAATCTTTTGCCATATCAGGCACATATGGCCTTTTCTTTTTTATTTGTGGTGTGCACTCATAATCCACATCACCACTTTCAGGGTCTGTCTCTTGCAGCCCTGATACTCCTGGGATTTCATCAAAGGAGACTTCCTCCACCCTTAATCCTGGGTCTGGAGTTTCATATTCCCAATTTGGCGCATAGCCATATTCTGGATATTCAAACCCCTTAGGGTCTGTTTGGGAAAATTCTGGATTCTTTGACCCTTGTCTTATAATATTTTGGAGCACTTTCTCCATATGTTCCATTTTAAGCCATATAGCTTTATTATCCGGAGGACTTTCATTATCAGAGTCATCATCAGAAACCACAGGCCTCACAGATTTCTTTTTACTTTTCTTAGGCACATTTTCCTCCGTGGTTTTAGTTTCTGGAGGAATTATAGTCTCACTAACGGGTGAATCAACGGCCACGGGTATCGGAACCAGCTCCGCACTAATCTCTTGTCCCGACTCTTTAGCCTCTCCCCGGGACGATCTTTTTACCCGCGAAATCTTCCTCTGAGATTTCTCCATTTTGTTTCAATTTTTTATCTTTGCTGACTCTGTACGCCAGCGTGACTCTTTTTTGTAAAAAAAAATGACTTTCACTTTGCTGGTTCTATACGCCAGCGTAATGGTTTTTAGAATGCCCTAAAGTAAATCAATTCCACTTACCTGCTGAGGGGAGCTGCGCTCTGCAGTTCTTGCTTCTTGCCGTCAGCTTCGACGTAATGCCGATCAAGCGCCAGGCGGGGCTTCTTCACGTAGTCACTCACGTGACTCCGAAGCAAAATCAGTTTATTCAATGTTGAGGTTCAGTTTTAAAAGTATTATTCAAGCGTCCTCTCGAGCCTTAATCTTCTGGGCAAAGTTCAATTCTTCCACCGGGTTGGTGAAAAAATATTCCTTCTGGTTGTAATTGACTCTTAGTGTAGCTGGATACCTCAGACCATATATCAAATTTTCCACTTCCCTCAAGATACTTTTAGTCTCATTAAACGCTTTTCGTTTCCTGGAGACCTCTGCTGGATAGTTTCGATAAATACTGATCCTGTGTCCTTCAAATGCAAGATTTCTGTTTCTTGATATTTTTTGCATTATCTCCTCCAAGACGTTGTACTGTACTTTTATTATCATTTGTCTTGGAGTGTTTGTCTTGTCTGATGTCTCATCACTCTGTGTGCTCGGGCTAGTAAAGGCGTTTGTTCCAGAGATAAAACTTTTTGCAGTAAATTTGCAGTGAATTCTCGGGGATCTTGATCCTTCTCTTTCCCTTCTGGAATACCCGCAATTCTTAGGTTCTGTCTTCTCTGGCGACCTTCCAATTCAGTACATTTCTCGGTTATTTTGCCCAGTAGTCAGTTAGACGTTGATTTTCTGTGATAAGCTTTGCTGTAGTCTGAGCACTTGTTTCGGCTAGTTCTTCAAGGCCTTTTATGGGAGCCGTCTGTTGGTTCAGTGCCTGCTCCACAGGATTCAGCCTTTCTTCAAAATCAGTTTTCATATTTCCGAATTTAACATTCGTCTCATTTGTCAGACCAGTCAATATTTCTGCAATTTCTTTCTTTAGTTCATCCGATGTATTCTTAGTCGTGGTATTAATTTCAAGCTTTAAGTCATTCATTTCCTCCTTGATTTTTTTTATTTCTTCACCAACATTCATCAGCTTTATTTCTTCCCTTAAACCAGCAATTTCACTTGCAATAAAAGTTTTAAGTTCTTCACCTTCCGATTTTTTTTCGTCGTTTTTTTCGACACATCTTCTTGGGGTAGCGTCCTACCTGAGCCCAAGGCTTCAGCCTGGTAGCCCGACTTTTCCGTTTATCCGGGGGTGGGCTGCGCTGTGTAGACATTGTAAGTCGCGCGCCTGATGACGTCACTCACAGCAATCGGTGCAGAGGCAGCAGGTAGGTCGGTTTCTCCCCGATTTTTCTCCTTTTTTTTTTCGAGGAGCTGGCTGGCATTACTCCCTAGCCCTCCATAGCGCCACTGGAAGTCATTATCTATCACTTTTGACAGACGTCTGCTCCAAACACGCTGACTCCCACAGCTAACTTGACTACTCGGCTTCCCACCCTGACATTTGCAAGAATGCCATCCCTTACTCTCAATTTTTCTGTCTCTGATGCATCTGCTCCCAAGATGAGGCTTTCCACTCCTGGACATCAGAGATGCCCTCTTTCTTCACTAAACATGGTTTCCCCCTGCAGTTGTGAATAGAGCCCTCGCCCATGTTTCGTCTGTGTCCCACAGTTCTGTTTTTGCTTTCCGAAAAGAAACGAGGTTTAAGTTCCCTAAGTCCTTAACTTTCACTCCACCAGTCTTTGCATCTAACACATCATTCTCCATCATTTAATGTCACCTTTAATGCCTCACCAACAGTTACATCTTCCTGTGTCCACCACTTTCCTTTTATGCAGAGACCACTTTCTCTGCAAATCTTTGGTTCGCTTATCCCACCCCACCTAACCTGCTCCTCCCAAAGTGTTTTCCCCTTGCAAACCCAGGAGATGTAATGCCTTTGTGTGCACCTTTTCTCTCTCACGTTCATCCAAGGACCCCAGCAACCCTTCCAGGTAAGGCACAGGATTGTATGCCTCTTCCAGCCTTATCTATTTAATTTGATGCTCTGGATGTGGCCTCAATTACATCAGCGTGACCAAGCGTAGACTAAACTACTTGTGCTATGTCAGACAGGGCTTGCTGGAGCTTCCGTTTGCCAACCATTTTAATTCTCCTTCCCATTGCCATATCGACCTTTCTGTTCATGGTGTCCTCCTTTGGCAGAATGAGCCCCATGTAAACTGGAAGAACAACAGCTCGTATTCTGCTCACAACCAAATTATATGAACATTGAATTCTAAAATTTCAAGTAATATCCCCCTTCTCTTTCCTCTGGCCCCATGCACACCCTGGTGCGCAGACATTTCTCCTTCAATCTCCCACTGCCCTAGTCACCCCCCCTGCTCTTTTCTCCTCTATATGCTCATCTCCTGAGTACCTTATTTATCTGTCCCATTCCACCCATATTTCTCCAACTGTTTTTACATTTCACATCTTCTCTTTCTTTATCTGACATTTTTTTCCTTTTCACCCCTAGCCCATGCAACTTATTCCACCCATCTGCCAATCAACCCCTCACCGCTGAGTTTCTCCAGCATTTTTGTCTACCTTTGATTTTCCAGCATCTGCAGTTCCTTAAACACCTCACCTTTGCCGCATCTGCAGTTCCTCGCCACATCACTTTGCCCCATCTCTATTTTCCAGCTTTCTCCCCTCAGCTTCATCAGTTTGAAGAAAGGTTCTGACCCAGAACATTGTTTGTCCATTCCCTCCACAGATGATACCTGACCCGCTGTGTCCCTCAGCAGTTTATGTTTTTGTTGGTGAAACTTAGTGGATCAGGCGCAATTGTGGAAGGAAATGAACTGACTGACTGAAACGTTGTTTGCCCATTTCCCTCCAGAGATGCTGCCTAATCTGCTGAGTTCCTCCAGCAGTTTGCTTTTTGCTCGGGGGATAGACTACTTGATCTTCTCCTCACCATTCTACTGCCTTTGTCTGATCTAGATATACATTTCGCTGAATGTGTATCAAATACTTTGTTGGCTATGTTTATCAACAGCTTCAAAGCCTAATTATTGCGATTTCATCAATGAGCCCTTCCATCAAAAATTTGGCATGTTTGCTGATGATGCCACAATGTTCGATCTGGTTGCAACACTTCAGAAAATAAAGCAGCCCACAAATGCAAAAAATCTAGCCAACAATCAGACATGTGATAATAAGTGGAATGTATTATTCGTATTACATGAGTATTTGGCACTTATCTCTGTCAAAATGTAGTCACCTAACCTTGACATTAAACAGCATTGTTACCATTGTGTCCTTCCCCTTAACATCTTAATGGTCACCTTAAATGTAACTAGACCTGCCATATTACTACTGCAGCTGTATAAACAGGAAAAAGCCTCAATTTGCTGCAACAAGTTTCACCTGCCAAAGCCTGGTCACTCACTTCACAAGACATGCCAAGAGTGTAATTAAAAATCCCTCACTTACATGAATCAGTGCATTTCCAAAAATACTTGAAAACCTTGATTCTCTTCACGACAAAGCAGCTGGTTAAGGATTCACTTAGTGTACCTACTACCACATTACTGATGCATTACAGACACAAAAAGCTGGAGTAACTCAACGGGAAAGACAGCAGCTCTGGAGAGAAGAAATGGGTGACTCTTCTTTAGACTAGTCAAGAGAAAGGGAAATGACAGATATAGACGATGATGTAGAGAGATAAAGAACACTGAATGAAAGATATGCAAAAAAGTAACAATGATAAAGGAAACAGGCCATTGTTAGCTGTTTGTTGGGTGAAAACGAGAGACTGGTGTGATTTGGGTGGGAGAGGGAATGCTGGGGCTATTTGAAATTAGAGAAATCAATGTTCATATCACTGGGCTGTAAGCTGCCCAAACGAAACATGAGATACAGGCCCGTACGAAGCTTTTCAGAAAGTGAGGTGGCATGACAGGATTACAAAAAATGTATGTGAAATAATGTGCGTGCAGATCACGAGCACGAAGCTCGAAGTCCCTCGCGGCCGGGGTTAAGGGCCCTGGAAGCTCTGGTTTTAGATGCTCTCTGGTGCATTCTGAGCCTTATTTTGGAGCATTTCTGCACCAAATTTATGACCAATATTTCAGAAATAATTTTGGTTGAGTTAAGAGTAATGAGTGAGTGGAATGGGATGATTGGGGTCATTGTTGTATCCATTTTTTAAAATCAAGAATTGAAGTTGTCCTTGTTTTAATAAGTTGTACTGTTGTAAAATGTTATGTAAAATGTTATAAAGGAGCATGCAAAAACTGCAAATAAAATACTGTAAGTTTCTGCAGTAAAGAAAACCTTTTTTTAGAAAATGTTTTGTGTGTTAATTAGATTGCCTGTTACTGTTCGACTGTGTTAGTGTGCACCATTAATGGTCCTTCTGACCTAACAACTTCACATCACATCAATTTCAACATGGAATTGTGATGTGAATACAACATTTAGTTCGATTTCAATTTCCATCATGAAAATTGAAGTCAAATTAAATGATGTATTTATGTTAAACCGAGTTATTTTGTCAATCTAAAGTCAACTTGACTCGAACACTTGTAGCTGTTGAAATCGATTCTTTATTCAGCTGAGACTAGTCTCTGAACCTTCCAACACAGAGCTGATGCTCTGGGGCGGGTACAGAGAGGAGTAACTTTGATAAAACTTGTGTCATTTATATAGGTATTAGACATTTCAGATACAGAGGGTATGACAAGCTAGTAACCAATCATCTTAGTCCTTCTGGTGATTTACAACATCAGTCACATGAACCCCCTTCCCTGGCCTCACAACCTTTGTTTGCCTGTGGTATAACTTTGCTTTAGAATTATTTTATTTCAACACAGCAAAACCCCAGTAGGCTCAATTATCAAAGACCACTCCTCAAAATATAAGATACATATGTAATACAATGATCACACAAGTCATACACACTTCCCATACCAAGAAGAAAGATATTTCTATAAATCTAAACAATTTCTATAAGTCTAATGTTTACATTCCTACTAAGACAATACATTTCATAAGTTGTTTCACTACAATTTTACTATTACATATGTATTTAAAATTAATTATAGGAGTTTGCCGAATTACAGTTTCTAAGTTCAAAACACACACATCTCCCAACCTAAGCATACATGGGTCATAAATCTGTCAACTTAATTAATAAGTGTTTGGTGTCAGGATACAACTCGATTCTAATTTGTAGTCTTTTCCCTGCTATCTAGAAGGATTTCCAATGTCATGTACAAGGCAGAACACAAGGGAGATTTACAACTCAAACCATTACATCAGAATTACATCTGCTTCTTCGACTTCCTATAAACATATCCATCAATCTAATTTTCTTCCTCTCCAATCATCAATCCCTTATCACAACCTCATTATAATTTAACATAGCCAAGGCTAACTACAGGGTCTATTATCTCTCAGCCTTTAATTCTGTCTCAAACTCAGCATAACCCTCACAGCTTAAGAATGTGCCATAGAGGCCCCTATTCAGCTATCCATTCTCCAACACAATCATACCAAATACAATTTCCTCCAGCGGTACAATTGCCTCAAAGCAATAAACCAAGCCAAACAGGTTCAGATTAGCCGTCTCTATGTCTTGATTCATCTTTCCCTGTGTGTGTATGTCTCATTGTACTTTATTTCGTTAGGAAAACCTTAAACTTTTCTTTTGCAAATTACCTAGCTTCTCTAAAAGTCACTATCCGAGCGGTTCTATTATATAATACTTCCTCATTTACATTACTATGATTGCTTTCAAACGAACCTATTTTACTGTCATACTATTATAACAAATTCTAGTTCCATGATGACTCATAAACAAGATCACAAATCACATTTTGAATTCTCAAACACAATGTGATTGTGAATTATTGCAAAGCTGCCAAGTTTCACCGAGCATTTCCGTATTTTGGTGGCTGAAAATCGGTATTTCTCACATAAATGCAATAGAACGTATTACACGGAAACTGGATTTTTGAAAATCAGTATTTTGTATGCAACCTCATGTATTCTCAAATATTAGTATGGAATACTGAAAATCGGTACTACCGAATTGTGAAACCATTTTTGAAATGAATTTATCTTTTGATTCAATTATATCCTTATAATAACTATAAAACTATAATCTTGGATGTGTGTGTATTTATTTATTTGTTTGTGTGTTTTCACATCCTTTCAAAAAAACAACGCGCAAACGGGATAATTTTTACATATTCTGGTAGACTTACCCCTTGCAGTCTGAAATCGGCTACCCTGAAAATGTTTGTGATTTATGTCGAGTTATTAATAAAAATGTTCACAAACCCAATTAAACTTTGAAATCAAAACACCTGTTTTTGTCTGGGAGAGGATACTGACATTTGTTCCCTTACCCTTCCAGTAAATTTGTTGGGTTTTGTGGAGTCAGTATTGATGCTATCTCTTCAGTGGTTTGTGTTCCTAGTTGTAGACAGTCCAATTCTTAGAACCATACAGATGAAAAGGATCACAGCATTCTGAAAGACCAAGAGCTTTTTGGTTTGTATGTGTTGTTTTGATTTTCAAATACACCTTTTCTGAGTCAGCCAGGGATAATGGAGTTGTACCAAAGGGAATGATTAATGTCTTCAATGTCCATCTTAGCAGAGGGAGCGAGCTCCAGATGTATGAGATGTGTTTATTTTTGAGGGTCTCATCAGAGGACAGTGGAACTGAAGACAGAGGAATGGCACCTCATGTTTGGGTACCGATTGTTAGCAACGTAACAATATGAACATTCAATTCCACAATTTTAGATAACTAGACTAGATACATACTCCTTAATTCCGTTAGCCCTAAGTGCTTTATCTAACTCTCTTTTGAATGCATCCAGTGAATCGGCCTCCACTGCCTTCTGAGGCAGAGAATTCCACAAATTCACAACTCTGTGTGAAAAAGTTTTTCCTCATCTCAGTTTTAAATGGCCTACTCCTTATTCTTAAGCTGTGGCCCCTGGTTCTGGACTCCCCCAACATCGGGAACATGTTTCCTGCATCTAGTGTGTCCCATCCCTTAATTTTATATGTTACTATAAGAACCCCTCTCATCCTAATTTCCCGTGAATACAAGCCCAGTCGCTCCATTCTTTCATCATATGACAGTCCCGTCATCCCAGGACATAACCTCATGAACTTACACTGCACTCCCTCAATAGCAAGAATGTCCTTCTTCAAGTTAGGAGACAAAAACTGCACACAATACTCCATGTGCGGTCTCACCGGCGCCCTGTACAACTGCAGAAAGACCTCTTTGCTCCTATACTCAACTCCACTTGTTATGAAGGCAAACATGCCATTAGCTTTCTTCACTGCCTGTTGTACCTGCATGCTTACTTTCAGTGACTGATGTACTAGGACACCCAGGTCTTGTTGTACTTCCCCTTTTCCTAACCTGACACCATTCAGATAATAATCTGCCTTCCCGTTCTTGCCACCAAAGTGGATAACTTCACATTTATCCATGTTATACTGCATCTGCCATGCATTTGCCCACTCAACCAACCTGTCCAAGTCACCCTGCATCCTCATAGCATCCTCTTCACAGTTCACACTGCCACCCAGCTTTGTGTCATATGCAAATTTGCTAATGTTAGTTTTAATTCCTTCATCTAAATCATTAATGTATATTGTAAATAGCTGTGGTCCCAGCACCTAGCGTGGCGGCAGCCCACTAGTCAATGCATTCTGTAAGGGACCTGTTAATCCCTACTCTGTTTCCTGTCTGCCAACCAATTTTCTATCCGTCAATACCCTACCCCCAATTCCATGTGCTCTAATTTTGCCCACTAATTTCCTGTGAGAGAACTTATCAAAGGCTTTCTGAAAGTCCAGGTTCACTACATCCACTGGCTCTCCCTTGTCCATTTTACTTGTTACATCCTCAAAAAAATTCCAGAAGATTTGTCAAGCATGATTTCCCCTTCGTAAATCCATGCTGACTTGGACCGATCCTGTTACTGCTATCCAAATGTGCTGCTATTACATATTTGATAATCGACTCCAGCATCTTCCCCACCATGGATGTCAGGTTAACTGGTCTATAATTCGGCCCTGGGGATTTATCAGCATTCAGTCCCATCAGTCTACCCAACAACTTTTGCTTGTTCCCCATAATAAAATCACCTGTTTCTGTCTTCAAGGGACCCACATTTGTCTTAACTATTTCTATCCTCTTCACATACTAAAAGAAGCTTTTACTATCCTCCTTTATATTCTTGGCTAGCTTACCTTTGTACTTCATCTTTTCTCCCCGTATTGCCTTTGTAGTTACCTTCTGTTGATCTTTAAAATGTTCCCAATCCTCTGGCTTTCTGCTTCTCTTTGCTGTGTTACACGTCTTCTCTTTAATTTTTATACTGTCCTTGATTTCTCTTCTAAGCCACGGTCGCCTCTTACTCCCCTTAGAATCTTTGGAATGAAATGATCCTGCATCTTCTTGATTATTCCCAGAAATACCTGCCATGGCTGTTCCACCGTCATCCTTGCTAGGGCCCCTTTCCAGTCAACTTTGGCCAGCTTCTCCCTCATGCCTCCATAGTCCCCTTTGTTCAACTGCAATACTGCCACTTCCGACTTTACCTTCTCCCTCTCAAATTGCAGATTAAAATTTATCATATGGTCACTACCACCAAATGGTTCCTTTACCTTGAGTTCCCTTATCAAATCCGGTTCATTACACAACACTAAATCCAGAATTGCCTTCTCTCTGGTAGACTCCAGTACAAGCTACTCTAAGAATCCATCTCGGAGGCACTCCACAAACCCCTTTCTTGAGGTCCAGTACCAACCTGATTTTCCCATTCTACCTGCATGTTGAAATCTTCCATGACCACCGTAGCATTACCCTTGTTACATGCTAATTTTAACTCCTGATGCAACTTGCACCCAGTCTCCAGGCTATTGTTTGGGGGCCTGTAGATAACTCCCATTAGGGTATTTTTACCCTTACAATTTCTCAGTTCTATCCACAATGATTCTACATCTTCTGATTCTATGTCATCCCTGAATTTCATTCCTTACCAACAGAGCCACCCCACCCCCTCTGCCCACCTGTCTGTCTTTTCAATTGGACGTATAACCCTGAATATTCAGTTCCAAGCTCCCGTCCTCTTGCAGCCATGTCTCTGTAATTCCCACAACATCATACGTACCAATTTCTAATTGAGCCTCAAGCTCATCCACTTTATTTCTTATACTTCGCGCATTCATATATAACACTTTTAATTTGGTATTCACCTCCCCTCTCACATCAGTTCCTATTTCACCTGACCTCACTCTCTTTTCCCTTGAACTTTCCGTCCCATTAATTTGGGCCCATCCATCCTTATGCTCCCAATTTGTCAACCCCTCCCCCCTGCTATTTAGTTTAAACCCACCCATGTACCAGTAGCAAACCTGCCTGCCAGAATGTATTTTTGGACTTGATGAACTTTGCAAAATAAACGACACAAGAACACAAGTAACTCTAGTTCGACTTCCTTTTATAAAGACAGCTCAAACTAGACGGAAGAGGGCGGTCCTTAAAACTAAAATCCAAGTCACAGGTGACTTGTGCCTTTTACCAAGTTACCTTTTGTACAAGCCACCTGTACCCCAGAAGAGATTCCAGTGGTCTATAAATCTAAATCCCTGCTCCCTGCACCAGCCCCTGAGCCACACATTCAGATCCCCTTTCTCCCTGTTCCTGCCCTCAACCGCCACCCTGCCCTCAACTTCCACCCCCTGCAAGCACACTCATTTCTTCTCTCCCCTTCCACAAATATTCCTTCTCTGGCTGCACAATTAGCTCTTCTATCCTTATCTCGCACCTTTTGTCTTTTCATCTTTGCTGCTCGTTCAACCATCGACGTATCAAAAACACCTCTCACTGGTGTTGACCTATAATAGACCTGGATTTTTGTCCTGTCCCTCCTTTTCATTCTCTCTCTCCGCCCCATCAGTCTGAGGAAGGGTCTCAACCCCAAAACAATTCTACCATGTTCTCCAGAGATGCTGCCTGACCGGCTGAGTCACTGACCCACACAGTATTGTTGATTTTGAAAGCCTCTTGCCTCTGGATGCCAACATTTAGTCCGGTTGCTCCACAGTACCTTATATTTGTATCTTTGTAACTGTGTCAGCGTAGGTGGCTGCTAATTGTATGCATTGTGTATGCAAGCAAAGAATCTCACTGTGCCTCATCACATGTGACAATAAAGTATTCATATTCTTATATTTGAGTGGGTACACAAAAGGCTGGAGAAACTCAGCGGGTGCAGCAGCATCCAAGGAGCGAAGGAGATAGGCGACGTTTCGGGTCGAGACCCTTCTTCAGACTGGTCAGGGATCAGGGAAACGAGAGATATAGACGGTGATGTGGAGAGATAAAGAACAATGAATGAAAGATATGCAAAAAAGTATCGATGATAAAGGGAACAAGCCATTGTAAGCTGTTTGCGGTGTGAAAATGAGAAGCTAGTGCGACTAGGGTGGGGGAGGGAGATAGAGGGAATGCCAGGGCCCGAGGGCTGAGGGAGAGGTGGGAAGGGGAGGAGACAGCAAGGGTTAACAGAATTGAAAAAAATCAATGTTCAAGCCCAGAGGATGCAGACTCCCCAAGCGGAATATGAGGTGCTGTTCCTCCAACTTGCGGTGTTGCCCACTCTGGCCGTGGAGGAGGCCCAGGACCGATTTTTGAGTGATTTTTTTAAAGTTTGAGTGATATTTGGGTGTTTTTTTTAAAGAACAAGAACCCGTCTGAATAAAAGAAAATGAACAGTAGGTCAGATAGCATTTGTTAAATAAGACATGCTCTAATGTGATTCTTTTCATTAGCGAATGAATTGTTACGCGAGGGTATAACGTTGGCAAGGAAACCAACTGAGAATTGCACAAGAGTAGACATTAATCTGGGTTTTATCTGCTGCAGCCAGTGAACGCCTCCTTCCGAATATCTCTTGGTTACACTGAGTAATCATTAACATGACTCATGCTGGAAGTGACTGTTTTGCCACCACCTGTGACTTGGATTTTAGTTCGAAGGACCGCCCTCTTCCGCCTCGTTTGAGCTGTCTTTATAAAAGGAAGTCGAATTAGAGTTGCTTGTGTTCTTGTGCGGTTTATTTTGTAAGGTTCATCAAGTCCAAAAATATAAATCACGGCGCAAAACTTTTCGTTTAATTATATTTATTTTTCCGCTTATCTGTTTTGGACGGCTGATTAAATTATCAGTATTAGGGTAATGTTCGTGACCTAGATCTTTACACGGAGTACAAACCAAAGATCCTATTATAGCAAGCAGGTCGCAGAGTTTACTATTTGTTAACACCGTGTAATAGTGACAAAGGAAAAGATCAGTGATCCGTCTCTGCACAATCCGCATTCGGGCATGAAGGGAGGGAGAAGGTTTCTCTCGGAGCAGAGGTACTTCCTTGCAAAGCAAAACAATTACAAAAAAAAACGCGTATGTTACTTGCGGTTTAATATGTTAGATACTGAATCGCTGGAAAGTGATGGCTTCAACTGTTCTGCACTTTAAACAAAATATGAATTGATCCAGCGACTAAACGTGTACTATCTGTTATACCAATCTGTAATCGTGGGCGTCTGGTCTGTTCTCACTTCACCGACAGTTTGAAGATAATTTTTTTGGAAGGATTTTTTTTTCTCTCGGATGTTGTTCTTGTTGTTTATGGATTGGAGTGGGGTTTTAATCGAGTGATTACAGTGGATTATCTTTCAATACTGCTTTGACACACTTGAAGAAAGATATCTCGGCGAGGCTGATTTATTTAACATAGCATCAGTTATCCTGTGTCCAAAAACGAACGGTATTCAAATGCAGTGTTCTCAACCACATGAAGGAAGTTATGTGAGGATTGATAAGAGATAAAAATGGGAGTACAAATTTCAATGCAACCTTAAATTGCCGAAGCGTAATCTGGATGTGCTGATTGATTGGCTGGACAGCCGGACTTCGAAATTTCAACATGTTTGGATAAAGCGATTGCTCTGTCGTGGCTGGGGATTACCATTTCTTTTGCCAGTAAGCATTGACGGATTTATTGTATTTTAGTTGTAGGAAGAAATATTAAGAGTCACCACACAGCACATATGTTAACAATTTATATTCACTTCCTACTTCGGTCAGCAAGAGTCAATATTTTCTTGTTTGCTGAAAGTTTTGTAATTGGGTAATTGACTGCTCTCATTGCCGTAGTTCCTGTAAAATAGCAATTTTCAATGTGGTAAATCTGAAATTGTGTTGACATTAAGTTGAAACATTATAAAAATTACAGTAAGAATTGATTGGTTTTGCAGTTTTTTTGTAAATGAAATGTGGTACTGCACCAACTAGACATTTCCACAGTCATATTATCATGTATGCTATAAAGAATGCACAGGTCATGGGTGTCCGACTGGGTTATTCCAGTTGCATTATGGGTAGGACTCCATTACGATGTATTAATGGAAATGTGTGTAGACAAGCACAAATTCATTTTAGTTGTAAACTTCGAAGCTAGATTTTTGTGGGATTTGTAGCTAGGAGACATGATATGGTGTTTTGTGTCTCCAAAGATGATTTAATCACAAAAAAAAAGCATCGTTTTACCTTTGTCAGTTCTCAACTTGAGACATACTGACGTATCTCGGTGATGGCTTTAAAAGTTTATTCAAGTTTTAAAGATATGGGGTGTTGCTGGCAGGGTTAACATTCTTACACATTTACTATTAGAACAAGGAACGGTACAGCGTAAGAACAGGTCGATACGATAGAACTTTACTTGTCCCAGGAGGGAAATTGACCTGCCGTAAAGACATAATCCATGAAACATGAAATTAAAGTGATGAGTGGAAAGTATTGGAGATGTGCAAAGATTAGGGAGGGGGGAGGGGGGAGGGGAGTCAGTCAGCTAACCCCACTACAGAATATCTGTGCCAAAATGATTTCAAGACGTCACTTGTCTACCTGCACATAACCTATCTCTCTCCATTCCCTGCATATCAATATGCTTATTCAAAAGTCTTTTAAATGCCACTAATGTATCTGCTTCAGCCGCCACCCCCGCCAGCGCATTCCAGGAACTCGCCACCTTCTGTGTGGGGAAAAAATAACTTGCTCCTTACATCTCCTTTAAAATTCACTCCTCTTAGCTTAAAGCTATGTGCTGTGGTATTTGATTCTTCTGTACAGGGAAATATATTCTGACTATATACCCTATCTGTGCCTCTCATAATTTTATATATTTCTATCAAGTCTCCATAGCCTCCACATCCTTCCTGTAATGGGACGACCAGAACTGCATACAATACACCAATACTGAATTCAATACTCCAAATGTGGCCTAACCAAACTCCTATAAAGCTGCATCTTGACTTCCTGACTCTTGCACTCAATACCCCAACCTATGAAAGTAGGTATACTAGATGCTTTATGTATATACCACTATCTACTTGCAGTGACAGTCTTTATGGTTAGACAATAGGTGCAGGAGTAGGCCATTCGGCCCTTCGAGCCAGCACCACCATTCAATGTGATCATGGCTGATCATCCACAATCAGTACCCCATTCCTGCCTTCTCCCCCTATCCCCTGACTCTGCTATTTTTAACATCTAGCTCTCTCTTGAAAGCATCCAGAGAATCTGCCTTCTGAGACAGAGAATTTCACAGACGCACCACTTGCTGTGAGAAAGAGATTTTCCTTGTCTCCGTTCTAAATGGCTTACTCCTCATAAATGGCTTTATGTAGCTAAATGGCTACTACACTACTTATGTTTCCACTTTCAGGAGTTTCGGTCATGAACATCAGGTTCCCTTTATACATCAATGTTGTTAAGGGTATGCATTAACTGTATATTTTGCCCTGACATTCAACCTCCCAAAGTGCAACACTTCACACTTGCTCAGATGAAACTCCATCTGCCATTTCTCCACCCATTTTTGCAGTGGATTTACATCCTGCTGTATATTTTGACAGCCTTCCTCACAGTCAGGACCCCAGCAATCTTGGTGTTAGGTGGTTCAAATTATGTTGGTAAATACCATGTGTTCTAATTTTGCCCACTAATCTCCTGTATGGGGTCTTATCAAAGGCTTTCTGAAAGTCCAGGTACACTACATCCACTAGCTCTCCCTTGTCCATTTTACTTGTTACGTCTTCAAAAAATTCCAGAAGATTTATCGAGCATGATTTCCCCATCGTAAATCCATGCTGACTTGGATCGATCCTGTTACTGCTATCCAAATGTGCCGCTATTACATCTTTGATAATCAAGTCCAGCATCTTCCCCACCACGGATGTCAGGCTAACTAGTCTATAATTCCCTGCTTTCTCTCTCCCTCCTTTCTTGAAAAGTGGGATAACATTAGCTACCTTCCAATCCACAGGAACTGATCCAGAATCTATAGAACATTGGCAAATGATCACCAATTGTAGATTGATAAAAATGCTGGAGAAACTCAGCGGGTGAGGCAGCATCCATGGAGTGACGTTTCGGGTCGAGACCCTTCTTCTGACTGATGGGGGGGGTGGGGCCGGGAAGAAGAAAGGAAGAGGCGGAGACAGTCGGCTGTGGGAGAGCTGGGAAGAGGAGGGGAAAGAGGGAGAAAGCAAGGACTACCTGAAATTGGAGAAGTCAAAAAAGGGTAAAACGGGTAGTTTACACCCCAGCGGTATGAACATTGACTTCTCCAATTTCAGGCAGTCCTTGCTTTCTCCCTCTTTCTCTTCATCCCTACCCTGGACACACTGGTCCTATTTGTCAATGCGTCACTCTCTCTTTTGATTTGATGCAGACTCGGGGATGAAAGCATGACGTGTTCCCTCCGCTTGTACTGCAATAAAGACTATGAATTATAACCTCTATGTGTGAGTTGTGATCATTCAACACTAATGCGTCCACAATTTCTGAAGCCACCTCCTTGAGTAGCCTGGGATGTAGACCATCAGGCCCTGGGCTTTCATCAGCCTTCAGTCCCATCAGTCCACCCAACACCATTTCCTGACTAATATGAATGTCCTTCAGTTCCTCCTCCACCTAGGTCCCAAATATGTCTGCAAGATTGTTTGTGTCTTCCTAGTGAAGACAGAACCAAAGTACCGGTTCAACTCGTCTGCCATTTCCTTGTTCCCCATAATAAATTCAACTGTTTCTGTCTTCAAGGGACTCTCATTTGTCTTAACTAATTTTTGCATCTTCACATACCTAAATAAGCTTTAAGTATCCTCCTTTATTTTCTTGGCTAGCTTACCTTCGTACTTAAAAGGCTGGAGAAACTCAGCGGGTGCAGCAGCATCTAAGGAACGAAGGAAATAGGCAACGTTTCGGGCCGAAACCCTTCTTCAGACTGATGGGAGTGTGGGGGGGGGGGGGGGGGCGGGGAGAAGAAAGGAAAAAGGAGGAGGAGGAGCCCGAGGGCTGAGGGAGAGGTGGGAAGGGGAGGAGACAGCAAGGGTTAACAGAATTGAGAAAATTCATTGTTCAAGCCCAGAGGATGCAGACTCCCGAAGCGGAATATGAGGTGCTGTTCCTCTTGCGGTGTTGCTCACTCTGGCCGTGGAGGAGGCCCAGGACAGAGAGGTAAGAGAGTTGTGGAGGGAGCGGTCTTTGCAGAAGGCAGACGGGGGGGGGTGGGGGAGATAGGAAGATGTGGCGAGTGGAGGGGTCACGTTGGAGGTGGTGAAACTGGCGGAGGACTATGTGTTGTATGTGCCGGCTGGTGGGGTGAAAGGTGAGGACCAGGGGGACTCTGCCCTTGTTGCGATTGGGGGAATGGGGAGAGAGGGCAGTGTTGTGGGGTATGGAGGAGACCCTGGTGCGAGCCTCATCTATAGGGGGGAGAGGAATCCCCATTCTCTGAAGAATGAGGACATTTGTGCTAACCTGGTGTGGAACACCTCATCCTGGGAGCAGATGCGGTGTAGATGGAGGAATTGGGAATAGGGGATGGAATCCTTACAGGAAGCAGGGTGGGAGGAAGAGTAGTCCAGGTAGCTGTGGGAGTCAGTTGGTTTGTAGTGGATGTCGGTCAGGAGTGTATCACCTGCAATAGAGATGGTGAAGTCAAGGAATGGTAGGGAAGTGTCGGAAATGGTCCAAGTGTATTTAAGTGCCGGATGGAAGTTGCTTTACCTTCGTACTTCATCTTTTCTCCCCGTATTGCCTATTTAGTTACCTTTAGTTGATCTTTAAAAGTTCCTCAATCTTCTGGCTTCCTGCTCATCTTTGCTACGTTATACGTCTTCTCTTTTATTTTTATACTGTCCTTGACTTCCATTGTCAGCCACGGTCGTCTCTTAATCCCCTTAGAATCCTTCTTCCTCTTTGGATTGTGTAAAACTTGGTTTCATTGGAACTGCACATTTTGGTAATTAGAAAGTACTGCAAGCTTGTTGCTGGTTTGTACTTTGTAGTCATTGAGTGTGAGGAGGATGTGGTGGAAAGTCATTGAGTGTCAGGAGGATAGTCACTTATTTGCCACAGGCGATATCTAGCGTGAGACTTGCTGCTATTCCCACAATATTAATGTATTTGAGTCTGTGATTAAGATGTACTGAACTTAAATTTGAACAAGAAAATGCAAGAAATACTGAATGGATTTCAGTATTTCCAAGAAATAACTTCTTACACTAAATTACAACACTCAGGGCTTGGACTCAATTACTACCCGTGTGAATGACTTGGTCAGATTCACTCTGCTGGTAAGGGGGTAATTTTCTTTGAGCTTCGAACTCCGTCCCTCCTTGCGATGAATATTCCTAGATTGTCTCTGTAGCCTCGGACTGCCATATTATATAATTTTTCATTCAATCTTCCAAAGAGAGATTTTGTTCTAATCCAAAACTCTCACCACTCTGAAGTCTATAATTTCAAATTGCAACTCATCTAAGGACTGAATAAACAAAAGACATATTTCCTTATCAGGCAAGAGCCACAAACTTATCTTCAGCCATGCCTCACCACATCCTCGATTCCTCCCCACCTCTCCCAGAGGGAAGGGGAAGATTAATAAATGTATGAACTATTTGTCAGTTCATCTAAATTCCATCAAGCCAATGGTTGTAATACAGTACTGCATGAAAATTGAATCACTGACAGTAATTATTGAAGTTTCATATGTAAAGTTATATATGCCTAAAATGTAATATAGAAAATGACCATGAAATTTTGATTCTACATCTTGTGCATGAAACTACCATTTTGTTGTTAAATGTTGGAAGCTTTTGCTTAAAATGCCTACAATTTAATTATTTTCACATGTGATCAACACAAATCGCAATGATAATATCTTGATTCTGCTGTCTGACTGTGATTCCGGCAGCATAATAATAATACACTTTATTGTAATTGAAAATACATACAACAAAATTTCAGGTGTACTGCCCGAGCGGAGCTCCAACGTATCAGATAAATAATAACGAATAACAAAAACGGCAACAAAACGTCGTCACAATGTGCAATGTGTAATATTCACAGTAATATGTTGTGGCAGTACAAAATATTGGCTATGCGGGCTGTGTGTTCAGTGCAGAGTTCAGAGTGGTGATGGCCTTGGGGTAGAAATTGTTTGTTAATCTTGTGGCGTGTGCTTTGATGGACCTGTAACGCTTTCCTGAGGGCAGGAGAGCAAACAAGTGATGTGTGGGACAAGTGATGCCTTCCGCAAGCAACAAGAGCTATAGATCTCTTCCAGGGCTGACAGGTAAGTATGGGTGATCTTCTGGGCTGTATTGATGACTCTCTGCAGAGACTTCTTATCAGTCGCAGAACTGTTGCCATACCATACCATGTGTCGGGTCACTCTCTATGACACAACGATAGAATGACACTAGCAGCTGTTGTGGCAAGTTGACTTTCCTGAGTGATCTTCGGAAGTAAAGCCATGTGTTGTGCCTTCTTTACCAGGGAGTGCGTCTTAGTTGGTCACCTGAGATCTGCTGAGACGTAGGTGCCCAGGAATCTGGAAACTGGAGACTCTTTCTCCGTTTATGTGCAGTGGGGGATGGTCAGCCTGCTTCTTCCTGAAGTCAGTGATGAGCTCTTTTGTTTTTTTTTTTGTATTGAGTGCTCTCTGAGCATCGGCCTATTAACCTCTGTACCTCCTCCCTGTAAGGTGACTCACTACCCTCAGTGATCAGCCCCGCCACTGTCGTGTGTCTGCAAATTTTATGATGGTGTTTGTGCTGTGAGTCGGTATGCAGTCATAGGTATAGAGGGAGTAGAGGAGGGGGCTCGGCACACAGCCGTGTGGAGCTCCTGTGCTGAGCGTCAGAGTGGAGGAGTGGTGGGTTCCTATCCTGACTGACTGCAGCCAGCCCATAAGGAAGTCCTTAATCCATAGGCAGATGTTGCGTTCGAAGCCTAGGTCGGACCAGCCTACTGGATATGATTGTGTTGAATGCGGAGCTGTAATCCACAAATAGCAATCGTGCGTATGCTCCCCATTGTTCTTAGTGGAGCAGTACCGTATGGAGGGCAATGGCGATGAGTATGTGATAAGTGTCTGTCTGTTGGGTGTTGGAGCTGGAGTTGTGGGCATGATCGTCTCTCTCCTCTCATGACGGCCAAAGAAGTGATGGGGTGTTCTGCCAGAGAGGCACTGTTGCTGGTGAATTAGTTTGTCTCGTTTTTGTAGTTCGTGATGTGCTGTATACATTGCCATACGCGACGGGAGTCTGAGTTGTTGAAGTGACTCTTGATCCTTCGCTTGGAGGCTGCTTTGTCGTTCCTGATGCCCCTCTTCAGGTCGGTCCTGGCATCACTATACAGCTCTGTGTTGCCGGCCCGAAAAGCCATATTGCGGGCATCTTGTTGTTTTGCCTGTAGGGTAAAATAAACTGAAATGCAAACGCAGAATACAATGAATGCTAGAAATCTGAGATGAAAACATAATCCTTGAAATGTTTTTTAGGTCAGCCAGTCTCTGTGAAGAGGAATACATAGACCCTGAATCGGGTCTTTCAAATCAGCACTTTTTAAGAAATCATTGTATATTTCTTGAGATTTTACATGATATTTTAATAATGTAGCTTACCATGCCTTTTATCTAATTTTGTATTCTCTGCCAAAAATGTTAAGTTGAACTGCTGAATCAATTAAACCAAGTAAATTTGTATCTTGTTTTGTTTAGACATTCAAGTCTGTTGTGGGAAAGACTGTGCTTCATTTACTGATCGCAGTGGAATTCTTTGTGGATAAACAACTGAATTTTATACCTGGGGATAGTGCCTTCCAGGTCTACCAGGTAGGACTATGTTCCATTTTTTTAAATAAATGATGAAATATTTCATTTTCTTTGTCAAATTATAAAATCTGGAAAAATGGAAAATTATCTGATTTTGACAATTATAATCCTTTCAGTCTTATTGTGTTAATAATTGTGCAAGCTAAGGCATATCATTGACCTTTCAGTAATAAAACCCCAACTTAGACAATAGACAATAGGTACAGGAGTAGGCCATTTGGCCCTTCGAGCCCGCACCACCATTTAATATGATCATGGCTGATCATCCACAATCAGTACCCCGTTCCTGCCTTCTCACCATATCCCCTGACTCCACAATCTTTGAGCTCTATCTAACTCTCTCTTGAAAGCATCTAGAGAATTGGCCTCCACTGCCTTCTGAGGCAGAGAATTCCACAGATTCACAACGCTCAGGGTGAAAAAGTTTTTCCTCATCTCTGTTCTAAATGGCCTACCCCTAACTTGCCCTGTTTCCTTTCCCAGTTGACAGTTGTATTGAAGTTAACCTTGCCAATCATCTTTGGTCTTACCATCATTGTTTATGTGAACTCTGCCAGTTGACCCACATCTGCATCCAGAGTAAACATTTGCGATGAATCAAGGCTCTTGATTTCCAATATTTGATTGACAGTGATTAAATTGACTAATAGATCATTCATGAATGACAACATCTTGCTGTTCTTTGTCCATCCTAGCATGCTTTTTAAAAACATGTTCTGGTATTGTTTCTTAAATTGCCTGAATCATAGCATCAAGTTGCACAATATTCTTAATCCACATTGTTCATCAAACATTTTACCTTGCAATGTTATCACATGTTCCCATTACATTTCATCCCATTTAAACTTTAAAGGCCTTTTGCAAATATAACTCTCTTCCCTCCACACACCTTCACTTCCTGATTTCTACCTCAAATTATCTTCTCAACCTTTTCTCGAAGACGCATTTAGTCCTTCTCTCTGTCTCAATTGTCTATTCGTTAATATCTTGCACCCATATTCAAGAATACCATGGCCGTGCCTTTGGCAACTTTCTTATATGTTTCACTATGTATTTCTCTACTACTAACTTAATGGAAAAAGTATTTCCCACACTATTTATAACTGTAGTTCCATTTCTGACAAGAACTCTGCATCTGTTAATGTTTTAATCAATTATTTGCTGTATTAGGTTACCATTAAATCCAGCAAAATATTTATTCACCCATTTACTTACTACATCCACTTTGCTCTCTCAAATTCCAGTTTGCACACAGCTGGCAAATTGATACTTCATTATATAAGGCTTGACCAGGATTGCTCCCTGTGCTATGAAGTAGCGAGTTTAGAAAGGTAAAGGAGCTAAATGTATGACTAAGTGGCTGGTGCAGGGGATATAGTTTGAGAAAGAAATTTGAAGTAGAAATCTGCTTGGGAGTGTGTGTGGAGAAAGGGAGTTTTATTAGAAAAAAAAGTTAAAGTTTAAATGGGTTGGAACATAATGGAAATATACAAGTAGGATAACATGTTTGAAGAATAAAGTAGAGATATTTTTTAAATGTAAGGAGACACAAAGTGCTGGAGTAACACAGCGGGACAGGCAGCATCTGTGGAGAGAAGGAATGGGTGAAGTTTCAGGTCGAGACCCTTCTTGTGTGTGAAGGGTCATGAGGGGAATAGATAAATGGGTCTTGTACCCAGAGTAAGGTGAGATGTGAAAGATTTAATAGGTGTATATATGGAACATGCTGCCTGAAGTAGTTGTAGAGGCAGCAAAATACTTTTTTTAAGTGTTTCCATGGTGAATGTCTCTTTGATAACATCAAGCTATATTGCTGGAGCTTCACATTTCTGCCTAATTCACCTGCTCTTTTGAATCATCCTGGAAAGATAATGACAAGCTGTTTATCCCCTACGGGCACCGTCTTAACCACCTTCTTAAATATTCTCTTTTGTATACTTCACCTGCATTTCTGAACAAGTTTTAGATTAGAGATACAGCATGCAAACAGGCCATTCAGCCCAATGACTCCACGCCAGCCATCAATCACCTATTCACCAGTTCTATGTTTATTCCACTTTTGCATCCACTCTACACATTCAGAGAAGTTTTAGAGCGGCCATTTAACCTCAAAACCGCACGTCTTCAGGATGTGAAAGGAAACCAGAGACTAAACATGTGATCTCAGGAAGAACATGCAAACTCCACACACTGTATCCGAGGTCAGCAATGAACCAGGTCTCTGCCACTGTGAGGCTGCAGATCAACCAGCTGTGCTACCGTGCCGCCCATAAGTATGAACTCATGGGCTTCTTTATTAAGATTCAGATCATCTGTTAAGATGATGCTTATTTTTCCTAACATTATCTCTTGCCAAACTCGATTTTGCAAATGCCATTGCGAAACAGTGTAATTGAGTATAATCCCTTCCTATCCTTTTATTCCGTTTTCTTATTTTTTCCTATAAGACGTGTATTTCTGGTCCCCTTACAATCTAATCTAATGTCTCACCTTACATTTTCAAACTTCCCATGAAAATGAAGTGGGAAAATGAAGAAATTCTTTCTGAAGAAATGACTTGCATCTATTCCTGAAGTACACTATTCCATCTCCATTTTTATTCTTAAGTTCTTGAATGTGCCTGGTCTTTTATGTCTTTAGCCGTCCTTTGAATCTTTTCAGTTTGCCCTACCTGTATATTTTGCTTTTCATGCTTCCATCTATACAACAATTGCGTAAAAAATTAGTCCACATATTTGAATCACATTTCTAAAGACATTGATTTTTAATTAATTTTTAACTTGCAAAACAAAAATACAATTATCCATATTTAATGACCAATGTGTTCAATACTGGCTTAGTATAGGGCGTTATTAAAGGTAAATCTGGAAGATTTACACAGTGTTTGTTTGAATGAGTTGTTGTTAACGATGTTAAACTGGGCATGATTTATAGCTCAGACAAGTGCTGAAATGATGCTTTTCTAATTACATTTTTTATTTCAAAAGGGCATGCTTTTGAAATTTCCTAAATGACTTTTTATTCTGAATAGAATTTATCTGCATTGTAATTTGCACTATAATCAATGACACCAATGAAGGCCTCTCTTTGGGACCTAATGTATAATAATTTTCCCATCTGATTCAAGCCAAAGGCAGGGCTCCCAAACTATGGATTATTTTCTATCAGTCTCTTGATGGAAACTATGGATTATTTCCATTCAGTCTCTTGATGGACAAGATTTTATTCTTTGCCTTATGGACCAAGTAATTCTACGATAAGTGTTTTTATAAAATGAATTGGATGGAACGTGATTGATGAATCAAGGAACACTATTTGCATTAAACTGCCGAATTGGTTGTATTGCGATTTCTATTGGGAATCTAAATAAACACTTAAAAATTACTTTTACTACTCCCTGCAGTAGTCGGATATCATCATCTCCTGATTGATTGAAAGATACTGCACAGAAATGGGTCCTTCGGCCACCGAGTCCACGTTAACTATCAATCGCCCGTTCATACTAGTTCTGTGTTATCCCAAACAATTATTTTTATAAAGTGGTTTTTCTACAATCAAAGTTTGTTGGGAACATTTCTATCGCATTATAGCAGAACAGGTATATTTTACTTCATTTGACAGATTATTTTCGTTAAAATCTTATTACCTTTATTTTTGGAACTAACTTCCACCAGGAAATCGTCACTGGAACTTTCAACATTTGCAAATTATGCCAGGAAGGAAAGTGTGAGTAGAATGGTAATTGGGCAAATCATAAGTAAAAGCTTAAGTAAAATATTAGAAACCAATAGAAAGAAAAATCTATGTAAATATTGACTGCTGCCTCACAGCTCTAGTGGCCCTGGTTTTAAAGTGGGATGGACCCTGGTTTGTCTTGTGGACCCAGAGTCTATGATAGATGCTGGTTCTATCTTGACCATCTGTTTTGTGTTGATTGCATGCTCTGCCTGTGACATTGTGACAGAATAAAAATTGAATTAGTGCAAAGGGGATGATTGATAATCGATGTGAACTCAGTGGGCTGAAGCTGCGTCTCACTGTGACTCTTTAATATGATGACTTTATAAAATGTAAGAAAAACAGAAAATTGGGAAGGGAGAATAGAATAAAGGTAGAGGAGTTGGTTTAAAGAAAATGCATGTCTTCACTAACACCTTTGCTAACTTACTTGGAATGAACTGTCATGAGGTTGTGGGCAGATACAGGGCTTGAAATTAGCGGTTGCCCTGGTGCCAATGACCACTCAAACTGCCGCCGGGCAACCTAAACGCGAATCATTTTGCCCGGCTTGATTGCGGGGCAAAGATACTAGGTGTGTGGTGACGAAGGGTCGGAACTAATGATGGGCCCCGCACAGCGGCAGCAGTGGCTGCGACAGTGGCTCCACCGCCTCCTCCTCCCGCACCCCGCCCGACGGAAGGAGACCTCCCTCTCTCTCCCTCCCTCCTCCCGGCCTCGGCGTGCGAGAGGGGTTGTTTTGAAAGTGCCGTTGGCGGATTTGTAAGCAGCGGCCGGCAGGGCCAGCAAATCCGGGGGCCGGGGGGGGGGGGGGCAGAGGGGACACGTCCCCCCCATGTTTTGAGAGGTTGGGGACATCCCCCCACCCCCCCCAAGTCTTTGTCATCTAGATTTTAAAATCTCCGCTTTCCGGTAGACGGTGGAGGTGGGACTACTGATCGAGGGCGCCGATTGGACGAGAGAGACGTCGGTCAGCAGGCAATGGGGCAGGACATGATGATTCAGTGCAATGATTGGAAGAGGGAGACGTGGCACAGACCTGCGCCTCACCCGCAGCCGGAATCAATCCCGGCCCGGCTCTCCTGCACTGTCCCGTCCCCACCCGAGTGCCCCCCCCCCCACGGGTGGCCAGAGACGTCGGCAGTCAGACGGGAGCTGCACCCCCAGGCCCACAGCCAGCGCAGAGAAGCAGCGCTTAACCGAGCTGAACTCTGCCTGTCCCGCCAGGTTAACCTGCCTGGGCTTGCGGGAAATATGGCCAGCGCGGAGAAGCAGCGCGGGTATCCCGTTAGTCCAGTCAGGACCCTGGGCTCCCCTCCCCATCTACCGCCCCCCCCCCAATCTATTTGTGACCCTACCCACCTCGCATTGATTCTCCTGCCATCCCCCCCATCCATCCTACACTGGACCCCCAATTCATCCTGTATTGACCCCCCCTTCCCATCCATTTTGCACTTCTCCGCCCATTCATACTGCACTGAACCTCCCATTCATCCCGTACTGACCCACCCCCCATTTACCTTGCACCAGGCACATGCAGTGAGTAATCAGCCAGGGTAGGCAGTGGCTTTTAAAAATCTTGAAAACCGCACATGTGCAGATTATTCTCTCCCCGGTGAGCTGTCAGTCGGCTTTTTTTAAATCTTGAAACTGCACATGCGCACATTGTTCCCTCCCCGGTAAACTGCCGGTCGGCATTTTTTTAATCTTGAAAACCACGCATGCGCACACTGTTCCCTCACCAGTGAACTGTCATTCGGCTATTTTTAAATCGTGGAAACCGCGCATGCGCAGATTGTTCTCTCGACTTTTATCATGTAATTTGTTTTCAATATGTCCTATCCCTTAATAAAGTATTTAAAAACATATAGCTCAAATATTACTTACCATATTATTTGTGGACAAAATCCATTCTGCAGCAAAAATATCCATAAGGTTGCTTCGTGAAACGCTTCAGGTAATCACTATCCACCGCTGAAAAGCCCGCTAAGAAACTTGTGCCTGCGCATGCGCAGTAGGCTGGTACGCATGCGCAGTGCGCAGCGCAGCATATGCACACAGTTCTCGGTGTAAAGGCAGAGTTTCAGCTGCCTTTACGGACCGTTCACACTGATGGCTTGAAGCAGCGTCGACGGCACGTGAGTACCACATATTTCCGCGTTTAAAACGTACTGCTGATGAAAAGCAGGGAGAATTATGCCTCCCTAAGAGATTGATCTCTTAGGAAGGCATAATTCTCCCGTGACTTTACTATTTATGACCATTTTATATATGTTTTATATATGTTTTATATATATTATTTATATATAAAATAATTACTATTTTATAATTTTAGTCAGGGTAGGCACTGCCTACCTTGCCTACCCTGACGGCACGTGCCTGCCTTGCACCAATCCCTCTCCACCCTGTACTGATTTTATACATCTTTTACTGATCCGCTCTTCATCCTGTACTGATCCCCTACTGCATCCTGTACTGATTCCCTCATGCATCCTGTACTGATTCCCTCATTTATCCCGTACTGATCCCCCAATCATCCTATACTGATCCCCGCATTCATCCTGTAGTGATCCCCCATTCATCCTGCACAGACCCTCCGATCCACACCGTCCTGACCACCCCCCCCCCCCCCACCCATTCATCCTGTACTGATCCCACCATTCAAAAAGAATGAGGGTAACAGTCTGAAGAAGGGTCTCGACCTGAAACATTGCCTATTTCCTTCGCTCCATAGATGCTGCCTCACCCACAGTTTCTCCAGCATTTTTGTCTACCCCCCATTCATCCTGTACTGACCCCCCATTCATCCTGTACTGATCCCCCCCCATCCATGTACTGAGCCCTCCATTCAAAACCACTGACATCCCTCTTGCTCTCCCCTCACAATTTTACATTGTCCAACCAACACGTACTAATTCACCTGCCTCAATCCATCCATTCCGCACCGATTGTCTTCTCAACCCCCCTTCCCCCCCCCCTCCCCCGCCATCTATCCACCCCACATTGATTCACCCCCCCCCCCGACCCTATTGTGCTTCATGGTCTTCAGAACGAACATTGACTATGTTTGATAATGGAATGCAATCAAATGTGTTATAATTCCCAATGTTATTATTTCTTTTGATACCTTTAAACATATTACCAAAAGAACATTTGCTGCAGTTATGTCCTTTGGCCATCTCAGTTATGTCCTTTGGTCAGTTAGTATAATGTTTAACCTGTCTGATGGGTATAGTCGGTTTTAACAGCTATTATCATAAAAATCGTTTAGAAATTTCCTTGCAACCTGTATATTTTGTTATGGATAAATTATGTGGGAAGCGAGAGTGTTTCTGTACCAATAGAAATAACGACCCATGCTAAGGTCATGTCATGATCATTTTCGGCCCTTCACAGAGAACATACTTGCATCAATCTGTAGTGTGCATGGTTAAGCATATATGTTATCATGGTCCAGGATTTATTGACACAGGTTGATCATATGCTGAATAATCCAACCACATTTTTGTTTGGAAGTGGAAAGAACTAATAGAAATTGCATTAATAACAATGTGTAAAAAGAGTTGAGATATTGTATTATAATTTTGCTGCATGTCTTTGTGGTATATATCATGTCTTGATTGGTGAATATGTTTAGTTTGTGAGTTATTTGAAGCAGAAATAATATGTCAATGTAGACAAAAGTGCTGGAGAAACTCAGCGGATGCGGCAGCATCTATGGAGCGAAGGAAATAGGCAACATTTCGGACCGAAACCCTTCTTCAGACTGGTGGGTTTCGGCCTGAAACGTTGCCTATTTCCTTCGCTCCATAGTTGCTGCTGCACCCGCTGGGTTTCTCCAGCACTTTTGTCTACCTTCGATTTTCCAGCAACTGCAGTTCCTCTTAAACATAATATGTGAATGCTTCATTGAGCATAATTACGACTGATAACTACGCACTTCGTCCGAGCACATTATCGCACGCGTCATGCAAACCATCTTAAATTACCACCTAAACTGTTATTTGGCAACCTAAAAAGCTGTCACGGTTGCCCGGCTGGCAACAGGGAAAAAACGTTAAGTGAGAGCCCTGAGATACCATCAGAAGGCATTTGAACAGGTACTTGATAAGAAAGATGTCAAGGGATGCAGACCTAATGTGGGCAAATGGGATTAGCATAGACAGACATCATGGTTGGCATGGATAAGGTGGGCCCTAAAGGTCATGTCTATGCTGTGTGATTCTATGAACATTGCAGAGTTTTTAAAATAAATGGTTCCTTGTGCTTGCTCAAGAAGACAAGGATGATTGTAGTTGGTGGATTGATACAATGTATCAATCAGATGAGGGGCTTGGCTTTGTAAGAGAAAGGCATTTCATGGCATTTCTACCCCAATAATAGGAGTGATTAATTAATGCAACAATGCTGGGGTGGATAAGTTTATGTTCACTGCCAATGCTTAGCTTGCAGATTTATACAGCTGGCAGCATGCCTGAGTGATCGACCAAAGAGTATATCTCTTTCACAAACAACATGATTGCTGAAATTGTACATAATTCAATTTGAACATGCAGCACTTTGTCTCGCTTGCAAGATTCTATTTAATTTAGCTTTAGTGTTTAATTTAAGTTTTACCTTTTCAATAAATGAGACTGGTTCCATTGTTCAAGGCAAATGCCACAGCCTTACTTGCTATTTCTTACTACCTGGTTTGTTGATTTGAATTAAAATAGCTGAAGTTGTTGAGCATATATAACCTATAATCTTCAGGAAACCCTTTTTGATGTAAAATACATAGCAAATATTTCTATGAATCCGAGAAAAAAAATCTCATTTAAGGGAAATACTTGCGTTAAATCTAAAGTTTTCTCAATCAAATTGTTTCTATTATCATAGGGAGGTTATGCATAAATGAGTTTATCATAAGTAGGTTCCATATGAATGTGTATGGGTTGCACATGAGAAGTTGCTGAATCTTATAATATTTAAGAATATGTCCATGTTATTGAAAATTTGCCAATAAAAGATTAGTCTAATTTAAGGAAGAGCAAGAAGCGAGTCCTTAACCATGATCTGTTGTGCAAGTTCCATGAAGGACAGTTTATGATTATGGTTGCTGTTAAAAGTACCATGTGTGCTAAGATTATTTAGCATATTTATAGTATTGATTTTTTTAAAATTTAGTTTACTAAGTTTGAAGAGTTTTGCAGAGATAGTGTAATATTTTTCCAGTGCTTTGCATTGCCTCATTGTAGGCTTTTCAGTTGTCAAAATTATGTAGATGGGGAAACTCATTGCTGCCTGGTGGAATATGTTTTGTGTTTAGTCTGGGGGTTCCACCTTGAATACTTTTTTCCTCAATCAAACAAAGACTTTGTTGATGCACTGGACGTAATGGTGACACACTCTTCCAACTACTCTAATTCTCCCCTTTATCCACTCTTGCTCTCCCCTTTATCTGCTCCCGCGCCCTCCCCCTCGGTCCCCTCTGCTGCCTTTCTCCTCGGCCCCCTCTCTTGTTCACCTATCCCTTTCCTTCTAGCCCTCAAAATGCGCATAGTAATCAAATATTGACAAACACGAAAGATAGACACAAAAAGCTGGAGTAACTCAGCGGGATCGACAGAATCTCTAGAGAGAAGGAATGGGTGACGTTTCGGGTTGAGACCCTTCTTCAAACTGGTTAGGGATAAGGGAAACAAGAGATATAGACGGTGATGTGGAGAGATAAAGAGAAATGAATGAAAGATATTCAAAAAACGTTGCGATGACAAAGGAAGCAGGCCATTGTTAGCTGTTTGCAGGGTGAAAATGAGAACCTAGTGCGACTTGGGTGGGGGAAGGAGAGGGAGAGGGAGAGAGAGGGGGAGAGGGGGAGAGAGAGAGAGAACACGCCGGGGCTAACTGAAGTGAGAGAAATCAATATCCATCCCACAGGGCTGTAAGCTGCCCAAGTTAAATATGAGATGGTGTTCCTCCAATTTGCATTTAGCCTTACTCTGACAATGGAGGAGACCCAGGACAGAATGGTAGGACCCAGGACAACAAATTGAAGAACATCAAACTTCAGGGCAGGTGGTCTGAAGCACATTGTTCTCAACCAGTTTATAGATTTTAATAGCTTGAAACTTAAAACAAAAATAGTCCTTAAGTTGAGGCTTTTCCAAAATTTGTTTATAAAATGTCTTTAGGATTTCCTTGCCAAGAAGAACCTATTGATACCATGATGACGAGGAGGATGAGATTGATGTGGCTTGGGGAAATGTATTGAAAACTATGGGATGCACTGCCAATTATCTTGTTGATTAACATCAATCAATGTAAAAGGATAATGCAATATTATCATCAGTCGGGATACTTTTATGGAACCTGTAGTATATTATTTGTGGTAAGAAGAGGACTGAATGAATCAATGGTAATAGCAAGAGATGCTAAAGATACATTGAGGTTGGAAAAAAATGTTTGTTATATTAAAGTAGAGATATTTGGCAGCCTGTTGAATGCTAATTTATTTTTCATGTGTCATTTATGTTGAGGAAGATGGGCACAGGAAAGAACATAAGACATAACAAGTGAAAGAGAGGAAAATTCCTCCTTGTCATCTTGCACCCTACCAGCCATCACATACAACAAATGCTATGACATTTTCTCCGCCTCCAATGGGATCCACATCTTCCCATCTCCTCCCCTCTCGCTTTCCGCAGAGACCGGTCCCTCTGTAACTCCCTGGTCAATTCTTCCCTTCCCACCCAAACCACCCCCTCCCTTGGTACTTTCCCTTGCAACCGCAGGAAATCAAAGTCAAAGTCAAATTTATTCGTCACGTGCACCCGAAAGTTCAGTGAAATTAATTTGCCAACAGCGATACACTTAAAAAGAACACACAATACACAATAGAATTGAACACAAACATCCACCACAGCATTCTTCGCAGTGGTGGAAGGCAATAAAGTTCAGCCAGTCCTCCTCCTTTGTTAATCCGTGGTTGGGGCCGCTACGGACAGCACGATGTACACGCCCTCTCAACGGGATGATTTAAACTCCGACGTCGGGACGGTCGAACACACTTCGCGGCGCGGTGAGTGCCCGAATCGGCACTTTCCTACCAGAGACTGCAGCTTCAGGATGCTACACTTGTCGCTTTACCTCCCCCCTGACTCCATCCAAGGACCCAAGCAGTCTTTCCAGGTGAGGCACCTGCACCTCCTCCAACCTCATCTAATGCATTTGCTGCTCTGGGTGTCAGCTGCTCTACATGGGTGAGACCAGGCACAAGCTTGCCGATCGCTTCACCCAACACCTCCGCACAGTTCGCATTAACCAACCTGATCTCCAGGTGGCTCCGCATTTCAACTCCCCCTCCCATTCCGAATCCGACCTTTCTGTCCTGAGCCTCCGCCATGGCCAGAGTGAGTCCCACCGCAAATTGGAGGAGCAGCACCTCATATTTCGCTTGGGTAGTTTACACCCCAGCGGTTTGAACATTGACTTCTCCAATTTTAGGTAGTCCTTGCTTTCTTCATCCTTCCTCTCCCCTTCCCAGCTCTCCCACAGCCCACTGTCTCCGCCTCTTCCTTTCTTCTTCCCGCCCCCCCCCCCCCACCCCCACATCAGTCTAAAGAAGGGTCTCGACTCAAAACGTCACTTATTCCTTCGCTCCAGAGATGCTGCCTCACCCGCTGAGTTTCTCCAGCATTTTTGTCTACATTCGATTTTTCCAGCATCTGCAGATCTTTCTTAAAAAATTCAGACACTTGATCAGATTATCACTGACTACTTAGGTGTGAGCATTTTCATGGCAGATTTGAGTTTAAGTAGATTTTGGAGCGGAATTTGCTTTTGCTTGAAATGATTAAAATATACAGTACTGTGAAGTTAGTATACATGCTTAAGATATAAAAATATAATTTAACACTTGGGTTCAGCGTATAGTTGAAGCATAATTAAGAATTGACAGCCAAGAGTTTGGATTTTTCTGTTCATTTTTGTTTGTTTTAAATGTTCGTGGAATATTGAAGCATGTTGTCCACACTAAAAGATGATATGGTGTTTGAGTGCTGTCGATTGAACTATTTTCTGATCGAAAATACTACAACTTAAGGTAGTTTGTTGGATTAATGATATAGAAACTGTTACTCCAGCTTAGATTGAGGAACAGGAAACTATGTGAGACAACATGAGGTTTAAAATTAGACCTGTTGCATTATGTTTGAATTATATATTTTTTTAAGAGAAATTAACATACCAGAATCATCGAATTGTTACAGTGCAGGAGGAACCATTTTTGCCCCTTGAATCTGTCTCAGCTCTTGGTAGCGCAATCTACTAAACTTGTTCCCTATTCTTTTTCCAGGTTTGCACATAGACTTCAAATATTTAGCAAATTCCTTCTTGACAATCGCAAACTGTACTCTCTCCAGTTTTAGGCAGTGGGTTACAGATTGTAACTGCCCATGGTGTAAAACATTTTCCCCACATCATTCTGGATCTTAATTACATTAAATCTGTATTGTCTGACCCTCGACACCTCTCCATTTCAGGATACAGATTTTATTCATTTGTCTTGCTTAAATCTTGTATGGTTGATGAAATTGTCATTCCCACTTGTTAAAAGCTGACTCAGACTGGATAAGTTATGTACTTTAACCTCTGCCGGTTTATCTAAGTATTTAATGAATTTCATGTTTTATGCCATCTTTGCAACCTTCCCTTTTGTTGGTTATTGTCAGCATCCTCTTGATAAATTCAGCAGCAAAGTGTTTATTAACTATTTCAGCCATGACCTTAGTCTCATTGCAGAGGGAGGTTGGTCTTAACTAATTAGACCAAACTCTTTGTACCATTTTCTATTTATGAGCTGAGAGATCCTTTTTACATGAGTCTATAATTTCATCCAGAGTATTTGCTTTTTCACTCTTCTGTGAATTGCTGCTTCACAGCCTGGATGACCCAGCTGCAACTGGCCATTTTATGTGGCCTTCAGCTTAATTAAAATTGGGTATTGCAATGTCCTGATTGGGCTACATGCTGAGCACAAGTGCTGTGAGCTTTCAGTATTCAATCTGCTTCTAATTTGTAATATTAACCTGATGTGTCAAACAGTCCCTTTGTCAACTTCATCATATTACCCGTCTCCTTCATCTGTCAAGAGGTTCTGGCTTTTGCTGTGACTTTTTGACTCGGTGAGGATTACCTAGACTATATTCACATTTTTTTCTTTAAATCTTATGCATTGTTCTACTCCGTGCCAGTATTTTATTTCAATTAACCGGGGACAGTTCTCTCCTCCATGCCATTGAAGTTGCCTTTATTTCAGTTGAGAAGTTCTGTTCGTCCTTGGCCATTTCAAATCTTGATTTACAGTACTACTAGCACTGTATCCCATGTGTTCCCAGACTAACCCTGGTACATTTCATTCCTAGGAGCACATCCATCACTGTTATCTTCCACTGATTATCCTACAAATTCCTGGCCTTTCATTGTCCTCAAACATTGTTCCTAATAAAGTTGGAGTTACCAGTTGCTTTACATCTCTTAACTCATTCTGTAATCTCACACTAGATTTGCAGTTCTACCTCCTAGTCACTATTTTGTGACTAGGAGAAAATGCCCAGTTTCGTATTGTTTCCTATCTTAAACGTTATGAGTAGAGCCTTTGTCTCTTGAAGAATATTTCCCATGTCTTCCTTAAGTATGCAGTAACTACTATCACACCTTCTCTTTTTATCCTTCCCTGTCTTTCCTGGACATTTTGTAACTCAAAATATTTATTGCCATAGCTTTCCCATTTTTATTTAGACCCATATCTTAGTAATCAAGTAATCACCATTATTTAATTTCCTATATCTATTTGCACCTGCAGCACACCGACCTATGACATAACCACACTTACATGCAGTTGTGCACTACATGCTAAGCTCATCTTTGGCTTTGATGTAGTCTGTACCTGCTCCTTCTTCCTAGAATGCTGCTTCTTCATTGAGTTATCATTGGAGTCTCAACTATAAGGTGGCTTACACATGATCTTGTATAAAGTGGAACATCACTGCATGCAGTTTTCTGCAGGAAGTATAAATTTGTAATGTATATTGGCCTGATGATTTAATACAGGAAGGTGCAAAAAAGACAGAGTCTAAGTTATTTTAGATCATTATGAAATCAAGTGTGACGAGCTGGAACATAAACAGCAAAAGAAAGTGGAAGCAGACATTTCAGCCCATCATACGTGCCACGCCATTCAGTAATATCATTGCTAACCTTTTCCCTCAGTGTCATTTTCCTGCACTGACCCCAGAGCCCTTGATTCCTTTTTTGGAAATACATCGAGTGATGGAGTTTTTCTAATTCATGGGTTGAACTCCAAAGATCACTTTGCGACTGTAGGTCTTGGAATCTTGACCAATGGAAAAAAAACGTTGGTGGGGGGACCTGACCTGAAAAGACGTATGCATGCAAAAGTACTTGTATCGGTGCTGGGTCTCACTGTTGTCGTAATCGTAATTAATTTATTAGCCAAGTATGTTTTGCAACATACAAAGAATTTGATTTTGCCTTACAGTCATACCAAAAAAAGCAACAAGACGTACAACAATATGCAAATTAACATAAACATCCACCACAGTGGCTCCACCAAATTACCCACGGTGATTGAAGGCAATAAAGTCTTATCTTCTTTCCGCCTTTTCCCCTGCGGTCAGGGCAGTTGAACTATCCGCAGTCGGGGCGGTCGAAGCTCCTGCGGCTTGGAGCTCCTTGGCAAAGGGACCGCCAGCTCCACAATGATAAGTCCGCAGGCTATCGTGGTTGGAGCTCCCCAGCACGAGGCCGCCAGCTCCACGATGTTAGGCTGCAGTGATACGATACGAAAAAAGTTGCATCTCTGTCGAGGAGAGATTTTAAAAGGTTTTCCCCACCCCCCACATAATACAAAACTAAAGGTACACTAAAACATACATTTACAACAGACTAAAATCAACAAAGAAGAAAAAGACGAGACAGACCGTTGGAAGAGGCAGCCATTGTTCTGCGCCACCTGCTGGTCCATTAATTATATTAACAATTTAAATGTAAATATAGGTGGCATTGTTAGTAAATTTGCGGATTACACTAAAGTTGGTGATATAGTTGACGGTAAAGAAGATTATCCAAGATTACAACGGGATTTTGATCAACTGGACCAAAGGGCTGAGGAATGGCTGATGGAATTTTAATTCAGATAAAGATGAGGTGTTGGTAAGACAAGCCAGAACAGGACTTGCACAATACATTCTGGAGCCCTGAAGAGTGTGGTAGAACAGAGACAAAAAGGTGCAGGTACATGATTCTGTGAAAGTGGTTATACAGGTAGACATGGTGGTGATGAAAATATTTGGCACACTTGCCTTTGTTAGTCAGCGTCTCGAGTACAGGATCAACACAAAAGTCATGGAGTATCTCATTGGCCAGGCAGCATCTCTGGAGAAAAAGGATAGGTTATATTTTGGGTTGGGACCTTTCTTCAGACTGAAAAAGGAAAAGCATCGATTAATCAAAGATAATCAGTTGATCTTTCTCAGAACTTTGACTGCATAGGCTGGGTATGTTTTCCTTGGAGTATGTGACTGAGGAAGAGCCTGATGAGATCTACAGAGCTATGAGATAGCAGATGTGTCCAAAGCCTAATGGCATTTGTTTAAGATCACGAGTAGGAGGTATAGAGGAATTGGGAGAAGAATATTTCACCAAGGGCTTAGTTGGAATTTGCAATGCATGGAGTGGTGATGGCAGATTCGCCATATTTAAATATCCAAATGAGTACTTGAATTGCCTTGGCATCCAAGGTGATGAAACAAATGGAATTCATATAGATAGATACTTGATGGTTGGCATGTTCATTGTGGGCCAAATGGTATGTTTCTGTGCTGTATGAATGCAAATGAGATGGAAGATTAGATATGTGAATCAGTTACTGTGAAATATTAGTGGGTAACAAAGATTGTTGATAGGATGAAGTACAAAACATACATTGTATTTTGCAAAGTCTGCGATAATGTATCAGCTGATGATACAAAATTTGGTGGTTTTGCAGATAATGAAGATGGTTGTAGCAGGATCTGGATCGATTGGCCAGGTGGGTGGCGGAATGGTTGGAATTTAATACAGAGAAGTGTGGGGTGTTGCATTTTGGGATGTCGAACAAGGTAAATGGTAGGCCTCTGGGTAGTGTTGTCGAGTAGAGGGGTCTAGGAGTACAGGTGCATGGTTGCTTGAAGGTCGAGTCGCAGGTAGATAAGGTGGTCAAAAAGGCTTTTGTCACTTTGGCCTTTATCAGTCAGAGTATTGAGAAGTTGGGAGGTCATGTTGCAGATTTATAAGACGTTGGTGAGACCGCATTTAGAATATTGTGTTCAGTTCTGGCCATCATGTTATAGGAAAGATATTGTCAAGCTTGAAAGGGTTCAGAGAAGATTTACGAGGATGTTGCCAGGATTAGAGCGTGAGCTATATGTAGAGGTTGTGTAGGCTGGGGCTCTATTCCATGGAGCGCAGGAGGATGAGAGGAGATCTTATAGAGGAATACAAAATGATGAGAGGAATAGATCGGGTAGATGCACGGAGTCTCTTGCCCACAGTAGGGGAATGGACCAGAGGACAAAGGTTCAAGGTGAAGGAGAAAAGATTTAATAGAAATCCGAGGGGTAACTTTTTCACACAAATGATGGTGGGTGTATGGAACAAGCTGCCAGAGGAGGTAGTTGAGGCTGGGACTATCCATTTGGATGGATATGGACCAAGCGCAGGCAAGTAGGACCACTGTAGCTGGGACATTGTTGGGCGGTGTGGGTGAGTTGGGCCGAAGAGCTTGTTTCCACATTGTATCACTCTCTGACTCTATGACTCATACATAGATGATTGAATAATCAATAGTAAAAGCAAACATGACAAATATTTGCTAGGTTATACATATAACAATACAGCACATGAACAGGCCTTTCAACCCATAAGGTCAATAGACAAAAGGTGCAGGAGTAGGCCATTCGGCCCTTCGAGCCAGCACTGCCATTCAATGTGATCATGGCGGATCATCCCAAATTAGTACCCCGTTCCTGCCTTCTCCCCATATCCCCTGACTCCGCTATCTTTAAGAGCCCTTTCTAGCTCTCTGCCTCAGAGAACCGGCCTCCACCGCCCTTTGAGGCAGAGAATTCCACAGACTCATAACTGTCTGTGAGATAAAGTATTTCCTCGTCTCCGTTTTAAATGGCTTACTCCTTATTCTTAAACTGCAACCCCTGGTTCTGGACTCCCACAACATCGGGAACATGTTTCTTGCCTCTAGGGTGTCCAAACCCTTAATATTCTTATGTGTTTCAATAAGATTCCCTCTCATCCTTCTAAACTCCTGAGTATACAAGCCTAGCCGCTCCATTCTCTCAACATATGGCAGTCCCGCCATTCCTTGTTCTGTCAATTAACCTTATAAACCTACGCTGCACTCCCTCAATAGCAAGAATGTCCTTCCTCAAATTAGGGGACCAAAACTGCACACAATACTCCAGGTGTGGTCTCACTATACAACTGCAGAAGGACCTCTTTGCTCCTATACTCAACTCCTCTTGTTATGAAGGCCAACATGCCATTCGCTTTCTTCATTGCCTGCTGTACCTGCATGCTTGCTGTCATTGACTGATGAACAAGGTCCTCCCCAGATCCCGTTGTGCTTCCCCTTTTCCCAACTTGACACCATTTAGATAATTGCCTTCCTGATAATTGCCTACCAAAGTGGATAACCTCATATTTATCCACATTAAACTGCATCTGCCCACTCACCCAACCTGTCCAAGTCACCCTGCATTCTCATAGCATGTCTGTTCTGACATGCTGCCAGGATAAACCAATCTTATCTGCAGGCACATGATTCATCTCTCTATCGAAAAACCTGGTAGTGGACCTTTGCTGATACCCCAGTCACCCACTTGAATCAATAATCTGCTATTGCTTAAGGATCTTACAGTTACATTTGAGGGAATCAATTTAGTAGCCATTATACAATCTATAATTTACTGCCTTCATTGGAACATTTTACTGACACATTTCAATTTATAAGATAACAAAAATTGCAAGAAAGTTTCTAGATGTTTTGCATGAGTCACAAAAACAAAGAAAAGTAATTGGGCAGCTGCAACCAGTGTTCAGCAAGGTAAATGGCATTTTGGACTTTATTGCATTGTTGCAATTTTACCGGTACTTGTGAGGTCACAGCTAGAGTACTGTACACAGTTCATGTCCCCTTATTTGAGAATGGATATAATTCATAGCTTGAGAGGGTTTCCCAATTTCAGAAAATGAGATAAATTAGATCTATTTTCTTTGGCATTTTGAAGAATGAAGGAAAATCTTAATCTTACCAAAGATAGGTCGTTGGGGTATTCAAAGAAAAAATAGATAATTCCTTGATCTTTCAAAGGTCAAAGGGCAGTGAGGTTCTCGCAGTGAAGTGGAAATTGTCCTGGGTCAGATCAGTATGATCATAATGAGTGATAGGGCAGTCATGAACACATATATTGCAGAGTGGCACTTGATTATCAATCAGAGAGCTACTTTTTGAATAATATGTTAAATATAATGGGTGATAAAATCAAAATATTTTAACACAATATTTTTGTTTCATTTTCTCACTTGAGTAACTGTTGAATCATGGCCATTTGGCATATTGCTCTAAGTAGAATCTTTTGTTGAATCTTCAGCCTACTATTGAAGTGGCTTATCTGAAAAATTGAATCCTTGGTGTAGTTGGACAACAAGGTTGGGTTCCATTGCTATCTCCTTGTTCGATACTTTAGTCCCTGCTGTTACATCTTACATTCTGCCATAGAATATTTGAACATTTTTGTTTTAAGTCACAACCTCTTTTCATTGAGATATAAATTATAGGAATCTACTTCAATCGCCATTGGTCCAAATCTGCAATTTTTTAATTTAATGTGTTTAGATAAATAAGTGTGTTTAGATCGGTGTGCGGTAAAGAAGTATTGCTTTTCTGAGTAATGCATGCTTAATATTAAATAATGCAATCATACTGATTTTTTTTTAAATAACAGAGGCACTTGTTATTTTGTTAAAGGACGATATAGACAGTCTGAGCCCAGTTCTCAGGGACAACCCCCCGCTTCATGAAGAAGTAAAAGCCTGGGTTAAAGAACAAAAGGTTCAGGAAATTTTTATGCAAGGTATTATTTTGTGTTTATCTCGTCGTCTTACAGTAGAATTATTAAGCTCCATTGTATTCTTTATTTAATTTTCACAGGATATGGAATGGTTTCAGCCGGAATTAGGCCAAATGGCCTTTTGAGTATGGATTGACTATTTCCACAATCCAGCAAATCCCTCTTTCCTGTACTCCCTCCCACTTTTGCAATTTTATTCTTTCAAATACTTATACAGCTCCCTTCTGAATAGTACTATTGAATCTACATCCGCTAGCTCAACCAGTAGTATATTGCACTTTGATTTTAAAAGATTCTCCTGTCTTCCTCTACTTTGACGATTCTGTGTCCCCGGGTTCTGGCCTCCTCAGCTTCTATCTACTCTGTCTATACCCTTCACAATTTTATATACTTCCATCAGATCCTCTTTCAACCTCCTCTGTTCCAAGGTCACCCCAACTTCTTCACTGTCCAACCACTTCACTGAAGCCCTTCAACCCTGGAGTTATTTTAGTAAATCTAATCTGTAAAGCCTTTATGAACCAGAAACATCTCTCCCTCTTTTTTGTTTTAAATGGACAATCCTATATTCTTTTGACCATTTTGCAACCTCCCCTGTCACTTTTAAAGGAATTGTGCATATCCCCAGATATCTGTGTTCTGGTAAAGCTTTTGAAATTATGCCTTCTCGTTTATATCACACCTTCTTCCTTCCAAAATGTAATTTGTTATATTTGTCAGTATAATATTTTAATCTGCTCTCCTCTGTCATTTTTAGCAATCTACCCCTAATACTCACTTGAAGGGAAATGTAATGCACATTTTCTGCATTACACAGAACAAATGCCAGCAACATTCTTTCAGCAAACTAGCAACCACTTATTCCTTAAACATGCAGATACAGTAGAAATTGAAACATCTGAATCATTTAAGACATTCTGCCAGTTGAAAAGATTAACTATTACTCCCAGTTTTCTATTAATTAGCTACTTTCCCCCCCTGTGACTACATCTCTTTATTTCAAAGCTTTCAATCTTGATGAAAGACCTCTTATGTTATGCCTCATCAAGCCAAAGTCCATAAAAAGCATCAACTACATTTCCCTCCTCAACCATCTTCATTACTTTGTCAAAAGACATTGTCAATAGATGAACATGTTTGTGTTGAATAATTTCATGCCATCTTTCTCTGATCAATCCACACGTCCCACATGTCCATATGACATATTCTGCTCCTAACATATTGTTTGTCAAACTTTCCTCAATGCGAAATGTAAGATGACCAGACTGCAGTTATTAGGTTTATCATATAACCATATAACAATTACAGCACGGAAACAGGCCATCTCGGCCCTTCTAGTCCGTGCTGAACACTTGTTCTCCCCTAGTCCCATCTACCTCTGGCATTAGTATACAAACTTAAAGCATACGGTATTAGGGGTTCAGTATTGATGTGGATAGAGAACTGGCTGGCAAAAGGAAGCAAAGAGTAGGAGTAAACGGGTCCTTTTCACAATGGCAGGCAGTAACTAGTGGGGTACCGCAGGGCTCAGTGCTGGGACCCCAGCTATTTACAATATATATTAATGATCTGGATGAGGGAATTGAAGGCAATATCTCCAAGTTTGCGGATGACACTAAGCTGGGGGGCAGTGTTCGCTGTGAGGAGGATGCTAGGAGACTGCAAGGTGACTTGGATAGGCTGGGTGAGTGGGCAAATGTTTGGCAGATGCAGTATAATGTGGATAAATGTGAGGTTATCCACTTTGGTGGCAAAAACAGGAAAGCAGACTATTATTTAAATGGTGGCCGATTAGGAAAAGGGGAGATGCAGCGAGACCTGGGTGTCATGGTACACCAGTCATTGAAAGTAGGCATGCAGGTGCAGCAGGCAGTGAAAAAAGCGAATGGTATGTTAGCTTTCATAGCAAAAGGATTTGAGTACAGGAGCAGGGAGGTTCTACTTCAGTTGTACAGGGTCTTGGTGAGACCACCTGGAGTATTGCGTGCAGTTTTGGTCTCCAAATCTGAGGAAGGACATTATTGCCATAGAGGGAGTGCAGAGAAGGTTCACCAGACTGATTCCTGGGATGTCAGGACTGTCTTATGAAGAAAGACTGGATAGACTCGGTTTATACTCTCTGGAATTTAGGAGATTAAGAGGGGATCTTATAGAAACTTACAAAATTCTTAAGGGGTTGGACAGGCTAGATGCAGGAAGATTGTTCCCGATGTTGGGGAAGTCCAGGACAAGGGGTCACAGCTTAAGGATAAGGGGGAAATCCTTTAAGACCGAGATGAGAAAGACTTTCTTCACACAGAGAGTGGTGAGTCTCTGGAACTCTCTGCCACAGAGGGTAGTTGAGGCCAGTTCATTGGCTATATTTAAGAGTGAGTTGGATGTGGCCCTTGTGGCTAAGGGGATCAGAGGGTATGGAGAGAAGGCAGGTACGGGATACTGAGTTGGATGATCAGCCATGATCATATTGAATGGCGGTGCAGGCTCGAAGGGCTGAATGGCCTACTCCTGCACCTAATTTCTATGTTTCTATGTTTCTACCTGCACTCAGACCATAACCCTCCATTCCTTTCCCGTCCATATACCTATCCAATTTATTTTTAAATGATTAAATCGAATCTGCCTCCACCACTTCCACTGGAAGCTCATTCCACACAGCTACCACTCTCTGAGTAAAGAAGTTCCCACTCATGTTACCCCTAAACTTCTGTCCCTTCATTCTCAAATCATGTCCTCTTGTTTGAATCTTCCCTACTCTCAATGGAAAAAGCTTATCCACGTCAACTCTGTCTATCCCTCTCATCATTTTAAAGACCTCTATCAAGTCCCCCCCTTAACCTTCTGCGCTCCGAAGAATAAAGACCTTCCATGTCAACTCTGTCTGTCCCTCTCATCATTTTAAAGACCTCTATCAAGTCCCCCCCTTAACCTTCTGCGCTCCGAAGAATAAAGACCTAACTTGTTCAACCTTTCTCTGTAACTTAGTTGCTGAAACCCAGGCAACATTCTATCTCTGCTCCCTTTTTTTAACGAGGATGTAACATTTATGATTTTCCAGTTCTTGGCACCACTTTTTCATCCGTTTATGTTTGGAAGCATGAGGACAGGTTCTACAAAATATTTCCTTCATAGTCTTTCATCAGCTATGCCTCTCCTTTTTGCACCCTTTCCTATTTACAAGCTCGGAATATTTTGGGGTTACCTTCATTATTTACTGCCATCTTTACTCACAATGTCTTTGTTTCACATGTACTTTTTAAAATTCTCTCTATAACCTCCTGTAATCTGGTTGGTTCTTGAATGTTAGCAACCTGACTGCTATTCTTTTTTTTGCTCTAGTTTTCACTACTTTTTTAATCATCCAAACAGTCTGTTCTTTGCTTTCACTACCTTTCTCTCTAAAAGGATGTTCTTATTTTTGGCTGATATATCCCCATCTTAAACTTAAAGGTCTCCGGTTGTTCAACTACTTACTGTGTTGTCTGCTGAGCTTTGATTCCCTTTAAACCAGCCATTCTCTCATCCCAATAAAATTGGTCCTTCTCCAGTAACTTTTTAATCTCGGAATAGTTAATGTTCTTTTCCATATTCAAGCTGATTGTTATGATAATAGCACTGTTTCATTGTCATTTCTAAAGCTTAGATACGTGCATGATAATTTTAAAAAGAGTCAATTATTTTAGGATGATTTATTCAACTTTTACAACATCAAAATTGATGCAAAACATTATTTCTGGCCCATTCTCTTCCTATGCGATGACTAGTTGCTCAATTTGTGCTTTACTCCTTGCAGGTCCCTATTCCTTGAACGGTTATAGAGTACGAGTGTACAGGCAAGATTCTGCCACCCAGTGGTTCACTGGTATCATTACTTACCATGATCTTTTAAGTCGCACTATGATCGTGATGAATGACCAGGTAAATAGATTTGAGGAAATGCTTATTTGGGCTGCATGAATTTGTTCATTATCTTTTGAAAAATGAAATGCAAGCAAATTTCAGCTAAATTAACCGTTCCGTAACTTTGCATATTTTATGATTATACAGTGCCCTCCATATGGTTTGGGACAAAGACCCATCATTTATTTATTTGCCTCTGTACTCTGCAATTTGTGATTTGTAATAGAAAAAAATCACCTGGTTAAAGTGTACATTGTCAGATTTAATTAAAGAGTATTTTTATACATTTTGATTTCACCATGTATAAACTACAGCTGTGTTTATACATAGTCCCACCATTTCAGGGCACCATAATGTTTGGGATACATCGTTTCACAGGCGTTTGTAATTGCTCAGGTGTGTTTAAATGCCTCCTTAATGCACGTATAAGTGAGCTCTCAGCGCCTAGTCTTTCCTCCAGTCTTTCCATCACCTTTGGAAACTTTTATTACTGTTTATCAACATGAGGACCAAAGTTGTGCCAATGAAAGTCAAAGAAGCCATAATGCTACTTAGAAACAAGAATAAAACTGTTAGAGACATCAGCCAGACCTTAGGCTTACCAAAATCAACTGTTTGGAACATCATGAAGAAGAAAGAGAGCACTGGTAAGCTTACTAATCGCAAAGAGACTGGCAGCTCCACAGCTGATGACAGAAGAATTAGAAACATAGAAACATAGAAAATAGGTGCAGGAGGAGGCCATTCAGCCCTTCGAGCCAGCACCGCCATTCATTGTGATCATGGCTGATCGTTCCCAATCAATAACCCGTGCCTGCCTTTTCCCCATATCCCTCGATTCCACTAGCCCCTAGAGCTCTATCTAACTCTCTCTTAAATCCATCCAGTGATTTGGCCTCCAATGCCCGCTGTGGCAGGGAATTCCACAAATTCACAACTCTCTGGGTGAAAACGTTTTTTCTCACCTCAGTCTTAAATGGCCTCCCCTTTATTCTAAGACTGTGGCCCCTGGTTCTGGACTCGCCCAACATTGGGAACATTTTTCCTGCATATAGCTTGTCCAGTCCTTTTATAATTTTATATCTCTCTATAATAAAGAAAAAAACCCAAACACCTGTCTGATAGATCAAAAACACTCTTCAGGAATCAGGTGTAGATTTGTCAATGACCACTGTCCGCAGAAGACTTAATGAACAGAAATACAGAGGCTACACTGCAAGATGCAAACCACTGGTTAGCTGCAAAAATAGGATGGCCTGGTCACAGTTTGCCAAGAAGTACTTAAAAGAGCAACCACACTTCTGGAAAAAGATCTTGTAAAAAGATGAGATGAAGATTAACTTATATCAGAGTGATGGCATGAGCAAAGTATGGAGGAGAGAAGGAACTGCCCAAGATCCAAAGCATACCACCTCATCTGTGAAACATGGTGGTGGGGGTGTTATGGCCTGGGCATGTATGGCTGCTGAAGGTACTGGCTCACTTATCTTCATTGAGGATACAACAGCTGATGGTAGTAGCATAATGAATTTTGAAGTGTATAGACACATCCTATCTGCTCAAGTTCAAACAAATGCCTCAAAACACATTGGCCGGCGGTTCATTCTACAGCAAGACAATAATCCCAAACATACTGCTAGAGCAAGAATGGAGTTTTTCAAAGCTTAAAAAATGGTCATTTCTTGAGTGGCCAAGTCAATCACCCGATCTGAACCCAATTGAGCATGCCTTTTATATGCTGAAGAGAAAACTGTAGGGGACTAGCAGCTAAAGATGGCTACAATACAGGCCTGGCAGAGCATCACCAGAGAAGACGCCTTCAACTGGTGATGTCCATGAATCGCAGACTTCAAGCCGTCATTGCACGCAAAGGATATGCAACAAAATACTAAACATGACTACTTTTATTTACATTACATTGCTGTGCCCCAATCATTATGATGCCCTGAAATGGGGGGACTATGTATAAACACAGCTGTAATTTCTACAAGGTGAAACCAAAATGTATAAAAATGGCCTTTATTAAAATCTGACAATGTGCACTTTAATCACATGATTTTTTTTCTATTACAAATCTCAAATTGTGGAGTGCAGAGGCAAATCAATAATAGATAGGTCTTTGTCCCAAACATTATGGACTGCACTGTATATTTGTTTCAACCTTAATGTAGGCGATGACACACAATATGGTTCAGTTTTCCTGGTGCTTGAGAAATGTACTTACCTTACCAAAGTGGCTTTTTAAAAATATATAAACATTGACAGGACATTTAACAAAATGAAAGAATAGAAACATCCAACAACCAGTTGAGGATGGGAAATATTACCAGTGCTGATTGGTATTAACATGCTGTTAATTCAAGCAGTGAACAGTATTCTGACATGAGAACACTAAATGTTTTTTTTTTGTGGCGTATTGTAAACGCTGTCCTGCTTTTGTGAACAAACCAGGTGCTAGAACCACAGAATGTCGATCCTTCTATGGTACAAATGACTTTTTTGGATGATGTTGTTCATTCTCTGCTGAAAGGTGAAAACATTGGCATCACATCAAGACGAAGGTCTCGCTCTAATCAAAACAGTCCTGCAGTTCATGTGAGTTTGTCAGAATCTTATTATTTAATGTGAATGTGAATTGCTCCTGTGTTTCCAGACAGCAAATCCAATTTATTTCTACAATGCCTGTTTGTATTTTTTTTAACATAGTGGTCAAGTGGTTGGAATTCAGCAATATGATTGACTTGTTCCAATAGTATGACATGGCGAGTTTTAACGCCCACACTTTTTAACATAAAAATGGATGCAGTACAGACTATGTGAGAGCATTGGCACATCTGCATCCGACCTCCAACTAGATGCTTACCTCTGCACTTGCAGCTAACCAGTTCGCTAAGAATTAAGAGCTAGTTGTCAGTTCATTCTAGCTAATGTTCATCACCTAAGCTAAATTAGAAACAAAGCTTATTTTATATTTTACTGCCATAAATGTATATGGATGGGACGGTATTATTCCCCATCCATGGAGAAGCTTTAAATTAATTTTCTTAAACATAAATGTTTCATTCTTCTACGTTATTAATGTTTAGTTCCTAATTTTAAATCTATCTTGAGCGTTCACATACTTGATCCAATTTGTAGTCCATAGATGTTAATTGCTGCCCATAAAAAGAATACACCAAATGGGAAAATATAGAGTTGGCAATTGTAGCCTTGACTGCTGGCTTTTTCCCAATTAACAGATTAGAGTTTGATCTTCTGAGTTGCTGTAGCCTTCCAGAGATGTTCAAACATTTGCAGATTTCTCAGCACTTATGCATGTTGCAGGTATTTGGATCGTTACAGGGTAATTCCCTTTTTTATTTGCTTTAATCCAGTTAGTTTCAAGTTATTTATTATTTTAGTGTTTCTTAAATATATATTTAAAAAACTTATTATAGTCTTTGTTTTTAACAGTGAGTTTTGAATGTTTTATAAATATCTGGGATAATTTAAAATATTTGACTTCAAGACAGCTTTGATAGCTTCGAGCTCGGGACTGCCCAAGCAATTCTACGGGAAGAGCCTGTTAGTTATGCTCTGTGTTTACTAGCCTTGCGATCCAGCGAAAGACCGCAGCTGAGGATCCACTTCAAGTGGAAATGATCTTCAAAGGCTGATGACCAGCCAGTTGAGACAGCTAACTGGTCCATGTAAATCTACCCTGATGTTCTGGTATTTCTTAAAATTATTAATGAAAATGAGTAATTCCTAAAAGGTTGCATGAAAACTTACAACTCTGTTCCTCTTGAAATGTGAAAACTGGTGTGTATCAAGTGAAAGTTTGTGATGTGAGGAATATTCTATTTATGTCGTGTTCGATTTTCTCTTTATTCATGAAAGGTAGCATTGGAAATGATCTTTTGTTTATCATACACGGCATGTTTAGGGAAATGTAATACTGCAGATGTTTCTGTATTCAGATTTTCCTGTATTCAATACAAAACACTTTATAGAAATAAAATTTGATTTCAAAAATAAATATTTTTGATTTTAGTTAGATTATCCTCACACATTCATCATTATGCCCAAGACTTAATTTTGATCCACAGCGTTTTGGAGTTGCAGGTAGTTCTCACCCGATATGGCTGTCCTAATGAGAATTTCCTTTCAATTTCATGTACGAACTTTTGAAAGGAACATTGTTGATGGTTTTGGGAATCCAGGTATATGACAGTTTAGTTTTCACCAGAACTCTTGTGATAACACTCCCTCTGACGAGTTTAGGAAGTTTGTGTTTAGAGTGTAGTGTGACAGAAGAAGTTTTGTTTTGAAGATCAACCCTTGTAAAGCTAAATTGTTTTCTGACTATTTTAAATATTTTTAAATATTTATTAACTGTAGGCATGTATCTGCCAATCAAATTCCTGTGCCTTTGAAATTATTCCTTTGGCCTTCACTAAAGTGGCAAATAATGTCCCGTCTAGGCCTAATCTTTGTTTTATAACTGGCTCATACATTTCTTTTTGCACAGGTTATGCAATTTGCTGCCAATGCCAGATGTAATTGCTTACTTCTGATTACTCTTGACAATTAGTACTGAGGTACCATCTTGAGATTCGACAGACATAATAATTTGAAAGGACTTGTGCAATGCTGTTTTTGAATAGCAAAATGTGAATCTAGAGACAATGAAGGAAAGGCGATCTATTTCCAGTTTGGAATACTTAGTGTGTGGGTTTATAGGTCAGGGTTTTGGGAAGTGCTGCTGAAGAAGTGGTGGTAAGTTGCTGTAATCTATCATATAGATGATCCACACTGTACTGGATGTGGCAGTGCGAACTGACTACCATCAAGATTTTGTCCAGAATTATGTTGAGTTTCTTCAGCTGTTGGAGCCACACTCGCCCACAAATATGCTTTTGTGTTTTCCATGTGGCTCGTGGAAAAGCTTTGGGGACGCAGAAAGTGATTCATTGCTCCTGAATATTTGGTCTTTGGTATAGTCTTGTGGTTATAAGAGGCTCTAACCTAAGCCTGAATCACATACGTTGAATAAAATATCTTAAGAGAAATCCACTGTGGCCTTATGGTTGAAAAGATTTGATGAAACAGTTGGGCTTTGTGCCTTGTCCTGGAGTCCTTGTGCTCAGCTCTGAGACTGACCGCTATAATCATTCTCTGTGCTAGGTATGACTCTATCCACTGAAGTTTCCCCCACCTCCTTCGCATTGACCAGTTTTACTCGAGCTTCTTGATTCCAGGCTTGTGGATCCTCTTAATGTGAAAGGCATTTACTTTCTTCTCACTTAGTTTTTTTTGTGACAAGGTCAGAAGCCAGATGGTTTTGGCAGAACACCCAACCAGACATGAATGACTAGGTTATTGATATGCAGTTGTTGTCTTTTAACTTGTCCTGTCACATTGCTGATGATTGACGTCCAGTAACTACTGTTTTGTGCAAGGTGCAACAATTGGAGTGCTTTCTCTTTGATCCCCATCATTGTGGACTTGATTATAAATATTCCCATTGCACTATTCAGGAAAGAACGGGGACGAGTTAGGTTTATTGCAATCATTATTTAGACAATCATCTTGTGCGATAATTTTTCATTCTTTGTGCTTCTGCCTGGATATTGGTTCTGCTTGATCAGATTAGCTTGGGCGAGATGCAAGGACTGATCTTATTGACTGAATTGGGTGGTGAGATACAGTGAGGCTTCAGTGCCGAGTAAGGCTCATTGACTGAGGTCTTGAGGCCCCACACACTGAACATCCCAATGGCTTTGACAGTAGGCAAAACAGCAAGTGAACTTTCACTACCTGCCAAACCTGACATTTTTGGCCAATTCTAAATGTGGCAAATTTTAAGGACTACTAAAGTGATGTAAATTCAAACAAAAAAGCAAATTTTGCTTAAAAAGTTTGAATATTGCAGCCATGTTTTCTTAAAGCACTTCATTGCCATGTCTGAAACACTTCTTCAATGTCCTGATTTTGTGAATAATGCAATGTAAATAGAAGTTACTTTTTTCTTCACCTGTGATTTCCACCTTTAAATTTATTGTGAGCTTTATTATTTGTCTTCAGTTCTTCCCTGGGTTAATTTTCCATTCCATTCCTGTTGTATGATGATTCACTATTGTTATTTTGTATCGTGCTTCTGGTGTGCACAAATTTTGCAGAAAACAAGATATTTTTATATTTTCTGAATTAATCCTTATCTGTAATAAAACATATACAAAACAAAAACAGCGTAAAACTCTTAATGCATTCCTTCTGTGTCTACACACTCAATATTGCAGTAGTGTTAGAAACCTCTCATTTTCCTTACATATAGCACCATTGCTACTCGTATTCCCCTGGGGTGATATCCCTTCCCTTGTTTGAGGCATATCCTCACCAGAATCAGCCCCTCAATGTCCCTTGACAGGCCGTGGTCCTCCCCCACAGAGCCTTCACGTAGGCTTAGTGTGTCCCTCAGATTCCTGCAGTCTGGATTCAGTTCAGTTTAGTTTATTGACAAGTGTACCGAGCGAGGTACAGTGAAAAGCTTTTGTTGCGTGTTATCCAGTGAAAAGCTTTTGTTGCGTTCTATACAGATTGGTCCAGTCGGCGAGATTACCATTAAACACAGGAAATATAAGCAAGAATGGTTCTCTTTATCCCTTGCCATTTATGTTTTGAAATTGTCTTGCATATTCTTATTTTCTCAGTTTCTGATTTTCAGAGTTTGGTTTTACCTCAAAGTGTTAACCTCAATTTTAATTATCATCATTGCCAGCCTGCTTATCACATAGTTTTTCCTTCCTTCAACGTTTTTCCTCTCTTACACACACGCGCACAGGCACACACTATCTTTTGCCCATGGATATTTTCTAACAATCTCAAAGGCAGGTTACTTGTCATTTTAACTCATTGATGAGTGTTGGAGCATGCTATTTGTCCTTTTCTTGTATGAATATGAATTATTGTAGGAGTATGAATATCTTTCTAGTTTTGTCTTTCAATTTGTGCACATGCAAACGGTGTTTTGACTTTCAACAAAATGCCAACTTTCCATCTTTGCAGTTGGCATTTTATAGGCAGGTTGGATGCTAAGTTCAAATGCTTGGACATCTGCAGCATTGTACCAAGAAGTCATTAACTTAATTTAGATGGACCACATGAAAATAAAATGTATGGAGGAATTCCTCTGTTTAAATTGTAGAAATGTGTGGAACAGATGGAAGATATTCAGCCTATTGTACCTCTGGCAAGGAATGCACTTCATCTTATATCTACTTTGCACCCCTCAGTGTATAACCCCACATGTTATCAATCTTTCAGTGCTCATCTAAATACTTTTTAAATGTGGTGATGGTTTCAGCTTCCACCACCCTTGCAGTCTCTCACCATTATTTCATACGGTCTTTTATCTTGTACAACATTGCTCACTTCAATTCTGCTTTGAAAAGTGTAATCTCTCCACTCTTGCCCTTGTTCTGAGGAAGGGTTGTTGATCTGAAATCGTGACTCGTTTCTCTTTGTACATATGCTGCCTGACTGGCTGAGTTCTCCAAACATTTCTGTTTGTTTCAGATTCAAACACTTGCAAGGTTTTTTTTGTTATCGACAAAGTTATTGATCTCTCTGCTGAGGGAAATAGCCCCGTACTATTTACCTAAGTCCGCGTGTTCCATAATTTTATACACCTAATTTTAATCTCTCTTTCAATATAACCATAATTATACCTGGCAACAAAGTCATAAGTATCCTTTACACTGTGAGTTTACTAGTCCCACAGTGCCCTCCATAATGTTTGGGACAAAGACCCGTCATTTATTTATTTGCCTCTGAACTCCACAATTTGAGATTTTTAATAGAAAAAATCACATGTGGTTAAAGTGCACATTGTCAGATTTTAATAAAGGCCATTTTTATGCATTTTGATTTCACCACGTAGAAATTACAGCAGTGTTTATACATAGTCCCCCCCCCCCCACCCCCACCCCCATTTTAGGGCACCATATTGTTTGGGACACAGGAATGTAATGTCAATGAAAGTAGTCATGTTTAGTATTTTGTTGCATATCCTTTACATTCAATGACTGCTTGAAGTCTGCGATTCATGGACATCACCAGTTGCTGGGTGTCTTCTCTGGTGATGCTCTGTCAGGCATGTATTGCAGTCATCTTTAGCTTATGCTTGTTTTGGGGGCTAGTCCCCTTCAGTTTTCTCTTCAGCATATAAAAGGCATGCTCAGTTGGGCTTAGATCGGGTGATTGAAGGCCACTCAAGAATTTACAATTTTTTATCTTTGAAAAACTCCTTTGTTGCTTTAGCAGTATGTTTGGGATAATTGTCTTGCTGTAGAATGAACTGCCAGCCAATGAGTTTTGAGGCATTTGTTTGAACTTGAGCAGATAGGATGTGTCTAAGCACTCCAGAATTCATTATGCTACTACCATCAGCAGTTGTATCCTCAATTAAGCCAGTACCTGCAGAAGCCATGCATGCCCAGGCCATAACATCCCCACCATCGTGTTTCATAGAAGAAATTGTATGCTTTGGATTCTTCTCTCCTCCATACTTTGTTCTTGCCATCACTCTGATATGTTAATCTTCGACTCATCTGTCCACAAGACCTTTTTCCAGAACTGTGGTTGTTTTTTAAGTACTTTTTTGCAAACTGTAACCTGGCCATCCTATTTTTGCAGCTAACTGGTGGTTTGCATCTTGCAGTGTAGCCTCTGTATTTCTGTTCATGAAGTCTTCTGCTGACAGTGGTAATTGACAAATCCACACCTGACTCCTGAAGAGTGTTTCTGATCTGTTTGGAGATTTTTCTTTATTATAGAGAGAATTCTTCTGTCAGCTGTGGAGGTCTTCCTTGGCCTGCCAGTCCCTTTGCGATTAGTAAGCTCACCAGTGCTCTCTTTCTTCTTAATGATGTTCCAAACAGTTGATTTTGGTAAGCCTAAGGTTTGGCTGATGTCTCTGAATAGTTTTATTCTTGTTTCTCAGACTCATAATGGCTTGTTTGACTTTCATTGGCAGAACTTTGGTCCTCATGTTGATAAACAGCAATAAAAGTTTCCAAAGGTGATGGAAAGACAAGGTGCTGAGCGCTCTCATATATACCTGCATTAAGGAGGCAATTAAACACACCTGAGCAATTGCAAATGCCTTTGAAGCCAAGTGTCCCAAACATTATGGTGCACTGAAATGGGGGAACTATGTATAAATATAGCTGTAATTTCTACATAGTGAAATCAAAATGTATAAAAATGGCCTTTAATAAAATCTGACAATGTGCACTTTAACCACATGTAATTTTTCTATTACAAATCTCAAATTGTGGCGTACAGAGGTAAATAAATAAATGATGGGTCTTTGTCCCAAACATTATGGAGGGCACTGTATATCATTAATTCTGTTAAGTATAGTTCAGAGATGCAGCGCGGAAACAGGCCCTTCGGCCCATCATGTCCGCAGCGACCAGCGATCCCTGCACATAAACACTTTCCAACACACACTGCAACAATTTAAAAAAAAAAAAAAAAACATTTCTAGCAAGCCAATTAACCTACAAATCTGTACGTCTTTGGAATGTAGAAGGAGAAACTAACACAGGTCACGGGGCGAACGTATAAACTCCGTACAGACAGCGCCGGTAGTCAGGATCGATCCCGGGTCTCTGATGCTGTAAGGCAGCAACTCTACAACTGCGCCACCGTGCCGCAAAGTGGTGACGAGAACAGCATAGGTCAACCTAGCCTTTTGCACAGTTCTGCCCTGACCTCACTGGTCTTGTATTCTAAGCTGTGACCTATAATGATTAGAATTCCACTCTTCCTATTTGCCACATTTTGGACATTCCTATTCAAGAACTACAAAATTAATATGTTTCTCGACACATCACACTATTCAACTATTTATAGGGGATCCCCTTATCTTCTTCACCTCCTTGCGTGTGTTAACCTCACTTTATTCTAGACTGTATTGTTGATTATCAATCACATTTTCCCACAAAATCATTAACCACCTCCTGATGGTAGATGCAATTAAGTTTATTGATTTTTTTTTTTTTTTTTTAGTAATGCCTATTACAACACATGTACTGAAAATTGTAAATAGTATTATTTGGTCATATCTAGGGTCATTACACCCGTGCTCAAGCCAATAGCCCACGATTGGCGATGATTTCCCAGAATTTATCAGGAAAGCAGAATCAGCAGCAACAACGAATGATTCGTTCAAATAAAAGGAAAGAATCTGATTGTAGCATTCTGGAAGAAGCTAAAACGGAGGATAAATGTGAAAACCCTGTAAAAGAAGGTAAAATCATGTGTTTTGATTTGTTTTAATTTCTTCTCACATTGAGTATTTTCAAAGTATATTAACCAGATAAACATATTCCATTTTCTTCATATAGAATCTTCAAAGAGCAAAGCAAAACAGTCGGCTAATAAAAGGAGAAAGCCAGTTGAAGATGAAAAGCAAGTGACTTCAGAAAGACTGAGAACAAATAATAATTCGGACACTGAAAGCAGCGAGTCTGAAAATTCTGTGAATAAAGTCATCTTAGATTCTTCGTCTGAGCAGAGTTCAGAAACTGAATTGCCAAACAAGATAACTCTGGATGATAATAAAGATGAAAATATCTTGCAGAAAAAACAAGAATCTGGGGAAAAGATGGTAATTGATAATTCAGCTCTCTGTAATAAGATTAACAAGGAGAATGAAACTCAAAGACCTGAACTAGTTGACAATAAAATTGATCTGCATAAGCCGAAGGTTGATAGTCAACAAAGCATAAAATCCCAAGAAGTAACTGGTGGGTGCATTGTAGAAGTAATGACGACTAGTGAATCTGTGGAGCCATATCCATATAAGCTGTTAAATGTATCTGAACAGAAATCTATAATTGGTATCAGTAATGGAACTTTATCAAACAATGTGCTTCAGGAAGCTGTTGATACCTGTTCCCTCAGTCTCGCATCGCAGAAACTGGAAGTTGACACCCTAAATCCAACACTTGCAGTTTCAAAAAAACACAAATCAGATATTCAAAAATCAGAGGTAGATGTAGATCTGAACAGAATTAACAAAAAAGTCAAATCTCAAGTTGATGAATTTTCATTTGTTAATGATTACAATAGTGGTTTGGAAAAAGAAAAAGCATCTAATGCTTCAGGACCACAATCCAATCTTCCTGTTCATGCTATCAACAAAATCAGTAAACCAAATAAAGCGACCACTTCACCTGAAACACTGAAGCCTGAAATATCTCATCCTCGCAGCCTAGCTGCTTCAGTTTCCAGGCCAACTGCAAGGTGTAAAAATGAGTCAAGTCTCCAACCTTTGGGTGCAAGAACAATTGTGGAAACGACAAGAAGCCCTTTAATTGTTGATAAAAATGAACATTTTACTGTATACAGGGATCCTGCTTTGGTTGGACCTGAGGCAGTAACAAAATCTTTGTCACCATATTTGCACCCGCATCATCACCCACTTCACACTTCATCACATTCAACTTGTTTGACCACAAATAGCTCTCATTTATCTGTAAGAGTGTCATCACATAATTCTGCCGGATCTCCACAGACTTCTGGTTCTAATGATGCCCGAACTCTCAACAGTGCCCTTTCCCACTCAGTTCATTCTTCCCATCTCCTTCCTAAAGTATTACCAGGAATTCCATCAGCATCTTTGGTGTGTGGGCATTTAGATACTGTGCATGCAAGAAATTTAAACCCTTTAGCGCTGGCACATTGTCAGCAACAGTTTTTACAGCAGCAATCATCTCAGCTCCTTGGCCGGACCCATCCATCTACTCCTTATAATCATCTTGGACTCTATCCTGTTATCTGGCAGTATTCAAATGGCACTAATCTGTCTTCGGGTCTAAGCTTGACCTCATCTAAGTGGATTCACCCTGAAAACTCAGTGAGTGCTGAAGCTTTTAGGAGGGTATGTTCCTTTGTTACATATTACACTGTACAAATGTGATGACTTACATGTACCTTGTGGTTGCATTTTAACCGTTCCTGCGATAGTATTCAGCATTTGTGTATATTTTCTGTTGCACGCTAAAGTTTAACTTACTTGAAGAATAACTGTTTAGAAGTTGTAATCTATTATTGATGATGGTAAATCCATCTTTAAACATGCAATTTTAAACAATTTTGATTGTAAATTATAGAAAGATTACAAACTTATTTATGTTTTAGTTCTTAAGTTTATATCTCATACTCGAGTGGCTTATATTTTGGGGTGGTGATAATTTCATTACAAAATGACATCTAGTTCATTGCAAAATGAATTAATGTATACTTCAGGCAAATAGTTACTGACCAGCATTTTATTAAAATCAGGCATAGATTTTTTTGCTGCAGTCCTTTTAATGCTTCCAAGCTTCATTCTCCAGCGTACTTCCTGATTTTGATCTGGATTTTTCTGTCAAATTCCTGATCATAATCTCAGCTCCCTTAGCCTGAGCGAAAATCAGATGGTGCTGAGTAGCTGCTGAGAGCCAGACCAGAAAAGAAAGGGATTAGGTGTAGCATATCTGGCTAGCTTCATGCTCAAGATAATAGAATCGTGTAAGACGAAAAATAATTGTAACAGAAAATATCCTAAACATTTGAGTTTTTGTTTTGCTAAAATTGTGCAATTAAAACGAAAATGAAAACTTGCATGCTCTCAATGGAGAGCAGCTGAGATGAACTCATTCATATTCCTGTCCCCTATTTTCAAATGTTCATTTTTATCACGCAGGTTCAAGAAAAACAGGTTGCTTGTTGTCAAATAATTAACATGATAGTAGATAATGGTTTTGCTTTCCTACTTATATTTCTGCGTTCAGGAGGTATTGGATCTGACCAATAGATCTAAATTGAATTCACCAGAGCAGGATGGCTCAGTAATGCAGCTAGTTTGGTTGCTGCATGTTCAATTCCAGCCCCTGGTGCTGTTTGGGTGGAGTCTGCATGCTCCCTGTGTCTGGTTTCCATCATATCCTACAGATGTACAGGTTGATAGGTGAAATGGCTATGGTGAATTCACCCTCGTATAAGTAGGTAGTAGAATCTCTCAAGTCAATGAGAATGCGGAGAAAATAAAATGGGATTGGTGCAAATAGGTGGCCTGGAGAGCCATTTATTATGCTGTTATGTTATGCTGTTTAATGCTATTACATCTATGTTATCTATATGTCTATTGTACAGTTAAGTTGAATATTTAAACTAAAAAACAGCTGGAGCAAGAGTATTTGTAACGTGATAGCTGGAATTACTCTCAATGAGATGAATAATGCCTTTCATTTGTTACTTATTAATCAAGTTTATGTTTTCTATGGTACAATTTGACTAAAAACAAATGGCATTTCTAACTGAGGAATTAATTGCACAGAATTTATGTGCCGTCAGCTTCTGAGAGTGTGACATTTATTGATGCAATCATCTGTATTTTTGGAACAGAATGCATCCTGTCCGTGGCTACCTCAGCACACTTCTATGAGCTCAACTGATGGTTTGGGATTTTTAAACCACATTCCTGTTCGTCCTGCTAGTGCTGAACTTCATCGACCCTCGAAACTGGCCCCGCCTTCTAGTCCACCTTTGTCTAAGTCAACTGGAAATCATCAGAAAGAGTAAGCCTCCTGTCTCTGAAGCTATTTAACCATTTTGATAGTAATGCTAAATAGGGCAAATTAGAATAGTATAATGAGTTTAAAATTGTGATCAGAGTGAAAGGTGTTAATTGTTTAAAAGAATTGCATTTTTCTTACATCAGTTTAGTTAAAACTAGAAGACTGTTAAGGGCCTGTCCCACTTGGCCATCATTTACGCGGCAGGCCGGTAGTGACTGACAAGCGACAGTCCCGTGCGTCATCATGCGTCCGCACAGCCGTCTGGAGCGCGTGACGTCATTTAAATACCCAGTTTATGATATTTCTGGTGATTTTCTAAAATGTTCCAGTTTCTTGAGTGGTGCTAGCAATTGGAAAACTGCAGATGCAATGCCCTTATTCAAAAACAGAGGTGAATGAAAAGTAGCCAGCTGCAGACTAAATTAATCCGTGGGAAGGAACTGCAGATGCTGGTTTAAATTGAAGATAGACACAAAATGCTGGAGTAACTCAGTGGGACCGGCAGCATCTCTGGAGAGAAGGAATGGATGATGTTTTGGGTCGAGACTCTTCTTCAGTCTGAAGAAGGGTCTCGACCCGAAACGTCACCCTGTCCTGGGCCTGTCCCACGTGGCTGTCATTTACGCGACAGGCGGGTGGCGTGCGAAGATTTCGTGCAGCACAAAATCCTGGCGCGCTGCACGATTCCGCACGCATCTCCACACTCCTCCACGCCACTCCATGCGCCTGTCCCGCACTACCCACACGCCACCCACACACTACCAGGTTACGTAAATGGCGTGCAAATGACGACCAAGTGGGACAGGCCCTTTAGGGTACCGGTTTACCCGGGTAGAGATTTAGAGGGGACCTAAGGGAGACCGTTTTCATGGTTGATGACTACCTGGAAAAGACTGACTGACAGAGTGGTGGGATCAGAGTTACTGATAGCATTTAACAAGTGTCTGGATGCAAGAGCGGAACTCGCTATAAAAGCATGGAGGGGACGGGGGACACAAATTTTTGGCGGCCGCGCGCGCATGTGCGCACTCACCCACTTCATGTCCCGCCCCCATTGCCTGCTGACCGACGTCTCTCTCGTCCAATCGGCACCCTTGATCAGCAGTCCCACCTCCACTGTCTCACGGAAAGCGGAGATTTTAAAATCCGGATTACAAAAGCTTGGGGGGGGGGGGGATGTCCCCCACCTCTCAAAACATGGAGGGGACGTGTCCCCTTTGGCCCCCCCTGGGTTTTCCGCCCCTGTCTGGATGAGAACGAATTGTCGGCGTAGAAGGCTTTGGCTCAATGCTGAAAGATGGGCCTGTTCCCATGATGTATGGCTCCATGACATTTACCCACAGACTATTTTTGGTCCATTGAATTGGAACAAAAGAATAGGAACTGGGAACAAATAAAACCTGCTTTGCTGTTGAAAAATAATCATGGTTAATTTTTTTTTAACCTTTGCTCCATTTTCCTGCTTTTTTCCATAACGCTGGATTCTCTTAATATCTAAGAAATTTTCCATCTGTCTTGAACTCAACAATTGAGCCACCACAGCCCTCTTGGGAAGTGAATCTTTGAAGAAAGAAAGCTGGCTGTTGAAATTTCTTCTCAAATGGTCAAACCCTATTTTGAGACGGTGACCCTGTCTCTTGACAACCCAATCTGGGGAAACATCAACCTGACATCTACCCTTGCATCTTAATCTCTCCCATCTCTATTCTTGAGGTACTCACCTGCTTCAAGAAGACCACTATCATCCTGGTGCCAAAATAAAGCTCTCATGCCTTAATGACTACTGTCCAGTGGGCCTTGGCATTACACCACAGTGCTTCGAGAGGCTGGTTATGACACTCTAGCCTACCAAGCAGTCTTGACCCACTGCAGTCCGACTACTGCCACACAGGGCCCATGCCATTTCCCTAGCATGCAATGATGGTGCCAAATAGAGGTGGTGAAAGCTTCAAGTTCCTAGGAAGAAATATCACCAGCAATTTATTCTGGACCAGCCACATTGAAGCTATGACCAAGAAAACATACCTATGCCTCTATTTAAAAAACTTAGGAAGTTCGGCATGTTCCCAACAGCCTTCACCAACTTCCACAGATGCTCTGTAGAAAGCATTCTATCGGGATGCATCAAAGCCTGGTTTGGGAACTGCTCCATCCAAGACCGCAAGAAGTTGCAGATGTAGTGCAGGCCATCACGCAAACCAAGCTCCCTTCCATTGACTCCATCTACACTTCCCGTTGTGTCAGCAAGGTCGGCAGCATAATCAAGGACCAGTCACATCCTGGTGACTCCCATCTTCTCCCCTCTCCCATCAAGAGTCCTGGCAAGAAGTACAGAAGTTTGAAAAGGCGTACCTCCAGATTCAGGGACAGTTTCTTCCCAGCTGTTATCAGACTATTGAAAGGTCTTCTTATTGGCTAGAGTGCAATCTTGACCTCCCATCTACCTCATTGGAGACCTTTGAACTTTCCTCTTCAGAAGGGTCTCAACCCAAAGCGCCACCTATTCCTTTTCTCGAGAGAGATGCTGTCTGACCCGCTGAGTTACTCCAACTTTTTGTGTCCATCTTTGGTTTAAAGCAGCATCTGCAGTTCCTTCCTAAGCATATCTTCAATTGGACCTTATCTTGCACTGAATGTTATATCCTTTATCTGTACACTGTGAACGGCTTGATTATAATCATGTACAGTCTTTTCATTGACTGGATATCGTGTAAACAAATGTTTTTCACTGAACCTCAGTACATGTGGCAATAATAAACAGAACTAAACTAAACCCTGTAAAGTCCCTTAAAATGTTTGTATTTTTCAATGTAATGTCCTCTCAGCCTTTTAATTTAAGCCTATTTTTGCTTAATCTCTCCTCTCATGACAAATCTTACATCACAGGAATTAATTTGTTCACCATTGCTAATATATTAGTCTTTGCCTCAAGAGACCAGATCTGTATTCACTATTCCAGATTTGTCTTACCATGGCTCTCGTTAATAATAATTGTACTCAAATTCTCTTGTTGTTGCCTTCTGAATTGCTTGCTATATCTGTGTGTTAACTTTAAGTGATTTGTGAGTATGTCTGAGCACTAACATCTTTTAATTGCTCTCCATTTAAAATTCTTTCACCTTTTTGCTACCTCTACCGATGTGGACAATGTCACATATTTCTACTGAGAAGCCAAATTAACCACTTCAACTGATTTTCGTCGTCATAGCCTTAGGGTTGGACAGAAGAAATAGGTTATTTGGCCCACCACACCCATACCAACCATTTTGTCCATATATACCAATTCCATTAGCCTGAGTTAGGATCGTATTATGCCTTGCCTACTTGTATCTGCCCAAAGGTAGACAAAAATGCTGGAAAAAAATCAGCGGGTGAGGCAGCATCTGTGGAGCGAGGGAATAGGTGACGTTTCGGGTCGAGACCCTTCTTCAGACTGATGTGGGGGTGGGAGGCCGGGAAAAAGCAGAGAGGAAAAGGCGGAGACGGTAGTCAGAGACGTGGGAGAGCTGGGAAGAGGAGGGAAGGAGGGAGAAAGCAAGGACTACTTGAAATTGGAGGTCAATGTTCATACCACTGGGGTGTAAACTACCCAAGTAAAATACGAGGTGCTGTTCCTCCAATTTGTGGTGGGACTCAGTCTGGCCATGGAGGAAGCTCAGGACAGAAAGATCGGATTCGGAATAGGAGGGGGAGTTGAAGTGCTGAGCCACCGGGAGATCAGCTTTGTTCACTGTGCGGAGGTGTTGGGCGAAGCAATCGCCAAGCCTGCGCTTGGTCTCAACGATGTAGAGCAGTTGACACCTAGAGCAGCGGATGCAATAGATGAGGTTTGAGGAGGTGCAGGTGAACCTCTGCCTCACCTGGAAAGACTGTTTGGATCCTTGGATGGAGTCGAGGGGGGAAGATAAAGCAACAAGTGCAGCATTTCCTGCAGTTGCAAGGGAAAGTACCAGGGGAGGGGCTGGTTTCTGCCTCTTTCTTTCTCCTTCCTTACCCCCCCCCCCCCCCAACGCCCACCCCCACCCACATCAGTCACCTATTCCTTCGCTCCATAGATGCTGCCTCACCTACTGAGTTTCTCCAGCATTTTTGTCTACCTTCGATTTTTCCAGCATCTGCAGTTCTTTCTTAAACATTGTATCTGTCCAAATGTTATTTAAAGATAGGAATTGCATCTTTGGAAACACATTCCAGATATCAACCACTGTCTTTTACAATAGATAATCACCCCTCAGATCTCCTTTAAAACCCTCGACCTAAACAAACAGTCTCTTTTTGATATCCATACCATGGGAAAATAGTTTGATGATCTAGGCCTCTTAAATCATAAAATACTTCTATTAGGCCCCTCCCTCAGCCCCCTTTTGCTCCAAAGAACAAAACCCAGCCTATCCAATCTCTCCCTATAACTAAAGTCTTCCAATCTAGGCAATGTCCTGGTTTTCCCCATTGTAATTACATCATTCATGCAGTGTTGCGATCAGAACTGCGCACAATTCTCCATGCAAGGCCTAACCAGTGCTATCTAAAATTGCAACATCGTGTAACAACGTACGCCTAACCTAATGAAGGCAAGTATGCCATATGCTGCCTTTACCAGCCAATTGACTGATATTGCCACTCTCAAGGATGTGGACCCCTAGGTCTCTCTTTATTCCTTCCTTTGTGTCCTTCTATTTGCAGTATATATCCTCCTATTTGATCCGAAAGGTTGTCTGCCCATTCCATCCGCAGATGTTGCCTCACACCCTGCCTGAGTCCCTCCAACACTGTTTTTTTGCTCAAGGACCAGTGGCCTATTCCACCTACACCTTCAACTGTGGCCACAGCAAATGTGCCATCTATCACCTCCCAGAGGTGCCCTTCTGCTATATTCTTTGGAGAGCAGGAGGCTGAGGGGTGATCTTAAAGAAAGTGTATAAAATCATAGTCGTACAGCATGGAAGCAGACCATATGGCCCAACTCATCCATGCCGACCAAAATGGGGCAGCTTGGTTGGCAGGAACGAGTTGGACCAAAGAGCCTGTTTCCCTACTCTTACTACTTTTATTTGACTACTTTCACTGTTACTGATGTTAACCAGTCTATAGTTTGATGTTTTCTCTCTCCTTTCCTAAAGAGTGTGGTTCTACCTGTTGCTACCTTCTGATCTGTCAGATCTTTTCTAGAATATGTGATTTTTAAAGATACCTGCCAGAGCATTTCCTTCAAAAGGATGTGTGTCTTTTGGTCTTGGGGATATTTATCTTTCACTTCTATTAATTCCTCCAGTATGATTTTATTTAACTAACATTAATTTACTCTAAACTTGTGTAGTTCACAAATTTCAGGTTTGCTGCATTGTCCTTTTTAAAGAGACAGACACAATATTTATTTTCTTCCGCAATATAATTTATCCTGACTCAGCCTGTATAAACATCAGGACCACAAGAAAATGTGAGCAGGAGGGCCACGAGGCCCTTCAAAGCTGCCCTGCCGCTGAATGTTACTTTTTTTCCATTTTGCATATCATGATAATCATGAAAAATCATGTTTTTGCCCGCTATTGCCATGTTCTACTTTCCCTTTCATTCCCAATGGCGTGGAACTCCTTTTATTAATGAGGAGGGCAGTGTCTAAACTAGGAAGTATAAATTAGAGTACCAAGTCGGACAGAAAATAAAATGGGGAGGGGGGAGGAGTGATTGGATTGAGTAGTAAAAGAAAAAAGGATAGTTAAATATTAAAAATATATCTCCAGGGGTTATTAAACTAAAAAAATAAAACTCCACGTTTTAAAAAGTATATTTTCAATACCACATAATTGTTTAATTTTTATCCCACTTGTTCAACATGGGCAACCTGCTTTTGATTGTTGCATTTGACTATGCATTCAGACACTGAACGTTGGTCTGTGATTTGCAACCTGATGAGGGTGAGCATTGATAACCTTGTTGCTGAGCTGGAAAATGCTGGACCTCGACTGCACTTTCCAGTCACCCCATTGCATTTGCCTCATGTGCAAAGAAACAGAAATAATTCCTGCTGACTAATTGACTGGATGCCATGTGGTCAGAAAACATTTTCATGTTTTATAAATATAATGATAAGAAGCATTTAGAAACATATGAGAAAAGTTTTAAATAATTGACCGCTGCAATTCATATAATACACCACAACTTAATATTTACGAATTGATTTGAACTTTGAATCTGCGTGATTTGAACAAATTGCTGGAGGAACTCAATGGGCCAAGCAGCATATGTGAAGGATTGGTGCTGAAACAAGGTCTCGGACAAAATATCAACCATCCTTTTGCCTCCACGGATGCTGCTTAGCCTGCTGAGTTCTGCGAGCAGTTTGTTGCAGGTACAAGCATCTGCAGTCACTCTTGTGGCTCTATAATTTGGAGTATATTGACCATGAAAAATACTGTATAAATTAAAGTTCTATCTGATGATTGGTCCAAATGCTCTGTGTGAAATGTTGAAACATAATGCAATGGATTGGATAAACGTTATTTTCACGTTGATTCATTAACAAATGAATTATTATGTTTAAAACATGCATGTGTAATAAGGTGAAAAATAATATTTATGCAAAGAAATTGCAGACATTTGAATGTGAATATTCTGCCAGGGAAATCATTGTTATAATCATTGCATCTGTTTCTTTTGCTTTTTAAATAGAAAAATTGACAAGAAAACTGTAATTGATTCATTCCATTCTGTTACTTCTGCTCAAATGAAGCTTGAATTTAATCATGATGGACATTCACACGGAGTGGAAAGCCAGCTGACCCAAGGATTTATGAACACCGTTCTTTGTCAGAATAAGCCAAAAAGATCACCCCCGGAACAAACTGACAGTCACATTAAGTATAAAGAAGAGAGTCGAAAGATTCTGCAGGAGAGCATTGAAGTAGCTCGTCTTGCTTCCACAGTCAAGCCAAATGAATTTGTGAAATATGGCCTTTCTAGAATTCCATCTTTGCCTACTGATTTAAAACCCCAGAACATAAAACAAGATAGAGAAACTAAGTATTATGCAATCCAACTTTATGCATCAAAGAACTCGGTACCTCATTCTGTGCCCCAGAGCAACTATTTTACTACTTTGTCAAACAGTATTATAAATGAGCCACCTCGGTTATATCTATCGAAAGATGCATGTCCTTATGCTGAGAAAACAAATTCTTCAACCCATGCACTCCTTTCCTATAATAAGACTCTTTCCAAACCGCCTCCACTTATTAAGCATCAACCTAAAGGTGAGGGATCAGGTGGCAAACCTACAGAACAGTTTTCCCATCAAGTGACTTCTCAGAATGCCATCTCAAATACATCTGATCACAGGGGAACGACAGAACAGTTGCCAGTTTTGCCATCAAATGCTATGAGAGGTATGCCATCTCTGCAAAGAGCCCCTATTTACCAACATCCATCTCATCACATTATGGAACGGAAGGAAGGTAATTATCGCAATCTGTCGCCACCGACCTTAACTCCAGTACTCCCTGTCAATGCGGCTAAGCTTTCTGATTTGCAGAAACCTCCAACTTTATTGCCAGAGCCAAGGCCTGGAGTAAAAAATTGCACAAACAATCAAACAGTCGCTTCTAATGACAGCTGGAACACTAGTACAGGATTTACTCATAAGCCTGTTTGCCATTTGAACAACAAAAACAGCGATGTAATACAAGTTTCCCCAGCTTCTGTAATTGTAAGACCATCTTCCACAGTTAAGCATGAAATTAAAGCAGAAAATCAATGTAATGCCAAGGATTCTGCACGGTTAGTAAAGCAAACAAATTTATTTGATTCAAAATTCAAAGAAGTGTGTAAAGTTATATTGCCTACCTTAAACTTGGATACTGCAAGTGGAGAACATGAGAAAAAGTTAAAGACTTTCCTTCCAGACAACAATTCGAGCTCCAGTACTATCACCAACTCTTTCAATAATAGCAGTGCTAGCCCCTCAACATCTGTAGCCACACCAATTAACATTGTAAGTGGCGAAGAAACAAATACACCCTCATGTCAGTCGTACACCCCAGTCAATAGTATAGCAGGACAAATTATTCCCAAATCTTCAGATCGTTTCAAAACACAGGTACAGGAATGCATGATTGACACCACATCTACTGCAATTTGCTTAGCAGATGCTGCAAGAACAGGAAGCGCTGTGCAAAGTGACACAGGAATCTCAAGCACAACTGATTATTACCAGTTGAAGAAACACAAAGCAGCGCTGGCTATGGCCCACTCTGGAAGTGCTCTTCCTAATAACAATGAATCTGCAAGTCTTAAATATTATAAAAGTTCAGTATCTCTACCTCCCAAATATACTGGAACATTAGGTTTATTTTGCAAAGTAAATTCTGTCACCAATGGTCAGATTTCTCAATCCAATCAACCAGGTTTTCACACAAAACTGAAAAAAGCTTGGCTAACTAGACATTCTGAAGAAGACAAAAACACGTGTAAAATGGAAAATTCAGGAACTACAGGGAATGATGCAAAGAAGCCAATTACGATTAATTCTTCGGCTTCCACAACAAATGATGTAGACAAGAAGGCCCAACCTGATGAAGGGAAAGGTGAACAGGAAGAAAGAAAACCCAGAGGAACAAAAAGAACTTATGAATCTGATGTATCAGATGACTTCGATGTATCAGATGAATTTGAACATAAATTGGAGCACCGTGTCAAGCGTCAACCCAAACCAACCTACAAAAAGAGACAAAATGACCTGCAAAGACGAAAAGCTGAAACTGAGAGGGAGGACGTGGAAATAAAGCCGAATGGCACATTGTATAGGAATACAAAGGAAAATAAAAATAAACTTCAGAGCAGTAAGTGGGCTAAAGTTCAATTAATGTATCATTTGATTTGCATTTATAGTTCCAAATTATTAATATGTAGGAATTATGTACCCTACATCCAATGGATGTTGTGAAATGTTGACGTGTCTTGTGGATAACCAAGCATTTGAATAAATTATTAATTTTAATATTTGTCCAATTTGAGATGACAGGGCAGTACTATTTTATTATTTGGTTTTAACGTTATGGGCCTGTCCCACTTAGGCAACTACAGGAGACTACGCGGTCGCCACATGTTTGCGGGTGGTTGCCGGGAAGTCGCCTTCATGGTCGTGAGTAGTTCCCACATTCTCAGAACTAGTCTCGGCTTCATTCTGGTCGCCGCTAATTTTTCAACATGTTGAAAATTTAGCGGTGACCAGAATGAAGCTGCCATGGAGAGTAGTGAGAATTCTCGTGCCGTAGGTGCAGTGGTAGTGGGTCGCCAGGAGGTCGTAGGTTGTCGCCGGCGCTGACTGGGGAATTTCATTGGCTCATTGGAGGGAAAAAAACGTAAACAGTAGTTTTCAGAACAAAGGATAACTGATAAATGCTCATCCTGTTCATTGCGGTGTGTGTCTGTATCACATTGGCCTTGAACCGTGTGAATTTCACTCAGACAGCGCTTCTCCCGCTTGCCCTGTTCCGCGCCTGCACAACTGGCTAGTGAAGGAAGAGATGTGTGTATGTGTGTCCCACACTGACGGTTGCCGTTCTAGTCGCTGTTTTTTCAGCGACCTGCTACCACTTGACAGTCGCCTGAAAAATCGCTTAAGTGGGACAGGCCCAGGAGGACTCAATTATGGAATCAAAATTGTTAATTAATCCCGATAAATGAATGACGTGTCCCTTGCAGAAAGGGACATGTTTAGTGAACCACATTTACAGACAGTTCTGACCTATCAACCCACAAATTAACATGTATTGGATTCCTTTTTATAATTGCATTGGGTAACTGATCTAGTTTAAAGATATTTGAATTATTCTACTGTAAGAAGAATGTCATTGCTCTAGAGATGTACAGGGGAGATTCACCTGGATGTTGCTTGGATTGGAGGGCTTTTGTTATAAACAGAGATTGGATAGGCTGGATTTGTATTTCCTGGAAAGAAGGCTGAAAGGTGACCCAATAGAAATATACAAGATTATTAAAGGCCTAGTTAAGGTAGGTAGAAGCCATTGGTTTGAGACGAGGGAGAGGTAGTTTAGCGATAAAAGGAAAATGTATTTCACACAGAATGGCTGATAGCTGGAATGAGCTGGAAGAAGATACAATCACAGCACTTTTAAGAGGCATTTAGGCAGGCACTTGATTTGCTGTGGATTAGAAGGCTATGTACCGAACAAGGCAAATGGGGTCAGTATAGATAGGTACAACAGTCCGCATGGATGTGGTGGGCTGAATGGCCCATTTCTGTACTGTATGACTCAAATACTCTGTGCTGTAGTTCTTAAAATGTTTGTTCTACTTTTGCAGATGGTTTACCACGCTCTGTCTTAAAAGACTGGAGGAAAGTTAAAAAGCTCAAGCAGTCTGGAGAACCTTTTCTGCAAGATGGTTCGTGCTCTGAGATAGCCTCAAATCTTCAAAAGTGCAGGGAATGTCGTATGATTCGTTATAGAAAAAATGAGGAATTCAGTCATTCAGCTGTATTCTGCAGATTCTACTACTTTCGCCGGTATGTAAATATGTTTGGGTTCTACACAATCATAATGCAACAAAAAAAGTAAAAGCTCTTTTTTTCTGATTAAATTGAAATTAATCAAGTTAACTTCATAATTCAGAGTGTGGTCTAGCATCTCTGCATAAATAATAAAGAATTATTTATTATCCAGAAATGCTAGTTTTTCAATTTTTTGGAGAAGAAAAGGAAAGGGATAAGGAGATAATTAGTTTACATAATCTGAGATATTCTAGACCTGCAAAATTTAAGAGCACAAGATGCATAATATATCAAGGGGTTTTAGTTCTCAGAGAGAATAATTCTAAGTTCAACATCAGTTTGGCTATGCTCAAACATTTGAGAGCAAAGGTTTCTGGAACATATCTTCTGCTAAGGTGATTAACACTGAAAAAAGCAATAGTGAAAAGAACACAAAGGAGATCCACAGATTTATATAAGGCAAAGGTTATGCAAGAAAACATAATGCTGAGTATCTGATAAGTACAACTCTTCTGCCATTTATAAATGAGAAGAATAAGTGCAGCTGCTTGCAGTTTAGCTGCTGCTGCTACTTGCTGCTGCTGGCACTGATGATGTCTGCCATGGTGTACTGCTCCTTGCTGTTTTGTATGTGTTTGTGTCGTCTGTGAAAACCCTCAATGTTATATTATTAATGTTTTATGTATCATTCTTAACTGTCATTATGTAATGTTGTCACTTGCAGGCGGAGCACCAAGGCAAATTCCTTGTATGTGAATACTTGGCCAATAAACTTATTCATTCAGTAATAATACCACGTGGGTAAACTGGAGCAAAACCTTTTAAATATCTATATTTTGCTTTTAGACTGTTCAGAAATCCTGGTAGTTTCACTTCTAGCTCACCAGATGATGTTTGCAACGCATCTTTTTCATTTACTGGGCCCCTTGTCCGGTGCTCTCTTTCACACACCAGTCTCTCTGTTGCACTCCATTTCCTCTGGTTGGGGGACCATACCTTCCTCACTCGCTAGACCAGTGAGGATGATGAACACAATTAGATTTCTCCTTTACCTTTTGAACACAATTTAAAAAAGACCACAAAAAAGTAACTGAAATGATACATCTGAGTAATGCAAAATTGCCATTGATGGTGTGAATGTTCATCTTTTGAAAGCAAAGTAAATATAGATTAGGAGTAATTGAATTTTTACCAACACTAAAAAGAAATTCTGATTTCCCTTTAACTGATATGAACAATTAATTATAACAAGAAGATACTGAGGTCAGATTAAAATTCTAACATAATATTTGTTAATAGGTTTCTGTTTTTTTTTTAAATCTTTCTATTTATTTATTTATTTATTTTTTCTTAAAAGTGACTGAAGGGAGAAAAAGAGATATAGAGAAGGTTAGATAAGATAGTAAGTATGTGAGAAAGTGAAAATAAATAGCCCGTAAAGACGTAGAATGCGAGGAAGAATAAAAAAATTTTTTAATTTAAAAAGGAAAATATAAGAAAATAAGATAAGATAAAAGGGATGTACCTTCTTCATATCTTTACACACCCCTCACCAGGTCCTGAAACCATTTATTTCTAAAATTATATTGCACCCTATGCTTATGTCGATAAATGGAGACCAAATCTTTAAGAATTGGTCTGATTTGCCTGCGAGTATGAATCTCATGTCTTTGAGGTGTAACATTTCAGACATATTTGAAATCCACATTTTTACCGTTCGTGGGGGTGCGTTTTTCCAAAATTTAAGTATGATTTTTTTTTTTGCCGTTATTAAGCCATAATTAAGGAAACTCTTTTGGAACAAAGTCAGCTCAAAGCCGACTTCCATTGTTCCAAAAATAATCAATTCTGCGTTCGGTTTCAATTTTATTTTTAATAATTTTGTAAAAATTTAAAAGATTTCATTCCAAAATTTTAGGTTTCTGTTTTCGACAACAAATTATAAAATTAATGGAGCTTAAAAAGACAAGTCAGAACACCATGAAAGATTATATTCATAAAGGATGTAGTCAAAAGTGGAGCGTTTTAATGGGCTAAAATGATTCAAAATTATCAAGTTTTAAGAATGATTTTCCCATGGATTATTTAATAATAAACTAAGCAACACAACATGAACTGAGAAATAGCACCAGAAATAAACCACAGGCCTTTCTGCCCATCGAGTCTGCACTGTCCAACGATCACCCTGGTGCACACGGGTTTTATCCAACACGCTAAGGATGATTTACTCAAGCCAATTAGCCTACAAACCTACACGTCTTTGGAATTTGGAAGGGAACCAGAGCACCCGGAGAAATCCCACACTGTCACAGGGAGAACATATCAACATATCAACACAGGTACAGACAGCACCCGTACTCAGGAGCAAACACGGGTCGCTGGCACTGTGAGGCAGTAACTCTACTGCTGTGCCACTGTGCCGTTCCACAGTGTTGAGTGGCACAGCGGTAGAGTTGTAATATAAACCTTATTTTTATACAATATTATATAAAAATATAAGATATTTAAAATATAATTGGATAGAGATTTGGTGTTAGGCGTTCACAGAAAAAAGGAATTGTGAGTTCAAGTAGATGGCTCAAATTGAAAAAAATGCCCAATGTGTTGAGATTCCACACTTCTGAGAAAGAAGTTATATTTATTGAAAGCAATAAATTGCAATTTATATTATGTTTTCTCATTTTTATTTTCTCAGACTGGCATTCAGTAAGAATACAGTACTAAGGGCAGATGGGTTTTCAACTCCTGACCAGTATGATGATGAAGCAATAAATTTGTGGTTGCCGAGATATACCACAAATCTGAATTTGGACACCGAATCTTCCAAATATATATTGAAAAATGTTGGAGATAAATTTTGTCAAATAGAGAGATCTGAGAAGACTGCTATGACATGGTTTAAAGCAGATGGTAATATTTAACCCTTAATGATAATTTCAGTCAGAGTGCTGAGGTTTCCATTTTTATATGTTTAACATGTGGAATTTGATTAAATTCTTGCAATGTAAATGGTACTGCCGAATTGGTTATTAATGTTGAGTTGACAAAGATGTTTGCTTCAAGAATTGGAAATAGATCTTTGTGTTTTGGAAGAAAACGTTGAAATTGCAAGTAAAGATAGTGTGGATAAATTGTCTTATTTGCATGTTTTGTAATATGGGCCTCAGTATATATTTATATTGTGCCAGATATAACATTGCTTTTATGATTCATGAACATTTAATACATTCATTCATTATTAATTTTAAACATTAATAATTTTCAATGTAGCCTAAACAAAATGCAGTCAAAACTGGTGAACTTTTCCCTATTAACTGAAGGCTTCTGTGTATAGTAACATTGTATATTTTGTATTTCAGCCAAACTAGCCTGGAAGAGAGCAGTAAAAGGAGTTCAAGAAATGTGTGATGCCTGTGAAGCCACACTGTTTAATATCCATTGGGTTTGCCAGAAATGTGGATTTGTGGTCTGTTTGGACTGTTATGAAGCAAAGGAAAGAAGGGGTTCCAAAGGTCAGTTCCGAATCAATCCGATCTATGAGCAACATAGTATGTAAGCAATAATCGTTATTCGGTAATTTTGATGATGGAATGGCCATTCTTTTTATGGATTGGAATGAAAATCTTTGGTAATTTCACGTTTACATTTATGCTACTTTGATCCATGTAAGTCTTGGAATTATACCAAGTCATGCATTTATCAGTCTATAGGGTCTTCTGAGTGTGAAATGTTACATCTGTGCTGTTTTATGAAAATTGGATCATGATGTTTGAAAATATGCTATGATATTGAGAAACTTCTTCAATACTCTAGTTGTGCATATACTGTGTAATATCTACATGCTGTATATGTAATTAAGATCCTTGGCATTTAGTAATCTGTGGTACCTTAGCATAATTTTGTGATCTTTTTGACAGTTAAAGCTCAGTTTAAGGTGTAAAATAATTCTGGAATAAAACAGTTTGAGATGTCTTCGGCAGATTTGTCTTTCATATCTTCAAGTGCAAAGTCCAATTTGTTGTTAAACTTGGTTTATAAAGTTCACTGGAGATAGATTGGTAAATGAATGTAAATTGAAAGGTTTCGGGAACTATGATTCTCCCATTTTCAATATAACAATATGCATTGGCCAACCACTGTATATATAGTTTCAGGGCAAGCTCAAGCAGCATAAATATGGTTCTGCTAGTTAGTATGTGAACAGCAGTTATAGGACCCAGTGGACAGGTAGCTTATTTTTAAAAGAATAAATTGGTTTATGAGAATAAATTGATTGAAAGAAACAGCATGGAAACGGGCCCACCAACCATCGATCGCCTGTTCACATTCGTTCTATGCTATTCCACTTTCTCGCCCACTCCCTATGCACAATGGGTAACTTACGGAGTCCAATCAACCTACACACCCGCAAGTCCTTGGGATGTGGGAGGCAATGGGAGCATCTGGAGAAAAACCCACGCGGTCACATGGAGAATGTGCAAATTTGATGGCATCCGATGTCAGGATTGAACCTGGGTCTCTGGCACTGTGAGGCAGCAGCAAAACCAGCTGCACCACAGTGCCATCCTTAAATATTTATCCTTTCATCACTTGGAATGTGATCTTCACTGATGGAGCCTTTATAACTGTTCATATTCGATCTTCTCTGTAACAAAGATTCATTTTACATAAGTGTATTTTTCCCTTTTTTATAATTGTAGCTGTTAAAGAAATTTATGTCTGGCTGAAGTGTGTCAAAGGCCAAGTTCATGATCCAAAGAGCCTGATGCCAACACAGATTATCCCTGGTTCTGGTAAGTTTGCAATCTACAGTTTAATTATGAATCAATTTCACAAAACCTTTGGTAAGCATGTAAAGTTCCAAGAATTAATTATGCATAATTACTTTGTCATGTTTTAAGTTGTTATGTTGGTATGCTATGATTGTGCCCGAGAAAAAATCATTTATTTATCTTTACCTATAATGCAAGGACAATTTTGTCCATTATTAAATGGAAATATCACACTGCGAAAAATAATATTTCAGAGCAGAAAATCTGCCAAAAGAAATTTGAGTCAAAATAGAATTCCTACTTATTAAAAGTTCTTGAGCAAATTAATTCTTGTGCATATTTGAATTTGCTCTTACAACATCAAACAAATGTTTCTTTTCTTTACTGTTAGTTTTGACAGATATTGGAAAGGTAGTGCATTCCATCAAGGACAGTTGGAAAATTTCTGCAGGTTATTTTAAGGAACAAAATGTACAACCTTCCAAACTCTCTACAACGAATGGAGTTTTGCAGGTATAGTACAGTATGGTGAATTGCAGCTTTCTTATTACTCGATGCAAGTAATTATTTGGATTGGTAAACCTCTGATATTTTAGGTGTTCCTTTTTGGGTACATTAGGTATTCCTGCCACTCTGGATGAAAAGTTTACTTCAGGAATTCAGAGCCTTATATTGTGGTTGATAGAAAAAGGTTTCTCTCGTGCTATGATATCAACTTACAATGCCATCAACTAATTTAAACAAGTGATAAAAATACATCATCCTGGATGGGAGGGAAATTATAATTTTGGTCAAGGAAGTTTGAACTTTTGATTATATTCTACATATTTGTAAATCCTGAATCTCAAGAGGTGAAATTACGAGGATGAAATATTCCCACCAAAAGTGACTATCTGTGGAAATAAAGAAGGTGGGATTTTTGCATCTCCCATCTGTATCCAGACCGGGGTAAGTCGATTTGTCTAAGGTCTGCCTGCACTGACGAGCTCCATGGTCTCTGATGACCCTGTGATCTCAGTCTCCAAGACCTCCGGAAGTGGCTGCGCTGGCTGGCAGCTGTGGCTTACCTGCAGTCCGTCTGTTTTTTTTCTTTTTTTGTTGTCTTCTAGTGTTTGTTTTAGTAGAACTTTGTTTTATTAGGTTGCGTATGTGTGTGTGTGGGGGTGGGGGGGGTGGGAGAAACAGAGTTTTAGTCTCTCCCTTAGGGGGGATGCGTGTCCCCCGTCACCATCTGTGCTGAGGCCTAATGGCGGAGCTGCGGCGGCGGCCTGGTTTGGAGATGCAGTGCTCCAGCGGCGGCGCTGGCCCAGCTTAGAGCTGCGGTGCTCCAGCGACGGCGGCGGTGCTCCAGCGGCGGCGGCGGCCCAGCTTAGAGCTGCGGGGCTCCAGCGGCGGCGGTGGCCCAGCTTAGAGCTGCGGTGCTCAAGTGGCAGCGGCGGTCCGGCTTAGAACTGCGGTGCTCCAGCGGCGGCGGTGGCCCAGCTTAGAGCTGCGGTGCTCCGGCGGCGGCCCAGCTTAGAGCTGCGGTGCTCCAGCGGCGCCGGCGGCCCAGGTTAGAGCTGCGGTGCTCCAGCGGCGGCGGTGGCCCAGCTTAGAGCTGCGGTGCTCCAGTGGCAGCGGCGGCCCAGCTTAGAGCAGCGGTGCTCCAGTGGCGGCGGCGGCGGCCCGGTTTAGAGCTGCAGTGCGGCGGCAGCGGCCCAGCTTAGAGCTGTGGTGCTCCAGTGGCGGCGGCCACCCGGCTTAGAGCTGCAGTGCGGCGGCGGCAGCCCAGCTTAGAGCTGCGTGCTCCAGCGGTGGCGGCGGCCCAGCTTAGAGCTGCGGTGCTCCAGCGGCGGCGGTCTGGCTTAGAGCTGCGGAAAACCAGCGGCGTCGGAGGCCTGGATCGCCTCAGCGCCGAGGGAGAACTAGGAGAGATGAAGACAATGACTTAAGACTTTTGCCTTCCACCACGGTGAGGAGGTGCCTGGTGAACTCATTGTGGTGGATGTTGGATATGTGTTTATTGTGGGCTTTTTTTAACTTATATATTATGACTGTATGGTAACAATTTCGTTCAGACCGAAAGGTCTGAATGACAATAAAGGAATCTAATCTAATCTTTAACAAAAGATCCTTCTCAAGGCTGAACCCTTGGAAAAAGTCCATCCTTGATGGTGCACCTGGCTGTAGGGTTGTTATGACAGGCAGGTGGTTGGAAAAGACCAGTAATGAAAAGACAGAAGATGTGAGACAAAAGGATTGAAGAGTGGTGAATTGTGAAGCTAGAGGAAGGAATGCAGGTGGGAGGGGGAGGGGAGAAATGTGGACAGTCAAACCCGAGAAGGGAATATTGGAGCCTGTATTTGGAAATGAGCGGAAGAGCATTTTGGGGTGGCTGGAAAATGGAGATTTGGCCAAAACATAAAGACAAACAAAAAAACATTGCAGAACACTGCGTTGAATGATCAGCCATGATCATATTGAATGGCGGTGCAGGCTCGAATGGCTGAATGGTCTACTCCTGCACCTATTTTCTATGTTTCTATGCACAAGTGGTAAACGACTTTCTATCACCCCAGTTAGTGCTGATTTATTATAGTGGGGGGGAACCACCAGTGCTGATTTATTATAGTGGGGGGGAACTACTAAAAAGATGAAAATTATTTTAGAATTTGCCAGCTCATGCCTTTTTGTTGGTTACATCGAACAGTCCTTGTTCCTGGCATACACCGGCATCCCCTAACACTTTCTCCTCTACATCGATGACTGCATCGGGGCTGTCACTTGCACCCATGCAGAACTCGTTGATTTCATCAACTTTACTGCCGTCTCAACTGACGTCTACTACAAACCCTCCCCTGCCCAGTTCCATCTACCCATCACTCCCCCCCCCCCCCCCCCCCCCCCCCCCCCACCCCCACCCTTTACTTAAATCCACAAATCACCCACCAGTCTGTCCTGCTCCTCTCTCAGATGTACGTAACTGCTATCTTCCCTCTACATTCTCATTCCTAATATAGGGTCTCAACCCGAACGTCGCCCGTTTCATTTCCTCTGCCGATACTACCAGTATTTCCTCCTGTGCGTTGTATTTTGCTCAAGATTAAAGCATCTGCACATAGATCGGGCTTTTATTAGCTGGGCAGGACCTGTATACTGTTTTCCCTCGAGATACAGGCCTTGACTAGTTTTGTATGTATTTTCTAACTTTAGTTTTCTATTTTCTGTCATCTCTTTTGTCTGATTCTGCAGTGTGTCCTAAATCGCAGCACCATCAACTCAGTGGCTAAACAACTTTCGGCGTCTGAGAACCCAGAGGCTAATGACAATTCCAGCAGCCCTAGGATTCACATCATTGCGGAAGGTAAGTTTGCACCATTTGATTCATACCAATATTAATGGCAAATAGAACGGAAAGCCATAGATAAGATAAATGGATAGTAAAAATCCAAGAATACAGTATTAATCAAAAGTTGCCAAGATTCTTTAACCACTTTAGTCTTAGCAGAAGAGTTAAAAGTTATAATGAAAACTCAATTATTGACTCCCTAACTCGGCCTTCAATGTTATCCATGTGCCAAAGAACTTTAAGCAATGGTATTTGTGCTAAATGTCAAAGTGTATGCTACCAACTCCTATTAGCCGTAGGTTTATGCACTGCATTTGTTTTTCCAGCTGAAGTTCTCTTTTATATGACAGCAATGTGGGCAATTACAGGAAGCACTTTAGGCGTGAAAAAATCTCAGTTAAAACATGCGACTGATGTAATGGCAAAATGCTGGAATTGTTCAAGTCGGGTTTATTCAGTGTTGATGCAGGATTAATATTTTGGCCTTCAAACTTGTTAAAATTAATGTCAAGGATGTGACGGTTTTAATTGAGAACAAAGCCAGAGAAAGGGACAGAATGTATAAAAGGTTAAGTTTCATTGGTGGAAGGACACGAGTGATTAAGTGCACAATGGTGCATTTAAAAAAAATGGGGTTAATAAGTTTGTGAAGAAGCATAATGGCTGTAGTAGAGGTGTAAATGGCAGCCACATGATCATTACCAGTATGTGCTGTATATGAAAATAAGAACAATGATAATGATTATAATTCTTAAATTCTCTGAGACAAATAAGTAGACATTGCCAGATCTTCTCCATGAAATTTTATTTAACCTGGTTTATGTCAAATGAATTATTAGTAAATTCTGCAACTTGCTAATTGTTGACCATTGTAATAAATGTTTTGTATCAACCGTAGTCCCCGGAATAATACGATCACTAATTAATTTCCAACCACAGTGTTTTGGTGGGGTAAAATTTGCAGTAATACCAGAATAATTATGTGCCATTTGAATGATGCCTTGTGATCCTTGCTTCACCAGGCAGGCTGATGTTTATTAAGTTATTGAAACCAGCTTCTCATACTAAATAGCATTCATGAAATGTCTGAATAATTTACAGAGACTAAAAAGGTTACAGATGCTATAATCTGGAGCAAAAGACAAATTGGTGGAAGAACTCAGTGGGTAAGAAAGGAGGGAAATGAATGGTTGACGTTTTGGGTTGAGGCCCTGCATCAGGACTGACTAACTCAAGCCAAAATATGTACCATTCCTTTCTCACCGTACAGATGCCATCTGACCCACTGAGGTCCTACAGCAGGTTGGGTACAGGCAAGGCCAGCATTTCTCTTGGGAAGATGCTCATGTGCCGCAATATTGAATGACTGAAGTCAAGTATTGACAGTATTGCTGGTAAGGAGTTTCAGAACTTGGATTGAGTGACGATGAAGGAGCAGTGATGCATTTCTAACCAAGGATTGTGTGTGGCTGGAAGAGGCCCTGAGTGGGTATTGTTTTCTTGGCTTGTCCTTGGCAGCATAGGTCGCATGTCTGGGAGATGCTATTGGAGTAGCTTAAATGAATTAGAACAGGACCTTTTACAATTGGTATATGATACAGAAACTTTGTGGTGAGTCTACAGGGAGTGCAGGAACAGGGTCCAACGAGTCTAAAGGATGCATGGAAATGGGCCCCAGTAAATCTAAAGGTAATGCACAAACAGGATCTGATAAGATAAAAGGAAATGCGGTAATGGGATGAGTCTGAAGGGCCTGTACCACTTTCACGACTTAATTCACGACCTTTTTTACTCGTGGACATTTTTCATCATGTTGAAAAAAAGCCCCGACCTACTTCATGCCACAAGTACCTACGACGAGCATCACGGCCTACCTACGACCTCGTGACGACCATGCTGCGAGTATGAGTCAAGGGCAAACTCGGCAGAGGTCGTAAATTAGGTCATGAAAGTGGGACAGGCCCTTAAAGGGAGTGCAGGAACAGGGAGTGGTGTCTAAAGAGATTGCTGGAAATAATCCAATGAGCCTAATGCTAAATCGTTGGAATAATCAATTATCTGAGTTTTACTGAATTTGTGTGAAGGAAATTGGAGATGTGCAGAAGGGCCAAAATGGAGTAAAGCATATATTCAAATGGATGGAGCAGTCAGGAGGTTCAATCACTTAGATGGATATGAACAGAAAGGAATTTTAATTTGCATCATTTCATATTGTAAAGGCAAGTCTTTTGACTGTTCAACTTTAAAGGCAAGATATTTTCCATTGGATAGACATTGAACATTGCTATTCATTTGTTGTTCACTTTATGATTTAAAGCAGGTAAAATATATGATTAAACACAAATATTTTTCTTTAATTATTCACTGCCTGTATATTTTCAGAACGCTTTCCCACAGAAGTACATTCCACTTGCTCATATTATTTCCCTGAAGACAATCTAATCTTATTTAGTACATTGTTGACTTAGGTGTATACTGATGAAGAAATGTGTTTTTTTTTCCCACAATTTGACCTGCAGTGTACACTTTGAACCATAGCCTTTTCTCTATTATTCTTTAAATTCAACATGTAACTTTTGGAGCTGCTATTTATAATTGATTTACCTTGAATGGAATGCCTCTAATTGCAAGCAGCTAATGGCTGTATTTTTTAAATAACCAAAGTGCTGATTGTCTCATCTAAAGCATCATAACATCAGTCCACTACTTGCAACTGTCATTTACAACATTTCTTCAATGGGCAAAACCTACTCTCTTGCATTTGGAATTTTGATGGACTTGATGGAATTTTGATGGACTTACCATCAACTCCAAGAAGATTCAGGTTATCTACCAATCATCACCAACTGAGACAAATCGGAAAGAACCATTGATTCAACTTGGTGAAACAACCCTGGAAAATGTGGATCACTTTTCATACCTTGGAAGTCACTTCTCCTCCAATGTCGAACTTGATAACAAGATACATCGTCTTAAGTGTGCTGGAACAACTTTTGGACGTTTTCGAACGAAAGCCTTTCATAATCATGACATCTGAACAGACATCAAAATGTTAGTGTACAAGGCAGTGGTGATTCCAACGCTCCTGTATGCATCAGAAACCTGGACATATCGACGCCATCTGAAAACACTTGAAAAGTCCCATCAACGATGGCTTCGAAGCAGCTTAAATTTCAGTTGGGAAAGAAGAACCAATGTCAGCATGCTGAATGAAGCGAAAACATCTAGCATCGAAGCCTTCGTCATCAAGAACCAACTAAGATGGGTCGGTCATGTCATTCAGATGGAAGACGAGCTTCTACCAATGCAAACCTTCTACTCCCAGCTTAAAGAAGGCAAACGTAAAAGAGGTGGACAAAGTCAGAGATTCAAAGATGCCTTAAAAGTCAGCATGAAGAAATGTGAAATCGACATTGACAATTGGGAAACCAATGCCAAGGACAGGAAACTCTGGTGAACCATCATCGAAGAAGGAACAGCGACCTTCAAAGCCAAGTGATGCGCAGAATTAGAAGAAAAGAGAAAACAGAAAGAGAGGCAGCAACAACCAAGGCCCGGTCTGCCATCTGGAATTATCTGTCCTGAATGTCGAAGAACTTTCAAAGCGGGATTGGACTCAAAAGCCACCTGAGAGTCCATAGAAACAACAGAACGTTGACCATCATCCTCCACCTTGAGGGATTGCCACGACGACTCGCAAATGTCATTTACGACATTTTTTCAATAGGCAAAGCCTGTTCTCTTGCATTTTAAATTTTGATGTAAATCGTATGTGTTAATATTTTGGGTCACATTTCTAAGTAACTTGAGATAAGTTCCCAGTATAGTATAAATGGGCAGATTGAAAAAGAAAGATATCTGAGCATGTAATTAAACGTCATTTAAAAAAATCCAACAATATCAAGTGTTAGATTGGTAGCATAGTTAGTTGTAAAATTACTATTGGTTCATTTTCATAATTAAACAAATTAGGTTGCCCGATGATATGTTTATATCCTGCAGCGATGTGGTGGTCGTAGTAAAAACAAATTGATATTAACATGCAAAATGTCAAAGTAAAACATCTGGTTTTTTTTTTAACTGTTTATAGAAAACAAAGAATTGTTCATGTCCAAGGCAGTGAAGGTTGAATTAAACCAAATGGATAAGACAGAGAATTGCAAAACTGCTGCCCCAAATGAAACGGGGTCAACTCTACGGGAGTTACTTACTGCAACAGCTGGCAAATTGCGATTAGGCTCAACTGATGCTGGGATTGCCTTTGCCCCAGTGTTTTCTGCAGAAACACCTGTAAGTAGAATTTATTAATGTGGATATTTATAGGTTTTCCATTTTGTAGTGCAACCATTTCTTCATGTTGTGCAGCTGCACTTGGAGAGGGAAGGTAGTGTAAATCTAACAACCTGCTGCTGTCATTATAATGAATTGATAATGTAGTCTGTATTTTATTTTCTGATAGAAATATTAGCTTCATCAATGGTCCTCTATTAAAGGTATTAAATGGATTTGTAAGAGCTACGAAACAATGAATGTATAGTAGAAATAGTTATATAATGTGTATTTCACATTATATTACTATATATCGCATATCACAAATGTCACATATAATGTGCATTTCAAAGTATTTCATCCCGCTGATTTATTTTTCAATGGCGCTGGTTTCATGCATTCCCGTAGTTTAGAGTTAGAGACACAGCAGAACGCACAGACAATTCATTCATACTAAGTGGGTTATAATCAACAAAATGTTGTGAGTGCAGTAGGCTTGTTCATTGGTACAAGATAGTCTTAGCTTATGTACATACACTTGATGAGTATTTGACATTGCTTTCTTTGCTACTCCTTGTAGATTGGCAGAGGTGCAAGAAGCATGCCGAATCTCTTAGATGACATAATTGCATCAGTTGTGGAAAATAAGATCCCAGCAAGTAAATCGGAGAAATTGCACGGGAAAGAAGAAGCAAATCAACATTTGCAAAAAGAAATAAAAAACTTAAATTTAGATTCCATCAGCAAGAATCATCCTGAAGAATCACATTCTTGGCTTTGTGGGGGAAATGTACTGTGGCTCCAAGATTCTGGAAATCCAAGCAATTGTAAGATATTCAGAGAATGCTGGAGACAAGAACAGGTCTGTACAAATTCAGATTGAAGAAATCAAAGCAGATCTAAATATTGAGCACTTTACCACTGAAATTGGGTTTGTGGCTATTGCTAGAGATGTATTATTGAGAAATGAAAAAGATGATGCTGTAATTAAAAATGTTTGTAATATCAAATATTTAGATGTGTTGGCTCAAATATATATTGGGAAATTAATTCATGTGAAATTATGATATTGTTCACTTAGAAATATTCTCTTGAAAATCAAATTTTCCCAAAATAAAATATTTTACAGCCTGTTCTTGTGTCTGGAGTGCACACAAAACTAAATTCCAACATTTGGAAACCTGAAAGCTTCAATGAAGATTTTGCAGACCAGAAGGTTGATCTAATTAACTGCAAAGATGGCAGTATCGTATCCGGTGTGAGAATTCAAGACTTCTGGGATGGTTTTGAAGATTTAACGAGTAAGTATCACTTGCATATGATTTGTTTGGAGTGATTGTAATAAGGTTGATTAATTATTTGGACTCTTAATTTGCAAAATAATTTTTGATTTCACACACTCACAAGCATGGGTGATTCTTCAGTAAGTGTCTACTTTGACGTTTCTGGAAACCCGATTATAAAACTTAAATTGTTGCAACTTTGAATGTTGTTTCACATAGATGAACATGTCTACAATGGGAAAGATATGTTTGGCACAATCTTTTAGAGAATTTAATTCATTTTTTTCTCTCTACGTTTTTCCAGGTTGCCCATTGCATTCAGTCACATCCGTCGCATTTTTATGATGAACAACACTGTTAAAAATAAATGATTTAAGAATATAAAATCACATTTTTTGGTAGTCTTTCAAATTATAATCTTCCTCAAATAATCCACCAAAAAAAACTTTTTCAGTCTAACGCATTGATCTTAAACCTTTGTAACAGTTTACTGCCGAAAAAAAGTGGTGATTTTCAGCAAGAATGGTAACCATCACATTACTTTTCACCAACTTCCTCTAAAACAATATTAACTTCAGATGAATAGGCAGAAGCATCCTGTTAATTTATCAATTACAATTCATAATTATGGTAATTGTTGTATTATTTTACATATATTGACCATAAAATACTCATGTGACGGACATGACTCAGCGCGGTGGAGATGATCAAGTTTGGGTGTGTCACGTGACTGAGATGACTAAAGGGTGATTTTTCAGTAACTGTCTACTTTGGTGTCCCGCTACTTTGATGCTGTATATAAGGAAAATCAGTAATTCTATCCCATTTCTTCTTTTTCTATATTGTTAATAAACATAATCCTCATAAATAAAGATTAAACCCTAAATGAATAAAGGGAAAACTACATGTCCCGATGGTTACTTGTGAAATTTCAAGTCAGCACATTTATTTAATGGGGGATCTATCTACAATGAAAATACTTTTAAACGGTAGGTATCAATAATTAAAATATTTATCACCCTTAAAAACAATTCCTCTATTCTTGATAGGGCTAGGGTTGGGGCTCGGACTAGGGTTATGGCTAGGGTTGGGGATAGGGCTTGGCCTAGGGTTCGGACGGAAGCAGAAGTGCACAGAGGTAGAAGCTGCACAAGCGCCCGGTGAGAAGACCTTATCCTCCGTGCCATTGAGGCCGGTTGCAGGAGGTATTAATCCGTCACTTACCACTGATCTCCCGGACTCCAGCTCCATCTCCAGCCCTGGCAGCTCCAGCTCCCGTTGCAGCCATTGCCTCTTCCCGTGGCCCGTTGTCCCTCTCCACGCCCGGCCCTCTTCAGCCCATGTTCCGGGTTGGGGAGGGGGGGGGGGGGGGGGGGGGGGGGAACAAGGGCTGAAGAGGGTTGGAGATGGAGCTGGAGCTAGATGGAGATTGGGGGTTAACTTACGGAGGTGGCCGTGACGGGTATGGTGGCCTAAGCCTTTAGCCCAGGATAGCCTCACCGGAAGGCCATGCCTGGTCATATCGTTTGGACGAATGGCACATTGCATGATTTGTTCTCCAGAACAAATCAAAAAAGAACATTTTTTTTTAATTTTCTAAGATTCAGCACCATTCGGAGGTGGTGCTGATTAAAGGTACTCTCCCGTTATGCTGCAAAAAGCGGAGTTTTCATACGCTTCTTGTCCTGCAAATCAGGAGAAATTCACAAGGTAGGGGACTTTCGCATTCTGCGGTCTTTTGAGGTCTATTCCATTTAATTAAATCCATGTGGGATTGCTCAACACAGATGAGTGACGGTAAATGACTCCAATCGTCGGGATAAGACATTTTTGAAAAAAAACAGTAAGATTTATAATTTTATCAAGATTGGAGGAATTTTTTGAAGGATGAAAAATATTTTAATTATTAATACCTACCGTTTAAAAGTAATTTCATTTCATATAGATCCCCCGTTAAATAAATAAGTAGACTTGAAATTTCACAAGTAACCATCAGGACATGCGGTTTTCCGTGCGGGGAGGGGGGGGGGGGGGCATCGAACATCGGGAAAAAAATAACACTATTCATTTAGGGTTTAATCTTTATTTATGAGGATTCTGTTTATTAACAATATAGAAAAAGAAGAAATGGGATAGAATTACGAATTTTCCTTAAATACAGCATCAAAGTAGCGGGACACCAAATTAGACACTTACTGAAGAATCACCCTCATATCAATGGCACCTTTTTCTAATGCGTGTTAAATATTTAAACTTTATTGAGTAACCAAAGCAATTCTCTCTAGTTTAAGTTTATGATTGTCACGTGTACCTAGGTACAGTGCAAAGCTTTTGTTTGCATGCTATCAAGTTAAAGAAAAGACTACATTTTAAGAATAAACTGAGTACATTTATATTTTATCTGGAGTCTTTATCCCTTATCCAGAGCGATTGAAGTCTAAGAATGGGGAATCTTTATTGCTGAAGCTCAATGATTGGCCTTCTGGTGAAGATTTTAAAACCATGATGCCTTCTAGGTAATTGTGGCAGTTGAATTTTAATGACTTGCATGGTAGGAATGGCACTGTTTAATTTTTCACTTGCGGTGTGTACAGATCCATGAAGAACAGCACTCTTCTCAATAGCATTCTTCTCAATGTTTTAAAGGTCAGAAAAGGCCATCTGTAAGATGCATAATGCAGTTACCATCTTCCACTTCAGTAGCTGTGTCAGTAGTGAAATTGATGAAATCAGTGAATTTTCACAGCAGATGCAGGGCAGCACAGTCTAGAGTAGAATAGGGTAGAGCTACTGTCTCTCAGTGCCAGAGACCTGGGTTTGATCCTGACCTTGAGGTTCCATGTGACCATGTGGGTTTCATCCGGGTGCTCCGGTTTCCTCCCACATCCTAAAGATGTGCAGATGTGTAGATTTATTGCCCTTTCTAAATTGCCCCTAGTGTGCAAGGAGTGGACGAGAAAGTGGCATGACATGGAACTAGTGTGAACGGGTGAATGATGGGTCTGAGTGGGCTGAAGGGACATACATGCTATATCTCTAAACTAAACTAAGTAATGTTTGATCAATACTAAATTAGTACATATTTTGCTGGAGTAATGTTTTGCAAAAGGAACTGTAGCAATTGGAGACTTGAGAGACTGCAGATGCTGTAGTGAGCAGTTCGGGTAGTATCGGGAGGGAATTCTCAAGTGACATTTCGGGACCCTTCTCGGTTTGAGGAAGGGTCATGATCTGAAACATTGTGTATCCATTCTCTTCCCAGATGCTGACAGACAAAAGTCAAAGTAAGTCAAAGTATCCTTTATTGTCATTCAGACTTTTCAGTCTGAACGAAATTTCGTGCCTTGCAGTCATAACATAGAATAGAATAACAAAACACACAATGAACACAGATTTAACATCCACCACAGTGAGTCTACCAGGCACCTCCTCACTGTGATGGAAGGCAAAAGTCTTAAAGTCCTTTTCTCTTCCCTCCTTGTTCTCGCTGAGTTCCTCCAGCACTGTGTGTTTTACTTTAGCATTTTAAAATTAAAAGGATGGTAAACTATTGGAAATGGTAATTTAACCACCATCTTGCTGTACCTGCTGTGCACCTCCGATCTCTGTTTCTAGAAGTACAACTGCCTAGAAATGTCAGTGTGCCTTAAAAGAGTATACTGGAATAGCATGGGTATGATGGAGAAATAAATGTTTAATATTCAATATTAAATATTCACCATGTAAAAATTCTAGTTGATCACTTTGTAGATTTGCACATAAGTTGCCTTAAATCCCTCTTTAGTTTAGTTTAGAGATACAGGCCCTTCGGCCCACCAAGTCCGCACCAAGCCAATTAACCTGCAAACCTGTACATCTTTGGAGTGTGGAAAGAAATCGAAGATCTCGGAGAAAATCCATGCAGTCACGGGGAGAATGTACTACTCCATACAGGCAGAACCCGTCGTCGGGGTCCAACCAGGGTCTCTGGCGCTGTAAGGCAGCAGCTCCACTGCTGCAGCAGTGTGCCGCCCCTCTTATCCCGGTTCAAGATGTGTGTTTCATCCTGTGGCTAGAGTGATGGACGTTGGTCTTAGTGACACCAGCAGTACTGTGGCCTTTTGGTCAGGAGGTGGGGAGAATTGCTGCAGGGGAGTTGGTGAAGCAATTGGGAGTCATGAAGGGCTTTACCAATCCAGTAGTTGAGGAGGGGACAGTTAGCAGAATTGGTGATAGTATGGTAATAATGAGGGAGTCTGGAATGCTCTGGCAAAAGGATTGGGGAAAATGCCAGAAGTATTTGCACAGATCACGCGCTTTGGGTGATCTGGTGGTAGGTTTGGAGTACAGTGAGCACAAGAATGAATATAATCATTTTATTTAGCTAGCGGGCTTCCCAAGTTGGCGTTATTTTTAAGGTATTAGGCACCTAAATATGGATGTTCCCATCACAATGCAGTGCAGGTTTCTTTACAGCCTGGGCTGCGGAACCGGGGGGCTGCAGCCGCTCCACGTTTTTGGCGAGACATGCTTCATAACTCAAAATTATCCGGTCCACAGGCGTATTTTTCTCTTCTTCTGAGGACCTCTGACATCCCGAATCTCAGAACAAGCGCACAGTGAGCGCAGCAAACCCAAAGATCATGGACCAGCTGTGGAGGAAACCGACTGCCCCCCCCAAAATCCTTCCTCCCCTCCGCTCAACAGCCAATCACAGCGTGGTTCGCAGTCGAGATATGGGGCAGTGAACGAAGCGTTGTGATTATCCGACAAGCGGAAGGGAGGGAGGGTGAGCCCCGAGAGAGGGAGAGTCGGCCCTGAGAGGGAGGGAGAGAGAGAGAGTCGGCCCCGGGAGGGAGGGAGATAGAGAGTCGGCCCCGAGCGGGGGAGAGAGAGAGAGAGAGTCGGCCCCGAGAGAGAAAGGGGGGTGGGGAGAGATATATCCACCCCCACCCCCCCACCCCCCACTTTTTGAGTTGGGGGACAGCCTGTATTATCCCCCAGTTTTTGGAGGTCGAGCAACAACAAAAAATAATAATTGTGCCACCCTCCCCGCGCTCGGTCGTTCCGCTCCCTCACCGGGTACCCCCGAGGCCGGTGATCAGTGATCGCTCAGCCCCCCCACTTTCAAAAATGTTCCGTGGCCCCTGTACAGTGCTTCAAAAGTAGCAATATATACCACCAATGTTCCTCAAATCACATTGGAGTAGAAAAGGTTATTCATGATAGTAGGTGCTGATCTGATTTCACAAAGTGACTTTACCTGAAATTGGCTGCGAACAGAGTTCACCCCCAGTTGCATTGACTTTGTCACAGTTCTGAAATAAAGTAATACAATTGTGTGATTCAACTCTGAATCAATATTGCTGTGTTTTGAAATGTTATCCTTATTTGCTTAAACGTTTAACCTGGCAGTCCACCATTTTAAGACATTACTTTGCAAAGTATTTTAAATACTATCCTGTTTCCCTCCCTTTTAGGTATGATGACTTTATTAAAAATTTGCCACTGTCACAATATTGCAATCCTGAAGGAAATCTAAATCTGGCATCCCGGCTACCGAATTTCTTTGCTCAACCAGACCTAGGGCCGAAACTGTACAGTGTTTATGGTAAGCAGGAAGTGTTCTGCACTGTTCAAAATATTTTTTTTTGGGGTGGGTAGGAAGATCTAATATGTAAGTGATTGCATTATTTACAGGGCAAACATCAGTGAAAGAATTTGGAGCTACTAACCTCCATCTCGATGTTGCTGATGTAGTCAATGTCCTTGTCTATGTAGGAGTACCAAAAGGGAATGGAAACAATCACAGAGCAGGTAATGTTTTCAAAGCAACGGTTTGTGAACTTTTTAATGAGTCATTACTGCACGTTTTTAGCCTTTCTACCTATCTAACTTTATCACCAATATTTAAAGCAACAGATTTTAAGCAATTTGAATTTAACAAAAACATACCATGCATCATTAGGTAGTGCAAAAGAGAAAATAAACAGAGTCCAAAATATAGTGTTACAGCTACAGAGAAAAGTGCAGATTAAAAAGAAAAATGCAAGGTTTGCAACAAGGTGGCTTGGAATATCTGGAATTCATCCCTAGCAAATGCGAGGTCCATTTAAAAGCCTGATAACAGTGGGGACGAAGCAGATCTCAGTACATGTTTTCACGCTTTTGTATCTTCTACCCAACGGGAGAGGGTGAGAATAGAGATGAACCAGGGCATGAGTGGTCTTTAATTATGTCAGCTGCATTCCTGTGGCAGTGTAAAGTGTAAAACTGGAGACTACTCCTCAACATTTACATTCAAAAGAATTGAAGGTATTACCTGATCTTCGAATGTTACGCATTTAGCATTGACAACCTAATTGTTTTAGAGTTGCAGATAATGGGGGGTGGGAAAGTGTTGTGGTTGCAGGGGCTACGGTAGGGAAATAGGCAGATGATCAAAGGTGTGAGGTCAGGCAAATTGCCTGGGTTGGATGAGACTGGTGTCTCCGAGTGCGGGTTGCCTGGGCAGATGAATTGGGCTTGAGAGTGATGCCTTGGGATCAGTGATGAGCTGGATGGAGCAATCAGGAACAATGAAAATTATTACGTATGATGAGTGTTTGATAGCTCTGGGCCTGTCCTCACAGGAGCTTAGAAGCATGAGGGCGGATCTCATTTAAACATCAAATAATGAAAGGCCTGGATAGAGTGCATGTGGAGAGGTTGTTTCCACTTGAGAGAGAGTAGGACCAGATGGCACAGCCTCAGAATAAAAGGATTTGCCTTTAGAACGGAGACGAGGAAGAATTTCTCTAGCCAGGTGGTGAATCTGTGGGAATCATTGCCACAGATGGCTGTGGAGGCCGTCTTTGGATATTTTTAAAGCGGAGTTTGATAGGTTCTTAATTAGTAACGGTGTCAAAGGTTACGGGGAGAAGGCAGGAGAATGGGGTTGAGAGGAAAAGATAGATCAGCCATAATTGAATGACTGGACTCGCTGGGCTGAATGACCTAACTCTGCTCCTGGGTCTTATGAACACAACATTTACATAAGGTACTCTCCTGGGGGAATGTGGATACCTCTGACTTTCTAGCAGATACCAGAGTTCGTATTATGTATGGTAGAATTTTGGACAGGTGAAGTCAAGTGACTATTTTAAGTTTTTTTACTTAATTGCATGAGTCAAATGATCTTCTAAATGTTCTGCATATCAATAGAAATGTGCAGTGTGTTTCATCCTGAACTTACTGGTCCAAAGTAAATAAGTCCAACAAAGTAAAGTTGCAATTATTGCAGTGATAATATGTCTTCAGCTGAAGACTGCAACAGCACATCATGTGGAAGAAAAGGCACCTCCACAAGTAACCTCCACACATAACTGTTGATATGCAGATAACTGTCACGTTTGTCTTGTAATAGTAGTGAATGACTTAACCTTTATTACTGTGAAGTATCGACCTACATTGTCATAGTTTCACTAATAACACCACTCGTACTTACTCCCTAAAATGACCTGTGACTGAGGAAAAGGTTTTAGTAGAATATGCTGAATGTTAAATTAAACATGCTGATACCTAGTGATATTAGCTGAGATTACTATCTCCTGTTTTTCCAGCTATCTTGAAAAAAATTGAAGAAGAAATTGATGAAAGCACAAAGAAGAGATTGAAGAACAGTAATGAGACTCCAGGTGCTTTGTGGCATATCTTTTCAACTAAAGATACAGACAAAATAAGGGAGTTTCTGCAAAAGGTATATAGTTCATGCATTTATAGAACACAGGCATTCAGAAAAGGTGCAGTCATCTGTGGTGGAAGATATTACATTGAAATGTAAATGCAGCCATTAAGCCATTGTAATAAAAAAAACAAAATATCAGTATTGTCAAATGTTTTGGAAGTTTGCATTGGTTCCTTTCTGATTTTATTGATGTAATGGATCCCAATTTCTGAATTAGGAGAAACTGAAGAATTTAACATCTCTCTAACTGCATATATGATACTTGGAGAGTTTTAAAATCTTTAAGTAAAACAAGAAGACTTGCTGCACAGTAAACCCTCGTTATAACAGACCATCTTCTGGACTCTACTTCAGACTGATTCAGTCTGCTGAGTTACACCAGCTCTTTGTGTTGTTTCACCTTAAGGCGCTGATGCCGCCTGTCAGCACCAGCGAGCCCTTCTTCACTGGTACATGCGGCTGATGTTGCGGCTCAAGTTGTGACTCCTGCTGACAACGCCTTCTTCAAGCTGCCTCCAACGACCAGATACTCTCGGTCACTGTGAGGTTCCCTCCCTTCTCACCTGCTGCTACTTCCAAGGTGGAGTATGTTGGTGACTCCAAGGGAGAAGTAGGAGGGTGCAGCGGTGGAGGGGGAGGTGTGGAAGACGACGACTGGACAGAGAGATGGAAGAAGCAGGAGAGAGTGGCGGTCAGGTGTCCATTAAAAGGGTTTAGAAGGATTTACTGTACATCCTTTGAGATAAGTTGTATTTACTTTGCTTTTGTGCTTCCTAAACATTGTTATACTTTTGAAATTGGGCCATGCTTAGAAAAAAAACCTGTATCGCCTTATGTTATTTGGTAGCCTAAGTTTACTAGTGGTGAGAGATTTTTTTTTTACATTTTCTAAAAGGTTAATGAGGAATTGGGTCAAGAGTCACCTGAACATGATCCACTCCTTGATCAGATCTGCTACCTGGATAAGAAAATGCGCCAGAGGCTCTGTGAAGAATGCGGAATACAATGCTGCTCCATCTTGCAGTTCTTGGGTGATACATTCTTAATACCAGCTGGGACATTGCGTCAGGTAATTCAGGATATTCATGCCAGTTAATCTCAGTACATGGTGATTGAAAGCAGAGGGTAGAGGCCTGTGGGGTTTTCTGACTGGAAATCTGTAACAAATGTTGTGCTACAGGGATTGTTGCTGGGACTTCTGTTGCTTGTAATATATATTAATGACTTGGATGATGATATAGATAGTCTGAATAGTTAGCTTGCAAATGTTGCAAAAAAATGGAGGGATCATTGATAGCAAAGTCGTTTTGGCTGGGGATACAAAAGGATATAGATGATCTGGAAGACTGGTTGGAGCTAAGGCAGGTGGATTTTAATCCAGACAAATGGGGATGTGATGCATTTTGGCAAGTTAAATTCTGCAAAGACATTTAGAGTTAATGTCAGATACCTTGGAGTTCTGGGTTTATTCTCAGAGGGTGATTTTATAGATTTTTGTAAAATATATGATGGGCATAAATGGGATAGATCATGTCAGATAAAATTTAAAGGAAATCTGAGGGGTATGTTTTTCACACGGTGTGAGTTGAGATGCCAGTTGAGGTGGTATTTACAAATACAATTACCACATTAATAAGACAATTTAAACAAGTACTGGCAGATGTAAGGTTTGGACAGTCACGGGCCTATTACAGGCAACAGGATTAGCATGGATATGTACCACAAACAACATGAATGAGGTGGACCTACAGAGTCCACTTCTGTGCAATATGATTCTTTGGTTTTATATCCTGGCTTCTTTGTCTTCAATCATATAAAGAAAGAACACAAAGTACAGCAATTCCAGGAGCAATCTTTATGCAAGTTATTCCCTCAGACATTGAGCTTTATTTATATTTTAATTGTTGATTGTTTCCAAAATGGGGGTACAGTGCATAAATTAAGATTTCTTGTTGAGATGTTTTTCTTAATTAGAATTGTTGCATGCATTATTCCTATAATTAAATGTAATGTGTTTTGGCAAGTTATATTTGTTTATATTATGAATGTTAGATTCATTGCACAGTGGTTTGGTGTTTGCTTTGCAGATGCAGAGTATTTACAGTTGCATTCAAGTTTCTGGAGACTTTGTGTCACCTGAGCACATAGCACAGTCTTTCCATCTGACACATGAGCTAAGACATCAGTCAAAAGATGAGATAAACTATGAGGATAAATTACAGGTATGAACCTTTTTGCTCTAGACGCTCTACTGGCCAGTTCCAATTAAGGTTTTGAAGGAAAATGGTTGTTTTCAGGAAGAGTTGATGGGAAGAGAGAGCAATGAATTCTAAATTATTGTAGTATTATTAGATTCTTGGTTTATAATTTCACATAATTTATGACCACCATTTTTTATTGCTTCAATTACATTGCATAAACCGAGGGGAATAGGTCCAGAAAATGCATGTTAATATCTTGAACATAGCAGGAAAATTAATTTGTTTCCATTCTTCCATAAATGTTCATAATAGTTGTCCTGTTAGTGGAATTGTATATTATTTTTGTTTATAGAATCTACTATGCGTACATCTGATATACAACAATTTGATGAATAGAATTAATTGACCAAATCTCTTGTAAGCAGCACATTACATACAGTGCCCTCCATAATATTTGGGACAAAGACCCATCATTTATTTATTTGCCTCTGTACTCCACAATTTGTGATTTGTAATAGAATAAAATCACATGTGGTAAAAGTGCACATTGTCAGATTTTATTAAAGGCTATTTTTATACATTTTGGTTTCATCATGTAGAAATTAAAGCTGTATTTATAAATAGCCCCCCCATTTCAGGGCACCATAATGTTTGGGACACATGGCTTCACAGGTGTTTATAATTGCTCAGGTGTGTTCAAATGCCTCCTTAATGCAGGTACAAGAGAGTTCTCAGCACCTAGTCTTCCCTCCAATCTTTCCATCACCTTTGGAAACTTTTACTGCTGTTTATCAACATGAAGACTAAAGTTGTGCCAATGAAAGTCAAAGAAGCCATTATGAGACTGAGAAACAAGAATAAAACTGTTAGAGATATCAGCCAAACCTTAGGCTTACCAAAATCAACTGTTTGGAACATCATTAAGAAGAAAGAGAGCACTGGTGAGCTTACTAATCGCAAAGGGACTGGCAGGCCAAGGAAGATGATGGCAGAGGAATTCTCTCTATAATAAAGAAAAATCCCCAAACACCTGTCCGACAGATCAGAAACACTCTTCGGGCGTCAGGTGTGGATTTGTCAATGACCACTGTCCGCAGAAGACTTCGTGAACAGAAATACAGAGGCTACACTGCAAGATGCAAACCACGGGTTAGCCGCAAAAATAGGATGGCCAGGTTAGTTTGCCAAGAAGAACTTAAAAGAGCAACCACACTTCTGGAAAAAGATCTTGTAAAAGGATGAGATGAAGATTAACTTATATCAGAGTGATGGCATGAGCAAAGTATGGAGGAGAGAAGGAACTGCCCAAGATCCAAAGCATACTACCTCATTTGCAGACCACCTCATCTGTGAAACACGGTGGTGGGAGTGTTATGGCCTGGGCATGTACGGCTGCTGAAGGTACTGGCTCACTTATCTTCATTGATGATACAACAGCTGATGGTAGTAGCATAATGAATTCTGATGTGTATTTGCACAAGTTCAAACAAATGCCTCCAAACTCATTGACTGGCGGTTCATTCTACAGCAAGACAATGATCCCAAACATACTGCTAAAGCAACAAAGGAGTTTTTCAAAGCTAAAAAATTGTCAATTCTTGAGTGGCCGTCAATCATTCGATCTGAACCAAATTGAGCGTGCCTTTTATATGCTGATGAGAAAACTGAAGCATAAGGTAAAGATGGCTGCAATACAGACCTGGCAGAGCATCACCAGAGAAGACAACCAGCAATTGGTGATGTCCATGAATCGCAGACTTCAAACAGTCATTGCATGCAAAGGATATGCAACAAAATACTAAACGTGACATTGCTGTGTCCCAATCATTATGGTGCCCTGAAATGCGGGGGACTATGTATAAACACTTCTGTCATTTCTACATGATGAAATCAAAATATATAAAAATGGCCTTTATTAAAATCTGACAATGTGCACTTTAACCACATGTGATTTTTTTTCTATTACAAATTGTGCAGTACAGAGGGAAATAAATAAATGATGGGTCTTTGTCCGAAACATTATGGAGGGCACTGTATGATACAACTAACTCCATTTCACATTTTAGTGCTGAATAAGATAACACAACATTTGGTCCATTCTGGCAGTTTTGATTCTTTAATAAAATGAACTAATTAATCTTATTCTCCTCTTCTTTCTATCTAAGTTTGTTTTCCTTTATACTTGATATTTGATTATATTCAAACATTGCCACCCTATCCAAATGCCACCAATTTATTTCACATATTAATAGGGAGCGTAACATTTCCCTGTATCTTTGATAATTCTTTGCCAGTCATATAAGGGTCTCGACCCGAAATGTCGCCTATCTCCTTTGCTCCTTAGATGCTGCTGCACCCGCTGAGTTTCTCCAGCCTTTTTTGTAACCCCCCATTGAAATGTGTATCTCTGGTTAGTCTGCATACAGTTTTATTTTTCTTAATCAAAATAAATATTTCTCTGAAGTTTATCTTTGGTCTTCTCCATTCTAAGATTAAATCCAACTTCCAAAAACTTCGTATTATCTCTAAAATGATAACATTCTTACTAAAGTGTAGCTCCATCCAAGACCCTAAGAAATTGCAGAGAATTGTGGGCGCAGTCCAGACCATCACACCTCTCTTCCATTGACTCCGTTTACACCTCACAAAGCCTCGGCAAGGCCACTAGCATAATAATCAAGGATGAGTCGCATCCCGGCCATTCCCTCTTCTCCCCTCTCTCATCGGACAAAAGGTATAGAAGTGTGAAAACGCACATCTCCAGATTCAGGGACAGTTTGTTCTCGATTGTTATCAGGCTACTGAACCATCCAAACAACAACTAGAGAGCAGTCCTGAGCTACTATCTACCTCAATGGAGACCCTCGGACTATCTTTGATCGGACTTCATCTTTAACTAAACATTATTCACGTTATTCCCATTATCACATATCTACACACTGTGGATGATTGAAAAACAAGAATAAGGAGATCTTGCTGCATGACAAAAAACATATGCATGAGGAGCATTGGGAGGCTGTACAGCCCTTGACTCCATTCAGTTAGATCATAAAGCATGTGATTTTTTGCCTCAATACCACATTTCTGCCCATTCTTTCCATAACCCTTGATTCTGCGGTATCCTGAAAGTTTGTTTCAGTGTTCATCGGCAAAAGGATTCTGAGGACTTGTAACCTGCTGAGAGTAACACTTCCTTATTACAGTGTTCATTGGACAACCTGTTAACGCAAGATGAACTAACCATAGTTCTTACTCTTGCAAGGCTGGGAAACCTCTTAGCAGCATCTGCCTTGTCATACCAGCCTCAGAATTTTGATTATGATGGGAGGAACTAGATATTTGTATATCTGGCTTTGTATGGCTTTGTTTATTGGCTAATATAATTTGCTTCAACATTTCGTATATAGGCTAATATAATTGGCTTCCATATTTAACAGCAAATATATTTTCTAAACTTTGTTAAAATGATGGCCATATTTATCCTTGGAATTGCTTGTGCTAATCAATTCTAATGTCTCTCTGCAGATAAAAAATATAATTTACCATTCTGTTAAAGATGCTGTGGGAACTCTGAGACTGCATGAAGAAAATGCACATCAAAAGGTTTAGTTTTTTCTGAGCATTGAGAATTTACATCACCTTCTTTTAACATAAGTACCTACAGTGCCATAATCACCATTGTGGCTACTGTATTTATTGGCCGGTCTATCAAAATTATTATAATTAGAAAAGCAAAATGTAGCTATAATAACCTGCAGAAAAATAGCACTGTGGTGTTCCATGTACTATATTGTACATTTTGAAAATTACAAATGTATTTATTTTTTGAAAAATTGTTACAGAACTTTATGCTGTTATAGATCTAATGTAAATGTGATTTGTACAGTTTAGTTTGCTAAAATTGATATTTTTCACTACATTGAGACAGTTACTGTGAAAAGGCAGGTGCAATTACCAGCAATGCCTATTTTTTAATCGCTGAATCGCACAGCCATCCGTGTCATACCTTAAGGTATTGCCAAAAGAAGTACACTTTGAAGTTCCTTATAGGCCAGATAATGGATGGATATACTACATGCATTAGCTTTTAATTAACTATTCATTGTAACATTAAAACATTTACAGTGTTGTAATTTATTCAAAATGTCATCCTGTTTTGTTATTAGTTATTGTGAATCTTTTGCAAGCAAAATGACTTTTAAAGAAGAAAGTTGATATTCTATGTAAATACATATAAATATATACATCAATTATGTATTTTTTTAAAGCATAGCTTGCTTCAATTTGTTAAAGTACCTGTGTTATGTGCTTTATACATTAAAATTCAAAGGGGTTTTACATTTTGAAATACAATTGATTCATCTGTTATCCAAATATAATATAATAATAATTATATATTTTATTGTCATTACACATAAGTGCAACGAGATTTGGTTTGAAACTTCCATCCGATGTCATAACTTAATCGACAAATAAAATTTAGGTTTAAATACCCTGAGAACAAGGTTTGTAAAAATGAACATTAGACCAGTAAAATCAACACAGACTAAAGTGCGAGGCCGGGGGAGACAGTCCATGGGGGTGGGGGGGGGTATTCAGCAGGGCCAGTTTAAAGCCGCTATAGCTCTGGGAATGAAGCTGTTCCTGAGTCTGGTGGTGCGGGCGTAGAAGGCCTTGTAACGTCTGCCGGAAGAGAGTAGTTCGAACAGTCCATTACAAGGGTGAGAGGAGTCTTTATGTATGCTAACAGCCTTCCTGAGGCACCGTGTGTGGTAGATGCCCTCCAAGGCTGGTATCGGTGTCCCAACAGCGCGCTGAAGAGCTCTCCTCTCCGCCTCCGTGCAGCTGAGATACCACACAGAGATGCCATATGTTAGTATGCTCTCTGTGGTGCAGTGGTAGAAGGTCCTCAGCAGCTGTTGGGGCAGACCAGTCCATTTCAATGTTCTTAGGAAGAACAGTCGTTGCTGTGCCTTTTTGACCAGCGCAGCGGTGTTGGTGGACCATGTGAGGTCCTCTGAGATGTGAGTGCCCAGAAACTTGAAGCTGGACACACTCTCCACACTGTCTCCGTAGATGGAGATTGTGGCGTATTCCCCATTCTGTGACCTCCTGAAGTCGATAATCAGCCCCTTGGTCTTGGAGGTGTTTAGCGACAAGTTGTTCCGTGAGCACCAGTCTGCCAGGTTCTGCACCTCCGCTCTATAGTTTGTTTCATCACCGTTGGTGATCAGCCCGATTACCGTTGTGTCGTCTGCAAACTTGACAATGGTGTTGTTGTCAAATGTAGGGACACAGTCGTGAGTGAAGAGGGAGTAGAGCATGGGGCTCAGTACACAGTCCTGCGGTGTGCCGGTGCTCAGGGTGATAGTGGAGGACAGGTGCGGCCCCAGTCTCACTGCCTGCGGTCGCTCCGTCAGAAAGTTCAGAATCCAACCGCATATCAGTGAGCTGAGGCCTAGCTGGTGGAGTTTGGTGGTTAGCTTGGTGAGGATGACCGTATTGAAGGCAGAGCTATGGTCAATGAAGAGCATCCTCACGTAGGTGCCCTGTCTTTCCAGGTGGGTCAGGACAGTGTGAAGAGCCACAGAGATGGCATCCTCTGTGGATCTATTTGCCCTGTATGCAAATTGATGAGAGTCCAATGATGCAGGGATGCTGGATTTGATGTGGGAGAGGACCAGCCTTTCAAAGCACTTCATTGGTATTGGAGTTAGGGCAACCGGGCGGTAGTCATTCAGGTTGGTGACTTTAGACTTTTTTGGCACCGGCACTATGGCAGCTGTGTTTAATTAATTGGGCAGTGTGATATCACTGTGGGGGCAGGCGGGGCTGCTCTTGTAGTCAGTGATGTCCCTGACACCCTGCCACATGCTTCTGGTGTCCGCGGTGTTGAAGTGGTCTTCCACACTTGGCCTGTGGATGTATTTGGCCTTTTTTATGCCTTTGTTCAGGTTTGACCTGGCAGCACTGTAGGCAGAAGTGTCCCTGGATTTAAAGGCAATGTTGCGTGCCCTTAACAGATTCTGAACCTCCGTTTAGTGTATGCCAGTAAATCTGTGCATAAACTTGATGTCCGTTCTGGAGGCTTTCCAGAAAGTATTTCACATGCACTTCGTTTCTTCAGCAGTAGCTCAGTTGGTGGCGTTCTAGCCTCTGAATTTGAATCGGGTCCTACACAAGCCGCCAGAGCAAAGAAGTCACAGTTGACCCTCCAGTGTTCTACTGAACCTGCTGCATTACCGAAGGTGCCACGTTCCAACTGAGACATTATAGTTTGTTTCATCTGCTTTCTCAGGTGGTTGTAAAGTTTCCCAGGAAACTTTCAAGAGAATTATGCTGGCACTCTGTCTACATGCTGCTTGTGTAAGCTTACTATGTGTAAATTGGCTACTGTGTATCCAATTACAATGCACTTCATTTTCTCGTATTTTACATTGGCATATGATGTAGCGATGGTCATTCAGCCCATCAAAATCCTCTAGCTAATGGAGCATTTCCATCAAACCATCCCACATTTTTTACCCCAACATTAGTTTTTCACAACTGCACATTAATACCCTGCTATTTGTCCTGCTGCCCGTCTATACAAATGGACAGTTTACAGCACACCTTTGTATTGTGGTGGGAAACTGAAGTACCTGGAGGAAACCTATGCAGACACTGGCATCTCCATTCAAACAACACATAGGTTGCGGGGGCTATGAGACAGCAACATCTAAGCTTCTTGTGGTGCACTGTGATTCCGACTAGTGCAGTTAATTGCAGTTAACACATTACCTAGCTGAATTTGATGAAGGATGGAGATTAGCAGAAATGGGGGAAGCCAGTGGTCGTGCATGATAAGAAGCATTTTGCAGAACAAAAGTAGACTGTGTTGCCCAATACAGTCCAGTGTTTGTGATCCATGGGAGCCTCCATGGATGGCACAGTGGTTTAGCTGAGAAGAGTTGCTGCCTCACTGCGCCAGAGACCCAGTTTGATCCTGACCTCGGGTGCTGACTGCAGAGTTTGCACGTTTTCCCTGTGAGGTTTCATCCAGTTGCTCTGATGTCCTCCCACATCCCAAAGACATGCAGGCTTGTAGGTTTATTGGCCTCTGCAAATTGTCTCTAGTTGTAGGGAGTGATGAGAAAGTGGGATAACATAGAACTAGTGTGAATAGGTGTTTGATCGTTGAAGTGGTCTGAAGAAAACGTCACCCATTCTTTTTTCTCCAGAGATACTGCCTGACCTGCTGAGTTTCTCCAGCAATTTGTGTCTGTCTTTGATGGGTCCAGGGGTTTGTTTCCATGCTGTATCTCTAAACTTCTCCAGGAATAGCTAATCTCACTCTGTCCTTCTGTTCCATTTTGCCTCGTGTTTTGTGTAGCTTTCTTTTAAATGGGAGTGCGTTCCACAATCATACCACTGGCCGAAGGAGTTCACGCTGAATTATTTTGCGATCGTGACCATGAATTTATGATCTCTAATTTTGTATTCCCTTCTCAAATAATATGCTTTTCTCCTTCCACCTACCGCTATTTTGCAATTTAAAAAAAATCATAATTATTCTCAATAGTTGGCTATTTTCCAGAGTAACAGTGATATCATTTCTTGCATATATGATTGGTTTTGTAGAGTGGTTAGGATTCCAGAATTCTATTAATTTAGTTTAGAGATACAACATAAAAACAGGCCTTTTGGCCCGCTAAGTCAACTGACCATTGACCACCCATTCACAGTAGTTCTTTGTTCTCCCGTTTTCTCACCCACTCCCTAGGGGCAATTTACAGAAACTAATTGACATACAAATCCGCACGTCCTTGGGATGGAGGTGGAAACCAGAGCATCCCGAGGAAACCCACACGGTCACAGAGAACGTGCAAATTCTACACAGACACAACACCAGAGGTCAGGATCGAACCGGGTCTCTGGTGCTGTGAGACAGCAGCTCTTCCAGCTGCACATCTGTGCCGCCCTACTACTGTCCAAATAAATCCTTGCAAATTTTAAATACCCACCATATCCTGCAGAACAAAATTTGACTCAACACGCCAGTCAGGATATTTCTTACATTAGCAATGGATGTTTAAATAAAGCCATTTATGAAAGTAAAATCTGTTTCTATCCTTACTCTCCCAACCTTGATCTATACCTCCTGCAAGTGCAAATAATATCAGCTCTCTTGATTTTACAAAATTGTTCTCATAAGAGAACAAGTGCATTCATATTTACTGTAATAAAGACTGCCTGTGAATTTTCCCCATTAATGTGGACAATAATGTTGAAAAATACCTACTTCCAACTCTTGAAAATCATAGTCCTCGGTCTTCGCCCTTTCACATTTGTAAACTTCTTGTGGGTTTAGGTAGAGGTCCATTTGACAAATAATTATTCATCCAAAGTTTGGTCCCAAAATAATTAAAGTTTGGGTGTAGGGAGTAGACGAAAGAATTATCCAGCAAAAGCATATTTAGAATGGAAAATGGAATGGAAAAGTTTATTGCGGTCTGAATGAAATTTCGTTACCTGCAGTCATACATATAGTAAATAACAAAACCCACAATAAACACATATTTAACATTCACCACAGTGAGTTCACCAGACACCTCCTCACTGTGATGGAAGGCAAAAATCTTGTCTTTGTTTCTTCCCTTCTTGTTCTTCCTCTTCCTCTGCGCTGTGGGGACCCGGGCCTCCGATGTTATGACCGCACCGGGTGGTGTAAATACGTCCCGTGGGTGAACCACGCTCCGAGAGCGGGCCGGTTCAACTCCGTGGCCCGGGGCGGTCGAAGCTGCTGAAGCTGCCGCGGGAGCTCCGGAAAAACAGGTCACCGACCTGTGACCTGCGCGCTCCCGACGATGTCGTCCAGTGGGCCCGCGACCGGGCCTCCGAAGTCGCTGCCACCGCCACCCGAAAGCCGCCACAGCTCCAAGTCGGAACGCCTGAACCCGCCACAGCCCCGAAGTCGGCCAGCCCCGCGCTGGTAAGTCCTGGCTGGCTCTGCCTCCGGAGTCTCGGGTCGGTCGCAGTTGGAGTTGGAGGCCGCCAGCTCCGCCATTAGGCCTCAGCGCAGACGGAGACGGGTGATACGACAAGAAAAGTCGCGTCCCCCCCCCCCCCCCCAAAAGGAAGAGACTAAACCATTTCTCCCACCTCTCCCACACACATACACTACACAATAACTCAAATTTCATTCCCTTTGAAATTTCAAAGCATTCAAAATAGAACTGATCTCAGTCAGGGATCTCTCTCTGGGTTGTATCAGGACTGAGAGAGAGAGCTGTGGAGCAGGCACTTTGATTCAAGAATATTCAACATGGATTCACATTACTTGGCCCTGGTTTACAGCAATGCTAACCCTGTCAGGCCCAGGTGCATAAGGGATTTTCTGCCCTGTTAATAATGTCAGGAGATTGGTGCAAAACTAACAACAACTTGCCTTCAAGGATAAATTTATATAAGGGATTTCAAGGAATCTAAGCTTCTGGGGTAATACGCTAAATGGTATTTATGCTACTTCCATCATTTTTCCAGGGGCTTGTTAATCCCCAGCCAGAGGGACCCTCTGAAAGACGTTTGGACAGGTATGTGGATAGGATAGATTTAGAAGTAGATGAGAAAACGCATGCTGGTGAGATTAGTGTAGATGTGGCTTGTTGGTCGGCATGGGCCAGTTGGGTCGAAGGGTCTTTCCATGCCGTATGACTGTCTTTTTAAAAATCTCTTACAATTCTGAACAAGCACAATTGGAAGATCCTGCTGTTTGGAAACTGGCTAAGACCAGGTGATAGACACAAAGTGCTGGAGTAACTCAGTGGGTCAGGCAGCATCTCTGGAGAAAAATGATAGGTGACATTTTGGGTCGGAATCCTTCACACCGTTGGCTCTTCATCAAATATTCCAGCAGATTGAAGGAAAGGCAAGAGTATTTTCATTTCACATGTGATTAATAGTTTGCAGATAACTGGGATGAAATACCAGATATTTGCTTCAAGAATGAATGAATGAAGCACAACATGAATAACGCTAATTCTGCCACTTCTCCAGAGGAGGGCAGTAATTCCTCATACTTCATATTCACTGTCATATTTTATTGCTTCAACCCAGAGAAGTTTCCAACATCACCATTAAAGCTATCATTAGCTTCCCTTTCTCAGGAAGCAGAAGGTGTGTTCTAAATAAATGAAGATGCCTGAATGTTAACTGTGTTCTGACACACCTTCACACATATACAGATCATACCTAGCTGAAGATGGACACAAAGCACTGGAGCAACTCAACTGGTCCGGCAGCATCTCCGGAGAAAAGGGATGGGTGACGTTTCAGGTCGGGACCCTTCTTCAGACTGACATTTCGGGTCAGGACCCTTCTGGCGATGATCAGTTGATGAACCAGTGCATGATCCACTCCTGCTCTCTGCGTGTGGTTAGTCAGCCTAGTCTGAAACAGTTCCTCTTTCCTCAGCTACTCTGAACTACTGACTGTTTGCATCATTGTTTACTCTGGAGCCAGTAACCCCAACCAGTTCAAACCTCTATGCATTACAGGGAACATCTTTGGTAAAATGGAAGATAAGTGAAACTGAAGATAAGGGAGCAGGTAGGCTGATGTGATGAGGAGAGGGCACACTTTGGGTTGCAGTGCCGCAGAATTTCTCCTGAGAGGCTGTTAACTTTCACAAGGTGATTTTTAATGTGTAAGCTAATTAGTAGCTCACACCAGCTGCAAGGTACAGGGTGAGATGGAATACTCATCTGGAAAACCACAGCCCAAACAACATTCAAGTTTGACACCAACCAGGATGACACCATAGGCTTGACTAGCATTCCACTCGCCATCCTAATCATTTACCTCATCCACCACCACACACAATGAGTACAAACTAATTGTCCTGCAATTACTTGCCTAGGGTATTTCAATAGCATCCCTCAAACTTGTCGCCACCACCAAAAAGAGCTTCAGCCAAGCACTAATTGGATGTTCCCCTTCAAGTCACACACTCCCCTGACGGGAAACATGGCGCTGGTTCCTTCACTGTCTCAATCCTGGACCATTGTACTAAATAATACATTAGTAGTGTCTTCACCTGTAGAACTGCAGTGGGGCATAGAACTGGCTCATTGTCACCTACTGAAAGACAACTTTTGTGCATTAGGCAATAAATGTTTTTCACACAACACCCACATCCTGAAAAATAAAAAATAAAGAAATTGTGGAATGAGTATTCATTGATTGTGATGATGCGTAATAATGAATTGAGCGTCGTGTGGTAGGATACACAAGGATTGAACTCGGTGAGTTTGACAACTCAACAGCCACCTCTTCCTGCACTACACAGATGTCAAAACTGCATTCCTGGCATCGTGTGTATGATCATTTATTTGCAATATTTCCAAACCATTCTTTTGGAGGATATCCTGACACTTCAAGTTTCAGGTCAACTCCCCTCTCTGCATTATTTTACTAACATCTTCATTGCAGTGTCAAAACCCCAGAGGACTCACTTTCATTTTCAGACTCTTTGCTGACATCTTCAACCTCTCACTTCAGCAATCTGCTGTCTGCCTGCTTCAAGGAACCCTTCATCATTCCAGTCTCCAAGAAAAATGAAGCGACCTGTCTCAATGACTACCACCCATTAGCTCCAACATTGTCCATAATTGAGTGTTTTGAAAGATTGCTAATGGCCCCATCTGCCCCAGTCTTCCAAACAATTTAGACCTCCGCAATTTGCCTACAGGAAAAATAGGTCTACAGCGGATACCATCTTATTGCACTACATTCCACTCTAGATCACTAATAAAAACACTCATTAGTTTATTCATTACAGTTCAGTCTTCAACATAATACTGAATAAGGCCATCTCTAAACTTCTGGAACTTGATCATGGATCCTCCATCTACAACCAGCTTCTGGGTTTCCTGACTGGCTGACCTCAAACAGTTAGAATGTGTAGGAAGGATATGCAGATGCTGGTTTATATCGAAGGTAGACACAAAATGGAGTAAATCAGCAGGTCAGGCAGCATCTCCTGAAGAAAAGGAATAGGTGACATTCCGTGTTGAGACTTCTCCAGACTGGGTTCTGACCCACATCACCTATTCCTCAATTGGTTAATCCATATTCATATTCCCCCACCAGGATGATCTCAAAGCCCTCCGGTTCTTCCTCGACCGGAGGAGCAACCTATACCCGTCCACTGACACTCTCCTCCGCCTAGCGGAGTTGGTCCTTACCCTCAATAACTTCTCATTTGACTCCTCCCATTTCCTCCAAATACAAAGCGTAGCTATGGGCACGCGCGTGGGCCCCAGCTACGCTTGCCTCTTTGTCGGGTACGTCGAACAATCCTTGTTCTCGGCGTACCAGGGCCTCATCCCCGACCTCTACCTCCGCTACATCGACGACTGCTTTGGTGTCACCTCCTGCACCCACACACACCAGACTGACTTCATCCGTTTCACCACCAACTTCCATCCGGCACTCAAGTACACCTGGACCATTTCCGGCACTTCCCTTCCATTCCTTGACCTCACTATCTCCATCGCAGGTGATAGACTCCTGACCGACATCCACTATAAACCCACTGACTCCCACGGCTATCTGGACTACTCTTCCTCCCACCCTGCTTCCTGTAAGGACTCTATCCCCTATTCCCAATTCCTCCGTCTATGCCGCATCTACTCCAAGGATGAGGTGTTCCACACCAGGGCATCACAAATGTCCTCATTCTTCAGGGAACGGGGATTCCCCTCCCCCACCATAAATGAGGCTCATTCCGATTTGGGCGGGATTTTTCCATCCCAATTCCGAATTCCGATTTTTTGTCTCAATATTCCTTTTCTAGGTGTTTTTTTTTTTCCGATTTTTTTTTCTCGGAATATTGAGACAAAAAAATCATCCGAAAACGTCGCCTATCTCCTTCGCTCCAACCCCCCTCATCTTACTGACGTCACTCCCCTTACTGACGTCACCTGCCCCGCCCTTACTGACGTCACGTGCCCCGCCCTCACTGACGTCAGACTAATAGGATTCCGATTTTTCAATCCAAGTTGGCAGGTATGCATACCCCGTAACACTGCCCTCTCTCCCCATCCCCCCACTCACAACAAAGGCAGTCCCCCTGGTCCTCATCTTTAACCCAACCATCCGGCACATACAACACATAGTCCTCCGCCAGTTTCGCCACCTCCAACATAACCCCACCACTCGCCACATCTTCCCATCTCCCCCCCCCCCCCCCCCCCCCCAGTCTGCCTTCCGCGAAGACCGCTCACTCCGCAACTCCCTTGTCAATTCTGCCTTCCGCTCCAACCCCTTCCCCGGACACTTTCCCTTGCAACAGCAAGAGATGCTACACTTGTCGCTTTACCTCTCCCCTCCACCCAAGGACCCAAGCAGTCGTTCCAGGTCCGACAGAGGTTCACCTGCACCTCCTCCAACCTCGCCTATTGCATCCGCTGCTCTAGATGTCAGCTGATCTATATCGGTGAGACCAAGCGGAGGTTTGGCTATCGTTTTTCCGAACACCTCCGCTCGGTCCGCATTAACCAACCCGATCTCCCGGTGGCTCAGCACTTCAACTCCCCCTCCCATTCCCTATCCGATCTCTCTGTCCTGGGCCTCCCCCATGGCCAGAGTGAGCAACACCGCAAATTGGAGGAACAGCGCCTCATATTCCGCTTGGGGAGTCTGCATTCTCTTGGCATGAACATCGAATTCTCTCAATTCTGTTGACCCTTGTTGTCTCCCCTTCCTACCTCTTCCTCAGCCCTCGAGCTCCTCCTCTTTTTTCCTTTCTTCCCCACCCACCTCCCTCAACTCCCCATCAGTCTGATGAAGGGTTTCGGCCCGGAACATTGCCTATCTCCTTCGCTCCATAGATGCTGCTGCACCCGCTGAGTTTCTCCAGTATTTTGTGTACCCTCAATTGGTTAGAATTGGTTATAACATTTCCACCACCCTGACCCTTAACACTGGGTCCTCTCAGGCCTGTGTGCTCAGTCCTTTGCTCTACACCAGGCTGGTGTGGCCAAGTACAGTCCCTACGTGGTCTTGAGGTTTATTCTCTCATTTCACACCCCATTTTGCTATCTTATCAGATTCTGACATCAGCGCTTTGTGTTCGCCACCTATCGCCACCAGCCTTTGTTCTTCTCTCCAACCGTCTCTCTCCCACCTGACTCATCTGGCAATTAACCACTTGCCAGGATCCACTTTTCACTTGCCAGCTCTTGTGCAACTCCTTCCCCTCACATCTTTCTGCCAGTTATCTCCCCTCTACTCCAGACTTGAAAGGTTCCAATTTCTTCCTAAATTTATTGATTTTTTTTTTGTTTATTGCATTACTGTATTGAGTACTGTATTTACAGACCTGTTGAGCTGTTACATGTAAGAATATAATTGTTCTGTTTTCGGTACATAAACTCTTGGACTCTATTTCCCTTCACAGATGCTGCCTAACATGCAGTTTAATTTTTAGAATGCATATCAAGAATTTTATGAAACAGATGAAAATGGTTACATATTATAAATGCACTCAGTTGCTGAAATACATTTAGCAACTGAGGGCATGCTCATTTTGTGCCTCAGATTCTGCTTGATGGATCAATGTGACAGGTTTTTAATTAGTGACATCAAGCTGAATATTTCTGCAACTAGCCAGGAGGGCTTAAATTCAAAAATCAATTCAGGGTATTTTTTTCATGCCGTCTCTCTACGAAGCCAAATACATACTAACACAATTATTGCAAAATAAAAGTCCACCTTGAAATATTCCTATTGCTTTAAACTGTGGAGCCATATATTTAATTGTCATCAAATGCAGAGAAACGGATTTCTCTACCTATGCATTTGTAGATACAAACGCAAAGCGATTCAGATCATGGTAGATTGGAAAAAGCAGGTTAGCTCGGAGCTGTGGTACGGAAACAGAAAAACATAGCTTTAAGTAAAGACGGGTTTATTTTGCAGGATATCAAGATTTTGAAGGGACACCTTGTTTTTCTGGATCAGGTGCAACATAAAAATACACATGTCATCCTGTTCCCATGTTCAGCAGGAAAATTAGCTCCTAGGTACACACAGAAGTGAAGCAGTTAGAATATCCAATGCCACATTACTACAATATTTAGTCAGAGGGTAGTTAATCTGTGGAATTCATTGCCACCGAGGGCTGTGGAGGCCAAGTCAGTGGATATTTTTAATCCAGAGCTACATAAATTCTTGATCAGAACGGGTGTCAAGGGTTATGGGGAGAAGGCAAGAATATGGGATTAGGAGGCAGAATAGACTCGATGGGTTGAATGGTTACTCGTATAACTTGTGAACAATCCCGTGGACTTTGCACGTCGCAATGGAGACATGAACCACCAATAAAAGTGACAGATCCAAACTATTCAAATTTAAACATCAATGAAATTAGCTGGAAGTAAACACTGATTCATAAACTTCAAACCAGACGCTACAGTGGTTATTTTAATGGCAAGTCATATTTGTGATGCAGGGACAAGTTTCTTTTGAGGATTTTTTTTTTTTTGTAAAGTGCTCATCATGTTTTGCTGAGGGAGCGGTCATGATGAATTATTTTAAAGCCACTCAGGATCATGTAAACAGCAGTAAATTAAATGCCCATTTTGATGCTAGTCATTGATGGAGGAATGCAGGCCACAATATCACAAATCTCCTCAAGCAATGTCACAATCTTTCAGTTCTCCTGGTCCAAAAGCAGACCTATCCTCCAACATCTTGAAGACTTTGGTATGGTTGACCTGGTGGCTTTAAGAGGGGTTAGAACCTCTAACCAGATTATTCAGACGGAAGAGTGCAACCAACCATCTGCCATGAGCATTTAAAAGAAAGATTATTTCTATAAAGTAAAATTGCAAGGATAGTATTTTATTTAATTATCTGATCTTCAAATCAAATACTGATACTATTTTATTCATTCATGCATCAACAAAACAGTTACAGTTTGTCTTTAGACAATTCATATCACATTGAGTAATTTGTTTAGATTGAAAGAGTACAGTAAAAAAGGTATACAATGATGCACCCCAATTATTGTAATGTAAACTGATCATTCAGAAGTTGTTGATTTGGTTCCCTCATTATACAGTAGAAATACATGTAATGTTCCTGATTGGCTTTGAAATACACATCACATCAAGAGTTCACTGAGTGGCACAGGCTGATTCGTGGAGGCGCGTACCCAGTTGTAAACAGTGCCCCAGTCCATCTGGATAGGAAAGTCATAAAGATCAATCATACGATCATCTGGCACTCGTGTCGTACACACAACAGGAACATTCACTGCTATTCTGAGGCACTGTACCATTTATTTGTTAACAAACTTTTTTTTTGCAAGTATACTCCCTATTGTTTGTCTTTTGAGGTTTCCTTTTGGTTGTCCAATAGTTCTTTCAGGTTGCACACAACCTCCTCAGGAAGTTCTAAAAGGGGGAGATCATCCAATGAAATGTCCTGAGCTGGCATTTCCAGAGGAGGAAGGTTGGGGATTGGAATGTCTTTTGCTTTCCCAGCATTGGTGGCATTATTAGACAGTTGACTCAGGCACCATAACTCCGACTTCACAAAGTCTGAATCCACATCCAATTCCTTCTCCAATGGGGACTCTCTAAGCCTTGCATTCTCTGTCTTCAGCTGCTTATTCTCCTTCTTTAACCTCTCATTATCAGCGATAAGTAGGTCAACAAGTCTTTTTAGTTCAGAAATGTTCATCTCTTGCTCCTCAATCCTTGTCTTGTCATCTTTAGGTGCTTTGCTCCCTGCACAGATCTTTAAAGCAACGTGCCTCTTTTCCAACAGAAATAGAAGAGTATCAGGTTCCCGATCAAACAAATTGTGAATTTGTCCCTGATATTCTTCCTTGTTAAGGCTTCCTGATTCTACACTCGCATAAAGTGACTTCAGTCCATTGGATTCATCAGAGGCCAGTTTTGTTACTGACTGTGGATCAATTTCTTTGTCTGATGCTGCTGGGTGTAACTGAGTCCTCAGCTTTTCTTCTCTCTTAGCTCTCTTCCATCTCTCATGAATTAAAAGCTGATGTTTGATATGACTGTCTCTCTGGAGCTCCAACGACAATAAAGCCTGAACATTGAGAATAGAATAATTTATTAACATGGGAATTAAGTCTTCACAAACTTAACAATTCATTAACTATGCAGAAATAGAATTGTAATAATTCAGTAACACAGGTCAGCACACAAACAATTAGGATTACTAATCACTTGCTCTGCTCAGGTGTATTCTACACATCCCTCAGGGATTAAAGGATGAAATAGAAACAACACCTGCACATTTGTCAGTGTGTTTGCGAGCTATCACTGGTCACAGTGCACGAAGCTGGGAGAAATGCAACCCAATCTGCCTAATTTGATTTTGCAGAACTCTCCAGGATGACCTGGTATCAAACATTTCTGCATTTTCCAGCCAGCACAGTGAAATGATAGCACTGTCAGAGGAGGGATCAGACTGTTTACCATCAAATCAGATCCAACCTTGAAATCGGCTTCAGGCTACACATCTGCAACTTCACTAAGATTTTATCATCTACATTTCAGCCGCAGTTCACTGCTGATGAAGTTCTTATCCATGCCACCAAAAAGCTCTGCTGCATATCCTGCTTCATTCTACCCTCCAGCACCATAGTGGTGATAGAAACATAGAAACATAGAAAATAGGTGCAGGAGTAGGCCATTCGGCCCTTCAAGCCTGCACCGCCATTCAATATGATCATGGTTGATCATCCAACTCAGTATCCTGTACCTGCCTTCTCTCCATACCCCCTGATCCCTTTAGCCACAAGGGCCACATCTAACTCCCTGGGGTGATGGGGCATGTTTGGGAGTTTCTATCATTACGTGAATACAAGTTGTAATGATAGGACTATTTTATAGCCTGATACCTTCCCTTGTAATAAATCTAATTTGCCTGATACCTTCCCTTGTAATAAATCTAATATATAGTCTAGGGCCTCCTCTGGTATTGTGCAAAATACACTAGAGATTTTTATTTAAGCATTCTTGTGTTTTTAAAAAAATGGTAAAGTAGATACAGGTAGTAAGGTGCAAGTAGATAATGCGTAATAACAAGGCATTCAGAAACTTAAGAGATAATAAAAAATATTGCAGATCGAAACAAAGTGCTAGAAATGTTCACCAGTCAGCAGAGAGAAACAGGGTTAATGCTTCAATATTCTGATAAAACATCAATCGAAAATGTTTTGTTTTTCTCCATGAAAGTTACCTGATTTTCTATTCTGTGTTAGGACCCAACCAAAATGTAGAAATGCATGTAGTGCAAATAATAAATGCTGCTGCTATATTCCAGATGACCACAGCTGGTCGGATTATGTGGTGAATGTGTGGAATTTATGTAAACAGCACCTTGGGGCAATAGGCAGACTTGATATTTGTAAATTTACTTCTGATGAAAAATAAAACATCTGAAAACGTGTGGAATTATTAGTCCTGCCTGGCTTACAAACCCCTATCTTCTGTACAGCTCTTATACAGGGATGAGCCCTTGAGAGACCAGCGGGATGGATTTGCCAGCTGCTGCAGGTTGTAGGCGTCTACTGCTGTGTAGCAACTTGGTTTGTGTCTGCATTTCCAAATTGTAAACTGTTTGTCTACTAACCTTTACTAAAGTGCAGTATAGAAACAAGAGACAAATAGGACCAGAATTACTTCAAGGACTCTGCCAGAGACATCTAGGCTGAAACTATAGTTATTGCGAGTGGAAAATGTCGTCGATATTTTTGCATCCACTCCCTGACCACTGCGGAAATTTGCAGAGGCAGATTAATCTACAAACCAACACGACACACCCACTTACACTAATCCTACATCAATTTACCTTTGGTATTCACCAAGGAGAAGGATATTGAACTCTGTGAGTTAAGGGGAAAAAGTAGAGTAGCTATGGAAACTATGAGATTCAAAGAGGAGGAAGTACTGACACTTTTGAAAAATATAAAAGTGGATAAGTCTCCAGGTCCTGACAGGATATTCCCTAGGACATTGAGGGAAGTTAGTGTAGAAATAGCAGGAGCTATGACAGAAATATTTCAAATGTCATTAGAAACGGGAATAGTGCCGGAGGATTGGCGTACTGCGCATGTTGTTCCATTGTTTAAAAAGGGTTCAAAGAATAAACCTAACAATTATAGACCTATTAGTTTGACGTCAGTGGTGGGCAAATTAATGGAAAGGATACTTAGAGATAATATATATAAGCATCTGGATAAACAGGGTCTGATCAGGAACAGTCAACATGGATTTGTGCCTGGAAGGTCATGTTTGACAAACCTTCTTGAATTTTTTGAAGCGGTAACTAGGGAAATTGATGAGGGCAAAGCAGTGGATGTTGTCTATATGGATTTCAGTATGGCCTTTGACAAGGTTCCCCATGGAAGGTTGGTTCAGAAGGTTCAATCTTTGGGTGTTAATGGCGGAGTAGCAAGATGGATTCAACAGTGGCTGAATGGGAGATGTCAGAGAGTAATGGTGGTAGGCTGTTTGTCAGGTTGGAAGCCAGTGACCAGTGGGGTGCCTCAGGGATCTGTGTTGGGTCCACTGTTGTTTGTCATGTACATCAATGATCTGGATGATGGGGTGGAAAACTGGATAAGTAAGTATGCAGATGATACTAAGATAGGTGGTGTTGTGGATAATGAAGTAGATTTTCAAAGTCTACAGAGAGATTTGGGCCATTTGGAAAAGTGGGCTGAAAGATGGCAGATGGAGTTTAATGCTGTTAAGTGTGAAGTGCTACATCTTGGCAGGACAAATCAAAAATAGGACGTACATGGTAAATGGTAGGGAATTGAGGAATGCTGTGGAACAGAGGGATCTAGGAATAACTGTGCATAGTTCCCTGAAGGTGGAATCGCATGTAGATAGGGTGGTAAAGAAAGCCTTTGGTGTGCTGGCCTTTATAAATCAGAGCATTGAATATAGGAGTAGGGAAGTAATGTTAAAATTGTACAAGGCATTGGTAAGACCAATTCTGGAGTATGGTGTACAATTTTGGTCGCCTCGTTATAGGAAGGATGTCAACAAAATAGAGAGAGTACAGAGGAGATTTACTAGAATGTTGCCAGGGTTCCAGCAACTATGTTACAGAGAAAGGTTGAACAAGTTAGGTCTTTATTCTTTGGAGCGCAGAAGGTTAAGGGGGGACTTGATTGAGGTCTTTAAAATGAAGAAAGGGATAGACAGAGTTAACGTGGATACGTTTTTCCCATTGAGGGTAGGGAAGATTCAAACAAGAGGGCATGACATGAGAATTAAGGGACAGAAGTTTTGGGGTAACGTGAGGGGGAACTTCTTTACTCAGAGGGTGGTGGCTGTGTGGAATGAGCTTCCAGCAGAAGTGGTGGAGGCAGGATCGATTTTAACATTTAAGAGTAACGTGGATAGGTATATGGACGTGAAGGGAATGGAGGGGTATGGTCTGAGTGCAGGTAGATGGGACTAGGGGAAAACAAATGGTCGGCACGGACTGGAAGGGCCGAGAGGGCCTGTTTTCGTGCTGTAATTGTTATATGGTTATATGGTTAATTCCATATCTCACCACAATCTCATCAATTCTGCACTGATTCTGCTAATCACCTACAATTTAGGGGGAATAGACAGAGGTACATTAGCCTGCATGTCTGGGATGTGGGAGGGAATTGGAGCACCTGAAGGAACCCCATGAAGTCACAATTGACTTAGCAAATTAGGAAGCAGCCAGCAGACATGTGGATGATTTCAAGTTCACGGGGAGCACAGGGACAGTTTGTTGGAATAGTTAAACTATAAAAGTAACAAAGACATGGGCGAATGTTGCAGCAACAGAGGCGGTGAGGAGCACATGGTGTTTTGCTTTGAATGGATCATGGTTTTCTTTAACAATGATGCAATTATTCAAGCCTCATAAAAATGGATTAGTTTTAGCCTGTACATTTTACTCTTAGCAGCTAAGTTAGAGGACAGGAGAAATGAACGGTTAATTCATGTGATTTCTGAAGCAATCTCTTCCAGACCAGGTTAATTGTTATTCTGGGCTTAGGTTTTGGACAACCTGTATTTGGAACAAACAGTGTTCTGTTGCATTTTTCCTGTGAGCACAATGTCCACTGTAGCCAAAGGGAAGCTTTATTGCAAAGAAACATTAAAACTCAACAACAATAATCACAGAGCTGTTAACAAGGCACCTTTGTATCATAGATTTCTGAGACAGAAGACTAGTCTCATTGTTAACAGCCAGAATGCTTCACAAAGTGTCAGGGATTCAGAATGGAAGGATTCCAAATTGTTAACACAGCAATGTAAAAACCTGGGGGGGAAATCTACTGTACACTTCCTCAAAAATCTCATGACTTCAAACAAATGACTAATATACAAACATGCACATTTTTGTCTTTTCCCCAAAACACAGCCAGCTTGCATTGAGAACATTTAGCGACAGTCTTCATGCACAAGACAACACTAATTAGTTCATGTATTGGTTGATTTTGGTTTATTATTGTCACGCACATTGAGAAACAGTGAAAAGTTTTGTCTAGGGTACACAAAAAGCTGGAGAAACTCAGCGGGTGCAGCAGCATCTAAGGAGCGAAGGAGATAGGCGACGTTTCGGGTCGAGACCCTTCTTCAGACAAAGTTTTGTCTATGTGCTATCCAGTCAAATCATACTATACACCAGTACTATCAAGCCAAACAAAAGCACAACAGCAATGAGATAAATTCCAGAATGCAGACTATAGCATTATTGTTTTACAGCTACAGAAAAAGTGCAGATAAAAAAGTGAAAAACTTGCAATGAGGTAGGTAGAGAAATCAGGACTATACACTTATTTTATGAGAGAAACATTCAGCAGTGAAGATGTAGTTCCGGAATCTGGTGGTATGTGCTTTCAAGCTGTTGTGTCTTCTGCCCAACGAAAGAGAGACAGGAGGGAATGGCCAGGATGTAAATGGTCCTTGCTTGTGTTGTTGATAGCATAAATATGGTTAGGAGTTGGCTATCTTTGTTAGTTATCTCAGGTAAAATAATAACTAATTTTGCCGGAGTTTGCAATGTTGAAAAATATTCCAATAGGATGTTGGCTTTAAGAGATCCAAGGTGGTTATTTAAAGCAGGTGTTAGCCTCCTTGCACATGGCTGTAAGGCAACCAATGCTAGGTTGAAGACTTGTAGCAGTGTAGGCAATTATATTAAACTGCTAAAATGTAAGTGATCACCTAGAATATTGGACATTCATTTTCAAGGCATTTACATATGACTCGCTCGTTGTGTAAAACCAATACCTCAAGAGTTCCTGAAAATGTAATTGAACTAAACAATTGGTCAGATATTGGTAATGTTAATGGACCTCCTATGGTTCATTGCACAACTTCAAACATGAGGCAATGTTGAATAAGTGAAATTATTGGGGGGTGGGATGGAGATGCAGTGGCAAGTTCCTGGGAAATACTTTATGTAATTACCCATTGAGGAAGATACTAGAAGATAAAAAAGACACCAAGTGCTGGAGAAACTTAGCAGTCCAGGCAGCATTCCTGGAAAACATGGACAGGTGATGTTTAGGACGTTAAATATCCATGTTCTCCAGGGAAGATGCCTGACTCACGGAGTTACTCCAGCACTTTGTGCCTTTTTTTTGTAACCTGCAGTTCCTTTTTTCTACAAGGTCATAATAAAAATGTATAATATGTTGTTAGGCATCACAGTTACAGTTCTGATGAAAACACCACAGGAAAGATGGGATGACATAAGAAAGGGTGCACGGAAGATGTGCGGAGATGTCATTGGGGCTGTAAGATTTTAATTATGGGACCAAGAGGAGATTTTATTGAGGTGTAATGTATTGCGAGAGTAGTAGAAAAGGGGAACAGGAGGGTTCTATTTCGCTCTGCATACAGGTCAGGGATTTGAAGACTTGGGTCAAATGGCCCAAAAGGCCTAAAATGCTAGAAATTGAAATAAGACAAGAATAGTGCTGAAGGCCACATTTGAGGAGCAATGACCTGAGACAACGGTGAAATTCAATAGCTTTCTTTTTTTGCCTATACGGATGTGATAGGTCAAGCATGCTTTGCTGTGCTGTAAAACGTTTTTGATTCTTTGATACTGGATCAATGGAGGGCGAGAGGCTGCCAATTACTAAGTATTTACTTCCCTGGATTCAGTGCAGTGCTGTGAAAGTACCTGTGAACAGATTGCATTTCCTCGCTTGATGCATACCTGTTCTGAATGTGTTAGCTTCATGGCTTCTCCAAGGTGGTCTGCGTGGAAAGAAGAAATCCGTTGTCAGTGAATCAGGCATTACAAGACAAATACAACAAAAGTTCAGGGCTTTATGGACAATAGTAGTTCCATCCGATGCACAATTTACTCCATTCTATGACAAGCTTCCCAGCTCAAACTAAAAAATGGATACGAGGGAAATTAAAATGTAGTTAAAAAGCAACTGTTTATTGACCAACAGGTGTAACTTCTGCAGCATGGTGCATTACTTTTTGAAGAAATATCTTCCTATCACATAATCCGAGAAACATTTTTTGTTTAAATTTCTACAGTTGAAACCATATCGCTCTCAGTGCTCAAAGTATAGACAGGCACCGCTTTACGTTTTACTGTTTTACCTAAATGGTAAGGACATTAAACATCAGCTGGATATATTAAAATAACCGCTGTAATCACTTGCCATGTCCCCAAAACATTGGACAAAACTAGGTTACAGAAGCCTCAATTCACAATTCAAAATATTGATATTAAAACATCTTATGTCATTAGAATGAATCCAAAGATATGTTTTACAACTTCAACTCATTGCAAAGTAGCAGCAGGCAATTGGAGTTCACATGTTTAATTACTGCCATTTAAAGAAAACCTTTTCATTTATGTAATTTTGAAAAAAGAGAAAATATTGAAAATGCGAGAACTGTGTGAAAGTGTGGGATAGGGCAATCGGTCAAAGCAAGATTAGAAATGTAACTCGTTAACACTTGTACTCAATGGCCCGAAGGAGGCAGGTTAAGCATGCCCTGCATCTTCTTTACCACTTATGTTGCCATTTTCAAGAAGCCAAGGACTTGTACCCCAATATCTTCTATACACAACGTTTCAAAGGGTCCTGCACTTGCTATATATACTTTCCTCGTACGTTTGAACACCTAAAGTGCAGCACCTCGCATTTGTCCTGATTAATCTCCAACTGACATTTCTCCTCCCATATTTCCAACTGATCTATATCCTAACCCTATGTATCGAACCATTTTTATTTAGTGTTCTTCAGTTGTCTGAAACACACATCAAAGCCTTTCATGATCTCTTAAAATACCCAGAAATATCTTTGTGGATATACATCAAAAATAAAGCAATTATTAAATGGTGGAATTGTACCATCCGGCAGAATTGCCGTACCTCCCCTGGCAGCCCTCCTGAAGAAAGGTTATTGACCTGACATGTTAACTCTATTTTTCTCTCCAAATTGCTGCCTGAACTGCAGAGTATTTCTAATATTTTCTGTTTACTTTTCAAATTTTGGAAGACTGGCAAAAGAACTAGAGGAAAAGCTAAAATAATATTAATCTGGAATTATGCACTTTTTATGGAGGGGTTTGAACATTTTTTCAAATGAATTTTCTAATTTTCAGGGTAACAAATTTTAGAGACACAGGAGACTGCAGCTGCTGTAATCTTGAGCAAAAAAAAAAAAAAAAAAAACTGCTGGAGGAAGAGCAGGCCTGGCAGCACCTGTGGAGGGAAATGGGCAGATGACATTTCGGGTCAGGACTCTTCTCAAACTTGAGTTCATCTAAAACTCGACTGCTTTGATCTTAATTTGCATCATCCCACATATTATCCTCATGCTTAATAGCATACAAGAGATTTGGTTCTGCAAATATTCAGTTTCATTGCTCTGTTTTTCTGTTATCTCCTTATCTATAATGTTTTCATGTCTTTGTCTCCTCTGATTCAAGCCTCTAAAGCCCATCCGCTCTGGTTACAGTTGCCTAAACCCTGAGCTCGGGAATTCCTACTCAGTCATCTCTCAAACCAAATCTATCCTAATATTTTCTTCTGGCTCACTGTCAAGTGTTGTCTAACTACAGTGCTGAGAAACATGTTGGGTCATTTTACATTAGAGGAGCTTCGTCAACACAATTGGTTATTAATCTCATAATATTCCATAATGGAAGGAACCACAGCAAGAATGGCAGCCAGACACTCCAAATAATCTCTTGTTTTGTAACTTATTCCGAATTATATGAACCACAATAAGAATGTTACCTTCGGCTGCAAAGACAGCCTAAGGTATTATACATTGACACGCGTTTTAGTTTTAAATATTGAAAAGATTCACTAACCTGCAGCCTTCCCATGACAATCAATTGCTTCAGCATATTTTCCTGCGGCTAGCATACGTTCCGCCTTTCTGCTTTGCTGGTGAGCCTGAAAGAAACAATACTGCTAAGCAGAATGCACTTGCACTGTCATTTCAATTCACAACAACTCTGACCTTGCAAAATGAACTGGGCAGCTTTAGAAATTCTGCTGGAAAGGACTGTGACGAGTGGGAATACGTGGACGTGGAATAAGTGTGATATTGTCTCCGAGATCACTGATCCCTAACGAATGCTTTGGCAGCAAGCTCAAAATATAACACGCAACAACACATGAACACATTGCATAGTGTGTACAAAAGACAAAAACACAAGCACCATGATGACCTCAGTGGGGAATGTCCTATTTCCAGATATAACAGACCCGTCTGAAGCTCCTGTTGTATACTACCTTAAAATTACTGACTTTAAGTTGCAATTATCTGTTTCCTTAAGGACATAGAAATAAATTTATTTTGCATTGTTCAAAATGCAGGGGTTTGCATTTCACAATTAAAGTCACATCCCAGCCCTCTCAGATTACACTCCCTTTCAAATTCACATTACAGCAAACAAATCTGTGATTTGCTCCACTAGGTCATTCTGGCAGAGCAGCAGGAAAGCCCCAAGTAGAAGTCATCAATGCAACCACTATTTGTTAAATAAAATGGTTTTAGTTTTTGAAATATCTCAGCATTTGAAACCCCCATCCTCACAATAGACAATAGGTGCAGGAGTAGGCCATTCGGCCCTTCGAGGCAGCACTGTCATTCAATGTGATCATGGCTAATCTTCCCCAATTCAGTACCCCGTTCCTGCCTTCTCCCCATATCCCCTGACCGCTATATTTAAGAGCCCTATCTAGCTCTCTCTTGAAAGTATCCAGAGAACCGGCCTCCACCACCTTCTGAGGCAGAGAATTCCACAGACTTACAACTTTGTGAGAAAAAGCGTTTCCTCGTCTCCGTTCTAAATGGCTTACCCCTCATTCTTAAACTGTGGCCCTGTTCTGGACTCCCCCAACATTGGGAACATGTTTCCTGCTACTAGCGTGTCCAAACCCTTAATAATCTTATATGTTTCAATAAGATCACCTCTCATCCTTCTAAACTCCAGAGTATACAAGCCCAGCTTCTCTATTCTCTCAGCATACGACAGTCCCGCCATCCCGGGAATTAACCTTATAAACCTATTCTGCACTGCCTCAATAGCAAGAATGTCCTTCCTCAAAGTAGGGGACCAAAACTTCACACAATACTCCAGGTGTGGTCTCACCAGGCCCTATACAACTGCAGAAGGACCTCTTTTCTCCTACACTCAACTCCTCTTGTTATAAAGGTCAACTGCGAAATGCCATTCGCTTTCACCATATATGCCACCACCATATATCCCACAGTGACTCAATTCTGTTTTTAGTGTCATCATATAGCATAGAAAAAGGCTCTTCGGTCCAACTTGCCCATGCCGAGCAAGATACCCCATCTAGTCCCACCTGCCCACGTTTATGCATCCCCTTTAAACCTTTTCTATCTATGTACCTGTCCAAATTTTTAAACACTGTTATATGGCTCAGTTCTGTCAAGATAATAATTTATTATTGTCAAGCAAAGTGCTTTTACCTACAGATAGCTATACTTATATTAGTGAGGCCTGGCACACCACATCATGGCTGGACCACTGTATTAGTACAGCTGATGCACATGCCTCATTGGGGTGTATGAGCATTCTGTACGGGGCAGCAATGACTGATCATGTACCTGTAGCTATGACAATAAATGTTGAACACATACCTGTGGTATCCAGAGATAGAAATAGCTTTAAAACAGAAAAACTGGACTGGTCAACGCTTACAAAGGAAGACATCATAGCCTATTATGCCCATATAGATAAATCCTTAAGCAATATTCATCTACCTAAAGATGCAATAATATGTAGCAATGTTAATTGTAAAGATATGAAGCATAGGAGAGATATCTGCTCCATGTATAACGATATAGTAAGTGCCTTATATGTAGGCAGTAAGCCCTACTGCAAGCATAAAAATAAGACACATAACATCAGACCTGGCTGGAATAAGTATGTAGCTGAGTATCATACTGAAGTCCGTGAAGCCACCAAAGCATGGGCTATGGCAGGTAGACCCAGACAGGGGCCTGTGTTTGAGCACAAGAAGCTCATTAAGTATGCGAGTATGAGGATAGCTCCTCTCCTAGCTATTTGTTTTACTGGCTTTATGATTCATGGCTTGTTACCAGACTCGATGTTGTCTGTCCTGTTAGTGCCGATTATTAAGGACAAAGCTGGTAAAGTAGGCAGTCTAAATAATTACAGGCCCATAGCTTTAGCCAGCATTTTGTCAAAAGTCATAGAAAGAGTTCTGCTGGATAGAATAAATGAGTTTGTTAACTCCGCAGATAACCAGTTTGGCTTTAAAGCTAAACATGGCACTGACTTGTGCATATATGCCCTAAAGGAGATTGTAAACAAATATAGAGGCAAAAACTCTTCAATCCTTATGTGCTTTATTGATGCTTCCAAAGCCTTTGACCGTGTTAATCACAGAAAGCTGTTTGGTAAAATGAGTCAAAGAGGGGTGCCTAAATACATTGTGAGAATCTGGCCTACTGGTATGCCCACCAGACTATGCAAATAAAATGGGGCAATAGGGTCTTAGCCCCATTTGCGGTTAGCAATGGTGTTAGACAAGGGGGAATTTTGTCCCCGGTCCTTTTTTAATCTATATATTGATGATCTGTCTAAACAATTGAAAGCTTGTAACACTGGGTGCGTGATTGGTAATATTTTAGTGAACCATATTATGTATGCAGATGATCTTGTGGTCTTTATCCATCTCTGGTTCCAGCAGCTCCTTACTACATGTTCCGTGTATGGTGTGGAACATGACATTAAATATAATGCTAGCAAGAGTGCTGTTATGGTCTGTAGAACCAAAGTGGATAAAAGCCTAAAATATCCTGATTTTAAATTGTCTGACAACAATCTTAGTGTCTGTAATAAGATAAAATATCTAGGGCATATTATTACAGAACAAATGACAGATGATGAGGATATTTATAGGCAGCGACGCATGCTGTATATACAGGCGAATATCCTCTTGCGTAAATTTGATGCGTGTGCAGATGTGGTGAAGATGTTGCTATTTAGAGCATACTGCACACCCCTCTACACTGCGCACCTGTGGTCGAACTATTTAAAGACAAGTATGCAGAGACTAAAGGTGGCATATAACGATGCCATGAGAACACTGCTAAGGCAACCAAGATGGTGTAGTGCCAGTAATATGTTTGTGGCTGCAGGAGTCAGTATTTTAGAAGCTATCCTAAGACACCACACGTATAAATTCATTTGCAGGATAAATGACTCTAAAAATGTGCTTATTGTGGCCTTGACAAACATAAGGGTTAGCACTACACGCTACGAATCCCAGCTGTGGAGACACTGGTATCGTTGTTTCGTTGTACGACATTGATCATCTTTTACTCTGGATTTTTAACTTAAGTATTGTGGGTTTTTTAAAATATATAAATTATGATGTTTTTATGTGATTTACCACAATTTTATATATATTTATGATATTTGATATGCAATGCATTTTTAATGTAATGTTGCCCCTTGTCTGGACCTTGAGTCCGTAATAAAACTATTATTATTATCATTATTATAGTAAGTGCCTGCATCAACTACCTCCTCTGGAAGCTCATTCCATATACCCACCACCGTTCTTTTTTTTTTTTTTCTGAATATATATATTTTTATTAGAGTATTTAGACAGTGGATTAGCAAACATATATTATGATAGAAATATTTCATGTTCAACAAGCATACATTATTAATATTATCAGTTGTATCATTTTGACTCTAATAGTTTTTTTTTTATAGAGGAGAACAGTAAGAAAAATAGAATAATAATCTATATTAAAGAAGAAAATCATAAAGAAAGGAATAATTTACTATTAATACATCGTAGAAGATAAGATCAAAGAATATAAGATATAACTTTTCATCTATTCCTAAATCCAAGTTTCAGTTAGGGTTCCCTGCCGAACCATTCTACCCTTTTAAGTAATCAATGAAAGAAAACCATGTTCTAACAAAAACTTCTTGTTTGTCCAATAAGGCAAATCTGATTCTTTCCAGGTGCAGGGTCTCCGACATTTCCATAATCCACATTTTAATTGTGGGGGATATAGGGCCTTTCCAAAATTTAATATTAATTTCTTCCCAATTATTATACTGTAGTCTAGGAAATTTCTTTGGCTTGTTGTAAGAGTTAAACTTTGTTCTGATGTTCCAAGTATTATTAATTTTAGGTCCGGATCCAGTTTAGTATTAATAACTTCAGAAGTTATTTTAAAAATCTCAGTCCAGAAATTCTTAATTTTTATACAATTTGCAAAAGTATGTGTTAAATTAGCCTCTAGATGTTGACATTTATCGCAGGTAGACGATATTTATGGGAAGATTCTATTTAGTTTAACTTTGGAATAATGTAATCTATGTAAAACTTTAAATTGTATTAGAGCATGTCTGGAATTTAGCGAGCATTGATGTATGTATTGTAAACTTTTATCCCATAAATCTTTCGTTATAGATTGATGTATTTCATTTTCCCATGTGTGTCTATATGATTCCGTTGATGGTATCTCACTATCTAAAAGGGTGTTGTAAATATAAGTTATTAATTTTTCTGTATTAGGATGTTTATTCAGACATTCATCTAAGATTTCTGGTTCCCTATTCCTATAATCTTGTGTATTTGACCTAACATAATCTCTGAGTTGTAAGTATCAAAAAAAAATATTTGAGTGTAACCCATACATCTGTTGCAGTTCTTGAAATGAGAGATAAATGCCTTTTTTATAAAGGTGTTCCACCCTTTTGATTCCATAGCTTTTCCATTGTATAAAGCATTATCTGGTATGGAAGGTTTGAATAAGGGATTATTAACAATAGGGAGGTAGAGTGGTATATTGTCCAGTTTTAGAGCCTTTTTAAGTTGTTTCCAGATTCGTATACCACTATATATTATAGGGTTTTCCCCATAAGTTTTTTTGTGCAATTTTGTCGGTGCAAATATAATCGAACCGATTTCAAAAGGTAGACAGTCCTCCTTTTCCATCCTTAACCATTCTGGTTGTTGATCCATTTCTTCCAGCCAAAAATTCATGTTTTTAATATAAACTGCCCAGAAATAGAACAAAAAGTTTGGTAGAGCTAAACCTCCATTAATCTTTGATTTACATAAATGTTTTTTATTTATTCTATGATTCTTGTAGTCCCAGATGAAACTTGTAACAGTGGAGTCTACTTTAAAAAAAAAAGATTTTGGAATATATATCGGGATGGATTGAAATAGGTACAATAATTGCGGTAGAAAAATCATTTTTATAGCATTAATTCTACCGAACATTGAGATAGGAAGTGTTTTCCAGTATTGAATATTCTTATTTAGTTTATTCATTAATGGTGGAAAATTTGATTTAAATAAAGAGCTATACCCCTTAGTTACATAAATACCTAAATATTTAAATTTTTCGTCAACTATTTTAAAAGGTGATTGTTGTAGTATATGTATATTATGATCCGTTATTGACATGATTTCGCTTTTATTCCAATTAATTCTATATCCTGAGAAATGACCAAATTGAGTTATTAGATTTAATAAATTTGGAATGCTAATTTCCGGCTTTGTAATATATATTAGTACATCATCTGCATACAGAGAAATTTTATTCATTGTATCTTTAGTATTGTACCCATGTATTTCTGGATTAGATCTGACATTTTCTGCAAGCGGTTCAATTGCTAAAGCGAATAATAATGGAGATAACGAACCACCGTTCATTTTATTCACCACCGTTCATTTTATTTCAAATTGACACCAGTTTTACTCCACCGAGATACCTGTGGCCTGCTAATTGTTCTCTTGCTAATTCCCAAATGTGAACATTACACTTTTAGTGATGGTGCACCAGCTCTTACACACTAAAATTCCCTCTCCAACCCCGTTTCTACATTTTTCTTTTTTCCTTTTTTCTTTTAATATCCCCCTCAAAATCCCCGAGCATTTTTTTTAAACTTGCACTGTCGCCCTTCATGACTTGGGTGAGTGGAGTTGGGGGTTGGAGGAGTGTCAGTCTTTTTGTCTGCCCTTGTAGGATGATGAAGGGTGGGTGACCTTATTGAAGTTTACAAGATCTTGAGGGACATGGATAAAGTGAATGCTCATAGTCTTTTTTCCCAGGAAAGAGGATTATAACACTTGCGGACATCAGCTGTAGGTGAGCGGGCAGAGATTTAAGAGGGACTTCAGGAGCAATTTATTTTATTGCAGAAGGTAGTCCATATCTGGAAGCAAGTGCCTGAGAAACCTATCGAAGTGGCAAAATGCAGGCAAATTGGACTCACCCAGAATGTAATGGACAACATGGGCAAGGTGAGCTGAAGGTCCTGTTTCCGTGCTATAGAGCTCTGACTCATGTTTTTATTGTGTCTTGGGACATTTTTGCTCGATTGAGCATATGGACTATACAAATGGAAGTTGCTGTCTTGTTGAAGGTTCGATAAATCCAACATGCTTTGTAGTCCCCTGAAATGCCCACCTCTTATAACCAACAGTAATTAATGTTTAAAGTGAAAATGCAAAAGGATCAGTGATGGGTATTTCTGTTCACTAATGATTCAGCATTTTAACTGTGGGCGCAAGAATTGAAACATGGCTCAAGTTAAGCAAAATAATAAACAAAAATACTAAAATGTTTAGGAGAGAAACTGAATGTCATCATGTCAGACATTTATTTCTCCAACATATTAGTAGCTAAACCTTTGGAATTCTGTCATATGCATAATATATGACACAACTAAAGCTGTGAAATAGCTCCAGAATCATCAGACTTATTAAGACAGCTTCTTTATCGACTAATCTGCAATTGGGAGAGAAAAATCACAGCCCGACAAACAGAAAAATGGCAAGCCCATACCGACTTGGATCATTCAGCTGCACGTCTCCAAAAAGAGAAATAATTATCCAAGTTATCTGTAACAATGTTTTTTTACTGATAGCTCAGACTGTTGACCTGGTTAGTCAGTGTAACATTTGGAACATTGTGTTTACAAAGGATGCTAGATTGTACTTTGAACAGTTGCATGCAAAGTACTGGCATAGTGCTTTAAACAATAGTTTAATTTAGGGATACAGGCCCTTCAGTCCAGAGTCTGCGCCAACCAATGTTCACCCATACAAAAATTCGATCTTACACAATAGGGGCAATTTTACAGGGCAATTAATCTGTAACCCGCGTCTTTGGTATGTGGGAGAAAACCGGAGCACCCAGAGAAAACCCATGCGGTCACAGGGAGAAACATAGAAAATAGGTGCAGGAGTAGGCCATTCGGCCCATCGAGCCTGCACCGCCATTCAATATGATCATGGCTGATCATCCAACTCAGTATCCTGTACCTGCCTTCTCTCCATACCCCCTGATCCCTTTAGCCACAAGGGCCACATCTAACTCCCTCTTAAATATAGCCAATTAACTAGCCTCAACTACCTTATGTGGCAGAGAATTCCACAGACTCACCACTCTCTGTGTGAAAAAAGATCTTCTCATCTCGGTCCTAAAAGACTTCTCCCTTATCCTTAAACTGTGACCCCTTGTTCTGGAGATCCCCAGCATCGGGAACAATCTTCCTGCATCTAGCCTGTCCAACCCCATAAGCATTTTGTAAGCCTCTATAAGATCCTCCCACAATCTCCTAAATTCCAGCGAGTACAAGCGAGTCTATCCAGTCTTTCTTCATATGGAAGTCTTGCCATCCCAGGAATCAGTCTGGTGAATCTTCTCTGTACTCCCTCTATGGCAAGAATGTCTTTTGCTCAGATTAGGAGACCAAAACTGTACGCAATACTCCAGGTGTGGCCTCACCAAAACCCTGTACAACTGCAGTAGAACATCCCTGCTCTTGTACTCAAATCCTTTTGCTATGAATGCCAATATACCATTCGCTTTCTTCATAGCCTGCTGCACCTGCATGCCTACTTTCAATGACTGGTGTACCATGACACCCAGGTATCGTTGCATCTCCCCTTTTCCTAATCGGCCACCATTCAGATTGTTTTGCCGCCAAAGTGGATAACCTCACATTTATCCACATTATACTGCATCTGCCATGCATTTGCCCACTCACCCAACCTATCCAAGTCACCTTGCAGCCTCCTAGCATCCTCCTCACAGCTAACACTGCCCCCCAGCTTCGTGTCATCCGCAAATTTGGAGATGTTGCATTCAATTCCCTCATCCAGATCATTAATATATATTGTAAATAGCTAGGGTCCCAGCACTGAGCTTTGCGGTACCCCACTAGTCACTGCCTGCCATTCTGAAAATGACCCGTTTACTCCTACTCTTTGTAGGAGAACATGCATACACCGCACAGACAGCACCTGTAGTCAGGAACAAACCCGGGTCTCTGTCGCTGTAAGGCAGTAAATCTCCCGCTGTGCCGCCCACTGTGTGGGTCATGGAAATCCCATACAGATAAATAAATACATTCACTGTAGAGTTCTACAGGGATCTGCAACCTATGTAAATAAACGTATGGTGCAGTTACACTGCATTGGCTTTTTATCTAATTGCTGAAAACGCACGGCAGGATCACAATTCAGATGCATCATCATGCTTTGTGAATCGGGGGAGGGGAATAGAGTATGGTATTTCCAATCAACAGTTCTAGGGAGGGAATGGTATATCTACTTCCTGCAATTGCACCTCCTACAAATCTTTAACATCAGCTAGGTTACAGTATAGAGCAAAGATACTAGAGAGGTTACGGAATCAGACAATTCATTGTTTTGGAGGGGGCTGGAGCCAATGGGTGAGGGCAGTTTAGGGGGAAATGTTACCTGGAGGTTGTTCTTACACAATATTCAAACTAAAATGGACACAAATCTTAGTCACAAGGGAAATGGATTCATGCGTGTATGTGACACAAGAAGGTACCTTTTACACTACTCACCCAAACAAGTAGTTTATTTAAAATCGGCAACTGAGAGCAGTTTTAACCCCCACAAGTTAAAACTAGCTTTCAGAGGTGGACATTTTAAAGAACTACATGTAGAATCTTTTACAGCAAAACTGAACCAAAATGTATTGTTTTTGAGGGTCACATAAATTGACTTTACTCAAGAAAAGGGGATGACGGTCCCATTTCAAACAAGACTCCTTGTTTTATCTGATATGAACCTCAATGCCCTGATTTATCCACGGAGTATTTCATATTCTGAAGCTCCTAACATGAAACGCGAGTACTAAGGCTCTCTCCTTGTACAAACGGTTATTTTGACTTTGGGAGATTGTGCTGCAACAGATTGCGTATCGGTGATAGTCTATCTTGCGTTATAAAATTTGTAATATATTCATGAATGGCACTGGAAATAACCAAGTATATTTTTGTTACTTATGCTACCATTTCTCTAATTGCCGGATATGAAGGATTGGAAAAACCTAATCCATGCCAGATAATAGGTAAAGCAGCTCCACCAATTTGGCTGGAAAACTGGACTGGTTCCTTCCTGGCTGCACACCTATTTGGTCTTCCCCTTTTCTCCCATTTTTAATTGTACATTCACCCTCCACAAATCATTTAAACACCTGGTCTCTGTTTTTCTGCTGGGATAAGAGGGATAATGCAAAATAATTTAGTAAGTGAGGAAAAGGGAGAGAAGGTATGTACAAAAAAAGCAGATGTTGAGTAACTAAGAAATGAAAGACCAGAGATGTGAAACAGCAGCCACATAATGTGTGGCAGAGGCACAGAACTATGTGTGCTTTAGCACAAGCAAAGGAAAAATAAAGCTGAAGGAGGTGGAAAGTATTTAAAAATTAGTAACAAATAATGGTAAAAAAAAGGGGACAGTTTAAACAAAAATTATCCCGAGTATTAGATGATTCAGCCTTGCAGTTTCCATTGTCATTTCCATATCATTAATTCTCTGCAGTGTTTTTCACGTTTGTTTGGTGTAAACATTTTAAGTTGCAGGAAACATTTTAGAAGTCAGGAAAATTTATAAAAACATTTACTGTAGTGACTTTAATGAGTCAGCTACCACTATGCATTCACAAATGTCTTCTTGATAAGCTGTTTTTAGATCTATCGGCTTGCACTAGATACAATCATGCATATATGCCATACTGGTATAATGTTTGGCAGAATTTCTGGCAGATGGCAAAATATGATATCCCTATTATCATGCAAAAAATTGCAATTGTATGGGTACTTTGGAATTCTGCATTCACATGCATGTGATTCTCCCACTCGTTGCATTATTAGTTAACAAGCTTAACAACTAGAATTTACAAAGAGATTTCTGCATACAAAAAAAGCTCCTTGATATTTTGCAGGAAGGCTATCAAAAAACAAAAAAGGCAGCAAACGACACTACAATATTTGCAAAAGGTGATTAAAAGCTTGGCCAGAGATTTCAGGAGCCTCATAAGGAAACATTATAGGGTAAAAGGAACAAATGTGGGACAGCCAGACCACTGAAGACGTGGATACCAAAAACAGAACGTTTGAAATTAGAGATATCAGAGACAGAATTTAATGGATGTAGCATTGGAAGAGGATAGAGATTAAAGAACATGTATGCTCACAGAGGGATTTAAAAATAGTTCCTTGATATTTTCAATCCCAATAATGGAAAAGTTACTGCTGAAGAACAAGGATCAGAGATCAAAGATTAGAGCCTTTTTACCAAAAGCAACATTAGAATCACTCAGCAAGGAAACAGGCCATTCGGGCCCACCATGTTCATACCAATCTGTGAAAATGCATCCATATTAATTATACTTTCCAGCACTTAGCCTGTAAACGTCTATGCCCAGGTGATTCAATTACTTGTCTAGTCACTGTTTAAATACTTTCAGTGACTGTTTCCACCACTCTCCCCACAATGCATTCCAGGAACTCGCCACTCTTTGGGTGAGAAAAGATACCCCTCATATCCTCCCTAAATCTCCTACCCCTTACCCTAAATCAATGTGCTCTCCTTTTATTTATCTGTTAAGGGTGAAAGTTCCCTGCAGTCTACCTTATCTATACCCCTCATAATATTACATACCATAATTATGTCCCACCTTAGTCTCCTCCTGTCGAGAAGGACAGATCAAATTTCTCCAGTCTCTCCTCATAACTGAATTGCTCCATTCCAGGCAATATCCTGTTGAATCTCCTCTTCATTCTCACCAATATCAACTAGTACATCTTTCTTATAGTATGGTGACCAGAAATAAATCCAATACTTCTGACCAATGTTTTATAAAATATCACCCTCTCTTGTGTTCAATATTCTGACTAAGGAAGGCCACAATCCCATACCTTATGAACAACACTGTCCACCTGTGTTGCCAATTTCATGGATCTTTGGATTTGCATGCCAAGACCTCTTTGTTCCTCAACACACCCTGGGACCTTATATGTCATGGTGTACATCCTAGCCCCATTAGTACTCCCAAAATGCATCACCTCACACTTATATCAGGATTAATTTCCATCGGCCATTTATTTCTCAACCCTTTTCACCAACACACGAATATCACCTAGTAGTCTATGACTACCAGCAACCTGGTCAGCAACCCCCAATCTTCACATCACCTGCAAACTTGCTGATCATGCTTCCAACATCCACATCTTTCACCTATATTGCAAGCTCGGACAGCTAGTCACAGATATCCAATCACAAAAATAATGCTCTACCATTAGCCTCTGTGGGACAAGTACGGCTGTTTGGGACACGTACGGCAGAGACTGAGATAAAGTAGCAGGGGAAGGCCACATCCATCACTGGGTCAGGGGCATGATGCACAATGATTGAAACAGTCATTATTGTGTTTGAGCAAAGAAAGTCAGTTTTAAATCATAATTACATAAAAAGTATAATGGGGTTAATTTCTGTGGCCTCACTTTTTAAGTGGCTATTTTTGCAAGCTTATGATCAATTCTTCCTTAGCCATTCATGCACATCACTTGTCCTCCCCCAATAATCCTGTGGCAAATATGCCAACAAGAAAGCTGAAATATGAAAAGCAACAGTTTTGGACCCAATGCCTCAGGAAAAATTGAATGAATTAATACCACTGCAAAAGGGGCTTAGAGGGTTACCTACACTTAGCTTGTATGTCTTTGAGCTTGGGATGATTCAATCAAAGGACACAATAGAAAAGGGATGCAGTGGAGTAATCATAAGATCCAAGTCAAGTGAATTCTGAAACACTATCCTCTAAGAGCCTGAATTTAATCGGAGTGTGCAAGATTGAGAATGACTGATTTTGGTCTGTATGCAGACTAACAAGGATAAGAAGCAGTAAATCATGGATTATGATAACGGCCACGGTTTAACTGAACAGTCTTACAGTGGCTCAAGGATTTATGTAACATTAGTCAGTGTTTTGATATTTTACTGTGAAATAAAATTTGTGATTTAGATATTTAATATTAACAATTCCAATAAATTCTCAGGTGGACTCAAATCAAGCAGCCTCTCTCTGCTGCCACTAAATGTAACTTTTTTTAAATAAAAAGCAGCAAACAGTGTTTAAGGCAGATTATTTTGGCTTTTTACAATTGTGGCTTTCAAGTATAACAACTGTTTACCTGGTTGCTATTTTCTCCTCAAACCAATAATTGCACAGATTACAAATAATTCCCCAAAGATAAACAAATCAATCTGCCTCCAGGCAACTACTGCTCTAAACGACTCTTATGAAAACCATGGAAGGAGCTCAAACTGACTCAATCCACATTCACTTTTTAGTACTCTTCTTCCAACTGTAATTGATGAGCAACAATTGATCAAGAAGTCCTCACTGTTCATTGTTGAATACACATTCTCCAATGACTCATTTTAAAATCTTCACATTTCTTTACATACATTAAATGTACGGATTCACAGTGCACAGTGGCGAGGCTGGTAGAGCTGCTGAGACCAGGTTCGATCCTGACCTCAGGAGGTGTCTGTGTGAAGTTTGCATGTTCTTCCTGTGACTGCAGGGAAATCTTCTGGGTATTCCAGTTTCCTCCCACATCCCAAAGACGTGCAGGATTGTAGCCTAGCTGGTCAGTGTAAAATTTTGGATGACAAAATGGAGTAACAGAACTAATGTGATCAGATAATGAATGGTCGGCCAAAGGGTCTGTTTCTGTAATGTACCTCGAAACTAAACTATCCTGTTTGAACCCTCCTACTTTGCACCTACTCCAAATTCACGACTTCAAAGTTCCACTATTACTTTACAATCTACACAAAGACACTGTATCACCCTTAAGAACCCAAATCTACACAACATACCTCTGCAAAATATTAAAAAGGATTCAATACCTTTTCCATAAATACAGGAAAAAAACAAAGTGATACAATGTTTAAATCAATTATATAATAATGGGGGGGGGGGGGGGGAATACCCGTGCTCCCACTCTTGTGTCCATGGGGGGGGGGGGGGCGGCTTGAGACATCTGGACCTACGGGACACCGGCCCCCAGGCCCACCGCCAGCACGGAGAACCCACAGACCCACAGCCAGCGCCAACTCCAGAGGAACCCGCTCCCTGATGGGCCACTACTGCGACAAGTGCCAGTTCATCCACGACCCGAACTGCGCTCCCTCAGCCGCCACCTCAAGTATAAGACGTATCTTGCACACCATCGGCTTCTGCCCCTATGGTACCTGCTGCCACTTCATCCAGCCGGTGGCTGCCCATCTTCAGCAGGATCTCGGTGTCGTACTGAGGGGAGGGGGGTGGAGGAGGAAGGCTGCCGTCCAACCCGGCAGGAAAGACAGAGCCGAGCCGGAGCCAGCGGCTGCAAGTCCAGGGCCGCCCCGCCAGCCCAGGTCCACTCCGGACAGGGTCGGGACACCGGGGAGGGGCCGGGGAGGGGACGGGGATGGCCCAGCAGCAGCTCAAGAGCACCCGCAGTGACGGAGAGCCGGGGTCGGCGTCCGACCCTGACAAAATGCAAGCCTGCACACAATGCAGCACCACCGTTGCCAAGACTTTATAGCTAGTGATCTATGATCTGGGAATGCGCGGTCACAATACCGAACTCACTTATTCTAGCTGGAGGTCTGTGATCAGTGGAGTTCTGCAAGGATCTGCACTGGGACTTCTGATGTTTGTGTTACCTATACATGGCTTGGAGATAAATATAGATACAAGGAACTGCAGATGCTGCAATCTTGAACAAGACACAAAATGCTGGTGCAACTCAGCAGCATTATGGAGGGAATGGACAGATGATGCTTCGGGTTGCCTAACCATTCTCTACAAAGATGCTGCCTGATCAGCTGAGTCATTCCAACACTTTATTTTTCAGATGTAAATATAGATGAGTTGCTTTATATGTTTGCAGATGACACCAAGATTGCTGGAGTTGCAGATCTTGAGGAAATCTGTTAAAGTATACAGCAAGATATTGATCAATTGCAGAAATATGCAGAGAAATGCCAGAGAGAATTTAATCCTAGCAAGTGTGAGGCGTTACACTTTGGGAGTTCAAATGTAAGGGGAAGGTGTATGGTTGGTGGCAGGACCCTTAACAGCACTGATGTGCAGAGGGATCTTGGGGTCCAGTCTATAGTTCTCTGAAACTGGCAACACATGTAGACAGAGTGGTAAAGAAGGCACAATGTAAGCTCACCTTCATTGGTCAGGGCCTTGAGTACAAAAGTTGGGAAGTCAAGATGCAGCTCTATTGTTGGGGAGGCCGTATTTAGATTGTTGTGTGCAGTTCTGGTTGACCCATTACAGGCTTTGGAAATGGTGCAGAGGAGGTTTACCAGAATGCTGATTGGATTACGGGGTTTTAGCTCCAAGGAGAGGTTGGACAAACTCAAGATTGTTCTCTCTGGAATGCCAGAGGTGGAAGAGAGAGATGATACAAATATAGAAGGTTATGAGAGGCAGAGATAGGGTAGACAGTCAGAATCTCTGTCCCGGCGTGAACAAAGACTAAACATGTCAAAGACTGGAGAGCATAGCTATAAACTTTGAGGGGAAAAGTTTAAAGAAGATGTACTGGACTTTTATTTATTTTTTTAAATAGTGTGGTGGGTGTCACACCATGGTGATGATGGAGGCAGATGTGATAGTGGCATTTATGAGGCTTTTAGATAGGCACGAGGATGGAATAGAAGGATATGGATCATGTGCAGGCAGTTTAAAATTAGTTTATCTTGGCATTACGTTCGGCACATTATTGGTGACCAAAGGCCCTGTTCCCGTGCAATATTGTAGTGTGTTCTACATCATTCTAATTGACAAGTAAATAACTATAAGGATGCAAGTTCTAACATTCTTTTGACATAGATCTAGAGGAGGTTTATGAGAATGTTCCTGGGAATGTTTGGGTTAATGTATGAGGAGCGTTTGAAGACTCTGGGCCTATACTGCTGGTGTTTAGAAAGATGAGGGGAGATCTAATTGATGCTGGTTTACAAAAAAAACAACGTGCCAGAGTAACTCAGTGAGTCAGGCCGCATCACTGGAGAACATGGCTAGGAGACGTTTCGGATCGGAACCCTTCTTTAAAGGCCTGTCCCACTGTACGAGCTAATTCAAGAGTTCTCCCGAGTTTTCCCTGATTCGAACTCGGAGAATTACGGTAATAGCCGCTCGTAGGTACTCGGGGCTCTCGTGGACATTTTTCAACATGTTGTTCCCGAGTGCCGATGTACCCGCTATGTATATTCTATGTGCTTACCACGAGTTTGATTTTTTTTTTAAACTCGGGAGAGCTCTTGAATTACCTCGTACAGTGGGACAGCCCCTTTAGGCTGACTGTGGGGTCGGGGAAAGAAAGCTGGAAGAGAGGTGTGGTCATGACAAGGCCTAGCAGGTGATAGGAGGATACAGGGGAGGTTTTTTTTTCCCCCATAGGCAAATGGTTGGGCAAAGGCCAGAGATTAATTGACAAAGAGTGTGAGCTAAGGATAGACAAGGAGTAAATTGTGCTGCCAGAGGATGGAATTTAGGTGGAAGGGGAGGGAAGAAATGGGTGTTAATCCAAGTGAGACACAGGGAAAAGTGGGTGGGGGATAAATTATGTTCATCCAGTTTGTGAGTGACCTCACTCAGGTAATGGAGGAGGCCCAAGACAGAAAGATTAGTATGGGAATGAGAAGGGAATTAAAATGGTTAGCAACCAGGACGTCTAGCAGGTCTTGGCAGACCAAGTGCAAGTGTTCGGAGAAATGGTCACCAAGTTAGTCTATGCTTGGTCTCTCTGATGCACAACCCTAATCCTACCTCTGCGAAGGAAAACTGCCCTGAACACGTTTTCTAATTGTGTTTTGCACTAATGTCTTATTTTTCCAGTCTTGAACAGATAATCTATGTATAATTTTTATTTGTGTTTTTCTGTGTGTGTGTGTGTGTGTGTGTGTGTGTGTGTGTGTGTGTGTGTGTGTGTGTGTGTGTCTGTGTGTGTGTGTGTGTCTGTGTGTGTGTGTACGCATCGCTGCTGCAAGCAAGATTTTCATTGTACCCAGTAGCTCACTGTAAATGTGCACATTAAATAAATTGATTTAATTCTTGATCAGCCATAACTATTGCTGATCATCTTCCACTTGACATAACGTCATGGATAAGCCAGAATTGTGGGTTTCAAACTGGAGACCACATTAACAATAATTCCCGTCTCCTAAATACTGATTATCTGATCCCCAGTCGTGCTCTCCAACTCCGATTCTTAATCTCAGTTATTGAAATTTGCCCATTTCCCTCCCATCACAAGCGTTTCATAACCCCAGGAGGTCCCCAAAACATTTCACTGGCTTTGAAATACTTTAGAATTGTATATTTTATTGCAACATAGGGAACTATAATAATCAATTTGGAGGGATAAATATTTTCCACTACACTGGGAAAACTCCCTTATTCCTCTTAGAATCATCTCACAGAACACTAGAGGTTCACCGGAAGAAGCAGGCCTGGTTCTGGTAGAATGATACATACAAAAGCATAGTTCCAATCTAAGTTCAATACATTGGACTGTAAGACTAAGATAGCAAACTGTTGATTGAATTGATTGAAAGATGCAGCATGGAAGCAGGCCATTCAGTCCACGCCGATCATCCATCATAGGTTCACACTAGTTCTATATTATCCCAGTCTTGCAAGCACCCTACACACACTAGGGGCAATTTACACAGGCCAATTAACCTTCAAACCCTCATGTCTTTGGGACGGACACCAGAATACCCGGAGAACACCTAATCAGTCGCAAAGAGAACGTACAAACAGCATCCAAGGTCAGGATCCAACCTGGGTCTTTGGCTATAAAGCAGCAGCTCTGCCAGCTGTGCTATTGTGCCACCCATCATATTTATATCCTATCACAGTCCATTCTTTCATGGCTATGATATTTCAGCTTGGCTGTCTCAACATGAAAGCTGATATTGACAACTAACCTACTTCTGCTACATTAAAACAGATGAGCCATGAAGAACATCAGTTGGCCGACTGCAACCCACCTGGTCTGCTAACCTCCCACCATTTGTGAGGTAGCAGAGACCATGTCCATAAACGTTGGTATATGAGAGTGGTGTATAACCGAGTTTAGTTTGAGTTTAGTTTATTGTCACATGTACTGAGGTGCAGTAAAAAGCCTTTGTTGCATGCTAACCAGTCAACAGAAAGACAATCGAGCCATCCACAATGTACACATAGATGATAAAGGGAATAACATAAATAACATTTAGTGCAAGATAAAGTCCAGTAAAGTCCGATCAAAAAGAGTCCTTGGGTCACTGCCACTTACATTATTTAATCAAGGAAAAAAGTTTCAACATGCATCTTTGGATCATAGGGACAGAGAGTTGAGAGGCCCTTTGACACATCACACCTGCACACATTCTCTGGGATAAGGGAATCAAGGGATATGGGGGAAAGGCCAGATCGGGATACTGATTTTGGATGATCAGCCATGATCATATTGAATGGCGATGCTGGCTCGAAGGGCCGAATGACCTACTCCTGCACCTAGTTTTAATGTTTCTCTCAGATCCACATCAACTCTTCTTCTGCCACCCCTATTCAGTGTCCTCCTTCGTTTGTTAAACATGCTCTGTGGTTACACGGTTGTCTCAGAATCAGAGGACATGGTGGGTTCAAGCCTTGTTCCAAAGACTTAATTTATCATCCCACCGTAGCATCGGGATTGTTGCAGTCAAGATTGTCATCTTTCATTTGAGATGTTGAATCTCTTTAGTGGATCGAATAATATTTTGTCTGTTAGGAAGTTTTTATTTCCCCCACAATCACGGTCAGTATTTATTTCTCAACCAACATCACTAAAACAGACCATCTAGTCATCATACTGTTCTTTGTGGGTTCTTTCTACGTGCTAACTGGATGCCACGACACCCAAGTACAACACTCGCAAAGTATTTGATTGGCTGTCAGGATTTGTCGGTGGTGTGAAAAGCGACGTGTAAATGCGGTTCTCTATTTTATTCCGGCTCTTTTACAAAACAGGGCGAGGACGTTGACAGGGTAAACAACAGGAGCCAGTTTAGGCACAATCACTGGAGCACAAGGGCCCTGGGGTAGATGACAGACTGTAGGAAAGGTGGATCTCCAACTCCATGACACGGCGGCTTCAGGGAGATCCATAATCCTAGAGGCAGCGCGGAGGCGCCGGCCGACCGGCCGGCCGGGCCCGCGATCCCCTCCACACAAGCAACGCAGGTGAAAGGCACCCGAGCACTCACCAGGTTCAGTGGGCTTTCCATAACGTCCATTGGTTTCCTCCTCACCCCGCCACATCCGAGTCGTCGGGCTCAGCTCCGCCCGGCCGCCATCACGGGTCTGAGGGAAAGCATCTGCCGAGCAGAGCCGGGCCGGGCCGGGCCAGGCCAGCTGCTTCTCCCTCCAAGTGGAGGGAGCCGCGCTCAGGCTCGGCTCAGCTCAGCTCGCCCCTGCTCTTTCTTTCTGTCCCGCCCTCCCTCCTCCGCTAACGACGGCGCCGCGGCCCCTATGGCGTCGGTCCGCTCCGTGACCTTCGACCTCTCCCTCCCTCGCCACGACACTGCGCGAGACCCTGCCGCGTCGCCCTGGTTACCGAGCGGCCGGTGAAGAAGGCGCGCAGGCAGCAAAGGAGCAGCGTCTCCAGTAGCGCTCTCTCTATGTCTTTCAGACCTGTCAGGGTGAGGCCCGACGCAAGGTGGAGGAACAGCACCTCAAATTACAACCCAGTCAGTCTGAAAAAGGGTCTCGATCCGAAACATAGAAAATAGGCGCAGGAGGAGGCCATTCGGCCCTCCGAGCCAGCACCGCCATTCATTGTGATCATGGCTGATCGTCCCCTATCAATAACCCGTGCCTGCCTTCTCCCCATATCCCTTGATTCCACCAGCCCCTAGATCTCTATCTAACTCTCCCTTAAATCCATCCAGTGACTTGGACTCCACTGCCCTCTGTGGCAGAGAATTCTACAAATTCACAACTCTCTGGGTGAAAACGTTTTTTCTCACCTCAGTCTTAAATGGCCTCCCCTTTATTCTAAGACTGTGGCCCCTGGTTCTGGACTCGCCCAACATTGGGAACATTTTTCCTACATTTAGCTTGTCCAGTCCTGTTATAATTTTATATGTTTCTATAAGATCCCCCTCATCCTTCTAAACTCCAGTGAATACAAGCCTATTCACCCATCACCCATTCCATCTCTCCAGAGATGCTGTCTGTCCTGGCTGAGCACTTTGTGTCTACCTTTGGTGTAAACCAGCATCTGCAGTTCCTTCCTACACAATGAACCATTTTACTTTGGAGTCACATGAGTGATTCCATGAAGAAGATCCCCGTCCAGGCCGCATGCGCGTCAGTACGTCAGCCGCACTGGCGCAAGCAACGGACTGGCAGGACAGAGCTCCTGCCAGCGGTAAGTTAACGCTAGAAGGTAAGTTCGTTTTTACTTATCAGGGTTTTTTTCAAGCAGGAGCTTCTCTTCACGGAGGTTTTCCTGCCAGTTTCACAGCCTGACGAGTGAACCAGTTATGGACTGTGGGGAAACCCTAGTCCGACCGCGGAAGCGGATAACCGGCAAAAAGATTGGGTTGTGAGATAAGGAGCCGCTGACAAGGCAGTCAGTGGCTCCCAGCCTGCGGGGATGCCATGGAACGGCAAGGAAATAACGCCAGAGTCGCTGACAGTGCAGTCAGCGGCTCACAGAGACGTCTGTGCCCAGGCAGGGAATAAAATTGGTGAGAAAGGACTCGTTCAGCCCTATTTGGACTCGGGTGAATCGGGCTACAAGAATTTTCTCTAATAAAGTTTAATGTATGTTATAGTGTATTTCTAAAAGTTAAAAGCAAAGTTTAAGTCATAAAAAGTTATTGTCATATATCCCTGACAATGAAATTCTTGTTGTGTAGCACAAGTTGCTGTGAAGGGTTAAAAGGGACTTCCGGTGCAGCCGTGAAGCTGTAAGGGCGCAGCATTGAGCTCCTCTCCCGTTAAAATCGCGAAAAAGCTGTTTTGAGAGACAGGACCGATTTTAAAAAACTCAACGGAGCTGATTGGCGTCGCGTAAATGACGTCATCAGAAATCGACGCGAAAAATCGGGAGTTTTAAATGAGCAAAGAGAAACGCTCACGAGGACCTAACTTCAATTCAATTCAATTCAAATTTAATGTCATTGCACAGATACAAGTATGGGTACAACGAAATGCAGTTTAGTGTCAGTACGTAGTGATAGCAATGTTTAGATAAATACAGATAAATAAATACAGATGTGGGAATCTATCGGCCGGACTCCCGAGTTCAGCAGTGCGATGGTGTTATTGTAGAAGCTACGCCTCATCCTGCTGGTGCGGGACCTGAGGCTCCTGTACCGCCTCCCCGATGGTAGGAGGGCAAACAGTCCATGGTTAGGGTGGGAAGGGTCCTTGATGATCTTCCCAGCCCGTCTCAGACACCGTTTTCGGTGGAGGGCATCCAAAGCAGGGAGCGGGGCACCGATGATGTGCTGGGCGGTTTTCACCACCCGTTGTAGTGCCTTCCTGTCTGCTACGGTGCAACTGCTGTACCATACCGTAAAGCAGGTGGTCAGGATGCTTTCGATGGTACAGCGGTAGAAGTTGGTCAAGATCAGGGGGGACAGGTGGGCTTTTTTGAGCCTCCTCAGGAAGTAAAGGCGCTGCTGCGCCTTTTTGACCAGCTTGGAGGTGTTGAGGGACCAGGACAGATCCTCCGAGATGTGTACCCCGAGGAATTTGTAGTTGGAGACCCGCTCCACCTCAGTCCCATTTATATGGATGGGGGTGTGTCTGCCCCCTCTGTTCTTCCTGAAGTCGACTATGATCTCCTTCGTCTTTTGGGAGTTGAGGACGAGGTTGTTATTGGCACACCAGGTTGTCAGGTGCTGGACCTCCTCCCTGTAGGCTGACTCGTCGTTATCGCTGATCAGTCCTACCACCGTGGTGTCGTCGGCAAATTTTATGATGGCGTTGGAGCTAAACTTAGGGATGCAGTCATGGGTGAAGAGAGAGTAGAGGAGAGGACTGAGCACACAGCCCTGTGGCACGCCAGTGTTCAGTGTTATAGTGGAGGAGGTGAGGTTGTTGATCCTAACAGACTGGGGTCTGTTAGTGAGGAAATCCAGTGTCCAATTGCAGAGGGAAGTGGAGATGCCAAGACCGCTGAGTTTGGTGATCAAGCTAGCGGGTATGACAGTGTTAAAGGCGGAACTGAAGTCGATGAACAGCAGCCTGATGTAGGTGTTATTGCTGTCCAGGTGGGTCAGGGCAGAGTGTAGGGCCGCAGATATGGCGTCTTCTGTTGACCTATTGGTCCGGTAGGCAAACTGATGGGGGTCCAGTGTGGGGGGGAGGCTGGCTTTGAGGTGAGCCAAGATCAGCCGCTCGAAGCACTTGGCGATGACAGGGGTGAGTGCCACTGGCCGGAAATCGTTGAGACTCCCTGTCGCTGATAGTAACAAAGCTACTATCAAGCTTCAGGAAGTTTTGGAAACTCTGCAAACGACAGCAGAAAGCTCAGAAGAAGAGTCTTACTCCCAAGGATTTGTGTCTGAAATGGCTACAAAAGGAGAAATAAAGGAGAAGGAGGTGAAGCAAATGCTAGCAGACCTGATTACTACATTGGAGAAAATGGAGATTAATCTTTCTAAAAAATTGATACTGCTTGTGGTGAGTTAAAGGAGCTGAAGAAGCAGTATAAGGAGCTTGATAAAAAATTAACGGGAGAATGTGTCAGAATGGAAAAAGACTATAATAAGAAACTTGATAAGATGTATGAGAATATGTAAAAGTCTGTTAAGCTGATTGTCCAAAAAAGGATCTTATTTACAAAGACAAGAAATATTCTGACAGGAATATCCCAAGTGAGATATGGGATGGTTTATCCTGCAAAAATGAAGATTAGTTATAAGGCTACCGAACGCTCATTCACGGACCCCAAAATGGCTCCTAAATACGCACAGGATATCGTAAAGGAAATAGAGGATGAAGACGACGACAAACAGGAAGATTAAACTTTTTAATACAAGATCTTGCTCTAATTAAGATGGCGGAACTTTTACAGACGGTTACCAGATATGCTTATCTGTCTGGAATGTGTTTTCAAGTGTACAGTCCATGTTTCACCTTGAATGGAAAACTTAAAGATAAACAAAAGGACGTTGAAGATACAGAATTAATGAGGGACATGAATGAGACATTACGGACTGGAATATAAAGTTGTTGATTTAAGAAAATCTTTAATTACTATATTTTAATAATAAATAATCAATGAATCTGACAAAATTAATAATACTAATCTGTTAATGTAAGCTGCAAATATGAATAACCCATGGAGCTGGAAAGGAGATAATGGGAGTGTATATAAAATTGACTAAATAAATTTAAACTAGTTCATGGAAATTAACTAATATTGATGATATATACTAATACACAGTAATTAACTAAAATGTTCTTAATAATACTAACAAACTAACACTGTGTGAAGGAGGCAGGAGCATCATACACTTGGAAAAGATCCAGATGCGTGGCTTTGTTTAACCCCTTGGAACCTGCATGTATTAAAGAATGGGATATAATGTAATAATTTTGGATGGATATATATGGTAAAGTTTAGAATAGATTAATGTTAGATAAATTGGAAAGGCATATATACTTATAGAACTGAACATACATTGTTTTATTTTTGGTTTTTTATTTTTCTCCTCTTTTTCTGAATTTTATCTGTTTTTAATTGCTCTGGTTTGATAAATTTATTAAAAAAATATATATATATATGAAACGGTTCGCAGCCTTTCACGAGACTCTGCTAAGGGGACGGAGCTCAATGTACAACAACATCAACGGAAATCCATAAAATTTTCGCCACCTTAGGTGGCTTTTCGTTTTTAAGGTATCTTCTCTTAGATACCTTAACATCACTTTTTTTAAATCACTATCAAGATTCTTATTTGTTTAATTTAAAAAAAAATAATTTCACATCACATTCTTTCTTTTTTTCTTATTAAGGTATTACACAGGAAGGAGGTGTAATATACATTTAAAAGTTCGGGATGTCCACCCAGCACGCAGAGTTCTGAGGTATTTGGTTGCACCATTTAAGTCAAAAACACCAAACTGATATATAATGCAAGACGATAGACAAATAAAGAATGGAGGAATTACATTCTGCAGCTGGAATATAAGGGGTGCCAATCATTAAATTCTAACATCATGTTTTTGCAGGAAACACACATGAAACAACAAACACAGATGGGATTGAAGGCAAACTGGATAGGTCAAACATACTATTCTTCATTTACTTCTAAAGCTAGAGGTACGGCTATTATTATTTGGAAAGGTATACCATTTAAATTAAAGAACACTATTTCAGATAAATAGGGAACGTATATTATTTCTCGGGAGAAATTTATTCAACCCCACTGACTATGATAAACATTTACGCTCCGAAAATTGACAACCCCCAATTTTTTAATAAAATTATAGATATAATATCAGAGTTTAATTACCAAAACGTAATAATAGGGGGGGACTTCAATTGCGTTTTAGATCCATATTTAGACAAATCAGTAAAACAAAGGAGGGGTAACTTAAAATCTAAGACTAGTGAACTTCTAAATACATATATAAAAAATACTAATATAATAGATGTATGGAGAACTGCTAATCCAACTGGAAGGGAATATTCGTTTAACTCATCGGTACATAAAACGTATTCATGAATTGATTATTACTTAGTGGATACAAAATTAATTGCATATACAATTAATCCTTCATACCACACCAGTATTATTTCCGATCACTCTCCGTTGACTTTTCCTTTAAAATTTGAGGGAATGCCGGGTAAAAAATCTTTCTGCAGGTTTAACACACAAGTTCTAAATGACCCACAAGGTTATACATATTTAAAACGACAAATTACATTTTTTAATTGAGATGAAGGAAACACCAGGTATCTCACCTTCTTTATTATGGGAAACGTTCAAGGCATTTATCAGAGGAGTTATAATCTCATATCAAATTTTCAAAATAAAAAGAATAAGACAGAACAGATGCTAGAACAAGAAATTAGACAATTAGAGTTAGATAATGCCAAAGATCCAACTACAGATAAACATAATAAGATAATAATATTGAAATTTAAACTTAATCGAATGTTATCGGCAAGAGTAATAAGATTATTCCAAATCACAAAACAGGAACATTTCGAATTTGGTGACAAGCCACACAAACTCTTAGCTCGTCAATTGAAAAAACAAGAAAAGGAAAATACTATCACTGAAATTAAATCAGAGAAAGGTGAATTAGTAACATTACCTAAGGCTATTAACAATAGATTTGCTCAATTTTATCAAAATTTGTATACATCTAAAACTACAATAGAAGATAGTAAAATTATAAATTTTTTAGATAACTGTAATCTTCCAAAATTTGACCTTTCGGAACAAGAGGAATTAGGAGCTCAGATTACACTTGAAGAAATAGGTGAAACAATAAAATCGTTGAAAAATGGTAAGACGCCTGGACCAGATGGTTTTAGTAACGAATTTTATAAATGATTTCACGAGATAACGGCCCCACTCTTACTTAATTTATATACTTATGCCTTTAAAGAAAATAAATTACCAGAAACATTAGCTGAATCAACTATTACGCTTATACCAAAAAAAGATTAAGATTTAGATGAACTGGGCTCATATAGAGCTATATCACTTTTAAATACAGATCAGAAAATGTTAGCAAAGACCTTAGCAAGAAGATTGAATAAATATATTAGTAAATTGATAAATCCTGATCAAACGGGGTTTATACCCAAAAGACATTCATTTAATAATTTGAGACGCCTGTTTAATATAATGTACTCACATAAAACGGAGGAAGAAGATATATCAATTGTTTCTCTGGACGCAGAGAAAGCATTTGATCAGGTAGTGTGGCAGTATTTATATAAAGTATTGCAAAAATTTAATATGGGAGAGAATTTTATTGTAAGGGTAAAATTATTATATGATAAACCGATGGCAAGAATATTAACCAATAATATGTTATCTCCAAAATTTCAATTATCGAGGGGCAATAGGCAGGGATGTGCTTTATCACCTCTGCTATTTGCCCTTATGATAGAACCCCTGGCCGAAAGTATAAAAATTCATCCGAATATTCAGGGATATAATACTAGGGACTCAAATAATAAAATTTCATTATATGCAGACAATATACTTTTATACATTACAAATTCACAAACGAGCATACCAAACTTATTAAATTTAATAGAGGAATTCGGTTCTTTTTCTGAATATAGAATAAATTGGAATAAAAGTGAAATCATGACGTTAAAACCTCAAGAATCTACACACCTATTAAAATTCCCCTTTAAAATTGCAACAGAAAAATTTAAGTGTTTGGGTATTCAAATTACTAGAAAATACGAAGCATTATTTAATGCTAATTTTATGCCTTTATAAAATAAACTCAACGCGTTGATTAAATTCTGGAAAACACTTCCGTTATCATTAATAGGCAGAATAAACGCTATAAAAATTATCTTTTTACTACAAATATTATACCTATTTCAATATATACCATCAAATATACCAAAAAAGTTTTTTTTTAAACTAGACTCTAATATTACCAATTTTATCTGGGATTATAGATCACACAGAATTCAAAGAAAACACTTGTGCAAACCAAAAGATGTTGGGGGACTTTCACTTCTGAACTTTTTGTATTAGATACATAGAAACATAGAAATTAGGTGCAGGAGTAGGCCATTCAGCCCTTCGAGCCTGCACCGCCATTCAATATGATCATGGCTGATCATCCAACTCAGTATCCCGTACCTGCCTTCTCTCCATACCCACTGATCCCTTTGGCCACAAGGGCCACATCTAACTCCCTCTTAAATATAGCCAATGAACTGGCCTCCACTACCCTCTGTGGCAGAGAGTTCCAGAGACCCACCATTCTCTGTGTGAAAAAAGTCCTTCTCATCTCGGTCCTAAAGGATTTCCCCCTTATCCTTAAGCTGTGACCCCTTGTCCTGGACCTCCCCAATATCGGGAACAATCTTCCTGCATCTAGCCTGTCCAACCCCTTAAGAATTTTGTAAGTTTCTATAAGATCCCCTCTCAATCTCCTAAATTCAAGAGAGTATAAACCGAGTCTATCCAGTCTTTCTTCATAAGACAGTCCTGACATCCCAGTAATCAGCCTGGTGAACCTTCTCTGCACTCCCTCTATGGCAATAATGTCCTTCCTCAGATTTGGAGACCAGGACTGTACGTAATACTCCAGGTGTGGAGTACGTAATACTCCAAGACCCTATACAACTGAAGTAGAACCTCCCTGCTCCTATACTTAAATCCTTTTGCTATGAAAGCTAACATACCATTCGCTTTCTTCACTGCCTGCTGCACCTGCATGCCTACTTTCAATGATTGGTGTACCATGACACCCAGGTCGCGCTGCATCTCCCCTTTTCCTAATCGGCCACCATCTTTAAAATTAAGAAACCTATCATCGTTAATGCCAATAGTGAATAATCCTTCATTTAAACCATCTCTTGTTGATAAAACATATAACCAATGGGAAAGAATGGGAATTAAAAGGATCGGTGATATGTATGAAATGGGAAATCTGTTATCATTCCAACAATTACAATTAAAATCTAAACTAAAAAATGACCAATATTTAAAATATCTTCAGATCTGCGACTTCATGAAGAAATACATACAAAGATATCAAAACATTACTTTAGATCCACTGGAAGAAGCAATGAATATTAAGGCTGACTCACAGAAATTAATATCATATTTATATAATAGTATTTTAAACATAGACTTACCATCGACAGAGGCACTTAGAGAAGAGTGGGAACGAGAATTAATGATAAAAATTACGAAGGAAACATGGGAAAAGTATTTGATATATATACACAAATGTTCGATTAATGCAAGACATAATTTAATTCAATTAAAAATTTTACATAGATTATATTATTCAAAAACAAGATTGAATAAATTCTATCCAAATACTTCCCCCATTTGTGATAAATGTCTATCCCAAAATGCAGCTATAACACACTCTTTTGTCTCCTGCATAAAACTTTATAAATTCTGGAGTGATATTTTTGAAATATTTACAAAATTATTCAAGATAAAAATGGAACCTAATACTGAAATTATTCTATTTGGAGTAATGGAAGATGGGAATAAATTGAACTCATCTCAAAATGTATTTTTTAATTATGGCTTAATAACGGCAAAAAAACATACTTAACTTTTGGAAAAATACATCCAGACCAACGCTTAAAATGTGGATTTCAAACATGTTGGACACCGCACATCTTGAGGAAATGTGATTCTTCCTAATAGATAAATCAGACCCAATTCTTAACGAGTTGGTCTCCATTTGTCGATCTTTTGGAAGCATATGGTGCAACAAAATCGTAGAAGCTAACTGTTTCAGGATTGGGTGAGGGATGGTCAAGAATATAGATAACGATCTCCTTAATCTCTTACTTTCTACTCTTTCTATTTCTTTAACACTTTTTTCCTTTTCACACACTATATATCACACGTTTCCCTATCTTTTATTATCTCTATTTTTCTTTTTCATTATTTAAAAAAAATAAGAAACTGTACATAAAATGTAATATGTCAATATATATTAGGCACCTTGGTGCCATATTCCTGTACTTCTAATAAAATAAAATAAAAATTAAGGGAAAAAAAGGTTTAAAAAATGTTTTAACCCTTCACAGGTAAAGCTGTACACTGAAAATGTTGACTTAGTGAGCCTACACTGTAAAAGCGCGGGCCTGTGGGACAGGTCACGCCAGCAGCGCCTGGGATAGGGCTGCTTCATGTGTAATAGCGCGGGCCTATGGGACAGGCCGCGCCAGCAGCGCCTGACAGGGCTGCTTCATGTATGAAAGTGCCGGCCTACGGGAGAGCCGCGCCAGCAGTGCCTGATACAGGGCTGTTTCATTTGTGACATTGCCGGCTTACGGGAGAGCCGCGCTAGCAGCGCCTGGTACTGGGCTGTTTCATGTCAAAAAGCGCCGGCTTCTATAAGAGGCGGCGCCAGCAACGCCTGGGACAACGTTGCTCAAGTTCACACATAAGTCTGCTACGCCCACTGAGTCGGGAGATGATTCTCCACCGGGGCTGAATAGCAAGGCCCACGGAGTCAGGGAATGATTCCTCACTGGGGCTGGATAGTGCGTTTGAAACGACCATCCCAAATGCAGCAACTGTTGCATACAGTGCTACAGCAGGGCACACGCCAACAGGAGGAGTGTCAGCGCCACCCTGAACAAAAAGGCGGCAGCAGTATCTAATAGAAAACTGTTTGATAGCACCTTCATAGATTAGTTCTGACACCGACTCTGATGGTAGGTTGAGACAGAAGTTCCACCTCTGCAGGCCGCACCAGCAGCTCCAGTTGACAGAGCTGCTACAGGTCTCCCTCTTGGAGGCAGAGACCAAGATTGGTCAGGATCCTGCTGATACTGAGTCTCAGGGTATGGCCGTGGGGCATACCCCAAGGGATGAAGGGCACGTGTCAGAGGTACCTTTTTTCCTGACAACAAAGTTGCCATCCCAGCAGAATATTCTATTCGGGTATAGGTCCAATGGGTTCATATCAGTATAGGTATCCTACAGCCTGCGGCAGCGCCTGTTTAGGGCTGCCTACGAATCGCCCTCTCTGAGGAGGGAAGAGCAAAAGGTCAAGATATAACTGATTCCAGGCTCTAAAGAAGTCAATAGAACATACTGAAGAACATATGTGCCGGCAGTGAACAGCGCCAACAGGGGGATGTGAGAGCCAACCGCCAAATCTGTTATTCGGGTAGGCCTAATCAACAGGGAAAGAAAACCTGGCAGACGAATCAATTAAGGCCAACGGCGGGCAATGGTCATCGTTTCAGAACGCACCCCAGGTGCTCATCGGCAGTAGGTGGTTCACTGGAGCTGGGGGCAGTATGATAGCTCAGACATTCCATGCACCTTACCAACCCTACTCAACAAAGTGGGCCTAGCACTTCCAAAACATGGGTAAGTGCACCGTTCACAAGTTGTAATATTTACATTTGTTTGTACAACACACAAAGGATAAAAACATCTGGTTGAGGCACAGTAATAGCATTCCAAGCAAGTTTGGATTATGGCCAGGGTTTTTTTTTAAAGTTAAGGTTCGGAAAGTGGGCCAAAGTTCTCATGCAAACCACCCATGGAATAAGGCAGGAGTGGCATGTTTATTATGAAAAATGGAGAGTGTCGGGCATATGAACTTTCCGAATAGTAAAACTTATTTTCCTGACTAACAACAGATTCATAAGGGTCTCAAAGATCCATGCTATGCAATTCCCATTACAGAGGTTATCAAAGACAATATAACTGTACTAATAACAGTAAAACATTGCGGAATGGGATAAACTGTTCGTTGGTCATTGGAATTTACCTTTAATTATTAATTAGCCTATGACTCCGCCCTGTGGCAAGAGATTGGAGTTAATAGCAACCTGTTATAAACTGATTTTTATTTCATCATGAGTAATTGGCTATATAGTAGCTGTGTTCAGCTGAGCAAATCAAGGAACTGATATCGTGCAAAGTAGCAACCTCTCGAAGGACATGTAGACCATTGTTAACAACCTTATGCTATTGTCAGCTGAAGCTACCTCAGTCACAATGATGAAAAAACAGTATTCAGCATTGCTGAACATGACAATAAACTCATTTGAACTTGAACTTGAACTCGCTCCAGTAGTTTGGTCGGTCAAATTCAGTTATTACAAACTGATGCTAAGGACTCTAAGGTGAGAAGTTCCTAATACCATCTCTAGTTGGAGGTATTGGAGATTTGCATGAGTTACCAATTCTTCAATTGTTGGTATCAACTAAATATATACACTAGATGCACCCCATGGGTAAGGCGCTATTGAGCGAATATACATATTCTACATGCTCAATTTCAAGTTGCTACTCTACGATGGTGACATATGTTAGTCACATGGCAATCAAGTAAAAGTATCCTGTAATAATTACCTAATCTCCTTTGCCACTGGTGTATCATCCAGTTCTGATTGATGACAACGCAGAATAGGTATTGGATCTCAAATTATTATGAAAGTATGGTTCAATGCTACATCGAATATCGACATCTTGGTGCATGTTTATTCACTGATTGCAAAAATATGTGGCACAACAGTGCGGAGAAATACATTCGCTACAAATGGAGGAATGTTCTTTTATTTCTTCCTCCATTTTTGGCTCATTAGCTGGGTCTTAAAACAGTCAGCAAGACCTCGCTTGGGTTCATACTGTCGGACTGGCTAAGCAGCCATGTTGCCTGCTTCATCAGGCAAAATAATACAGCAGTATACGGTTATTCCAAAAAAACAAAAACTTGCTGGTTCAAACTATGGTTCAGGAGACCGGCCTTTGCATAATAAAACAATTATTGACTTACACATTTTGAATGGATTGGCTCAGGTTGTCACATCAAGCCATGAATGTGCTCACTGCAGAGTGCAGGGATAGCACCCAAAAAACCAGTACATTCCTATTGAGGGGATCGGAAGTGATTTTGTTTAAATGTTAATGTTACATTTAATACGGTACCGATTACTGACATCTTCCAGTTCATTCTTAAATGGTATTTGACAATAATTCAGTTATAGAGACACTACAGCTTCAACAAATGGGAACTACTCTGTTGGGTTCAACCCGGATGTCGAGTTGTTAAAGAGATCTTGACACAAGTTCTCCCACTACAAGAATATGCAGTTGGTTATTGAAAATGTATGAACATTACTTCACCAAGGGGTTCCAGCTACATCCTTAGTTATGACACTAATATCAGCACAACGACGGCAAACATTGCAAACGCTGTGGCTAGATAGGATGGAATTGGCTGCAGGTGCCATTACATTTTACATTCTGATCTACACAAGCAGAGCAGACCAGGGGTGGCATGATTTAAGATCATTTTTCGGATACCCCACGGTCTCACGTCTATGTGGGAGGGCAGGCTTGCTATATTATATCAAGGCCACCAGAATCCTAAGAAGTGTGGAATCAAAATAAAAAGCAGACAACTTGCTGTCCAACAACACTGTTAGAGGCTGTGTGGGAGTACGCTGGCAGACTACTTGCATATTTTCTGGAACTGTGCAAAGATAAGGCCATACTGGGAAAATGTTAATGCAGCTGTAAATAATATCTTGGGTTATAAAATCCCAACTACCTGCCCTGTGATGTATCTGGGGCGTATTAAAGATAGTGTAAAAATAGAAGATACATATTTGATTAAAGCTTTGCTTGCAGCAAGTAAGAAGGCCATTACCAGGCAGTGGCTTAATGAAAAAGTCCAAAACAGGAAGTGGTTAGAAATTGTGCGAGACATCTTTAATATGGAGAAATTGACATATTCCTTGAGAGTCAAGGAGAATTCATTTGAGAAGGTCTGGGGAAAATGGACTGTTTATTTGAGCCATGACACCAATTGGATAAATGCCAAGCTAGATATGGGAAGATTGTGTTATATAGAACTAGATGGTATGTTTGTATGAATGTTGAATTATCTCCAGATGACTAATCAATGTAATGTTTTTTCTTTTATTAATTTGGTCAGTGAACCACACGGTCTTATTCCAATTTTATTATTTATTTACTTTTTTTCCCCCCCATCTACTTATTTTCTTATTTTCATTGCTATTTTTCTTACTTTGTTTTATTTATGGTGATGATGTTGCACTGTTTTGAAAATATCTCTTAAAAATCAATAAAAATTTAAGTGAAAAGAAAAAAAAGCGTGGAATCAGCATTGTTTATTAATCAACAAACAACTACACAAAGGAAGGTCGGTTCAGACTATTTCAAGGTGGCTGCATCAGGTTCTGGGTTATGCAGGTATTAACACTGATGATTGTATATCTCATTCCACCAGGTCAGCATCAACGTCAGCGGCCAGGGCAATGGACATGCCCATCGATCATATCCTCGCGACCGCAGGATGCTCAACTCAATTGATTAAAAAAAAATTTCCATAGGCCGGTTACTGACCCGGGGTTTTGCCAATTCTATTTTGCGTCCACTTTAGCCTCCCCTGAGTTACAGGGGTTGCTATTGATTTATTTATTTACGTAAAGCATTAATACATTTGAATCAATATCATGCTTAATGCATTTTGATTATTCAATCATCCTGAGTCAATCGATGCAGTGAGACGTCGAGATTTCGATCTGCGGCATAAAATCACAAAGATTCGAACTCTTCATGGTATCACTCACGTGACTCTGAAGTAAAATAGTAAGAATAAATGAGAACTTACCAGTTTGAAGTTTGATCTTGATTTTATGAGGAGTTACATTGGTGATTACGTGCCCTCCAAGCCCAACCCTCTCATAAGATCATCTGGTAGTTCTCGAGTCGCGCATCTTACTATGTCACTTCGGTGATTGTTATTTGTGATTTCATACCACTGTTTTGAAGATTGACGCGCATGCGGCCTGGACGGGGTTCTTCTTCATGTAATCACCAACGTAACTCCTCATAAAATCAAGATCAAACTTCAAACTGGTAAGTTCTCATTTAATTTTACTATTCTACATTTCCATATCCTCGCCTGCTTTGAACTGTCGTTTTCACACCTTATCCTTCCATATCTCTGGACTCCCTCTCCCCGACCCAGTCTGAAGAAGGGTCTCCACCTGAAACATCACCATTCCTTCTCTCCAGAGATGCTGCCTGTCCAGCTGAGTTACCCCAGTATTTTGTGCCTTATCAACAGTATGAACATTGACTTCTCCAATTTTAAGTAATTAACCAATAATCCTCTTTTTTTCCTCCTCTATCTCCCTTGTGCCACAACTGGGTGTGCACTCATAAGTTCTAGTAGCAAAATTCGCCTATTCGCGCCATCAAGTCTACTCTCATGGCTGATCTATCTCTCCCTCTCAATCCCATTCTCCTGTCATTCTCATTTCTCCTCCTATCCCATCCCTCCCCCCTTTCTCTAGCCTCATATTTCAGTCCTCTTCACATCTCACAGATTGTCTTACCATTTCTAGCCTATGTCCACCCATCTGCCAATCAAACCCTTTTCACCTGCATCTACTCCCCCCCCCCTCACCTGCATCTACCCATCATTTGCCAGACATTGTCCTACCCCCACCTCTTCTCCAGCTTTCTCCCCGTCCCTCTCCTACAATCAGTATGAAGAAGAGTCCTGACCTGAAACATCACCTATCAAAGTGTTCCAGAGATCCAGAGAAGGTTTGAAGAAGGGTCTCGACCCGTAAAGTAATCCATTCTTTCCAGAGATGTTGCCTGTCCTGCTGAGTTACTCCAGCATTTTTTGTCGATCTTTGGTAGTTCCAGAGATGCTGCCTGACCAGCCAAGTTACTCCAGCATTGTGATTTTTGCTCAAGGTTCCAACTTCCAGCATCTGCATTGTGTCACTTGGTGAAAAGGTGCTTGGGCGGTGGATATTACACGGCCTCAGGTAAATGAAAGACAGTGTCAGGTATGTTGAATAATAAAAGCATTTCCATTTATTCTTAGCTGGCCTCTGCAGTATTTCACATTTACAAAGAAATAACTTGCAGCAGAGACTCCCAAGGTCAAGGTCAACACTGCAAGGTCAATTGTTCATACAACTGGTCCCCACTTGATAAAAACCTTACGGGGAGGCAGTGTGAAAGGTGCTGAAAGAATTGTTAGATTTGTACAGTGTTGTACATTGTCATAGGCACTGGATGTGACCCAGAACAATGAAATTATTACTTGCTGCAGCATTACAGGCACATTAGATGCAACAGCAACAACAATAAATATACAATAAATTAATAGTTATTCAAAGTAAATAAACCATGATAGTGCTAAAACCAAAGTAAGTAGAACAACCATCGGAATGCAAAGTCCATCGGAATCTGAAAACTGTGACCTCTTGGTTCAAGAATAGTTTCTTCACAACAACCATCTGTTTCTTGAACACCACAAGCACTAAGTAAACTCAGAACTGTCTTGGTTGCATTCAGGACTTTGGGCTTTTTACACTCTTAGTCCCTCAAGCTTGATCTGCCATTCAGCAAGATCGTGGCTGATGTTTTACTTCAGTAACTGTTTCCTACACCAGTGATGGAAATGTGTTTTAGGAACTAGGGGTACTCTAAGGTCCGTGAGGCTGAGGTTGGGAAGGGGGGGGGGGGGGATTTTTAATGTGCAGTCATACCTATGTAAGAGTACATAAGAATGCATAACTTGTTTACTGTGTATTTATAATATAATTTATTGTGTATTATATGCCATAGCTGCTTTCTTGCATCTCTCTCTCAGACAGACGAAAGCAATGATCATAGAGTGGAATAGATGACATTTTGGGGTCGAGAACCTTCTTCAGACTGAAAGACAATGGAAAGGGAAACAGGAGATATAGGCATATCTTCCATTCATTTGTCCTTAGTAGCGTTTATATCTCTTGTTTCTCTTTCCCCGGACTCAGTCTGAAGAAGGGTCTCGACCTGAAATGTCATATATTCCACTCTATGATCGTTGCTTTCGGCTGTCTGCTCGTTCGCTCGCCCTTGGATTAAGTAGCGCAGGATAAACCTGTGAATTCACGACATTCCCCTCCCATTCCCAATCTGACCTTTCTGTCCGGGGCCTCCTCCATTGTCAGAATGAGGCCCAGCGTAAATTGGAGGAACAGCACCTCATAATTCGCTTGGGTAGTTTACACCCCAGCAGTATGAACATTGACTTCTCTAACTTCAAATAGCCCTAGCTTCCCCTCTCTCTCCATCCCCTCCCCCTTCCCAGTTCTCCCACCAATCTTACTGTCTCTGGCTGCATTCTATCTCAGTCCCACTCATCCCTGACATCAGTATGAAAAAGAGTCTTGACCCAAAACGTCACCCATTCCTTCTCTCCAGAGTTGCTGCCTGTTCCCCTGATTTATTCCAGCGTTTTACATAGATACATAGAAAATAGGTGCAGGAGTAGGCCATTTGGCCCTTCGACCCTTTCAATGTGATCATGGCTGATCATCCACGATCAGTACCCCATTCTTGCCTTCTCCCCATATCCTTTGATTCCACTAACCCTAAGAGCTCTATCTAACTCTTTTGAATGGATCCAATGAGTCGGCCTCCACTACCTTCTGAGGGAGATAATTCCACAAATTCACAACACTCTTGGTGAAAAGGTCTTTCCTCATCTCAGTTCTAAATGGCATACCCCGTATTCTTAAACTGTGGCCCTTGGTTCTGCACTCCTCCAACATCGGGAACGTGTTTCCTGCATCTAGTATGTCCAATCCCTTAATAATTTTATGTTTCTATAAGATACCCTCTCATCCTTCTAAATTCCAGTGGAATCAAGCCCAGTCATCATATGACATTTCTGCCATCCCGGGAATTAACCTTGTGAACCTACATTGCCCTCTCTCAATAGCAAGAATGGCCTTCCTCAAATTAGGAGACTAAAACTGCACACAATACTCCAGGTGTGGTCTCACCAGGGCACTGTACAACTGCAGAAGGACCTCTTTGCTCCTATACTCAAATCCTATCATTATGAAGGCCAACATGCCATTAGTTTTCTTCACTGTCTGCTGTTTCTTGCAAGCTTACTTTCAGTAACTGATGTACAAGTACATCCAGGTCTCATTGCACTTCCCCTTTTCCTAATCTAACACCATACAGAAGAAGATACAAGATACATTTATTTGTCACATGTACCAATTGGTACAGTGAAATGTGTGGTTGCCATACAGCCATATGAATAATAAAGAGCACAGAACACAATAGTTTTTGAACACAGACATCCCCACACAGCGGGATCAAAGTTTCCCACTGAGGGAAGGCTCCAAAATTCAGTCATTCCCTTCTGTTGTCCTCCCGTGGTCGGCGGATCCCGAACCCTTGCTGTCGCCGCCACGGGTGGCCCGATGTTCAGGCCCGCTCGCCAGGGTGATGAAAGTCCGACATCGGGACTGGAGGACATCCGAATCAGCCACCTCCTACCGGAGACGGCGGCTCCCGAAGTCCACAGGACCCGCTGATCAGAGATTCAACGCTGGCGGCCCTCAGCAAAGGGTCCTAGGACTCCGCGATGATGAAGTCTGCGCCGCCCGGGCTGGAAGCACTTCAAACCACAGCTCCACGATGTTGAAGCAGGCCCAACACTCCGGATCTTCAACGGCGATCCCAGGTAAGGCCTCGCCCGCTATGAGGTGAATCCAGCGCTGCGCTGCCGCTGCACTGGACTCGGAGAATAGTCGCGTCCTCGCCAGGAAGTGACTGGGAAACGGTTTCCCCCTTACCATACCTCCCTCCCCCACATAGAAAAGCTAGAGAAACTAAAGAAACATACTTTTAAACTAACTAAAAATTAAAAAAAGATAGAAAAACAAACAGACTGTAGGCAGAGGCTGCCTTCAATGTGGCGCCCCTAGTGGTTGCAGTTGTGCAGAAGGGTCTCGACCCGAAACGTCACCCATTTCTTTGCTCCAGAGATACTGCCTGACCTGCTGAGTTACTCCAGCATTGTGTCTACCTGCCATTCAGATGATAATCTGTCTCTTGTTCTTGCCACTAAATTGGATAACCTCACATTTATCCTCATTATACTGCATCTGCCATGCATCTTCCCACTCACCCAACCTATCCAAGTCACCCTGCATCCGCATAGCATTCTCTTCGCAGTTCACACTGCCATCCTGCTTTGTGTCATCTGCAAATTTGCTAATGTTATTTTTAATTCCTTCATCTAAATCATTAATATATATTGTGAATAGCTGCGGTCCCAGCACTGAGTCTTGAGGCACCCCAATGGTCACTACCTGCCATTCTGAAAGGGAACCGTTGATTCCCATTCTTTGTTTCCTGTATGCCAACCAATTTTCTATCGTCAATACCCTACCACCAATACCATGTGCTCTAATTTTGCCCACTAATCTCCTGTGTGGGACCTTATCAAAGGCTTTCTGAAAGTCCAGGTACACTACATCCACTGGCTCTCCCTTATCCATGTTACTGTCTACCTGAACTTAGTTGTTAGTGATAACTTTCATTTCTTTTCATTCATTTTTGAATGACAAATAATTTCAATTCAATTCAAAAACAGGTCTATTACCAAGAAGATCTTGGAACATTTCACATTGTTTGACAATGCTCTGCATAGTCTACTCTTCTGCCTCACTTTCCCAAAGTTTACTTAAATTTAGAGCCTTGTTTTCTGACTCATCCATCTCCCTCTTATCTAGTATATTGAATACCACTCAACGGTGACTGCTTGCCAAGCGTTACTGCACCGTTAGCTAATTGGCTAACTCAGACTAATTATTCATTATTTTTGTTAGTTGAAGGAAATATCGTTCCAGAAAAATTGAACACAACATTCTAACTATGGTACAACCAATGATTTATACGTGTCCTATTAGCTTCTTAAGCATTATTTCCCATTTGAAAATGTAGTATATCATTTGCTTTTGTAGGTTTGTATATCTGAACCCTGATTTTTTAAATGTGCACATTTTATGCATCCCCTTTCTCCAAAATACCTCCCAAAATACATCATCGAGTTTTCGAGGGCGGGGAAGAGAGCGGAGAGCGGGGGTGAGAGCGGAGAGCAGGGGAGGGAGCGGAGAGCGGGGGAGAGGCAGGGAGGCAAATAAAGTAACGTGGAATAATAAAATAATTTGACTACCAGAGCCCGTGCTCACGGTCCGGTAGCCCTGACAGTGAGTTTAAAAAATTCTCCCTTTAATTTTATTCAATGGAACGTGGAGTTAAAACACAATTACATTTACTGAGGAATGTGGATTGAAGTATTGATAACACATTGTATAACAACTGTTAACTACTGGCTGTTAACAAGTGCTAACAGAGGCAGTTAACAAATCGTTTTCGTCTGAGTTGAATAAAGTGAGAAACGGCTTGAATCTTTCTGCAGTACTCATTAAACCGAGCTGGAAATTGAAATTAGGGGAATGCCGTACCCCTGCGCACCCCCCCCCCCCCCTATTTCCATCATTGTCCTACACACTCCTTATTTCCCTAAATATCCAAAAATATATTGCTGAAACTTCCACAGTCCTCTTGGAGTGAGAAGTCCAAAGATTCACTACCATCTGAACTAAGAAATGTCCCTTCAAAATTCCTACTGATTTCAGCCTACATCTATCTTCCACCAACATATCCTTCTTTATTCAGAATCCTTGCCATTCCCTGATTTTCATTTCCCTGCCATCAGTTCTGAATTTTTTTTTCAGTTAACTATTCTGCCTGGCTAGTTCACAAAACCTAGTGCTTAAAGCTAGCGTAATCCATATATGTTGCCACTTCCTTTGGTGAAATATTCACCATTGGGAGTTTCCACTGTGCAAATATTTGCAGACCTTCAGGGAAGCTCTAAAAAATTAAGCTGGTACTTTTGGATGAATGAAGAGATACATTTTAAAAGCACTTTAATGTATTTTTTTATTTTCCCAGAAAACTATCTGCAGAAACTTAATGAAACTGCCAACTGTTGTCTTCAGACAATTTTAATACATCTTTTAACAAATGGGGAAGTGACTGATTAAGAATGTTTGCTTTTGGAGATTATCCCAATTCCAGCTGCACTAATCAGACCACAGCAAGTTTTCACTCAAGCATATCAAGTAATGTATTTTTAGCAAAATTTGAATGAGATAATGTATTAAAAATATTTAGCGAACTGTGATGGTTCACAGCTGTACTGTTATTCACTACCATTGCAAATAATGAATGGTTTTAAAAAGTCTCAAATTGAGTGCATTGTCTCCAGAGTAATAATTTTAGGTAGCCTGCCTATATTCATTATATTTTCAGCAATATAATCAATTAGATTTATCTTGGATTGATTATCTCTGAGACGTAATAAATACCATGTCACTGGTGAGCACTGACCGACGTTAGTTTAAAAAAAGTACCTCAAGTGATTTTTTTCAATGAGAATTTCTAAAAAACACAGGGAGGATTCTCCGCAGCAAGACCCCGAATTTTGAAAGGGCCTTCTGCATTGCGAAGAGGATTACATGGGTGGCCTGACCAAGCTTCACCTTCAATATGAGCAACAACATGGGCTGAATTGTAAAAGATCTTTTAAATTTAAAAACTTTGAAGATAGAGAAACGAATAAAATAAAATGTAAAAAAGTAACGTTTTTGAGACTATTTGCAACTTAAGATGTACATTAACAAGCCAAGTGGATTTTTTTAAAGGAAGTGTAATGATCTGTGTAAAGATATTTTAAATTATGTTTAAGAAAGAACTGCAGATACTGGAAAAATCGAAGGTAGACAAAAATGCTGGAGAAATTCAGCGAGTGAGGCAGCATCTATGGAGTAAAGGAATAGGTGATGTTTCGGGTCGAGACCCTTCTTCAGACTGATGTGGGGGCGGGAAGAAGGAAGAGGCGGAGACAGTGGGCTGTGGGAGAGCTGGGAAGGGGAGAGGAAGGAGGGAGAAAGCAAGGACTACCTGAAATTGGAGGTCAATGTTCATACCGTTGGGTGTAAACTACCCAAGCGAAATATGAGGTGCTGCTGCTCCAATTTGCATTGGGACTCACTCTGGCCATGGAGGAGGCCCAGGACAGAAAGGTCGGATACGGAATGGGAGGGGAGTTGAAGTACTTAGCCACCGGGAGATTGGGTTGGTTAATGCGAACTGTGCAGAGATCTTCCGTCCCCTTCACCATCAAGCCTGACTTCTTGAAGGTGCTGGGGATCTGGTTCGGGGGGGCTGAGGCATGTAACAAAAATTGGCTGGAGCGGATAGCCAGGGTGGGGAGGAAGCTGGAGCTGTGGAGGCAACGCTCCCTCTCCATAACGGGAAAAAATTTGGTCATTAGGTGTGAGGTGCTCTTGGGGCTGCTGTACTTGGCACAAGTGTGGCCTGTCCCTCCCTTCTACGCCACAGGGATCACCCGGGCCATCTTCCAGTTCAGCTGGGGGTCGAGGATGGACCTGGTGCGACGGGCCACTATGTACAAGTCAGCAGACGACGGGGGTAAAAGCGTGCCCAACGTCGCCCTCATTCTGATGGCCACCTTCGTGTGTGTAGCTAGCGCTGCATTGTAGAGCCAAGGCACATGGGCACCAAGTGTCACTACCTGCTGAGGTTCTACCTGTTCCCGGTGTTGAGAAGGATGGGCCTGGCGCAGGTGCCACGCAATGTGCCAGTCAGCTGGTCATTGCCGCCCCATCTGTCGTCTGTGGAAGAGTTCTTCCGGACCAACACCTTTGACCACATGGCCATCGGGCAGTGGTCAGCACAGAATGTCCTGCATGTTTCCTGAGCAGACTGCCCAGCTTGTCTGGCAAAATGCCTCATCGCCAGAACTCACCAACAAGCACCAAGACCTGGCTTGGCTGGTGGTGAGGGGAGCCCTCCCAGTCAGATCCTTCCTGCACCGTCGGAACCTCACTGCCAGCGCACGCTGCCCTCGGGACGGCTGCTATGGAGAGGAGACGGTTGCCCACCTCTTTACAGAGTGTGGGTTTGCTAAAAGAGTCTGGAGAAAAATGCAAGGGTCCCTGGTACGCTTTATCCCGAACAGCTCCGTCACAGAGGACTCGGTGATTTACGGACTGTTCCCAGGGACACATTCAGAGGCTGACATCGAGTGCTGCTGGAGGGTCATCAACTCGGTAAAAAACGCCCTTTGGTCTGCCCGAGCATTGTTCACCACCCAGCAGAGCGAGATGTCCGTCAGGGAATGTTGCCGACTGGCCCGCTGCAGACTGCAGGAGTACGTGCTGAGGGATGCACTGAAGCTCGGTGCAGCCAACGCCAAGGCTCGGTGGGGGAGGGCCACAGTCTTAGGCCCTTCCGCCGCTGGACATGGGGGACACGGTATGGTGGAGACGCCCCTCAAAATAAGGGAAGGTATCCCACGCCATTGTGCCACATGAGTGGCACGAGTGGGGGACTGATTTGTGTAAATTTGGGGAAAAGAAATGTCTAAACTGTATTCATCAATTTGTACAGCCTCCGAAAATGTCGGATGGATTTTCCGCAAGGTTAATGTATTGTATATATTTATCATTTGAATAAAGTATATTTTGAAATTAAAAAAAAAAAAGAACTGTGCAGAGGTTTTGGGCGAAGCGATCGCCAAGCCTGCTCTTGATCTCACCGATGAAGAGCAGTTAACACCTAGTGCAGCGGATGCAATAGATGAGGTTGGAGGAGGTGTAGGTGAACCTCTGCCTCACCTGGAAAGATTGCTTGGGTCCTTGGATGGAGTCAAGGGGAGAGGTAAAGCGGTTGCAAGGGAAAGTGCCAGGGGTGGGGGTAGTTTGGGTGGGAAGGGACGAATTGACCAGTGAGTTACGGAGGGAGCAGATTCTGCGGAAAGCCAAAAGGGGAGGAGATGGGAAGATGTGGCCAGTGGTGGGATCCCGTTGGAGATGGCAAAAATGTCGGAGGATTATCTGTTGTATGTGACGGCTGGTAGGGTGGAAGGTGAGAACAAGGGGCATCTGCCCTTGTTAGGACCAGCTCCGCTAGGTGGAGGAGAGTATCAGTAGACGGGGATTGGTTGGTTCTGCAGTCGAGGAAGAAACGGAGGGCTTTAAGACCCTCCTGGTGGGGGATGGAGGTGTAGTGTGACTGGACATCCATGACATCCATGAAATTATGACACTCTTGTGAAAGGCTCTTCCAGCCATTCCGCTCAAATTAAGCGAAAAACATGGATGCAATATATAACAGTGATTGTGAAATGCAGTTAGTTCAAGTCCCTACTCCCTTGCAGATTTCCACGAGAAGTCCAGAGGTGGAATGCAGCCTGCTGTCTAGCATCGAATCACTAACAGCATTTTTAGGATTTCTAAGTTTACAAAGGTATCTGTGGAAATCTCAAAGCTGTGGCCAGAATACATTGCAATGATGAGAGTTTTGGCAGTTTCCCAGCAAAGTCATGTCCAAGGATATACCAGCACGTTAAAGGCTAATACTACCACCAGGTCCGTAAAAGGCTGCAACCTGATGTTTGTTTTATGCCTGGGTAATTCTTAAATGTTGTGAGCATATTCCTGTCTCCACCATTCGCTCAGCAAGGAATTTCCAGATAGCAACCACCTTTTCGGATCCCCTCTAAAACTTCTATTCCTTATCAAAAAGTAGAGTAGCTATGGAAACTATGAGATTCAAAGAGGAGGAAGTACTGACACTTTTTAAAAATATAAAGGTGGATAAGTCTCCAGGTCCTGACAGGATATTCCCTAGGACATTGAGGGAAGTTAGTGTAGAAATAGCAGGAGCTATGACAGAAATATTTCAAATGTCATTAGAAACGGGAATAGTGCCGGAGGATTGGCGTACTGCGCATGTTTGTCCATTGTTTAAAAAGGGTTCAAAGAATAAACCTAGCAATTATAGACCTATTAGTTTGACGTCAGTGGTGGGCAAATTAATGGAAAGGATACTTAGAGATAATATATATAAGCATCTGGATAAACAGGGTCTGATCAGGAACAGTCAACATGGATTTGTGCCTGGAAGGTCATGTTTGACAAACCTTCTTGAATTTTTTGAAGCGGTAACTAGGGAAATTGATGAGGGTAAAGCAGTGGATGTTGTCTATATGGATTTCAGTAAGGCCTTTGACAAGGTTCCCCATGGAAGGTTGGTTCAGAAGGTTCAATCTTTGGGTGTTAATGGCGGAGTAGCAAGATGGATTCAACAGTGGCTGAATGGGAGATGTCAGAGAGTAATGGTGGATGGCTGTTTGTCAGGTTGGAAGCCGGTGACCAGTGGGGTGCCTCAGGGATCTGTGTTGGGTCCACTGTTGTTTGTCATGTACATCAATGATCTGGATGATGGGGTGGAAAATAGGATAAGTAAGTATGCAGATGATACTAAGATAGGTGGTATTGTGGATAATGAAGTAGATTCTCAAAGTCTACAGAGAGATTTGGGCCATTTGGAAAAGTGGGCTGAAAGATGGCAGATGGAGTTTAATGCTGATAAGTGTGAAGTGCTACATCTTGGCAGGACAAATCAAAATAGGACGTACATGGTAAATGGTAGGGAATTGAGGAATGCTGTGGAACAGAGGGATCTAGGAATAACTGTGCATAGTTCCCTGAAGGTGGAATCGCATGTAGATAGGGTGGTAAAGAAAGCCTTTGGTGTGCTGGCCTTTATAAATCAGAGCATTGAATATAGGAGTAGGGAAGTAATGTTAAAATTGTACAAGGCATTGGTAAGACCAATTCTGGAGTATGGTGTACAATTTTGGTCGCCTAGTTATAGGAAGGATGTCAACAAAATAGAGAGAGTACAGAGGAGATTTACTAGAATGTTGCCAGGGTTCCAGCAACTATGTTACAGAGAAAGGTTGAACAAGTTAGGTCTTTATTCTTTGGAGCGCAGAAGGTTAAGGGGTGACTTGATTAAAATGATGAAAGGGATAGACAGAGTTGACGTGGATAAGCTTTTCCCATTGAGGGTAGGGAAGATTCAAACAAGAGGGCATGACATGAGAATTAAGGGACAGAAGTTTAGGGGTAACGTGAGGGGGAACTTCTTTACTCAGAGGGTGGTGGCTGTGTGGAATGAGCTTCCAGCAGAGGTGGTGGAGGCAGGATCGATTTTAACATTTAAAAGTAAAGTGGATAGGTATATGGACGTGAAGGGAATGGAGGGGTATGGTCTGAGTGCAGGTAGATGGGACTAGGGGAAAACAAATGGTCGGCACGGACTGGAAGTGCCGAGAGGACCTGTCTCCGTGCTGTAATTGTTATATGGTTATCATAAATCTTTGCTCTCTGGTATAGGACATATAAATATTTAATTCTAATGATTCAATGTTGACAGCAGTACACTTTGTATTCCAGTCAAACAAAACGTTGTTGCCATTGATATGAAATACTTACATGGTATCCTTGGTAAAGCTTCAACTTAAGGGGCTTCCCCTATTCTCTGGACACTGGATCAACTGGTACCTGGTACTTGCATCAATTAGTTTGTGACACATTGTTTCTCCTAACAATTCGCTACGGAAAAAAGTTTCCTACCCTTCATAATTCAGTATATTCTTATGATCTTCCTCATTCAGCGTCATTTACTTCAAGGCGAAACAAACCCAGTCTATCAAATCTTATTCCAGAACAGAGACTTCCCATCCCATGAAATATCTAGTGCTTCTCCACTGAAGAACCCTCCATCCTCACCAATGCAATCATATCCTTCCCGTAGTGTGGTGACCAGAATTGCACACAGCATTTCAGCTGCGGCCGAACTAATGCTTTAAAAAGTTATATTATTTGTATGTTACTGAAATAACAGGAAAATAAAATAATAGCTAGTACACTTTAAGAATATTTATTTTACCAGTAAAGCAGCAGGAGCCTTACAAGTAAGAATATTTTGTCAATCTTCAGTGCATAATTAAAAAAAAAGACTTGAAAATCTAAAAATGCAATTAAATATTTTGAGTTATAACTTTAACATGTATCTCAGGGATAAGTACAGGAAAACAGCTTCCTGTCACCCAGTTGGTGTGAACACTTAACAAACAAAATAAAGATTTTAAATGTTTTATATTTAAAAATATTTAATGATAATTTTATTTTCAAATAATCAACTTTTTGTCTGGATTTTTGTCTGTGATAATATAGTTGGCTACCAGCCAACTTGATGACAGCATAGAAGACAGACACAAAATACTTAGCATCTCTGGAGAACAGGAATAGGTCATGTTTCGGGACGAAACCCTTCTTCAGACGGCCTTATGATGACAGCATTTGTGACCTGCGCATATGTAGTAAAATTGCAATAATCCACAGCGGCTGCTTGAGGAGACAGTGGGCACAGTTGTGATCGTGGGTCAGGGTTGTGGTACCATAACTTGTGAAAATTAGCGGGCACCCTTCAGTAGCCGGGTGAGTGAGTGGTTCAAACACAGCCAGCGGCAGCTGCATGAAGCGGCGGTGGAAGGAGCAGACAGTCCGATCCCTACTTCATCGATCCAGTGATGCTGGAACACCAGCCCTCAAAGGTGAGAAAATAAGAAATTCTTTGGGCCAAGATTAGACAACCTCAGAGACTTGGAAGTTGCAAGATAGCACCAGAATGTGGCACTCTGCTGCATGCTGTTCCAGAAAAGGATCCATTGTTTTTCACAATAGAGTTAGTTGAAAATCAACCTACCGTCTCGATTCCGCTAAACCATTGTCCTCATGTATAGTATAATTTGACTGGATAGCATGCAGATCAAGGTTTTCATTGTATCTCGGTACACAGGGCAATAAACAAAACTAAAACTAAATCTTCACTATTTGGAAATCGCAATGGTTTAACAGCTGGCTTATCATGTGACATCTGGGACCTTTGTCCCTGTGCTCCCCTTAGCTCACCGGGGCCCCAGTTCCCAGACTGATACAGTTGGTGAGGCCTGGGTTCCCGTGCTCTTCTGTATTCACTGGTTCCCCTCTACTCACGGGTTTCCCAGTTCCTGCCCAACTTTTAAACTCATCTGATTCTGTTTCCTGTGCTCCCTAGAAACATACCTGGTTAAGTGAAATGTTATTGCTTACCATCTTTCTAAAAAGTGAATTAAAGGTGTGTTGAAGGATTAATAAACTAACATCCAATATAGTCTGTCAAATCTGCTGTCTGGTAATACCAAAGTACTGATCATGCCAGATGAAAGAGTGTTATTTTAACCTTTCAGTAAAGAGGTCTGTAGTCGCATGTTATAGGATAGATGTTGTTAAGCTGGAAAAGGTGCAGAGAATATTTATGAGGATGTTGCCAGGACTCGAGGTATTGAGCTATAGGGAGTGTTTGAGTAGGCTAGGACTTTATTCCTTGGAACACAGAAGGATGAGGGGTGATATTAGGGGTATATAATATCATGAGTAAATGCACAGAGTCTTTTACCCAGTGTAGGGGAATCAAGAACTAGTGGACATCAGTTTAAGGTGAGGAAGGAAAGATTTAATAGGAACCTGAGGGGCAACCTTTTTTACACAAAAGTTGGTTGTGTATGAAACAAACTGTCTGAGGAGGTAGTTGAGCCAAGTACTATCACAACATTTAAAACATGTTTGGACAGGCACAGGGATAGGATAGAATTAGAAGGATATCGGCCAACTGCAGGCAGGTGGAACTAGTGTAGATAGGGCATGCTGGTCAGTGTAGGCAAGTTGGGCCGAAGGGCCTGTTTCCAAGTTGTGTGACTTTGACTCTATGCTTTGAGTTTGTCTTATTTCAATGGTAGAACACTTGCAAGAACGGTAGTACACTGAGCTCCTCCGGTTTTGTAATCTTCATCATCAGTAGTTTACATTTCTCACTACCATCCATACCTCTGCAAATTACTACATAACACTTTTTCCTACTTTTCTTTTGATCAAACATAGCTTCACTTTTGGAAGTTCAGAATACTGGAATAAGCAGTATACATTACTTTAATTAAATTTTACATATTAAAAAAAAATGCAAAATGCTTTGCTTTTATTTTTGTCTAATCCTGAAGCATTTTGTAGCATAATTGAACACTTTAAATTGCCATTATTTTGCAGGTAAGTGGCAGAATTTGGGGTAGAGTTGAATGTGTGACCCAATGGCAATGAAGGTTTGCGATGGGTTTTCAAGTCAGGTTGGTGAATAACTTGGAGGAAATCTGTGGGTGTTGGTATTCTCATGCATCTGCAGCCCTGGTCTTTGCTGATAGAGGTCACAGTATGGCCGATTTAGTTGAGTTTTTCATCAATGTGATTGTGGGGGACTAAATGTCAAAGATATTTAATTTGACCCTCTGTTGGAGATAGTCATTTCCTGACATGCTTGCAGCATTATTTTTCCTTATAACTTGTCAACCCATGTCTGAATATTTGCAGCATGCATGTGTGGACTGATTCATTCCCTGAGGAAATGTGAGTGTATTGAACATTGTCCAATCATCAGTCATTTCTGGCCTTATAAAGAAAGTCATTGGTGAAACTGCTAAAGGTGGTTGGATGTAGATCACTGTCCTGAGGTGTCATGGGATTGAGATGATTGAGCTCAAACTGCCATAACCTGTCAAACCGCAGGCTTTATAATGGGGGGGTAGGGTCAATAAATTGGAAACGTATAGATGAAGTTAAAGGGAAAGAAAGTGCAGGAGAGGTTACTGAAGTCTCCAAAAGTAATAAGACAGACAGTTTAAGAAGGGATAAAAATCTAATGTCATACAGAATGGGGACTAATGCGAGAAAAGTGGTTGTTAATACTGAACTAAGGGTGTTATATTTGAATGCATACGGTATATGGATGAGCTTATAGTGCAGTTAGAAATTAGTAGGTACAACGTTGTAGGCATCACAGAGAGTTACTCAAGCATTTTGTGTCTATATTTGGTTTAAACCAGCATCTGCAGTTCCTTGCTACAGAATCTAGAATCATTGTGGGTAGAACTAAGAAACTGTAAAGGTAAAAAGACACGGGAGTTATGTACAAGCCTCCGAACAGTAGCATATAAATTACCTTGGGAGACACATATGGCACATAAGAAAGGCAATGTTACAGTGGTTATGGGGGATTTCAATATGCAGGTAGACCTGAAAAATCAAGTTGATACTGGATCCCAAGTGAAGGAATTTGTAGGGTGCCTACGAGACGGCTTCTTAGAGCAGCTTGCAGTTGAGCCTACTAGGAAAGAGACAATTCTGGATTTGGTGTGTAACAAACCACATTTGATTAGGGAGCTCAAGGTAAAGGAACCTTTTAGAGGTAGACCGTATGATAAAATTCAACCTGCAGCTTGAGAGAGAGAAGATTAAATCAGATGTGTCAGTATTACTGTTGAGTAAAAGTGACCACAGAAGCATGAAGGAGGAGCTGGCTAGGGATTGAAAAGGGATCCTAGCAGGAATGATGGTGGATGATGGCAGGAGTTTTGGGGAATAATTTGGAAAGCGCAGCATCTTTTCATCCCTATGAGGAAGAAAGTTTCTAAGGGGAGAATGAGGTGACCATGGCTGACAAGGAAAGTCAAAGGCAACATAAAACTAAAAGACAAGGCATGTAATATTGCAACAATTAGTGGAAAGCTAGAGGATTTGGAAGCTTTTAAAAACCAACAGAAGGTAGCTAAAAAATCAATACGGGGAGAAAAGATGAAATATGAAAGTAAGCTAGCCAATAATATAAAAGAGGATCCCAAAAGTTTCTTCAGATATATAAAGAGTAAGAGAGAGACAATAGTGGAATTTGGGACTGCTGGAAAATGATGCTGGAGAAGTAATAATGGGGAATAAAGAAATGGCAGATGAATGGAATAAGTTATTTTCAAGTTCAAGTGAGTTTATTGTCACGTGTCCCTGATAGGACAATGAAATTCGTGCTTTGCATCAGCACACAGAACATAGAAGGCATTTATTACAAAAGAGATCAGTGTGTCCATATACCATATATAAATATATACACACATGAATAAAACATGAAATTTTGCGTTAGTCTTCACAGCGGAAGACAATAGCAATGTGCCTGAATTTCAAGCATCAGGGGGCAGAAGCTAGTGGCTACTACAACAAAGAAGGTGCTTGGGAAGCTGAAAGGTCTGAGGGTGGATAAGTCACCTGGACCAGATGAATCACACCCCAGGGTTCTGAAAGAGGTAACTTTAGACATTGTGGCCACATTATTGGTGATCTTTCAAGAATCACGAGTCGGGAGTGGTCCCAGAGGACTTGAAAATTGCATATGTGACTCCGCTGTTCAAGAAGGGAGTGAAGCAATAGAGGGGAAACTGGCTTCAGCAGTCGGTGAGACTTTAGAGTCCATTTAAAGTCCCCAGAGTACATCTAGATCAATGACCCTTCATCAGTTCTGAGAAAGGTCTTGAACCTGAAAGGGTAATAGTACTTGTAGTTTCCATTGATGCTGCTTGACCTGTTTGAGTGTTTCATAGAAACATAGAAAATAGGTGCAGGAGTAGGCCATTCGGCCCTTCGAGCCATTTCCATCACTTGTTGTTATTACTGGTTTCTGTGGCGGTGCAACCTTAAGAGGAAGCCCAGATAGATAATCTATCTATTCAGTATTCATGGCTGAATGTAGCTGTGAATGTTTCAGCCTTGTCATTTGGACTCATACTGAACCCTGCCACTGTCAAGAATGAGTGATGTTTTTGAATCTTCCTTTCATTGGCTTTTTAAATATTTACCACCATTCACGACTTCAGTTTAGTTTTAGTTTTCGAGATGGCATGGAAACAGGCCCTTCGGCCCACCGAGTCCGCACTGACCAGCGATCCCCATACACTAAAGCTATCCTACACGCCAGGGACAATTTACAATTTTTACCAAGCAAATTAGCCTACAAACATGTGTGTCTTTGGAGTGTGGGAGGAAACCGGACCATCCGGAGAACGTATAAACTCAGTACAGGCAGCAGCCATGGTCAGGATCGAACATAGGTCCCTGGCGCTGTAATGCAGGAACTCTACCATGTTGATTTGAAGTGGTAGGACTGCAGAACGGGATGAAGGGTTGTCGTTAACTCTGTTTCTCTTTGTCCCCGACCTGCAGAATGTTTCCAATATTTTCTGCTTTACTGCAGATTTTTGCAGTATTTTAAAATTTCCAATCATAGGAACAGTCTTCAGCCAATTCCATTCAATGTACATGACATCAAGAAAAGTCTTGAATACTGAATGCACCATAGGATGTTCCAGTAAAGTTTCAATACTGGCATTAATCCAGCAATGTGTAAAATCACCCAGATATCTGTTAGTGTAGAGATCACTTATTGTGTACTGTATTTACTTATGGGGGTTTAAGTGTATGTTGGCAACATTATTGCACTATACTGTATGCAGCCATAAAAAAATACTATTTTTTTAGAACTAAACTTAACACACACTTTTTAATTTTTTACTTGACGTTTCACTAACATTTTTCATTCTGCATCATCATCCTTTTTGCCATTTAATGTCTCTTGCCACATATGCTTGTTAATACACAAAAGGACACAAAGTATTTCAACCTGTCAGGTCGAGTCTGAAGCAAAGATACTAGAGGAGCCTTTGGTCAGAAGTAGGGTTTCGATTCAAAACGATACCTATTCATGCTCTCCAGAGTTACTGCCTGATCCATTGAGTTACTCCACTTTGTGTCCTTTTGTGTCCATAACTTTCCTTATTCTTTCCTTCCTCTCCTCCTTTATAGGAACAAGAAACATATATTGCAAAGTCTACTTGTGATAAGCAAAATAAACCCGAGAAGAAGATGGAAATATTCAACTGGACAGGCAGGATCTGTAACATGAGTAATAGTAAATGTTACATTAGCATTCTGATGAAGAGTCTCTGACTTGAAATATTATCTCTGTTTTTCTCTCCATAGATGTAACTGACCTGTTTTCTCTGTGTTTATCTAGTGATCCTAGCTAGGAGAATTGTGTGGTTTACCTTCTTCTCAATGATGTTATATCTGTCACAGACATTTAAAGATTCAATTATACTTTATTGTCACATGAACCTAGGTGCAGTGAAATTATTTGTTTTACATACAACCTGGTGAAATCATACTGGGCAGTACACAAGAGTTTCTGGCACTGACAAAGTTTAAAAAAGTTCATCAAACAGTTCTATCTTCTGGCTGCATGTGGCCATAAGCGGTTCCCTGCTGGGTCCCCACTTCATTCTCGGTGGCCCCCCTTCAGGCGGCCCTCCTCGCTCTTGGCGGCGGGGGTCCCCCATAACTCTCAGCGGTCCACGTCGCTTTCGCCAGGCCCCCTACACACTTGGCAGCGTGGGTTCCCCATCTCTCTCTCTGCGGCTGCTCGTGGCAGTCCTGCTCGCTCTTGGTGGCACGGTTCCCTCCTCGCTCCGCACCTGTCGCCGCGGCAACCCTCACTGCTCAAAACGATCTAGTTTTGTAGAGAGTACAAAATGACACTAAATCAAACCATAAATGATGGGCAATATTTGCAATCTATTTTGCAAGGTTCAAAGGCAGAATTAACAGTTTCAAAGGTTTTCATGGATTTCGATTTCTTTCATGCCTACCTACAGTAGAATATCAACAAAGTTTGTAAAGAGTACCATGTGTGCAAAAATCTCCAATCCTATGGAAGATTGCCCCAAATCATATTTGCGAGGTCACGATGGATAAAACTTTGTACAAAGTGTAAAATTGCGTGTGTCATCTAGATGATCGGTTGACGATTGGAAATAAAATGGGAAGATTAAATGAGAACTTACCAGTTTGAAGTTTGATCTTTATTTTATGAGGAGTTACGTTGAGGGATTACGTGAAGACCATGCCAGCACGCATGTGAAACATTCTTCAAAGCAGCGGTGACATCACAGATAACAGAAGTTGACTAAATATAGTAAGATAAGAGAACTAGAACACCAGTTGACCTTTATAATAGAGGGTTGGGAGCGGAGGGCATGTAATCCCTCAACGTAATTCCTCATAAAATATAGATCAAACTTCAAACTGGTAAGTTCTCGTTTAATCTTACTGTTTTACTTCGGAGTTACGCGAGTGACTACGTGAAGATTTCAAAGCTTTTTGATTTCATGCCGTAAAACGAATCCATGCTCACACACTGCCATAATGACCAATGGAGGAAGTATGTTAACGTATTCAGACATGAATCGGTTGCTGAAAAACAATGATGCATTTATTAACAAATAATAATAACCCCTAATTCGGGGTAAAATCATAATACAGAACTCAAAATCGTCACTGCAAATGTCTCAGGTCTGGCAACTGGTTTATTATAAAACCGTTGAAAGTTAGACCATCCCGCCATTACAAGGATGTAGTCCATGGGAACTTCCAACATTCTTGCTGCCGATGTAGCTGCAGCCCTGGTGGAATGAGATTTAAAGACATCAGTGTCCACCTCTGCTGCACCTAATACCTGTCTAAGCCATCTTGAAATGGTCTGCATGGTCTCTCTTTTATGAGGGCGTCTATGACTTATTAATAAAGCCATTTCCGTGCCTCTTAGGCTTTTGGTGACCTCTAGGGAATGTAATAGATGGGTCACTATGCATAGACGAAGGTCTATGGGGTATGCCAGGAACTCCAATTTGAGGCCAGACAATCCAGGCCTGTTCTGTTTAAGTAACTCAAAAATATAGAAAATTATTTTATTCTTGGATGTTACCATAGCATCCAGTCTTAATTTTCGCAAAGACTGGACCCATTGTGCCGTTACTAGTGCCATCAGCATCACCATTTTATATGTTAGTTTCGCTAGTGTTAGGGACGTTGCTGGTGCCCAATCCCTGAGCAGGGTTGACAATACCAATATCCCAGGTCTGGGAGTACCTTGGCCTGGGGGGATTAAAGTTGAAGATACCCTTCATTAGTTTTGATACTAGAGGGTGATACCCCGTGGTGTCCTAAACCCTGTCTCAGGTATGATGATGGGGCACTCCTAGCTCAGTTGATGGCACTGTAGCTCAAGCCTTCATCAAAGTGTAGGCTCGCCAAGAATTCCAGCACATTTGTTATAGTAGCCGTATGGTAAGTGATGTTTGCCCTGTTACAGAATATCTCCCATTTTCTGATATATGAGAGGTATTGTTTCCTAGTGGACTCTCTGCAAGCTACAAGATAATGTCCATAGTTCGGTCCGATAGTCCAAATTCCAGGAGTGGTCTTTTTAGATCCTGCAAATCAACAGATTTATTCTGTCATGGCACGGGTGACTTTCTCCTGTCACAGGATGAACCAATAAACTCGGACGTTTGGAGATGGGCATACATGGTTCTGAGACCATGTCGAGAACCACAGGAAACCATGGCTGAGTAGGTCAGTCGGGTACTACCAAGACACCCGACGCGGAGTCTTGTATTTTCCCCGACTGATGAGGCAGAAGGGGGGAAACGCATAGAAAAACAATTCCCCCCAGTGTAGCGAGAATGCATCCATCGCTACTGCCCTAGGGTCTGGTTCCCATGCAACATATGCTGGTAACTGGTGATTAAGGCTGGATGCAAATAGATCAATATCTGGTGTTCCATACCGAGCTACAATGTCAGTAAATACTTGGTGGTCCAACATCCATTCGGTGTTGTCATTGAATTTGTGTGACCTGGTGTCCGCCACTGTATTGAGCTTACCTGGAAGGTAAATAGCTGATATCCAAATATTTCTTTCGATACACCAGTGCCAGATTGTATTGGCCAATTCATCACAAGATATCGACTTAATTCCACCCATATTATAGATATATGCCACCACCGTGGTATTATCAATTTGTAGGCGAACATGCAGATGGTGGATGTCCGAACAGTAAACCCGAACTCCCAACATCTCTAGATGATTAATGCCCAGTGCTCGAAGTAAAGTTAACTCATGTGCATCCCATCTACCACCGCAACTGGTGACGGTATTAGTTGCTCCCCAGCCATGAGCACTGGCATCAGTTTGTAACACAACTGAAGGATTGCTGATTATGATGGGATTAGAGCCACACCGAGTGTTCTTTATCCACCATTGCAACTCCAAAACTGCTTTGGTAGATAACCGCATTGGCTTGTCAAAATGGCCTGCATGATGTCTGAGTGCTTCATCCTTTGCCCTTTGTAAATTTTGGTAATGTCCAAATTGTGTGGCTGGGAATGCAGCCACGAGTTTCCCAATCACCCTGGCTACTTGTTGAATAGATGGTTGACTGACGCAAACAAGGCTGTTGCATGCCTCTATTAAGTCTGTTGCTTTGTCCTTTAGCAAAGTCACAGACATGTGAATAGAATCAAATGTGAACCCCAAGTAGTCAATTTTCATAGAAGGCATTAACTTGGATTTATCTGGATGGATGATAAACCCCAGGTTGGTGGCTGAAACAGCCAATTTGGTCAACTCCAGAGTTTTTCCCACAATTAAGATGTCATCCAGATATGCCATGACAATATGTTTCTGTTTTCGGAGAAACACGAGGGCTGGCTTTAATAGTTTAGTAAATAGTCTGGGGGCTGATGTTAATCCATTAGGCAGCGCTTTGTACTGCCAGAGCTGCCCCATCCAGTTAAATTTCAGATATCTGCAGTGATCCTTCTTTATTGGTACTGAATAGTATGCATCGTTTAGGTCGATGCAAGCCATGAAGTATCTATTGGAAACTAATTGTTTGGCAGTAACAAAAGTTTCCATTTTGAAGTGTGTATACTGCACAAACGTATTCAGCTGTGTTAAATCAATGATGATGCGACATCCACCATCTTTTTTGTTTTTTGCAAAAATATTTGACACAAACTCCAGAGATTCGTGTTTGGATTTCTCAATTACTCCTTTTGTATGTAACCTCAAAAGTTATGCATGATCTTCCAGTGTTTCTTTTTGTGAAAGCACAAACGTTCGGCTAGGTGCATGCTGAACTGGAGGGAGGAGTTTGTGGATGACTTCAATTTTGTAAACCTGAATACAATGCAGTATAAAAAGATCAGAAGTTATGGAACTCCAAAACAAGTGTAACCTTCCCCCAACCTGTGAAGAACTTACACACATAGAAACATAGAAATTAGGTGCAGGAGCAGGCCATTCGGCCCTTCGAGCCTGCACCGCCATTCAATATGATCATGACTGATCATCCAACTCAGTATCCTGTACCTGCCTTCTCTCCATACCCCCTGATCCCTTCAGCCACAAGGGCCACATCCAACTCCCTCTTAAATATGGCCAACGAACTGGCCTCAATTACCTTCTGTGGCAGAGAATTCCACAGATTCACCACTCTCTGTGTGAATTTTTTAAAATTCAATAAATTCTGAAATTCGTGAGCTGGCACAGTAGAAAAATACCCCTGAAAGCTGTTTAATTGCATAATGTCCATCAAGATGGAACAAGATATACCCGATGCAACTATTTGTACCCTGTAAAATATACAATACACAGTGCTGTTTTGCTTAGGCCATTTCCTTCAATAACCTCTCTATTTACATACATATCCCAGACTACCATCCTTAGTTACATCCTGATAATGTTTGGAACAGTCTCTAGGATCACGTTTATTTGCACATTCATGACTAAACTCTGCGTAGTGTGTTTGACTCAACTCAAACACACTATGTTCTGGAGTAAACCAGACCCACCTACCTCCATGGTTACCGGTGGTGCTGTGGTTTCTTCCGTCCTGGTCTCCTGGGAGATTGAGGCGCTGGGGTGTGGGGTTGGCGCATCCTCCACGAAGGCCGTTCTGGGCCTTGGTCTAAAAAGACCTTTGCCCTGAACGTACGGCCTTGGAGCTTTCACCAGCTGCTGTTCTTTCGTTGTAGTATCGTGGCTTGCTGGTGGATGCTTAGGGGTGCTGCCGCCAAAGTTGCGAGGTTTTGGCAGTGGACGGAGCTTTCATTAGCCCGACGACTATTGCCTCCTCGTCGAGGTCTTTAACCTGCTTTGGCAGGTGGTTCCCGAACAGTAAAGTAGGCGGCAGAGCGCTGCTGGTCTTGCACAACCCTGCGAATTTGGGGTTCAAGGCAGGCCGGATCACACTCTTCCTGAAGCAGTTTATTTCAAACTGTGCCAGAAGAGTGCCAGAGCATCTTGTTGTTCCTCCGTCATGTCCTTGCCATCAACTGACCTGGCAAATGTTGTTATACCCAAGGCCAGTAGTTTGAGGATCTTCTGTATCTTGATCTCTTGGGTTCCGATGCTTCCCCAGATCGGGTTGTTCACCGCAAGAACATTGAGGGAAACACAGTTCTCTGGTGCTCAGTATTTAGCAGCTGTGTCACTCATGGCCTGTTCCTGCAGCTGGTTGGTGGTGAGATAGTTGATGCTCGCTGCCAGCTGTGGCTGTAATGGCTGTCCCTTTTGTGAAGGCATCGCAAATTTGGAGACCATGCCGAGCAGCTCCTGTTGTACCTGCACCCCTAGCACGCTGGAAGTGTCTTCAGCCAAACCCCCATCTTCAAAGTCAGCCCAGAAGTGACTCCTTGTGCTCCCCTCCGAGGATTGGGAGATATTTGGCAGCCCTGTAAAAAGGTGCTGACGTGGGTGTCCGAGGAGACCCACGGTGACTAGGCGCCGTTTGTTGGAATAAGTCACGTTGGAGCAATTGCTCCATCAACCGCTCCATGCGAGATAAACGGCCACAGGGGTTGAGTCTTCCAGCCCGGACCCATCCGAGTCTCCGGGCTTATCCGACTTTCGGGTGGCTTTACCGCCAGTCCAGAGGTGCCAAGTCTGGAGCTGTTGATCGCACGGTTAGCGGCCCAGATGAAATCGGCCGCTGCTGACTGCCTGCATTCCCGCGGTCCTCCGCAGTCAGTTTTGCTGCGGTCCATTTGGACTTAGTCTTGGACTTGTCCATTTTGTTTGCTCTGTAAAAGAAAATTACACAGAGCTGCCAAAAAACGACACAGAATAGCTGCAGGTCCATTTAAACTACCTCCGCTGGAGGAGCGACGCTCCTCCACCTGTCACTGCCGGCAATGCGTTGACGATATAAAGATCACTAGTTACCTCGAAGTACAATTAAAGTCCTAGTTAAAGAACATAGAAACATAAGAATGGTTCAGGTGCAGGAGTAGGCCATTCAGCCCTTCGAGCCGCACCGCCATTCAATAGATCCTGATCATCCAACTCAGTATCCCGTACCTTGCCTTCTCTCCATCCTCTGATCCCCGTAGCCACAAGGGCCACGAACCTCTTAAAAATAGCCAATGAACTGGCCTCAACTACCCTCTGTGGCAGAGATGCGTTGAAAAAACCTTTCTCACGGTCTTAAAGGATTTTCCCCCTTATCCCTTAAGCTGTGATGTCCTGGTCTTCCCCAACATCGGAACAATCTTTGCATCTAGCCTGTCCAACCCCTTAAGATTTTGATAAGTTTCTATAAGATCCCCTCTCAATCTCCAAAAAATCCAGGGAGTATAAAACCGAGTCTATCCAGTCTTTCTTCATAAGACAGTCCACATCTCCAGGAATCAGTGAACCTTCTCTGCACTCCCTCTATGGCAATAATGTCCTTCCTCAGATTTGAGACCAAAACTGTACGCAATACTCCAGGTGTGGTCTCACCAAGACCCTGTACAGAACTGAAGTACTCCCTGCTCCTGTACTCAAATTATTTTGCTATGAAAGCTAACATTACCATTCGCTTCTTTGGTCCCATTGTTTACACGGGAGGCCTGGTCCCCCAAAGCAATATTCCACCACTCACCCATAGTACCCCAAACTGAGTAGGCGCGGCTGACGGCTCCTGTTGGTTAGGGGGGCAAAGGGGGATTAGGGGAAGAAGAGGGGGGGAGGGGCAAGGCGTGCTGCATGCCGGGGGGGGGGGGGGGGGGGGGGGGGGGGGGGGGAGATGGGGGAGGCAGCGAGCCTGCTGGAGCTGGAGGTGGGGGGGGGGGGGGCAGCGAGCGGTCTGGAGCCGGGAGACCGCCCCAGTCCCCCCACCAGCTCCAACCCCAGGCCATGGCCTGGAGGAGCCAGAAATTGAAAAGGAAACAAACTTACCAACGAGCCCTCGGATTACCATCGTAACGGGATAAAAAGATGGCGGTTTGAAATTCTTGAAAGGCCCCAACTGCGTGGGGTGTCCTTTGTGACACCTGTTAAGTAAAGATGGCAAATGATGGTGGCACGTGGTGCGGGGTGTGGGGGGAGATATGGGAGGGGGGTGGGGGGTGGGGGCGGGCATTTGGGTGGGGGCGAGGCAAGTGCGTGCACTGTTTTATGTTTTTTTAAACTTTTAAACGTCAATAACATAAAAAATTCCCTTCATTTCATTTACATCACAGGACAATGGTGAGTAAGGTGGGCCAAAATGGTAGCGCTCTCTTCTACCGTTTTTGCGCAAATTGAGGTACAAACAAACAAACAAACAAACAGTGAAACAAGATGAGAGTTTTCGTAATATATAGATTGCCAGTAACATTCGGTCCCAAATTAGTGATACCTGCTATGGCAACATGAAAGGTTAAAAATGGGCAATTCTTCTGTTGCAGTATGGCAACAAGTGTTCCAAGTAGAAAACCATTGTGAATTCCCTATCATGGCCAGTGGATGAGAACTCTGATGGTGGATTTGAAAGTCTGATCTACTGTTGTGCACTGTCATTGAGAACTTGTTAATGCTTTGCATCTTAAATTACAACAAGACCAAGTTCTGAAAATGATCCACGGATGGACGATGAAAAGATGGATAGAATTCGATCCATACGCAGAAGTGAAACCTGAGGCCTATCCGCATCATTCCCCATGTGTTCTCACGAGCAAGGGTGCATCTAATAGGGTCACAGCTGGGTGATATTCATTATGAAAGGAAAGAATTTGGCTGAACTTCATACTGAGCAAGCAGGAATAGTCAATTCAATTGGATTTCCTTAAAGCTTTGAACAGTTTCAGAGACTATGCATAGGATTTTGTACAAAACCTTATGACAATTTCCTGATACTGATTAACAGTCATTCATAACAGTTTTGAAGTGAATGATATGGTTCACATACCACCACTGTATGTACTGTAGATGGGCTGACGTTTGAGTGCATCTCAGGGTTTACATGTTCACAAGTTCACGTTATAGGAGTAGAATTAGGCCATTCGGCCCATTGAGTCTACTCCATCATTCAATCATGGCTGTTTTCTGCCACCTAATCTCATTTTCCTGCCATCTCCCCATATCCTCATGAGTATAGGAGTAAAGAGGTCCTTCTGCAGTACAGGGCCCTGGTGAGACCACATCTGGAGTATTGTGTGCAGTTTTGGTCTCCTAACTTGAGGAAGGACATCCTTGCTATTGAGGCAGTGCAGCGTAGGTTCACGAGGTTAATCCCCGGGATGGCGGGACTGTCATACGAGGAAAGATTGGAAAGACTGGGCTTGTACTCACTGGAATTTAGAAGGATGAGAGGGAATCTTATAGAAACATAAAATTATAAAAGGTCTGGACAAGCTGGATGCAGGAAAATGTTCCCAATGTTTGGGGAGTCCAGAACCAGGGGCCACAGTCTAAGAATAAAGGGGAGGCCATTTAAAACTGAGATGAGATAAAAACCTTTTCACCCAGAGAGTTGTGAATTTGTGGAATTCTCTGCCACAGAAGGCAGTAGAGGCCAATTCACTGGATGAATTTAAAAGAGAATTAGATAGAGCTCTAGGGGCTAGCAGAATCAAGGGATATGGGGAGAAGGCAGGCACGTGTTACTGATTCTGGATGATCAGCCATGATCACAGTGAATGGCAGTGCTGGCTTAAAGGGCAAATGGCCTCCTCCTGCACCTATTTAAAAAAAAATATTTCTATGTTTCTATTAATCCATTGATACTCGTTCTAATCAAGAATTTATCAATCTCTGCCTTAAACATATCCACTGACTTGGCCTCCACAGCCCTCTGTGGCAATGAGTTCCACAGATTAACTACCCTCTGACTGAAGAAGTTCCTCCTCACCTCCTTTCTAAAAGAGCGCCCTTTAATTCTGAGGCTAAGACCTCTGGTCCTAGACTCTCCCACTTGTGGAAGCATCCTTTCCACATCCATTCTATCTATGCCTTTCATTATTTTGTAAGTTTCAATGAGGTCGCCCCACAACTTTTTAAACTCCAGCGAGTAGAGGCCCAGTGCCGTCAATGCTCACCATATGCTAATCCACTCAAACCTGAAATAATTCCTCTAAACCTCCTCTAGACCCTCTCCAGAGCCAGCACATCCTTCCACAGATATGGGGCCCATATTTGCTCACAGTACTCCAAATGCGGCCTGACCAGCGTCTTATAGAGCCTCAGCATTACATCTCTGCTTTGTATTCCAGTCCTCTTGATATGAATGCTAGTATTAAATTTGTCTTTTAATCTACACGTTCGGCAAACTTCATGAAACAGTACAGTATGAAGCACACTCTCATTCCTCAATCATCTGCTTTCAAATGGAGGATCTGAGAGGTCAGTTAGAATAGTTATGGAAGTTCTCATGAAACAAGTGTTGCAGTGAAATGCAAATGTCAGAATGAAACATAATAGTAAGATTAAATGAGAACTTACCAGTTTGAAGTTTGATCTTTATTTTATGAGGAGTTACAATGAGGGACTCATCGTGAAGAACCCCGTCCAGCCGCACATGCGTCAATCTTCAAAGCAGCGGTGTGAAATCACAGGTAATAGTGACTGAAGTATAAGATAACAGAAGACTAGAACTACCAGCTGACATTTATGAGGGTCGGGAGCAGAAGGCACGTAGTACCTCATCGCAACGCCTCATAAAATAAAGATCAAACTTCAAGCTGGTAAGTTCTCGTTTAATCTTACTATTTTACTTCGGAGTCACGTGAGTGACTATGTGAAGACTTCAAAGCTCTGTGATTTCATGCCGTGAGAAACAAATCTACACAACCACAACTGCTTCATTGACAAATGAAGGAAAGCATTCATAATGCATACAGTCATGGCATAGATTTAAAACATGCTGATGCTGTTTAAATGAAGTAATAATATTCACATCTCTCACCCAGATGGAAAGTATAACTAGAACATAAAATACAGTTGACAAATACTCTTGGTCTAGCAATAGGTTATTATAAATGTTTGGAGATTCGTTCGTTGGACCAAGCTGCAGCCGAAAGGATGTGGTCTAGCGGAACGTAAATACCCTTGCTGCTGATGTTGTAACAGCCCTGGTGGAATGAGATCTGGAATCAGAATCTATTCCTACATAACACAAACTCCGTTTTATCATCTGGAGTGGCCTGAACAGATATGTTCTTCTAAGTTTTTTGTGACTAACAAACATTGCTAGTTCAGAACCTCGAAGGCTCTTGGTGACCTTGACGTATTGTTGTATATATGTGTACTTACATTACCAAAGGTCCCCTGGCATACCTGTAACTATTTTGAGACCCGACACCCCTTCTGCTCTGCTCAAGTATTTATAAACATAAAATATTATATATTATTATTTACAGATGTAATCATCCTGTACCGTCGCAGTTATGTAGTGACTGAACCTGCTGCACTAACCAGCGCCAGAAGGATAACTACCTAATGAGCTCCGGTCAAAGTCAGGGATGTAGCTGGAGCCCCCTGGTGAAATAGTTTTCACAAATGTCCACATCCCATACGGGAATTATACTGGTCCTGGAAGACCTTGTGTTAAAATATCCTTATAAACTTGATATCCGGGGTGAACTCGACAGAGTGGGTCTTGTTTGCTACAGCCAAATCAATGAGAAGGCACGTTGGCACAGTTAATGGCCATACAACTTAATTATTGACAAAAGATCATTTAACATGAACTCCAAACATCAGTAATCTATACCGTTTTCAATGTAACATGAGCATTAAACAAACTCTTTTCATCTGCTGGAAAAGAAAAAATCCGGCTTTTTGGTGCTATTCAAGCACTCTGAACACATAGGAGGATAGATGTAACAACCCAAGCCTTAGGGCAGTTTATTGAATCTGCAGAACATAATTTGATTCATCATGCAACGGCCGATTTCCCAAGCCTCAGCTGAACCAGCAAAGTTACCTTTAAAATAACCATTTAAGGTTGTATTATTATTCCCGACAAATTGGGAATCAATGTTGCATAAACCAATCACACAATAAGACCTAAAACGTGCTCTTAGTGACTTTATTTGAAACCCCGATTGATGAAGCAAATGGAGGAAGACATAAAAGACCTTCCTTCTCCTTGTAGCGAGAATGGATGTCTCGTCACTGTTACGTCACATATTTTGCAACCTGTGAATAAGCATAAAAACAAACAGATCTATATTTGGTGTTCCATGGAACCAGAGTTCCATAATACGGTGTGATTCAACACCAATTCTGTGTTGCCATTACCTATACTTGATGATTCTCCTGTGGCAAACGAGATTAGGTAACCATTACAGGAGTCTTTAATTGATTGCACCCATGTGACTAACATATGCCACCATCATAATGTATCAACATAGAATATAGAATAGTTTCTTTATTGTCATTACCAAACATGAACCGTGTACAACGAAATTTAAAAAATGTCAGCCAGTCAGTGCACCATTCAAACATTTCTAAAAGCTAACGATACATACAAGGTAAAATATTAAAAAAGATAAAGAACTAAAATAAATATGAAAATAGCACGCATAAACACCCAACCCTACATCCTTCTGTCGATTTCACAGTGTACCAACCACAGTCCCTTAGTCCCTGCGTTCCTTGCCGGCTACATTTAGTGCCTTTATAGCAGTGGGGTAAAAACTGTTTTTAAGTCTGTTTGTCCTTGTCCTTGTAGATCTGTACCGTCTGCCCGATGGCAACAGTTCAAACAGGGAGTGTCCGGGGTGGGAAATGTCCTTTATAATATTCTGGGATTTTTTGATGCAGCGGGAACTGTGTAAGTCTTCAAGGTTGGGAGAGGGCAGCCGACAATCCTCTGGGCGTTGTCAATGGCCCTCTGGAGCGCTTTCCTCGGAGCCGCTGTGCAGCTGGTGTACCACACGCATACACAATATGTTAGGATGCTCTCAATGGAGCACCGATAAAAGGACAGCAGCAGTCTCTGAGTGATGTTATTCTTCCTGAGCATCCTCAGGAAGTGCAGTCTCTGCTGGACCTTTTTCAGCAGCGCAGAAGTGTTCACGCTCCACGACAGGTCCTCCTCAATATGGATTCCCAGGAAGCGGAAATCCGCCACCTTCTCCACACAGTCCCCTCTGATGATCAGTGGTACCATGTCCGTTTTGTTCTTTTATTGGTCTATTATTATCTCCTTGGTCTTTAAGGTGTTGAGGAGCAGGTTATTTTCTCCACACCACACTGTCAGCTGTTCCACCTCATCCCGATAGGCGTACTCGTCCCCCCCCCCGGAGACGAGTCCCACCACCGTAGTGTCATCCGCGAATTTGACAATGGTGTTGCTGTGGTGGGTGGGGGTGCAGTCATGTGTGTAGATGGTGTGGAGCGGGGGGCTCAGCACGCAGCCCTGTGGAGAGCCGGTACTGAGGCTGAGGGCCGTGGATGTGTGATGGCCCACTCTGACTCTCTGGCTGCGACCCGATAGGAAGCTATTTATCCACATGCAGGTGGAGTGTGGATGTCCCAAGTCCCCCAGTTTGTCCACCAGGTTGTGGGGAAGGATGGTGTTAAAAGCAGAGGTGTAGTCCACAAAGAGCATCCGCACGTAGCTCCCCCGCTGCTCCAGGTGGGACAGTGCAGCATGGAGGGCTGTAGCTACAGTGTCCTCTGTGGATCTGTCCGCTCTGTACGCAAACTGGTGGGGGTCAAAGCTTCGGGGCAGGAGTGATGTGATATGACCCTGGACCAGTTTTTCAAAACACTTCATCACCACTGGTGGGAGTGCGACTGGCCGGTAGTCATTGAGGCTGGAAATGTGGGGTTTTTTGGGCAAGGGGACTATGGTTGCAGACTTTAGACAGGGTGGGACAGCGGACTGGGTCAGAGACTGGTTAAAAATCCTCGTGAAGACTCCAGCCAGCTGGTCTGCGCAGTCCTTCAGCACGTGTCCAGAGACGCCGTCGGGTCCAGTGGCCTTCCTCGGATTGATGGTCCGCAGGGTGCGCCTCACCTCATGCTCCTCTATTTTGAGGGTTGCTGTGGACCATATGGTGTGATGTGGCTGTCTCGGGTGGCTCCACTTCAAAGCGAGCAAAGAAGTGGAGCCACCCGAGACAGAGGTTGAGCATCCACATATGCATATTTGCTCAATCACTCTTTAACCCATACCATGTCCATAGGGTCTATAGATAGTTGATACTAATAAGTGAAGAATTAGTAAGTCATGCGCATCTGCTCCACCTCCAAACTCGAGGTGAAATTCGCAATTCAGTGTCTGCCGTGAACGGCAACTGTGGCCCGATTTCCGAGCCAGTCTTGCAAGACAATCCTGGCCCTTATACTGAGCCTGCCCAATTATAACCTGCTTGGAATGCTAGTATTTCCAGTTTTACACGGTTAGACCCCTCAAAGTAGATGATAATGTCTCAATCATTTGTATTGTCCAAACAAGTGTACATCTTACCAAATTGTAAGTGGTCCCTTAGTTATAGAGTAACACAGGTAATATGCTTGAAACCTCTGGCCAACTTCCATGCTGCCACCCGCTTCAGTGAACCGCTACTGCCGATGAAAACGTGGGGTGCGTGGTCGTCGAAACTATGAAGCCTTACTCGTTCAATAGCTTATGCTTCATCCTCCAGGTATCGCCTATGACACGGGTCTTACCTGAATAGAAGATTTGGCGGCCGGCCGCTATATTGTCTCAATGATAGCGGTGTTCACTGCATATGTGTTTGAACGGCAACCTTGCTACTAAGCATGGTATGTCTGGCATGTGGCCTTCATCCTTTGGGCATCCCACGGCTATACCCGCAGACTCGGCGTTAGATTATACTGACCCGGCATGCTCCCATCTTACATGAGGGAGACATTAAGCAGCCCTGCTACAAGGCACTGCTGGCGCGGCTTTGACAATACACCGACTTTGCCACGGACCCAGCATCAGACTAATACTGACGCAGCATGCTCTCCTCCTACATGAGGGAGACATTAAGCAGCCCTGCTACAAGGCACTGCTGGCGCAATTACCCATTTGTAGGGCCATTAGCACCATTTTGCGATATAATTAAATATTTACCTAACAATTACTGGAGCAGTAATGAATGCTGTTTGTCCATCATTGCGACTTTAGTAACTTCAGCTGGTAATAACAAGTTGTCTTAACAATGACCTACATGGCACTTTATAGTTTACCATTTAACAGAATGACAGTTCTCCTACTTGCACAGCTGAATCCCATCTATACTATTGCCAATTAGTCTAATGAATAGAAAACTGCTTTATAACAACAAGGCTGTTACAGGAGTCTATTGACTGCAATCTGTTGCCCAGGCCGGTGTCAACGGCCAATTGAATAGCTTAAAGTAAATCCCAATGTCCGACAAGTCTATTTGATAGCAACTTAATCTTAACTGGATAGAGAAGCCTAATTTCTCAAATATAGTTTGAGATTTAAACAGTGGATTTTAGCAAATACCTAACCAGTGTTTTTGAACTGGTTTTTAGTAGTCCTCTTTGAATGCTTTCTTGTCATCATTCTGTTATATTGCGTTATCATAGCAATTCTTCCTCAAATATTCCCCATCATCACTGTAAATGGGAATACACTATAAAATCAATTGTTAATCTACCATCTTTCATAATAAACAGGCCACGCCTGCCATCATTTGCTTCACTGCCAAAGACTTGGCATCCCCACTAAGCAGCCTATTCCATGAAGCAGCCCTGAACAAAGGTACTGCTGGCACCCATGAAGCAGCCCTGAGCAAAGGTGCTGCTGGCGCGGCCTTTCCCATAGACCAGTGTTTGCCATAGATTTGGCGTCCTCATGAAGTAGCCCTGAGCAAAGGTGCTGCTGGCACAGCCTCTCCAATAGGCTAGCCTGCCATAACTTGGCATCACCCTGGAGCAGTCCTGAGCAAAGGTACTGCTGGCACAGCCTCTCCAATATGCTGGCACTGCCATAACTTGGCATCCCCATGAAGCAGCCCTGTAACAAGATGCTGCCGGTGCGGGCTCTCACATTGACCCACGCTGGCCCAACTCCTGCTGGAGGAGTGACTCTAGATTCACATTCCCAGAGGGGAACCCTCCCAACATCCGGGCTGACCATTTTGTCAGTTGTCCCCACATCCTGGGGATGTCTGCGGTTTGGGAACCGCATTGCTGCTGGATTTCCCCTCCCCGGGAATCCATATATGTATATAGTTATATACCCGCGGTAACCCTCCCAGCACCCGGGCTGACCGTTCAGGTCAGTTTAACCCCAACCCCAGGGGACTACTGCGGTCTGGAAACCGCATATTAGAGGATTTCCCCTCCCCGGGACTCAGGCAGACCGTTCAGGTCAGTTTAACCCCATATCCTGGGGACTACTGCGGTCCGAGAACCGCATATTATTGGGTTTCCTCCCCGGGAACCCAACGTCTAGAGTCACTGACCGTCTTATCAGTGATTCCGATCGCGAAACCCGACATTCGCCAGCTCCCCGCATCCGCGGTCGGACCAGGGTTTCCCCACAGCCCTTAGCTGGTTCCCTCGTTGGCCATCGCAAAACATCTGGCAAAAAAAACTCTGAAAACCGAGGTTCCTGCAGGAGACCTAAAACAGGTAAGAATTACCACTTACCTGAAGTTTAAACTTACCGCTGGAGGAGCTCCGCTGCTCCAACCGGTCGAACCTGCACCAATGCGTCTGACGTAATGATGCATGTGCAGCTGGACGGGGCTCTTCACGTAGTCACTCACGTGACTCCAAAGTAAAATTTGCCCATAGCCTTGCAGATCAGAGTGCTACCATGGAGTATGTGGATGCCGAGCCATTGATGAAGATAAGATTGAGAACATGCTTAAACCCTGTTTAAAACTAGAGTTGACAGAAGCAGTTGAATCAAAACACCACCGTGGCAATTATCAGAAAGAAAGCTGTTTCAGGAAACAAACATGTTTACATTTTAAACCTACCCACCAACTCAAGCTCCCACAAGTGGGAGATAGGAGCCATAGTCAAGCTTTGTGGAAACAAAAGATATTTATTTGAAATTGGTAGCAAAATCCAATGTCTTTACATGAATCAAAGGATTACTGCAAGAGAACCAAAGCTGGATGTTGAACTAATTGATCATGAGATTGTGCTCGTTGGATTTAGTACAACTTTAGAAAATGATGAACCAAATCCAAGTAGGTGTGATAAAAAAGCAGTGTTTGCTTCCTTTGGATTCAAATCCAGAAACAAAATTACACAAAACTTTCAGCACAAAAACGAATGAACTAATCAGGAAAATTCCAAACTCAAATAATTAGATGAGAGCAATTCTTTCTACAAGTATAACACATGTATATTTATGTATTTTTTGGTAATTCGTTGTTGATTTAAAAAAATACCTTTAAGCACAGACATGCTGTTCTCTCTACATTCACATTTATGTTCAAATTGTGATTTGACAGGAGAGTTAACATTACCTGATGTTAGCAAGGTAATGGAGTACCTTTCATTTTAAAGTAACAATGTTGGCTTTTATAGGTGTGTGTATTTCTGATTCTGAAGGGTTATGTGTATGGGCCTGACATCAGGGAGAATGTAACTACGATGTGAAAGGTCTTAGGGTGAGCTCCCTGGAAATGTTTCCAGATCACACGGCAATAAGTAGTTTTCATTTTAGAAGTTCAATCCTGGATGTAATGACTTAAAATACAATAACCACTGAATAATTCAGTTTGAAAAATGTAATACCCAGCTTAGGTTCGTGAAGGGACTTTACTGGAGGGAGACATGCTGGTAACATGCTAGCTTGATTTGGCATTTAGAACTGTGGCTCACATGCTAAGAACGTTTTCAGTTACCATTAATGTTACTGTTAAAAATTCAAGTTTTCAATATCAAGTATTTGAGACTTGTGCAAATGTTCAATTTTCATAAGGTTATAAGGAATAGGAGTAAAATTAGGCCATTCGGCCCATCAAGTCTACTCCATCATTCAGTTATGGCTGATCTATCTCTCCCGCCCATTCTCCTACTTTTCTCCCCATACCCTCTGACACTTGTACTAATCAATAAATGAATTTCACAATTAGAGAACATCCTCTAGTTTTGTTAATGTTTAATCCAGATAATTTTTTGGTAACAGTGTGTGATTTAGAATCCTAAAGACACTAGAAGACAAAAAAATGAGTGTTCACCTGCCCTAATGTTGTGAACAGAAGGAATATAAACTGCAGTGTTATGAGGCAAGTGACATAACATTGACACAGCTGCTCTGTTTTGTGAGATAATTTATTTCTCTCATTGCAATCACTAATCTGCTAGGCGATGCACTAACTGCAGACGTGACCTGGATATAAATTAAGCTTGACAACAAGATTAGAAAAAAAGTGGGAGAGATCAAAAATAGCAGCAGGGAATAACAAGCAAACTACTAGAGGAACTGAGCATGTCAGGCAAAATTTGTAGAGGCAAACGGGCGGTCTACTCTGGGTTGAGATCCTGCATCAGACCTAGGAGAGAACTGTCTGCTTTCCACGTACTATGCAGAACATTATCGAAGGCCTTGCTGAAGTCCATTTTCATTACATCTATGGCCCTGCTCTCAACAACTTTCTTGGTTACTTCTTCAAAATACCCAATCAAATTTGTCATGCACAATTTCTCATGCACAAAACCATGCCGGCTATCCTTAATCAACACCTTTATTTACAAATACATGCATATTTAACTCCAAATCCTCTTCAATAATCTTCCCAGCACAGTGTTAGGTTTACTGGTATATAGTTCGCAGGTTTCTCTTTACAAACTTTCTTAAATAGAGGCACAACAACAGTTATCTTTCATTTTTCTGGCATTTCACCCCTGTCCATGGGTCATATATCTGAGCAAGAATGCTTGTAATTTGTTTTCTAGATTCCCAGAATGTCCTTGGATATTGCTGATCAGGCCTGAGAGATTTTCTCCCCTCACACATCTTCTGACATTCAGCACCTCATCAACTGTAAAACAGATTGTTCTCAAGACATCTTCATTAACCTTCTCAAGTTCCCTTGTCTTCATGTGTTTCTCTGTGGTAGAGACAGAGGAGAAATATTCATTGAAGACCTTGCCCATCTCCCGCGTCTCCACACTTACTTGGTCACTTTGGTTTCTGAGGGGTCCCATTCTCTCTCTATTGGTACCTTTTCCCCCTTAATACACCTAAAGCTTTTTTGGATTCTCCTTAATCTTATCTACCAGAGCTATCTCAGGCCCCCCTTTTGCCCTTCTATTTCCTTCTTCAGCATGTTACTGAAACCGGTATAATCTTACAGGAATACACTTAATCCCGGTTTCCTACACTGGACCCATGCCTTTTCTGTCCTGATCAAAGCCTCAATTTTCTCATCATAGAAACATAGAAAATAGGTGCAGGAGGAGGCCATTCGGCCCTTCGAGCCAGCACCACCATTCAATATGATCATGGCTGATCGTCCACTATCAATAACCCGTGCCTGCCTTCTCCCCATATCCCTTGACTCCACTAGCCCCTAGAGCTCTAACCAACTCTCTCTTAAATCCATCCAGTGATTTGGCCTCCACTGCCCTCTGTGGCAGGGAATTCCACAAATTCACAACTCTCTGGGTAAAAAAGATTTTTCTCACCTCAGTCTTAAATGACCTCCCCTTTATTCTAAGACTGTGGCCCCTGGTTCTGGACTCGCCCAACATTGGGAACATTTTTCCTGCATCTAGCTTGTCCAGTCCTTTTTTAATTTTATATGTTTCTATAAGATCCCCCCTCATCCTTCTAAACTCCAGTGAATACAAGCCTAGTCTTTTCAATCTTTCCTCATATGACAGTCCCGCCATTCCAGGGATCAATCTCGTGAACCTACACTGCACTGCCTCAATCACAAGGATGTCCTTCCTCAAATTAGGAGACCAAAACTGTACACAATACTCCAGATGTGGTCTCACCTGAGCCCTATACAACTGCAGAAGAACCTCTTTACTCCTGTACTGAAATCCTCTTGTTATGAAGGCCAACATTCCATTAGCTTTCTTCACTGCCTGCTGTGTATATATGGTAAACAGTTGTGGCACCAATACCTTGCGGCACTCCACTCGCCACTGCCTGCCATTCGGAAAAGGACCCGTTCACTCCTACTCTTTGCTTCCGGTCTGCCAACCAATTTTCTATCCATGTCAACACCCTACCCCCAATACCATGTGCGCTAATTTTAGTCACCAATCTCCCGTGAGGGACCCTATCAAAGGCTTTCTGAAAGTCTAGATACACTACATCCACTGGCACCCCTTCATCCATTTTACTTGTCACATCCTCAAAAAATTCCAGAAGATTAGTCAAGCATGATTTTCCTTTCATAAATCCATGTTGACTTGGACTAATCCTTTTACTGCTATCCAAATGCTCCATTATTACCTCTTTAATAATTGACTCCAGCATCTTTCCCACCACCGAAGTCAGGCTAACTGGTCTGTAATTCCCCGTTTTCTCTCTCGCTCCTTTCTTGAAAAGTGGGATAGCATTAGCTATCCTCCAATCCACAGGAACTGATCCTGAATCTATTGTACATTGGAAAATGATCACCAATGCGTCCACTATTTCTAGAGCCACCTCCCTGAGGACCCTAGGATGCAGACCATCAGGCCCAGGGGATTTATCATCCTTCAGTCCCATTAGCCTACCCAATACTATTTCTCGCCTAATGAAAATTTCTTTCAGTTCCTCTAGCCCCCTTAGATCCTCTGTCCTCCAGTACATCTGGGAGATTGTTTGTGTTCTCCTTAGTGAAGACAGATCCGAAGTACCTATTCAACTCTTCTGCCATCATCTCGGGTTCCTTACTACCGTTATATCCTAACATGAACTCTCACTATCACGCTCTTTCAAAGAATCCCACTTTCCGGACATCCCTTTGCCCCGCAAACAACCTACTCAATCAACTTTTGCGAATTCTTGTGTAACAACATTAAAGTTGGCCCAGCCCCAATTTAGAACATTAACTGTGGACCAGCCCTGCCCTAATCCGTAACTGTTTTAAAGCTCAGAACTGTGATTGTTAGTCCCAAAATGCCACTGACACTTCAGTCACTTGCCCTACCTGGTCTCACTTTTTCCGTCCCTGTTTGGGCCTTCTATCTACTGCTTGAGAAGACTTTCCTGAACTGGCAAATTCCACCCCATCTGAGCCGTTGGAGCTCTGGCAGTCCCAGCCTCCATTGGAAAAGGTAAAATCCCTATTTGTCTTACAGCTGCCTGCAATGTATATTTATTCTTCACATTCCCATTAACTATTTGGGGACCTCCAGTACAATCCCAACAAGTTGATCATCCCCTAATTATTTCTCAGCTCCACCCATAGAACCTCACTGGACGATCCTTTGGTAAGGTCATCTCTGACTACTGCTGTGATGTTCTCCTTAATTAATATGGTAACTACTCCTCCTCCTTTAGCTGCTCCCCTATCTCGCCTGTAGTATCTGTACCCTGCAACATTAAGCTGCCAGTCCTGTCCTTCCCTTAGTCAAATTTCCATAGTAGCCATAACGTCCCAATCATACATACCTATTCCCGTTCTGAGTTCATCTGCTTTACCTGTCAGGCTTCTTACGTTGAAGTAACACAATTGAATCCAACTTTCTCACTTAATTCCATACACGTCTCCCTTCTCTACTGAATTTGCTTTCATTGATTTCAAGATTTCAAGGTCTCAAGTGAAATTTGAATTACTATACAGCAATACTAAAAAAAAAAAGCAACAAGACACACAACTACATAAAAGTTAACATAAACATCCACCACAGCGGATTTCCCACGTTCCTCACTGTGAAGTCAATAATGTCCAATCTCCTTCCTTCCAACTTCCAGTGTTCCAAATGTTCCACTACTGCCTTGGATCCCATCCACCTGCCAATCTCTTTTTAAACCCTTCCAAGTAGCACTTGCAAACCTGCTCGCCAGGATATTGATCGCCCTCCAGTTCAGGGGCAACCCATCGCTCTTGTACGGGTCACTTCTACAACAATTCATCTACGCAAGAGTTTCTTCGCTCTTCCTCCCCTAACGCTGCGACATTCCACCATGGTGTGTAAAAAGAACAAGTAAAATAAAAAACATTTTTAAGGGGACTTATTTTGTTTTGCTGAAGGGGCAAATTAATCTGGATCACTTAAGGGAGGAGAGTCAAGTACATACATTAAAGAGGTAGGTTATGCCTTTGATAATTTGTTATTTTTGTTTTTTTGACAAACATGTCAAACTACACTAGTCCCACCTGATTATGTTTGGCCTCTATCCTTCTAAACTTAACCCTATCCATGTGGCTGTACAAATGTTTTTTAAATGCCTCAACAACCTCCTCTGGCAGCTAGTTCCATATACCTACTACCTTATGTGTAAAAACGTTGCCCCTCAGGTTCTCATCAAATCTTTCCCCCTCATGTTAAACCCATGTCCTCTGGATCTTGATTCCCCTACTCTGGGTAAAACATTCTGCGCATTTAACCTATCTACTCCTCTCATGATCTCATATGCATCCATAAGATCACCCCTCATCCTCCTGTATTCCAATGAATAAAGTCCTATCCAGTCCTATCCTATCCTATCTGGCCCCCGAATCCTGGCAACACCCTTGTAAATCTGATCTGCATCCTTTCCAGCTTAACAATATCCTTCCTATAACTGGGTGATGACAACTCAACGCAATACTCAAGATGTGTCCTTTCCAATATCTTGTACAACAGCAACATAACCTCCGAACTTCCATACTCAGTACTTTGACTGATGAGGGCAATGTGCCAAAAGCCTTCTTGACCATTTGTGTTTCTGCGGGAGGTAGATGCAAATCTGTGTGCTATCCTCTTCGATATTTTCTGAAAAAACACATCTTGGAAATAAACGGGGGCAGATTTACATTGCCTCAGAACCAGGACAGCTGCTGGTAGATCATGACGTAAGCACAGAAATTAGGGCAGAAGGACTATTCTATTTTCTGTTTTTCACACATGGCTGTTTAAGTGTCCCTCACTGTTTCTTGAATCACAACGGTGATGACAGCTCTTTGGCTATCAAGTTATTTGAGACATTTCAACATTGTGTAAAATACGATATAAATCTAAGTCATTACCTTATTTTCAACTTCTTCAGGTCTGCACAGCGGCAGCACAGTGGCACATCGGTAGAGTTGCTGCCTTACAGCGCAGAGACCGGGGTTCGATCCTGACCACAAGTGCTGTCTGCATGGAGTTTGTACGTTCTCCCTGTGACCGCGTGGGTTTTCTCCAGGTGCTCCAGTTTCCTCCCACATTTCAAAGATATGCACATTTGTAGGTTACTTGGTTTCTGTGAATTGTCCCCAGTGAGTAGGATAGACCTAGTGTACAGGTGATGGCTGGTCTGCGCGGACTCAGTGCTCCAAAGTGCCTGTTTCCACACAGAACAAAACTAAACTAAGCTAAGCTAACCTAACCAGTCTGAAGACGGTCTCCACCCGAAATGTCACCCATTCATTCTCTCCTGAGATGCTGCCTCCGCTGAGTTACTCCAGCTTTTTAAACTAAACTAAACCAAGACTGTCACAGAGACTGGCCTTGAGGGGGCGTAATTACACCATAACACTGCTCCTGTGAGCCATTAATCCCTTTCAGTGCCTGTAATTGCAGTCTTATTTCTCTAGATGGCTTGAAAGACTACAAAATGAATCAAAGTGCTCTGTCACTGATCTGAACAATCACAAATTGCTTCTTTGCATTACTTATTAAATGGGCCAAAGTTCCAAGAAAGTTTTGATCCAATGATGGCTGGAATAAAGAGAAATCCAGGCGGTACCACACGTTTCAGTATTTCCCAATGAGGTAATATTTTCTGAAGAGTCTTGACTTCTTCTTTCTTCTTGATTCCTTTCTTTCTTTCTTAATTCCTTCTATCAGGAGATGCTGCCTGTCCTGCTGAGTTTTGTGTTTATCTTTGGTTTAAACCAGATTCTGCAGTTCCTTCCTACAACATAATATATTCATCAAACAGGTTCAGGAAGAAATCCTTTCAAAATAATAAGGTATGGTTTGACAACAAAGAATATGCATTTATAATCTTAAAGGTAATCCATTTGCTTTGGGAAGTAGGATTTAATCGTTTTCATAGGTCATACAAATATTTAATTAGAACAATGATGTTTTTTAATGTCTAAATTGACAAAAATGCAACTTGTGATTAGTGGGCCATGGAGAGCAAGCAGGTCCCTAGAACATAAAAACATAGAAACATAGAAAATAGGTGCAGGGGTAGGCCATTCGGCCCTTCGTGCCTGAACCGCCATTCAATATGATCATGGCTGATCATCCAACTCAGTATCCTGTACCTGCCTTCTCTCCATACCCCCTGATCCCTTTAGCCACACGGGCCACATCTAACTCCCTCTTAAATATAGCCAATGAACTGGCCTCAACTACCTTTTTGGCAGAGAATTCCAGAGACTCGCCACTCTCTGTATGAAAAATGTTTTCCTCATCTCGGTCCTAAAGGAATTCCCACTTATCCTTAGACTGTGACCCCTTGTTCTGGACCTCCCCAACATCGGGAACAATCTTCCTGCATCTAGCCTGTCCAACCCTTAAGAATTTTGTAAGTTTCTATAAGATCCCCCCTCAGTCTTCTAAATTTTAGCGAGTACAAGCCGAGTCTATCCAGTCCTTCCTCATATGAAAGTCCTGCCATCCCAGGAATCAGTCTGGTGAACCTTCTCTGTATCCCCTCTATGGCAAGAATGTCTTTTTATAGAAAAGTACAGCACAGGAACAGGCCCTTCAGCCCAAAATGTCCATGCCAAACGTGATATCATGATAAACTAATCTCTTCTGTCTGCAAGTGATCTGAACCCTCCATTCCTAGCATTCAACAGAGAAAGATTCTGAGTGGAATGGAAAAGAATGGAAAAGTGAGATGGGTACTGATTAGTGACATTGACCAGCTTGACCTTTCTCGGCATCCATTACCTCTTCCGAATGCACAGTACTCAACTCACTTCACACCCATCCCAATCTTATTATCCAATCCACAGATAAGGTGGTGATCTTGTGGTTGGACCATTGACCTCTATCTTGCAGAGGCCAGACCACAGCTCCAGGACACATCCCCATGCCTTCCCCTCACCACAATCTCATGAACAAACACTGGCCCACTGTCTCTTGGGCCTTTATAAATCTCAGTGCATCAGGAGCTCCCCTCCATGATCTCCAACCAGATTATATCTCTTCCCTGAAATCCACAAATCAGTCTGCCCTGTAGACCCATTGTTTCTGCCTACTCTTGTCCCACTGAAATTCTCTTCATGTCATGACTCTATCCTAACTCCCCTTCTCCGGTCCCTCCTTGCCTCCATCCAAGATACCCCTCATGCCCTCCACCACTTTCACAACTTCCAAGTCCCTAGCGTCAACTGCGTCATCTTTAAATGAATGCCCAGTTTTTACATAGCTCCATATCCCATCAGGAAGGTCTTAAGGCACTCTGCTTCTTTCTGGAGACAGCTCAACCAGTTCCACTCCACTAACGCTCTTGTCTGCCTGACAGAACTTGTTCTTCCACTCAACAACTTCTCTTTCAAATACTGCCCACTCTCTGAAAATCTAAGGTGCAGCCATGAGCACTTGCTGGCTACATGAAACAGTCCTTGTTGAAAAACTTTTCACCCTACTAACTATTGCATCCAGCCTATCATCCTTCAACACATCTGCCGGCTCCAATGGGATCCTCCACCTCTTCCTCTCACCATCCTCCATCCCTTCCCAACTACTCTATGACTTCCTGAGCACTATCCCTCCCCATTGTCTGCCACCTTTTCCTACAAATGCACAAATCAAAACTTCCATCCAGGTGTCACATGCACCTCCCCCAAACTGGACCACTGCATTTGGTGATGTAGCCTTCTTTACATTGGCAAAATCGAGCATAGACTAGGTGACCATTTTACAGAGCAATGTGTATGTTAAGCACTGGCTGCATGCCATTTAAACTCCTCTTCCCATTCCAAAGCCGACCTGTCTGTCATCAGCCTCCTCCACTTGTAATGAAGGCCAAACGCAAAGTAGAAGAACAGCATCTCATATTTCACTCAGGTATTTCAGGTTTGGTAAGGGGGAGGTGCAGTGAGACCTGGGCGTGCTTGTACACCGGTCACTGAAAGTTGACGTACAGGTACAGCAGGCAGTGAAGAAAGCTAATGAAATGATGGCCTTCATAACAAGAGGATCTCAACATAGGATAAAGAGGTTCTTCTGCAGTTGTATAGGGCTCTGGGGAGACCACATCTGGAGTATTGTGTACAGTTTTGATCTCCTAATTTGAGGACATCCTTGTGATTGAGGCAGTGCAGCATAGGTTCACGAGATTGATCCCTGGGATGGCGGGACTGTCATATGAGGAATGATTGAAAAGACTAGGCTTGTATTCACTGAAGTTTAGAAGGATGAGGTGGGATCTTATAGAAACAAATAAAATTATAAAAGGACTGGGCAAGCTAGATGCAGGAAAAATGTTCCCTATGTTGGGTGAGTCCAGAACCAGGGGCCACAGTCTTAGAATAAAGGGAAGGTCATTTAAGACTGAGGTGAGAAAAAACTTTTTCACCCAGAGAGTTGTGAATTTGTGGAATTCCCTGCCACAGAGGGCAGTGGAGGCCAAGTCACTGGATGGATTTAAGAGAGAGTTAGATTGAGCTCTAGGGGCTAGTGGAGTCAAGGGATATGGGGAGAAGGCAGGCACGGGTTATTGATTGGGGACGATCAGCCATGATCACAATGAATGGCGGTGCTGGCTCGAAGGGCCGAATGGCCTCCTCCTGCACCTATTTTCTATGTTTCTATGTATTCTGCAGCCCAATAGTATGGACATTACATTTTACAATTTCAAGTAAGTGATTCCCTCTGTGTCCCTTTCCCACTCTCACCAATCATCCTGGGGCTTTCTCCCTTTGTTCACCTTTTCCTCCCCCCCACCCTCGTTATTTAGACTCTTCATCCTCCCCCACATGGTTCCATTTGCCCATCATCCACAGACGTTCCTGCCCATGCTTCTTCTACCTCGTTCCATCTGCCCTTTCATCCATCCATTTTCTGGTGGCACATTCCACCTAACAACCCCTGTCTCAACACTCCCCAATGCCACCCCACTCCCCCCCGCTCCAACCTGGCTCCACCTCCCTCCACCCTCACCACATCCGACTTCACCAGCCCCTGACTGACCCCTCTCTCACACATCCGCCGTATATTAGCTATTTTCCTCCACAATCTCAGTCCCAATGCAAGCTCCTGACCAGAAATGTGTGACCATCCTTCAGCCTGCGCAGATGCCTCTTGACCCACTGGGATCTTCCAACAGTTTATTTTTTTGCTCCATATTCCAGCATTTGCAGTCACTTGAGTCTCCTGACTTCGCTGACTTGCCTTGCCCGTTTCATGGTCCTGCTAAAACAAATTCTCCTTTTCATCACAATCTTAGACTTTCCTAGAAATAGTTACCGGTAATTACTTCCCTCTTTCTGAACACTGCCTATCTGCTGACCAACTCAACTAATTTCCTCAATGTCTCTTGAGACGGACGAGCTGCAATTTACTTGCAAGGTATTTCGGAAAAACTGTATTGTCACTTATCATGGGAGGGGTGGGGGGATGCGAAATGTTCCCTGTATTTATCTTGATCGATTGCTGTTATTGTGTCTCAAGATTGGTGGAATCACTGAAGGAAAACCACAGTGGCAAAAAATAGTTATTTAAACTGTTTCACTTGGGAATCTGCCAATCTTGCGACAGAGTATCGGAGAACCCTGCCAACATTTCTCCCTTGAGATGTTAATTATCACTGCTTCTTTTGCATTCCGTTTTGGCTAATTACAGTTTTCCCATCGTATTCTACATGTGGAATTCCCTTGGAGTTATTTGCAACAAAGTCAAAGATTTCTATTTTAACGAATGGCAGATTTCTTGCATTTCTAGCTTTCCCTCCCCCCCCCCCCCCAAGATTTGCAAACAGGCAAGAGGGAATGAATACATTAATTTATTGTTGTTTTTGTCCTACCATTCATTTCAGATTTTAATTTGGGATTTTGTTCTTGTGCCCTCAGTTCAAGAGGACATGAACCTTGTGATCTTCCCCATGCTATTGTTACTTGGTTTTCCTCTGGCCTCATTGATGTGTGCACTCTAGCTACTTCCCAGTACCCAGGTTAGTTAGTTCCAACTCTCTCTTGTACTAGGTTGTACTCACGGTTTTTTCTTAAGGATATTCCCTTTCTGATCAATGAGATGTGCCACCTTTTGACTTTCCCTTTGTCCAAGCAATGTCCAAGTTCCTGCAGGTCTTCCTGACCGTCTAACCCTGTGCTGTTCTTCGGTCATGTCAGCTTGCAGGCCTGCGTCTCCTTTGGAAAAATTCCCATTTCCCTCGCAGTCATTCATTTTCAGAACATGAACCTAAAGTATCTTAACTACTTCTGTCACTGACCCGCCTACCAAAAGCATCCACCAGGGTCTTCTCCAGTCAACCGTCTTTCTATCTACGTCTCTCTTTTGAGAAAGTAGGCACAGGAGCCAACTATAACACAAAGAACTTATATCCCATCATAGCAGTGGTGTGATCAAGGCCACACTACTCAACAGATAAAGATTATGAATTCTGCTCGCAGAATAAAACATCAGCATCTGGTTAAGAAAATAAATACACTTTCGGAAAAGTTTTTTGATTGTACCTCACCAAAATCTATATTTGATTAAATAAAGCCTGATGTATGTCATCCTGTCGTCTTGCAGGGTCTTGGCCTGAAACATGGTCCATTCCTTTGTCTCCACAAATGCTGCTTGAACCATTCAGTTCTTCCTGCACTTTATCTTTTATTCCAGATTCCAACATCTTGTGTGTCCAAACAAAAAATGTTATTCTTTTATTTTTATAAATGTAATTTTAAGCATTAAAATATTGTTAAAATTCTTTCTCAAATTTTTCTTGAAACAGATTAGAAAAAAAGTGCTGCTTCTTAACTGCAGTATTAAATAGGCAATGGTCTGAAGAAGGGTCTCGACCCGAAACGTCACCTATTTCTTCGTTCCATAGATGCTGCCTCACCCGTTGAGTTTCTCCAGCATTTTTGTCTACCATTGATTTTTCCAGCATCTGCAGTTCCTTCTTAAATATTAAAAAGGCAGAGTATCTAATGTTCATAATCTACGATAAGATAAGTTTTCATGGGAGCGACTCTTTAAACTTTGAGACAGTAGAGAATAGAAACAAAAGATCAAATTGAAAATAAAATATCCGAGAGAGAGATAAAATGCTAGATAGTTGAAATTGTTGAATTCATGATTGACTCTTGAGGCTTCAAAATATCCAGATGGAAGTGAGGTGCAGTTCCTTGAGTCCATGTTGGCTTAGGAAGCATAGGAGGCCAAAGACAAAGAGATCGTGTCGGGGTGAGATATAAAATCAAAATGATAGGTGACTGGAAGCTCAGAGAGGTCCTTGCAGACTGAACAAATGATCACCTAATTTGTTTTTGGTTTCTCCATTGAGAACATTGAATGGTATATGTGAAGCTGAAAATAGTGCAAGTTAATTGCTGCTTCACCTGCAATACTGACTGGGTCCATGGATAATTGGGAGGAAAAGGGTAAATAGCCAGCAATTGCATTTATTGTGATTGCATGGCTAATTGCCTTAAGATTGGAAGTGGATCAGGAGTGTTAGAAGGAACGGTTATTTTAGAATATTGAAAAAATGAAGGGAAGGTAGTATTCAGAAGTGGAATCCTGATGAAAATGAAACAAATTACAGAGAATGTGTAGGCATGTAGGGTGGAAAGAACAAAGAAAACTATCCTTTTTTGTGGTTGGGGGAAGTTTAGAGAGAGCAGTGTGGGAAATAGAGGAGACTCACAAGAGTACTGTAAACAATGGTGAGGAAGACACCACAGTTAAGGAGAAATGAAGACATCTCAAATGAATTGATGTGGAATGCCTCGTAAACAGAACAAATACAACGGAGGTGGTGAAATTGGGTGGAAGTCATGGGAAGCAGGATGGGTGGAGATATTTTCAAGTAGCTGCAGGCTTGTAAGGGATATTGGTCACTAACCTAACTCCTCATATGGAATAAAGAAAGAGAAGAGTCAGAAAGAGGAAGAGGTGAGAAGGAGAGACATGCGAAATGATGGAAATTAGTTGCAAAGATAATGAATATTTCAGTTCTATCAGGAAGCATGCCCAATGCAGGAGATAGTCAGTGCTTGGCACTTTTGTGATATGAATGTTGCCACTTTGCCGTGCCCTAATGTTGTAAGCAATTGCTGCACACAGGCATGGACTAGTACATTTGCTGAAGAGTTTGAAATGGAATTGGACATTGAAACCCTCTCTATGCACGTTCCCATTTCTGACTTTATGGTGGATGGAAGGCCATTGATGAAGTAGCTGAAGACAGTTGGGCGCAGGAAGGCAGTTGGGCGCAGGAAGCTCCTGCAGAGATATGTTGGTGCTCAGTTGACTGACCACTAACAAAGATATATCCCTAACCATTGGACTGATTTTCACTCGTTTTACCAGAGTTCCTTGGTGTGTCGCGTGAACATAGGTGCAGGAGTAATCAGTACGCACCCCGTTCCTGTCTTCTCCCCATATCCCTTGATTCCATTAGCTCTAAGACCTATATTTAACTCTCTCTTGAAACCATTGGTCTCTACTGCCTTCTGTGGCAAAAAAATCCACAAATTCACAACTTGCCGGATGAAAAAGTTTTTCCTCATCTCAATCCTAAATGGCCTGCCCCTTATACTCAAACTGTGACCCCTGGTTCTGGACTCCCCCAACATCAGGGACATTTTCCTGCAAATAATCAAACGCTGCATTGAGACATTTATACCCCCCCCCCCCCTTTGAAATTCTGCACTTTGATTAAAATTTGGATCAAGGCCGTAATCCTGAGATCCTGGTGAAATGGTTCTGGTGAAATGCAGACTGGATTTAGATGAGCATGTTATTGATGAGTAGATTCTATGTGACAATATTGTCAATGACAGCTTCCTTCACTTTGCTGATGACCAAAAGATTGGACAATAATTGGGCAATGATTAGCCAGTCTGGTTTTGTCTTGCTGTTAGTTTGTGATAAGATTCATGACAGTATCACTTCATTTTGCACCCTCATATCCCGGGTACTCTGATGGTCTAAAGGCTGGCATATAAGCATTCATTAATCAGCAGTTTTGTTTACTGTTTCTGGCTTATTTCCATTCAGTCAGTTGTGAATGAGAACAAAACCCAGGGTAGAGACGTAGGAGGAATGGACAAAAATAAAATCGGCAATTTCTGCCGCCCTTTTTTCTTCTCTATTTCCACATGGAAATTTATACAAGGAGGAAACCCCTCCCACATGAGTTTCATAATGTAAACACTTCAGGTTAATTTTGACCAGAATTTGTGCTGTTCCAGCTTTCTGCTGTTTTCCAATCTCCATTGTGCTGTCACACTATTCAATGACAATGGCAACAAGTTCGCTAATACTTTTGAATTAGGAAACCAGCTTATTAAGTCAAATCACCTCAAGGCATTTTGCATCATGTACGAATTCTTAGGGATAAATGACTGCCATGTGGGTAAATGCAACAGCCAATCTTGCCCTGGTAATGTGCCAGAAATAGTAAATTACTATGTCAGCCTGTCTTGTTTTATTTTTGTGTTCAAAATCTCCAATAAATATCTATCACAGGCACAGACGATGGCAACAATTTGTGCTGCTGAGCAGTGGTTTTGTAATAATGAGGGGGAGATGTTTAATTGTGATCCACCTGTCTATTGCTGCTTCAACACACGATGAGCTGGCTTTTCTAAACTGTCAGCTCCTCAGGAGGTAACATTCTTCAGCCCACACTTCGCTTATCACTTAGTAGCTTTTATTTATCCTTTGTGTTCTTTTTTTGGTGGGATCTGACTAGTTAGTGCAATTGAGTTATGCTCTAGCTAAAGGCACAACCAGTTCTGTCATGATAGGGAAGCCCACATATACTCCCACACAGGGTCTTCCTCAAAGAGAGAAAAGGAATACCATCTTCTTTGAAGCAGTGCTTTTATACAAAGGGGATCCCTTTGAGAGTTGCGATGCTTGACAATGATTTCTTTCTTACCACTACACATGTAAAGCTATTAGAGCATGATACGTTCATCCACATTTCTAAGGTATTTCACCCACACATTAAGACTGATGTCGTTTCTTTTTTCCCTTTCTTGTGCTTTGTTGTATATTTTTGACATTTCCAATTCTGAATCAGACTGCTTTTTTAATGCAGCGTAAGAGTGCAGCAGCATGGTTCTGACCTAATGGGTTATCTTGCAAAATGCAAACGCATCGGAAATGCATTCAATGTGTACCTTTGACCTGTGGTTCTGCATTATGTATTTTGCTCATTGCCACGTTGCAGGTAAAATGGCCATTTAAGAATTATGTGACAGTGAATTGGCGACCCAGATAATTGATTATTTGATAGAACAATTAGTTCAGCATTTAATGTTTTTTGAAGTGTTTTGTACCAAGCTTCGTTGAATTCTACATTAGCATAGAAAACTCTTGTACGAGCCAATCGCTGCAGTAATTGTCATGGTTAGATAAGTGTGTCAGATATCATATTTTGTATTCAATCATTTTGCCATTTCATGGAGACCAAATATTCATTGTGTGCATCACAAAGATCTAGTTTATTTCCTTAACTACATCTTAGTTTACTAAACACAAGGCCAAAACGGTGTGTCTCACCTCACAATGTTCTGCAGTGAATCATAAGAACCATTCTAGGTAATTAATATAAAGTATTTAATTGTGAAGTGTTTGCCAAGCTGATGCTATTGCGACAAAGTGAGGTAGAATTGCTTAGACTTAAACTATTTTCAGTTTATCATTCACCAGTCAGATCCACTCAGTCTAGCTCCACGAAACATTGTTATGATTCAAACAAGTTTACTAATAATGGGTAGGAAATAACTACAGATGCGGGTTTAAATCGAAGATAGGCACAAAATGCTGGAGTAACTCAGCGGGACAGGCAGCATCTCTGGAGAGAAGAAATGGGTGATGTTTCGGGTTGAGACCCTTCTTCAGTTTACTAATAAGTTCTATGTAAAGTCCTTCCAGCATTTTCTAATTTTATTTTACACTGCTTCAATTCACTGATAACTGCCTTTGCATACAATTTGGAAGATTCCACGTGCAGAATATTTTAAAAAAAGTTACAAAAACGGATGCAAAGACCTTTGGATGTAGAAAGATGCACCAAAGGATGGCAGACTTTAGTCCCATGGATAAATTGGTGAATTGCTCACCTGTTACGTAAAGAAAGAAACTGTTAAAAATAATTTAAAAAAATGCAAGGATCTAATGATCTAAGGATCTAATCAAGACTGAATGAAGTGTATGAGTTGCACATATAAGGAGATAGCACAGGCTTACTGGACTGAATGGCAAAATTCTGTGCTGTGAAGTTTCAATGATTCGATAAAATAGCTCACTCCACAACATGGTAATATGACCCCTGCCCAACACCATCGTCTGCGCTACATTGTACTGAACCTTTTGCATCTCACATTGTTTGTGAAGTCTTGCAATGGCCAACTGATATTATAGAGCACTAGTGAACACCCAAAGCTGGAATAACTCAGCGGGACAGGCAGCATCTCTGGAGAGATGGAATGGGTGATGTTTCGCGTCAAGACGTCTGAAGAAGGGTCTTGATCCCAAAATGTCACCTATTCCTTCTCTCCAGAGATGCTGCCTGTCCCGCTGAGTTACTCCAGCATCTGCAATTCCTGCCTACACATTAGGGAACACTCGTCAGACTGAAAACCAATTGGTGTATGTGACAATAAATGAACCTTTATGCAACTGCACTGTAAAATTATTGTTTACATATCTTACACATTCGGGTGCTGCCATTTTTGGCGGCATTATTCAAAATCCAAAGTCCTGTCGGCTTGTCTAGTAATTTTTGTGTCCCTTGGCTGCCTCCTGCATCGACGTTGATAGCACTCCTGTCTTACTGCCTCTCTCATGTCTTCCTTTCACTATTACAGTACATATTCTTGATGATCATTTTCTGATAACACCTTTATACACTAAACCTTTTACACAAAACTTAACGCGGGGACTAATAGTTCCAATCACTTAAATAATTATAATAACAGCTTTCCTTCCAGTTCGAGTTTTATTTTCAGGTGAACGTATGTCAAAATCCACCTGCTATCATGAGCAAAACACAAAATGCTGGAGGAACTCAGCGGGCCAGGCAGCATCTGGAGAAGGAGTGGACAGTTGATTTTTTTTTTAATTTCAAAATATACTTTATTCAAATGATGATAAATATATACAATACATTAACCATGCGGAAAATCCATCCGACATTTTCGGGGGCTGTGCAAATTGATGAATTTGTACAGCCTCCTACACAGGAGTGGACAGTTGATATTTTGCATCGGGTCCCCCTACACAGGAGTGGACAGTTGATATTTTGCATCGGGACCCTTCTTCAGACTGTGTCTCCTTCTGCAATCATGTTGGTGGGTTGCTACCCATACCTTGTTCACCTCACCTGAAGGTCCATGCGAGTCTCGCATGGCAGAAGTGTTTATGTTTGGTTTTCAAAACACTTGGAAATTTGCATCAAATTGCATCACTGTGCATAACTGTAATCTTCAACAGTGCAACACCATTTTTGGGGGAGTTGTCCAAATTAATTTCTAGTCTAAATTATAATGTTAGGGATTCCTGTGGTGTTTTTGGTACATTTTCACCATTTAGTTACACCTACAACTTTCCTGTTTGAATGTATTTGAACTCTCTCTCTGCATTGGCATTCTGCATAGTTCATTCCTTGTGCTTGCCAGGTGGTAATGGTATGCAGCACATGTATCTGCCTCTACTGAATGCTAACATTGTACCTTCCTTGGAAGACATGTCAACGGTGAATAATTCACTGCTCAATTCTACTTCCTTTTCCACTCGGCCATCTTGTTTCTCTTTACATTGTTCTCTTTGGTGTCAAAGACAAAATGTGATTAGAATCATTCTGTTTTGCACCAGTCCTTTGAGTACTAGTTTTGCATGGTTTGACATTTATAAGGAACATTTTCCAGTTGTGCTACATCTTCAAGGTCAATATATTTATCCCGTGAGAGTGACTTTAGAATGGACCAGAGATTTATGATTCAGCTTCTTTCAATGGGACATATTTAGAAGTTTCTGAAAGGGAAATATTCTAATGGTTCATCTAATCAATTTGTGTTTAGAAGTATTTGATAATGAAAATGGGGCAAGGTGGTGAAATGTTAGTTTTTGAAAACTGCATTTGTTCAACAAAACTGCAGCTGTCAGAGAAAGGAGAAACCTACACTTATATGGAACCTTTCAAGTCCTTAAAGAAGCATCATTTTCCAACGTGTGATCAGTGTTACACAGCAAAAGTCAACATCTATTTTGTACATGTTAATATTAGATAATCTGGCTTTATCGAGAGTAAAAACAAGGAACTGCAGATGCTGATTTACAACAAACTGACACAAAGTGCTGGAGTAACTCAGCGGGTCAGGCAGCCTCTCTGGAGATCATGGGTAGATGTTGTTTCATGTCTGACGGACCCTTCTTCAGATTGATGATAGGTCAGTTTGAAGAAGGGTCCTGACCCGAAACGTCACCTATCCACGTTCTTCAGACATATTATCTGATCTGCTGAGCGTTTCAGTGTTTTGGTGTTTTCTGGTTTGATGATGTTGGTTGTAAATAAAATACCAGAATGAACTGTTTTTTTAAAATTAATGCTATAAGAGGTCTTAACCTAAATGGGGTATCAGACCTTGGTTAAATGTCTAATTTGAAAGATGGCGTCTTCAACTGTGCAGCACTCCCTCAGAATTCCTCCGGAGTATGAGACTACATTGGAGCTACATGCGTACAGCCCAGTCAATAATATTCACCACTCTGCTTTCAGTCTTTGCATTGTGACAAATGCAGTATTCAGATAATCAATAAGTGAATTAATGTTCATAATCACTTTGCAATTTATTTACAATATGTGACTCCTTGTTTAGAAATTGCTGGAAATGATCAGTATAATTAGCAGGTAGACAAAAATGCTGGAGAAACGTCGCCTATTCCTTCTCTCCATAGATGCTGCCTCACCTGATGAGTTTCTCCACCATTTTTGTCTACCTTCGATTTTTCCTGCATCTGCAGTTCTTGCTTAAACAGTATAATTAGCAGGCATGGTTGCGTCTGTGAAGCGAGAAACAGAGTTAACATTTCAGGTCATTGACTTTTCTTTAGACATCATTAGGAATTTTTGTAATTTTACTGTTAGAAAAAACACAAAGGTTTCGCTTGTTTTGAATTCTTCATACATCAAGCATCAAAGCAGGGTGAAAGAAAGTATCCTTGAAATATTTTTTTTGAAAATCCATTTTACAAGAACACTTTAATATTACATTTATGCTGCTAAAGAAACTGTGCATTTTTCATAAATGTGACATGAAATAAATTCAGGGCAATAATGAAGATATACAGGATTGTTGATAATATATTTTAAAATGCAACTCAAAATGTATATAGCTTTGTAATCTCAAATTTTAAAATTGGAATAGCCTAATATTAGGATTTATTACAACCTGAGGCAACGGCAATTTAATTTGCCTGGGTTGGTCACATGACAAAAAATGAGTTTATTGCATAGATTCATTTCTAAAGGGCAATATTCTTATGATAATCAGTCAAAGAGAATAATAGGGCGTAATGGTATACTTTTTATATAGAAAACCACCTGATTTGCAAGATTTTTAAAGATTTTAGCCAAAATGTCTCACCGGCTCCCTGGCATTATTGATGATACTTGCTGGATATATTTTGAACAATAACTGATGGTAAAAAAGGAAGTATGTGTGGTTACTGTAAATCTACCCGATTGCCCTGAAAATTGTGGGATGTACACAGTCGGCATGCTTTTGGTGTCAATGGAAAAGGCTAATGTTTTGAAGGTAATCTTCCACAGTGGTGCAGATGATAGCGGGGCTGCCTCACAGTGCCAGAGACCCTGGTTCAACGCTGACTTCTGGTACTGTAGCATGGAGTTTGCAAGCTCTCCATAAGGTCACGTGGATTTTCTCCGGGCGCTCCTGTTCCCTCCCACATCCCAGAGACACGTGGATAGATAGGCTAAGTGGAATCAGGAAAATCCCCTAGTTTGTAGACAAGTCATCATTTTTTTTTAAAGTTTATGAAGGATTGGTGTAAATGCGTAGTTGACCAGTGAGCCAAAGGTCCTCTTTCAATGCTGTCTCTTTTTAATCCCCATACCTGTTCTGACCTTTCTGTCCTTGGCCTTCTCCATTGCCAAAGTGAAGCTGCATGCAAAACTAGGGTAGAGGCACCTCATATTACCCTTGGAGGCTTAAAACCTAATGGTATGAACATTTAATTCTCCAATTTTAAAGAATGCGCCACTACCCTCTCTCTCTTTCCTGTGTCCCTTCACCTTGGTGTGCATTCATTTCTTCCTCTATCTCCCACTCCTCCCAGTCACCCTATTCCATACTCTTCCTCCGTGCACTCATCTCATCCCTGAGTGACTCATTTCCCCTTTATTCCCCCTCTCAGCAATGATCTCATTAAATTGTGGATAGACACAAAAAGCTGGAGTATCTCAGCGGGACAGGTGGCATCTCTAGACAGGAGGAATGGGTGACGTTTTGGGTCAAGACCCTTCTTCAGACTGATGTAAGGGGAGAGGGAGATACATAGATAAGGAAGTGTAAGGTGTGAAAATAGGACAAAGGGAATGAAGTTCAAAGGAAATGTAGACTAGATCATTGTTAGCTGGGAGAAGATAACACCAACAAAAGAAAACAGACAAAATGTAGTCAGAGACAGTAATATTGGTCAGTGAACAGGGAGGGGGAGAGATAGAGAGAGAGGAAAAGCAAGGATTACTTGAAGTTAGAGAAGTCAATGTTCATACTGCTGGGGTGTAAGCTGCCCAAATGAAATATGAGGTGCTTTTCCTCCAATTTGCGCTAGCCTCACTCTGACAATAGAGGAGGCCCAGGACAGAAAGGTCAGTGTGGGAATGGGAGGGGGAGTTAGAGTGTTTAGCAGATCAGATAGATTTAGGCGGAATGAGCGGAGATGTTCAACGAAACGATCGCTGAGCCTGCACTTGGTCACATCGATATATAGGAATCCACATATGGAACAGTAGATATAGTAGATGAGGTTGGAGGAAGTGCAAGTGAACCTCTGCCTCACCAAAAAAGACTGTCGGAGTCATTGGACGGAGTCAAGGGGGGAGGTATAGACACCTTTGAATACACAGGCTGGGGGGTTGAGAAGGGATACTAAGCAGCCTACCCTGCTTCTAATTTGTAGCCATTTGTTTGTATGTTCTTTTGCTATGTGTTCGAAGAAGGTGGTCTACCTCCACCTTTACAAAGAAAGTAAGAGATGTGCACTGTTCACCTCCACATTCTGAGAATGAGAAGATTAAATACTTGATTGCTTTTGTCACTCGTGTTTGGAACTGCCCCATTCACAATAAATTCATTGACTATTTCTGAATTCAAAATGTATTTATTGCTACAGGTGGATATTTGAAGGTTTTAGCCTCAACTAGTATCACAAATGAAAAATGCTTATGTCTCTGAACTTCTAACCATAAATCCAACAAAAGAACTGAAAGTTAGTTTCAGAGCAGAGAGTAAGCCTCCAAATCACTTAATAGAATCAAAATCAGACTGCATTTCCTCTCGTGAAACAAAGGTATAAAACATATTGCAGACAAGCAATTCGGCAGTAATAAGCTGTAGAACAGAGACTGAATGTAACATGAGAAGATGTTAAGGGAGACATGTTGAATTAGAGTTATCAGTGGGAAGCTCTGTGCCGTGATAATGGAAAGTTGCACCAATGTACAACAATAGCCATTTTAATTATCTTGTAGCACCATAAAATCTATCACTATCACAATTATAATTACATCAATGACCATTTAACTGTGAAAATGTCAAATTAGCTCATTAGGACTACTCAATCATAACCGAGGATAATCTTTAGTATCCATAAACCTCAGAAAAACAAAACAAAGAATGATTTCAGTGTCAACTATATTTCACTTGAGACTTGACCTCAAGTATAGGATGACGTGGCAGCAGGTAACTTGCAGTGTTGAGTTCAGAGAACAAGATGAATGTTACATTTAGAGAATTAAATCTTTAGATTTGTAGGATCATCATTTGCAAACATTATGATACATGAAGCTCCAGGGAGAATTGCCTATGTGTCCATTTTGTGAATAATGCTGAGTATTTTTTCAGTGACAACATCTTTATGCATTTCTGAAGGCAAGCTTTTCCACACCCTTATGAATATTTTGTTCTCATCAGTGCCTTAGCCGAAACAATTAACATGATTACAATGGGAAAGGGCTGACATTCTGCAATTTTGAACATGTAAGACTGTGCAAGATATATTTATTTTACAGTTGTTTAATTACATCTATGAAGATGGATCTCGAGTGGGGGCGCCATCGAGTATGGCTGCCCTGCCTGCAGCTGTTTGTCCTTTCATTCTTTTTTTTATTTTTAGCGTGTTAAAAGTTTTTGTTTTGGAGGTCTAGTCTTTTTATGTGGGGGGTGGGGGTAAGGGGGAAACTGTATTTCTCAGTTCCCACCTGGTCGGAGATGCGGCTTTCCTCAGAGCCGCAGCTTCGCCCCTTCCACGCGGCCTACCAACGGGACTGGAGCGGCGTTTCCTGCCGGGACCGGCCAGAACCTCAGCTTCGGCGGCGGCACAGCGCTGAAGCACCATCGCGGAGCGGGCGATGCCTTACCCGGGTCGCTGTGTGGTAAGCTCCGGAGTGCTGAGACCGCCAACTCTAACATCGCGGAGCTGTGGTTGCGGAGCGTCCAGCTGCAGGTGGCGCTGGGTTTAATTACCGCGGGCCTGGGATCTCTCGCCGAGATCACCAGTGTTGGAGTTCCGACCAGCGCAGCCTGTGGACTTCAGGAGCCGCAGTCTACGGGGAGGAAACAGACGTTCCAGACACTCGAAGCCACTGAGAGTGTTCTCCCGACGCCGGAGCTCCATCATCCGGCGAGAGGGTCTGAAACATCAGGCCGCCGTCGCGGAGGCCTCAATAGGCCCGACCATGGCTGAACAAGAGGAAGAGGACTGGACTTTGTTGCCTTCCCTCACAGTGGGAACCATTGTGGGGGGATGTTTTTATGTTTAATGTTAAATTCTTTAATGTTGTGTATTATTTTTATTGGTGTGCTGCAATGGCAAGTCAAATTTCACTGCACCAACTGGTGTACGTGACAATAAATGTCCTTTGTCCTTTGGAATCAAGTGGTATACAGAATATAGAATAAGTGGTATAAAGTAACAGAATCAAAACATGCCACTACTTGAACAATTAGTGTGTGATTTATTTAGTCAGAACATAACAGTCCATAAGTGATAAGATCAGAATTAGGCCATTCGGCCCATCAAGTCTACATCGCCATTCAATCATGGCTGATCTATCTCTCCCTCCTAACCCCATTCTCCTGCCTTCTCCCCATAACCCCTGACACCCACACTAAGTGCAGCATAAGAACGGGCCATTTGGCCCAAAATGTCTGTGCGGAGCATGAGGCCAAGACCATCTCTTATCTACCTGCACATAATCCATATTCCTCCATTCCCCGCAAATCCATATGCCTATCTAAAAATCTCCTAAATGCCACTATTGTATCTACCTCAACCACCCCAGCAGCACGTTCCAGGCACTCACCACCCATTGTATAAAGCATTTGCCCCACATATCTCCTTTCAGAAAATGAATAATTACTTGGATTATTAATATTCCAAAAAAGAAAACTCTATGATTGTACATGGAGTCCCGTGCAAAGATTTGGAAAACAAATTTATCTGCTTTGCTTTCTCCTTCCACAAACTGTAGTATATTTGTTGTATACAACTGTTGTATATTTATGAGATGTCTTAAACTAAATCCCAATATCAAGCTGCGCTTTGTATGCGATTAGTTACTGCGTGTTTCAATTGAAGTCACTGATAGCCCCATTTTACAGTGGTTTTCCAAAACGACTTTCAATGCTTGTGGTTTTCTTATTGAGCAGGCACAAGGAGATGATTTTGCTTTCAGAAGCCGATTCCTGATAGCTATTTTCATTTTCACCACCCCCAGCTACCTATTTTGGCCCTGTTATTTATTTACTAGCTGCTGTACATCAGGTTAAGCCTGCTGGATGTATTCTTGATGGAAGCTGAGGGCTAATTCTTCATAATTCTGTGCTCCGAGTGCTTAAGGTTCAGATGGAATGGATGTAAGCGATGATTTTAATTTTATTTTGTGAAATGGCCATGAGCTAATTTAAGTAAAAGCCAGGGGTCAAGGAAAGAGCATTCATGTCGCGGCCTTGTTTCCACTAATCTTTCCACCACTACGCACAGGAAGCACAAGAAGCGCAAGACGCCATCGTATGCAGATGCCGAGAAGTGTGTTCAGCTCTGGCTGAACAATTTCTAATCTTGTGATATGGATTCAATAAGAAGAAGTAAAAGACAAACAAACAGCTGAGGAATTCAGCGGGTCAAGCAGCGTCTGTGGAAGGAAATAGATAGACGCCATTTTGAGTTGGGATCCATCTTCACACTGATGAAGTAGAGGGGAGGAAGCTGGGAAAAAAAGATGAGGGGAAGGGTGAGGGGCAAGAGCTGGGTGGATCCAGGTAAGGAAGGCTAGATTGGCAGATGCATCAGGTAGAGATGAAGGTGGAGAGAGAAACCAAGGGTGGAAGTAATATGTGGAGAAGTCAAATGGGTGGAGATGCTGGTGAAATTAAAATGTAGGTGGGGAATGATAGATGGAACCAGGGGGAGGGATGATGGGTGGAAGGGAAGAAGAAAAGTGGGGGACTCGGAGTAGGGAGAGGGTGGGTGTTGAACAGATGGGGTGGAAAGGAATTGGGTGCGTGGCACAGGGAGAGTGGAAGGAATGGAGAGTGGATGGAGAGGGGAAGATGAGTAGATGAGAAGGAACGGTGGGGGAAGTTAACCTAAAATTGGAAAAGTCAATATACATACCATTGTGGTGCAGGCAACTCAAACAGAATATGAGATGTTGTGCTTCCAATTTGTGTGTGGAAGAGGACAAACTGGCTGGTGTGAGAATGGGAAGGGGAGTTAAAATAGGTTGCAATAGAAAGCTCCAGCTGACCCTGGTGGATAGAGTTTAAGTTAGGTTCAATTCCGAACAGTTCCATTATAGCTGGGAAAGGTTAGAGATAAAAAAAGCTTAAAATGGAGGGAAAGGGAGGAGATGAGGAGAGAATGCACGGGAAGGTTTATGACGGGCACCATGTGCGAGGTGGAAAATATAGTTATTAAACCACCTTTATTCCAATGGTCTCCTGGGTAATCTCGCACTTTATATGTTTTTTTTAATTGAGTTCATCCTTCCATATCCTCCTTAACTGTAGTTTCCTCTAAAACCTAGACTCAGCAATTTTCTCTTCAATATGACGCATCTCTCTAATGTTGGTATATATGCGGGATAGTTTTCTAAACCAACATGTAGAGGAACCAACGAGAGAGCAGGCTATTCTAGGCTGGGTATTGAGTTATGAGGAATGTTAGTTAGCAGTCTTGTTGTGCGTGGCCCCTTGGGCAAGAGTGACCATAATATGGTTGAGTTCTTCATTAGGATGGAGAGTGACATTATTAATTCAGAAACGGTTCTAAAACAGAAAGGGTTCTGAACTTAAAGAAAGGTAACTTTGAGGGTGTGAGACGTGAATTGGCCAAGATAGACTGGCAATTGATTCTTAAAGGGTTGACAGTGGATATGCAATGGAAGGCATTTAAAGACTACATGGATGAACTACAACAATTGTCATCCCAGTTTGGCAAAAGAATAAATCAGGGAAGGTAGTGTATCTGTGGATAACAAGGGAAATCCGGGAGAGTATCAAAACAAAAGATGAAGCATACAAATTAGCCAGAAAAAGCAGCCTACCAGAGGACTGGGAGAAATTCAGTCCAGCAGAAGAGGACAAAGGGCTTAATTAGGAAAGGGAAAATAGATTATGAAAGAAAACTGGCGGGGAACATAAAAACTAACTGCAAAAATGTTATAGATATGTGAAGAGAAAAAGATTAGTTAAAACAAATGTAGGTCCCTTGCAGTCAGAAACAGGTGAATTGATCATGGGGAACAAGGACATGGCTGACCAATTGAATAACTACTTTGTTCTGTCTTCACAAAGGAAGACATAAATAATCTGTCGGAAATAGCAGGGGACCAAGGATCAAATGAGATGGAGGAACTGAGTGAAATCCAGGTTAGTTGGGAAGTGGTGTTAGGTAAATTGAATGGATTAAAGGCCGATAAATCCCCAGGGCCAGATAGGCTACATCCCAGGGTACTTAAGGAAGTAGCCCCAGAAATAGTGGATGCATTAGTGATAATTTTCCAAAACTCTTTAGATTCTGGAGTAGTTCCTTAGGATTGGAGAGTAGCTAATGTAACCCCAATTTTTAAAAAGGGAGGGAGATAGAAAACAGGGAATTACAGGCCAGTTAGTCTAACATAGATAGTGGGGAAAATGCTAGAGTCAGTTATTAAAGATGGGATAGCAGGACATTTGGAAAGTGGTGAAATCATTGGACAAAGTCAGCATGGATATGTGAAAGGTAAATCATGTCTAACGAATCTTGCAGAATTTTTCGAGGATGTAACTAGTAGAGTGGATAAGGGAGAACCAGTGGATGTGTTATATCCGGACTTTCAGAAGGCTTTCGACAAGATCCCACATAAGAGATTAGTATGCAAACTTAAAGCACACGGTATTGGGGGTTCAGTATTGATGTGGATAGAGAACTGGCTGGCAGACAGGAAGCAAAGAGTAGGAGTAAACGGGTCGTTTTCAGAATGGCAAGCAGTGACTAGTGGGGTGCCGCAAGGCTCAGTGCTGGGACCCCAGCTATTTTCAATGATTTGGACGAGGGAATTGAATGCAACATCTCCAAGTTTGCGGATGACACAAAGCTGGAGGGCAGTGTTAGCTGTGAGGAGGATGCTAGGAGGCTGCAAGGTGATTTGGATAGGTTGGGTAGTGGGCAAATGCATGGCAGATGCAGTATAATGTGGATAAATGTGAGGTTATCCACTTTGGTGGCAAGAACAGGAAAGTAGACTATTATCTGGATGGTAGGAAAAGGGGAGATGCAACGAGATCTAGGTGTCATGGTACACCAGTCATTGAAAGTAGGCATGCAGGTGCAGCAGGCAGTGAAGAAAGCGAATGGTATGTTAGCATTCATAGCAAAGGATTTGAGTGTAGGAGCAGGGATGTTCTACTGCAGTTGTGCAGGGCCTTGGTGAGACTACACCTGGAGTATTGTGTACAGTTTGGGTCTCCTAATCTGAGGAAAGACATTCTTGTCATAGAGGGAGTATAGAGAAGGTTCACCAGACTGATTGCTGGGATGGCAGGACTTTCATATGAAGAAAGACTGGATAGACCCGGCTTGTACTCGCTAGAATTTAGAAGATTAAGGGGGGATCTTATAGAAACTTACAAAATTCTTAAGGGGTTGGACAGGCTAGATGCAGGAAGATTGTTCCCGATGTTGGGAAGTCCAGAACAAGGGGTTACTGTTTAAGGATAAGGGGGAAGTCTTTTAGGACCAAGATGAGAAAAACATTTTTCACACAGTGGTGAATCTGTGGAATTCTCTGCCATAGAAGGTAGTTGAGGCCAGTTCATTGGCTATATTTAAGAGGGAGTTGGATGTGGCCCTTGTGGCTAAAGGTATCAGGGGGTATGGAGAGAAGGCAGGATACCGAGTTTGATGATCAGCCATGATCATATTGAATGGCGGTGCAGGCTCGAAGGGCCTACACCTGCACCCTATTTTCTATGTTTCTATGTTTCTAAAGATGTTTCTTAAGTCCTACTTATTTCCTGTCCTAACATTGTTTGCATAAGACTATAAGACTCAGGAGCAGAATTAGGGCATTTGGCCCATCAAGTCTTGCCTTTCGATCATGGCAGATTTATTTTTCCCTCTCAATTCCATTCTCCTGCCTTCTCCCCATAACCCTCGACACCCCTTACTAATCAAGAGTCTGTTAATCTCCACCTTATAAATACCCAATAATGGCCTCCATGGCCATCTGTGGCAATCACCCTCTGGCTAAAGAAATTCCTCGTCATCCCCTTTCAAGAGGTACATCCCTTTATTCTGAGGCTGTCTGGTCCTAGACTCTCTTACAACTGTAAACATCCTCTCCATATTCACTCTACCTAGGCTTTTCATTATTTGGTACATTTAATGAGATCACCCCTCAACCTTCTAAACTCCGTTAAGTACTGACCCAGAGCCATTAAATGTTCCTTGTGCATTAACCCAATCATCTTCAGGATCATTCTTGTAAACCTCCTCTGGATCCTCTCCAATGCCACCACATCCTCAGATTTATGGGGCCTGAAACTGCTCACAATATTGCAAATGTAGCCTGACCAGTGCCTTATAATGCCTCAACATTACATCCTTGCTTTTATATTCTAGTGCTCTCAAAATGAATGGTAACATTGCATTTGCCTTCCTTACTACCGACTCAACCATTTGGGAATCCTGCACCAGCACTCCCAAGTGCCGTTGCACCTCCGATTTCTGAATTCTCTCTCACAATTAGAGAATAGTCTATGTCTTTGTTCCTTCAAGTGCATGATGGCCATACACTTTGCTGTGCCGTATTCCGTCTGCACTTTTTTTGCCACACTCTACCAACCTGTCCAAGTCCTTCTGCAAACTTCCTGCTTCCTCAACACTACCTGCCCCTCCACCTATCTTCGTATCATCTGCTGACTTGGGCCACAAAGCCATCAATTACCCCATCCAGATCTTTACCACATAACGTGAAAAGTAGTGGTCGAACACTGACCCCTGCGGAACACCACTTGTCACTGGCAGCCAAACAGAAAAGGCCTCCTTTATTCCCACTTTTTGCCTTCAGCCAGTCAGCCAGTCTTGTATCTGTGCTAGTACCCTGCCTCGAATACCTTGGGCTCCTATCTTGTTTGGCAGCCTCACGTGCGACACCTTTTCAAAGGCCATCTGAAAATCCAAGTAAACAACACCCACTGACTCTCCTTTGTCTATCCTGCTCGTTAGTTCCTCAAAGAATTCCAAGCAAATTTGCCAAGCAAGCAATTCCAAGCAAATTTGCCAGGGCGGTACGGTGGCACAGCGGTAGAGTTGCTGCCTTACAGCGCTTGCAACGCCAGAGACCCGGGTTCAATCCCGACAATGGGTGCAGTCTGTACGTTCTCCCCGTAACCTGCATGGGTTTTTTCCCAGATCTTTGGATTCCTCCCACACTCCAAAGTCGTACAGCTATGTAGGTTAATTGGCTTGGTATACGTGTAAATTGTCCCTAGTGTGTGTAGGATAGTGTTAATGTGCGGGGATCGCTGATCAGTGCGGACCCGGTGTGCCGAAGGGCCTGTTTCAGTGCTGTATCTCTAAAGTAAACTAAGATCTCCCCTTAACAAAACCATGCTGACGTCAGCCTATTTTATCATGTGGTTTCAAGTTCCCCCACCCTCATCCTAAATAATAGACTCTGAAGTCGCGACTACCTGTAACTTCCTTTCTTTTGGCGTGCTCCCTTCTGTATCAGTGTAATTACATTTACAACTTTCCAGATTTCTGGAACCATTCCATTTGCAACTTTCCAGATTTCTGGAACCATTAGAGATAATATATATAAGCATCTGGATAAAGAGATAATATATATAAGCATCTGGATAAACAGGGTCTGATCAGGAACAGTCAACATGGATTTGTGCCTGGAAGGTCATGTTTGACAAACCTTCTTGAATTTTTTGAAGCGGTAACTAGGGAAATTGATGAGGGTAAAGCAGTGGATGTTGTCTATATGGATTTCAGTAAGGCCTTTGACAAGGTTCCCCATGGAAGGTTGGTTAAGAAGGTTCAATCTTTGGGTGTTAATGGCAGAGTAGCAAGATGGATTCAACAGTGGCTGAATGGGAGATGTCAGAGAGTAATGGCGGATGGCTGTTTGTCAGGTTGGAAGCCGGTGACCAATGGGGTGCCTCAGGGATCTGTGTTGGGTCCACTGTTGTTTGTCATGTACATCAATGATCTGGATGATGGGGTGGAAAATTGGATAAGTAAGTATGCAGATGATACTAAGATAGGTGGTGTTGTGGATAATGAAGTAGATTTTCAAAGTCTACAGAGAGATTTGGGCCATTTGGAAAAGTGGGCTGAAAGATGGCAGATGGAGTTTAATGCTGTTAAGTGTGAAGTGCTACATCTTGGCAGGACAAATCAAAATAGGACGTACATGGTAAATGGTAGGGAATTGAGGAATGCTGTGGAACAGAGGGATCTAGGGATAACTGTGCATAGTTCCCTGAAGGTGGAATCGCTTGTAGATAGGCTTTATAAATCAGAGCATTGAAAATAGGAGTAGGGAAGTAATGTTAAAATTGTACAAGGCATTGGTAAAACCAATTCTGGAGTATGGTGTACAATTTTGGTCGCCTAATTATAGGAAGGATGTCAACAAAATAGAGAGAGTACAGAGGAGACTTACTAGAATGTTGCCAGGGTTCCAGCAACTAATGTTACAGAAAAAGGTTGAACAAGTTAGGTCTTTATTTTTTGGAGCGCAGAATGTTAAGGGGGGACTTGATTGAGGTCTTTAAAATGATGAAAGGGATAGACAGAGTTTACGTGGATAAGCTTTTCCCATTGAGGGTAGGGAAGATTCAAACAAGAGGGCATGACATGAGAATTAAGGGACAGAAGTTTAGGGGTAACGTGAGGGGGAACCTCTTTACTCAGAGGGTGGTGGCTGTGTGGAATGAGCTTCCAGCAGAAGTGGTGGAGGCAGGATCGATTTTAACATTTAAAAGTAAAGTGGATAGGTATATGGACGTGAAGGGAATGGAGGGGTATGGTCTGAGTGCAGGTAGATGGGACTAGGGGAAACCAAATGGTCGGCACGGACTGGAAGGGCCGAGAGGGCCTGTTTCCGTGCTGTAATTGTTATATGGTTATATGTTATATGGTTATATTCCCGACTCTAGTAATTCTTGAAAGATCACTATTAATACCTCTGCAGTCTCTCCAAAGTTCCTGCAAAGTTTCATCCTGGTTTACTTTGCTGTCAAATGTTATTTGATTATGCTTCGGTGAAGCTTGTTTCGGTGACTTGCAGCATGTTTTAGGAGACATGAGAATCCATGTGGTCATGGGGAGAACATATAAACTCTGTACAGACAGCACCTGTGGTCAGGATCGAACCTGGGTCGCTGGTGCTGTAAGGCAGAACTCTCCCGCTGCGTAACCGTGCCGCCTGCTCACCGGGTTGCCTGCCGAGGAAGCAATTGCCGAGGAAGCCTGTCGATGAAGTGCGGTTTAAACAAATTAAGAAAAGTCATTAAAATGTCTGTTCTTCTTGAGGCTCAACCGGTTTAGTATTTGTAATTGGGATTAAGACATGCAGTGTCTTGGCTGGAAGGAATTTCAGAGAATGATGAATCACCACAAAAACTGATTAGCGTTAAATTTAATTTTGTATAATAGTGAAAAATAATCAGTTATCATTGATACATCACATCACTGAATTCTGATAGAATTTGTTGCCTATGCCATAATCTTAGGGCGGCAAGCTGGTGCAGCGGTAAAGTTGCTGCCTTTCACCGCTTACAGCGCCATAGACCTGAGTTCGATCCCGACTACAGGTGTTGTTTGTACGGAGTTTATACAGTCTTTCGTGACCCGACATCTTCAGTTTTCCTCCCACACTCCAAAAGCATACAGATTTGTAGGTTAATTGGCTTGGTATAATTGTAAATTGTCTCTAGTGTGTAGGATAGTGTTAGGGGCCTGTCCCATTTGGCCGTCATTTGCGCGTCACACAAATGGCGCGCAATGATTTTGCACATCACGAAGTCCTGGGACGTTGCGCGCGACCGCGCATCTCTGCCTATGTCACCACGCACCATGCGCGCGTAATGTGCACCATGTGTGCGTAATGCACACCATGCGCGCCTCACGTCCATGTCACGACGCGCGCGTCATGCGTCGTGACGCGTAAATGATGTCGCGTAAATTACGCGCAAATGACAGCCGTGGGACAGGCCCTTTAGTGTGCGGGGATCGTTGGTTGGTGCAGGCTCGGTGGGCCGAATGGCCTGTTTCCGCGATGTATCTCTAAACTAAACTAATCTTCCAATGTTTACAATCTTCCACCCTGAAGAAGTAAATTTGTGGACTTTGAATTTTGATATATGAATCATCACTCAACGTGGGTGAGGTACCGGAAGATTGGAGGATGGTTAATGTCGAGGCTCTATTTAAGATGATCTGCAAAGAAAATTCTGGGAACTGTAGACCGGTGAACCTAACATCTGTTGCTACTGGAAAGGATTCTGAGAGATATGACATACATGCATTTGGAAAGACAGTGAATGATTCAAGATAGTCAGCAAAGTTTGGTGTGTGGGAGATCATGACTTCAATTCCCTTCTCTCTACTTTCAGTCTGAAGAAAGATTCCGACCCGAAACGTCACCCAACTGTTTTCTCCAGAGATGCTGTCTGACCCGCTGAGTTACTCCAGCACTTTGTGTCTATCATGACTGACAAATTTGGTTGAGTTTTTTGAAGAAGTAACTAAGGATGTTAATGAGGGCAGGGGCCTAGACAGTCTGTATGCCCTTCAGCAGCGCCTTTAATAAGGCCCTACATGGAAGGCTGCTCTGGATGATAAGATTGCATGGGATCCAGGGAGTACATAGATCCCTAAAGGTGACGCCATAGATAGATAGGGTGGTCATGAAGGCTTTTGGCAGGCTGGCCTTCATAAGTGAGGAAACTGAGTATAGAAATGTTAATGTTGGTGAAGCCATACTTTGAGTACTGTGTTCAGTTTTGGTCACCCTGCTATTGGAAAGATGCCATTAAGCTGGAAAGAGTGCCGAGAAGATTTATGAGGATGTTGGACATGAGGGCCTGAGCTGTAGGGAGAGATTGAGAAGGCTAGGAGTTTATTCCTTGGATGCAGGATGCTGAGGGGTGATCTTATAATATCGAGGCGTATAAAAGCATGAGGGGAATAGATCAGGTGAATGCACATAGTTGAGCAATCAAACAATAAAGGGCATAGGTTTAAGGTGAGAGGGCAGAGGTTTAACAGGGACCCGAGGGACAACGTTTCACACAGTAGGGTGGTGGACATATGGAATGAGCTGCCAGAGGCAGTAGTTGAGACAGGTACAATAACTGCATTTGAAAGACATTGGACAGGTACATAGACAGGAAATGGTGAGCCGAATGGCCAGTTTTCGTGCTATAGGACTTTATGACTAACACTATCGTGTAAAAGACCTAATTTCTCAAATCAGATTTTGTTTTATTTCTGGGATTTTTAATGACGAATTTACTTTTTTATTTGCTTGTGGAAAGATAAATACACTCATGTAACCTGTGTCATTTAGAAATAGCTTTTAATTAGTTTTAAGCATGTGGCTGATACTATTGAAGCCACTTTTTATTGCTGATCTCTGGTTGCCCTGAGAAGGTGTGTGGTGGACACTGTCTTTGAACTATTCGATGTGAAGTTATTGCCACAATATTAATAATTATAACATAATAATTTTTAGGATTTGAATTTAGAGATGGTGAAGAAATAGGAATTATATCATAGATTATGATGTCCCCTTTCTTCCCACTCTTTCTCTTTTGCCAGTCAGCCAATCTTCTATCCATGCTAGTACCTTGCCTCTAATACCATGGGTTCCTATCTTGTCTAGCAGTTTCACATTCGCATGTTATCATAACCATGCCTTGCTCCCTTCTTAAACAGTGGAGTTAAGGGCCTGCCCCACTTTCCCGATTCATTCACAAATCTCCTGAGTTATTCAAGGATTCTCCCGAGTTTCCCCCTTGATTCAAACTCGCAGAATTTTCGTAACGAGTCCGTAGGAGGCCGTAGGATTCCATGGATATATCAAAGCGGCTCGTTATGCCAGCTGTTGGTACTCGGGGCTACTTTTTTAGTCGTGAACATTTTTTATCAGGCTGGAAAAAAACGTCCAGACTTACCTGACTTACCTGATGCCCCGAGTACCTACGGCTGGCATAACGAGCCGCTATGATATATCCATGGAACATGCATTACGAACATTCTGCGAGTTTGAATCAAGGGGAAAACTTGGGAGAACTTGTGAATAACTCGGGAAAGTGGGACAGGGGCTTTACATATGTGATTCTCCAGTCCTCAGGAACCATTCCTGTCTATAGTGATTCTTGAAAGATCACTAGAAATGCCTCCACAGCTCTACATTTCTACAGCTTTACAATCTCTGAACCAATCTAATTCAGATCTCTGGGATGTAGTCATTCATTAAAACAATGAAGGACCCTGAATGGGGGGGATCACTGTAAAGAACAAAGGTGAACTGGCGTGGGAGGGGGAATTTGTAACTTTGTAAGCGCCCTTTATGGGCGACTATTTGCATACCTTGGCAAAGTATGCAAGCAAAGAATTTCACTGTGAGTTGTCACATGTGACAATAAAGCATTCAATTCAATTAAATTCAATCTTGTCTAGGTGACTTATCCACCTGCAGACCTTTCAGCTTCACAAGCACCTTCTCCTTAGTAATAGTGACTGCACTCACTTCTGCCCCCTGACTCTCTTGAATTTCTGACGGTGCATTATTGCATGGGAAGACTGACGCAATAAACTCATTCAGGTTATTACTTATTCAAGTCCCAGTCAGTAAGGTGGGTGGTTATGAGATGAAACGCAAGAAGGGCTGGTCATAACAGGATATTGTGGTTTTGTTCATCTGCCTGGCAAACGACATAGTGCATTGATGCCAAGTGGTAGAGCTCTTCCCTCGTCAATACCTGAAACTGTAAGCATTGAATCTATCACAAAACTCACAAGTTCACAAGTTATAGTAGAATTAGGCCATTCGGCCCATCGAGTCTACTCCACCATTCAAACATGGCTGATCTCTGCCTCCTAAACCCATTTCCCACCTTCTCCCCATTACCCTTGACACCCCGTTCTAATCAAGAATCTGTCTATCTCTGCCTTAAAAATATCCACTGACTTGGCCTCCGTGGCCCTCTGTGGCAATGAGTTCCACTGATTAACTACCCTCTGACAGGGCCGGCTTTAGGAGGTGCGGGGCCCAATTTTGGTGAGCCCCAGGTTCCCAGCCAAGGTCTGGAGAATCATAGAAATACAAATAAAGTCTATTATAGACTTTATATCGCTATAGTAGAATGGAAAGTAATCAAAATGTGTGCATAAAAAGTGCCTGCGAGTTAATGGACCAAACAGATCTAAGCACCATTTTAATATAAAATTGTATACATGTAAGCCTACAAGTAACAAACAAAATATGTAGATCACCTCTGAATAGTACATAGTTACAATACCACTTGTTTTAATGACTGTGAAATTTAACAAAAAAGCAATTTAATTAACTAGATCCTGGAAAACCAATAACTATTGGTGAAAAACCAGTCCAGACATTATATTTTGGGCTTCAGCCCCATCCTATACCCTTTCGAGCTTTGATTACTGCAGACCTTTTTGAGTGGAAGACTTGCTATAAAACCACAGATTTTACAATTTAACTACTTGGTTTCCCTCCCAAGTTGACTCTCTCCAACTTTCCCCATGAGAGCTCGCTTAAACCAAATATAAAAAAATTACATTTGGCCACGTCTCTCCAAAAACTTGTAAACCCAAATCCAGACATATATTGAAAGTTGAGTGGTGTTTTCCACACATATATATGGTGTCTATACTCAACACATCATTGCAACATAATATGTTGCTCAGTTTCAACTGTCTGGTGCCCTCCCATCCTGTGAAATTATTTATTAAAAATATATCTTTTTTAAATTTCAGAAAAAAATAATCAGAATTTAAGTGCATTGTTGGAAACAAATTATATTTTTTGGATTTCTATCAACATTCATAAATTATAAATGAGTCATATTATTATTGCCTTTTATTATGAGAAAGTTATCTTTCTTGCCTTTTTCTCCGCAAAATCTTTTAGAATTTTGTCTAAGTTTAAACTTCTGCTAATTTCAGATTCAACGGACATAATTGCCAAACTGTTCAAACGTTCTTGCTGAATTGATGATCTCAATTAAGTTTTGACCAGTTTCAGCTTGGAAAAACTCATTTCTCCAGATGCCACAGTCACTGGGATTGTCAAGAAAATCCGAAGAGCAAAAAATAAATTTGGAAATGCGTTAGACCTGTTGTTGCAAGCAAGGAATTCAAGCATTTTCATGGGGTTTCGAATCTCTGATGGCAGAATTGGCTTTAGTGCCTCTATTTCCTCACAAAGCATGTATCCATCTATATCAGCCAGTTTTGTGGTGTAAACTTGATCTTTTTCCTGTCCCAGCTTGACCTCTGTCAATGCCACTTCCAGATCTGCTGCACATTTTCTTATGGTGTCCTTGGACAGGTCCTGAAAATTGCACAAGAATCCAAATAAATGTTGATACTTTTTCAGTTGTTCAAACCGTGACTCAAATGTTTGCAGTGCTTTATCTACCACTCTACCACTTGATAAAACATTGCACTCTGAAGGCTGTTTTTGGATCTGGCAAAGGTTCATCTGCAGATTCATAATCAAATAACCCTAAACAAGACTTTGATTGTCTTGCATAATTTCTTCAGACTGGCTTCCTTCGGTGTCATCATCTTCACTGTGTTGTGGCTCTACTTGCTCTTCTGCATTTTCTGAGATAGTTTTGCTGAAATACTTATCTCATGCACCTTTCTCCTTTTCTGCTTCGGCCTTCTTTGCCTTGGCTACACCCCTCTTCTTACTGCCACTCAAATATGTTCTGCCGATGTCCCTTAGTCTTTTACCCATATTTACAGAAACCACAGAAATCTCTGTAGAACCTGCAATGTGGTGTTACATATATATTGCAATGTGTTGTTGTGTGTACTGGACGAGCCGAGAGTAGATTACTCTTCTAGCGCGGGGCCCAATTGGGAGCAATTGGTCCAATTGGTTTAAGGCCGGCCCTGCTCTCACCAATTATTATCTGTTGATCAGCTAAAGGTTGATCACCAGAGATCACATATTTAGGATGACTGGCAGAAGCATTAGATGGGTAAAGGAAATATTTTATAGTGCAGAATCCTGCTTGTGAGGATAATGGAAGCAGATTCAAGAATAACTTTCACAAGGAAGTCAGGCAAGGAGAATGTTTAAGGGCTGTAGGAAAGAGAATGAAATAGGAATGATTGAACAGTTTTATTGAAGAGTTGGCACGGGCATGATGGGCCTTCTTCAGTACTATAAGGGCATACTTCTATGAGCATATTGCAGATAAGAACATTTACCCTTTATTTAATAAAGCAAGCTGTAATAAGTGACTATAGGTGTGCAGGAAGGAACTGTAGAGACCGGCTTACACCGAAGATAGACATAAAATACTGGAGTAACTCAGCGGGTCAGGCAGCATCTCTGGAGAAAAGGAATAGGTGATGTTTCAAGTTGAGACCCTTCTCCAGACCCTGACTATAGGTGCCTGGTGATACATATTCTTGTGGGTAATGTAACATTATATTATTGAGGACACAGGGAACTGCAAATGCCAGAATCATGAGCAAAACACAAACTGCTGGACTATTTCAGCAGTTCAGGAACCATCTCCATAGGGAATGGAAAAGGATCCCACCCCTAAACGTCGCCCCAGTCTGAACAAGGGTCCTGACCCGAAATGTCACCTATCCATTCCCTCCAGAGCTACTGCCTGGCCCGCTGAGTTACTCCAACACTGTGTGTCTCTACTACATTATTATAAACTGTTTCCCCTTCTCAGGTACTGTCTCCACTTCCTTTAAAATTGGCCTTGGATTCTTGCAAAAATGTATGTCATTGTTGATGTCTTCATCTTGGCGAATGCCAACATTTTAGAGATATCTATTTCTCATTAATATCTCAAAATGTGTTTATTGCTGGTCTCATACATCGACTATCTCAGAACATTGATCCACGTCAGGCACCAATCTATTAATGCCTCCGTTTTACCATTTTTATCTATACGTTTCTTTCCTTTTTTTTAATTATTTAATTAGCAATGTGATATGATTCCTGATTGGTAGCATTAAAAATAAAGAAAATATCTGGTTAAATCTTTAAAAAAATATTCAGCCTGGAAGTGATCATGATTCAATTTATTTACTAATAATTCAATCAACTTCTATGGACTTCATTCAGTCTTTTCTGGACTTTATTTGGACTTTTCTGAACTTTAGTTTCACTTTTCTGGACTTTACCTTGTACTAAACATTATTCCCTTCATCAGGTGTCTAATCTGTACACTGTGGGCAGATTGATTATGATCAAATATTGTCTTTCCGCTGACTGGATAGTACGCAACAAGGAAAACTTTTCACTCTATGCAACATTAAAAGAAACACACTACGAGACGTCATTAGGTCTGATACATCGACCACTTCTAGTTGATTCTGCCAGATCCTAATTCTCTCTCCCCTGAGGTCAAGCTCTCTGTAATTCAAGGTGACAAAGAGATGAAATCTGTTGCACAAAAAGAAAAAGATGAAATCTGTTGCACATATTCCTATTATGTGCAAAAGAGAAAGTAAAGATTTTGGCAACATTTTCTCAAAGATTCTTCCAGAAGTGTACTTATTTGCTGTTTGAGAGCATCTCCCCAGAGAGTTGTTTGTATTCAGAAAAGATTTATGAAGCCTTTAAATGCTAATTAGTTTAAAACACACCAACATCTTATTATAATAGTGCAGAGTGACATTAATCTGTTTTTTTTCAGAGGTATAATCATTACTGGTGTATAATGTACATATAAATTAATCTTTAAAATAAAATTAATCACCCCCATAATTAACTATGGTAACATTGAGAACTTAATTAAGGCTATTTTTTACGTCTTCAAATATGAAAGAAAAAGCCTTAACTGATGGTTGTTGTACATTTTCTATTTGATATTTTGTTAATGTGTCACATATATTGAGCAATGCCTTGTCAGGAGAACCTGAAACTAACGACAGCTGTCTTCATGAAACCTGATGGCGAAAATGAGCAATACATCCCATCATGACAGGTACAGTTATTTCTACTACTTTGTGGCTTTGTACAGTGTTACTCATGTATAACAACGCTAGTTCATGTGTAGAAACAAACCTGCCCTTTCATGTAGCCTTCTGTGGCAACATCTATTCCATCTGCTACCCTGGGAATGGTTCTAGACATTCAGCCACTCGAGCCTGAACTGCCATTCACTAATGTTCTGTCTGATCTGCCACCCAGATAGACACAAAAAGCTGGAATAACTCAGCGGGACGGGCAGCATCTCTGGAGAGAAAGAATGGGTGACGTTTCGGGTCGAGATCCTTCTTCAGACAACTCCATTTCCCAGCCTTTGCTTCATATCCCTTGTCCCTGATGCCTGGTAGAAAGTTATTTAACTTAAATTTCAATAGACACAAGTCTTCTCGGGGGGAGCAAGGGATGCAAAAAGTTCTGCAACGTCCCATCAACAGGAGGACAGCATTACAAGGCAAATCGGCAAAAGTTGATACAAATGAATGATACAATGGCACAGTAACAATCAAAGTTGAGCAGATGTTTTCAGATATTCGAGATATACAGGCTCATGAAATTTGACAGTAGGCACTTCTCATCCCATTATTAATCTGACTAGGAAGAACAAACCTTTGGTTTTATTGGTGATGTTCTCACCTCTGAATCAGAAAGGTCGTGTTTAAGCTTCAGCCCTATATACTAGATCAGCAACGCACCAGATAATTGCGAGTGATTCCTCCTTCACTGTAGCCCACAAAATCTTCTTCATAGTAACCAACCAGTCTATGTACTGCAATAAAGATGGCTACAGTTATGGTAGGAACATTTCTGTTGCACCATGTCTGAATATTACATTAATCATTAAATCCTTCCACTTCCTCAGACTAACCTCCGAGGGAAAGACACTAAAGAATATAAAATAATAAATCAGTCCTGGCAAAATGCTTGTTATAGAAATGTAAGCTTTAAAAGGAGAAAATATTTGAAATGTTCAGTTATCTTTTTGTAGCAAGTCAGGATTGTGCTGAATGTGTACGAAGGAACTGCAGATGCTGGGTTATGCCGAAGAAAGACACAAAATGCTGGACTAACTCAGTTGGTCGGGCAGGAGAAAAAGAATAGGTGATGTTTTGGGTCAGAACCCTTCTTCTTTCTAAAAGTAGTGATCAGGGTTGTCGGGAGGAGGGGGGTGGGGGATAAACTGGAGGTGAGAAAAGGCCAGAACAAATCATGTGAGGCAACATGTTTGGTTATTTTCTCCCTATTTACATTGTCTAAAAAGATCAAAACATAAATGGTTGCTGCAGGTGATACTAGTCCCTGAAAATAGACAAGTGAGCAAAAAGCATTTAGAAATAGGATTTCCATATCAATTCTATGTTCTCCGTGGAGAAAGTCAGCTCCATTACATTTCAAGAGTACAGATTAAAAACAGAAGAAATTACTGAATACCGAATGAGAGTCAATATGAACAATTTGAATTTCAAATGCATATTATGTACCCAAACAATAAACAATGAAAACTGTTAAGATGATATACATGCAAATATTTCTGCCAACAATATTTTTGATGACAGGTTTGTCAAAAGAAGATTTAATGATATATGTTCTGCTTTATATTCAGACGTTAAACAGAGAAGTATTAGTACCGAAATGCAAGGACGGTATTGTCGCTGCAGGTATTTGGAAGGAGAAATTTACGCAGGAGAGATTCTTGCACACGCAACACAGGCTGATTGATTTTTAGGGTTTCACTAAACTAAGTGGGACCCGTTGGGTCCCAGCATCATATGGGAGGGCTGGTCCCCCAACGCAATATTCCAGCTCTCCACCAATTCCAATATTGGTGGCCAGTGGGGGGGGGGTGGGGGGGGGCTTTCTGGAGCGCTAGAATGGGTGTTGTGGGCTGAAGGGACTGGTTTCCAGAGGGCTAATATGGACATTGTGGGCCGAATGGATTCTTGGATTCTTGGGCTGGCGGCTCAATCACTCAAGCCTGTTGTGCTGGCAAGTCACTCACTCATGGCTGGTGGGCTGGCAGTTGACTCACGACTATTCCTTGAAATTCCATTTCAAGCAGGGAGCATATTCATGTACAGTTTCTTACCACTTCAAGCAGGGTGCAAGGCCACCAAATTCAAGTGCAGTTTCATACCATTTTAAGCAGGGTGCAAGGTCACTAAAGACAGTGAGTCGTGACCTCTCCCTCCTCCATCTGGCAGAGACTGAGCCATGCCCACACTTCTGGGTTTTATAGTCCCTCCCCCTCCAACCAGAAGAGGCGTGGCCTCTGTGGCGTGATTGACATGAGAGAGAATCTCAACATTTTTTAAACACTAATAACTCTTTTATTTTTCATCGATGGAAAAAATCCTCGGCAGCTGATGAGCGGAGGCGGAATCTGAGTAAGATGGCCAAGAATCACCGACGTATGTGGTAGCTTTCTTTCTAAAATCAATATAAAACACAAACAGGAAGTGGTCAAGATTAGACTTATAGTTATCTAGAAGGCAAGGCAACTTTAATTAGGCAAGGCAACTTTAATTAGGCAAGGCAACTTTAATTAGGCGAGGCAGCTTTAGCATTTCCAAACCAAAGGCAACACAGCTTTAGCATTTCCAAACCAAAGACAACACAGCTTTAGCATTTCCAAACCAAAGGCAGCACAGCTTTAGCATTTCCAAACTATATTTTCAAACCACACATTTCGGCCCAAAACATTGCCTATTTCCTTCGCTCCATAGATGCAGCTGCACCTGCTGAGTTTCTCAGCACTTTTCTCTACCTCACATTAAGGGCACTGACAGGTCAGTAAAACCACTTACAGTTTAATACATATGTTTACTGTTATTCACGGCTCAGACTGAGAGACATGACCCTCTCGCTCCCCCATCTTGCAGAGACTGACTAATGCACTCAACACTTCCGGGTTTTATAGTCCCTCTGGAAGGGGCGTGGCCTTCAGGAGAGAGAATCTCAACATTTTTAAACACTACTAGCTCTTTTATTTTTCATCTGTGGGAAAAATCCTCTTGTCCTGCGCGGCGGAGGGGCACTCTGAGTAAGATGGCCAAAAATCACAGCCGTAAGTGGCAGCGTTTTATCTAAACTCAATATACAGAACAACAGGAAGTGGTCAAGATCAGACTTTTAGTAATATAGATGTATATGGATAGAACGTTGGACCGGCTGCATTACTTCAATGAAAGGAATGTTCTCCATCTTATATAGAGGTCATACAGCATGGAACAGGCCCTTCGGCCCAACTCATACATGCTACGATGGCCCACCCAAGCTGGACCCATTTGCCTGCATTTGGCCCATATCCCACAAAAACATTCCTATCCATGTACAGTACCTGTCCTTTTAAATACTGTTATCGTACCTGCCTCAAGTACCTCCCCTGTCAGCTTATTCCATTTACCCACCAATCTCAGAGTGCCCCATTGTTTATCGTATTTCCTCTAAATTACAATATTATAACAGTAACAGCATTCAAAAAGTGACTGCACTTATAACTACTTATGAAGTTTCCTATCAATATTTATCTCTCAGACGTCAGCACAAAAATATTTATGCAGTTTATTGCAGTCGCTGCAATTTTGCAGTTCATTTCACATTTTTCTTAGTGGGATCTTCCCATGCACAAATCGTTGTGTACAAATGATACAGGTGTCAAAGGTCATGGGGAGAAGGCAGGAGAATGGGGTTAGGAGGGAGTGATAGATCAGCCATTATTGAATGGCGGAGAAAAACTTGATGGGCCGAATGGCCTAATTCTACTCCTATTCCTTATGGCCTTATGATGTTTGTCACAGTACATGTTGACTACAATCTTAAAGTGACTACACTCATATGGTATTTACTGCCTGCAAGGCATTTTATGGATGTCTTGAGATTGTGCAACAGCGATCTAAATGCAAGACTTCTTTCTTTGTCAGCATTGTGTCTGCACTACAAAAGGCCGCAAGAAAGATTTCCCCACAGTAAATCCATCAACGGTGTTTACTAATTAGATTTGTTGCACATTTCCCAATGTAATTGTTTCATCAAGCATTATAATTATTATGTCTGTGCTAGCTCTTTAATCTTATCTAATATGCTTCTAGATATGGATCCACTCCATCAGGAAGGCTGGCTCCGTCCTGGGGGGTGGAGTTGGATTCTCTGGAGATAGTCTCGGTTTGGGGGGGGAATGCTTCTCAAACTGCGGAGAATCTTGTACAATACAGCTCACCCCCTCCATGACACACTGGTCAACCTGAGGAGCACCTTTGGCAACAGACTGGTTCCACCAAGATGCAAAACAGAATGCCACAGGAGATTCTTCTTCCCTGTGGCTATCAAACTGTATAGCTCCTCCTCCTTCTGTCGTGAGGTAGACTGACTCCCCTTTCCCCTCCCCTCCCCCCACCCACTCCCCAATCTTTGCACATCCCAAATCTTGGACTTTCCACTCGTCACTTTAATTTCATATTTCATGTATCTTGATGTGTTTTATGACTGTTGGCAGACCAATTTCCCTTCTGGGATCAAGTTAGTTCCAGCGTATCTATCATGTCGTACCATATTGTACTCCCTTTGCAAGAGCTGATGGATTGGATCTTAGTGGAGAGGGCCATTTTATGACAGGCGCCGTCAGTGGGGTGTTTCTTTCCGCTCTTCTGCTTGATAAAGCTTTGCGTTGGAAGTTTCAGCTCCTGATGAGGGCAGCAAGGCATCTAGATCTCAGTGACTGGGAAAATGCCAGCGCACATACTTAACTAATGGTTCGTAATGGTTGAGAAAGAAGTGGATGCAGAGTAAATTAGAATCCAACGAGGGGGTGTCCGCTCTCTGGCGGGAGTGGCTCGAGGTTCTCACTTGTGAAGGTGGCAGATGTGCAGTGACTGTGTCTTGCTGCAACACCAAAGAAGTTCCTCACATACCTTGGCATTGGCCTTCTCTGATTGGAATTGGAATTTTCCCAGCTTAAGATATGTGCTTCACGGCTTAAGACCTGTGGTTTCACGCTGGGATACAGGAGCATCGTTCCTTCCTTTGTAAGATCTAAAGCCTTAGAGAAGGGTCTCTTGATCCCTGGCATTTTCCCAACCAAATTAGGCGTAACATCCGCACATGGGGCATGTTAATACCCAAAATAGGGTGATAATACAAGGTGACATATATTTAGGTTTGATACCATCATTATTAAAATAGAGCAAGGAGCGTATGTGTGTGTGTAGGGTGGGGGGAGAGGGGGATGTACAAATAAGTGTTAGGTTACAAGAAGCTGGAAGGAGTAATATGCAAAATGCTATTGAACGTGATATTTCAATCATATTCTAAGAAATAGTGAGAGACTAAACTTGAGGTGCCTCATGTGCAAACCAAAACAGCACGACAATGTAAATCGGCCACAAGTTATGAACTCGTGTTTAGGACTTGAAGTTCTCAGCATTTACTGATTATGAGAGAAAAAAATTGAATATTAAAAACATAGCAGCAATGGATATCTTTGAATGTGCATTGATTATTTGTGACCATTGCCAATTGTGTTGTAAATTGTTATAGAAACCAACAGCAGATGCACCTGCCTGACGTTCTATGAACTGAAAATATTCAATTTTGCAGAGAATAACTGAGAAACCAAAATAAATAACCAAAAATAAAAATTGAAAAACACAACATCCTATAATGATACACTTCTGAATACCTTGAACCAGCTCGAGGAGATATCCATTATTAATGAGGTGAATTGTTAATATGCTATTGTTTTCCTAGCTTGAATTAATCCTTAAAAATAACTCGGGTTGCAGATCAATTATCGGGCTAAGCTGTTGTCCCGGTGTACTCACTCTAGAGCGGATGGCTCCCAGTGATAAGGTTGCAAGTGATAAGATTTTCAACTTGATGCCTGGCTGAAAACGGTGGTAGTAAATGGACGTTTGGGATGAGATAGCGAAAGGGTGGACCTTCAAATATGGGTCACATCAGAAGTTGAACAGCCCAACCCAAGTGTAAAATCCAGATGATTACATCTATAACTAAGTGCTTCAGTTTATTGTTTACAAATCGTGGATTCATTTTAATTATAATTTAAACTTTACCCGGAGCCTATAAATCCCCAACAACCGTTTATATTTTATATTTCCATTGCACCGATGGGGATCATAACAGTGAAAAATTGTTTCAGTGAAATATATACTGTAAAAGTAGTAAATAGTGGCGTTTGGGATGTCAATTATACAACTTTACAAGCTGAGAAAGGCAGCAGAGGAGGAGGAAATTCCAAGCATTGGTTCAGGGCTGAAAGGGCTGAAGTAGCTGAAATCCTCGTGTGGTTGTTAACATTAGTGATTTTGATCTAATGGAACCCCAGATGCTTGATCATTTTTCACCCTCTTGTACTAGGCTCATTTGAGGGACTTTAGCGTTCTGAATGAAAGGAGACCACCTGAAGCTTTGAATGAAGCGTGAGTTTTGCTTTCAGTGTGGAGACTATGCCACTCATTCAAAATTGGTGTGGGTGGTGAATTAGAACATCAGAGCCTTTCAGTTTGTCGTCAAGGAACTGCTCATGGAAAGGTTTTACCAGCGGCTGTTGTATATAGGAAGGGCAACCCACACACTACCATTATTCATTCATTTCAGCTTGAAAGACTTTGTTTTTTCCACAGATGTGTGCTCTTGTTTGGCATTTCTAACTGTAGGGATTTTTTTTTTCTTCTGCTTCTGTTCAATGCTGTGCCTCGTTCAAGCAGATTATTATTTGGGAAGTGTAGATCGTAAAATTCACATTCATTATATGGACCCCTGCCCAATGGTGCATATGTCATGTAAATTGTAACAGGGTACATTCCCGATGAACGCACCAGTGTCTCGGGGCTTGTTTTTTAAGGTACACGCAACAATATTTATATATGCTTGAACTCTCTCCAAGACCAACTCGAGGACAAGAACTGCAATATCCATAAGGAATGCATTAACCTTCAAGTAAATCAGCTATGATCCAAAGAGCAAATTTCACATTCCAGCAACAACTAAAAATTGTGGTTAAAAAAAAAGATTGGAATAAAACTACTTAATGTCCAGTTTATAAAATAACGACTCCAAAAAAAGGAAGGTGTTGTGCTCATTATTAATATTTAACAGACTTAAACTACCAGCGTATTAGGACGTGGGTGAAAAGCAGAGCACTTGAGGGAAGCCCATGAGGTCACAAGAAAAACATATAAAGTACACACAGACAGCAATGATGTTTTAGTGAATACCAAATCGGCTGAGATTTACGAGGAATTGGTTTGCAATCAGGCTTGATGTGAATGTACCGACTTATAGCCAAATATCCTGTTGTAAGATTCCTTAAAGATCCCAGGGAGAACGTGCAAGCTCCACACAGACAGCTTTCGAGGTCTGCCTCAAATCTGAATTGGTGTAGTATGCAGTAGCAGCAGCAGTCATACAGCAGTGCCATTGTGCTTACTCCTTGTGGAGTGATTAAAACATGAATTGTGATTAACTGCATGATTATGTGAAAAATAATTACGTGTTCATGGCAGTTCTTACTTTAGGGTCTGTATGCAGGTGGCAAGACGAGCATTTATTGCCCATCCATAACGACCCTGAGAAGGTGACAGTGAGCCACACTCCAGAAATGCTGCAGTCCTTCCAGTGATGATGCTCCCTTGGTGTTGTTGGGTAAACAGTTCCAGGATTTAGATTCTCCAGCGGTGAAAAAAACAACGATGCATTGCCAAGGCAGAGTAGTGTGTAACTCGGAGGGGAACCTGCAGGCGGTGAAGTTCTCATGAGTTTGTTGTCCTTGTCTTGCTTTGATGGGTGAGGTCGTGGGTCTGGGTGGTGATGACTAAGTAGCCCAGTCAAAACATTTTGTGGATGGTACACACTGTAGCCATTTTCCACTGGAAATGTAGATTATGAATGTGTTGGATGGTGGTCAGATTACAATCAGGCAGGCTGTTTTATCAGAGAGGTTAGACATAGATGGAAACCTTCTGATGAAGGGTCTGGACCCGAAACATCACTCATTCCTTCGCTCCAGAGATGCTGCCTGTCCCGCTGAGTTACTCCAGCATTTTGTAAACCAGCATCTGCAGTTCCTTCCTGCGTTTATCAGAGAGGTTGATCTTTTTAAGGTAGTTGGAACTGTATATATCTAGGCGAATGGATAGCATGAGTGTGTGTGCATATATCTGATCTATAAATGTGTGTATTTGTGAGTATATGTATATATACACACACTGAACTTTTTTGTTCTCTCTCGTTTATTATATTTTTTACAGTGTACTATGTATACATATTCTGTTATGCTGCTGCAAGTAAGAATTTCATTGTCCTATCTGGGACATATGACAATAAAACACTTGAATCTCTCTCTCTCTTGACTATTCCATTATCATTCTTATTTGTGCTATATTGATGGAGAAAGTTCATTGATGAATCAGTTGAATCCTGGGCACTGTCTTGGGGAACTGCCATGATGTCCTGGGACTGGAATTATAGGCAGACAACGGCCGCAAACACCTTCCTTGGTGCATGGTAGTTTAGGGTATTTATCCCTGGACACTCATTGACTTTAGTTTACCTGCTCTCCCTGAAGCTGCGCTGGGTCAATTGCTGCCTTATTGTCATATGTTGAGAGAATGGAGCGGCTGGGTTTGTATACACTGGAATTTAGAAGGATGAGAGGGGATCTTATTGAAACATATAAGATTATAAAGGGATTGGACACGCTAGAGGCAGGAAACATGTTCCCAATGTTGGAAGAGTCCAGAACCAGGGACAACAGTTTAAGAATAAGGCCATTTAGAATAGAGATGAGAAAAATCTTTTTCATCCAGAGAGTTGTGAATCTCTGGATGATTTCAAGAGAGAGTTAGATAGAGCTCTTAAAGATAGCAGAGTCAAGGGATACGGGGAGAAGGCAGGAACTGGGTACTGATTGTGGATGATCAGCCATGATCACAGTGAATGGTGGTGCTGGCTCGAAGGGCCGAATGGCCTACTCCTGCACCTATTGTCTATTGTCTCACCCCACCTCTGTAATTCGGCTCAATGACGTGTGGAACTCAGCGGCCCTAGTGAAGCCCCGTCTAGACCATTGAGTAGGGTTTTGGCAAGTGAGTACTTCTTGATAGCAATGTCTGCTTCCATCAGTCAGTTAATGATTGGGAGCAGGCTGGTGAGGAGACGAAGGTGGACGTTTTTTCCCCCTATTCTTGTTTTCTTATTTCAAATTTAATTTGAACCGATTGTCTGTTCTTTTTTGGTGCTCTACACTGTAAAATCAAGTTCCAGTTGTCAGTTGTAAGGAATATTTGGGGTTGCCGTTCTGTACGGGTATGGCTGCCCAGCCTGCAGCTGTCCGTTTATTCTCTCTTTTTTTTAATTTTTAGTTAGTTGAGTTTTTCTGTTTTTCGGAGTCCTAGCCTTTTTTATGTGGGGGTGAGGGAGGGGGAGGGGGAAACTGCTTTCTAGGGTCCCTACCTGGTCGGAGAGGCAGCTTTTCTCTGGGCTGCACCGTCGACCCGTCCTCGCGGCCTACCAGCGGGCCTGGAGCGGCATTTCCTGAGGGGACCACCCAGAACCTCGGCTTCGGCAACGGCGCAGCGCTGGAGCACCATCGCGGAGCGGAGCGGGCGATGCCTTGCCTGGGTCGCCGCGCTGGAGCTCCGGTACGCTGAAGACCGCAGGAGAACATCGCGGAGCTGCGGGACTGTGGAGCGGCCAGCCGCGGGCGGCGGCGCTGAACTCTAACATCGGGAGCCTGGGATCTCTCGACGAGATCCCGAGTTGTGGAGCTCCATCCAGCGCGGCCTGTCCACCCGACTATGGGTGAACTGGGGATGGGGTCTGGACTTTGTGCCTTCCCTCATAATGGGAACCATTGTGGGGGGATGTTTTTTTATATTTTATGTTAAATTCTTTAATGTTATGTCTTATCTTTATTTATGTGCTGCATGGCAAGACAAATTTCACTACACCAATTGGTGTATGTGACAATAAATGTCCTTTGTCCTTTGTCCTTATATTTCTCAAGATTTGTAGAACATGCTTTCTTTTCTCTGCTGATGACGAAAAACATCAGCTATCTTTCTGTCTCTGAAGATGCTGTTTCCATTAGTTGTAAAGCAGTAATGGAGAAGGATAAGACAGTCCCACAAAACAGAGAGATCTGGGAGTATAGGTGCATGGTTCACTGAAAGTTATGAGTCAAGTGGACAGGGTGGTGAAGAAGGCATTTGGCGTGCACAACTTAATTGGAAAGTGCATTGAGTGCAAGAGTTGGAACATCGTGAAACAGCTGTGCATGACGTTGGATGAGACCACACTTGGGATACTGTGTGCAAATCTGGTTGCACAACTAATTATAGGAAGGAAGTCATTAAGTTGGAAAGGGATCAGAAGAGTTTCAGCAGATGCCATCTGGAGGTGGGCTTGAGTTATAGGTAGAGTTTGAATAGGCTAGGACATTCTTCTTTGGAATGTGGGAGGCTGAGAGGTGGCCTTACTGAGGTATACAAGCTCATGAAGTGGGAATGAACACACAGTCTTTTTCTGAGAGAGAATTTAAGCATATATAAATGTTGTTCCTCTCCAAGTTACGTATGACTCTAAAACTAAAGGGCACAGTCTTAAGATGTGACAGAGAAATTCTCCCTGGTGCCTTGAACTTTGGGACATGGGAGGAAATTAATGAACGTCAGTAAAATAGCTCACCCGCTCAATATCACACCCTATCTGAAGGAGTTAATTGTGTGTAAATCAGCCACCATGTTTCATGTATTATAAACAGTGACTGCACTTGAATGAACTCCACTGACTGCAATTGAAAATTAAAACCAACTGCGGGGCTGAAAATATGAAATAAAAACGGAAAATGTGAAAATAATTTGACAGGACATGTAGGAATTGTGGAAAAAGGAGCTATTAGAGATGGACAATAAATGTTGACCCAGCATGTGATGTCCAATTAATTAACATAAAATAAGTGTCAGCAAGTGTCACACCCAATATTTGAGTAAACAATATGATTTAACAGATGATGAGTTTTGATGATGGGTTTTCGGACTGAAACATTTATTCTGTTATTCGCTTTACAAATGTGGCCTCATCTTGCCCCACAAGATTTTTTTTCTTTTACACCAACTTTAACGGAATGTTGTTTTGCCTACAGATCGATGGGTGATCTTTTATTGACATGTGGAATGCAATGGGGCACCTGTTACACTAATGGATTTAGGTCAGTTTCTGTAGAGGGGTGGAAGATTGCAACCTTCACGTGGTCTACCCTGTTTCGACTAATGCAACCAACTCGACATGCACAAACAGAAGATCAAATAGAACAAGTTGTCCTACACCTTTAGACTGTGCACGCCACACGACAGGAGAAATTTCTGTAAAAAGATTTCTGTAGAACAACTGAGAAAGCGGTAGAGCTGCTGCCTCACAGTGGGCATTGGGCAACGCGGTGGCGCAGAAGTAGAGTTCAGCGCCAGAGACCCGGGTTCGATCCCAACTACGGGTGCTGTCTGTACGTTCTCCCCGTGACCGCATAGGATTTCTCCGAGATCTTTGGTTTCCGTCCACACTCTAAAGATGTACAGGTTTGTAGGCTAATTGGCTTGGTATAAATGTAAACTGTCCTTAGTGTGTGTAGGATAGTGTTAGTGTCTGGGGACTTCTGTTCGGCGCGGACTCGGTGGGCCGAAGGGCCTGTTTCTGGATTGTATCTCTAAACTAAAACTAAACTAAACTAAACCAGAAACCTGGGTTTGATCCTAACCTCGGGTGCTGTCTGTGTGGTGTTTGCATGTTCTACTGTGACTGGGTTTCCTCTGGGTGCTCTGTTTTCCTCCCATATCCCAAGGAGGTGCAGTCATATAGGTTCATTGGCCTCTGTCAATTGCCCACAGTGCGTAGGGAGTGGATGTGAAAGTGGGATAGCATGGAACTAGTGTGAACGTGTGATCAATGCATGGATATGGAGGGGCTGAAGGGCCTGCTTCCGTACTGTGTCTTTTACTCAATTCAATCAAAGAAACGGAAGAGGGACTGAAGAAGAAATCAGATTCCATCATTCAAATCTAGGTGGAGAATATAAAATGAAAAAGAAAAGCTGAAAGAGCCAAGGGAAAAGAGCCAAAAAGGACTGCAGATAAAGAAAGTATTTCACCACTTGCAGAAATAAGACTCAGTGGTTGCAATTGTTCCTTTCCTAGGTCAGAGATTTCAAGCGATGTTACAGGAATATAAACCTCACATAAAATTATACATTTAATTATGTATCTGACCTAACATTTTTGCAGTGAATATAATTGACAATTAATAGCAAAGGCAGCAGTTTCACAGAACTACCAGGGAGATGAGGGCGAGCGCCTGGTTACAAGTGGCTAATGGTGAAGCAATGCAAATATTCCAACATTCCAATGCAAATATTCCAATTTATGTTGATTTGCAATTCAATGGGAATTTTTACATTGTTAGACGATTTATACATTAGCAACAGAATGTGTATTAAACTCTGTGTTTTTGGCAGCAAATTCTGCTCTAATTTCTAAATATAACATTAAACATGAAGACACCTGGTTCATTAATATGGATCTCATGACTTGTTTCATCGTCTCTCTCCCCTTCGTTTTCTCATTAAAGCCTCCTTTTCCACTTGAGGTCCACGCAACCTCTACAATTTGTATCCATGCACCAAATGTGCATTGCATGTTGATTGACGTCATTGCTGTGCACCCAACGGCCGTTCTGCATGGGCAGGTCATGTGCCTGGATGCTTACAAATGAATTTCCCATTGTTAGCCTTGCAAGCACACAAGTGCCAATTGTGCTTCACAATTAATTTCCCACTTCAAACCAAACCACATAGTGCATAAAATAAGCACTCCACAAAATGAATGTCTGGGCCGTGCAGTCTTTATGTTACTTGGGTTGTGTAACTCAGTAGTGAGTTTGGTCGCCAACATCTGACATGGACCATATCAGAGCTTTATAATGATGAAGAGACATTTGTCTTTCCAAGCTTATACCGTTCTTTACATCTTTGTTCAGTATCTGATTGGTTACTTTTAAAACTAGATTCCATTAAAAAGCCAAACCATCTATAACTTCTTTAACTTAATTTTAATAGTAGGTTGTGGAAGAAATAACTGCGTGGGTAATTTTAACCTAGCCCATCCTACAGCACAGTCGGCACGCTGTTGCAGCTGTAGAGTTGCTGCCTTATAGCGCCAGAGACCCGGGTTTGATCCTGACTACGGGTACTGTCTGTACAGAGTTAGTACGTTCTCCCTGTGACCGCATGGATTTTCTCCGGGTGCTCCAGCTTCTCGCACCCTCCAAAAATGTACAAGTTTGTAAGTTAATTGGCTTCTGTAAAAATTGTGAATTGTCCCTAGCGTGTATGATAGTGTTAGTGTGTGGGGATCGCTGGTCGGCGCGAACTCAGTAGGCCGAAGGACTTGTTTCTGTCCTGCATCACTAAACTAAACTAAACGAAATAAACCATCCTGTGCGTAATTGATGGGACAGGGTGCAATCTTGGTTTTACACTCCATGGGTTATATTAAGATGACCACACTATATGTCTTCTTTGGTGACAAGGCAGTGTAATGTAAACAGACAGCAACATTGATTCTCTGTGTTTTGAGTTGTTGACTATACATACCCTTCTCACTGCAAATAGTTTGCATCAAGTCACTGGTCCATGCATTATGAAAATCAGTTGGAAAAAAGCATCAAACATATCTTTGAAGATAGACACAATATGCTGGAGTAACTCAGCGGGACAGGCAGCATCTCTGGAGAGAAGGTATGGGTGACGTTTCGGGTCGAGACCCTTCTTCAGACTTCACAACAAACAGTTGGAGCATTTTTAATAGCAGAATTCTCTTTAGTGTCCTGGAAAGATAAATGCATGGAAGGAAAGACCTGAAGTTCTGAACCTCGCTCTAGTCTTTCTATGCGGAAGTAATCTCCACTGCTAACTCATCAGTCTGAAGAAGGGTCTCGACCTGAAGTCTCCTATTCCGTCGCTCCATAGATGCTGCCTCACCCACTGAGTTTATCCAGAAATGTTTTCTACCTTCTGCTGCTAACAAGATCACCAGTTGTATGTACACCTCCCTCCCCCCCACCCCCCCTTCCACCCGTCCTCACTTCAAGGATTTACTTTGAGTAAATTATGACTACATTTCTATTCCTGGTCAGAACAGTATGATAATGTTTGATCATGGTCTACTTACCCATGTATTGCCAGTTTAAGTATTTATGAACAGCTGGCAGCTTTGAATGAAGTCACTGTCACTTACTGTAAAACAAAATGAAGTATTGGATGCAGTTCTGGCCGCCCCATAATAGGAAGGATGTGGAAGCTTTGGACAGGGTGGAGAGGAGGTTCACCAGCTGCCTAGATTAGAGGGTTTCCGTCACAGGGAGAAATTGGATAGACTTGACTTGTTTTCTCTGGAACATCGGAGGTTGAGGGAGACTTGATAGAAGTATATGAAATTATAAGAACCATAGATAGGGTTCTATAAGCAAGAACCTTTTTTTTACCAGGGTGGAAATAATAGAGGGCACAGCTATAAGACTAGAGGAGGAAGTTTAATTGAGGTGTATGGGGCAAGCTTTTTACACAGAGTGGTGTGGGTCTGGAATGCATTGCCTGGAGTGGCGGTGGAGGCAGATATGATAGTGGTGTTTAAAGGGCTTTTAGATAGGCACGGGGAAGTGCAGGGAATAGAGGGATATAGATTATGCGCAGGCAGATGGCATCAGTTCAGTTGGGCACAAAATGTTCGGCACAAAAACATTGTGGGCTGAAGGGCCCGATCCTGTGCTGTACTGTTCTATGTTCTCTGTTCTATATCATAAATGATCTGGCTTTAGGCATATAATTGAGACTGTGACGTTGTCTGTGAAAAACGCTTTTGTTGATTAATTGCTGTTAAGTATTCTAAATTTGAAAAATGTTCTGGATGCATCTCATCTGTTTTGTGTATATTTTATCGTAAAACGGTGTACAGATGGAGAATGTTATCAATTGAACAGATTACAAGGATGGGAATGCAAAAACAAGTCAAGGCCATTGCTATTCATGGAGCGTTTTGTCCGTTAAATATAGATTTGTACCAATGAAGCTTTGATCTAGTTGAATACATTTATTTAATCCTTTGTAACCAGCGAGTGTCTCGTACAATCTTAATTTTTCCCAAGTAAAATTAACTCCTTCCTTCTTGATTAATTTTCCTTCTGTATCTTGAGTTCATCATGAATTTTAACTCTGCTTTTTCACTGGTTCTACACTTCCTCACTTGGTAGCAGATGAAATTATTGGCGGTCCTTTAGACATTAAATTACCTTACTGCTGATCAATAGATTGGTATATTCCAGTGATCTTCACCGCCCAGTATCCTATTGTGTATTTGCCCTATTAATGTCGGTTTTAGTTTAGTTTAGCAAAGAAATGGGCCCTTCGGACCACCAAATCTGCGCCGACCAGTGATTCCCATACATTAACACTATCCTACGCACACTGGAAATAATTTACAATTTTTACCAAGCCAAGTAAACTACAAACCTGTACATGGGAGAAAAATGGAGCTAGAAGAGAAAACACACGCAGGTCATGGGTAGAACGTACAAACTCCATACAAACAGCACCCATAGTCAGGATCGAACCTGGGTCTCTGGCGCTGTGAGGTAGTAACTCTACAGCTGCACCACCGTGCTGCCCGTAATGAATTGATTAAGAATAATTGTGTTATGCACAATAGGTGAAGGAGCAAAGTTAAATGACTCCGTGAGCCTTAACCTCGCACGACTCCCCACCAAACTGCGAATCACACACCTCTGTTCCCAAGTAACACTAGGCATCTACCCAGTTCATTGGTCTGATATTTTCATTGCCCACACCAAGCATTCTGCTATTTTGGCCTTTCCCATTAATGCTGGGTATCTGCCATATCCTGCCCAAGGCCAGTGGGCATTAGGACCCACCCAGAATGTCCTCAACATTTTTTCTCATAAGGCTCATAAAATACAGGATACATTTTCACCCCATCATTCCAGGCTAGGTTTTAGAAATGACTGAAGGCCAGACTTGGCTCAACTCTTAAAAATGACCAGCCTGTGGTCACAGCAATAGGGAGCCTTTGAAAAGCGTTGCAACCCAATTCCGTACAGCCTTACCTTGCCGCTAACCATTTATCAGGAGCACATAAAATGACGAGAGGCATAGAGAGGATAGGAACTTTTTCCCGGGGTGGAAATGCCAAGGACCTGAGGGCATAGCTTTAAGATGAGAGGTGCAAAGTTTAAAGGAGATATGTGATTTAAGTTTTTTTAAACAGATAGTGGTGGGGGCTGTGAGTGTGTTGTCAGGGGTGGTTGTGGAGGCAGATATGACAATGGTGTTTAAGAAGCATTTAGATATAGAACATGGATGTAGAGGGAATTGCGGGATGTTGATCATATGCAATCAGATGAGAATAATTTAACTGGGCATCCTGTTCAGCATGGACAATGTGGGCTGAAGGGTCTGCTACTGCGCTGTACTGTTCTACTTTCAATTTTCTATGATCAAGAGTGCATTATTTTTCCTGTGTTAATGTGCATTAAGGTTGTGAAGGGCAGGGGAGGGAGCCCCAGCCACTGAAGTGAGAGTATAGCAGGGCGATATTGTACTTGCCAATGTATAATGTGAGGCACGGAACTGCCATTGCATTTAGTGATCAGTTTCTCGGAAATGTTCTGTCATTTAGTGCATAGAAATCGCAGTTTGTGTAATATTTTTTAAGTCATCTTCCTCGGGGTTATTTCACCAGCATTCAGAAAATCTGACTGCTTTCAAAGAAGAAAGCCTCCTTCGTCTGCCATCTTCCATTCACTTTCCATTACTGGTGCAGTAAATTGAAAAAAGGAAAACAAGAATAGGGGAAAAAATAATGTCCACCTACATCTCCACATCAACCACATCATCCAGATTAATTCCCGGGAGGGCGGGACTGACATATGATGAAAGAATGGGTCGACTGGGCTAGTATTCACTGGAATTTAGAAGGATGAGAGGGGATCTTGTAGAAACAAATAAAATTCTTAAGGGATTGGACAGCCTCGATGGAAGGAAAATGTTCGCCATGTTGGGGAAATTCAGAACCAGGGGTCACAGTTTAAGAATAAAGGGCAGGCCATTTAGGACTGAGATGAGGAAAAACTTTTTCACCCCAGTACATGTGAACCTGTGGAATTCTCTGCCACAGAAGGCAGTGGAGGCCAATTCACTGGATGTTTTCAAGAGAGCTAGAATTTGCTTTTAGGGCTAAAGGAATCAAGGGATATGGGGATAAAGCAGGAACGGGGTACTGGTTTTGGATGATCAGCCATGATCATATTGAATGGCAGTGCTGGCTCGAAGGGCCGTATGGCCAACTCCTGCACCTATTTTGTATGTTTCTATGTTTACCCTCAATCAGTTACAGACTGGCAGACACTGTTGCCGGCAATGCTATCACGTAACTGTGACTAAATGAAACATGCCTCCTGTTATCCTTGAATCTGGTTCCAATAATCACTGACCACCAATTTTCCCTTCCTAGCCCTCACATTTACTGATATTGTAGATTATTTTCTCTCCTTGAATACTAATCCCACCTCTTAAAATCAGCCAAGATCAGTCCTCTCCCCAAAGTATCCTTGTTAGGAATTGCCCCATCTCCTAATTACTTTTCCTCTGCAAAATCCCTGAGTTTGTTGAAGATTCGCATATTTGAGCTCATCTTTCCTGGAACTCTTTACTTGAATCCATCCAATTAAGTTTTCATATATATATATATGTATCATAATTCCAAAAGGCTCCCATTAAAGGCTTTAATGCCATCTCATGTGATTGCAACAAAGGTATATCTAGAAATGTTAGTCTGCCTGTAATCACACTGCCAAGAGCTCTTTTAGATTGGTCGTACCTAGTGATCCAGATATGTGACCAACTTATTTTGCTTGCCTTCATGGAACAGGGATTGAGTTGCATACAACCAGGGTATTTATTTACATTTTCTTTAGATGCACATAGTTTAGTTTAGTTTATTGTCATGTGTACCGAGGTACAGTGAAAAGCTTTTGTTTTTGCCTGATGGGAGAGGGAAGAAGAGGTAGTGGCCAGGATGCGACTTGACCTTGATTATGCTGCTGGCCTTGCCGAGGCAACGTGAGATATAAATGGGGTCAATAGAAGGGAGGTTGGTTTGTGTGATGGTCTGGGCTGCGTCCACAATTTGCTGCTATTTCTTGTGAAAATTTCTATTTTTCAGCTTCACAAACTTCTGTTAATAATGGAAGGTTCCCACTCTACTCTCAGGTAGTGAAATGTGAACTCTTCATTTGTCCAAAGCTAAGTGTTATAGAACAGGCAACTGTTGCCAAGCAGAAAATGAAAGTTTGATTCCAACATCAAATGAACAAGATGAAAATATGTACAAATGAACATCTGCTTATCCCCATCTGTCCGTGATAACCTTTCTTTCACCCTCAGAAAAAAATGTCACCTCATCTCTGTTCTAAAGTTGGCAATCCTTTCGTTTTAGACAGTGATCGCTAATTCACCACAACAGGAAACATGCTCATACTCATCATCTTTATCCTGTTCTTAGTCCCCTTATGTGTTTCAACCAAGTCCCCTCTCACCCATCTAGACTCCAGCAGACACAAACGTAGCCTTTCTTTAGACTTTACTTTAGAGATACAGCGTGGAAACAGGCCCTTCAGCCCAACGAGTCCACACTGACCAGCGGTCACCCTAACACTAACACCATCCTACACACCAGGGACAATTTTATAATTTACCAAAGCCAGTTAACCTACAAACCTGTACGTATTTGGTGTGTGGAAGGAAACCAAAGCACCGGGTGAAAACCCACGTGGTCACAGGGAGAATGTCCAAATTCCATGCAGACAGCATCTGTAGTTGGGATCGAACCCGGGTCGCTGGTGCTGTAAGGCAGCAACTCTACTGCAGTGCCACTGTGCCACCCATTCCGTATAAGACAACATGTTCATTTCAAGTATTGTGCCAGTAAACCCTCCCCGAACTGCATCCAAAGCACTACAATCCTTGGTTACAATCTACAGGTTCTCTCCATTCTTTAAGTCTGTCGTCACCCCAGCTAAGAGCAACTAGAACCTGCATCTGTTGTTGAAACTTCTAATACTAACAGGAATTGGTTTTTTTGGGGTTTTGGCAAACCTAAATGTTTTTTCGTTTAATTTTTAAATTTCTGTCTATCTTCGAGTTCAAAAGTTGTGCTCCCTTTAATAATTCTGCATCTTCGAATAATTCAGTCAATAACACTGAATTACAACTCCCTAAAAGCTAAATTTCAAACTCATAGCTTTCTGGCTCAGGGAATCAAATGCTTTATTGCAAAAACACTAGATTCCTTTCTCATTACTGTTATATAACATCATTGAGACAGTGTCTGATTATCACTTGGGCTGAGACGTGAATTAACAGTTTAACCAACTTGCTTTTACTAATAAGGCCACTTTGTGCATCCCACTATGAACATTAATAATGATTGAAAACATGACCAGAAATCATCATTAAAAGTTATGGCTTCTAGTCAGTCTTCCTCCCAATGTGGCTCTCTGGAAAGATTGATAAGCTATAAAAATGCCATATAAATAAGGCAATTTCTTTAATAACAATATCATCTTATATATGAAGGCGTAATGGAAATGTAAGTGTCGTCTAGTATTTCACATTGGGCATTAATTAACAGATTTAGTAGTGCTTAAATTTTTAAATATAGAAAATTAATATTCTCTTGGACAGAAATAAACTTTATGTGTGAAATTTTCATTCTCTCAAATAACCATGCCCGAAAGCTTAGGTTTCTATTAAATAAAATTGATGGGAAACCGTATCTACCCTAAAGCATCTTTAATGTAGTTACAGTGTAGTAGGAGTAAATTAAGCTGTATCAACCCCCAAAGTCTTTAATTTAGTTATATTTGAGTAGGAGTCAGACATTATGATGTCCAATTAAAAAAACTCACTAATGTTGTTACATCTGAGTAGGAGTAAATTAAACAAAATTTATCCTGAAGTGTTAATACTGTTTTAATTGAATGCCATTCAGTCACTACAGACTGTCTGACCCTATGCTTTATTTTAGTATTGAGAAGAAACAATTTTTAAGTTTATTTGTTAAGGTTTTTTTTATAATTGGAAAATACTATCTTCTTAATGACTCATTTCAGATTTTTTAATTTCTATTTTTACCTCATGGTGGGAACAACCCATTACATTTAAATAAACGTTTGTTTTTGCAAATTGATTTCAATGGAATAAAATCACAGTTGAAAGAACGTTCAATGTTAGATTTCTTTAATTTGGGATAAATGTGTTGTAACCTTAACCCTGCAGGTGACTGGAGATTGAATTGCTTCTGAGTTTGTCTTGACATTGAACTTGTGTAGGAAGGAACTGCAGATGTTGGTTTAAACCAAAGATAGACACAAAAAGCTGGAGTAACTTAGCTGGACAGGCAGCATCTCTAGCGAGAAGGAATGGGTGACTCTTCTTGTCTCGACCCGAAACGTCACCCATTCCTTCTCTACAGAGATGCTGCCTGTCCTATTGAGTTACTCCAGCTTTGTGTATCCATCTTTGACATTGAAACCTACTGAACTCGCTTTGAGCAGAAGGCCAAAGAGATGTTCACATGGGTGCCTCTATCCAGGGTCACTGTTGCAGAAGTTAGATCAGCCTTCCTGAGGGTGAACCCATAGAAAACAACTAGCCCAGATGGAGTTCCTGACCACGTTCTTAGAAACCATGCGATCAACTAGCGGAAATATTCACTGGCATTTTTTATCTTTCCCTACTCCGTTTTGAGATACCCACCTGTTTCATGAAGACCACCATCATCCCGGTTCCGAAGAAAACAAAGATCTCATGCCTAAACAACCACTGTCCAGTGGCCTTGACATAATTACATTTCAATCCATCTTTCCAAATGTAAGTTTAGTTAAGTTTAGTTTACTTTAGTTTAGTTTAGTTCAGTTTCATTTTGTTTAGTGGTAACGTGAGGGGGAACTTTAGGGGTAACGCGAGGGGGAACTTCTTTACTCAGAGGGTGGTGGCTGTGTGGAATGAGCTTCCAGCAGAAGTGGTGGAGGCAGGATCGATTTTAACATTTAAAAGTAAAGTGGATAGGTATATGGACGGGAAGGGAATGGAGGGGTATGGTCTGAGTGCAGGTAGATGGGACTAGGGGAAAACAAATGGTCGGCACGGACTGGAAGGGCCGAGAGGGCCTGTTTCTGTGCTGTAATTGTTATATGGTTATAAGTTATATGGTTATATGGTTATTGTCACGTGTACCAAAATACAGTGAAAAGCAAGACACCAAATGCTGGAATATTCTGTGTCTATCATCAGCGTAAACCAGCATCTGCAGTTACTTCCTACAGTAAAAGGCTAACCAGTCAGTGGAAAGACAGCACATGTTTGCAATTGAGCCATCCACAGTGTACAGTGTACAAATATAAGACATGTGTATCTGATCCCTCAGAATCCCCTCCTTTAACTTCTGGTAAGACCAAAATCCAAGATAATTGCTTTGAAATGTCCAGTCGCAATCGCAGTCAAGAAATTAAATACCCTCCTTAGTGATATCTCCCACTAAAACCCAGGGCCTTAGAAGTTCTTACCTCACTCATTACTACAGATCAGGCTCCACTGCGGTTTAGTGTAGTTTGTACACTACAAGGAGCAGGAAGCTAGCAGGTAAGATCATCTCTGACCCCTCTCACCCTGGCCACAAACTCTTTGAATCACTTCCCTCTGGAAGGTGACTCCGGACTGTCAAAGCTGCCACAGCCGGACATAAAAACAGCTCTTTTCCATGAGCAGTAGATCTACTCAATAATCAACAATCTGTAGCCTCCTTTTGCTCTGGTATTTTATTTAATTCATTTGTTTAATCAATAATGTTTTATTATTAATGTTTAATGTTTTATGTATCATTCTTAACTGTCACTGTATGCCATGTTGCCACTTGTGGGCAAATTCCTTCTATGTGAATACTTGGCCAATAAACTTATTCATTCATTCATTAATTTACACATACACTGCGGAAACTGGCCCTTCGGCCCACAGAGTCCACACCGACCAGTGATCCCTGCACATTAACACTAAGCTACACACAATAGCGACAATTTTACATTTACACCAAGCCAATTAACGCACAAACCTGTACATCTTTGGAGTGTGGGAGGAAACCAAAGGTCTCGGTGAAAACTCACCCAGGTCACGGGGAGAAAGTCCAAACTCCGTACAGACAGCACTCGTAGGCAGGATCAAACCCGGGTGCCTGGCACTATAAGGCAGTAGCTCTGCTGCTGCTTCACCGTGCCACCCTAATTAAAATGAAAATTTCTTTTTAATTTAATTACAATTTTAAAAAAAAACATCTGCATTTATGTAATGATTTTGTCTCTATATTGGAGTATTCCAATGCACTTCACAATTTAACAAAGTACTTTCCAAGTATACTCACTGCTGTAACAAAAGAAACCTTGCAGCCCCTTCCTCAAAGTACAAAATAAGACAATATTTGCAAGACGTGAGCTCATGATAAGAATTTTAAGATCAGGATTTTCCTGGACCTGCAAGCAATGTAGATTGTGGAGCTGGTTTGAAAGTTACATAATCCGAGCTGGCAGTGCAGTGCAAGACTGAATAAGCCTTTTGACTGAGTAGTTAGATTGTGGCCTCTTATGTTCCGTCATGTAAAATATCTAATTTGAGTGTGGATATCTTCAATGGTTCAATGGTCCTTTATTATCACGTTTACACATGAACAGTGAAATTCCTTTTTTACAACATACAGTTCAGTAAAGTATTTCCATACCTAAGCACAATCCCCGATAGTATAAAGAGCATAGAAATAGTCCACATGGTGCAGGAGTGTACACACACGCAAGCTTGATACCACACTCAATGAGACATTGAGGATCATCACTGGCTGTCTGCGGCCTACTCCATCAGAGTTCCTCCCTGTGTTAGCTGGCGTAGCACCTGCAGCCCTGCGCAGAGAGCACCTAACCCACAGCCTGGTGAACAAAGCCTCAATGGACCCAAATCATACCCTACACAACCTTGCCCAGTACTCCAACCCGGATCGTCAACGCCTGCCCTCCCGGCGCCCCTTCTCTCGTCTTGCTGCATCTCTTCATAGCTCCGATTTCAACATGCTAAGAGCATGGAGAGCCTGCTGGCAGGACACCCAACATCCCGCCCAAATGACAGTCTACCCAAACACACTGTTGCCACCTGGTGCAGAACTGGTCCGCAGAGAGTGGGTTACACTGAATCGTCTGCGAACTGGTGTTGGGCGTTTCAATCATAACATGACACGTTGGGGACTGCGCCCATCAGCAGCCTGTGGACACCCCGACCAGACCGCACACCATGTAATCCACGACTGTCCCACCCTCAGCCCACCAGATACCACTACCATCGACCTGACCAACCCCAATCCTGACACAGTGAACTGGCTGCGACGCCTGAATCAAACTGTGTAACTGACTCATACGCAAGAAGAAGAAGTCCACTGAGATTGCCTGCATGAGTCGCCATTTTTAAAGTTCAGTTTCCTCAGTCTCCTGGAGCGGTGCCTGATCCAGGCAAGCCCCAGGCTGCTGCAGGCCTTCATCCGTCGCCTCCACCCAGATCATCCAGTGAACTGTCGTCCCTCTCCTTGCCCAGCCACATTCAGCTTTCAAGTGATGGTCGAGGTGTTAAATGAATATTTCTCATCTGTATTTACCGGAGAGAAAGACATGGATGCTGCACAACATGGAGAGGTCTTGAAGAGAGTCCTTACTACACAAGTGGAGCTGGTGGAGGTCAAAGCACATAATTGTAGATAAATCCCCGGGACTTGATCAAGTGTATCCTAGGACACTGTGGGAAGCTGCTGAAGAAATTGCCGGATCCCTGCAAAGAGTAGTTATGGGAGTGGTGCCGGAAGACTGGAGGGCAGCTAAGTGCAAGAAAAAGCTTGTGAACTACAAACTGATGAGCCTAACTTCCGTGACAGGTACGTTATTGGAAGATTTCAGTGATTCATGATTTGGACAGACGAGGACTGATTAGGAAGAGTCAGCATGGCTTTATGTGGGGGAATTGTGTCTCACTGGTTTGACTGAGGTTTTGAGGAGATGACCAAGCTGATTAATGAGGGCAGCATGCACTGTCTATGCACCTTTGCAAGGTATCGCACAATAAGCTGGTCTGGAAGGTTAGATCACACAGGATCCTGGACAAGCTTGCCCAATTGGACACAAATTCAGTTTGAAGGTTAAATCAGAGGCTAATGGTAGAGGAAAAAAACCCCATGAATTGACGGAGTAATTCAGCAGGTCAGGGATGTAAGCTGTCCAAGCAAAATATGAGGTGCCCTTCCGCCAGTTTGTTTGAGGCCTTACTCTGCCAATGGATGAGGCCCAGGACAAATTGTAATCATGTATAGCTTTTTCTTTGACAGGATAGCACGCAAACAAAAGCTTTTCACTGTACCTTGGTAAATGTGACAAAAACAAACTAAACTAAACTAAATGTGTAGGAAGGAAATGCTGATGCTGGTTTAAACCGAAGATAGACACAAAGAGCTGGAGTAACAGGGACAGGCAGCATCTCTGGAGAGAAGGAATGGGTGATGTTTCGGTTCGGACTTAGCACGCGTTTGGTGAAATGGTCGCTGAGTCTACACTTGGCCTCGCCCAAGTAAATGCAGTAGATGAGGTTAGATGAGGTGCACATGAACCTCAGTCTCACCTGGAAGGACTGCTGGGGTCCTTGGATGGATATGAGAGAGGATGCATATGGACACATGTTACATCTCCTACAGTTGCAGAGGAAAGTAACTGGCGAGTGGTTGGTTAGAGTGGGAATGGATGGGAACCAAGGAGTTGCAGAAGAAGTGATTTCTGCAGAAAGTGGAAATGGATGGGGATGGGAAGATGTGACTAGTGGTAGGATTACGTTGGAGATGAGGGAAATGTCAGAGGATAATGTGTTGGATGCGAAGGCTGATGGGGTTGAATGGTGAGGACCAGGAGAACTCTATCCTTGTCCTGCAGAGGGCAGCCCCAATGCAGTTGTCAATGTAATGGGGGATGGTGCAAGTTTACGTTTTGGAACAAGGACTGTTCAACGTAACCGGCAAAATGGCAGGCATAGCTGGGGCCCGTGCGAGTGCCCATGGCTACACCTTTAACTTGGAGAAAGTGAGAGAAATCAAAGGTTTTCCAGGCACAGCACAGTGTTAGCTGAGGGGAACTGATTGAGACTCTGTTCAAGGAAGAACTAGAGGGCCATTTAGATATTCCTGGCGAGGGATGGAGGTGTAAATGGACTAGACACCCATGATAAGGATGAAGCAATGGTGGCCTATAAATTGAATGTTATTGAAGAGTTGAAGGGCATGGTGGAGAGGTGTTTTTCAGACTGGAAGCCTGTAACAAGTGATGTCCCACATGGATCAGTGCTGAGTTCATTGTTCCTTGTTGTTTGTATAAAAGATTTGGATGGAAACATAGGTGGGATTATTAGTAAGCTTGTGGATGGTGATATAGTGAACAGTGATCTTAAATTACCTAAATAATTATCTAAAGCTATCTAAAAAACTGGATTTTGATCTACCAACTAATGGGTCAAATAATGGCAGATTGAGTTTAATTCAGACAAATATGATGTGTTGCATTTTGTACGACAAACCTGGGCAGGACTTGTACAGAAAACTGTTGGGCTCTCTGGAAGTATTGGAGAACTTGGGGTGTGGGTACATAATTCCATTAAAGTAGCATGTAGACAAGGTGGCGAAGAAGACATTTCACATACTTGCCTTTATCGGACAGGGTATTGAGTACATGGGTTGTGTGACATATTAGAGCTACACAAGATGTTGGTAAGGCCGCATTTTGAGTGTTGTGTACAGTCCTGCTCTGGATGTCATTAAACAGAAAATAGTATAAAAAAAGACTTGCAAGGATGCTACCAGGTTTAGAGAGTTTCTATGGAGAGGCTGGTTCAGCTTGATCATTTTTCCTTAGAGTGCAGGAGGCTGAGGGGTGATCTTGTAGAGGTTTATAAAGACATGAGGGACATGGATAAGGTGTATAGTCATAGACTTTTACCCCAATGGTAGAGGAGTCTAAAAATGAGTGGGCACAGCATTGAAGGGAAAGATGTAAAAGGGGATTGAAGGGCAATTTTTTCACACACGGAGATGAGTATATTGGTAGTGGTGGGTACAATAGCAACATTTAAAAGAATCTTGTGTGGATATCAAAGGTCTAGAGAGATATGGGCTACCTGCGGGCAAGTGGGATTAGCTTGTTTAGGAAATTTGATCGACATGGATGAGTTGGGCTAATAGACGTTTCCATGCTGCACTCTGTCTATGAACTGCACACTCTCACCAACGACTTGTACAGTTAATACATGATGTCCTAACTTCTGCACTCGATGCCGTGACTGATTTCTTCACCATTTTCTTCACCATTCTGTCTATCTGTGTTGCCTCTCTCAGAAGAATGATGTACCCCCACCCTTAGGTCCCTCTGTTCTGCAACCTACACTCTCCAGGACTCTGTGTTTATTGTCTGAATGTTGCTCTGGTTTAACTCGCTAAAATAAAAATCTTGTTCTTGTCCGAACTCAATTTCCATGTCCTATGAGTGAATTGAACACAAATAATCAATTATGCCACTTATAACACTCGTTTACAAAATGGTTTTGTTAACCTGGAAGTCCAATGCAACCATATGAGATTCAAACTATCCAGTTCTAAATAGGGTATCCTATTCAAGATTAGCAAAACCATTATTTTTTATCAGGAAACAGCCTCAAACCAATTTGTTTGGGTGTGGCTGGCACGAACTGTGCTAATTGCCAACCTAGCTGGTATTTTTATCAGACCAAATTAAAATAAGTTAAAATACTCTATAGTCATACAACAGGGGCAGCAATTTTTAACTTGGAGGCATTATAGCCCAAAGATTCTGGTCACCAAGAATCTAGCCAAGTCAAGTCACTTTTATTTCTATAGCACATTTAAAAAACAACACTCATTGACCAAAGTGCTTTACATTGGTGGAGGTTTCTTGGTTGGTTTCTTAGTCCTCCAAAATATTCCAAATGAAATTTAAACTGGAGGTGGTGGAGGGAGGACTTAAGCCAGAAAGGGTTTTTGGGAAGAAGGAGCTACTTTAAATTTGGTTTCATCTGGTTGGGTAACTATGGTAGGGTGAAGATTATTCCATGCTTTAATTATGCGGGGGAAGAACGAATTGCTGTACACATCTGTCTTGTTCGCTGGCATCTCAAATTGGATTGAATGCCCTAGCCTGCTCTTAATTGGTTTGGGTTTGGTGTAGGTTTTGTAATCTATGTCGAGCTGACCATTTAGCATTTTGTAAAAACAGGTCAAACGGTGAGCTTCACGTCTGTCTTGGAGAGGGTTCCACCCCAGTGAATTCAGAAGTTTGGTAACACTCGCTTCTCTCTCACAGGTGTTAGTAACAAATCGAGCTGCCTGTCCTTTGGACACGTTCGATGGAAGAAATGTTTTTATTTGTGTATGGGTCCCATGCTGCAACTGCGTAGTCCAAATGAGGTCTAACGAGGGTGAAGGATAACTTCTCCTTGACAGAAGTTGAACAATGTTGAAAGTTGCACCTCAAAAAATAGAGGACACCTGTTGCTTTCACCGTTGCATGATGAGTCTGACCATTCCAACGCAGATCGTTCTGCAATTTGATGCCAAGATACTTGGTTTGTTTGGATTCTTCAAGGGTGGCACCAAGTATATTGTAAGATGTTTCGCCTGGATTCCTCTTTCTGGTGACACGTATGGTTTCACATTTGGAAGGGTTGAACTGCATGCCCCATTGTTGCGACCACTCAACCATTGTATCAAGATCCTTTTGGAGAGCATCTTCATCATCAGCTGACTTAATTGGACAGTACAGCAAACAATCATCAGCGAATAGTCAGGTCATGCTTGCGACTTTTTCATGATTGTCATTTATGTAAAGCAAAAACAGATGTGGGCCAAGTACTGTGCCCTGAGGTGTACCACTCAACACTGGACGCCAATTGGAACTCTTTCCGTTCACACACACGCGCTGAAGACTTTTACTAGTTTAGGTAATAACATTATACAACAGTGGTTTCTAGATTAAGGTAACATAGAATGCAACAGTGGGACACTGGTTATTGGGCCTTTTCCAAAAAGTCCACGTTCTTTCGACCATGCAAGACATATGATGTTCCAGAGTTGAAAACTTAATGGGGATGCGGAAAGGTTCAGTAGAGAGGATCGAAGGATGGAGGTAAATAAATTAATTATCTGGGAGGGATCTCCTGGTCTGATACCATACCAATAGGTCTGTGTTGACTAGGAGTTTTCAATGTTGACTGTATTGACTAATCATTATGGACTAGGAGATCCAAAGTACCACCACACCCCCCACCAACGATGGGTCCAAAAGAAGAAAAAAAAATTGTCATTTTGTGGAATCCCACGTGGAAATTATATTCGGGTTACAAGGATAATGCATGCCTTGAAATTTCTTATTGAACTTCCAGACTGATTTAAAACAACCCCGAAATGGATGGAATCGTGCTGGGAAGTAAGGTAAATTTTTAGTAACAAAACACTGCAAACAAACAGCTGTGCGATTGAATTTGAATTTATGGGCAATTAGTGGGGACCAGGGAAGGGAAGTTTAGATTGCATTAGCCAAATTAATCTGACCAGGCTATATATTATGCCAACATTGGATGTACTAAATATAGTGCGATCCATCTCCCAACAACTGAATTTTTGACATCCCAAATTGTGCACAAAATGAGAGAGAAAGAGAAAGAACAGGCAAATCGAAAATGAAGCCTCAATCAAGCAGGGTATATATATATATAGAGAGAGAGAGACAAAATTGTAAACAGCAGTGTTACAGAGTATGTAACATCAAGGGGCAGGGTTACCAATTCTGGTTGGACACATTGGACCAATCAATACTGGTTGGACCACTGCGATGTCTGCCTCGCCAACAGTCTGTCAGTCCCCTCTCTGTTTGTATTATTTTAAGTTTTAAAAGTATGATTTAGTGTTTGAACATCGGACTGTCGGCAGCGGCAAATGCGGAGAGTTCAAAGGCTCCGACCATGGGTTCTTGGTTCTTGGTTACTTGGTCCTCCAAAATATTCCTACTAATATGAACAAAGTGAACAAAGGAGGAAAATGCCTTCCATCACAGTGAGGAATGCGGAGTCCACTGTGATGGATGTTTATGTTAAATTATATATTTTTTGTGGCTGCGTGTATTGTTGCTTTTCAATTAGTATGGCTGTATGGTGACTCAAATTTCACTGTACCGTAGTTGGTTAAGTGGCAATAAATGCGCACTTGAACTTGAACTTGATTTCTCATGTTTCTTTAGGTAACATACTACATGACTTTTCTACCATTAGTACATTTTCTCAGCACACAATGGGTGGCTCGGTGACGCAGTGGTAGAGTTGCTGCCTTACATCGCTTACAGCGCCGGAGACCTGGGTTGGATCCCGACTACGGGTGCTGCCTGTATGGAGTTTGTACATTCTCCCCGTGACCGCTTGGGTTTTCCCCGAGATCTTTGTTTTCCTCCCACGCTCCATAGACGTACATGTTTGTAGGTGAATTGGCGATATAAATGTCAATTGTCCCCAGTGTGTGTAGGATAGTGTTAATGTGCGGGGATCACTGGTCAGTGCAGACTCAGTGGGCCGAAGGGCCTGTTTTCGCACTGTATCACTTAACTAAACCACTGTGCCTTGCGGTGGCCCAATCAAAATATATTTTGTTGCTCAATTAAATTAATGTTTAGTTTGTCACGTATTATCATTCTCATTCCCAATGTTATTGCACTCACTGGGTGCTTTAAGAAAGTTAACGTAACACAATTTATTTTGATACCACTATTATTTTCCTAGTAGTTGCTCACTGTGGTATCTGGCAGATTGATCATAGAATTATCGAAACTCTCCCATTCCTGACACAGTTCAGGGGAAATAAACCACTGGGATGGAAATGAATGAATAGCAGAAGGCTAGTGGAGTTGAGACAGCGAGTCATCTGCGAATATGGAAAGTAGAATCAGACTACTGGAGTCTTTGACTATTAGGACAGAGAGTGAATGTTATTGGAGGATGTAGGCATAACAGATAATGAGCAGTAATGGGAGAATGAGTGAATCAGAATTTGAACTGAGAGAGAAAGAAAATATAGGATTATGCATAAGGTCCGTTATGGGACCAGTTGTGAGGGATGCCAATGGTGTGACAATCCAGGGCTAGAAGATACTTAGATGTTTGTATGAGTTGTTTGTATATATTCATTCTCCTCTTTGCTCCTCATTTTTTATCATTTTATTTAATTTACATCTTGTCTGATTCCTTATGTTGTTTTACATTACTCACTCCTAATATGCACCTGCGCTTTGCAGAGAAACCAATATTTTGTTCTTATCAACACAGTGGAGCAGATATAGTAGTGCAGGAAGGAACTGCAGATGCTGGTTAAAACCGGAGATAGTCATGAAAAGCTGGAGTAACTTCCCTGGGGAGAAGGGATGGGTGACGTTTTTCGGGTCGACACCCGTCTTTAGACTTCTTCAGCAAGTAGTCAGATATAGGTAGCACTTCCTATAGGAATCACATAGGACATTTTTTTTAAATATGCTGCGATTAAGATTTGCAGTGGAATATCAGTTGGTTAGACCTCTGATCAAGCCATGGTATGTGAATGCCTGATTGTTGGGAGAAGGAGAGCATCCATACTGAGCCATATCCTGGATGCTTACTTCTGATGACATGATGGCCCACCCTCTGTCAAAGAGGACATGGTGCCCACTCCCTCCTGAATCCATCACTTAAAGCCAGAGTTCCCCCTAATCAACTCGGCGACTTGAACTATTGGTTCAAATTGGAGGTTGCCTTGTTAAGACCTCCTAATGTGGCAAAGGCTTAATCTATTAAGGCTGCCGTGATGTTGGAAGCAATGTGCAGATACCTGTACAATAGTAAAGTGGCCTCAGAACCACAAGCATTGCACATCTTCAATGTAAGGAAATCACATTTACAATTGGCACATACTTTAGTGCGTTTTTCATTGCATAAGAATTTGTAAACCATGGACATTTTTTTTGTGGTCAGACTAAATATTGAAAGAATTTAAAATCAAAGTTAAACATGAAGAAGAGAATATTTCAAATGTAATCAATACAAAGCAAATGCAATGAATAACAAAAACAAACACATAGTCAGTTTGTGGAACTCCATGGACAATCCAGAATAATGGGTCATTCACCTGCTGTTCAGCTCTTGTGATACCTGATGAATCTTGTGCAAAGACAGACAGAGCACGGTGCAGACTTGTAGCTTCTGACCACAGCATTAAATAACACACACATCCTGCTAATCCATCCACCTAGCCCCACCTCCCCGGAAAACATTGCCGGCAGCTATAAGTCTTGGAACGTGAAGAATGATTCCAATTTGTGGTTGTCTCTTTGTTATGAAGGAGATAGGTTCGCACTTCATTGTAGTTGCCAGGCTGAGAAGTACATGCTCATGAAGGGTGTGTGCACTTCTCTCTCTGTGTGTCGCCCAATGCCACAAAAATGCCCTTTTGTTTCCTGAATTGTTTGCCTCGGTATCAGGTTGCGATCAGCGCGAAAACATAGATTGTCACTCAATCATCTGACCTTTGGTCTGCCTCTGGAGAAACCAGCAATTTATATGGCAAATTATTTGCATTAGGCGATAAGATAAAAAAAGAATAACATTTAAAAAAGAATCATTGTTAATCTGTAATATATGGGGCCTTTTCAGGTCAATTGTCTCACTTCTGCTTTGTTGATTTGTGGTTTTCACAGTCTGTTAAAATTGGAATCCCTAGGCACTAGGTTGTCAAAGTTATTTAAAATAATATTTATATTCCTATAAGGCATTGGCATTTTCTGATTTCTCTAACATTGGAGGTGCTGTGTAGTGTAGAGGATATTTGCCTCTTATGGAGACTCACCCGATCTGTCACCCAACTCAATGTTTGACAAAACAAGTGATCAATTAGGATCGGTACCAAGTGCTGGAGTATCTAAATGCATTTCTGGAGGACATGGCTAGGTGGCATTTCGGGTCGAGACCCTTCTTCTCTGATTGTAGCAGGGGGGAAAAAAGTTGGAAAAGAGATGGGGGCGGGATAACACTTGGCAAGTAATAGGTGGAACAGGTGAAGTGGGTTTAGTTTGGCAGGTGGGAGGACAAAGGTTAGAGATGAAAAATAGACTAAAGGGTAACAAACGGGGAGACAAAAAGGAGAAAAGGGTGTCAAAGTTGTGGCTAACAGGCCAGATGAAACTTTTTCACCATAAAGTGGAATGGATCGAGAGGGGATTACACCATATGGTGGAATCAGCTTTAAAGTCAAATCAGCTTTGAGCCAGATTTAAAATCAAATATGTCATTGGAGGGAGAAGAGATTTTGATATTCTGCCTCACTCGAGTCCACAATAGTAATTGAACATTTGCCTTTTCTAGCTTCTTCTCATTTGTATCCGAATCAATTGAGCAGAGTGCGTATTGTAGTCCCTTTTGATCATTCTTAACCTAAATGGCCATGGAGATCCAATCTACACTGTTGGATCCTAATCTCTTTTATAAACAGACTCAGCAGGTATTACAGAAATCAATAGTAGGTTAGAGACAGTCGTAGATAATGCTACACTTGTCCCTTCACCTCCCCCCTCCACTCCTTTCAGGGACCCAAGCAGTCCTTCCAGGTCCGACAGAGGTTCACCTGCACCTCCTCCAACCTCATCTACTGCATCCGCTGCTCCAGATGCCAGATGATCTATATCGGTGAGACCAAGCGGAGGCTTGGCGATCGTTTCGCCGAACACCTCCGCTCGGTCCGCATTAACCAACCCGACCTCCCGGTGGCTCAGCACTTCAACTCCCCCTCCCATTCCGTATCCGACCTCTCGGTCCTGGGCCTCCTCCACGGCCAGAGTGAGCAACACCGCAAGTTGGAGGAACAGCACCTCATATTCCGCTTGGGGAGTCTGCATCCTTTGGGCTTGAACATTGAATTTTCTCAATTCTGTTAACTCTTGCTATCTCCTCCCCTTCCCACCTCTCCCTCAGCCCTCGGGCCCTGGTATTCCCTCTCTCTCTATCTCCCTCCCCCACCCTAGTCGCACCAGCTTCTCATTTTCACACCACAAACAGCTTACAATGGCTTGTTCCCTTTATCACCGATACTTTTTTGCATATCTTTCATTCATTGTTCTTTATCTCTCCACATCACCGTCTATATCTCTCGTTTCCCTGATCCCTGACCAGTCTGAAGAAGGGTCTCGACCCGAAACGTTGCCTATCTCCTTCGCTCCTTAGATGCTGCTGCACCCGCTGAGTTTCTCCAGCTTTTTGTGTACCCTCCCTCTAAAACATTCCTGTCCATGTATCTGTCCAAGTGTCTTTTAAATACTGTTATAGTACCTGCCTCAAATACTTCCTCTGGCAGCCCATTCACCACTAACCTCTGTGTGAAAAAGTTGTCACTCAGGCTCCAATTAAATCTTTCCCCTTTCACTTTAAATCTATGCCCTCCTGTTCTTGATGTTCCTACCTCGAGAAAAAGACTATGCATTCACCCTATCAAATACCCTCATGATTTTACACCTCTATAAGAAATTCCTCAGCTTCCTGCACTCTAAGGAATGAACTCTTAGCCTGCCCAACCTTTCCTTATAGCTCAGGCTGGTGAGAACATGAGGAGGAAAAGATGCCAATAGTTGGAGTTGTACCTTGCACAAAGGAAGCTGAATGAGGATACTTGGGAACAATCGCTCCAGCCCCAGTACATCACTGCCGGAGTTACTCAGGGCAATGTCCCATATTAATCCACCTTCAACTTCTCTTAAAAAAGCTGATTCTCCTCACACCAATATAAATAAAATGTATGTGATTCTGAGTGGGAGTAGCAGATTGTTAAGCCCATTTTGGTCTGTCTCTTCCCTAAGAAAGCAGGCAGATGAATTCAAAATAGTTTTCAATGAAGTGAATGCTTGGTGATTTGACAGATTTATGAAGATGGAGGTATCTGTTTAGGATATAGCCTTTTCCTAAACCTCCATTTAAAGACAGCCCTGTGCTTCTTTGTAGTCCATGCCTGTGTTTGTTTGTGTGTTTTCCTTGCTACTTATCCCAGCTCGAGCAGGCAGAGACACAGAATGTTTCCTATTTATTCCTCAAGCATTAGTCACGCAGATTTCATCTGTATTATGATTGCATAAATTTACTTTCTGGTTATTTCCAGATTAATGCCTGGACCTCAGAGAAAATAGATGTGGAAATCATATGATCACATGCTGTTTTGCAACTCCTCTGTGTCTACTCCGGCTGAGGTGAAAATGCCCATGAGTAAGCGAAGCCAGGATCACTTCATGATATAAAAACCCAAGGCAAAATTTCTTGCGTCAAATGCCTCCGTTAATCAAGCTGTAAGTTTAAATATAACTAAAGAATGAGGACAATTAGTTTAGTTTAGGTCAGTTCAGAGATACAGTGTGGAAACATGCGTTTTGGCCCAGCGAGTCCATGCTGACCAGCGATCACCCATACGCTAGTTCTATCCTACACACTAGGGGTAATTTACAGAAGCCAATTAGCCTAAAAATCTGAATCCCTTTGGAATGTGGGAGAAAACCCACACGATCACAGGAAGAACATATAAATTCCGTACAGACAGCACCCATAGTTCGACATCACTTGTTCCTGAATGTATGCCAGCCTAAACCTACGTCTGAAGAAGGGTCTCGACCCGAAACGTCGCCTATCTCCTTCGCTCCTTAGATGCTGCTGCACCCGCTGAGTTTCTCCAGCCTTTTGTGTACCCTAAACCTATTTCAAACTGGACTGAGTTTGTACGTTCTCCCTGTGACTGCATCAGTTTTCTCCGCGTGCTCCTATTTCCTCCCACACTTCGAAGACGTGCAGATTTGTAGGTTAAAATTGTAATGTTGTAATTTATCCCTAGTGTGTGTAGGACAGTGTTAGTAGATGGGGTGATCGCACTTTAGAACTATGCCCTACAGTTCAATAATTCGCTGGGGTATAAGTCTAGAAGACAGAATTAAAGAAGAAGCTAATGAGAGAGGTTGTGTTAAATTTGAATCATATCTTGCTTAGGTTGCATACAGAACGCTGTATGAGTCCCGGATGGAAGCAAGTGGAGAAGGTGCAAAAATGATCGAATAAGGAAAGATCAAGAAACTGAACAAGAAGACAAAAGATTCCATTGGGTTTTATTGGAATAGTACATGAACCAAATTCAGAAAGATTAGAGTGGGTGTGGGGCGAAGAATTAAAGTGACAAATAATCAGAGTAGAATTAAACTGTTCCTCAAAGTGATCATCTGAAGTGTGAGGAGACCACATCGTCAGCAGCAAAAACTGCACACTGAATTGAAAGGCGAGGAAGTGAATCACTTGTTTCATCTGAAGTTGAGGCCCTGGACAATGGCCAGAGGAGTCAGAACGAGGGTTACATTTCCTGTGCTGATATGGAAATGTGTAGTGGGAGCGAGCATTGGAGATGATTGAGGAGTCGATCCTGCTTTGTGGGAGCAATGGTTCTCTCAGGGAGCTGAAAGAGGAGGGAATGGGATAGAGTGCGGGTAGTTAACCAGAGTTGACGGTTGTGAACGCCATTGGAATGACTGCTTACTATACTTTGAATGCGGAGGTTGTTGGGGCAGAAGGTAAGGACATTATTGTAGACTTAGTCGGAAGGGGAAATGGGATGGACATTACTGAATAATCTAATATGGAGCAAAGAGGTCATTCTGCAGTTGTACAGAGCCCCAGTGAGACCACACCTGGAGTGTTGTGTGCAGTTTTGGTCCCCTAATTTGAGGAAGGACATTCTTGCTAGTGACGGGATCGTTCAGTATGGATTTATGAAGGGGAAATCATGCTTGACTAATCTTTTGGAGTTTTTTGAGGATGTGACAAGTAGAATGGATAAGGGAGAGCCATTTGATGTAGTGTATCTGGACTTTCAAAAAGCCTTTGACAAGGTCCCACACAAGAGATTAGTGTGCAAAATTAGAGCACATGGTATTGGGGGTAGGATATTGACATGGATAGAGAACTGGTTGTCAGACAGGAAGCAAAAATTAGGAATTAACGCGCCATTTTCAGAATGGCAGGCAGTGACTAGTGGGGTGCCGCAAGGTTCAGTGCTGGGACCCCAGTTGTTTACAATATATATTAATGATTTAGACGAGGTAATTAAATGTAATATCTCCAAGTTTACGGATGACACAAAGCTGGGTGGCAGTGTGAGCTGCGCGGAGGATGCTATGAGGCTGCAGGATGACTTGGATAGGTTGGGTGAGTGGGTATAAGCATAGCAGATACAGTATAATGTGGATAAATGTGAGGTTATCCACTTTGGTGGCAAGAACAGGAAGGCAGATAATTAACTGAATGGTGTCAGATTAGTGGAAGGGGAGGTGCAACGAGACCTGGGTGTGCTTGTACACCAGTCACTGAAAGTAAGCATTCAGGTACAGCAGGCAACGGAAAAAGCTAATGGCATGTCGGCCTTCAAAGCGAGAGGATATGAGTTTAGGAGCATGGAGGTCCTACTGCTGTAGTACAGGGCCCTGGTGAGTCTGCACCTGGAGTATTGAGTGCAATTTTGGTCTCTTAATTTGAGGAAGGACATTATTGCTATTGAGGGAGTGCAGTGTAGGTTCACCAGGTTAATTCCCAGGATGGCGGGTCTGACATATGATGAAAGAATGGGTCGACTGGGCTTCTATTCGCTGGAATTTTTATGTCAAATTTTTATGTAGTTGTGTGTCGTGTTGCTTCTGACTGTATGGCAAATCAAATTCCTCATCATATGATGCAAAACATACTTGGCTAATAAATTAGGATTAGGATTATGATTATGATTAGGATTTAGAAGGATGAGAGGGAATCTTATAGAGACATATAAAAGTATTAGACAGGGTAGATGCAGGAAAAATGTTCCCGATGTTTGGGGAGTCCAGAATCAGGCGTCACAGTTTAAGATCAAGGGGTAGGCCATTGAGATGAGGAAAAACATTTTTACCCAGAGAGTTGTGAATCTGTGGAATTCTCTTCCACAGAAGGCAGTGGAGGCCAATTCACTGGATGTTTTCACGAGAGAGTTAGATTTAGCTCTTAGGGCTAAGGGAATCAAGGGATATGTGGAAAAATCCAGAACAGGGTACTGATTTTGGATGATCAGCCATGATCATATTGAATGGCGGTGCTGGCTCGAAGGGCCGAATGGCCTACTCCTGCACCTATTGTCTATGTTTCTATGAAGCTCTCATTTCCAAATGCGCTGCTATAACATCTTTAATAATCAACTCCAGCAACTTCCCCACTACCCATGTAAGGCTATCTAGTCTATAATTCCCCGTTTTTTCGCTCCCTCCTTTCTTAAAAAGTGCAGTTACATTGGCTAACCTCCAGTCCACAGGAACTGATCCAGAGTCAAAAGAACATTGGAAACTGCTTGGTTTACTCATACAGCATTCAGGTCAACACAACCTGCTGGAATACTCGGCCAGAATTCACAAGTTTAGTTTAGTTTAGAGATACAGCGCGGAAACAGGCCCTTCAGCCCAGCGGGTCCGTGTCGACCAGCGATCCCCACATATTAACACCATCCTACGCACAGTAGGGATATTGTTTATATTTACCAAGCCAATTAACCTACATATCTGTACGTCTTTGGAGTGTGGGAGGAAACCGAAGATCTCGGATAAAACCCACGCAGGTCACGGGGAGAACGTGGCAATGAGTTCCACAGATTAACTGTGTAACCAGGAACTGTAGATGCTGGTTTAAACCAAAGACAGACACAAAAATGCTGGAGTAACTCAGCAGGACAGGCAGCATCTCTGGAGAGAAGGAATGGGTGCCGTTTTGGGTCGGGACCCTTCTTCAAACTGGTAAACGTCACCCATTCCTTCTCTCCAGACATGCTGCCTGTCCCGCTGAGTTACTCCAGCTTTTTGTGTCTATCCACAGATTCACAGATTTCTGAACATTGAATTTTCTCAATTCTGTTAACCCTTGCTGTCTCCTCCCCTTCCCACCTCTCCCTCAGCCCTTGGGCCCTGGCATTCCCTCTCTCTCTATCTCTCTCCCCACCCTAGTCGCACTAGCTTCTCATTTTCACACTACAAACAGCTTACAATGGCATGTTCCCTTTATCATCGCTACTTTTTTGCATATCTTTCATTCATTGTTCTTTATCTCTCCACATCACCGTCTATATCTCTCGTTTCCCTGATCCCTGACCAGTCTGAAGAAGGGTCTCGACCCGAAACGTCGCCTATCTCCTTTGCTCCTTAGATGCTGCTGCACCCGCTGAGTTTCTCCAGCCTTTTGTGTACCCACAGATTTACCACACTCTGACTAAAGAATTATTTGGTACAGTTGGAAACTGTGGCCCATAAGTCCGTGAGCACTTTTGACTTTGTTTTAGACTGAGAACATGTGAGTCAGTGCAATAAAGTACCAGGCCGAAAATGCCAGGGACCCCCCCCCCCCCCCCCCCCCCCCCCCCCCCCGTGTTGTGTAATTCATCTGGTCAGATTCCACCCACAAGGTGTAGTCACTCTATTATTCACATGGTGCCTAATTACCTTTTTGTTTAGAGACTTATTTGTCTTGGCTTGTTTTTCTTATCACAGAACGTGCCTTGCAGTCAGTTTTTATCTGTCAGATCCACAATGCTTTAAATGTCGGTGTCATTTTTCTGCACTGTTATATCAGAGACGTTATAATCATCAATCAGATGGACAGAAGAGCAGGAATGATTAGACATAATTCATCTTTATTGGCACCTCTTCGCAATGGCCCAATGGGCAGCAGGGGCAGATAATCTACTACTTTGATGGAAGCTAATTATTCTTACGGGTGACAGTGTTGAAAGTGGCTCGGTGGCATTGTCTTTCAAAATGACAGTCAGTTGAGGCGTCAGTGTTAACCGAGGTTCGATCAGAGCGCTCAGTCATTTTATTCTTTAAATGATCGGATTAGCAGGGTTATCTTGAGGAAGTTTTACCAGAGCTGCAGAGCTGCAGAGCTGCAGAGCTCAGACTTCATTTTAATTAACCATCTGCTCGAGAAAATACTTTGTTCCAGCCCGTTTTTTGTTTCACCCCGTTTGACAAGAATTTATTAATTGAGATTTTTGTTACAATTGTCTCACATGACGAAGCAGAAAGGATGGTGGAAATCTGTTGCTCTCTCTCTCTCTCTCTCTGTTTCTCTTTCCCTCTTTCTCTTTCTCTATTCTCTCTCACTCCCTCTCTCCCTCTCTCCCTCTCTCCCTCCCTCTCTCCCTCCCTCACTCAAAAGCTGCAGTTACGTGTAAGAAGGAACTGCAGATGCTGGTTTACACCAACGATAGACACAAAAAGCTGGAATAACTCAGCGGGACAGACAGCATCTCTCGAGAGAAGGAATGGGTGACGTTTCGGTTCGAGACCCTTCCTCAGACCTGCAGTTACTTGGTCTGGTGGGTGAGGAGGTAGGTCAGTTGAAACTATCATGAAAAAGACAAATTGATTTTTATTGCATAAAGATGTCATGATATCGTGCAGACTGGGTGATCGTTTCGCTGAACACCTTCGCTCAGTCCACCTTGGCCTACACAATCTTCTGTTGCCAAACACTTGAACTATCCTTCCCATTCCCATTCTGATCTTTCTGGGACACAAAGATGGCCGGGCGAGGAAGGGGACATCAGTTCGCGGGCTGATCCGGTCGAGGGAGATGGGGGAAGGCCCTGCAGAAGCCTGCGGCCTTGGGTCATGTAGGGGATCCAGTGGACCAAGCACATGGGCAGACCAGACTTTGGGCTATGGAAGTGGTGACAAAACATGGCGGTGCCTGCATGTGAATGCAAAAAAGATTTCACTGCGCAGTTACATGTGTGACAAATAAAACATCATTGAACCGTCACTGAACTATTGAATAGATCACTGAAATGCAGATAACGCAAAAGATATTCCTTGTGGCTATCTGGAAGAGCTCTGTGGTATAAAAGATGTGGACGAGCTGGTCTAATGGAACAGGTTGAGTTTTTTTTGGTGGGATCATTCATGACGGCAGCCTCGACCCTAACTGAGCGTGCATTGTTCCTTAAAGGTAATAGGGAGTCAGAAAAGATGATTTTTAAAGCCACAGGTGCTGCAGATCTTTCATAGTCACGGTGTAATACATGAAAGCGGCAAAGCTACAATAGAACTGTAGGCAATACTATTTAGGCCACAGCATGGGAGCTGCATGTAGTTCCAGTCACCACATTACATCCCCATGCAAGGGTGGAGAGGTGATTCATGTGATAGACACAAAATGCTGGAGTAACTCAGCGGGACAGGCAGCATCTCTGGAGAGAAGGAAAGGGTGATGTTTCGGGTCGAGATCCTTCTTCAGACTCTTCACCTTAGGTGATTCATGAGGATCTTTCTGAGATTGGAGCATTGCAGCTTTGAGGAAAGAACGGATGAGTTAGTGTTGTTTTCTTTACAACAGAAAAACCCAGGGAGAAACTTAACAATGGTGTTAAGTTAACAATGGTGCTGTTAACTATGATGTTACACTAATAATAACTGAAAAATCATTACTGCCAGTGAAGCACTGAAATATTCCAACACTTTCAGTAAAGGCCCTTTTAAGAAATCGTTATTTTTAATTGCATGTAGCCCATTATTTATCTATTGTCTGGTCATTGATTTTCACGGTTAATAATAAACTTTGCTATTCATTCAAGCCTAAAAACACCAGTCAAAACAGTTGTCATGCTATCCATAGGGAGTTCCTGTTTATTTAGCAGAGTAAGGGTTAAAGCAAGCATGGAGAGTAGTTTATTAGTCAGACTTGTCTGGTCCTGGGCCACAGGATATCTTGTGCTACACAATCAAGGACTGCTTCGTCATGGTCAGTGACAGTGACTGAGATCACCTCCCCACTGCAGTTAATACGGCAGGAATGAAGATGGAGCATCACAGGAACTAATTGGACAAGGACGGGCTACAAGAGAAAGTACATGACTAGATGAAAAGGGCTAGGGTGCCCAAGTTTGACAAAATGATGAATGCTCTGATGCGGTTGAATATTAACCATTAAAAGTTTACACATTTACCCAACTAAGGCAGCAAAACAGAGCGAGGCAAGCAAAAAACACTGATGTGGCCATTTGACGAGGAAATGCATGTCAGTTGTGCAAAAAAGCTATTGTTTGACTGAAACCAGCATGCACTTAAAATACATTCACAGACACAAAATGCAAGATAGTAGAGACAACGGTTCGGACTATCGGCAGAGATTTAAATGTGCCAGAGTTGGAGAGGCACACATTCACATCCACAACGTTTCAGGACAAGAGTGTGCGCATAAATAATCTCACTGTTGACAGATTTTTGGGGTGATTATCAAAGGGATGGGGACCAGCCATGCTTGCCCACCAGGGATACATAGCAACGTAGACACATAGAAAATAGGTACAGGAGTAGGCCATTCGGCCCTTCGAGTCAGCACCGCCATTCAATATGATCATGGCTGATCATTCAAAATCAGTACCCCATTCCTGCTTTCTCCCCATATCTCTTGATTCCGTTAGCCCCAAGAGCTATATCTAACACTCTCTTGAAAACATCCAGTGAAATGGCCTCCACCTCCTTCTATGGTAGAGAATTCCACAGATTCGCAATGCTCTGGGTGAAAAGATTTTTCCTCATCTCAGTTCTAAATGGCCTACCCCTTATTCTTAAACTGTGACCCCTGGTTCTGGACCCCTAACATTGGGAACATTTTTCCTCCATCTAGCCTGTCCAATCCCTTAAGAATGTTATATGTTATCAGGCACACCCCTGACAGTGGCACATTGGACTCTTTACATTGGGACATTTCTTCTCAAGTGCCCACTGGTTTATTGGTGACTCTCTTCTAAATATGGTCTTTGTTTTAGAACTAGCACCCCCCCCACCCCCACAGATAGAAATGTTCTTTGTACATCTATCCTATCAAACACTGCTATAATTTTGAAAACGTCCCAGTTTTCACCTGGTTTAGGGAAAGGTGCTTTAGCCTGTCCGATCTTTCCTCAAAACAATATCTGCTCAGTTCCACATTTAGCATTGTGAATACATTATTGTTTATCATTTTTGGTGTTGCTGTTGCCTAGAAATTGGATAGCATAGCATCACATTTTCATGTACTACATGATCCAAGTTTAATGAAAATGAAACCTAATGAAGGACATATATATATGATACATATATATGTATGTGGATATATATGTTTCTATGTACTTGTGTGTATGTGTATGTGTACACACTAAACTTTTTTTTTCTCTCTCGTTTATCATATATTGTTTATAGTGTAAATTTTACATATTCTGTTGTGCTGCAGCAAGTATGAATTTTATTGTTCTATCTGGGACATATGACAATAAAACACTCTTGACTCTTGACTCTTGATACATAATGAGCGTTTGACGGCACTGGGCCTGTACTCGCTGGAGTTTAGAAGAATGAGGCGGGACCTCATTGAAACATACAGAATAATAAAAGGCTTGGATAGAGTGGATGTGCAGACAATGTTTCCACTAGTGGGAGACTAGAGGTCGTAGCCTCAGAATTAATGGACGTTCTTTTAGGAAGGAGATGAGGAGGAATTACTTACTCAGAGGGTGGTGACTCTGTGCAATTCTTTGCCACAGAAGGCTGTGGAGGCCATGTCAGTGGATATATTTAAGGCAGAGATAGATCGAATCTTGATTAGTACGGGTGTCAGAGGTTATGGGGGGAAGGCACGAGAATGGGGTTTGGAAGGAGAGATAGATCAGTCATGTTTGATGGGCCGAATGGCCTAATTCTGCCCTTATCACATGATCTTATGATCTTTTTATCGGATGAATTATAAATTGGGATTTAAATCCTAGATCTTGGTCACATTTTCTAACCTCTGACCACCAAGTCCACTTGCAGCTACTAATCCAATCAATACTCACCCTCCCCACTGATCACTGATAATCTGCCCTTGTCTAGAGCCGTATCCAACTCCCGATGGGCTCTATTGCCATTCATGATCTCAGCACCTCAGTCCTACAAACCTCCCACATCTACCATGACTTTTCTTTTTGCTTGATTAAGCAGTGCCTGGTGCATTGGGACTGGTGCACCACAGTTTGTACGTTCTCCCCGTGACCTGTGTGGGTTTTCTCCGAGATCTTCGGTTTCCTCCCACACTCCAAAGACGTACAGGTATGTAGGCAAATTGGCTTGGAAACTGTTAAAATTGTCCCTAGTGTGTGTAGGATAGCGTTACTATGCAGGGATCGCTGGTCGGCGCGGACCCGGTGGGCCAAAGGGCCTGTTTCCGCGCTGAGTCTCTAAACTAAGCTAAACTAAACTAAAATGCATCTTGAGGGATCCGGTCCAATTTCTAGCCTTACATTCTTGAAACACTGCGGTGTTTCTGGTGGTGGTTCTTTTGTGGTGCTCTTATGTAGGATTATCTTCCAGGATTTAGTTTCAACTATGATGAAGGAAGGGCAAGATTTTCCAAATCAGCATGGTTGGAGAGTTATTGGGGAACCTGCAGTGATGTCCCCCTCTCACTGCATTTCTATCCTTCTCAGTACATTTTTATATTAGGAACAGCTTTGCCTGCAGAGCTGAAGGGAATCAAATGTATCCAGAAACCCCGATTGTTACTTTGCAATTACGAGTGGTCATAAATCTCTGATCACATCTGAACTTGGCTTTCTTTGTTTTGTATAGTTTAGTTCAGTTTAATTTAGTTCAGTTTAGTTAAGTTTAGTTTAGATTAGTTTAGTTTAATTTAATTTAGTTTAGTTTATTCCTTGTAAAAGAAACCAAACCGTTCAGCACATTCCAAAGTGTGTTTTATCACAGGCTCTTTATATAGATAGATTTGGTTGGAAATTGTACAGAAGACAGGGAGCAGTTACGACCAGACCACACCTTCTGGGAGCATGTCCTCAATGTTGGAGACACACCTTCATCCCCTGAGACGGTCAGGAAAATGAAGAAGGCATATGTCAGATTCAGATAGTCGGGATCAAGCAAATCCCTCCGTGAGCATAAGAAGTCATAGAGTCATAGAGTGAGACAGCGTGGAAACAGGCCCTTCGGCTCAACTTGCCTACACCAGCCAACATGTCCCAGCTACACTAGTCCCACCTGCCTGCACTTAATCCATATCCCTCCAAACCTGTCCTATCCATGTACCTGTTAGTGAAGGAGGACACTTAAGAAGACAATAGGAGGACATGAAATGTAGCTGGTTGGCAAGTTACTGGAAAATCCATGAGAGATTCAACAGGTATGTTAAGAGTTAAAGGGTGGCCAGGGTAACAATTGGTCAGCATAAAGATCAGCATACCCATTTTTATGTAGAGCCACAAGAAATAGGAGAGATATTAAATGAATACTTCTCATCCTTACTGAGGAGCTGATCATGGAAGTTGTGGAATTGAGGCGTGGGAGTTATGATGTCTTAGATTAAATGTGAATGACCAGAGGAGGTATTGGCAGAATTAAGGTGCTTAAATCCATAGGGCCTTTTTTCGCGCTGTATCTTTGAAGTATGGTCACCTAACTTATCCTTGCAGGCAGAAGATGTCATTTATGTTCCCCTAAGCCTAGAGAAACATAAAGAACAGGTGTTAATAAACACCATTCTTGTCCTTACAAGACTACCCCAGCAATTTCCTATCAGCAATATTCGGCCACAGCTCAGGAGTCGCTTTGCAAAAAAGAACATGCTTCCTCCAAGCTCCATCCAACTAGTTGATGCAAATCCCCCTTAACCATTGGAAGCACTTTCCCACTCCTTTCCCATTACTGCTGCATCCTTAAGGGCGTCATTTGCGCGTCATTTACGTGACATCATTTACACGTCACGACGCACGACGCGCGCATGGCATGCATTTCGCGCAAATGACACCCAAGTGGGACCGGCCCTTTACATTCATGCTCCTGTTGCTGGAAGCGTACTGCATGTTAAAGGGTCCATCAGCACTGCCAAGAAATCCAGAAGGTGAATATTGGAAAATCTTGGGAAACGCCAAGTCCTTTTCCCTTGTTTGGGATCGACAGTGATTGTAATCTCCGCTTAGAGATTTGCATAATACTAATTCAACTTGAATTACTTTTTAGCCAGTAGAATTTCTGGGCTAATAATTCTGCATGCAATATTGACATTTATAACACTGTTGTGTTTTAGGCAGGAGATGATCAAGAGATTCAAGATGCAAGAGAGTTTATTGTCATATGTACCAGATAGGACAATGAAATTCCTGCTTTGCTTCAGCACAACAGAATATAGTAGTCATGAATACAGAACAGATCAGTGTGTCCATATACAGTACTGTAAAGATGTTACACGGACACCATTGGATCCTTACGACTTTATTAATCATACATTATTGCCCTAGCTGTACGTGGTCTGTCATGATCACCAGAGAGAGAGCTAGGGGCGTGTGGGTTACAATTATACTAACTGGTGGGGGAGTGGTTAGCATGGACATCGTCACTATCAATTAAAGGTGTATACACATATCATCTACATCCTTCCTCTACAAAAACAAACAGTGAGTGACAGGGCGACCACGTCTCATGCGCTAGGGTAAATGCAAACAGTAAAGCACGGGAATACAGGATCACACGTAATCGCCGTAACGGACCGGCGGCCTGACCAGGCGACCAGACCGGGTCCGCACCTCGCCATCACCTCCTTCCCCGACGGGAACAAGCGGGGACGACGCCGGGGCATGGTGGGGGCTACGGACAGGAGAACACCTGGGCGACGAAGGCATCGGGGGGGGACGGTGAAGAGGAGGGCGAGGAAGCCGGAGAAAGCGGGACCGCAGCTAGGAGACGGACAGGAGAAGGACAAGGGGGGGACCCCAGAGGAACGGGCAAGGCACTAGGCCGCGAAAGTGGCAGCGGGGGGGGCATACGGAGCCGCCGAGGGGAGGGAGAGGCTCGTTCACGAGCCGGAGATGCTGGCGGGACCGGCGGTACACCTTGCTGTCGTGATTGACAAGGTACGAACGAGGGCAGCCGGCAGAACCGACGACCACGGCCAGCTTGGAGCGGCCAGAAATGGACCTCATACGGACAACCTGGCCGGGGTGAAGAGGGCGGAGGACACGGCAGGACCTGTCGTGGGAACGCTTCTGATTACCGTGTTTATGGACAATGCGTTTCCGGACCAAGGCAGGTTTAAGGATAGAGGGAGACAGGGACTGTTGAGACACCGGGACCATGGGCCACGTGACACGGGACATGAGGCGCTGAGCCGGGGAGCCCAGGGCATGGTCGCGGAATGATGTTGCGGAGGTTCAGCAGGGCCAGGTAGATGTCGGAGTGAGGCTGTTGCAGGTAGGGCACGCGGAGACTCTATCCCGGAAGTAGCGAGGCATGTCTGGCCAGAAGAACTGACTCTGAGCGATGGAAAGGGTCGCTTCGGCCCCGGGATGGCCACGATGAGCAGTTTTGAAGTATTGTTCTTGGAGTGCTGCAGGCACCACCACCTTGTGCCCCTTCACAATCACCCCATCACGCAGCACCAACTCGTCACAAACCAGGAAGTAAGGCACCATGTGGGGCAAGGTCGAGTCTACTCTTCTCGAGATGGTGACCACGGGCATCCTGAAGCCAGTAACGGTCCCCACCCAGTGGGTCTCTACTATGGTTGTCGCTGCGAAGAAGGATAAGAGTGAACTACGGATCTGCATCAACCCCAAGGACTTGAACTTGGCCATCAAGCACCCGCATTATCCTATGCGGATGGTGGAGGATGTTGCTGCACAGGTCGGCCCTGCCACTGTGTTCTCGGTTCTCGATGCCAAGAGTTCGTTCTGGCAGATACCTCTGGACGAGCGATCCTCGCACCTGACGACCTTCAGCTCGCCTTTCGGTAGGTATTGCTTCCTCCGCATGCCGTTTGGGATCAACTCTGCCAGCGAGAGTGTTCAGCACCCGGTATGTCTGCTTGTTAAATTTACGGCGATGTGTGACCTTCCCACTAACCACATCTTAGAGCGTTTCAAACTGTTCTCCCGACGCCAAAACCCTGGGGAATCTATTGACAATTTTGTGGCCGCGCTGCGCCAACTGGCTCGCCGATGTGACCTGCATGTCCTGACCCCTGAGACTTTGACCCGTGACATCTTGGTGTTTGGTCTACGGGATGATAAGCTGCTCTCTGAGCTGCTACGTAAGCCTGATCTGACATTCAATGAGGCGTTGCATGCCTCTCGTTTAGCTGAGGCTGTCTCCTCCGCTGTACAGCCACCTGACCCTGTGGTCCACGCAGCCAGTTTCGCCGGTCGCCAGTACCCCGCTCCTCGGCGACAGAGGGCAAGCCCTGCGCCGGGCTCCAGACCGCGTCAACGCGGTCCGCAGTGCTAAAGGATTGTTGGAACGTTGCCGCCTATCCCACTTCTGACACCATGTAAATATGATACACGGATACCATTGGATCTTTACTACTTTATTAATCATACATTATTGCCCTAGCTGTACGTGGTCTGTCACGATCACCAGAGAGAGAGCTAGGGGTGTGTAGGTTACAAATATACTAACTGGTGTGGGAGTGGTTAGCATGGACATCGTCACTATCAATTAAAGGTGTATACACATATCATCTACAAGTACCATTATATAAATATATACACACATGAATAAATAAACAGATAAAGTGCAAATAAACAGATAATGGGCTATTAATGTTCAGAGTTTTGATTGAGTTGAGTTTAATAGCCTGATGGCTGTGGGGAAGTAGCTATTCCTGAACCTGGACATTGCGGTTTTCAGCCTCCTGAAGGTAGCGGGGAGATGAGTGTGTGGCCAGAATGGTGTGGGTCCTTGATGATGTCGCCATCCTTTTTGAGGTAGCGACTGCGATAGGTCCCCACGATTGTAGGGACGCCAGGCCGATGATGGACTGGGCAGTGTTTACTACTTTTTGTAGACTTTTCTGAAAAGATCACTGATCTTTTACACCAATCCTTCCAACCTTTCTATCCTTTTTCACAATGAAATTCAGGATGTATGAATCTTTCTGTTAAAGCTTGCCATGGTTTACTGGTTCATGTTGATTGCATTTTCTATGGTATTGTCTTGGTTGAATTATGCCTGGTTCAAAGCCAGAAGCAGAAGGCCGAGGGTCCTACATCAAATAATCCTTGCAAGGGCAGACCAAAGCTCAGCTCTAATTAAAGGGCAGATGTCCAACAGGGTACTAGGTGGTTGCCTGACCACTTCATCATAACAGCCCTTTAACCTTAATTACTCCTCATTGAGGGGAAATATATTCAAAGGATAAATCTGTGGCAAAGGTAGTGGGAAACCACCCAGCTGCACTTTTTCAAGATAGTTCCTTAAAGATACAAATATACTAATTATGAGCAGAACCTTTCCACTGAATTCACTCTTCGATTTGAAACGATAATGGCTGAATTAACTGTAACATCAAGCCTATATTCCATGTGTGTATATATATGTGTGTGTGTGTGTGTGTGTGTGTGTGTGTGTGTGTGTGTGTGTGTGTGTGTGTGTGTGTGTGTGTGTGTGTGTGTGTATATATATATATATATAAGTGTATGTATATATATAAGTATATATATATAATATATATATATGAATGTGTGTATATATATAAACACAAACATTACCTATACCTATACTATAACTTTTCATGACCTTTTTTAGGAAGAAATTGTTTACCTCTGCCTAACAATATCCAAATAATCTACTTCCCCTATCCTTTGAAGAAGTTATGAAGAATCGAAACCCGGAGAAAAAGTTTTGCCTCATCTACTTTTTAAATGACAAATCTATTGTACTTGAGTTTGACTTGATTGTGTATTGAATATCTGATATATTTGAATAGGATGTACGACTAAGCTTTTCACTGTACCTTGGTACTCATGACAAAAATAAACCCAAACCTAAACCCCTTATTTTTAAACAGTGATGCCTAAATCTGGGTGCTCCCACAAGTGGAAACAACTTCTCGACATTATGCCTGTTAAGACCCAATGGCATCTTGTGTGTTTTGAGCTGAGACCCATATGTGGCTAGAACCCAGCAAATGGAAGTTTTAGTTTAGAGATACAGCGCGGAAACAGGCCCTTCGGTCCACCTAGTCCGCACCAGCCACCGACCCCGTAAAAAACTTGTAGTACTGCATAGATTATGTTGTTGGGTGTCAATTACTTGATCAGCTGTGAATTTTGAATCACAGCTAATCTGGTGTTGTATTAATCAGAGATTGGGGAATGTTTCAGTGTGTTAAATCCGATCCTTCCAATAAACAGCCATGATCATATTGAATGGCGGTGCAGGCTCGAAGGGCCGAATGGCCTACACCTGCACCTACTTTCTATGATTCTATGACCTGTGTCTCTAAACTAAACTAAACTAAACTAAACTAAACTAAACTAAACTAAACTAACTAAACCAGACCCAAAGGACTAAGATCCCTTGACTATGACCCAAGTTATGAGCAGCCCAGTGAAATGCTGTCAGATTAGGAGAACGCTAAAAAAAAACAAAATCCTGGATTAAAGTATCGGTTTTACATTTCCGTATTAAATTGCGCCGAATGTTGCCATTCTGCTCAGGGATATGTGTCAGTTTGATGTGCCTTGGATTTGTCAGTAGCTTTAGTTTTCACTTGTTAAAGAAAGTTCCCTTAAGCATCAAGCATTTATCAGGCCATCCATCTTCTTCGGGCCTCCACCCACCCATACTGGACCACAAGCACCCGCCTGTTTCTCCCAATTCCTTGCTTTCTGCCTCCTATTATCTCCCTGTCAGAGCACTTGGTGTTATTCGGTGATTAATCATCATTTAGACGGTTCAGCTAGGTGGAAAACAGATGAGGGACAGTTTCTGCAGGAGGCTCCCCTCTCCCCAGCCAAAGTGATAATGGCTTGCTGCTGAGGCTTTGTGCTATCACTATTTTTTTTTAAACTACGAATGAGATAAAGCTGTTGACAACAGCCACCTCAATCCACACAGAGATTATTTAGGTAGCAACGCACTGAAAGGGAAAATAAACTCCTCAGGGCTGAGAAGGGAGGCTCGGATGAGATTTAATAGAGGTGTTCGAAATTATCGGTTTTGACAGAAAAGTTACGCCAAAACTGTTTCCATTAGCGAGCGTCGCCACTTTGAAAAAAAATTGGACAATCCTGTTTACCCAGTGATTTGCCAGGTCTGTGGTGCACAACCTGAAGGGGTGGCGGGAGGAGATTCAATAATAACTTGCATAAGTCTATTTATTAAAAATGAACATTTGCAGGGTTATTGGGAAGAGCAGTGGGGTGGGTGAAACTGGATAATGCTTTCAAGGCAGTCAGCAAAGGCATATTAGGCCGAGTGGTGGTGGCACAGTGACACTGATGGCACTGTTGCCCCACTGCTCTGAGACCTGGGATCATTCGCAACTTGCTTGGTGAGACTCAAGTGACATTTTTCACTTCATCTCAGTGACTGCGTAGGTTTCCTTTTGGTGCTCCAGTTTCATCCTATATTCCAAAAGCACCCGAGTCGATAGGTTAATTGGTCACCGTAGGTTAATTGGTATCTGTAAATTGTCCCTGATGTCAATGGTAGACTTAATGGAACTTTATTTTAGTTTACTTTAGAGGTACAGCATGGAAACAGGCCCTTCGGCCCACCGAATCTACACCGACCAGCAATCACCCCGTACACTAGCACTATCTTCAGCAGTTGTATAGGGCGCTGGTGAGACCACAACTGGAGTATTGTGTCCAGTTTTGGTCTCCTAAATTGAGGAAGGACATCCTTGTGATTGAGGCAGTGCAGCGTAGGTTCACGAGATTGATCCCTGGGATGGCGGGACTGTCATATGAGGAAAGATTGAAAAGACTAGGCTTGTATTCCTGGAGTTTAGAAGGATGAGGGGATATCTTATAGAAACATATAAAATTATAAAAGGACTGGACAAGCTAGATGCAGGAAAAATGTTCCCAATATTGGGCGAGTCCAGAACCAGGGGCCACAGTCTTAGAATAAAGGGGAGGTCATTTAAGACTGAGGTGAGAAAAAACTTTTTCACCCAGAGAGTTGAGAATGTATGGAATTCCCTGCCACAGAGGGCAGTGGAGGCCAAGTCACTGGATGGATTTAAGAGAGAGTTAGATAGAGCTCTAGGGGCTAGTGGAGTCAAGGGATATGGGGAGAAGACAGGCATGGGTAATTGATAGGGGACAATCAGCCATGATCACAATGAATGGCGGTGCTGGCTCGGAAGGGCCGAATGGCCTCCTCCTGCACCTATTTTCTATGTTTCTATGTTTTCTATGTATCCTACACGCGAGGGACAATTTATAATTTTTACCGAAGCCAATTAACCTACAAACCTGTACGTCTTTGGAGTGTGGGAGGAAACCGGAGCAGCCACAGAAAACCCACGGGGAATGCGTAAAATATTTGTACTGACAGCACCCGTGGTCAGGGTTGAACCCGGTTCTCTGATGCCGCGAGGCAGCAGCACTATCAGTGCGCCATCATGCCACCCCGTGGACAGAAAACTGTGGAAAATGCGATTGCCAAATGCCTTCCTTCTATGTTGTAAGGAAACATGAAAGCACGTAATTGGCTTCACTGTGTGCTCCGTCAATTTCTGAATCCAGAAGGGCCGATTTGCTATGTGTCTGATTCCAACGTATGCATTTTGTCAGCAGGCACCTTTCTCATTGATTGTGTGTCAAATTCAATGGTGGAAGTTATTACATTATCATCCAAACTGCTTCAAATTCCCAGTTCGGTTTAATAGACTTAAATTACCGTACTTTGTAATTGCTGAAATATTGAAATATATCTTCATCCTGAATGTAATTAGAGGAAAATTACCACATAATATGATTTCTTTTGTTTGGGTCAGTGCTATATAAATTAATATCAATCGCTTGGCAAGCGATTTGTGTGCTCACCTTTTACGCTAAGCTTGCCTGGGGATGGTGGTGGAGTTGCATTGGAGTAATCTAATAGGAGAAGAAGCAGTCGAACAAAGATATGTGTGGGAGGAAGCAACTCTGGTCAGTTACAGAATCCTGCTGTTTGCCATGATTGCTGACTATCCTTAAATCTCAATGTCTCTCGGGGGAGTGCCGCCACTGTGTTGTGACGTTAAGGTACTGTATAGATCATTTGCAAATGACAAACCTACCAATCAACAAATGACAGGCTAAATTCTTGCAGGTAGACTTGAAGCAGCTGCCACCTGACAAGAGGGCCTGGCAAATGCTGACAGTAATAAAAACCTCACCGAGGTGCTAATAAAGATTGACACTGACGAGTCTGAGAGAAGGTCTGTTGTCCCTGAGGGAAGTACGGAACTAAATTTTAGATTTGATGGGTAAGTAAGCTTTTGGAGAAACATTTAAAGAACATTACACAGGGAACATGAATTATAGGGAATTGTGCAGTTATTTCCTCTAATTGTAAAATCTCGGATGAATTAAAAAGCAGTTTGCACCTCGCAGTGTAACAGGGGGTTGAAGTTCACCAGCGATTAATGGTTTTGAAATGCTTCGGAGAACTACAAGAACCCAGTCTCATCTCTGAAGCGTCATTTGCAGAATGATTGATCGGATGTCTAATGAGAGGGCATTTCAGCAGCATGCAGCACTGAGGACTGATTCAATCTCACCTTCATAAAGCTTGACATTAAATAAAGATTTAGAGTTGTAATTCCCACAGTGTAATCGGGTAAATGATGAATGTTTTGCTCAGTTATGGGGGGTCATTGTTAACAGTACTCCAACTGACTGGAAGTTTCACAGAAATAAAAGTAAGGTCCAAATTGTTTTTGTCTCGTGTGTCTCCTAGGCACGGTGTATGAGGAACGCAGAGGTTTGGTAAGCATCATCCAGATACTTGAGTTGGCTGTAACTTATCACTTATTATTTTCAAGGGGGTTACAAAGACATAAAGGGACACTGAGAAAAGTGAACACGAATTGATAGGACTATCCCTGTGTCATGGAGGCATTATCCCATCTATTACACTTTTCTCCTGCCACTTAGATCCATAGAGTCATACAGCATGGAAACAGGCCCTTCTGCCCACACCAACCAACATGTCCTAACTAGTCCCAATTTGCCTGCATTTGGACCATATCCCTCTAAACCTGTCCTATCCATGTACCCAATCAATGTACCAAATTGCTTTATAAAACATTGCGATAGTCCCTGCCTCATCTACCTCCTCCGGCTGCTCGTTCCTTAAACCCACTACCCTTTGTGTGAAAACAGTACCCCTCAGAATCCTATAAAATATTTCCCCCTTCCTCCTTTCCCCATTCACCTTAAAACTATGCCCTCTGGTTCACAGTTCTCCTACTCTGGGCACGTCCTCAGATTTCAGAGGAAGAAAGGCATTTGGCAGAAGAGAAGAGCAGGAGCTGTTCCAGTGGCAATGGACAAAAAACGATGACAAACCTACTGTTAAATAGCGAGAGCAAATCGGAGATGGACACAAAATGCTGGAGTAACTCAGCGGGCCAGGCAGCATCTGTGAAGAAAATGGATAGGTGACATTTCAGATCAGTGATCGGTGTTGGGAGGAGGACAGAAAGCAGGGAAAAAAGCAGGATAAATCAGGGCCAGCAACAAATGACGTCAGGCAAGGAGGTTCCCTGATATGCTGACTGATGGCTAGAGAGAAACAGGTGTGAGCCCAAGAGGAAAATATTTGCAAACTGTGGAACTGGTTAATGGACTTTTAGTGGAGGAAGGGGATGGTGGGGAGGGGGGGGGGGGGGGGGGGGGTGTAGGGAGGTATTTGTACAAGTTACCTTTCGGGTCGAGACCCAGCAAAATATGAGGTGGGGTGTTCCTCCGAATTATGTGTGGCCTCACTCTTGCAATGGAGGAGGCCCAGGCAGAAAGGTCAGTATGGGAATGGGAAGGGGAGTTAAAGTGGTTAGCAACCGGGAGATCCGGTAGGCCTTGGCAGACTGCGCATTAGCGTTTGGTGAAACGGTCGCTGAGTCTACGCTTCGTCTCAGGGACAGGTAGGACATGTGTTACATCTCCTGCGGTTGCAGATGGAAATGTACCTGGGTGGGGGGGGTTGGTTTGGGAGGGAAAGGATAAATTAACCATGGAGGTATGGAGGGAGCAGTCTCTGGGGATGGTGGAAAGGGGTGGAGATGGGAAGATGAGATTAGTGGTGGGACCACGATGGAGGTGGCGGAGAATGTCAGAGGATGATATGTTGGATGCGGGGGCTGGTGAGGTGCAAGATGAGGTCCAGGTGAACTCTGTCCTTGTTGTGTCTGATGGGAAGAGGGAGCAAGAGCAGGACTCCAGGACACAGAAGAGACACGGGTGAGGAATCTATCTATTTCAGCCGGGGGAAACCAAGTTCACTAAAGACTGAGGACATCTCAGAGGTTCTAATATGGAAAACCTCACCTTGGAAGCAGAGCAAATTGGAAACAGGTGTTACCACCCAACTTAATTATCTTCCCAACTGTGGTCCTGATGAAGATGTTTTTCAGTGAGGCCAAACCCAATTGTGCAGAGAAAATGGTGTAACTGGATGGTGTGAAATGGGTACAAAAAGCAGGCTGTTTTATCAAAAAATTGAAAGATTAGGACATACTCAGCAGCATTTCTTGTTTTTTAATTTTTAGTCCCAGTATTTTCAGGTTTTTAATTGCTATCTGAGGTAACGGGGCCTTCATTTTTTCTTCATACCATCTTTAACACAAATGAAAATTTTGCAATATGTTCCATACTTTAACCATTTTGCAGCATTCCACATGGTCAAAATGAACCCGGACCTGTCCTAACGACCTGCCTTGCCTCTCCAATCCACAAATTTGTCACCATCTGTACAGAGCACAATGTAAATTGTCATTTCCTCCCTTCCCTGAGTTTGAGGCTTTAATATCGAATGACATCAATGTCTGTGTGCGGTTACTGCAAACACGTATAAACTCATGAAGTCAGGCTGACAATCCACGAGGCCAAAACCCAACTTGGTTTCTCGGATGAGAGCAAAAGGTCCCCTGGGATTCCTTTAAAGAAGAGCAGTGGAGTTCTGCTTAGTGCCCTGAAAAATATTCACCGTAAACTAATATGACTAAAACAGATAAAAAACACCAAGTGATTGAGTAATTCAGCGGGTCGATAAGCATCTCTGGAGAGCATCGATAGGTAAAGATTCGGGTCATTACCCTTCTCAGATTTTTTTCTTTCTCCCTTCCCCCCTCCCTTTCCCCGCCATCTATATTCTTTCATCTGGCTTCACGTTTCATGCCCCTCCATCTTTATCTCCTTATCTCACATTTTTGTCATTCCATTCCGGGGCTTTATTCAACCATCTGCTCTCTGTACAGTGTGGACGGCTTAACTATAATCACGTCTTATTGTACTTGTAATCAAATCAAGTAGTCAGAGGTTACAGTCTTTCTGCTGACTGGATAGCATGCAACACAAAAGCTTTTCACTGTACCTTGGTATACGTTGATAATAAACTGAACTAAACTGAACTAAACTGTACCCCCTTCACTTGTATCCACCTATCACTTGCCAGGCTTTGCCCCGCCTCCACCTCTCTTCCAGCTTTCTCTCCCCTGTGACAATCAGTGGGAGAAAGGATCCCAACCTAACACACCACCTATTCATGTTCAATGGAGGTGCTACCTGACCCGCTCAGTTACTCCAGCATTTTGTGTCTTTTTCTTCCCCCAAAGTATTTGTTCTGCACTCATCTGAATGTGAGATGTTTACATACGGCACCGTTTGTCATTCCAAGACCAGGCACTACTGAAATAAGCATGATTCAACAGCTAGTTTTACAACGTGTGTCCTGCAGGGGTACTTCAGGGCTGAAAACAGACTCAGTATTGACTGACCACCAATGTGGATTCAGCTGCTTTTGTGGGAGTAGGGATGCCAATGCTCTGCTGACCACAGTGAGTGGTTACTTGGCACTTACTTTCAACTGTTGAAATATTTTTAGCTCACACCCATATTTCTGCTGCCGGTTGAAGAAATAGGTCTGCCGTGGTTCTCGGCAAACAGCGAACAACAGTTATTACAAATCGTGTAAAGATAAACTCCTGAACTGTGAATCATTGTCCTTGAAAATGCCGTAGGTTGCTAATTCTTCTCGACTGTGGTCACCATTAAAGGAGGAAAAACAAAGACTCAGATTTCCACAGTGTTGCTCACAATTTGAAAAATACTTTGCAGCCAGTAAAATGTTTTGCACGGTATGCAGAAAAACAGTGAACTTAGCAAAATCCCATTGTAATTTGACGAGCATCTATTTTAGTGGCATGTAGAAAACAAGGAACTGCAGGGATTGGTTTTCAAAATAGAACACAAAGTAACTCAGCAGGTCAGGCAGCATCTCTGGAGAACATGGATAAGTGATGTTTCGGGTCGGGTCTCTTCTTCAGACTGATTGTGGGGTAGTGGGGGGTGGGGGGGGGGAGAAGCAAGCTAGAAGAAGCTTATTAAAGGCTGGCAGGTAATGATACACGTGAGAGACGTTTTTTGCCGATGGTTGCACATTAGCCAGAGATGAAAAGGCATAAGGTGTGAAACAAAAGGTTAAAGAGTTGTGAATTCTGAAATTGTGAAGGAGGAAGGAATTAAGGGAGACACAGGTACGAGGCCAGGGAAGAGAGGGGTGGGGGAAGGGGGGTGTGGAAGACGCGGGGTGGGGGGGGGGGGGTGCGGGCTGGGGGTGAGACGGGCATTTAGTTACCACTACTTTGGTACATGAGAGACCATGCGCAGGACACAGTCTATTGCCCAGAGCTGGAGCATGTGATGTGACCTATGGTATGTACGAATTGGGAAGATACCACAACTGGATAAGCTGCAGGAACTCTTCTTGATTGACCTTGGTTTAGTTTGGGTTAAAGATACAGAGCAGAAACAGGCCCTTCGGCCAACCGATTCCGCGCCAACCAGCGATCCCCGCACATTATCACTATCCAACACACACAAAGGGCAATTTACATTTATACCAAACCAATTAACCTACAAACCTGCACGTCTTTGGAGTGTGGGAAGAAACTGGAGCGCCCAGAGAAAACCCACGCAGGTCATGGGGAGAACGTACAAACTGCTTACAGACAGCACCCGCAGTCAGGATTGAACCCGTGTCTCAGGCGCTGTAAGCGCTGTAAGGTAGCAACTCTACCGCTGCGCCACCATGCCGCCCGTTAAACAAAGAGAAAATATTGAACTTACATGGGGGTTTCCAGTCATGAAATTCGTTTTCGACAAACGCCGGGGCTTATAAACATTTCACTTTTGAACTAAAAACAATGAGTGTGAAACTGAGCTTCTGATTGTCTCTTGTCCACGCCGGCTCCCAGAGGCTCTACCTGCTCTGTGTGCTGCAGCATAAACTCCCAGGATAACCATACATCAATGTGTGGTTTCTTCTCTCTCCTCGCCAACCTCCTCAGTGATGTCCTCTGATCTGCTGGAGCAAAGGGCAGAGGCCAACCTTGAGATCACAGACTTCACCTGTGTTCATGGACACAAAAAGCTGGAGCAACAGCGGGTCAGATCGCATCCCTAGAGAAAAATAATAGGTGACGTTTTGCGTCGAGACCCTTCTTCAGGCTGTGTATGCCAGATGATCTGTTACTACCCATGGCTGCTTTTGGAATAGAAAACTAAAACCCTCTTTGGCACAAAAGGGGGCATTAATAGTAAGATTAAATGAGAACTTACCAGTTCGAAGTTTGATCTGTATTTTATGAGGAGTTATGATGAGGGATTACGTGAAGACCCCGTCCAGCACGCATGCGCGACATTCTTCAAAGCAGCGGTGTGGATTCACAGAAAAAACACAACGATTGAAATAAATATAGTAAAGAAAAAATAAGAACTTAGTTCCAGTTGATCTGTATAATAGAGGGTGGGAGCGGAGGGCACGTAATTCCTCATTGTAACTATACAAATCAAACTCCGAACTGGTAAGTTCTCATTTAATCTTACTATTTTATTTCGGAGTCACGTGAGTGACTACGTGAAGACTTCAAAGCTCTGTGATTCCGAACCGTGTACCAGCCCATGCTTCACTCACTGTCTGAAGACCTTTGAGGGAGGAAGAATGTTATCACAATCAACAATAACCTGTTTGTGAACAAAAAAGGTTTATTAATAACAACAAAAAACAGAGAGCTCCCCCAGGCTTAAATTAAATATTATCTGCAGACTCTAAAATTCTGTCTGCAAATGGAGCAGGTTCTGCCAGCGGCTTATTATAAAACCTTTGGAAAGTTCTTTCCGAGGACCATCCTGCTCTAGCCAGAAAATGGTCCATAGGCACATCCATTTGCCTAGCCGCCGACGTGGATGCAGCCCTGGTGGAGTGAGATTTGTAAACATTAGTGTTGATTCCCGCGGACTTAAGCACCTGCTTGAGCCACCTTGAAATGGTTTGGCTCATCACCTGACCATGGGGCTTCTTATGGCTTATCCATAAGGCTTTTTCTCTCCCTCTTAAGTTGTATGTTGTGTCTATATAAATGGCGAGATGGGTCTTGGCACACAGCCATGGGTCAGATGAATATGCCCGGAACTCCATAACTGGAGGCATGGTTCCTGGTCTAGTTTGTGTGACCAGACCCTGAATATGGAATGTGATACAGTCCAATGACTCTGTCATGCTGTCCAGCCTCAGAAGGTGGAGGGACTGTACCGTTTGTGCTGACACCAGTGCCATGAGCATGACTGATTTCAGGGTAAGTTGTTCCAGCATGAGTGACCTGGGTGGTGGCCATCCCCTAAGGTATGTCAGCACAATGCTGACATCCCAAATCTGAGTGTACCTTGGTCTGGGGGAATTAGTGTTAAAAATACCCCTCATGAGTTTGACCACCAGTGGATTGGACCACAAAGCCAGTTGTCCTGCTGCTGGAACCAAATAAGCTGACAACGCACTCCTGGCTGTATAGATGGCGCTGTAGCTGAGTCCATCCCGTTGTAATCCAACCAGGAACTCCACAACACTGGTAGCTGTTGCTGTTGAGTAGGTAGTTCCTGTTTTGGAGCAATACCATTCCCATTTCCTTCTGTTGGTCAGGTATTGTCTCCTGGTGGACTCCCGGTGGGATGCGGTCATCATGTTGATGGCGTCCTCAGACAGTCCCAGGCCCAGTAGAGGTCTTTTTAGAATCTGCAAGCCAGGAGATTGACTCTGTCATGGCACGGGTGACTAATGCCTGACACTGGGTGGATTAATAATTCTGGACTGCTGGGGATTTCCAACGGAGTTTCGACAGCCATGTCGAGGGCCACTGGGAACCATGGCTGTGTAGGCCAGTTGGGTATTATCAAGATTCCTGAAGCGGAATGCAGCGTGAATGCATCAACTGCTGCTGCCACAGGGTCTGGTTCCCAAGCGACATATGTTGGTACCTGGTGATTCAGCCTAGACGCAAATAGACCGATATCTGGTGTGCCATATTGCTTTGTAATTTCAGCAAATACTTTGGGATTTAATATCCATTCGATGTTATTGTTAAATTTGCGTGACCTGGTGTCTGCCATTCTATTTTGCTTATCTGGTAGGTAAGTTGCTGATAACCAAATATGTCTTTCGACACACCATTGCAGTTTAGGTTGACCAACTTGTCACATGATATCGACTTTACACCACCCATGTGGTTGATATAAGCCACCACCGTGGTATTATCTAATTGCAACCGGACATGTGCGTGATGCGTATTAGATGAATATGCTTTTAAACCATAAAACGCACCCAACATTTCTAAGTAGTTAATACCCCGTGTCTGTAGGCAAGATGATTCAAAATTAGTCCATCTGCCCCCTGTGCTGGATTGCATGTTAGTTGCTCCCCAGTCCAAAGCACTGGCATCCGTTTGAATGGTTAATACTGGATTGGTGATTATTATGGGACTGGAGCTAAGCCTAATGTTCCTTGTCCACCATTGTAACTTTGGAATGGATTCAGCAGTTAAATTCATAACTCGGTCAAAGTGACCTGAGTTTTTCTTTAGCGCGTGCACTTTTGCTCTTTGTAAATTTTGATAGTGCAGAGGCCCAAATTGTACAGCTGGAAAGGCTGCTACCATTTTCCCAATGACACTAGCTACCTGCCGTATGGTTGGCTGATGATTAACCATTAGTTCGTTGCATGATTGTGCCAACTCTGATGCTTTTCCCTTCGGCAGAGTTACAGTCATGCGAATAGTGGCAATCGTAAATCCAAGATAGTCCATGGTTGTGGACGGTGTCAAATTGGATTTATCTGGATGCATGACAAACCACAAATTTTCAAACAAACGTTTGGTGGCTGCTACTGGCGAAATTGCTGCCTCCAAGGTTTTCCCTACTATAAAAATGTTGTCTAAGTACGCCATGACTATATGCTTTTGTTTCCTCAATAATGCCAAGGCAGGTTTTAAGATTTTTGTGAATAACCTTGGAGCTGAGGTTAGCCCATTTGGTAAGGCTTTAAATTGCCATAGCTGTTTCATCCATATAAACTTTAGGTATTTACGATGCTCCTTGTATATGGGTACTCAGTAGTAGGCATCTTTTAAATCAATGCTTTTTGCCAGAAAGTACCCTCTGGAAATCAATTGTCTGGCTGTTTCAAAAGTTTCCATCTTGAAATGTATATACTTAACAGATTTGTTTAAAGAAGTTAAGTCAATGATGATGCGACATCCACATCTTTTTTAGTTCTAGTGAAAATAATAGACACAAATTCCAAAGGTTCATATTTTGTTCTTTCAATGACACCTTTTGCTAGTAGCCTCATCAGTTCAGCTTGACCCTCTTGTTTCTCTTTGACTGAGAGGGTGAATACCCTTTGGGGTATATGCTGAACTGGTGGCATGTTTTCATGAACAAAGTCAATTTTATAGCCATGAATGCTGCTGAGTATATATTTGTCATTAGTGATAGACGCCCATGAATCCAAAAACAAGTGCAATCTCCCCTCTGTTAGTATAGAGCCCCGACTGCTCATATGCTGAGAGGAACCAGACCCACCTACCTCCATGGTTACTGGTGCTTCTTCTGCCTCTTCACTGGACGATGAGGATGTCTGCTGGGCTGTAGAGGGCTGCTGTTGATGTTGCTGTTGATGTTGATGTTGATGTTGGGGGCGGCGCATTTTGAATGGGGACCGCTCTGGGCCCTGGCCTAAAAAAGGCTTATGGGGAATGGTTGCGGACCCCGAGCTTTCACCAGTCCCATATGGTAGTCGGTGACTGGTGGACGCCATGGGGTACTGCCGCCTGGGTTTGTTAGGTCTGCTCGGTCCCAAACCTGCCCTCATGAGACCAACGGTCTTGGACTCTTCCTCCAGGTCTTTCACCTTTTTTGGAAGATCCTTTCCAAAGAGCAGAATTGGCGGTTCTGAACCCGGTGTTTTGCAAAGTCCTGCAAAGTTGAGGGTTGAGGGCAGGCTTGATGATTTCTTTCTGTAAATTGTTAATCCCGAATTGAGTGGTGCACAGCAGGGCTAATGTATCTTGCTGATTTGTGGTAATGTCCACACCATCTATGGACCGAGCATATGAAGTTATTCCTGCTGTTAGGAGTTTTAGGGTTTTCTGGAGCTTCAACTCCAGGTTCCTGATATTCTGCCCCAAATGTCCCCAAATTTGGTTGTTTACAGCTGGTACATTCAGTGATGTACAATTTTCTGGGGCTGAATATAATTCAAGAGCCTCATTGACCACCCGTTCTTGTAGGGGTTTTGAGGACAGGTGGTCAATGCTGGATGCAAGTTTCGGCTCTAAAGGCCGACCCGCTCGTGGAGTGGCCACGTAGCGGTGGACCACACCCAGCAGCTCTTCCTGATCCTGTACACCCTGCGTACTCCGGACATCTTCAGCCAGCGACCCCTCTTCTTGACCAGCCCAGACCTGGTCGCCAATGCTGCCTTCAATAGAAGGTGAAGCAATGGCCAGTGCCGTAAAGGGCACTGCGTGAGTGCCTGAGCTCCCTTGGCGAGTCTGCTGCTGCTCTCTCAGCAGATCTCACTGGAACAATTGCTCCATAAGCCGTTCCATTTGGCTTAGGCGGCTGCCTTTGCCGCTCTCGAGCGGTGAGGCATCTTCATCCGAATCGTCGGATACTATCGCCCGGTTCTGGCTGCAGGTACCTCCAGCCCGCTGCTCAGGCTGCACTAGCGGTGCTGGACTCGTCTCGGTAGTTAATCCTGCCGCCTCTCGCCACCCCTCCAAAGAACGCTCCTCAATGGGAGACGAACGGGGGCGAGCTACAGATTTCTTTCCTCTGGTCTTGCACATTCTTTCTGGAACACAAAGCAGACCACAGAGAAAATACACACGGCCACGGTAAAACACTTACCTGTCGGCCCGACTTTCAAATTGTAGCGGGAGCGCCTTGAACTCCCGTTCGTCGCGGGTGCACTGCATGAACACTAATGTCGCGCATGCGTGCTGGACGAGGTCTTCATGTAGTCACTCACGTGACTCCGAAATAAAATTACGAATGGAAAACTCACTTCCAATGGAAATCGCAGGAGAGATTGCCATTGTTAACGAATGCCCCATTTGTACCAAATGGAAAACCTGTAGATTCCCATTCTCTTCTGTAAATGGGAATCTGCAGGAGAGATTTCCATTGTTAATGAATGCTACTGTAAAACGTTACATTCATTTTACCTACTGATTCCCCCTAATTATCTTTTTTGTTTTGGAATGATTTGAAGTGAAGGAGACTACAAAAAGCGATGGACTATCACAGGGACTGAGCTTCCGACAATGGAAGTGTTGCTTCAAAAACGCAGCTAGTATCATCAGATACCCCCACTATCGTGACCACACTCCCATTTCACTGCTACCATCTGGAAGAAACATAGAAAATAGGTGCAGGAGTGGGCCATTCGGCCCTTCGAGCCAGCACCGCCATTCAATGTGATCATGGCTGATCATCAAAATCAGCACCCCGTTCCTGCTTTTTCCCCATATTCCTTGATTCCTTCAGCCCTAAGAGCTATATCTAACTCTCTCTTGAATACATGCTCTGAATTGGCCTCCACTGCCTTCTGTGGCAGAGATTTCCACACATTTACAACTCTGGGTGAAAACGTTCTTCCTCTTCTCAGTCCTAAATGGCCTACCTTTTATTCTTCAACTGTGACCCCTGGTTCTGAACTCCCCCAACATCTGAAACATTTTACCTGCATCTTGCCTGTCCAATCCCTTAAGAATGTTATATGTTTCTATAAGATCCCCTCTCATTCTACTAAATTCCAGTGAATACAAGCCCAGTCAACCTATTCTTTCATCATATGTCAGTCCCGCCATCCCGGGAACTAACCTGGTGAACCTACACCGCACTCCCCCAATAGTAACAATGTCCTTCCTCAAATTAGGGGACCAAGACTGCACAAGATGGTACTGAAGCCATAGAACCGTCAATTCCAGGTTCAAGATGCGCTTATTCCAATCATCCGTCAGTTTCTTGAGCCACCCTGCAAAAACCCTGACCAGAAACTTTCAGCACTAAACTATAATGGACTTTGTATAGGTTGCACTATATAGTTCAGCTTGCACTATTACGGTCTGGTTTACCTAGTATAACTGATAATTTATTGTATTGTCTATTTATTGTTGTGTTTTTGCGTTAATGTGCCTATAGAGCTGCAGTAAGAATTTTAATTGTTCCATTAATGCGGCATGGTGGCGCAGCGGTAGAGTTGCTGCCTTACAGTGCCAGAAATTCGGGTTTGATCCTGACTACGGTGCTTATCTGTACGGAGTTTTTACGTTCTCCCCATGACCTGCGAGGGTTTTCTCCGCGATCTTTGGTTTCCTCCCACACTCTACAGACTTACAGGTTTGTAGCGTAATTGGCTTGGTATAAATGTAAATTGTCCCCAGTGTGAGTAGGGTAGTGTTAGTGTGTGGGGATCACTGGTCAGCGTGGACTCGGTGGGCGAAGGGCCTGTTTCCGTGCTGTATCTCTAAGCTAAACTAAAACTAAATTACCAGTGCATTTGACTATTAAATACTCCTGACTCTTTTTTTTTTTTTGTTTAATATTTTTATTAGAAGCACTGCATATTATCAAATGTACAACAGCACTTCAAATACAAATCAGACTTATCACAAACGTTGTACAGATATTACGGGATAATTTATATATGCTACTGTTTTTGATTTTTTTTTGAGAAGGTAGGGGAGTGAAAAAAAAAGTAAAAGTATAAATCATTAATCAAGACGTTGTGATTGAATAATAATGATTATATAATAAAAACATAAAAAATGAAAAAGAAAAGATAAACAAGAAGAAAATAAAAAATAAAAACAATTATTATATAATTAAAAATTAAATAAAAGAATCTTTACATTGAATGGAACAGTTTCATATAACAGTATCTCTTGAGACATGTATACTGATCCCAATACTTTTTTCATCTAATCCTACACCAGGGTACTTGTTGAGTTACAGTGCTGAGCTCAGCTACCCCTTTAAGTAATCAATGAATGGAGACCATATTTGTTCAAAAAGTTCATATTTGTCCATTAGGACAAACCTAATTCTCTCCAAATGCAACGTCTCCGACATTTCCACAGTCCATATTTTGATTGTGGGGGATAATGTTCCCTTCCAGAATTTTAATATTAATTTTTTTCCAATTATCAAACAATAATCAAGAAAATTTCTTTGACTTACTGTTAATATTAAGCTTGAGTCAGGGACTCCTAATATTATTAACTTTAGATCAGGGTCCAATTTAGTTTTAAGAACCTCAGAGATGATTCAAAAAATATCAGCCCAATAACTATTAGGTTTTATGCATGTTACAAAACTATGCGTTAAGTTGGCTTCTAAATTCTGACATTTATCACAAATAGAAGAAATGTTAGGAAAAATTCTATTTAATTTTGTTTTTGAGTAGTGTAATCTATGTATTACTTTAAATTGTACCAAAGTATGTCTGGCATTTAATGAGCATCGGTGTATACGTTGTAAACTTTCTTCCCAAGTGTCTTTCATTATAGATAGACCTATTTCATTTCCCCATATCTGTCGGTATGATTCTGTTGTTGGGACTTCCCTATCCAAAAGAGTATTATATATGCACGCTATTAATTTTTCTGTATTTGGGTGCTTGTTAAGCCACTCATCCAATAATCCTGGCTCTCTATTCTTATAGTCTTGCATGTTTGACTTGATATAGTCTCTAATTTGTAAATACCTGAACAAGTTATTTGGGTGTAATCCATAGATATCTTTTAATTCTTGAAATGATAGAAATTTTCCTTTCCTGTAAAGATGTTCTATCCTTATAATTCCTACATTTTTCCAATGTCTAAACCCCTTATCCAATATAGAAGGTTTAAATAAAGGATTATTCATAATTGGTAAACAGAGTGACATATTATCCAGATGTAAAGTCTTAACTATTTGTTTCCAAGTACGTATATTGCTATAAATTATAGGGTTATCTCCATAAGTTTTTTTTTGTACTTCACTTGGAACAAGAAGAATTGAACATATCAAATGGTAAACAATCTTCCATTTCCATCTTTAGCCAAGCTGGTTCCTGGTCCATTTTTACTAGCCAAAAATTCATATTCTTAATCTGAACCGCCCAAAAATAATATAAAAAATTAGGTAACGCTAATCCTCCATTTATCTTGGATTTACATAAATGTTTTTTACTTATTCTGTGATTTTTATAATAATAGAATCGATTTTTTTGAAAATTTTATTTGGGAGATATAAAGGGATAGCTTGAAATAAATATAATAATAGTGGTAAAAAGACCATTTTTATAGCATTTACTCTGCCAAATTGATATTGGTAGTGTTTTCCAGTATAGAATATTCTTTTTTAGTTTATCCAATAACTGAGGGTAATTTAATTTGAATAATAGATTATAAGATTTAGATACATTAATTCCTAGATATTTAAATTTATCTGTAACTATTTTAACGGAAATTGTTGTAATATGTTTATTTTTATTCCAGTTATAGGCATGATTTCACTTTTATTCCAATTAATTCTATATCCTGAAAATGTACCGAACTTATTTATAATGTTAAGCAAGTTAGGAATACTGATCTCCGGTTTTGTGATATATATTAAAACATCGTTTGCATATAAAGATATTTTATTCGTTGTGGTATTAGTATTGTATCCATATATTTCTGGATCTGATCTAATCCTTTCGGCTAATGGCTCGATTGTGAGAGCAAATAATAAAGGTGATAACGGGCATCCTTGTCTACCACCCCTAGAAAGATTAAATTTAGCTGATAACAATTGGTTTGTTAGTATTTTTGCTGTAGGGTTGGAGTACAAAATTTTAACCCATTTACAAAATCTATCGCCCAGTTGAAATTTCTGCATTATCTTAAATAAGTAACGCCATTCAACCTGGTTGAATACTTTTTCCGCATCTAGTGAAATGACAGCTAATTCAATATCATTAACTCTTTTTGAATATATGATATTGAATAGTCGTCTCAAGTTATAAGTGGAGTAGTGTTTGGGAATAAAGCCTGTTTGATCATGATGTATTAGTTTATTAATCACTAATCTTAACCTTTGGGATAACATTTTAGATAATATCTTTTGATCAGTATTTAGAAGAGAAATTTCTCTATATGATCCAGGATCTTCCAGATCCTTATCTACTTTAGGAATGAGTATGATTGTAGATTCATTTAGAGTTTCTGGTAACTTTCCTTGTTCGAAAGCATATTTATATATCGCTTGCAATCGTGGGGAAATCAAGTCGTGAAACATAAAATTCAGCACTTTGGCCGTCAGGGCCAGCGGCTTTTCCATTTTTCAACGATCTGATTGATTCCTCAATGTCTTTTACTGATATTTCAGCATCAAACAAGTCTTTGCCTTCCTGATCTAAACCTTTGATATGACATTCATGTAAGAATGCTTCCATTCCGTCCGATTGCCCCATCAGTTTGGTTGAATAAAGTTTTTGAAAGTTAATGCAGAAATCTGTCATTAATATCTTTTGGCAAAGTTAATATTTCACCTTGTTTTGATCTGATTTTATATATCATTTTTTCCTCATCTGATTTTCTAAGCTGCCGTGACAATAATTTTTTTTAAAGAAGGAACTGCAGATGCTGGAGAATCGAGGGTACACAAAAAGCTGGAGAAACTCAATCTCTTTCGCGCCTTAGATGCTGCTGCACCCGCTGGCCTATCTCCTCCTTATTAAGGTATGCTTGTGCAGATATTATAGCACCACGCATAAATGCTTTAAATGTATCCCAAAGAAGTGACGCTGAAATTCCGGGTTTGTCATTAGTCTCAAAAAACAATTTAATCTGTTTTACCAGATAATCATAACAAGCCTTTTCCTTTAAAATTTGAGGGTTAAGTCTCCATTGAGATTATTTATTAGTTATACCGTTTAATTTTATCTTAAATGTTAATGGAGCGTGATCCGAAATAATAATATTATGATATTTTGAGTCATACGTAAATGGAATTAATTTTGAGTCTATTAAAAAATAATCTACCCTTGAATAGGTTCCGAATACAGGTGAGTAAAATGAGTATTCCCGACCAGAAGGGTTATCAATTCTCCAAACATCCTTAACATTTGCAGTATTAATAAAGGAATTTATAAATTCGCTTGATTTAGATGTAACTTTTCTTTTGGTAGATGATCTATCGAGATAATTATCTAAAGTACAGTTTAAATCCCCCCCAATTATTAGATTATGTTGTGTAGATACCAGAATAGTATTAAATATTTTCTTAAAAAACAACGGATTATCGAAATTAGGTCCATATACGTTCATAAGAACAACTTTCTTTGAATATAATTCACCCGTAATTACTATATATCTACCCTCAATATCTTCTATTATTGATGTACGTTTAAGAATTGCAACCCCTCTAGACTTTTGTGTAAATGAACAAATTATACACTTTAGAAATCCATTTTGCTGTTAGTCTATATTGAGCATCCTTTTTGAGGTGTGTCTCTTGAAGAAAGATTAAATCTGTTTTAAGTCTATTTAAATGAGCTAAAACCTTACCTCTTTTAATTGGTTCATTAATCCCTTTTACATTCCAACTGCAAAAGGTGATTCCATCATCCCCAGTTTTCATGTTAATGTCTTGCATTTTGGTGTTAAGGTGGATTATAATGGAGTAGATGTCTCAGCACGTCTATCCCAACCTCATACCCGTGTTTCAGATCAATGCGTTTTAATACATGTAACTTTATCTTACGTACATATCTTTTCAAACAAAATTCATAATACCATTCATAACTAAAAATGTAATATAATACTTTATGTAAAACAAAAATAAAATAAAAATAGGAATAATAGGTGTTAGTAGAGTTAGTAATGTGCGGAGGGTAAAGGGTAACTACAGCTATTTTAAGTGCAGTTAGTGTTAGCCACACTAGCGCGGCTATTAATCTAATGACTTCCGTTATTAAAAAAGATATTAATCGTTCCAGCTCCAGATTTTCCTTGATGGAAAATTTTTAATTGCCTTAAGGGCTATTTATATAGGGGTGGGGTGCCAAATTTTAATGATTATAGGTTATGAACACTTATTTGAATTTTTAATAATATCATAACTGTTTTGGGTGGGATAGCATACAATTTTAAGTGATAGTTAATACTAAACTATTCCTATTATGTGTTAGTTTTTTTAGTGTATTTAAGAGTCCATTATTCTTCCTCCTTCTCTATGGATATTCGATACCATCAGGTAAATATTAGATACAGTTCAAATTCACTGTTCTTCATCCGCATCTGCTTCTCCCTCTTCTACCTCTTCCTCCTTCTTCTCGATGTTCCGAGCGAATTCAAGTGCCTCTGTGTGCTTGATGAAGTGATACTCTTTATTATCATAGGTTACTCTTAGCGTTGCAGGATACATCAGACCATATCTCAGACCATCTATCTTCTTAAGAATGCCTCTTGTTCTGTAAATAGAGCTCTTCTCTTGGCGACTTCCGCAGGGTAGTCTCTGAATATGCTAATCTTATCTCCATCGTAGATGAGGTTTCTCTTATGAATTATTATCTTCATCATATCCTCCAAGACGTGATCATAAACCACTTTCACAATCAGTTGTCTTGGTGGCGCGCCCCTCTGTGGGCGGCGTCTCAGTGCCCTGTGTGCCCGACCCAGGAGGGGCTCTTGATCCAGATTCAAAACAGTTTTTAAGAGATTTGCAGTGAATTTTCGAGGGTCGTGATCTCCCTCTTTACCTTCACTCAATCCAACAATTCATAAGTTCTGGCGCCTTTGCCATCCCTCCAAGTCAACACATTTCTCAGTTATTTTGTGTAATAAATCTGATAAACGTTTGTTCTCGGAGAGGTTTCTCATTCGCCTTAACACTTGTACTGGCAATATTAGACAATTCATTAATTGCCTCTTGTTGTTGATCAAGTGACAGTAAAATAGGTTCTAGCTTATTATCTAACTTATTATCACGTTCGACTCCATCAGCTCAAATTTACGGTTTACCTCATCCATATGTTGCTGCAGAGCTGCATCCGCCTGTGTTTTCCATTCATCAAGCATAGTCTTTACTGTAATTACAATTTCCCTGCTTAAATCATCTTTCACTTGTTCTTTAAACACTTGAAAATCTTCTCTAAGGATCCTTACATCATCTTTATATTCCTTTTTCATTTTTTTCAGCTCACCCATAATAGTTTTTGTTTCTGCAGAAACAACATTATTAAGTTCTTCCATCTCGGATTTCCTCCTTAAGATGTCTTCCTGGGAGGCTGTCAAACTCGAGCCCGAGGCTCCAGTCGGGCCTACTTCTTTTTTCTGTGTTGGAATTTTCAGTTTGGGGGGGGGGGGGTATAATACTCCTGACTCTTGACCCAGAACTATATGTATTCTTACTCACATTGATGAAAATAATCAGTTATGGGCCAAGACTGCGAAGTCCAATGAAACAACATTATTTTATTCTTTCCTTTAGGAAAAGTCAGCCTCAATTAAATTCCCAGTTTGCCTAAGACATTACCATCAGTAATACCAGTTTGCCTGGCTATTCCGTCGAGGCCAAAGTTATTACAGTGGTATGTGTATTATTGGGTGTGAACAATAATTAAAGTGTTATGGCCGTCACCACCTTAAGGAATGTACCATAACTAACTCTGCTCTGGGTTGCAATAGTAGAGGAAGTTTGTGAGGAGCCCCTGAATAAACCTTTTTTAGAGTTTGTAGTGTCACAGATGTATCAGTTTGTCCACTCTGCACTGGTATTTATTGTATCTTAATTACCCATTGACTCTCCAAACTTTACAATTGTTCATCCCAGCACAGATCGTTGCAGAACTCTACTAGTCCCAGACCTCCAGCCAGAATATCACCCTGCCACCACAACCCTCTGTCTTCTAAGAGGAAGGCAGTTCTGAATCCCCATGACCAAGACACCGTTGATCTCATGCATCTTTACCTTCTGGATTGTAGATTCAGCGGCAATATCTTGAATGAATGCACCACAAACATATACAACTGAAAACAGCATCAGCAGGATCTTTGCTACGTTTTATTATAATTGGGAAAATAAAATTCTTGCATTGCTATTGCATCTTCCATAACCACAGGATACACCAAGTATTTTAATGGCCAGGAAATGTTTCTAAATCAATTCACTGTCGCAACGTAGGAAATGAGACAACCAATTTATGCAGCAATGTGACCTGAAATGGATCATCTGTTTTTTATGGAAAATCAAAATAAAAGTGCAACTGCAGAATATGTGAAAACAAAACAGAAAATGCTGGAAATGCTCTGTGAGTCAGGCAGCATCTGTGGAAAGAGAGTTAATATTGAAATGTTTCAAGTCACGCTGCGGTAGAGTTGCTGCCTTACAGTGCTTGCAGCACCGTAGACCCGGGTTCGATCCCGACCAAGGGTGCTGTTTGTATGGAGTTTGTACGTTCTCCATGTGACCGCGTGGGATTTCTCCGAGATCTTCGGTTTCCTCCCACACTCCAAAGATGTACAGGTATGTAGCTAAATTGGCTTGATAAATGCAAAAATTGTCCCTGGTGCGTGTAAGATAATGTTAATATGCGGGGATCGCAGGTCGGCGAGGACTCGGTGGGCCGAAGGGCCTGTTTCCGTGCTGTATCTCTAAACGAAACATTATCCCTTTTTATTGGTACTTATTTCGGAATTGATATTGTCCAAGTTTCTACGGCTTCTTTTCTGTTTTTTTTACAGTTACCTGAGACTTCTTCATTAGCACTTCAATGGAAATGTGGCATCTCTGACATTGCAACGTTTCAATGCCCCTAACACTGCTACCTCACTATTAGACTGGAGTGTCCACCCAGATTCTGAGCTTGTGCAAAGGTGAAATCTCTACCTCTGGTACCCAGACGGCAATCATTAGATAGATCGGTCGAAAGAGCATCGTATTTTTCATGCAATATTATACAATGAAAGGAAATGCATGATGAAAGTTACTAATTGGTACAAACTGAAAATATATCTTCAGGTAAATGTTCCGTCTAGCAAGAGCAGACAAGTGAATAGCGGGATGTCTAACGAGATCCATTGTCTTGTTATGGGATCTTTGATCTTTGTTTTCTCCTTGAGAAGTGATTCGGCTTAGAACTGAATCTAAGTATCATCTTTTGAAACAAATTGACTTCATGCAGGTTTAAAAAGAGGAAACCACAAGCTTCGAGCATTGATGTTGTGTATTGAAACCAGATGAGCCATAATGTATGAACGACGCAGCTTATAATTTTCTTCATATGGATACAATGAGGCTCAAAGCTTCATCCCCGCTCCTGTAAGCAGGCAAGACAATTCTTAGAAAGAAAATTCAACGTGAACCCACATTCCAAGGAGAGAACATGTTTGGAGCTGAAAAGGAGGTAGCTCGACTGATTGTCAAATCCACAAATGAATCAGCATTTGCAGTGAGATGCTCCTCAGCCCTCTCTGGATTGGGGTCACACATTAACAGACCAAGCAGGGTGAAGGGTTTCCAACAGGAAACCACGGCATGGATTAACAAACAACACTTTCCAGCAGCAAACATTATAGGTAGGAAAGGACTGCAGACGCTGGTTTAAACCGAAGATAGGCACAAAAAAGCTGGAGTAACTTAGCGAGACAGGCAGCATCTCTGGAGAGAAGGAGTGGGTGACGCTTCGGGCCGAGACCCTTCTTCCGTCTGAAGATGAGTCTCGACCCGAAACATCACCCATTCCTTCTCTCCAGAGATGCTGCCTGTCCTGCTGAGTTACTGCAAACATTATGCGATGCTCTGTAAATTCTCAGAGGCTCAGACCGCAGCATCCTCACCCAGGTATAGAAGCCTGAAACCAGACTCAGGAACAGCATCTTCCCCTCTCTTATCAAGCTTCTGAATAGTCCTTCTATAAACTAGGGTACAGTCCAATTCTCTACCTCACTGAGACATTGGAATTCATCTATGGAACTGATGTGCTACAATGCTGATAACTATATTCTGTGCCTCTGTAACTACATCTTTGCTCTATCTCTTGTACTTAAGTTTAACCTGATTGTTTTTATGTGTGGTCTATCTCTTTTCTTTGGATTGCATACAAAACAATGCTTTTCACTGTGTCTCAGTACGTATGACAATAATAAATCTAAACCATCCCCATACCTACTATGCTCACCTATCCCCACACCCCGTCACCCTCACCCACTCCCACACCCCAGCACGCTCACCAATCCCCACACCCCACCCCCTCACCCATCCACACATCCCACCGCCCAGACCCATCCCCACACCTCGCCACCCTCATCCTTCCCCATACCCCAGCCATTACCCCATCTCCTCACCCCTCCCCACACCTCACCACCCAGACCTATCCCCACACCCCACCCATTATTAGACCCCCTCACCTCTCCCCACATTCCTTCAGCACCACCAAACCCCATACCCCACCACCCGCACCAATCCTCCTTGCACCCTATACCACTTACCGCAGATTATAATTTTCCTAAATTCCTCCCTCCCACCGAATTATGGTTTATAGCTATTTCTGTGATGTATCCTCTGGAGTGAACTAATTACCAACTTCTCTTTTGAGAACCAAGGAGAGGGAAGAATTACATTTCATGTTTTTCTTCACTCCTTACAATGCTACGTACGACAGTGATCGCAACTTCCACTGAAGTCTGAATGGCCGTTGGCTCGCGAGAAGCTCATCCACCCTTTAACATGAAAGTTGATGCAACACTTGTATGATTCATCTGTCATCTCTCTGGAAGCAGAATTTTTTTACTTCACACAAAAAAATATGCATAGAATAGCTCCGACAAGTGTAAAAAAATGCATAGTTTTGTTTGCATGCCCACATTTTTACGAACATTGAACACACTTTGAAAAAGTACTGAAATTAATGAGTCCTTTTACAATTTTTTACATTTCTAATTAGGTTTCTGTACCCTGTTCTGCGTATATCAGGCATTCTTTGGTAGGGTAATGTGAGAGAATAATGCCTACAATAATTAAAGTAGACAAGTACTGGAGGTGTTGGGTTTATTTGCCTTCTTCAGTCAGGACATTGAGTATAAAAGTTGGAAAGTCATGTTGCAACTGTATACAATTTTGGTCAGCACACATTTATAGTAAAGTGTGATGTTCTGGTTGCCACAATAAAGGAAACATGTGGTTTTGGAGAGGATGCAGAAGAGGTTCAGCAGGATGTTGCCAAGATTAGAGGATATTAGCTGTTGGACAAACTATGATTGTTTTCTCTAGTGCTTTGGTGGTAGAAATACATAAAATATAGTTTAGTTTAGTTTAGTTGAGAGATACAACGCGGAAACAGGCCCTTCAGCTCAACGAGTCCGCACCGACTAGCTATCCCAGCACATTAACACTATCATACACACACTAGGGACAATTTACATTTGTACCAAGCTAATCAACCTACAAACCCGAACGCCTTTGGAATGTGGGAGGAAACTGAAGATCTCGGAGAAAACCCACGCGGTCACGGGGAGAACGTACAAACTCCGTACAGACAACACTCGTGGTCGTGATCAAACCCAGGTCTTCAACGCTGCAAGCGCTGTAAGGCAGCAACTCTACCGCTGCGCCACATGCCGCCCTATTATATATAATTTTAAAAATAATTACGATAGGCATAGATGGTCAGACGTTTTTTCCATGAGTTGGAACGTCAAAAGCTAGAGAGTGTAGGTTTGAAAGTTTAAAAGAGATTTGTGAGGAAAACTTTTATACTCACAGTGGTGGATGCCTGGAACTTGCTCCCAGGGGTTGTGAAAGAAGTTGACATGTTAACAATGTTTAAGAGACATTAAGCAGGAAAAATGTTCCCGTTGTTGGGGGAGTCCAGAACCAGGGGTCACAGTTTAAGAATAAGGGGTAGGCCATGTGGACTGAGATGAGAAAAAACTTTTTCACCCAGAGAGTTGTGAGTCTGTGCAATTCTCTGCCACAGAAGGCAGTGGAGGCCAATTCACTGGGTGTTTTCAAGAGAGAGTTAGATTTAGCTCTTAGGGCTAATAGAATCAAGGGATATGGGGAGAAAGCAGGAACGGGGTACTGATTTAGGATGATCATATTGAATGGTGGTGAATACACTGGTCCCACCTGCCTGCTTTTGGCCCATACCCCTCCAAATCTGTCCTATCCATGTACCTGTCTAATTGCTTCTCATGGAAGGGAAATGCCTGCCATAGAGTGCAATGCAAAGAAGCTTCTTATCAGTACCACCGGGCCCAGTGGTAAGACCAAAAACAGTTGCAGTTCCAAAACCGAGGATAGGAAACAGGACACCACAATGAATAATGGTGCTGCTGCCAAATGCACATGTGTAGGCTTATGTATAATCGGAAGTTTAGTGAGCCCCTATTAGCACATGATGCCAGCAACAAATTTTGGCAAGGTCTTGAGAACATTAAGATAAATAGAATGAGTGTCCCACCACAATTGGCAATAGCAAAGCTTCTGCTTATAAGAACTGAATATGGAGTCACACAGCTGCACAGCCCACCATGACCATCATGACAAATTTCCCTATCTACAGAAAAATATTGCCCAGATTAGGACTGTATCCTTCTGTGACCTGCTGATTTGAGAATCTCCCTCATAAACATACTATTTGTAACTAACGCCACCATCTCCTCTGACAGCATGTTCTGGATATCAACCTGTCTCTGTGGGAAAATGCTTACCTTTCAGGTCTCCTTCTTCTCACCTTAAGCCTCTGCTGTCGGGCATTTGTTATCCCTACCACAGGAAAACGCCTACCCCATCCATGTGTTCAAGAGAGAGTTAGATATAGCTTTTAGGGCTAATGGAATCAAGGGATGTGAGGAAAAAGCAGGAACGGGGTACTGATTTTGGATGATCAACCGTGATCATATTAAATGGTGGTGCTGGCTCAAAGGGCGGAATGGTCTACTCCTGCACCTATTTTTCCATGTTTCTATATATTTCCCTCTATCAGGTCACCCCTCAGACTCGTTCACTCCAAGGAAACAAAGTCCAGCCTGTCGCCAATACTAAAATCCTCCAATCCATGCACCATTCTGGGGATTCTCCTCTACCCACTCTACAGTGGAACACATTCTTCCTATAAGTATGGCAACCAGAATGGCACATAATACTCCAAGTTCGACCTAAAATCTCAGGAGAGATTGGCTGAATGAGTTGAGGATGGATTTGGAGAAAAGGTAAATATTACAAAGATACCATGACTACATAGCCAAGGCTCAGGAAAAATATAACTACATTCTGTATTTAAGGATTCATTTTTTGGCAAAAAGGGACAGCTTGCTCATGTTTCTATTAAATCAGACACCAAACCAACCAACTATAAACATACACCAGCACGTCCCACGCTCTAAATTGAAGAAATAAACAAACTGATTGGACTTCAAATCTCATGAGTGTTAGCTAAAGATATCTGGCTCAGGTGACCTTATAAAGTGACCTTTAGTGTGGTAGAGGATGACAAACAAGACTTTCTGCCCACATCTCAAGATTTGTTGAGTTGAGTTTAGTTTATTGTCACATGTACTGAGGTACAGTTAAAAGCTTTTGTTGCATGCTAATCAGTCGGTGGAAAGACAATGATCACAATCGAGCATTGACACAAAATGCTGGAGTAACTCAGCGGGACAGGGAGTATCTCTGGAGAGAAGGAAGGGGTGTTGTTTCGGGTCGAGACCCTTTTCAGTCTGAAGATCTGCAGTTCCTTCCTACACATTACTCTCGAGCCTTCCACAGTGTACAGATTAGAGATTTGAAAGAGATTTGGACCGATGGTAATGCGGGATTGCAGGTCCACTTCTGTGAAAAGCACACAAAGAGTCGCCTGGATACACTACAATGGTAACAGAGGCTAACTTCTTCACTAAATTAGATCTGTAATTCACCTGTGGTTTGCCCCAGTGACTTTCAGCTGTGAAATTCACCCGGGACTTACGCCTGTACCTATCTCTGGGCTCCTTCACTTCTACTTGTGATTTGTACTTGGGATTTGCACCTGTAGTTTATGTTTGTCACTTGTGCCTTGAGTTGTGTGCAGCGTTTCTACCTGCGGTTGGTGCCCGTGATTTCCATGACACTTTTGGGACTCTACCCCTATGCCAACGCGCCCCCCTCAACTTTATCTCAGGGATCTTACCGCATCCAGGTTGGCTGTTGTTTTTTCCTATATGACAACAGTGACTACTCTCGAAGAATATTTCAGTGGCTGTAAAGTGCTTTGGATGATCTAGACCCAAATCAGTGCTAAGCCATTGATGGAGGCTGCTTCCTCTTTTGGGAAAACTCTATGTTTTTAGAGCAAGTTCAAAAATATTACTTGAAATAATCATTGATGAGGTAATTGACACCAGTGCATAATTGAAGATTAGAGTGTACACATATTTTACAGATCATTAATCTCAATCGCAGTTTAAGGTAATAAAAGAGCCAAGTGTTAATGATGCACTTAGCTCCATCTTAATGAAAAGCCATTCTATTCCCCCATCTCACCTAATAGGTCTTGTGTACCTCAGTAGAGTTTTACAGTGTGACAGTGCATGCCCTAACATTACAAGACCCCTGTAAGCTGGTTGCTTCTGATTATTTCAGCTCTACTGGCACAAACCGATCTAATAGCTGGTTCTCAAGAAAAATTGCACTCATAAGGTCATAAGTGATAGGATATAGAATTAGGCCATTCGGCCCATTAAGTCTACTCCCCCATTCAATCATGGCTGATCTATCTTCCCCTCTTAACCCCATTCTCCTGCCTTTTCGAGGATGTAACTAGTAGCGTGGATAAGGGAGAACCAGTGGATGTGGTATATCTGGACTTCCAGAAGGCTTTCGACAAGGTCCCACATAAGAGATTAGTATACAAACTTAAAGCATACGGTATTAGGGGTTCAGTATTGATGTGGATAGAGAACTGGCTGGCAAACAGGAAGCAAAGAGTAGGAGTAAACGGGTCCTTTTCACAATGGCAGGCAGTAACTAGTGGGGTACCGCAGGGCTCAGTGCTGGGACCCCAGCTATTTACAATATATATTAATGATCTGGATGAGGGAATTGAAGGCAATATCTCCAAGTTTGCGGATGACACTAAGCTGGGGGGCAGTGTTCGCTGTGAGGAGGATGCTAGGAGACTGCAAGGTGACTTGGATAGGCTGGGTGAGTGGGCAAATGTTTGGCAGATGCAGTATAATGTGGATAAATGTGAGGTTATCCACTTTGGTGGCAAAAACAGGAAAGCAGACTATTATTTAAATGGTGGCCGATTAGGAAAAGGGGAGATGCAGCGAGACCTGGGTGTCATGGTACACCAGTCATTGAAAGTAGGCATGCAGGTGCAGCAGGCAGTGAAAAAAGCAAATGGTATGTTAGCTTTCATAGCAAAAGGATTTGAGTACAGGAGCAGGGAGGTTCTACTTCAGTTGTACAGGGTCTTGGTGAGACCACACCTGGAGTATTGCGTACAGATTTGGTCTCCAAATCTGAGGAAGGACATTATTGCCATAGAGGGAGTGCAGAGAAGGCTCACCAGACTGATTCCTGGGATGTCAGGACTGTCTTATGAAGAAAGACTGGATAGACTCGGTTTATACTCTCTGGAATTTAGGAGATTGAGAGGGGATCTTATAGAAACTTACAAAATTCTTAAGGGGTTCGACAGGCTAGATGCAGGAAGATTGTTCCCGATGTTGGGGAAGTCCAGGACAAGGGGTCACAGCTTAAGGATAAGGGGGAAATCCTTTAAGACCGAGATGAGAAAGACTTTTTTCACACAGAGAGTGGTGAGTCTCTGGAACTCTCTGCCACAGAGGGTAGTTGAGGCCAGTTCATTGGCTATATTTAAGAGTGAGTTGGATGTGGCCCTTGTGGCTAAGGGGATCAGAGGGTATGGAGAGAAGGCAGGTACGGGATACTGAGTTGGATGATCAGCCATGATCATATTGAATGGCGGTGCAGGCTCGAAGGGCTGAATGGCCTACTCCTGCACCTAGTTTCTATGTTTCTATGTTTCTATGTTTCTCCCCATAACCTCTGACACCCATACTAATCAAGAATCTATCTTTCGCTGCCTTAAAAATATCCACTGACTTGACTCCACAGCCTTCTGTGGCAAAGAATTCCACAGATTCACCACCCTCTGACTTAAGAAATGTATCCTAATCTCCTTCCTAAAAGAACGTCCTTTAATTCTGAGGCTATGACCTCTAGTCCTAGATTCTCCCACTAGTGGAAACATCCTATCCACATCCACTCTGTGGTTTTCAAAACAGTTGGAAATCATCCTGGGCCACAAAAGTAACAGTTGTGTGGATTTTACGATCCTCTGGCTTTCTTGTCTCTGGTTCATAGAGTCATACAGTGTAGACAGGCCCTTCAGCTGAACTCCTTCATGCTGACCAAGATGCCCATCAATTCTAGTCCCATGTGACCCATATCGAACTGACCTCTCATACCTGTCGTATCTGCATAGACGTACCTGTCTAGTTGTCCCTTAAATGCTGTTAATGTGTCTGTCTCTGGCAGCTTGTTCCATATACCCACCGCCTTCTATGTAAAAAGGTTAATCAGGTTCATATTGAATCTTTTTCCTCTCACCTTCATCCTATGCCTACTTCCTGATTTCCCGGCCATGGGAAAGAGTATGTGTCCACCGTGTCTATGCACCTCATAATTTTATACACCTCCATATGATCACTCGCAATCTCCTACGCTTCAAGGAATAAAGCCTTATTCTGCCCAACCTCTCTCTCTAAGACAAACACTTGAGTCCTAGCAATATACTCGTAAATTTTCGCAGCACTCTTTCCAGCTCAACGCTGTTTTTCCTATAGCAAGGATGACCAAAAGTGAGCACACCACTTGATGTACAGTCTACCAGCGTCTTGTATAACTCCAACATAATGCCCCAACTCAATGCCCTTTACCGAGGTCAGCATTCCAAAAACCTTCTTCATCACCCTGCCCACCTGCAATGCCAATGGTAGATAGTAGTGATAGAATGTTATTATTTAAAGATTTTAAACCTTAGTTCAGAGAAGTTTAAGGGAAGATTTAATAGAATTGCTCAAAATTAAGTTGGGTTATTTCAGACCACGTTGGAATCTGGATGGGCTGGATCCAAGGTTTAGTTTAGTTTAGTTTAGAGATACAGCGTGGAAACAGGCCCTTCAGCCCACTGGGTCCACGCCGCCTAGTGATACCCACTTATTAACAATATCCCACAGTTCTGACGACAAATCTCGGGCTGAAATGTTAGCCCCCTTTCTTTCCTGACAGATGCTGCATGGCCTGCTGAGCGCTTTCCATCATTTCTGGTTTTAATCCGTCTGTAAAAATATGCTCGCCAATGTTATGCATCATCATTGTGCTCGTTCATGGTTAAAGCGTTGCATGTAAAATGGCTGCCGCACACAGTTACCTGCTACAGAAGCGGCGCTGTGGAGAGCTTTACGTTGATGCAAAGTACGAGGAGTGACAGATAGGATTGCATCAATAAGAAAATAGTGTCTCAGGATTTTTTGCATCGTTGTTATAGTCATTGCTGGTGCCGATGGTTAATGCTTTCAAGTTGAAATAAATGTCCATTGTGTTTAGTCATCAACCACATGGTATTAATTAGCAATCCAGATGTGGATAATTATAGCCGCGGTATTGGTTAACAAAATTGAGTAATCATTGGTTAGGTGTACTTAACGCAAATTCACAGTCAATTTTCACCTGTTTATACGTTTGTAGGTAAAATGGTAACATTGTGAGTGGTTTTTTGATCCACATTGAGCTCCTTGCATTCTCGATCACTGAACGGTGGTAAGATTTGTCGGTGATCTTCCCTGTGTCCCTCTGCTTAGACATCTTACTTTATCATTATTAATGTTTAGTGTTTTCTGAGTCATTCGTAACTATCACTGTATGTCATGTTGTTACTTGTGGGCAGAGCACCAAGGCAAATTCCTTGTATGTGAATACTTGGCCAATAAACGTACTTACTTACGTGCGACTGAAGAGTTCGGAAATTGCCGCGATGCACTGGATCAGGCGTGGGTTACCCGATCCCAGCAACCGACACCGCACTTCCGTCAGATCCTGACTCATCTCCCCCTCCGCCCCATTTACCTTCCTTCGCTCTGCTTCTCCAGCTATGGTTGTTGGTGCGTTGGAGCTGAGCTCTGGATTTCCCCTCCCTCAACCCCCATCTCAACCTCCCTCAACCTCTGCCTTTCCCTCCCTTCCTGAAAACCTTTTCTTTCATTCAGCTTTTGAGTGTATTTTCCAATCTCTTCTATGTGCCTTAATGTCAAATTTTGTCCGCCTGTAAGTTTGTAAATTTGGAATATTAAGAGGATTATATAAATGCAATGTAACATTGTTGTAGAACAATTAAGAATGAGAATATTTTTCTTTGGAATATGGAATCCACTGTGATGGATGTTTATGTTAACTATTATGTGGTTGTGTGTCTTGTTGCTTTTCACTTAGTATGGCTGTACGGTAACTCAAATGTCACTGTACCTTAATTGGTACATGTGACAATAAACTGACCTTGTTATTATTTGGTGCCATGAAATTAGATATTTATTTTAGACACAAGGAAATGCAGATGCTTAGTTTAGTTTACTTTACTTTAGTTTATTTTAGTTTAGTTTAAAGATACAGCGAGGAAACAGGCCCTTCAGCCCTCCGAGTCTGTGTTGACCAGCAATCACTTGTACTTTAGCTCTGTGCTACACACTTGGGACAATTTACAGAATTAACTTACAAATCTGCATGTCTATGGAATGTGGGAAGAAACCGGAGCACCCGGAGAAAACCCACGTGGTCACAGAGAGAATGTGCAAACTCTGTACAGACAACACCCGTGGCCTGGATCGAGCCTGGATCTCTGGCGCTATAAGGCAGCGACTACCACTTCACTATTGTGCCGCCCCATGCTAGTTTACAAGGAAAAACAAAGTATTAGAGTAACTCAGAAGGTCAGGCAGCAACCCTGGAAAACATTGATAGGTGACGCTTGCGGTTGCGACCCTTCTTCAGACATTTTTTAGGTGTCTCTTCATTAGCTTACTCCAGCTTGAGTGATGAACTGATTTGATGGAATTTATTTTTATAATAATAAAACAACCTCTTCAGTATGAGATAAATATTTAGCACGTTTGGACAAGACTTGATACCAAACAAATTATGGAAGAAGTTGGAGGAACAAACTCCACTGGCCAACATTAGAGTTGTTAATTAACCTGTAGCAGGAGGGAGGGGATATAATTATAATTTATCTGACGCCTAGAATAAAAATATCTGACTGTGTGCAATAATCGTCTGCAACTGCTCCCTCTTCATTGCACTGTAATCTTCAATTGCCTATGAACCAGGGAAGGTTCACCTTTGTCTGCGGTGACTGACGACATATGAAGAAATGATGTGTTACTCCCGGTGAAGGGATGTTTTTAATCAGACAAATGATGCCCAGAATGAAGACAATTGACTAATGCTCTGAAAATAACATTGAACACTCATTACAAATTCAGGGGAATTCTAGCTGTGGGCTGGTCTTATCACTGCCTTTCACAAGTAATAGAGTCATAGAATCATAGTCATACAGCATGCACACACAGGCCCTTTTGCCCATCTTTCATCATGTCAACCAAGATGCCTCATCTATACTAGTCTCACCTGCTAGCGTTTTGGCCTATATCCCACTATAAACCTTTCCTATCCATGTACCTGTCCAAATGTCTTTATATGTTTAGGAAGGAACTGCAGCTCCTGGTTTGCACTGAAGATAGACGCAAAATGCTGGAGTAACTCAGTGGGTCAGGCAGCATCTCTGGAGAAAAGGAATAGGTGACATTTTGGGTCAAGGAGCTTCTTCAGAGTGAAGAAGACTCTCGGGTCATGTCAGAGTCATGGAGTATTACAGCATGGAAACAGGCCTATCGGCCCAACTTGTTTCTGCTGAGCAAGTTATTGAACTGAGCATGTCCCACTTGCCTACGCTTGGTCTAAATCCTTCAAACTCTTTCCCATCCATGTATCTGTCTAAGTGTGTGTTAAATGTCATATTTAAAAGGCATTTTGTCTATCTTTTGGTGTAAACCAGCATTTGGAGTTCCTTCCTACACACTTTGTCTGCTCCACTGCGAAATCTCCTCAAGGTGTGCCTACTTCGAAGAAGTTCTCCTCTCTCCAATGGGAGTTCTCTAGCTTGAGTCTGAAGAAGGGATTTGTCCCAAAATGTCACCTATTCCTTTTCCCCAGAGATGTTGCCTGACCCATTGAGTTACTCCAGCATTTTGTGTCTATTGCAGCTGAGAATTTCTTTAAGAAGACTAGTATCATCCTGGTGCCAAAGAAAATCAAGGTAACATGCGATAATGACCAGTGTCCAGTGACTCTGACATCCACCAACATGAAGTACTTTGAGAGATTGGTCGTAGAGCACATCACCTTCAGTCTCTCAGACAGCCCTGATCCATTGTCATTTGCTTACTGCCGCAACCAATCCATGGCAGATGCCATCACCCTGGCCAAACACTCATCCGGATAACAAGGATCACAAGGATGCCTGTCAAACCCCTAATTTTTGATTATAACTCTACCTTCAATACAATAATTCCAACTCAAGTCATCTCCAAACTTCTGGAGCTGGGACTCCGCACCCTACACTGCAACTGCATTGGCTGCTTTTGCTTTTGAAGTGGGACTAGGGTAGTGGGGTTTGGTTCAAGAACCTGATGGTTCTAGGAAAACAGCTGTTCCTGAACTTTGTCTATGGTAGCACATCTATTTATTGCTTGAGGAAACTTCCCTGGACACAGTTAACAAATGTCAGGATCTTTAGGAGATATCACTTTGGACTTTAGAGAAACAACACACAAACAGGCCCTTCAGCCCACCGTGTCTGTGCCGACCGGCAATCACCCAGTACACTAAAACTATTCTAAACACTAGGGACAAATTAACCAAAGCCAATTAACCTAAAATCCTGTACGTCTTTGGAGTGTGGGAGGAAACCGGAAACCCACACGGTCACAGGGAGAACGTACAAACTCCGTACAGACAGCACCCATAGTCAGTATCGAACCCATATCTCTGGAGCTGTAAGGTACCAACTTTAATACTGTGTCACTGTGCCGCCCCTCTCTCATGGGGTCCCTGGCTATTCTGCTTCCCCAGACTGGGCACAGAAAATGGCCTCTCAGTCTAAAACCAGCCCCTGGGCACAAGCTCCTAACAACAAATGTATCTCAAGGCCATCCTTCTGGAAGCAGGAGGCAGTCACAGGGAAAGCACTACGTGATAGAAACATAGAAACATAGGAAATAGGTGCAGGAGTAGGCCATTCGGCCCTTCGAGCCTGCACCGCCATTCAATATGATCATGGCTGTTCATCCAACTCAGTATCCTGTACCTGCCTTCTTTCCATACCCCCTGATCCCTTTAGCCACAAGGACCACATCTAACTCCCTCTTAAATATAGCCAAGGAACTGGCCTCAACGACCTTCAGTGGCAGAGAATTCCAGAGACTCACCACTCTCTGTGTGAAAAATGTTTTCCTCATCTCGGTCCTAAAGGAATTCCCCCTTATCCTTAGACTGTGACCCCTTGTTCTGGACCTCCCCAACATCGGGAACAATCTTCCTGCATCTAGCCTATCCAACCCCTTAAGAATTTTGTAAGTTTCTATAAGATCCCCCCTCAGTCTTCTAAATTCTAGCGAGTACAAGCCAAGTCTATCCAGTCTTTCCTCATATGAAAATCCTGACATCCCAGGAATCAGTCTGGTGAACTTTCTCTGTACCCCCTCTATGGCAAGAATGTATTTTCTCAGATTTGGAGACCAAAACTGTACGCAATACTCCAGGTGTACGCAATACTCAAATACTCTCACCAAAACACTGTACAACTGCAGTAGAACCTCCCTGCTCCTATACTCAAATCCTTTTGCTATGAATGCTAACATGATTTGCTTTCTTCACTGCCTGCTGCACCTGCATGCCTACTTTCAATGATTGGTGTACCATGACACCCAGGTCTCGTTGCATCTCCCCTTTTCCTAATTTGCCACCATTCAGATAATAGTCCACCCTCCTGTTTTTGCCACCAAAGTGGATAACCTCACATTTATCCACATTATACTGCATCTGCCATGCATTTTCCCACTCACCCAGCCTATCCAAGTCACCTTGCAGCCTCCTAGCATCCTCCTCACACCTAACACTACACCCCAGCTTAGTGTCATCCGCAAACTTGGAGATGTTGCATTCAATTCCCTCGTCCAAATCATTAATATATATTGTAAATAGCTGGGGTCCCAGCACTGAGCCTTGCGGTACCCCACTAGTCACTGCCTGCCATTCTAGATGTGCATTCCCAAGTCTAGCTGGAAACTCACATAAAAATAAGTGTTACCAGCGTTGAGTGGATTTGAATTCGCCGTTTCAATAAATTTCCTTTACAATCAAATATTTTGTTTCGTTAAAAAATGTTTTTCCATTCATGCATTTCAAGGCATTTAATGTCACTGACAGCTGATTCCGCTCATGCTCTGCACTCTTCAGTTCCCCGGTTTAAACAAGGAAAGGCAGCTGACTGTAACAATATGGTTGTGTGCCTGTCACTTCAAAGCAGCCGTGCCTGTAGCTGCAACCTATTGCCAAGTGCTGCAAGGGTATGAAGTCCCATTCTTGTAGGAAACATATTACCCTTGGAAAGGCTCCATGGGGAGCTACAGCAGAAGCATTACATGACCCGTCACCCATTCCTTCTCTCCAGACACGCTGCCTGTCCTGCAGAGACACTCCAGCATTTTGTGTCCATCTTTGGCGTAATCCAGCATCTGCCATTCCTTCCTACCTATGTTTAGTTTAGTTTAGAGATACAATGTGGAAACAGGCCGTTCGGCCCACCGAGTCCGCACCGACCAGCGATCCCCGCACATTAACACTATCCTGCAAACACTTGGGACAATTTACATTTATACCAAGCCAATTAACGTACAAACCTGCAAGTCTTTGGGGTGTAGGAGGAAACCGAAGATCTCGGAGAAAGCCCACGCGGTCACGGGGAGAACGTACAAACTCTGTACAGACAACACCCGTAGTCGGGATTGTATCCGGGTCTCTATCTCTGCGCCACCGTGCCGCCCTATTACCTATACCTACCTGTATCAGCATTACATGGTAGTTGTGGAAGGGACGGAGAACCTTGTTGAGTTTGGGAGTTCTACAGTGTCATTTCATGTACCTCATGGTGTTGCCAAAGCACTTTAATGAAGCTGTCTAATGGAGCTATTACCTCAAATAACCTCTGAACTACAATAGACTATTATTATTATTATTATTATTATTATTATTATTATTATTATACTACTATTGTTTGTTTTTTGAGTATGTGTGCATGTGTGTGTATGTATGTATATACATATATGTATGTATGTATATATGTATATATGTATATATATATATATATGTATATATATATATATATTATATATATGTGTGTGTGTGTGTATTTGTCAGTATGTGTATATATACATACAACTTTTTTGTCTCTCTCATTTATCATATTGTTTACAGGGTACTATGTTTACATATTCAGTTTTGCTGCTGCAAGTAAGAATTTAATTGTTCTATCTGGGACATCTATATACCATTTTACTTCGGAGTCACGTGAGTGACTAAGTGAAGACGGCCGTCTGCCCGCATGCGCGTCTTTACGTCTACCAAATGCGCGACGACTGACTGGCGGGCGCGTTGCTCCTTCCAGCGGTAAGTTTAAACCTGAAGGTAAGTTTTCAACTTATTCCCAGGTTTTGTTTTTTCTCTTTCTGCAGGAATCTCTGTTACAGAGATTTTCCTGCTGGACTAATTCGGGGCGAAGTCCGGACGGGCCGCGAAACCGGTCATGGACCACGGGGAATCCCGGTCTCGGACCACGGATACCGGGACCAGGGGGAACCGGCTACAGAGACCGCGGTAGTGCGGGTAGCCGGCGGCCGTCGGGTTCGCCACCCAAGTCACTGACAGCACAGTCAGTGGCTTCCAGACTGGCTGTGGTTCCCAGGAAGGGGGTAAAACCAACAACAAGCCGGTAAGGTCTGTAAAGTCAGGCCAGGAGGGTCCCCCCGACATACAGGGGTCAGCTGCTTCCAGACCGCTGTGGTTCCCCAGGAAGGGGGTAAAACCAACAGCAAATCGGGTAGGCCTGTGGAAGTCAGGCCAGTAGGGACCCCTCCAACATATAGCGGTCAGCCGCTTCCAGACCGCTGTGGGTCCCCATGAGGGGGTAAAACCAAAAGTAAGATGGTCAGGCCTGTGGACTAGAGGACTCAGGCCAGGAGGATTCCCCTCCTTCATTGGGTAGCGTCTGCGGACGTCTAAACCCACATGGAGCACCTGATGGAGAGGTTGCTCCACAATGATACTCCAAAGGAGGGAGTTATCAGCGCGGGCCTCCTTGGGGGCCCACGGCAGCGGCATCTGTTTCAGGGCTGCAAAATGTCTCCCTCTCTGAGGAGGGGAGCATTCGGGGTCAGTTCCTGTCTGACTCCGAGCAAAATCCTGATATAGGGTCTGTAGGAGGGGCCATGTCAGTGCAGGTATCCTCAGGGGCCTGCGGCAGCACCTGTTTTCAAGGCTGCCTACGAATCCCCCTCTCTGTGGAGGGGAGTGCGAGTGGTCAGTGTGTAACTGACTTCAAAATTGAAAGTATGTCCATGGAACAAACTGGAGCACATGCATACGGCTTCAAGAGATACTCGCAAACGAAGGTGTTGCTTCCGGAAGAGTTGGTCTCCAGCCATTGGCAGAATACTCGGAAGGGGCCAGAGTTCCCCTCATGCTACAAGTACCGGCAGTGAACAGTGCTATCAGGGTGACATTCGAGGGGCATGAATCCAGAAATGAAACCAGCCGCCGAAACCTCTCTTCGGGTAAGACTTATCCAACAGGTAAGACCTGGATGAGGAAGCAAAAGCTGTCGGAATAATCAAGGTATGACAATGAGCAAAGCTTCATCGGTAGGCAACGACACACCCCACGCCTCCATCGGGGGTAAGCGGTTCACTGAAGCCGGTGGCAGCTTGAAAGCTGGGAACGGAAATATGGCCAGAGTTGTCTTTCGAGGCAAGCTCAGAATTATGGCCAGAGTTGTCTTTCGAGGCAGGCTCAGTATGATGAGGTTTTCAGACCCAGGCCCAAGCCGGTCTCAGGGAAAATATGGAATCCACACACCCTACCAGTCCTACTCTCCAATCAAGGACAGAAAAATAACCCACAGCAGGGGCCTTTGGGCTTACCATAAGACCACCGGTCTTACCATAAGACCATGGAGGTAGGTGGGCCTGGTTCTTCCGAAACATGGGGTTGTGGACCATTTACATGTTGATAATATTTACACTTGTTTTTTGTACGTGACAATGATAACATGAGATTCAGATCTGTTTTAAAAAACTGATGATAACATATGATTAATTTATACTGCACAACATACAAAGGTTCCAAGCAGGTTTGGAATTAGGGCCAGAGTTGTCTTTCGAGGCAGGCCCAGTATTATGGCTAGGATTGCCTTTCTGGACAGGGTGAAAGATGGAGGAAGTCACTTCATCCAGATTTAACTCGTATGTGCAGTATAAACTTTCAGAATAGGAACCTTTGTTACTGTCTAACAATTGATTTCCATGGGATCTTTATGGCAAGCATCGATCTCAAAGATACATGCTATTCAGTTCCCATTCACAGGGATCACCGGAGATATTTGAAATTTATCTGGATGGGGCAATGATAACAGTTAAAGCGTTGCAAAATGGGCTAACTTCAGCTCCCAGGTTATTTACCAAATTACTAAAACCGGTGCTTGGGCTGCTCAGAGCTCAAGAACATTTGTTATCGCCTATCTGGATGATGTTTTAAATGCTGTATTTTACTGAAATTAACTGTTGCAGCCCCAAACTATATTTGAGAAATGGGCATTCCTCATCCATCCAGTTAAATTTAAGTTGATACCAATCAGAACTATTGATTATTGGGATTTACCTTTCACTACCAACTTAACAGTGACTCCACCCTTGGGCAAGAGATTGGAATTAACAGAAGCCTGTAACAACCTCGTTGTTATGAAGCAGCCTTCTATTCATCAAGTGTAATTGGCAATATAGTAGCTGTGTTTCAGCTGTGCAATTTGCACCTTTGCATTATCAGAACTTACAACGTGCAAAGAATTAACCTCTCAAGTACCATATAGGTCATTATTAACAGACCTATGCTATTACCAGCTGAAGCTACCAAAGTCACAATGGTGGCAGTATTCAGCATTCATCCAGTAATTTTGGTCAGTAATCTTCAGTAATTGCAAACTGATGCTAGTTCTCAAAGATGAGAAATTTACGAATGCCATCTCCAGTTACGGAGGCGGATGCTTTTTGCATGAGTTACCAATTTTCAGTTATTGGTATCAACTACCTATAAACACTAAGTGCATTCTATAGGTTAAAGGTTATTGTGCGAATATGCATAATCTGCATGCTCAACTCCAAGTTGATACACTATGGTGGTAGCATATGTTAGTCACATGGGTGCAATCAAGTTAAAGTATCCTGTGATATTTACCTAACCTCATTTGACGCTATTGTATCATCACGTGAAATCAATGACAACACAGAATGGATGTTGGATCACAAAGTATTTAATGTCATTATGGCTAGATGGAACACCGAATATCGATATGTTTACATCCAGGCTCATTCACCAGTTGCAAAATATGTGGCATACAGTGGCGAGAGATACATTATCGCCACACTGGGGAGGAATGGTCTTTCATGTCTTTCCTCCATTCTGCCTCATCAGTCGGGTCTTGCGATAAATCCAGCATGATCCCACTTCAGGCTTTTCGAACTGCCTGACGGGCATACGCAGCCATGGTTCCTGCTAATGTAGGGAATAATATAAAACCTTATATGGTTATTCAAAACATAAAACTTTGCTGGTTCACCCTGTGACTCGGGGAAACCAGCCTCTGCATGATAAATCAATTCATTGACTTGCAGACTCTGAGACGACTATTCCTGTGGCTCTGGTTGTCAGACCGATCCATGTAAGTGCTCAATGCAGAGTGCAGGGATAGCACCAAAAGGCTCTTCAGGAGATGGGAAGTGTTTTTGTTTAAATACACATGTTACATATTATACAGCACGGATAACTGATGTCTTGGAGTTCCTTTTCAATGGGTCTTTGACAATAAATTAAGTTATAGTGCCACTAACTGTGCCAACGTGCATTCTCATCATATTTGCTGCAGCAAGTGGGACCCACACTTTCGAGTCTCACCCTCTGATATCCAGAATTATATAGGATATCTTTAGCACAAGTTCTCCCAGGCGCAGTTACATGGAAGTATGGGATATTGACGTTATGTTAACACTACTTCACCAGGGGGCTCCAGCTACATCCTTATCTTTAGGCGGCTCTCATAAGGTAGTTATCCTCATGGCACTGGTCTCAGTGCAACGGGTCCAGTCACTACATAAATTGCGACTGGACAGGATGGTTACATCTACTAATAAATATTTTATGTTTATGATTTAATTAACCAGAATAAACCAGGGGCGTTAGGTCTCAAACAGGTTTCATGGCATACCCCATTCGGTAATGTGTAGTAACACATTTACAACAATATGTCAAGGTCACCTAGAGCCTTAAAGGCTCCAAACTAGCAATGTTTGTTAGTTACAAAAAACCTCATAAGAAGGTATTAGTTCTAACATCTCCAGGTGGTTAAAATGGGGTTTTGGCTAATGCATGAGTCAATACTAATATTTTCAACTCTCACTCCACCAGGGCTTCTACTATATGAGCTCCAAGGATTATGTACGTTCTGCTGGTCCACATCCTAGCAGCTGCAGGATGGTCAAATGAACATACTTCCAAACATTTTATAATAACCCATTGCCAGACCGGGGGTATTTTCCAACTCCATTTTAGATTCTTTTTTATAGTTTCCCCCTGGATGAGAGGGGTCACTATTATTTTCCTTTGATGATTAAAGCATCAGCATTTTTAACATACTAAGTCATGTCTGAATGCATTAATCTTTTTCACTCATCCATGGTCACTTCATGCAGTGTGTCATGCATGGACTCGTTTCCGGCATGAAATCACAGAGCTTTGAAATCTTCACGTAGTCACTCACGTGACTCCGAAGTAAAATAGTAAGATTAAACGAGAACTTACTAGTTTGAAGTTTGATCTTTATTTTATGAGGAGTTACGATGAGGGTTGAGAGCGATGGGTGCCCACCGCTCCCAACCCTCGTATCATAAAGGTCATCTGGTAGTTCTACTCTTCTCTAATCTTACTATGTTCAGTTCATCCTTTGTTATCTGTGATTTCACACCAATGCTTTGAAGATTGATGCGCATGCGGGCTGATGTCCTTCTTCACGTAATCGCTCATCGTAACTCCTCATAAAATAAAGATCAACCTTCAAACAGATTAGTTCTCATTTAATCTTACTATTAAAAGTCTTGATTTGTTTGTCTGTCTGTGATCTCACGAGCTACTCCAAAACGGTACACAATAGTGCCAAGATATTTGTAGAATCTTACTCAGCTTTTTCGGTGGTCGTTCGTATCAAGTTTCTTCACATTTTATGTTATATTTCACAAGTTATTGATATTTCAAGGATTAAAAAAGCCAACTTTAACAAGATTTTTACTGTTAAAATCCTTCCTGCCAGCTTCCAACAAACTTTGATACAAAGTTGCAATACAGGAACACTGTGCTTCCACCAACTTTTCACCTGAATGGGATATCACAGTCCTCCACCCGACAGTTGCAACAATGTTGCTGTAAATAAGCACTTTACAAGCTCTTAAAGTGTGCAACATCTTTTAATGATAGCACAGGGTATTACATACATCTTCAAGCACTGGCTACATTCTTCTACTGCTGCGCCCAGGAAGGGGAAGGCGTTATGATTGATGTTAACTAGGCGGGGTTAATGGGAGTGAGGTAACTATATTATTGGTTGCATATAAACCATCTACATCCTTCCCCTTAGAAATCAAAAAACAGATTGTTGTCACGACAACAGAATTAAACAGCAGAATTAGACAAAATCGCCGTTAGCGAACAGGTGGCTTGCTGATCCGGCCCAAGCGCGTACGGATGTCTCCCCCTTCCCCCGAAGGAGCAGAAGAAACAGGAGGACGCGAGGCAGCTGGGGAACCAGGGAAGGGCATTGGGGTGGGAGAAACAGGAGAGGGAGAACCGCGACCGGCAACAGGGACCCGCGCAGAGGGGAACCAGGCGCCCGCGACGGGGACCGAGGCATGCAGGGAACACCAGCCGGGACGGCAGCCGGCTGCTGGTAGGAGAGTGGCGGGGCATAGGGCCCCGGGGGCTGCGGCTGTGGCTCATTAACCGCAAGCAGGTGTTGTCGGCTTCTTCGGTAGATGGTACCCTCGCAGTCGACCAGATACGAACGAGGTGAGTCGGCCACCCCAACCACGGTGGCCAGACGGTAGTGCCCACTGGCGGTCTGCAACCGAACAACCTGTCCGGGCAACAGAGGATCGAGTGGTCTGCACGACCGATCGTGGGGAACGCCGCTGGCTGTCATGTTTCTCTTGAATTCGCCTCTGCACGGAGGCGGGCTCCAGCACCCGAGGTTTCAGCTGGCGCTGGGCAATCGGGATGGTAGATCTGGTAGTTCTGGACATCAGACGCTGAGCAGGTGACCCCATGGCCGGATCCCTGGAAACATTCCTGAGGTTCAGGAGATCCAAATACAAATCAGAGTTGGATAGTCGCGCCTGTTCCATCAGAAGCTTGGCGCTGCAGACGGCCCGTTCTGCTAGGCCGTTGCTCTGTGGGTACTCTGGGCTGCTGGTGATATGGGAGCCAGGCCCAGGCGATATCCTTTTTTGTCAGCTGCCGCAGGGGAGCACTCAGCTCACTGAGGTTTGGTACAAACTTTCCAAGGTAGTTCACCATGCCCAAGAATCGTTGCAGACCTGGCACGTCAGTGGGGGCTGCCATCTCGGAGATGGCAGCTGCCTTCAAGGGGTCGGGTTTTAGTCCGTTAGAGGTGAAAACATGTCCAACATACGTGACCTCTGAGACACGAAACCGGCACTTCTTGGGATTCAGCTTCAGGTTCGCCTCTCGCGCCCGATCCAGGACGCGGCGGAGGTTCAGGTCGTGCTCGGCAATGTCCTTCCATAAACCAGGATATCATCCACGATGATGGCACATGGCAGGTCCGAGAATATCTGCTCCATCGTTCGCTGGAACACCTCGCTAGCAGAATTGATGCCGAATGGCTTTCGCAGGAACTTGAATCTGCCGAACGGTGTGGCGAAGGTCGTCAGGTCAGAAGACGCTTTGTCCAACGGGATCTGCCAAAACGAGTTCTTAGCGTCTAGGACCGAAAAGATGGTGGTTTGCCCGACCTTTGCCGCCACATCCTCAACAGACCGCATGGGGTAGTGTGGTCGCCTGATGGCAAGGTTTTAAGTCCTTCGGGGTTGATACACACACGGTATTTCGTTCTTGTCTTTCTTAATCGTGGCAACCATGGTGGAGTAAACCAATCGGTGGGCTCGCTAAATGCTTCTAGCACCCCCTTTTCGACCATCTTGTTGAGCATCGCCTCGACCCTGTCTTTCATGGCGTGAGACACCTGTGAGGTGCGCGGACCACGGGTTGTATAGTTGGGTCAATGGAAAATATGGTATGTCAGTGGTAACTTCCCCAGGTCATCGTCGAACAGGTCCTGGTATTCTGCAACCGGGTCAAACGACAGGTTTGGATTCTTGCTTTTTGTGGACCGTGCGGTCGAAGGACACCAAGCCAAGATCCTGGCACGCACGGTTGCCCAACAGGGTTACACAGTCAGAGTTCAAAACATAGAAAACCAGGTTTCTTGTGGCCTTTTGTAGCACGCAAGTTAAAGTGGCCCTCCCCGCAGGCCTTAGAATCTCTCCACCATAGGCGTGCAGGGTAGCATCGTCAGCAACCAGAGGCTCATTATTCCTTATCTTGTTGAAAAGATTCATGGACAAAACATTGACCTTCGCACCTGTGTCTAATTTAGCAAGGAAGGTTACATCATTGACAGTCACAGATACGGAGGGATCAGTGCGGTGGGCGGGTGTCTGTAGGAGGGTAAACACATGCGAGTCCTCGGGAGGATTAATTGGATCTGCATCATAGGATTCAGCTAGTTGGGCTGTGAGTCGTAACAGATATCAGATTGCCTCAGCATGTTTAGACTGGGTCTGGAGGCTTGTGCCTGTCTCCCACGGGAACGGAATAAGCGACAGGACGCAGAGAAAGGATTCGGCTTTTTACAGAAGTTACAGGCCTTACCAAAGGCGGGACACGTCGACAGTCTATGGTGCATGTAGTTACAGTTTGGGCACCTTTTTCGGGGCACTTCACCAGGACCTGGGTTGGCACGCGGCAGAAAAACATTGTTCCCCATCCGAGGCTGTGGGCTCCTAAACCCAGCCAGGTTGACAGATTTATTGCCCGAGTCCCGGTGGTCATCTGGCAAAACAACGACCTCAGACAATCTGCAGGCATGCATGGCTTTTTCCAACGTTAGATCCGGATTCCTCAAAAGCTCACATCGCAGCCTCTGGTCACGCATGCCAGTTACTAAAATGTCTCTAGTGAGCTGGTCTGTCATGTCACCAAAACGGCACCGCTGGGTGAGATGACGCAAATCAGCAATAAAACATTCAACTAGTTCATCCGGCAACTGTCTCCTTGTAAAGAACCGTGCCCTCTCTAGAATGCGGTTCGAGGGCAGGTCACAAATCTCCCTGAACTTACGTAGCAGGCAAGCGGGGTCGTCGGCAGACTCTGCAGGAGTAATCACCTCGTCGTCGTCGCCCAGGACCGCTGGAGCGTAGGTGAAAGTTCTGGCTCTCTTCATGGCATCAGGTCTGACAAGGTTGAGTTAGGTGGGAAGCTTTAAGGGAGTCAGGATCAGCGCGGTGTGCGACGTTGACAAAGTGTGTGAAATCAAATTCAAATGTGGCCCAGCGCTCAGAGATGTCAGCATCAAGACAAGCTGCTCGGGCTTTCTGCAAGAGGACGCCATGGCCAGAGAGATTAAGCACAAAAAAACACAAATCAAAAAAAAAAGAAATAAAACCCGATAGACAGGAGACGCAAGTGTCTTCCAGCTTCGACACCATGTAAATAAGCACTTTACAAGCTCTTAAAGTGTGCAACATCTTTTAATGATAGCACAGGGTATTACATACATCTTCAAGCACTGGCTACATTCTTCTACTGCTGCGCCCATGAAGGGGAAGGCGTTATGATTGATGTTAACTAGGCTGGGGTTAATGGGAGTGAGGTAACTTTATTATTGGTTGCATATAAAACAGTTGCCATCATACAACACTTACTCCAGTTCCTGGCAGGACAGGAGGGGGAGGGTGAATTGGTATTGCAATTGGGGAAGTGCAATTGAATTTTTTTTTTAAGTCCAGTGCTGGGGGAGGCAGGGTAGTGCTGGAATCTTACATTTGGCAATGGGTTGAGTTGGGGGACCACGCCTCCCATGGGGGCTATGTGTTAGTGGTGCAATATTGCATTGGAAACAGGTTGTGTGTATGACAGTTGGTCTAGTATGGCAATAAAACACTCTTGACCCTTGACTCTTAGAAACATAGAAACATAGAAAATAGGTGCAGGAGTAAGCCATTCAGCCCTTCGAGCCTGCACGGCCACTCAATATGATCATGGCTGATCATCGGACTTAGTATCCTGTACCTGCCTTCTCTCCATATCCCCTGATCCATTTAGCCACAAGGGCCACATCTAACCCCCTCTTAAATATAGCCAATGAACTGGCCTCAACTACCTTCTGTGGCAGAGAATTCCACAGATTCACCACTTTGTGTGAAAAAAAAAATTCTCATCTCGGTCCTAAAAGACTTTCCCCTTATCCTTAAACTGTGACCCCTTGTTCTGGACTTCCCCAACATCGGGAACAATCTTCCTGCATCTAGCCTGTCCAACCCCTTAAGAATTTTGTACGTTTCTATAAGATCCCCCCTCAATCTTCTAAATTCTAGCGAGTACAAGCCGAGTCTATCCAGTCGTTCTTCATACGAAAGTCGTGCCATCCCAGGAATCAGTCTGGTGAACCTTCTCTGTACTCCCTCTATGGCAAGAATGTCTTTCCTCAGATTTGGAGACCAATACTTCAGGTGTGGTCTCACCAAGGCCCTGTACAACTGCAGTAGAACCTCCCTGCTACTATACTCAAATCTTTTTGCTATGAATGCTAACATACCATTCGCTTTGTTCACTGCCTGCTGCACCTGCATGCCCACTTTCAATGATTGGTGTACCATGACACCCAGGTTGAATCTCTTGTCACCAGAGACAATCTTGTCAAAGATTGACTCTTGTCACCAGAGACAATCAATGCAGCCACTGACAGCCTGTCAGACTCTCCTTACCATATGATTAGTTCTGTTAACAATAACTGTTGATACGTGGAACAAAGGTTTAGAACAGTGACTTGTTGTGGGGGCAGGCACCTTCAGAAGTTATACAGTAGCACAGGGTAAGTATGATTCATAAGTGGAGCTGGTGAATTGAGAAACATTTGAAAGTGAGGATGATGTCAATTGAGCAATTATGCTGACAGATTCAAACATCAGAAGGTCATTCCATGTCCTGTGGATTTCTATTTGATAAATGTCTTTCTTTGAAAAATCATTGTTATTTGAAGAATGATGGAAGGGCAAAGAAAGATACATGATGTGCACAGACCCAATATTGTGTTTATTTTGCAGAGGCTTAGCAGAAGGAGCTAAATGTCTGGCATTAAATGTGTTCCTCTGCCAAGTGGGTTGGCCTGCTAGAGATTTGGCTGCAAGTTCATTGAGGGGATAGACACAAAAAGCTGGAGTAACTCAGCGGGACAGGCAGCATCTCTGGTGAGAAGGAATGGGTGATGGGGCCCTGGAACTCTGGTACTCACACAAACCAAACTCCCTTCTATTGACTCATTCATACCTCACGCTGCCTCGGCAAGACCAGCAGCATAATCAAGGAGAGTCGCACCCTGGCCACTCCCCCTTCTCCCCTCTTCCATCAAGCAAAAGGCATAGAAGTTTGAAAACGCACAGCACCAGATTCAGGGATAGTTTCTTCCCAGCTGTTCCCAACTATCAACCTCATTGGTGACCCACGGACTTTTCTTGATCGGACTTTGCTGGCTATACGTTGCACTAAATGTTATTCCCTTATCTTGTACCTATACACGGTAATGGATTGATTGTAATGTCTTTCTGCTGACTGGACAGCACGCAACTAAAGCTTTTCACAGTACCTCGGTACACGTTACAATAAAAATAAACTGAAACTGAACTGATCCAAATTATCCATTGGTGTACCTGACTGTATGTGTGTTTTTTGGGCCATTTGTTGAGCTCCTATACTCATGGGAACCCTCCCACGACCAAGCATTGTTTCACAGCACATCAAGGGAAGACATCAGGAAGAAGATATAGGAGCCTGAAAACTGTAAAGCCCAGGTTCAGGTACAGCCTCTTCCGCACAGCCATCAGACTATCAAACACTACAACCTCCAAATAAACTCGGAACTACATAGACTTTGGGGCATTGGCTTTGTCTTTTTTGGGCTATTATCGTTTGTTTATTTTTATGTGTGCGTATGTATATATATATATATATATATATATATATATTTTAATAGATACACAATTAACTTTTTTCTTATTTAGTATATTAATTACAGAGTACTGTGTTTACATATTCTGTTATGCTGCTGCAAGTAAGAATTTAATTGTTCTGTCTCGGACATATGACAATAAAACACTCTTGACTCTTGACTAGCAGGGACCTCCTGTTGCTGGGAGTCTAGACTAAGTGGCTCATCTACTACCATCTGGTGGTTTAGCTCCCAATGTCCACATGCTCCACCTCGCCAGGCAATGGCTGATTTCATTTGCTGACCAAGTTATGCAGGGTGTGACAGTGTAAAACACTTTGACCGCTGAATATCGCAGGGCATCACTGGAGTGGCGCACACAGCAAAGTCATATTTTGACTTCAAAAGCTACTTTTAGTTACATGACTACTGGTGTAGTATGACATCTGTTATGCCTGGAGCTGTGTGCAGCCGTTTGAGCAAGTCACGCCAACGAGGGAACCCTTGTCACCCAAAATTAATGTATCAGTTGGCTCATGAAAAACCCCTGCTGTAGGGCGGCACGGTGGCGCAGCAGTAGAGTTGCTGCCTTACAGCGCTGGCAGCGCCGGAGACCCGGGTTTGATCCTGACGACGGGTGCTGTCTGTACAGAGCCTGTACGTTCTCCCCGTGACCGGCATGGGTTGTCTCCGAGATCTTCGGTTTTCTCCCACACTGTAGGTTAATTGGCTTGGTAAATGCAAAATTTGTCCCTAGTGCGTGTAGGGGGTAGTGTCAATACGCGGGGACCGTTGGCCGGCGCGAACTCGGTGGGCTGAAGGACCTGGTTCCGCACTGCATCTCTAAACCAAACTAAACTAAACTAAATTAACAAATCATGACAATGATCCTCTGATGTTCCACCACCTGTTGTACGTTGAGGATGCATTCCCTTCCCATGCATGTTTGGCGGGAAAAGCAGTTCATTTCCAGAGAGGTGTGTGTTTTCGAGGTTTTCTGTTGAAGAAGCATACAATGAGGAGTGCTTTCAAAGACTTTGAGGAACAAACTAGCGATAAAACACTGAAGTGTCAACTTGGCTGAGTGACCCACTTCTCAAACGCCATTGCAGAAACCTCAACCGTTTATTTACAATTCTATAGGAATTTATCAAGTAACCTGCCATGACTTGAAGGATGACATGAAGGAATCCCTAGATTAATGAAGGACTTGGCTTGATCTAAGTTCTGCCCCAGTATTTTAAGCATGAATCCATTGAATTTGTGCATCACGGGTAAGGATGGCATTTATTGCCCATCTCTAATTCCCCCTGAGAAAGTAGTGGGCTGCCACCTCTTGAACTGCAAGTTTTTTTTCTCTGTTGAAGGTACATTCATTGTTGTGTTGGGAAGAGAGGTTCAGGACTGAGATCCATTGACCGTGAATGATATATTTTAAAGTCAGAATTATGTACTCCTATGTGGCCATTTTGGAGGTGTTTTTGGAAGAGCTCGGGGCAATGACCTCAGTGTATTTTGTACATACATCATGGTTCTTATTTAAGGTGGCCTTTCCCTCATCCACAACCATCTACATCTTTCCACTAGTGGGAGAGTCTAGGACAAGAGGTCATAGCCTCAGAATTGAAAGATGCTCTTTTAGGAAGGAGAAGAGGGTGGTGAATCTGTGGAATTGTTTGCCACAGAAGGCTGTGGAGGCCAAGTCAGTGGATATTACTAAGGCAGAGATAGATAGATTTTTGATCAGTGCAGGTGTCGGAGGTTATGGGGAAAAGGCAGGAAAATGGGGTTAGGGAGAGAGACAGATCTGTCATGATTGAATGGAGGAGTAGACTTGATGGGCCGAATGGCCTAATTCTACCATAATCACTTATGACCTTATGACCTAATTAGGACTGGAATTGAGAGATGCAGGCCAAGAAGAGATGGAGTGGTAACGGGACTTTGCCGTTGGTGATTGAGCAGATTTATTGGTGTAGTTGGAAACAGAATCAAATGGTCTGAGGTGGGGGCTGTCCTGGTAGAATTTATGGCTGGACATGAAAATGCGGTGGCAATGAAGACCTCAGATGGTGTAGGGCAGCTTAGATAGGCTTGATTATCTTTATCTGAGGCTAAGCCTGATCCTAAACTACCAAGGCATTCTATCTTCCTTTGACAAACTTTTTTATTTCACTTAATACTATTAGCTCCTGGTCGGCCATTGGTTGGATATTGGCTCATAATCCTCTACTTTCATACTGATTATGATTTCAGTTAAAACTCCATCTACGCTTCTACGCTGTCTCGGCTAGACCACTAGCATAATCACGAAGGAGTCTCACTCCCAATACTCCCTCTTCTCCCCTTTCCCATCATGGCAAGAGGTACAGAAGTGTGAAAACGCACGCCTCCTGATTCAGGGACAGTTTCTTCGCAACTGTTATCAGGCAACTGAACCATCCTATCACCAACTAGAGAGTGGTCCTGAACTATCATCTACCTCATTGGAGACCCTCAGACTATCTTTAATCGGGCTTTCTGAACTTTATATTGCACTAAACATTATTCTCTTCATCATGTATCTGTACACTGTGGACGGCTCGATTGTAATTACGTATTTCATTTCCGCTGACTGGAAAGCATGCAACAAAAAAACTTTTCAAGGTACCTTGGTACATGTGAGAATAAACTAAATGTGTGTAGGATAGCGTTAAGGTGTGGGCTGAAGGGTCTGTTTCCATGCTGTGTCTCTAAACTAAACTCAACTGAACCTAATGGGTAAATGAGTGGGTGGAGGGGAGTTCTAGGTTAGAAAAAAAATTGAAAGTAGAACTATTAGCGGATAATTTCACCAGCAGTGGAGGCTAGTGGGTTGGTGTGGTGAAAAAGGGAAATAAATGAGTCATAATTTGAAATTTCTTGCAATGAAAGTGCAATTCAAGGAGCAGAATGATTCCAATATATCTTTATTCATTTTAAGTTTATTTAACTACAGTTGAGGAATTTTGAGGGTTCCGAGAAATCTACCACAAACTAGATCTTTGAAAGGGCAAGGAATATTGGTGTAAAATTACTTAAAGCTAAATGTTCTTCACAAGGGAATGAATTAACAGCTGAGTGCTGAACTTTTTACAGTTAATACAAAAATAGTAATTCAGAAATAATTTTAATTTCTTAAGCCTTGAAGGAGATTGCACCTTTTCTTTATTTCCATGTTTTCGTGATTCCTTAAATAAAAACCCAACAGTAATATTTCTGGGTTTTTTTGTTGTTCAGAATATGTATAACTCCCGCAGCCCAGATACACTGGTTCTTTGTCCTTAAGATAATATTTATCACAAGAAATTGATCCGTTGTGGTGCTGCCAAGATTCAAATGTTCAGGCTCCTTTCACAAGTGGCATCTTCTCTGTGGGGTGGAAGGATTTGCAAAACATTGAGCAGGTCAATTACCATGACAATTTCAATGTCAAGACTTCAGTTGCATGAGAAGCAATGGGAAGAACACATTCAGTTCAGAGTAGCTTTCTCACATAGCTCCATCTACCACCGCTGAAATAGTCCCCACAGAGAACAAAATGATCCATCCGACAATGGATATTAATGCTAAAATAAAATCAATTGGTCCTCTGGTTTCTACCAGTCAGCTAATTTCCTTCAAGCAAAGAAGGAAGATTGTAATGGAAGAAAAGGATTACAGGAGCTCATTCCTTGGATTAGACTTCCTCAGGCTTTTTACAGACACCAACCGTAGATTCAGATTCCAATGAGAAGTAAGTTGCCTGTTTTACTAACTTTTCACTTGTTTAAAATATCATTAATTCTTTTCTTAAGTCAATAAAACACAATGTCTAAGTAAACTGTAGCCTGTAATTTGTCATAATCTGCACGCACAGCTCCAATGTTTACTGCACAACTGGTTTATTTTGTTACCAAATTCCTCTCAACTGTAAAGAGCAGGAATTGCAAGAGTGTCTGTTCCACTTTAAGGTAATTTTCTACATTTTATTTGCAAACGGCTGATCTTCATTCCAACTAATATAACCATTCCCCAGACTACATACGGAGAATCATGGTTGTCATATTTGCATTTTACCAATATTTCATTGAGATTGGTTTCTGTGTCATTGTGGACAAAGAACTAATCTAAGGATTGCACTGGCATTTTGCTGAACACCAGTGCACATTTTGATACAGCGAAACTGTGGACACTCCTGCCAAGAAAGTTTGTTCACATTTTCATTGATAAGGACATATCTTGGCCTAAATCAAGCCAAAGGTTTCTTTTTTCGTTAGATTTAAGCAGCTGTTTAATGTGGACAAAGAAAGATACACTTTCTTCTGACCGTGAATCAAAGGGATCAATGCCATGCAGATGCTCATTGCATTACTTTCAAAGCATGTAAGTGGGTGGACCTCTGACCTGATTGTATTATTCAGCAGAAACCATATAGGGTCATGCGATATAGAAGAGACTACGTGCCTTTGTGCATTCATTGTTACAACACTTTAATTGCTGATGGTTGCTCTTGTCATTTCATTTTCTGGATAGCGCTTTAGAATTAGCCGAAATGCACATGTTCCTCTCTGCTCCTAGGATCCTGCTATATAGGAGCTTGAAAACTGTAACATCCAGGTTCAGGAACAGCTTCTTCCCCACAGCCATCAGGCTATTAAACATTACAATCTTCAAATAATTATTGTTGTTTGTTTGTTTTTATGTGTTTGTATGTGTACATATCTATGCCATAAATGATATGAGCAGAATATGGTCATTCGGCCTATCAAGCCTACTCCACCGTTTAATCATGGCTGATCTATCGCTTCCTCCTAACCCCATTCTCCTGCCTTCTCCCCCTAACCCTTAACACCCGTACTAGTCAGGAATCTATCTATCTCTGCCTTAAAGTGTGTGTGTGTGTGTGTGTGTGTGTGTGTGTGTGTGTGTGTGTGTGTGTGTGTGTGTGTGTGTGTGTGTGTGTGTGTGCACTGAACTTTTCTTTCATCAGATTTTCATTGTTCTATCTGGGACATATGACAATAAAACGCTCACGATTCTTGACTATTCAAGTCTCTGACAAATTCCATTTGTGTTGCACAGAATTCTATCTGCCTTTCTTGCCTAAGTTTGAAGCATCATTTTGTCCATGCAAGGTGAAATATCGACTGCATGGTAATAGATTGGACCTGATCTATACATGCATTAAGTAATAATCAGGAAGTTGTATAAGTAACGCTGACCTTATCCATTTAATTTTCCTCTTCCGCTCTATTGCCAGATAAAATGTAACTGTGCAGATGTTAAAGTTTTCATAGCCTAAATAGCTCTCATTGGAATTGTAACCCTTACAGTGCTTTGCAGGCCGGATAAACTAAAGACGTTTCCCTTGGCTGAGGTGCCTGGAACCAGGGGTCACAGTTTCTGAATAAGGGGATAGGTCATTTAGTGTTGAGATGAGGAGACATTTCTTCATGCAGAAGCGGTGTGTGTACCTTTGGAGTTCTCCATGGAGACTCAGTTACTGAGTTTAATCGATGCAGAGATTGTTAGATTTCTGCATGTTTAAGGAATTGAGGGAAATGGGAACGGTGAAGGTGCCAGCTCACCCACGATCATGATCTCCGGTGGAGTTGGCTGGCAGAACCGAGTATCCTGCCAGCCACCATTTCCTATCCCATTAATCTCTGAAGGGAAAATTGAAAATTAGAGTTCCATTTTCACTTGTCTTGCTGCTTTCAACAGTTCTGTGAAATAAAAATAACCATAGTTTAGAAGGTGTTGAAGAAAGAACTGCAGATGCTGGAAAAATCGAAGGTAGACAGAAATGCTGGAGAAACTCAGCGGGTGAGGCAGCATCTATGGAGCGAAGGAATAGGCCACGTTTCGGGTCGAGACCCTTCTTCCGACTGATGTGTGTGGGGGGGGGGGGGAGGGTCGAGAGAAAGATAGGAAGAGGCGGAGACAGTGGGCTGTGGGAGAGCTGGGAAGGGGAGGGGAAGGAGGGAGAAAGCGTGGACTATCTGAAATTGGAGAATTCAATGTTCATACCACTGGGGTGTAAACTTCCCAAGCAAAATATGAGGTGCTGCTCCTCCAATTTGAGGTGGGACTCACGCTGGCCCAGGACAGAGAGGTCAGATTCGGAATGGGAGGAGGAGTTGAAGTGCAGAGCCACCAGGAGATCAGGTTGGTTATTGCAAACTGAGCGGAGGTGTTGGGCAAAGCGATCGCCAAGCCTATGCTTGGTCTCACCAATGTAGAGCAGTTGACATCTGGAACAGCGGATGCAATAGATAAGGTTCGAGGAGGTGCAGGTTAGAATGTGGTAAGGTACACAATGGGTTATAATTGATTGAATTGATTGAAAGATACAGCATAGAAACATGCCCTTCGAGCCCTTCAGCTGACCATCAATCCCCCATTCATATTAGTTCTATGCTAAGCGATTTTTACATCCATTCTCTAGGGGCCATTTATAGCTGTGCTGTGGGACCTAAACACCATGATAAATCTATTTATGGCCTCACCAACATCCTATGTTCCCTATGATGGCCATTTTTTCCCATCATGCTTCCTCAACATATAGGCTCTTGGGTTAAACTTACTAACTACTCATCTACCTTAAAATCTTCAAATATGCCTACATCAGAGGTTAATGCCATCAGCCATGATCGCATTAAATGGCGATGGTGGCTTGAAGGGCCAAATGGCCTACTCCTGCACCTATTGTCTATTGTCTTTTGTATCTAACACAAGCCATAATTTACACGAGCCGCATGTCTTTGAGATGTGGAAGGAAGTCAGAACACCCAGTGAAAACTCAAGCGATCTTGGGAAGATTGTGCAAACTCCACATGGCCATTACCTGAGGTCAAGATCCGGGGTCTCTGGCGTTATGAGACAGCAGCTCTACCAGCTGCACCAGTGTGCCAACCGGACAGACGCAATGTATCAGAGCCAAGTTCCTATTTCACGATTACTCTGAAATTCAGTCTTTATACAGGTTCCTCAATGAAACACTGCATAAAATAATGCAGGCACTGAGCCTCTCGTATTCATCCATCAAGCCATGTTTCATGTTGTTTACTCCTCAGCCAGTAGGGTTCAGCAAACACTGCCCCTGAGGAGATTTCCAAAGACCCACTCCCAGTACATCAACGGGCGCAGTTCAATATTTGAACAAAAAAAAAACTCCCTCAGATGATGGTGCCAAGTTGAAGAAACGAGCCTTTGCTTAGTCTGAGGATGAAATGAAGAGCTGACTCTGCGATGTGTAACTTTACTATGATTTCTGCAGCTTTCCAGCAACAACATTTCCCATCTTCTCTCATCAGCCCAGTGTTGAGCCGGCAGTCGTCAGCCACTGCCAAAGTTTTACTGGAAGCAACTCAGAACATCCGGACAAGATTAACTATTTATGGATAAACACAATATATTCATGCTATTTATTTGTTAGCACAGAAATGTACATTTCATATCATATCCTGTATCCTCACACACTAGAAAATATGTGTCTAATGGTTTTGAAGTGGATAGACCAATATGCACATGGCAATGTATAAAGAAACTTTGGTGACGTTTGTCTTAAAGGAACAATTCATGTACAATAGTTACACGGGATGTAAGCTACACTAAATTTGTGTATGGTACAACACCCTTAAAGATGCTCAAGCACACAAGCACATGTGACTTGATCTCTAGGAGTTAAAGGATGTATTTGCAATTTACACCTTAAGCGTAATGACTGAGGTGTGACCTTAAGAAAATATATCATATTCAGAATATCTCCATTGCACAGAAAGCATAAATTCCAGTTGTTACACTGTGGAGACATCATTCATTCTTGCTATCAATATCTCTAAAGTCTAAAGTTCCATTTCATGAGGATTTTTATTTCAAAACAGAAGTGTGGGAATTTCAGAACTCACTTGTTGGACCACCAGTCAATCCTCCTCCCAGCACCAAGTCTATTGTCTATTGGTATCTGATACAGCACTTCATCATTATCGGACATACCAATGGTTGGAATCACTAATTGTGGCCCTCCATGTTGTAGTGCATGAATGTCGTTGTCCCATTTGTTTTTTCATTTATTCATAGACTGTGGATTTTATTGGAATTGTCTGCATTCATTGTCCACCCCTAATTATCTGAGTTTAAAGTCTGCAGTTGACATGGTGGGATTCAAATCAATATTTCTTGGTCAATTGTGTCTCCGTGGGTCGATCAACTCAACCATTTTGCTGCAGCTCGATAATTTAGTTGAGATGAGTTGAGTTGAGTTTAGAGATACATCATGGAGCTATGCCCTTTGGCCCACTGAGTTCATGCCCATTCACACGAGTTCTGCAGTGTCTACAGCCATGTTCCATGTTATCCCATTTTCTCATCCTCTTCCTACACACTAACCACCTCTTGTAGTAAGTTATCTTTAAATGGTCCACTTGTTGAAGAAACTGCCTGTTATACAATCAAATAATACATAACCAGACTCGTCAGCCTATATCCATGTCAAACTTTAGTTACCCCTCTACACAAATCCCATTTACCAACCCTTTGAATATAGCCTCTTTGCCTTGTTTACATACTTATTAAATGTTTTGACAGGACACACTTCTCTCACTCACTTGGGGAGTGCATTCCAGATTCTACCCATCCTCTGGGAGAAACCAAAAAATATATATCTAAGATCTTCTCGAGGTCTCGTGTCTCTTACCCTAAACCTATGTCCTCTGGTTTTAAACATCTCTGTTATGGGGCAAAGTTGATAACTTTCTATCTAATTGATTGCTCTGCTGCAAGATCCCATGTGTTAATCCTGCCTGTTGTAGAGCTTTCCCCTTGCAACATTTTATTTGAAATGAGCTGCCTTGTTCTACTGGAATTGAATGCAGTGGGGTCAAAACTGGACATGACCAGAAATGTGAGGCACATTATTAAGCATCAGTTGTTAGACACAAGGAACTGCAATTGCTGATTTACAACACAAAGTGCCAGAGTTACTCAGCCCGTCAGGCAGTATCTCTGGAGACCATGGATAGGAGACGTTGTGGGTTGGGACACCTCCTCAGACTGATTGTAGTAGAGAGGAGAATGTTGAAAGAGAGTGGTGAGTCAAAGCCAGGCAAGTGAACGGGCTGTAGATACTGTAGATCTCGTGTGAACGGGCATGGACTCAGTGGGCCAAAGGGCCTGGTGTCCCCACTTCTCCCCACCCCTCCCCCCCACAATGTCTGAAGAAGGGTCCCGAGCCGGAACATCACCTACTCTTTTTCTCCATAGACGCTGCCTGACCCACTGAGTTACTCCAACATTTTGTGTCTATCGTGTGATGGACAGATACAGGTGAAGGGGGTTTGACTGGCAGAGGCCGATGATAACATGTCAGAGATGAAAAGAAGATAAACCGTGAGATAAGGGGATGCGTGAAATGTGAAGTTATAGAAAAAGATGTAGGTGGTGGATATGGAGGGGGGGGAAGGGGAAAGGGGATGGGATAGTTTTAAAAATTGGTGCATATCCAGGTGGGGCATAGAAAAGATGGAGAAAACAGGAGGAAGTGTTGTTAGTTACCTAAAATTGGAGAATTCAATATTGATACCGTTGAGTTTTAAGCTATCCAAGTGAAATATAAGGTGCTGTTCCACCAGTTTGTGTGTGGCCTCATTCTGGAGTCCCAGGATAGAAAAGTCAATAGATTAAATTCTCCCCTTTACTTCAATAGATTAAATTCTCCCCTTTTACTTTAACTTATCACGTGCTTATCTGAGCACTTCTGACCCTCTCTTTTGCTATTACATTCTAAACACACCCCAACACTGGGAAGGGGAGTTAAAGCAGAGATCACACTGCTGGTTAGTTACATTGTCTTCAACACAACTAAATATGAAGTAGGTTGTATAATTGGCAATTGATGTGGTGCCTCCACCTTTGTGCTTGACATCCAAGTTGAATTCGCACTCATTTTATGTGCGATTTGGGCATTGTCAAACATGTCCCATTACTTCCAAAACACTTAGAAGGTGCTATTATTACTTAAGATAAGCACAACGTGCTGGAGTAATTTAGCGGGTCAGGCAGCAGCTTTGGAGAAAAAAGATGGGTGACATTTTGGGTCAAGACCATTCTTCAGACTGAGCAGTCTGAAGAAAGGTCCCGACACAAAACATCACCCATCCTTTTTCTCCAGAGATGCTGCCTGACCTGTTGAGTACGTCCAGCACTTTGAGTCTATCTTGGCCAGGCTGAAGAAGGGTATAAACCAGCATCTACAGTTCCTTTCTACGCACAATTATTACATACAGGGACTAGTTCTACAAAGGGCATTGCACGGAGATCTTTTGAAACATGTCCCTGGGTTTATATAAGGATTTAACAATCTTCTGGATGATAAGAAGTCTCAATGACTCTTGCTGAACATTGAGGTAATATTTACAACGAGCTGCATGATCTGAAATACTCAGAGCATGTGTTGTGGGCAGAAAATCTATTTCCTATTAGAATTGAACATAGAGTGCACCCCACCCCCACCGCTCCACCACACTGGATTTGTAAACAAAGATCGGTCGGTTAAACAATCTGTTGCCTTCTCCCTAACCCGTTCTACACCTAATCAAAGCAGGGAAGCTCTAAAAGCCAATGAATTGCCCGCACAATCCTTCTGCCACGTTTGACACATATTATGCGTTGACAAAAGGCTGTTCTTTATCTCGCAGGGTGAGTGTGGGCGCACTGAGCCGGATTCTCCGGGTAGGGAGAGATTGGCAGTCCCCAGCAGGAGTTGGAAGCCTCAGATTTCAGCGTGACAAGCATTTTTGTGAAAGCCCAACTCCTGCACAGCCTGCAAGCAGTTGTACATGTATGTGGGAGGAGTGGAAAGACAAATAACTGAGCTTCACATTATTGCAGATAGCACAGTCATTTTTACATTGCTCATTTCCATTTTACAAAAGCAGATTAAGGCGGTGTTGCCACAGTTTGCATTTATCTTTATGTTGATGAGGTCAGCTTATTTTCCTTTGACTCTTTTATTTTTTGTTTGTATCAGATACATTTTTGTAATTCATTCATTCATAGTTAAATCATAGTTAAGCAACAGGGCCAAAATGTTCGATGGTGGTGTAGTGATTATATTTATTGGCTGATAATTCTGAGCATAAACTTAAATCCCACAGTGACTGCATGAATTTAGTTTTAAAAGGTTGGGATCAATAGGAGTGATGGTAAACATAATAGACTTTAAAAGCATTTGGGTCATTGAAGCTCAATTGGTTCACCAATATTTAATTACTCTTGTCATTCTCACCTGATCTGATCAGTAAGTGACTCCAATACCTACAAAATGGGATTTTCGCTGCATCCCTATAGAAAGATCAGTTATTTTCATTTATTTATTTATCTCTTTATGTGTTTACCAATTTATTTATTCATTTTTTAAAAATCTTTTTTACCTATTTATTCACTTATCAATTTTTACATTTATTTACTTATTTACCTGTCCGTTTGCTTATTTACTTATTTATGTATTTATTTTAAAATTCATCCATCTGCCCATCTATTTATTAAATTATTTATTTATCGTGTTTAATTATTTATTTATCTACCTGTTTGCTTGTTTATTTGTTTATTTTGTTTGTTTATTTGTTTGTTTGCTTATTAATAAATACATATATTTATTAAAGATCCATTATTATTATGAGCATTGAAATTATATTTACCTTGCATCAAGAAGGGATGAGACATTTTATAATTAATAACGTATTCCTTGCATTTACTATCGCTGTCTCCATGTGAGGAAGAGTTAGCATGTCATGAGCAATGCTTTGTTGCAGGCATGCTCATGCTTAATGACCTGTCAGGGCTGGATCTTTGCCCCTGTTTGACTTTCCACGCACGATGGTTGCCTCTGCATTTGTGGTGTTGAATGTGTCACGGTGAATTCCTAATGGACAGTATCGATTGTGAACTTTCTCTTGTGTGATGCAGACTGGAGAGAGATATGTGGGGGCAAATTGTTCAACCCTTCATTTGCAAAGAAAAACCGTGAACAGAGCCATATTTAACAAGAGTGATTGTGAAAACATTTTGGAGCACCTGAAAACCAGTTCCTTTTTATCTTCCATCACTATATGTGTAAGCTGACAGAAACCCAATTAAATCCCTCTCTGTGACAGCAGGCTAGTTAAATCTACATTAGTATCACCATGCTGCTACCTTGATGTCTCTTCGAAGGGCTTCCCCTTTCCTTGTGCCTGACTTGTTTTCCTAATCAACCAGGCTTAGCGCAGCTCTATCAAAACATTGTCACATGAGCACAACTGCCTGCTATTCTCTTGTGTGTTGTTTCAATGAGTAATGTGGGTGATGCTGATAAGACTTTTACAGATGACAAGCTTCCACTTTGTAAAGTAGCTGAGGCTTGCACGTGCTTTCCTACATTGGAAAGTATAATCTGGACCAGGAAGTACACTCAAAAGATAAAATAATAAATTGAAATATCCACTGTGAAATAAGTGGACTTTTGTCAGACATGCGTCGAGAGAAAAGGGGAATAAAAGGTGAAGCACAGACAATACATGATTTTTCTGAATGGATTTCTGGTTTGCAGTTGATCCTTTTGTAGCAGTTATCATCACAAACAATAATTGTAATTTATATAGAGATTAGGTAGCAAAATATCCCTTGGTGTGTTACAGAAATGTTATTGGACCAAGGCTGCTTGGTGGCGTAGCAGTGGAGTCTCTTTGCCTTACAGCGCCAGAGACCCGGGTTCGATCCTGACTACGGCTGCTCAAGTGTATGGAGTTTGTACGTTCTCCCCGTGACCTGCGTGGATTTTCTCCGAAACCTTCGGTTTCCTCCCACACTCCAAAGACGTACAGGTTTGTAGGTTAATTGGCTTGGTGTAAATGTAAAATTGTCCCTAGCGTGTGTAGGGTAGTGTTCATGTGCGGGGATCGATGGCCGGTGCAGACTCAGTGGGCCAAAGGGCCTGTTTCCGCGCTGTATCTCTAAACTAAACTGAAAAAAACAGGCTGAGGCAAAGATGGAGGCATGTAGACGGATGATCAAAGGATTAGACAAAGTAGTAAGGGTAACATGGAATCACATTTCTTTCTTTGGGGGATAATCAAAATATAGTTAGAGTCAATGGTGACCTGGTTAAGTAATATATAATTAAGCTTAGCTGATCATCCATGGTATTTGATGAAAAAGCTTGTCCTTCTCTAATTATACCCTGTTGAAATGCCTTTAGGAGAAAAGATTTGTATTTCTCAATGCAGGCTGATTGGATTTACTCATGTTTTCCCGCTGCTCATCCTCACCAGTGACCCTAGACCAGATCTCAAGGAGCTGCACAACATTTCACTGAAGGCTTCAATGAGTCAATGATACTTTATTGTTACATGTAAGTATTACATGTAATACATAGATGGGTACAGTGAAATGATACTTTATTGTCACATGTATCTAGCTGCAGTGAAATACTTTGTTTTGCATACAACCGGATAAAATCGTACAGACCTCACCCAGGCGGTACACAAGAGACGCTATGTTCCGGCACCGACCAAGTTACAAAAAGTGCATTGAACAGTTTTATCTGCTCGCGGTGGTCTACCACCGCACATGGCCACAGGCGGCTGCCAGCCTGGTCCCCCCTTTGTTCTCGGTTGCCCCGCACCAGATCCCCTCCTCGTTCTCGGCAGTCCCCCGTCGGGTAGTTCTCATTGGCACGGGTTCCCTCACTCTGGAGGGTCCACGTCCCTCTGGAGGGTCCACCTCCCTCTGGAGGGTCCACCTCCCTCTCAAGGGTCCACCTCATTCTGGAGGATCCACCTCATTCTGGAATGGTCCGCCATGCTCTGGAGGGTCCACCTCACTCGCGGGTCCCTCCTCTCTCTCGGCGGCGCGGGTTCCGCTGACTCCGGCGACTCTGGACCGAGTTCGGAGTTCGTGGTGGGCGGTACCAACGGGTCCTCTGTCGTTGGTCCAAGGCGGGCGAGACACTCCTGGCGCACGGCTTTGTGGTGGTTGAAGTGAGTGGAGGGGGGTTTGCCCCTGCACCCTGTTATAGGCCAGGACAGAACGTAAAAGTGAGTGGTGTAAACCCACCACGAATGGGGACGTTAAGAATTACATAGAACATAGACCGTAGAACTGTACATCAAAGGTACGGGCCTTCCAGCCCACAATGTTTATGCCAAACATGAGGACAAGTTAAACTGATCTCATCTGCCTGTACGTAGACAAAAATGCTCAAGAAACTCAACAGGTGAGGCAGCATCTATGGAACGAAGGAAATAGGCGACGTTTTGGGTCGAGACCCTTCATCTGTCAGCACATGATCCATATCCCTCTATTCCCCACACTTCCATGTGTCTATCTAAAAGCCTCTTAAATGCCACTACTGTATCTGCCTCCATCACTACACCTGGCAATGCACTCCAGGCCCCCACTACTCTCTGTGTAACAACCTTGCCTGCACATCTCCATTACATTTTCTCCCTCTCACCTTACGGCTATGCCCTCTAGTGTTGGACATTTCCACCCTGGGAAAAGGGTTCTGACCGTCTATGCCTCTCAGAATTTTATATACTATTGCCTCACCTCAACCTCCGATATTCCAGTGAAAAGAAGACAAGTCTGTTGAACCTGTCCCTGTAGCTGAAACCCTGTGATCCAGGCAGCATTTTGGGAAACCTCCTCTGCACCCTCTCCAAAGCCTCCACATCTATCCTGTAATGGGGTGACCAGAACTGTACGCAATACTCCAAATGCAGCCTGACCAGTCCTACATCTGCATCCTGCATCTGCTTTTGCTGAGTCATCATAGGGTAGGATATAATATCAGGTGCTGAGAAGACAAGGAATCATCAAAGATATTCAATGGACGGTGGGCTATGCACTGTGGATGAGATGAAACTTCCCACTTTACACCACTACCCAAAATGAACTGTTGGACCCAAGTGGACTTGTAGCTCAATGGTGTAATTGTTTTGCTACATTTTCATCAATTAAGTTTAAGGGATTAAATCAATGATATGTAGAGAAGACCTTCGTTCCTCATCCAAAGATAACTATTCTTACTTAGTGATTACAGTGTTTCATTACTTGGACAAATAAAGAACTCTGAACGTCCTTGTGGTTGAGACTTCCCCTTTGCCATCACCCTCTCTTCATCATCCTGCCTTTGAAATATGCCAAGTATGCGGTCACTGGATTTCACAAACTCCTATACTGCATGCCAGATGAGGAAATACAAATACTAGTTTACTTGTCTTAACCCATGCCTTTGATTGAGTAATCGAGCCACATTATTGCTGGAATTCAGAGAATAGTATGCTGGCCATTTGCCCGGCAGACGGAACCATATGTGACTCAGTCAAAGTTGTGGTGGAAGAGCCAGATTGAAAAGACATAGAGAACAGAGTAAATCATCTTTGTAAAACTCCAGCCTGCAGCGCAAGTCTGTGCACGATTAATGAGTAGCAATTTAATGCTCACTTGGCTGTTCCGATAGGTTTGGCTCGTTCATTCCATAAGCTGGATATTTTCTATTCACATCACAGTAGTGATGTATTTTATCAAAATGGCACATCTATAGATCTGTAGATTGAGAGAATATTCATGGTCATGCCAGATCTTCTGAAACCTAATGGGCCTGTCCCACTTAGGCGATTTTTCAGCGGACTGCCGGCGACTGTCAAGTTGCGGGCAGTCGCCTGAAAAGCCGGCAACTGGAACGGCAACTGTCAGAGTGGAACACACACACAAACACATCGCTTCCTTCACCTGCCCATGTGAATTTTTTAGACAGCGCACCCCCCGCTTGCCCTGACTACAAAATTCACACAGTGCAAAGCCAATGTGATACAGACACACATCGCGATGGGTTGGCGCTGTAATTAAGACGGCTAAAGCACAGTGTACGGTAAGTCCTTTAAAAGAGGTGGGGAGAGGGGGGAGAAGGGGAGAGAAGGAGTGGAGACAACTTTTAAGAAGCCAGAGAAACACAGCTGTGAAGCTCGGCGGACATTTAACGTATCCTTGGTTATGAAAATTACTGCTTACCTTTTATTTTCCCAATGAGCCAATTAAATTCACCGGCAGCACCAGCTACAACCTACGAGAAGCTCTGAGAACCTTCGACCTCCTGGCAACCCACTAGGACCTCCTGGCGTCCCACCTGCGGCTCGTGAATTCTCGCTACTCTCCATGGCGGCTTCATTCTAGTCACCGCTAATTTTTCAACATGTTGAAAAATTCACGGCAACCATAATGAGGCCGCGACTAGTTCCCAGAATGCGGGAACTCCTTGCGACCATGAAGGTGACTCCCCCGCAACCACCTCCATAGTCTCCTGCAGTCGCCTAAAAAGTCGCCTAAGGTGGGACAGGCTGATAAGAAAGTAAATATACTGATGCATACTCTTGATCACTGCATCAGTGTATTCACAGCACAACAGTAAGTCTTGGGTATTACCCAGGCATTCTGCATTGAGCAGTAAAACAGTTTAAATTCATTTGTTAGGAGCAGAATTAGGCTAATCTCTGCCTCTTAATCCCACTTTCCTGCCTTTTCCCATAACCCTCGACACCCAGTCTTTTTTAAAAACTTTTTTTTTAATCCTCATTTTTTACTTATTTTTTTATTATCTGCGCAAACGCAACCCCCCACTACCACAAATTTTGCAGACGAGTATCCCGCATTTGGGGACATCTCAGGCATCAGCACACCCAAAGTGCAATGGGATAGCCTCTTCCTGGGAGAATCGCCTTTTTGATCACGGCCTCTCCCCTGCCAGATAAGCAATGGTCTTGGAAAGGAGAAAGATCGATCTATATTTTACACAATGGGATGTGTAAAATCCCACCAGCACTTCAGTTGCCAAGCGGTCGTATCGTATTGAAGAGAGGCTCCAATGTGACTTCTATTTACAACAAGGCAACATGTATCAGGGCAGCAACTTAAGTATTTAATTGTAAGCAGCACGGCAGGCAGTCGGGTTGTTCACTAAGAGAGACTTGCATTTGCATCTCACCTTGCATGGACCCAGTATCTCTAGATCCATCTCAATGAAGCGTTGCACAGAACAGTTAATGTTGCAATATAGGAAACAAAGCCACCAATTTCAGAGTAGATAGATCCCACAACGGACAATGTAAAATGACTGCACAATGTAATCCTGGAATTATAGAGTCTTACAGTGTGGAAACAAGCCCTTTGGCCCAACTTGCCCACGTCGACCAACATGTCCCTTCTACACTAGTCCCACCTGCCTGCGTTTGGCCTCTATCCCTCCAAACCTATCCTATCCACATTCCTGACCACGGCATTCCCAACACCTGTCCAATTTTCTGGAGAAATACCCCATTAAGCACAGTAAATTAATTGCCCATGCAACCTGACATGCACACGATAGTCAGATCAATGGGAGGTCCAGGACTGGACCTTGGTCTTCAAGGTCTCCATCTGCAACTGGCTTTTGGACTTCCAGACTGACATACTTCTGCCACTTAGAATTGGTCATAACATTTCCTCCATCCTGACCTTCAACACTGGTGTCTTTCAGGGTTGTGTGCTCAGTCCCTGGTCTACTGCCAGAACGCTCATGACTGTGTGGTTAAGCACAATGTCAACTAAATCTTCAAGTTCACTGGTGATACCACTGTTGTTGGCCAGATCAGCAAAAGCAATGGGACAGAGTGCAGAGAAGAGATCAGAAACCTTGTGCCATTCAGAACAGCGACCTAGTTCTGAATGCCAGCAAGATGAAAGAGTTGGTTGTTGGCCGAAGGAAGCAGAAAGTGTCCTTGTCAATGGAGCTGCTGTAAAATTAGCTTTAGATTCCTTGGAATCCACAATCATCAACCTAACCTCCGGGCCCTTCACACTGATGCAGTGATCCAGAAAATGCACCAGTATATTGTCAGGAGATTCGCCATGTCCATGAAGATTCTCTCAAACATGTACAGATGCACTATTTTGATGGGATACATCCCAGCCTGGTGTGGGAACTGCTCTGCTGTTGACCACCTCAACCTTCAGAGAGTGGTGAACACAGCCCATCCCATCACTGGAACATCAGGTCCCTTCATCCAGTCCATCTTCATGGTGGGTTGCATCAGAAAGTCTAGCAGTATCGTCAAGGATGCCTGGCATGCTGACATTTCCCTTTTCCCTCTTCTACCTCTGGGAAAAGATGCAGGAGCTTGAGAGCCCAGATGATCAGAGTTAAGAACAACTATTTCCCCACTGCTGTCAGATACATGAACCAATCATCTCTTCCACGCACCCTCACCAGAGGCGCATTTAAAAAGCTCTTCAATTCTATCTCATTCAATTATTCCGTTATTACGGGGGGGGGGGGGGGGGGGGTTGTATTACTTTAGACTACACAGCAATCTTTGCACAATTCTGCTTCTGTGTTTGTTGTTGTGTTTATTGCCATATCTACCATTAGCACATACTGTTTAATCTGAGCGTCATGCAGACAAGGATTTTCACTGCACCCTGGTGTATATAACAATAAACTAATAAGATCTGATCTGACAATTGGGAATTGAGCTTTGGTGGCTGGATAGACACAAAATGCTGGAGTCACTCAGAGGGACAGGCAGTATCCCTGGAGAAAAGGAATGGGTGACGTTCCGGGTCGAGACACTTCTTCAGACTGAGTGGTGGCTGGGTAGTTTGTTTGTTGGTTGGGGAGTGGGGAATGGCTGATTAATTGGGCAAAGGATTTCACAGAAGGAATACTGAGTCTGAAGATAGGTACGGACCTGAAACATTCCTATCCATGTTCTCCAGAGATACTGCCTGACCCAGTGAGTTACTCCAGCACTTTGTGTCCTTTTTTTGTTCATTGAGATAATTCAGGTCAACATGAGACCATTACGCTGTTGTGCAGACCTTGGCCATTCACTGCTATGATACAACCATGAATAATGGAGGGAATAACCATTGTTCACGGAGCTCACTGAAGGTAATGAGAAAAGCACGATGGACTCACTCAACCCACATGGAGTGACAGCATTTCCATGTGTTTCCAGTGGGAGATCTGGCCAACCACAGTAACTCTCACTTGAAAGTTGGAGATGGGTGGTAGGGTCATATCACCAATCCATTTCATTACTTTGCTTGAATGGCATTGTGCTGAACAGTAAGGGGGTTGCTCATGCTATTTATGTGGTAGGTCCAGTGGGAGCAACCTGTAGTTTCTCCCCATTTTCCCATCTCCTGACCACTCTAATCTCACTGAGAATCTGCACATTTCCCTGAGAAAAACATCATCTTCATTGCCTGGCCACCTGTACTTTGCTTCACTCATGTGCACAGTTAATAGGCTGGTTTCAGTTGCACGGAGTGACAGATTGGAATGATTCGTAACCATAAAGGTTGAGTACTTTATTCTTCTGAGCACTTGAAAAGTCCAAATGGCCTTTCCAAAAGAAACATTAACAGTGCATTCCATAACCCATGCACACCCATATGTGCACTGCAGCCAATGCATATTAATTTTCATTTTCTTTTTGTTTGCATATCAGACAGCACGGACTTAAGCCGAGTGAATCATCACCACAAGCCGTTCAGGCTCATATTCTACCATAAAGGGTCTTTATGTGATTTCCATAACAACCGCCTAATTGCCTCAGATTATATGCAATTTATCAGAAATTACTTGAGGGAGCATCGACTCCTGCTTAGAAGGAGTAATTAAACAGGTTGGTTCAAGCAAATCTTATTTATAATATCAGCTTTCATGTAGATGGATGCACGAGAGAGTTGGTAATAGTTTGAGACATTATGGAAGGGTTTGTAGGTGGTTGGATAAATAAACAATACAGTATTTATTCTTTTCTTCAATGTTGATGGCAAATACTGGGACTGTGACATTCCTTCCGATGCATCACCTGCCTTTATACCTCCTTCCTCAACTCCAGTCAGGGACCCCAACAGTCCTTCCAGGTGAGACAGAGGTTCACATGAACCTCCTCTAACCTCTTCTGCTGCATCCAGTGTTCCCGATATGGCCTTCTCTACATTTCTTAGTTTCACGCTATTCACTATGTATTGTGCACGAAGGAACTGTAGATCCTAGGACCCGGAACTGTACAGATCCAAGGAACTGTAGGACCTGGTGTGGGGGAGGCGGGCACTCTAGTTTTAGAATCATCTGCCATGGGGATAAGTCATCGTTCGTTTGTTCGTTCGTTCCGGTTAAGGTGCTGTTCACACGGCAGCCAGCCAACAGTCGCTTGTCTTTTTCTTTTTTTTCACCTTTAATTTAATTTTAATTTAAAGTTCTTGTTTACATTGTTGTGTGTAATGACTGTTGGCAGAACAATTTCCCTCCAGGGATAATTAAAGTTCTATCGTATCGTATCGTAGAAGCTGGTTTACACCGGATAGACACAAAATGCTGGTCAGGCAGCATCTCTAGAGAAAACGAATAGGTGTCATGTCAGGTCGAGACCTTGTATTCCTTGCTTTATTCATATGTCCAAACTTCATACCCTTCACATTTCCCTACATGCTCTCATTATGCAACGCACTAATGAGTTCCCTGCTGTCCTCCAGTAGTCTGCAACTTTCTATCTTGCTATTATTCACCTCAAAATGTACCTTGATATTGGATGGAATATGTACATTCCAGTTTTCAGAAGCTGTTATGACTGCAAATGGATATGATCTTGCAGTTCTATTATATACTTGAAGATGTTCTACTACTATATTTTTTCATTGTAAATTACAATATTTTCCCTATCACTGATGTTTGACTAATGGGATGATCATTTCCTATTTTCTTCCATAAATACAGGGTTTACATTTGCTCCCCTCTGAAGCCAAGGTTTTAGCTTAGGATGAGAAATGGAAGGTACTAACCATTATTACGCAGGACCGTCATGTGCTGAGAGAATGGAGCAGTTGGGCTTGTACACTCTGGAGCTTAGAAGGATGAGAGGGTTCTCGTTGAAACATATAAGATTGTTAAGGGCTTGGACACATTAGAGGCAGGAAACATGTTCACGATGTTGGGGGAGTCCAGAACCAGGGGCCACAGTTTAAGAATAAGGAGTAAGCCATTTAGAACGGAGATGAGGTAACACTTTTTCTCAGTGGTGAGTCTGTGGAATTCTCTGCCTCGGAGGCAGGTTCTCTGGATACTTTCAAGCGAGAGCTAGATAGGGCTCTTAAAAATAGCGGAGTCAGGGGATATGGGGAGAAAGCAGGAACGGGGTACTGATTGGGGATGATCAGCCATGATCACATTGAATGGCGGTGTTGGCTCGAAGGGCCGAATGGCCTACTCCTGCACCTATTGTCTATTGTCTATTACATTTCAGAATCTGTAGAACAATGGAAGGTGATAACTGGGGCATTCACTTCCTCTGAGGCCACTTCTTTGAAAACTCTGGGATGTAAATCATTGGTCCTTCATATTCACTGCACTGACCCTTCGGCACTATATATGAATAATGGTTAGTTCCTTCCATTTCCCATTCTAAGATAGAACATTGACTATCTCATATACCCATCAGTTGTTCCATTTTCCCTTTTTCCACACCTATAAAAGATCTTGCCATCGGTTTTTATTTTGTTGCCAGTCTATGCTCATATTCTATCTTGCCTTTCTTATCAATTTCTTGCTCCTCTGACTTCCGAAAAAAACCTCCAATCCTTGGGCCTATTACTCTTTCTAAAGGGAAAGTCTTTTTACAAGACTTTCCCTTAGTTTAAATCTATCTATCTATCTATCTATCTATCTATCTATCTATCTATCTATCTATCTATCTATCTATCTATCTATCTATCTATCTATCTATCTATCTATCTATCTATCTATCTATCTATCTATCTGTATGTTTGTCTGTCTGTCTGTCTGTCCGTCTATCTATCTATCGTATACATATGATCTATCTATCTATCGTATATATATTATCTACATATATATAACATATATATACATATATAACGTATATATATATATATGTATCAATTTAAATATATATAAATATATTTTGTTAGCCACAGATGAATCACATTTCCTTTTGAATTATTCTGTTTATATTTCTTTTGTAATATGAGTATTATTTCTTTAGATGTAAACCATTGCCAGTCCATCGTCATATCCTTCAATGTTTTCTCCTATCACCCATAGACAGGTCCTTTGTAATACCTTGTTTGGATACGTTACCAAAAAAAGAGATGAATAAAGGGAAGACCATTGCAACCGGGTGGAGCCGTACATGGCAACCTCGCCAACAGCCTGTCTCGTCCCTGTCTTCTTTTGGTGTTATTAGTCCGTTTTTACCAGTATGTTTTAGTGTATCTTTAGTTTTTGTATTACGCGGCGATGCGACTTTTTCAGTATCATATCTCCGTCCGCACTGCGGCCTTAACATCTTTGAGCAGGCGTTCCCTTTGTTAGGGATCGACTGCGGGAGCTCCAACCGCAGGAGCTTCGAACGCCCCGATCGCGGGAGCCTCGATCACCCCGATGCAGGGGTTTTGATCGCCGACTGTGGGAGCTTCGATCGCCCTGACAGCGGATGTTTCCCCGACCATGGGAAAAAAGGAGGAAAAAAGGTATATGTTATTTGCCTTCCATCACAGTGGGGAACGTGATGTCTGGACATGGATAGGTGCTGTTTCAGGTCAGGACTTTTTTTCAGACTCCCCCACGACAATCAGTCTGAAAAACATCACCAATCCATGTCATCCACAGATGCAGCCTGACCCACTGAGTTACTCCAGCACTTTGAGTCAACTAACATTGACGTATGCAATAGTGTTGTTTCTTCACACTTTGTTGTATTGGCAGCCTGATTGAGGACTGACTGAATTAAATTAAACCGTGGTAGAAGGCCTCAAGTGGTTGAAACAGAAACATTTATGCTAAAGAACCAACTACTTACAAGGTTGGAGACTTTTTATTTATTTCAACAACTAGAAAAACTCCCATTCCTTTGTGGGACTTGATACACGCATCTGCACTGAAGAGGTCTTCTACAAGTTGACACCAGCGGTTATATACAGTAACACCACTTAGTTCACAGCAATTTTGTTCTGGAGTGTTTGTGGCTTCTTGTATAAATGGCAATTTCAGCAAAATGCTATGTACAGTGCTTACAAAAAAAATATCCCCACCCCCAGATTCTTGCATTGCACCTTTAGTGACATCTTGCCACATTTTTACCTACAGACATACAGTATCAAGACAAAATATTCTAACGCTGTAAATCCACCCTTTAGCATGTCCATTATCAACTTTTGCTGATAAATTAACCTGTTCTGAAAGGTTTTAAGCTCTTATTTATGTTCTCATTGGCCGAATCACCAGAGTTTTGCATTTAACAGTAACAAATTAAGATGTGACACAAAATTCTGGAGTAACTCAGCGGGACAGGCAGCATCTCTGCATAGAAGGAATGGGTGACGTTTCGGGTTGAGACCCTCTTGCAAAGACGCCATCCCCTTCTCACAATTCCTCCATCTCCACTACATCTGCTCCCCAGATAAGGCTTTCCATTCTGGGACATCAGTGATATCTTCTTTCTTTAGATCCTCAAACAGGACTGCCCCGGCCGACCCATTGTTTCTGCCTGCTCCTGACCCACAGAACTCGTCTCCAAATACCTTGATTCCAATCTATCCCCCCTTCTCCAGTCCCTTCCAACCTACACTTGAGACACCTCACACGAGCTTCAACTATTTAACAACTTTCAATTCCTAGGCCCCCATTGTCTCATCTTTACCATGGACATGCAGACCCTTTACACCTCCATCCTGCACCAAGAATCTCTCAAGGCCCTCCAGGCTTTCCTTAAACAAGGACCCAATCCATTTCCCTCTACTAACACTCTCCTCGGCCTGGCAGAACTTGTCCTCACCCTCAACAACTTCTCTTTTGACTCCTCTCACTTTCTTCAAGTTAAAGGTGGCACTGGTATGGGCCCCAGCTATGCCTGTTTTTTTGTTGATTAAGGTCAAACAGTCCTTGTTGCAAATATACACTGGTGCCATCCTCCAACTCTTTAGCTGCTACATCGATGAATGCATCGGGGCTGCCTCCCGCAGCCGAGTAGAACGCATTGATTTCATTATCTTTACCACTAACTTCAACTCTACCCTCAAATTCACTTGGAATATCTCTGACACCTCTCTACCCGTCTTGAGAAAGTAACCCACCAACTCCCATTGGTATTTGGACTACACTATATCACACCCAGCCTCTTACAAAGGCACTATCCCTTACCTTCAATCTCTCTGTCTCCGCTGCATCTGCTCCCATATCCATTTTCTGCCTTTCCTCTTTCTTCAGTGAAATTGGTTTATCCCCTGCTGTTGTAGATGAATCTCCCACCCACATCTCCCATGTGTCCCATTGTCTGCTCTCACTTCCCCTCCAGCCAGATGGACCAAGGATAGGGTTCCACTGGTCCTCACCTTTCACCCCACCAGCCTCTGCATCCAACACATCCTTCTCCGATATTTCCGCCACCTTCAACATGATCCCACCACCAGTCACGCTGCAGTCCCGGGTTCGATCCCGACTGTCTGTACGGAGTTTGTAAGTTCTCCCCGTGCCCGCGTGGGTTTTCTCTGAGATCTTCGGTTTCCTCCCACACTCCAAAGACGTACAGGTATGTAGGTTAATTAGCTTGGTGTATGTGTAAATTGTACCTTGTGTGTGTAGGATAGTGTTAATGTGGGGGGATCGCTGGTCGGCGTGGACTCGGTAGGCCGAAGGGCCTGTTTCCGCGCTGTATCTCTAAACTAAACCCCAAAACTCCTTGGTTCACTCATCCCTACCTCCTCCCCAGCCGTGGGAGATGTATCACCAGTCCCTTCAGCTCCTCTCTCATATCCATCCAGAGACCAGGTGAAACACAGGTTCATATGCACCTCCATTGCCATTTAAGGTCATACACAAACTGGAGTTAATATTATACTTCATATTCCATGTTGGTAGCTCACAACCCAGCAGTATGAACATTGACTTCTCCAAATGTAGGTAGCTAAACTACAAACAACCCCCCTTTTTTATTTATTAATCTCTTTTTACCTTCCGCCTCTCATCCCTGTGCCCCATCTGGACTTGTACCCATTTTTCTCCTTCTCACTCCCCTTCTGCCCAAATTCTCTCCGGCTACACAATTCATGCCCCTTCTATCTTTACCTCACACGTTTTGTCTTTTTATACCTGGCCTTTGTTCAACCATCTGCCAATCAAAACTCCCCCTCGCTCGTATCCACCCATTACTCGCCAGACTTTGTCCCGCCCCACCTCTCTTCTTGCTTTCTCCCCCACCCTCCATAATCAGTCTGATGAAGAGACCCAACTCGAAACATCCATGTTCTCCAGAGATGCTGCCTGACCCATTGAGTGACCACAGCACGTTGTATCATTTTGTAAACCAGCATCTGCAATTCCTAGTAACAGTGTTATGTATTATGTGTTAAATCTCTGGAGTGAGGCTTAAACCGCGGGGAAAAGAACATCAGTTCCTGCCTGATACCTCATTATAAGAGGCAATGCTTTGAATTATATTTGTTGCTCTGCAACCTTTATGTTTTCTATTGCGGGGATAATTTCCCCAGGGAATTTCCTGTTTGTTGCCTATGCATCTTTGGCAGAGATCCTGCAAAAGCCACAAAGAATTGACCTTTATTCACCACTTCACCAAAAATTCTGGGTCAGTTTAAAAAGCCTGTAGCCGTTAGAGTAGCACATATCAATCAGAAGAACTGTACAAAATGTGGGTGTAAAGAAGCTGTTAAAAACGTCAAAGGGAGTTTTTGGTTTTGCATGGAGGGAATCCGGGCAACTTCAGTGCAAGTCACCACATCGTGTCCCTCTTTAACCTAGCTGATAGTTGGTTGTGGAATTTTCCTGAAGTTGGTTGAGACCTTGCTGTGCTAGTTGAGGGTAATGTGTTTGGGTTGGATGAAAAAGAAGAATCAATTTTAACCTGAAACTTTGGAAAAAAAAATTGATGGCCAAAAGAAAGTTCAAAATGCGCATCAAGTTATTTCCTATTCTTACTAATTGTTTTATTGATCGCATGTGTGCAAGATCCTAACTGGTAGTGTTGCGACCCCTTCATTAGAAGTTATTTTATTTCTACTTTTCATCAGCACATCTCCTACTTGTTTGATTATTAATAACTGATGCTTTATCAACATGGCGTTTGTGACAATCAGGTGCGATGTTGAAATCTCTATTTAAGATCAGTTAGGTCCCTGCTGTGTTGCAGGTGGCTCTGAACTAGATGCTCTTGTGCACGCGATAAACCCTTCGCAAAAAGCAACAGGCTGCATGGTTGCTGATGGGATACATGGAGAAATGTTGCAGGAAATTTGAAAGAGACGTTGTGACTCAAGGAAGTGAAGCCAAGATTCTCTTCAATGAATGTTGCCACATCATCATTTGATAACACCAGTTAAGATTTTAGACTTTAGACGTTAGGGATACAGCGTGGAAACAGGCCTTTCGACCCATCGAATCTGCGCTGACCAGCGATCACTCTGTACACTTGCTCTATGCTACACATTAGGAGGAAATTATGATTTTTACCAAAGACAATCAACCTACAAATCTGTACGTCTTTGGAGTGTGGGAAGAAGTCGGAGCTCCTCCAATGGATTGCATATGGTTTTATGAGGGAACTCCTCACTGGTGTTCCCAATGATGCAGGGGTTGATGAACAGCCAGCAACTTGAATGATAATAGCAGCTTGAATGTTTTGCTATGTTCTATATTGGGGCGCCGTCCTGGACGGGTATGGCTGCCCAGCCTGCAGCTGTCCGTTTTTTCATCTCTTTTTTAAAAATTTTTAGTTAGTCGAGTTTTAGCTTTCGGAGTTCTAGCCTTTTTTATGTTGGGTTGGGGGGGGGGGGGGGGAAGGGGGAAACTGTTTTTTCAAGTCCCTACCTGGTCGGACAGGCTGCTTTTCTCCGGGCTGCACCTTCGACCCGTCCTCGCGGCCTACCAGCGGGTCTGGAGCGGTGTTTCCTGACGGGACCGGCCAGAACCACGGCTTCGGCTGTGGCGCAGCGCTGGAGCGATATCGCGGAGCGGAACGGGCGTTGCCTTGCCCGCGTCGCCGCGCTGGAACTCCGGTGAGCTGAAGACAGCCAACAAAAACATCGCGGAGCTGCGGGACTGTGGAGCAGCCAGCCGCGGGCGGCGGCGCTGACCTTAAACATCGCGGAGCCTGGGATCTCTCACCGAGATCGCCAGTGGTGGAGTTCCGTCCAGTGCGGCCTGTCGGCTTGGAAGCCGCGGTCTCCAGTAAGGGGGGCAGCCGTTCCTGGCACCCCAAGCCGCTGAGAGGTTTCTCCTGAAGCTGGAGTACCATCACCCGGCGAGAACGGCCTGGAACACCGGGCCTCCATAGCGGCGACTGTGGAGGCCTAAATAGGCCCGACTATGGGTGGACATGGGGACTGGACTTGACTTTGTGCCTTCACTCACAGTGGGAACCATTGTGGGGGGATGTTTTTATGCTTATTGTTACATTTTTAATGTTGTATCTTATCTTTATCTGTGTGCTGCATGGCAAGTCAAATTTCACTACACAAATTAGTGTTTGTGATAATAAATGTCCTTTTTTTGTTGTTGTTGTTGTATATCTCTGTGCTGGAGAGCTGGAGATAAAATACTGTCACAGAAGCATAAAATAAAGCAACAGAAGCACAAGGAACTGCAGTAGCTGGAATCTGGAGCAAAACACAATGTGTTGTAGAAACTCAGTGAGTCAGGCAGCATCTGTGGAGGGAATGTGGAGGTAAGGCTTCAAGTCAGGTCCCTTCTTCAAACTTGAAAGCCAAACTTAGGACAGGTGTCCACAACTTATTCATTCGGATTGTTATTAAGTTGAATCTTGGAGGGGAGTTAGATAGAAAGGGTAAGGCCAGGAATTCTAGGGGTTAGAGCCCAGATCGTAAGGTAAAAAAAAGTTGAGGCTATTTAAGGAGCTAAAATGTTCCAATAGCGCAATGATCTCCCTGGGTTGCAGAAGAAAAGGATGTTCCAGAGATAAGGAGGTGCAAAGCTACGGAGCAATTGAAAACAAGGAGCAGAGTTTTAAAGTAGAACCATTTAGGGATTGGGCCTGCAGGGTGATGGGTGAACGGGATGTGTGACATGTAAGTAAGTTATGTAAACGGTATAACCAGCGGAAGTATCAATGTATCAAGAAGATGGCAAAATCAATACATTTCAGTAGAAAATGGGGGTGCAAAAACAAGCCAAGATGTATCCTACATTCTTCGACATTTTCACTGGTTCTCAAGAACGTGAGAACTTAAGACAAAGGAGCAGCAAAACCAAAAAGGAACAAATCACGTGTCCTTTATTTGAGGGCTCACTCACACACGGCCTTTTTTGTCACCTTCCATTCAAATTGTCGTAATCCAGACAGCAGTTAGTTAAATGATCTAATCCTTAAGTAACAGGCCGAAAACAACAATTTGTTGTTCTCAGCTAGAATCATGTACATGGCACTGTTACCCTTTGTTGAGAATAGTGAAAGCATTTGTACGTAAACAAACCTTATTTATAATTTTCATGAACATAATCAGGACACTTGTTTTCTCAGTACAGTAAACAACAGTACAGGCATTTCTAAACCGAAGCTCCTAGTTTCAGTGGATGCTGCAGGAACGTCGTCCAATTCTGGATTTGATGTTGTCTCATCGTGGGTTTCGTGCGCACGGTCACCTGTGTGGGGGAAGCAGCAGAAACAAAGTGCAGCATATCCTCAGTCTTCTTTGGAGATACGAGGAGCTGCACATGTTGGAATGTCGAGCAAAACACAAAGTGCTGGAGTAACTCAGCGGGCCAGGCTATCACAGAGGGAGGACAGGACTGCAACATAGAAATTAGGTGCAGGAGCAGGCCATTCGGCCCTTCGAGCCTGCACCGCCATTCAATATGATCATGGCTGATCATCCAACTCAGTATCCTGTACCTGCCTTCTCTCCATACCCCCTGATCCCTTCAGCCACAAGGGCCACATCCAACTCCCTCTTAAATATGGCCAACGAACTGGCCTCAACTACCTTCTGTGGCAGAGAATTCCACAGATTCACCACTCTCTGTGTGAAAAACGATTTTCTCACCTCGGTCCTAAAAGACTTCCCCCTTATCCTTAAACTGTGACCCCTTGTCCTGGACAAGGGTCCCGACCTGAAATGTTGTCTGAAGCAGTCTGAAGAATGGACCCGACCCGAAACGTCACCCATCCTTTTTCTCCAGAAAAGCTGTCTGACCCACAGAAATACACCAGCAACTTGTGTCTATTTCCCGACCTTGAATGTCATTAATCAATCCCCTCCACAGATGCTGCCGGACGTGTTATGTTACTCCAGCACCTTGTGTTTTGCTCTGGTCTTCTTTCCTCTGATCCCAGTGAAAGTGGTTCATGATGATCTATGTAGACTCCTCTGCCAGTTTTCTAGTTGTACATACTTCCACTCATCATCATCGGCGGTCACTCGACACAAGTATGACTGTCCTCTTTTGGGAGGACATCTGTGCGTGACTTTGTTTAATGTGGGGAGACTGGTGCACAGACAGCCACCACACGGTTCTTGACAGATATAGAAACATAGAAACATAGAAAATAGGTGCAGGAGTAGGCCATTCGGCCCTTCGAGCCTGCACTGCCATTCAATATGACCATGGCTGATCATCCAACTCAGTATCCTGTACCTGCCTTCTCTCCATACCCCCTGATCCCTTTAGCCACAAGGGCCACATCTAACTCCCTCTTAAATATAGCCAATGAACTGGCCTCAACTACCTTCTGTGGCAGAGAATTCCAGAGACTCACCACTCTCTGTGTGAAAAATGTTTTCCTCATCTCGGTCCTAAAGGAATTCTCCCTTATCCTTAGACTGTGACCCCTTGTTCTGGACCTCCCCAACATCGGGAACAATCTTCCTGCATCTAGCCTATCCAACCCTTTAAGAATTTTGTAAGTTTCTATAAGATCCCCCCACAGTCTTCTAAATTCTAGCAAGTACAAGCCAAGTCTATCCAGTCTTTCCTCATATGAAAGTCCTGACATCCCAGGATGTGGATCAGGATCCAGTGGCACGGAGTCCAAAACGACCAGAGACGTTTTTATGCTGCAGCCTTCATCCGCCTTCACAGCCGCTGTGACGCTCCACTAAGGTCAGCCATCATCCTCCGCCTGTTCCACCGTTGTGGTCTTGGTCGGATTGCTCTTTGTCAGGGACCTCCCCCTCGACCTTACCGCCATGAGTGGCCCTACCAGGAGCATAGCTCCAGACGGCATCGTTGTCAGGATCTCTGAACCACACAAGCTTCTCCACCACGACAAGGTGACAATCCAGCTTGCCTTATTTGGATTTCTGACCTGTTGAGAGGTCACAATAAGCAAACTCTATGGTGGAGACTGAACCTCCTTCTTACAACACAATGCTTGTTTGATTTCTGTTTTCCTCTCTAACTTGGGCTGGGCAGAATTCTATCTCATTCTGAATTACCTAATCATTATAATTTCAGCTGCATATCCTGCAATGGCACGAGGTGTGGTCAATACTCTAAGAAGGAAAGTTACACACCAATGTTTCATGATCAAATTCACTTGTCCTGAAAATGTCGCGTAAGTGGGACAGGCCCTTTAGGAGATGGTGTTCAACAAACCTACATATGGTACTACTACCGGCAATGTCTTTATCAATGCCAGATCATTTGTCGCCTCTGCATTTACTACACACAAGTACACTGAGTACTTCCATAATATCCTTCCGTCTCTCCCACTGTATCACTACCATATGTCCCTATTTTGGAATGGAAGCCAAATGTAACACATGGCTGTCACACTACAATGGCATGTCGCCGTGGCGTTTCTTACACAGGTCATTGTCAATCCTTACTCCAGCACCATGGTTCATTTTCCTTGAAGAATTAGTGAAATGGGAATTATCCGTCCGGGTTTAGTTTAGTTTAGTTTAGAGAGACAGCACAGAGACAGGCCCTTCGGCCCACCTAGTCCGCACCGACCAATGATCCCCGCACATTAACACCATCCTACACACGTTAGGGACAATTTACACTTATACCAAGCCAATTAGTCTACAAACCTGTACGTCTTTGGAGTGTGGGAAGAAACCGAAGATCTCTGAGAAAAACCATGCAGTCACGGGGAGAACTTACAAACTCCATCCAGACAGCACCTGTAGTCGGGATCGAACCCGATTCTCCGGCGCTGGAAGCGCTGAACGGCAGCAACTCTACCGCGGCATCATCGTGCCGCCCTATGTATTGGAGGAGAGGGTATTGGAGGAGAGTTAAAATTGCACCTCAGCACTGTAACATTTTTGACGTCTACAGCCTTGACAATGGAGACCAATGCTCTCTTTTCCTGGCTGCAGTCCACCTCCACCTACTTGCAAACCTAAATCAATCACTTCCTTCTGGATTAAGACACATTTGCTTTCCTTAAGCCTGATATTATGCAGAATGATGCTTCCATTCATTTCCTTGAATAGCTTCAGACCCCTCCTCCAGGGCTGTTGCAATTAGAATATCATTCTGACTGCAGAAACTGTGGCACTATAAGGTTATTCATAAGCATGTGGAATATTTTTGCTAAGTTTACTCATATTGCCGAAGATAGACACAAAATGCTGGAGTAACTCAGCGGGTCAGGCTAGATGCAGGAAGATTGTTCCCGATGTTGGGGAAGTCCAGGACAAGGGGTCACAGTTTAAGGATAAGGGGGAAGTCTTTTAGGACCGAGATGAGAAAATCATTTTTCACACAGAGAGTGGTGAATCTGTGGAATTCTCTGCCACAGAAGGTAGTTGAGGCCAGTTCGTTGGCCATATTTAAGAGGGAGTTGGATGTGGCCCTTGTGGCTGAAGGGATCAGGGGGTATGGAGAGAAGGCAGGTACAGGATACTGAGTTGGATGATCAGCCATGATCATATTAAATGGCGGTGCAGGCTCGAAGGGCCGAATGGCCTGCTCCTGCACCTAATTTCTATGTTTCTATGTTTCTATGTCAGGCAGCATCTCTGAAGAAAACGAATAAGTAAGAAGGGTTGATCCAAAACCACCTATTCTTTTTCTCCAGAGATGCTGCTTGACCCGCTGAGTTACTCCAGCATTTTGTGACTATGTTTGGTGTAAACCAGCATCTGCAGTTCCTTCCTACACGTTACTCATATTGCTATTTGATTTATGGATTAAAGCTCTGCTCGATAATAATTGGCAAAAAATGCTGGCTTTTCTCATCAATGTCACAGGCATGATAGAGGCCCAGCTTAACAAAATATAGAGTTAAACACCAGAACACGCCTTTGAGCCCAAAATATTTGTGCCGAGCATTTAAAGTAATTGAAGTTAAACTAATGGCCTCCATCTGGATGTGATCCATATCCCTCCATTCCCTACATATTCATGCACCTATTTAATAAAACATTGTCCTTGGAAACCTTAGAGTACAAATCTTAGAATGTAAGCAGAGGTCCTTATTCATCAGGATGTTGCCCAGAATGGTGACTTGAGGGGTGACCTTGTAGAGGTTTGTGCAATTGAGAGGCATAGACGGGATAGATAGTCTTTTTTTCCAAGAGCACGGAGGTTTAGAATTAGAGGGCACGGGTTTAAGGCAAGAGAGGAGAAATTTAAATCAGGACAGATGGGGGAGGTTTTTCACGTAGTGGGGTGGATAATATTTGGAATGAATTGGCAGAGACAGTGGTACAATGATAGGTGGTAGAGACAGGTACAAATACTATGTTTGAAAGACACTCAGGTAGTAACTTGGATAGGAAAGGCATGGAGGGATACAGTCTGAATGCAAGCGAATGGGATTTGCGGGAATGAGGTGCAGTGCAAGAGCCCATTTCTGTGCTGTACAATAGTCTTGTAGGAGCAAATGGAAAGGACAAGCGATTCGAAGTAACAAGCGATTTATTAAAACTGGTGTGCACCAGGAGGCCAGTCAAAGCTGATCTCCTGAGCATGACTTTGGTACAGCTTTACATTCTCAGCTGGCAAGATTCCACAGAAGATTGAGTAAAACTAGGTCTTGATTACAGAATGGAGGTTAAAGAAAGACTTAATCAGGTAACAAACTAGGTCTTGATTACAGAATAAAATGATTATCCACCAGTCTAGCCTTGTTGACAGTAGCATTTTCTGTTACAACGATGGCTACTTGCTGTAACATAATCTATGAAGTTCCTGAATCTTGGGTGTCATCACCCCTGCATTCCAGGCCTCTACTTTTAGGCTTTGTTTGCGGTTCCCTGTCCCTGTTCCCCCTGAACTTCTTTCGGTCTGAAGAAGGGTTCCGACCCAAAACATCACCCACCCTTTCTCTCCAGAGATGCTGCCTGACGCACCGAGTTACTTTGTGTAACTATCTTTGTGTTACTATCTTCGGACCTCCATCCTTCTTCCGTCTGGGGGGGGGGGGGGGGGGGGGGGGGTGGAAGTGAGACTAGAAGTACAGGACACAGAGGAAGACACAGATGGGATTAGCTGGGCCCATTGATGGCAGCAGGGGGCGAAACCACTTTTACTGAAGAAAGAGGACACCTCGAAAGTCCTAGAATAGAAAGCCTCATCTTGGGAACAGCAGAGATGGAGAAATTAACATGCAGTCCAGATAACTATGGGAACGCTATTCTTCCACTCGTATACTTAAGTTTGATTGTACCTATGTATAGTAGGATTTTTACTAAACTGTATGCAAAAAGAAATTTCACTGTACCTAAGTACATGGAACAATATCGGGCCATTGACCCATTGGGTTTGTAGTAGGTGCCTTCTGCCTAGTCTTACATACAGAAGCTGTGTGTACTTGCTTGCAACAATTGTCCATTTAACGTTACCTGCCAGCACCTCTGCGGCAGTGACCCCACTTACTTTGTTTTATCATGTCTACAATGCCAACTATTCCGATATTCCTTGGATTGACATCTGATCCTTTGTGCCCATCCAAACCTTTACCTTTCTTTATTATTCACTAATTCTCCAACAGTCCATTAATAGACCATGCCGTGTATGCAGTCTGGGGGAGGTTGGAAGCATGGCACATTATCATGGAGCAATTAAACCAAAATGCTCATATAGAAATGTGGGAGGCACTAGTATTGGGAGATTAGAGGTGGTGGATGAATAATAAGCAATTGTAAAGATTTGGATGGCCACAAAGCTTCATGTGTCAGCCAAGGAGCATTGGAATAGTTGATGTGCCATGGTGATGATAAAACCAAGCGGTGCATCAGTAGAGTTGCTGCCTTACAGCGCTTACAGCGCCAGAGACCCGGGTTCAATACTGACTACGGGTGTTGTCTGTGCAGAGTTTGTACGTTCTCCCCGTGACTGCATGGGTTTTCTCCGAGATATTCGGTTTCCTCCATCACTCCACAGATGTACAGACTTGCAGGTTAATTGGCTTGGTATCAATGTAATGTAAATAAATGTAAATTGTTCAGTGTGTGTGTGTGTGTGTAGGATAGTGTTAATGTGTGGGGACCGCTGGTCGGTGCGGACTCGGCGGGCCAAAGGGCCTGTTTCTGCGCTTTATCTCTAAGCTAAACTAAACTAGTGTGGGGGATTCTCTAATGCTGAGGTGCTGACAGGCAACGTTACAAGGAAGATAAAAGGGGTCTTTCCAATGAGAAATAAAGTAGTAAAAATTGAGAGTACACAAAAGTCTGGAGAAACTCAGCGGGTGCAGCAGCATCTAAGGAGCGAAGGAGATAGGCGACGTTTCGGGTCGAGACCCTTCTTCAGACTGTAGTAAAAATTGATGTGTTTTGCATCTGATGCAAATTGTTGATATTGTCAACCACTCTTCAATGATTCAATTCAATGATTCAATGATACTTCATTGTCACTTAGGCGCAGTGAAATGCTTTCTTTTGCATACAACCTGGTAAAAATCATACAGTAGACCTCATCACCTAGGCAGTACACAAGAGTCACCATGTTTCTGGTGCCGACTAAGTTACCAAAGTTCACCAAACAGTCCTCTCTGCTGCCTAAGATAGACACAAAAACCTGGAGTAACTCAGCGGGACAGGCAGCAACTCTGGAGAGAAGGAATGTGTGACATTTCGGGTTGAGACCCTTCTTCAAACCTTCTCCGCTATGAAGAAGGGTCTCGACCCGGAACATCACCTGTTCCTTCTCTCCAGAGATGCTGCCTGTCTGGCTGAGTTACTCCAGCTTTTTGTGTCTATCTTCGGTTTAAACCAGCATCTGCAGTTCCTTCCTACACCTTTCTGCTGCCTGCCCCCCCGCCGGGTCCTCCCTTTGTTCTCGGTGGCCCCTCACTGGGTAGCTCCTGAATATCCTCCTTGCTCTCGTTAGCGTAGGTCCCTCCTCGCACTCCACAGTGTGCCCTCGACGGTCCTCTACGATCTCAACGTTCCACCTTGCTCACAATGGTCTCCTTAAAGGCCTGTCCCACTTGGACAACCTAATCCACGAGTTTAGAAGACCCTAGATGAGTTGAAAAAAATGTCACGGTCGTGTTGACTCGCCGAAGTAAATGACCTCCTACGACTATGTCTACAACCTCCTACAACCCCCTCGACTACAGTCTGCCACATCTAAGACCAACTACTTGCTGGCCGATTAGGAAAAGGGGAGATGCAGCGAGACCTGGGTGTCATGGTACACCAGTCATTGAAAGTAGGCATGCAGGTGCAGCAGGCAGTGAAAAAAGCGAATGGTATGTTAGCTTTCATAGCAAAAGGATTTGAGTATACGAGCAAGGAGGTTCTACTTCAGTTGTACAGGGTCTAGGTGAGACCACACCTGGAGTATTGCGTACGGTTTTGGTCTCCAAATCTGAGGAAGGACATTATTGCCATAAAGGGAGTGCAGAGAAGGTTCACCAGACTGATTCCTGGGATGTCAGGACTGTCTTATGAAGAAAGACTGGATAGACTCGGTTTATACTCTCTAGAATTTAGGAGATTGAGAGGGGATCTTATAGAAACGTACAAAATTCTTAAGGGGTTGGACAGGCTAGATGCAAGAAGATTGTTCCCGATGTTGGGGAAGTCCAGGACAAGGGGTCACTTAAGGATAAGGGGGAAATCCTTTAAGACCGAGATGAGAAAGACTTTTTTCACTCAGAGAGTGGTGAGTCTCTGGAACTCTCTGCCACAGAGGGTAGTTGAGGCCAGTTCATTGGCTATGTTTAAGAGGGAGTTAGATGTGGCCCTTGTGACTAAGGGGATCAGAGGGTATGGAGAGAAGGCAGGTACGGGATACTGAGTTGGATGATCAGCCATGATCATATTGAATGGCGGTGCAGGCTCGAAGGGCCGAATGGCCTTCTCCTGCACCTAATTTCTATGTTTCTATGTTTCTAACTACGACTAGTTACGAGTGGAAAATGATCACATGATAAAATGATGACATGTTTGCTTTTGTTTTCTCGGGCCAGTTACCGACCTACGACTACCTATGACTATCTACGACTACCCACGACTACCTACGACTACCATCACGACCCACTACGACCTACCTAAGAGTAAAAAGTATCGATTTTTCCCATGCCGACCTGTTTTTTACTTGAAATATTTTTTTATCAGGCTGGAAAAAACGCCGCAACCTACTTGAGGCCACGAGTACGCGGAGACCACTCACGGGCATGAGGAAGAGTTACAAAGACCTCCTACGACCTCGTGGCGACCATGCTGCGAGTATGAGTCAAGGGCAAACTCGGCAGAGGTCGCCAATTAGTTTGTGAAAATGGGACTGGGGCTTTATGCTCCCGATGGTCCATCACGCTCTCGACACTCCACTTTCCTCACAACGGTCTCCTTGCGGTCTTGACGGTCACGCCAGGCCTGCCAGCATCGTGGCTGGGAGCCTCACAGGTGGGAGCCTCTCAGGTGGGAGCCTCACGGGTGGGAGCCTCTCAGGTGCTGGGTGAGTGGAAATGATGCAAAGCTACACTGCTTGAATCTCTGGAGACCAGGTGGTGAGGTGAGGGCTGTAAAGTCCATCTGCCCACACCACTGCTCCAGACACCGGTCAAGTTGTGTAAATGAAAGGATGGACCCAGAATTCTGATGCAGCCGATGGCAAGATTTCAAACTCTTTGCGGGGTCTGGATTCAGGTTGGAGAGGTGACAGCTCCTAACTATGGTCAGAATGACCATGCATAGAAATGTTTCCTGACCCCTACCAATCAACATCTTGCACCTTCCATGTCTTTAAAGTTAAGCTTATATTAAACTCAGTCTGAAGAAGGATCCCGACCTCACCACTCACTTCTCCATTCCCTCCTTAGATGTTACCAGACCTTCTGAGTTCCTCCAGCACTTTTGTGTGTCCATCATGTTATACTCTCACTGTTTTGGAAGACCAGACTGGTCTTCTGTCTAGGAATTAAAGTCAATCATAGACAGGGTTCCTAGACAGCCCATTTCCATCCGTCTCAGTGGCACTCTCTAGATCTCAAGGCATGGAGAATCCCATAACGTTGATTAATTTAACGCAAAACTAATCCAGATTGGGCTGCACGATGGCGTAACGGTAGAGCTATTGCCTTACAGTGCCAGAGACCCGGGTTCAATCCTGACCTCGGGTGCTTGTCTGTACGGAGTTTGTATGTTCTCCCGTGACCTGCGTGGGCTTTCTCTGAGATCTTCGGTTTATCACACATCCCAAAGACATAGAGGTTTGTAGGTTAATTGGCTTGGTGTAAATGTAAAATTGTCCCTAGTGTGTGTAGGATAGTGTTAAAATGCAGCCATCGCTGGTCGGTGCGGACTCGGTGTCCCGAAGTGCCTGTTTCTGCGCTGTATCTCTAAACTAAAATCTAAACTAATTAGGAGATGTTTATAAAGGTCAGTGTGGCGCAGCGGTCGAGTTGCTGCCTCGCAGCAAATGCAGCGCCGCAGACCCAAGTTCGATCCCGACTACGGGCGCTGTCTGTACAGAGTTTGCACGTTCTCCCCGTGACCTGCGTGGGTTTTCTCCGAGATCTTCGGTTTCCTCCCATACTCCAAAGTCATACAGATTTGTAGGTTAATTGGCTTGGTAAATGTAAAAGTTGTCCATACTGGGTGTGGGATAGTGTAAATGTGCGGGGATCGCTGGTCGCTGATCGGTGCAGACCCTGTGTGCCGATGGGCCTGTTTCTCTAAACGCTATATCTCTAAACTAAATTAAACAAAAAATACAGAACACTGATGTCAGACTGTAATACTCATCCTGGCTCTTTGAACTTGATTTGAAATCAATAGGGAGAATCCCTCTTTGAGAAACATTCTCATGTACTTGATGGGGGTGGAGGTTATGGGTGGTGGGAGTTGCACTGTACAGATGATAACAAATCATTGAATATATATGAAAGATACAATAAAACAGCTGACTCTATCTCACCCATATTACAACCATGCTAAAGTTGAAAGTTTCACACTCTGATTTACAATCTGCGAGAATGTGTTTCACTCACTAGAAATGCTATTGCCAAATGTGAACCCACAATGTCCCAGAGAAAAAGAGGATGAGGTATCAACATGGGGAAGTTTAATGTTTAGTGCTACACTTTCCCATGTTCTATGTTATATGGGCTGAGCTCTCACTGAGTTACAAAGAAACAAAGTTAATCTAAAAGATTAGGTCCTTGGTTAACCCAGTGCATTTCTTCGTTCAAACAATGACTCAAAGTCAGTCAGCCCAATCACATCAGATGGGGGGGGGGGGGGGGGGGGGGGGGGGGAATTCCAGAGTGTTCTTTTAGTTCAGTGTTTAAAAATACAAACCTTTCCCAGAGCAGAAAGTAAAAATTCAGACCACTTCCTTTGGACAAGAAACGCATCGGCAGACAGACATGGCCATAGATGTGCATGTGGGAGTGATTTAGAGAGTGAGTAAGTGAACTGGGGCTGCACCTGCTTTCTTCCATTGGCCTTGTTCTTCCACTCTGTGCTGTTTCCACAATGTAAGGGTGAGGAAAACACTGCAAAATGCTGCATGTACTGCGACAATTACTCACCCCCCACCGCCTTTAAAGCCTCGGTTGAACTATCTAAAGCCCATAGCTGTTGTGAATCAGTACTTTTGAGTTTATTAATACCATCGTAGCACTTTCAGACAGGAAATGCCACGAGTGTGCATTGCAACTGTAAATTATTTGTCCTCGTTGCTTATTTTATTCATCTGCCGTCCCATTAAGAAAAATGCTGCATTTTTGGAAGAGAACTAGGATGCATTAGGAGTGACTATTCAGAGCAAATTCATTGAAAAATATGGCAGGCAGGCATGTACGAGAAATGGAAGAAATATATATGAAGTATGGCAAATACATCACATGTTCTTGTGTATCTGCTCTAATCCACCCCTACGAACTCCCCAGGCTGATCGACAATATAGTTCCCTCGGTCTTTACCTTTTTCAACACCAGCCTCCACATTCAACACATCATCCTCCATCATTTATGCCAGCTCTAACACGCTCCCACCACCAGACAAATCTTTCACTCTCCCACCCCTTCCACTTTCTGCTTTCCACAGGGACCGCTCTTTTCCAGTCCGCTCTTCTCTTCTCTTCTCAGATACCCTACTCCATGCAATGGCACTTTCTCCTGCAATTGAAAGAGCTGTAACATTGTTCATTCTTCCCTCACCACCATCCAGTGACCTAATCAGTTCTTCCAGGTGAGGCATCTTCTTCCAACCTGGTCTACAGCTTTTACTGCTCTACATTGTTCAGGTGGCCATTTTGTTGAGCTCTGTCCACCACGGCCATTTTGAGCTTCCACTGGACTGTCATTTTAATTCTCCTTCCCACTCCCACACCAACCTCTCTATGTTTGCGCTTCCCCATTGCTACGCAGAGGCCAAACACCAATTGGAACAACAGTGCAGAAGCAAAATGGAAAGACCACGCGGAGTTGGTGTTTGAAGCAATGAGCGAGTTATTAAACTGGTGTGCACCAGCAGGCCATCCAAAGCTGACTTGACAAGTGAGACTTTGGTACATTTTTTTAAATATTCTCAGAGACTTGATTAACAGTCGAACAATAAAACAAGGTCTTGAACAGGACAATAAAACCTTACTTACAATTAGGTCACACACAGAATGAGATGATTATCCACAAGTCTAAATTCAATAACAGTAGATCCAAATTTCTGTTACAATGATGGGTGCACGCATAATCAATGAAATTGCTGTTAGGCTTTGTCTGCGGTTTCCTGTCACCACATTAGCACAATCCACATCCCTATTTACTAATTATTAGCCTAACTATTGATTACCCTACAACAAAAAGCATTTCATTTTCCCCTTGGGTAGCTTCCAACCCAATGGTAGGAACAATGAAATTTCAATTTCAGGCAACACGCATCCCCAGGGCTTTCTTCCCACACACTCATCTCTCCATCTAGATTTCTTCCATCCCCTCTGCCCATGGGTTTCATCTGCCCATCATCCCCTTTCCATCTGGGTCTATCGCCTACCATGTGTACCAAAGTCCCGCACACCCCAACTCCACTTCGTAAGGGCAATCTTTCCAGTTCCTTATCATCCACTGATGCGAGTTGTCAACTCCAAAATGCCAACATACAGATTCAAACACTAATCAGATACGGGTCAGATACACTAATTGGTAATAATCTATCATTGGTCTGATATTTGTCAGGTAAGCTCCTGACCAGATAGCACAATTGTACAGGTACAAGTCAGATTCACTTATTGATCAGAAACAGGTCAAATACAGCATCTAGACAGATATTGGACAGGTAAAGCTATGACCAGATATGCACATGATATAGTGCTGGTCAGATACAACATAAGTGCATAAGGTCATAAGGGAATAGGAATAGAATTAGGCCATATCTCTCCCTCCTAACCCCATTCTTATTAAACTAAAACTTGAGAAGTCAAGAACAGAATTTGCTTGTTTAAAGATGAAAAGTAGAAAATAAGTAATCACATTACTGAGGGTTTTCTTTGAGCCACAAAACATTGATGGGGTGATTAGGAGCCACTCAGATGAGAAACTACGGAAATGTGCAATAACCAGTGTTTTTTTATGATGAAGATAGACACAAAATGCTGAAGTAACTCGGGAAGAAGGCCTGAAGAAGGGTCTCAACCCAAACGTTACCTATTCCTTTTTGCCAGAGATACTGCCTTACCCGTTGAGTTACTCCAGCTTTTTATCTCTATCTTCGGTTTAAACCAGCATCTGCAGTTCCTCCCGAAGCTATTTTTATGAAAGTACACGGGGGTATGGGGTATTGTCACCTCAAAAGAGTTAAAAGCTAGCTTGACGTATAACAGTCAGTAGCACCATATGATGAGTTATAGGTTTAAGTTTAGGTTTATTATTGTTACGTGCACCAAGGTAGAATGAAATACGTTGTTTTGCAATCCAAACAGATCAGATATATAACACATAAATACGATCATGTCAAACGCAAGTACAATATATAGAGTAAAGGGGAAGATGCAGGTTGCACAATATAGTGCTCAGCATTGTAACGCATCAACAATGAGGTGAATTGGACAATCCCCTTCAGTATTGATGTGGATAGAGAACTGGCTGGCAAACTGGAAGCAAAGAGTAGGAGTAAACGGGTCCTTTTCAGAATGGCAGGCAGTGACTAGTGGGGTACCGCAAGGCTCAGTGCTGGGACCCCAGCTATTTACATTATATATTAATGATTTGGATGAGGCAATTGAATGCAACATCTCCAAGTTTGCGGATGACATGAAGCTGGGGGGCAGTGTTAGCAGTGAGGAGGATGCTAGGAGGCTGCAAGGTGACTTGGATAGGCTGGGTGAGTGGGCAAATGCATGGCAGATGCAGTATAATGTGGATAAATGTGAGGTTATCCACTTTGGTGGCAAAAACAGGAAAGTAGACTATTATCTGAATGGTGGCCGATTAGGAAAAGGGGAGATGCAACGAGACCTGGGTGTCATGGTACACCAGTCATTGAAAGTAGGCATGCAGGTGCAGCAGGAAGTGAACAAAGCAAATGGTATGTTAGCATTCATAACAAAAGGATTTGAGTATAGGAGCTGGGAGGTTCTACTGCAGTTGTACAGGGTCTTGGTGAGACCACACCTGGAGTATTGCGTACAGTTTTGGTCTCCAAATCTGAGGAAAGACATTCTTGCCATAGAGGGAGTACAGAGAAGATTCACCAGACTGATTCCTGGGATGTCAAGGCTTTCACATGAAGAAAGACTGGATAGACTCGGCTTGTACTCGCTAGAATTTTGAAGATTGAGGGGGGATCTTATAGAAACGTACAAAATTCTTAAGGGGTTGGATAGGCTAGATGCAGGAAGATTGTTTCCGATGTTGGAGAAGTCCCGGACAAGGGTTCACAGTTTAAGGATAAAGGGGAAATCTTTTAGGACCGAGATGAGAAAAACATTTTTCACACAGAGAGTGGTGAATCTCTGGAATTCTCTGCCACAGAAGGTAGTTGAGGCCAGTTCATTGGCTATATTTAAGAGGGAGTTAGATGTGGCCCTTGTGGCCAAAGGGATCAGTGGGTATGGAGAGAAGGCAGGTACGGGATACTGAGTTGGATGATCAGCCATGATCATATTGAATGGCGGTGCAGGCTCGAAGGGCTGAATGGCCTATTACTGCACCTATTTTCTATGTTTCTATGTTATGGAAGGACCATTGAGAAGCCTGATAACAGAGGGGAAGAAGATGTTCCTGAATCCAGCGTACCTCCACATTTTTGTCTGCAAAATAAGCATTGGCGAGAACAGTAGAACGGTGGAATTTTCAATTGCTCCTGTATTGATTAGATGAGAGAGCATAAGAGGGGAGAATATTCTGAATGGTATAATTACACCCCATTGGGGAAGAAGGCATTGTGGCATCTGGTTCTGGGGAATGAGGTCTGCTAAATGAATCAGGAGTCGGGGTGAGAACTCCTGGTCAGAAACAGATGGGGTACAGTTCAATGAAGGGCACTGCAACAGGAGGTTGGAAGCAAATCAAACATTGCTCCTTTTTAGATACAAGTCGGGCACTGATTCGTCTGGAGAATTAGGTCATAACCGTTCTATTCATGATGTATTCAAGAGAGAGTTAGATAGAGCTCTTAGGGCAAATGGAATCAAGGAATATGGGAGAAAGCAGGAACGGGGTACTGATTTTAGATGATCAGCCATGATCATATTGAATGGCGATGCTGGCTCGATGGGCCTAATGGCCTACTCCTGCACCTATTTTCTATGTTTCTATGTTTTTAATCCGACCGAGGGAGGATACTGGTCCAGGTCAGATACATATATGATCATTAAACAGAAGTAGGAAAGTGCCACAAGGCCCCTTGAACCTGCTCAACCATTTGAGAAAGTAACGACTGATCGATCTTAATTGTATTTTCTGTCTAATCTTCATGCCCTTTATGGGCGACTATTTCACTGTGACGTCACACGTGACAATTAGGTATTCAATTCAATTCAATACAGATGTTTGCCGCGATTTGAAGATCTGCCTTGAATATAATAATAACTGAGTGCTACTGGTTGAGGACATCTAACACTTTGCAACCCCCCTGTGTGTGAGGAAATTCCTCTTGTTCACTGTTAATACCCAAGTCCTTAATCTATCAATGCACCCTCCAGTCAATTGAAAACATCCTACAAGGCCTTTCAGATATGTCGATGTTTCAATGAGATTCTGAACTCCATAGAAACATGGAGTATGGAACTATGACATCTCATCATGGACAAATTGACTACCTGAAAATGATCCACTTATTCCATTCTCTGTTTTGCATCCTCAACTCTATGCAACCTTGTCCCATGTAACAACCTTCTACACGGCAACTTATCAAATGCCATTTGATCATCTAAATCCACTATATGCGCTGGTCTTCTTCATCTATTGTGCTACAGATATCTTACTATTCTTTAAGAAATTTGTTATATCATTTCTCATTCATAAAACCATTTGATTCTGCTGAGTTATTCTGGACGGATGCTGTGGGTTGAAGGAGCTGTTCCTGTGCGGCATTGTTTCAATCTTTTCTCAGGCACAGCTAATTAATAACAAACTAAAAAATATTTTGTGCCAGCGTTTGACACCAAGCTAGTTCTAGTGTTCCTTCTTTTCTTTCATCTGCTCTGAAACAGACGTGTGACATTTGCACTTTTTCCAAACTTCTGGAACTGTTCAGGAATCTAAGGACATTTATTAGATCACTATAAATGGAACCATTATCTCTGCAGGCATCATATTTACTCCAGGATGAAGGCCCATGGGATTTCTGAACATTTGCCACTTTTTTATTGACCACTTTTTAATAACTTTATATCCTTGCCTTTTTAATCCTGGAATACATCCAAAGCATATTTAAATTTTTACATCTTCCACTGTGAAACTATTTACATTCTTAACCTTCCTTCCTTATAGTTTGATTTAGTTAACTTTAGAGATACTGCGTGGAAACAGGCCCCCTTCGCCCCACCGGCACCGACCAGCAATCTCCGCACATTAACACTATCCTACACACACTAGGGACAATTTACATTTACACTAAACCAATTAACCTACAAACTTATATGTCTTTAGAGTGTGGGTGGAAACCGAAGATTCTGGAGGAAAACCCACGCGGTCCCGGGGAGAACGTGGAAACTCCATCCGGTCAGCACCCGTAGACAGGATCGAACACGGGTCTCTGGCTCTGCAAGCTTGTAAAGCAGCAACTCTACCGCTGCACCACCGTGCCACCCTGTTCATCTTAGTTACAGGTAGTTCATCTTTATTTCATCTACCCCAGGTTCTAAACCAACCATACATACCCACACTCCCTTTATATACTTGCCTGAGAGCTCACGCAGCACACTTCACTTTATTTGTTGTCATAATTTAGGGTACTGCTCCTGGTCAGATATTAATAACCTTCTGTGGAACTGTAGATGCTGGTTTACAAAAATGGACACAAAGTACTAGTGTAACTCAGCGGGTCAGGCAGCATCGCTGGAGAACATTGATAGGTAACTTTTCAGGTTGGGACCCTTCTCCGGCACTTTGTGCCATTATGAATAGCCTTCTGCTCTTGACCATATACAAGGTGGGAACACCTTCTGGTTTGACAATGTTAAGGTACTACTCCTGGCCTGATGTACAAGTTGGAAACTACCACTTATCGCAGGCAGGATAGATACTGTCCCTGGTAAAAAGACAGCACGGATACAGATCCTGATTGAGCACATGATGGATACTGACCCTGATAAAACACAGAAAGGATACAGTTCTTCCTCGTCAAATACTGGATGGGTACTATTCCTGGTCAAATATGGAATAGATACAAAAGATAGACACAAAGTGCTGGAGTAACTCAGCGGGTCAGGCAGCATCTCTGGAGAAAAAGGATGGGTGATGTTTTGGGTCGGGTCCCTTCTTCAGCTACTCTGATACTTTTTTATCTTTGGTGTAAACTAGTGTCTGCGGTTCTTTGTTTCTACATGGCATAGATACTGCAACTGTGCAAAGATGAGATGGTTATTGTCCCTCTTCAGAATGGGGCCCAAATACAACTCCTCATTGAATACAGGACCATTACTGCTCCAGGTGAGATACAGGCCAGTCAATGCTCAGGGCAGATATACAGCGACTACTGCTCCTGGTTAGATGCAGGACTGTTACTGCTGTAGGTAAGATATCGGTAGATATGATCCGTTAATTGTTCATTACGTGTCAGTTACATAACCAACCGGGGATGTAATGGCCTCGATTATTTCTCGTAGTAAAAAAAAACTGGTCTCTGTCTGATTAGCTTCTGCTATCTCCATGAATAGCTTCTCAGCTTTTGCTCAATCTCGCAAACTCCACCACCCCCCCCCCCCCCCCTTTCACCCGCCCAACTCCATCTGTCATCAATCCCTCCTCACCTGGATCCACCTATTGCTTACCACCTCCTGCCTCACTCCTTCCCTTCACCTCTTCATGCTGGCTACACCCCTTTACAATTTCAGTCCTGATGTAGAGTTCAGACCTAAAACATCAACTATCCCAATGCGTCCATAGATGCTGCCTGAATCACTGAATTCCACCAAAAGCTTGTTGCTCCCTCTTCACAGACTTCGATGTTGGAACTGGGCCATGTGCAGGGAATTCCCATATCAGGGAATTCATGCAGGGTCAAGCATTGACACGGATGAGGTTGGCTTCACTCAGTTAAAGTTCATTTACACAATCTGAGAGGCAGCGGGGGAAAAAAAGATAAAAGTACAGGAAATGCCCATGACATCAAGGTTGGTTCCGACTCACTGTATTTTGAAAGTGTTAACTCTTGGTCAATGATTGCACCACCGTGTTTTAAGTTAATTCTCAAAATCTAGGTGCCACTGTCACGGTCTGCATTTTTTGTCCATCCCTATTTGTTCTTGATGAGGTGGTGATGAGCTCTTTTATAACAATGAAATCCTTCTTGTGAAGATACTCCCATACATTATTGGGTAGCGAGTTCCAGGATTTAGACCAGGGGGGACACATTGACCTATGGTACAGTTATCCGTCAGGATGGTGCATGACTTGGAGAGGATTTTTAACAGCATTCCCATGTGCCAGCTGCCTTTAACTTTCTTGGTGGTAGAGGTCATGGGTTTGGGAGGTGCTGTCAGAATAACCCTGGGTGAGTTTGTAGATGATACACACTGTGACCTCTTTATGTCGGTCGTGAAGGAGTTGAATGTTTGGGGTGCCAATAAAATGGGCGTTTTTGCCTGGATGATGTTGAGTATCTTGAGTGTTAACGAAGAAACTGCAGATGCTGGAGAATCGAGGGTTACACAAAAAGCTGGATAAACTCAGCGGGTGCAGCAGCATCTAAGAGGCGAAGGAGATAGGCGACGTTTCGGGTCGAGAAGGATCAGGGAAACAAAATCATCACTGTCATCTCTCGTTTCCCTGATCCCTGACCAGTCACCCGAAACGTCGCCTATCTCCTTCGCCTCTTAGATGCTGCTGCACCCGCTGAGTTTATCCAGCTTTTTGTGTAACCCTTGAGTATCTTGAGAGTAGCTGATGTTGCTCTCAGTCAGAGACGAGGAAAGTAAAAAGACCTGGGGTGTCAGGAGGGGAGTCATTTGCTACAGCAGATCCCACCTCTCACCTAGTTAAATCACTGGTCCAAACCTCACTCCAATGCCCTAAATCCAGGCTGACCATTCTGTGTAGTGCCACGAGAGAGCCATCTGCTGCATCTGCTCTTAACCGAGGGGTCTCTAGACAGCATGGAAACAGGTTCTTCGGCCCACCGAGTCAGCGATCACCCCGTGCACCATCACTATCCTACACCACGGGGGACAATTTATAATTTACAATTTACAAAACCCACGCGGTCACAGGGAGAATGTGCAAACTCTGTACGGACAGCATCCGGTCAGGATTGAACCCTGGTCTCTGGCACTATTAGGCAGCAACTGTATCACTGTCACTGTGCCACCCAGCTGTTTGTAAGAAGGTCCCATTGGCACCTTTTATGAAGCAAGGTAGTTCTCCAGCCAGTCTGGTCAATGTTTACTCCCGAATCAGTAACAGTAAAGATAAGCCTTGAGATTATTTATCACACTGCTGTGCTCTTCTTGGATATCCTACAAAGTGTGCTAACATTTCATAGGCTGTAACAGATTGTGCAAGGTAAGCTATAAGTTCTTCATATTTTAAAGAATGAGGTTTTGGTGCATGATCGTCATTGGGTGTGTGATGGCAGAGTTAATGATCTGGAAGCTGACAAAGGCAGTGTTTGCAGAAGGTGTGGATACACCCACAGCTCACAAAGTGACACTGGCACTCACTCTCCCTGATGACTAACTGCGCCTAGAGGGGAAAGTGCAGTCGTGTCAAAGACAAAGACAGTGAGACAAAGATAAGGTGTTGCTTTATTCACTTCATTCTGAGCCTGTGGCATTCACATAAGGACTGGATATGAGTGAGGACCGGACGGAGACAATCGAGTCACCTCGGTAGCTCACCCTACGGACCCCACTTTTTTCTGCCAGAGGCAACAACCCTCCTTTTCTAGACACAAAATGCTGGAATAACTCAGTGGGACAGGCAGCATCTCTGGAGAGAAGGAATGAGTGAAGGGTCTCAACCCAAAACGTGTCTGAAGGGTCTCAAACCGAAACATCGCCCATTCCTTCTATCCAAAATTCTGCCTGTTCCACTGAGTTACTCCAGCATTTTGTGTATATCGGTTTAAACCAGCACCTGCAGTTCCTTCCTACAACCCGACCTTTCTTATGAATAAACGTAAACAACATGGATACATTAGGCAGCCCACGGTAGAGTCGCAATGGTAGAGTTGCTGCCTTACAGCACCAGAGACCCAGTTTGATCCTGACTACAGGCTCTGTCTGTACAGAGTTTGTACATTCTCCCCGTGACCGCGTGGGTTTTCTCCGGGTGATCCGGTTTCCTCGCACACTCCTAAGACATAGAGGTTTGTAGGTTAATTGGCCTGGGTAAAATTGTAAATTGGCCCTGGTGTGTTAAGATGGTGCTGGTGTACGAGGTGATCGCTGGTCGGCGCGGACTCGGTGGGCCGAAGGGCCTGTTTCCGCGCTGTATCTCTAAACTCTATAGTAAAGTCAAAAGAAACACAGTGGTATTTCCAAAGTGACACAGCTAAAGAAATCTTGCAAATTAATCAATCTTCCTTGTAGTTTGTTGAAAGATATTCAAAATTGACAGACGGACAATCTTGTGTCCTCCTGATATTAACCAGCATCGGCAGTTCTTTGTTTCTATATTCAAAATACTGGTCTGAGAATCACCATAATATCAGTTTTGACTCAACGCCAGTACATGTTGACAAAATTCCCCTAATACATGTATCCCAGTGCTCGCAGCTAGTCCTCAGAAACTTCAATAGGTTACAAAGGAGCAGGAAAAGGACATTCAAATCCTTAAATCTGTTTCACCAGTTAGTTAGATTATGATAAATCGATTTCATTCATCCGGCCTAGTTCTGCAACTCACACCTATAGCCTTGCCCAACTAATGTTTGTAAATTTTCATCACATTCATAGCGTCATATCATCATACAGTATGGAAACAGTCCACTTTTCCCCAACACTCTGTGCCAGCCAAGGTGTCTATCTGATCCCTGAGATGGCGGGACTGTCATATGAGGAAAGATTGAAAAGACTAGGCTTCACTGGAGTTTAGAAGGATGAGGGGAGATTTTATAGAAACATATTAAATTATAAAAGGACTGGACAAGCTAGATGCAGGAAAAATGTTCCCAATGTTGGGTGAGTCCAGAACCAGGGGCCACAGTCTTAGAATAAAGGGGAGGTCATTTAAGACTCAGCTGAGAAAAAACTTTTTTACCCAGAGGGTTGTGAATTTGTGGAATTCCCTGCCACAGAGGGCAGTGGAGGCCAAATCACTGGATGGATTTAAGAGAGAGTTGGATAGAGCTCTAGGGGCTACTGGAGTCAAGGGATATGGGGAGAAGGCAGGCACGGGTTATTGATAGCGGACGATCAGCCATGATCATATTGAATGGTGGTGCTGGCTTGAAGGGCCGAATGGTCTCCTCCTGCACCTATTTTCTATGTCTATGTCTATGTCTATCTGAGCTAGCCTCACTTGCCTGGTTTGGCACCCATCCCTCTAAAATATTCCTATCGATGTACCTCTTCAATGTCTTTCAAAATAGGACAAGATGGCCATTTGGCAGCTATCACTGGAATGCCATCACTTCCAATCAAGGAGAAATCAAGTGGCAGCTGAAACGACAGTGAGATATTACTCCCAGGCAAGGTCAATGCGTTCTGCACACGCTTCGATAGGGAGAACACTGATGTGCCTTGTTGGACCCCCATAGCCCCTAGTAGTATTGCAATCTTAGTCACTGAGGCCAACGTCAGAAGTTCATTCAGGAGGGTGAACCCTCGGAAAGCGTCTGGACCTGATGGTGCACTTGGTCACATTTTCATAACTTGCGTGGACCAACTGGTTGGAGTTTTTTCCGGACATCTTCAACCTCGCATTACTGAGGTTCCCACCTGCTTTAAAAGGGCATCAATAATATTGGTGCCCAACAAGGATAAAGTGACTGGTCGGAACCTCAATGACTACCGACCAGTGTACTAACATCCGTGGTGACGATGTGCTTTGAGAGGTTGGTTATGATGCATTTCAACTCCTAGCTCTGCAAAAACCTAGATCCCCCTGCCAGAAGAAATGGTTTCTCTCCAGCTAACCTGTCAAATCCCTAATCTTAAACACTTACATTCCACCTGTTAATCTTATGCACAAAAGCAAATATAAAATAAGATTATTCAATTGATCTGATAAATTAACCGTTTTATTGATCCGCAGACCTCCATTGATATTTCACCATAGAAAGAGACAGTCCTAGTACAGATACCACCAAAAGGTAGTAGGCTCACATCCACTTTATTTTCAAGTGTGGTCTTAATGGCATGGAAATGTCTCAATACTGCAGGTTCACACAGCTGTCTAAATACACGACACTTGTTTGAACAGTAAAGATTCAGCTGGAGACACCAGAAAATGTAGATGCTCGATTGTTGAGCAGAACACAAACTGCTGAAGGAACGCAGTCTGGCAGCATCAGTGGAGGGAAATGGACAGATGATGTTTTGAATCAGGATCCTACTTCAGAATGTGTAGTGGGAGGAAGAAAGCTGAAAAAGAGAGCTGGGGCAAAGCCTGTGAAGTGATAGATAGATACAGATGAGGGGGAGGGTGGTGATAGGCAGATGGGTACAGTAAGTGACAAAGACTACTGGTGAAAAAGAGACAAAAGGGTGCAAAAAAAGGAAAGGGGAGGAGGAGTGGCTTTTAGAGATACATCGTGGAAACAGGCCCTTCAGCCCACCAAGTCTGTGCCGACCAGCAACCTCCATACTCCAATACCATCCTATGCAATAGGGACAATTTTGCAATGTTACTGAAGCCAATAAACCTACAAACCTGTACCTCTTTGGAGTGTGGGAGGAAACAGAGCATCCGGAGAAAACCCACATGGTCACAGGGAGAACGTACAAACTCCGTACAGACAGCACCCATAGTTCGGGTTTCAGGCGCTGTAAGGCAGCAACTCAACTGCTGCGCCACTCTGCTGCCTGTAGAGAGAGGGGTTTGGGTGGAAGGGGACAGGGGGTAAGGGAAAAGTGGGTTAAAGGGGAATAGGTGAAATGGGGAAAGGAGAAGAGCGTAAAAAGGGGGAAAGGAACAGGATGACTGGGGTGATGGGATTTGGTTGAAGAGCTGATTGTGCACCAACAAGAGGGGTCAATGTCAGGTGAAAGAGAGGAGGGTTATTACTTATAATTCGATAGTTTTATTTTCATACTATGTGGTTGCAAGCTATCCACGTGCAATGTGACGGGTTGTGCTTCCAGTTTGTGTTTCAGCTCACTCTGGTAATGCAGCGTGCCAAGGACACAAAGGTGAGTATGGGAGTGGGAATGTGAACTAGAATGGTTCAATCAATCAATCAAGAGCTCCAGCAGGCCTTGGTGAACAGAGCCTTCTGTGAAACGGGTCACCCAGTCTACGCTTGCTTTCACCGATATAATGGAGGCCGCATCTGGGCACCAAATGTAACGGACAACGATTCAGCAACTTGCTCCAAAACGCAGACAGAACTTGAAAAGTGCAGATTCATCCAAATGTGTAAATACATTCTGCCTGGTCGGATAAGGAAATAGAAGCAGGAGATGACCATTTACACTCTCAGACATGCTCCACCATCCAATCTGGCTGAACTTTTGCCTTAAGGGCACAGTCTGCACTAATATTGAGTGGGAAGGAACTGCAGATGTTGGTTTACACTGAAGATAGACACAAAATGCTGGAGTAACTCAGCGGGACAGGCTGCATCTCTGGAAAGAAGGAATGGATGACGTTTCAGGCCAAGATCCGTCTTCACCTCTCCAGAGATGCTGCCTATCCCACTGAGTTGCACTAATACTGTGTTCTTCATTTCTCTTTTATCCAACATTCTATCAATTTAGACCTAAAATATACTCAGTGATTAAGCATCCAAGCATTAAGATGTTGAGTTGGGAAATCCCACGGTTTGTTTCCAACTGGGTGAAAAAAAAATCTCTTTTCATCTCAGTGTTTAATGGCAGCTGTTTACTTTGTGACTGTGTCCCCTGCTTCTGGACACCCCACCCAGGTGAAGCATTATCCCCGTATCTACCCTCTCAGACCTTGGCATATTGTATAGGCATCACTACTCATTCTCCTACACTCCAGAGAATGCAGTCTGCCGTATCATTCCCATAGGACTACCACCTAACCTAGAAATCAATCTGTTGAATGTTCTTTGCATTTCCTCTCTCACAGGTATACACTTGCTTAGGTAGGTCAACCAAACTTCCGCACCAATGTTTCAAGTGCAGTCTCATCTGAACCTTACATGGCTGGAGTAAGAGTCTTTTCTCCTGTACAGATATCCCTCTTGAAGTAGAGACCAACACACTGTTAGTCTCCTTAATTACTGATGACAGTGCATGTTAATATTTACTGATTTAGGCACAAGGACACACAGCTCTTTCTCAATACCAATAATTTGCAATCTCTCATTGTTTACTTTTTATACCAAAGTTCTCATATCTCTACCTCACATTTCCTTTGCAACATCTTTGACAATTTACTTAGCTCATCTATGTTACCCTCAACCCTCTCTGCATCTGCTTCAGGATCAATGCTGATGGCCATTTATCATGAGCAAACTTGGAGATTATATTTGGTCCACAGATCATTAAAACTTGCAATGAACAGTTAGATCCCACCATCAATCCCGTGGCACTTTATGGCTCCCAACTGAAAAATTAGCTCCTTATTTGTACTCCATTTTGAGTCCTGTTAAACAGTCCTCAATCCACTCAATTTTATACCCTGCCAATTCTACTTGTTTAATAACCTTACTTGACATTGTAGATATTTGAAAGTAAAAATACACCTCAACCATTGGTTCCCTCTTCTATTCTGCAGGTTACAAGCTCAAAAACTCTAAGATACATCAAATGTGATTTCTCTTCCATAAATTCATGTTGACTAACTAACCTTACTTTCTAAATAACTTTTAACCAATCCCTTTGTAATGGGTTGCAGCATTCTCCCTTGACGGGTGTCAAGGGTTATGAGGAGAAGGTAGGAAAATGGGATTAGGTGGCAGAGATCAGCCATGAGCCGAATGGTGGACTCGATGGGCCGAATGGCTCCTATAACATCTTTTGGAGCTTGGGCCAATCAAAAATCTGGGGTTAGACACGAGTGCTGGAGTAACTCAGTGGGTCAGGCAGCATCTCTGGGGAACATGGATAGCGATGTTTTGGTATCATTCTTCAGAGGGTCTGAAGAAGGGTTACAAGGTGATGTTTTGGGTCACGATCCTTCTTAAGAACTCAGTCTGAAAAAGGGTCACAACCAGAAACTTCGCGATCCATGTTCTCCAGAGATGATGACTGACCCGCTGAGTTGTTCCAGCACTTTGCGTCTTTTTTGATAAACAAGCGTCTGCCGTTCTTTATTTCTACTAAAATAAATTAACTGGTCATAATCACTATTGTTGCAAGAATCTAGAGTTGAATTGCAGAGAGGCAGCACAGTGGTGCAGTAATAGATTTGCTGCTTCACAGCTAAAGGAACGTGGGTTCGAACCTGACTATGAGTGCTGTCTGTACAGAGTTTGTACATTCTCCCTGTGACCGCAAAGGTTTTCTCCAAGTGCTCCCACGTTCCAGGTTTATAGGGTTCATTGGTTTCTGTAAAAAAAAGTTTGCATTAGTGTGTGGGGTTTGAAACTGGAATAACGTAGCACCTGCGTATGGGTGATCGTTGGTCGGCTCGGACTCGGTGGGCTGAAGGGCCTGTTTCCACACAGTATCTCTAAACTAAACTAAACTAAACTAAAACAGCGCCATTGGTCTTGAGACCAAGGCAGCAAATTATTGAGTATGGATTGAGGGAGCTCTGTTAAAATTGAAATCAATGGGAATCAAAGAAAAAAAAGGCCTCCACTGACTACAGTCATACTTCACAGATTGGAAAATAGTTGTGGGTGCTGTAGATTCATTAGTTTGGTACCAGGACATCATTGCAGGTGTCTGTCTGGACTGTGTCCCACTGTCCCTGGCCCAACCATCTTCAAGTACTTCACCAGCAATCTTCCTTCCATCCAAGGGTTCACTGGGGACAATTGCTGAAAGTTCAATTCCATTTGCCACTCACCAGATAATGAAGTATTCCTTGCCTGGGTAACACTTAGGGGTAGACTGATAAATGCTAAGTATCTCTCGCACTACACAAATGTCATTAAATGTCATTTCTATCACCATTTTCCAGACTATCCGTATCACCACTGATCAGAATTTCGACTTGATGGTCACAGAGATATTGTGGCTACTAGAGTGGGTCAGAAGCTGCATCTTTTGTGGTAAGTGGCACAACTCCAGACATTCTCAGCTTTCCACCATCTACAATTCACACATCAGTTTATGACGGAACACACATCAGTTTATGACAAAGGTATTTCAACACCAACCTGCACAAAGGAGCCCTGTTTCAACCAAGCTTTAAGTATATCCCCGGCCCCCTCCCCTCTGCAGAGTGGCCTCAATGTGTACCAACTACAAGACGCAGTGCTCTGCAACACTCCCTATTCACTCTGAAGGTCCTGCCCTGGTTTGACTTAACAAAATGCAACACCTCCCACTTACCTGAATAAAACTCCATTTGCCATTCCTCAGCCCACTTGCCCAGCTGATCAAGATCTTTCTATAATTTTAGAATAATCTTCTTCTTCTTGCGTATGGCGTGCACAGCCTAAAGTTGTAGGTCAACTTGTTCTATTTGATCTATTTGTTTGTGCACATCAGGTTGATTGCATTAGTCGAAACAGAGTGGACCACATGAAGGTTGCAATCTCCCACCCCTTAGAATCATCTGCAAACTTACTTATCGTGCCTTGTACATTCTCATCCCCATTAGTGATTTAGATGGTGTCATAGACAGTCATAGAGTCATACAGCGTGGAACCAGCCACTTCAGCCAAACTCAACTCACACTGACCAACATGTCCCATCTACACTAGTCCCACCTTCCTTTGTTTGGCCCATATCCCAATCAACCTATTCTATCCATGTACCCGCTTCTTGCTTCTGTGCCCGATGGACTTGCTTCTGTTGTTTAAATGCTGCAATAGTACCTGTCTCAACTACTTCCTCTTGCAGCTCGGTCCCTACACCCACCACTCACTGTGTGGGGAAAAAAACCCTCAGGTTCCTGTTAAATCTTTCCCCCCTCACTTTAAACCTATGATGCCTGGTTCTCAATTCTCCTACTCTGGCCAAGAGACTGCATTTTCCCGATCTATTCCTCTCACGATTGTGCACACCTCTATAAGATCTATAAGAGTCCTTGAGTCCTGGCAACATCCTCGTAAGTCTTCTCAGCACCTTTCCAGCTTGACAACATCTTTCCTATAACATGGCGCCCAAAACGTAACACAATACACTAAATGTGGCCTCACAAACATTTTATGTAACTGCAACATGACCTCCCAACTTCTATCTTCAATACTCTGACTGATGAAGGCCAATGTGCCTTTTTGACCATCGTATCTACCTGTGACACCACTTTCAAGGAATTATTTACCTGCATTCCTAGATCCCTCTGCTCGATAACACTCTCCAGAGCCTTCCCATTCGCTGTGTAGGTCCTGCCCACGTTAGACTTCCTAGAATGTAAAACCTCGCATTTCTCTGTATTAAATTCCATCTACCATTCCTCAGCCTCACCTGGCCAAACAATCAACTGCAATTCTTGTTAACCGTCTTCACTATCTACAATGCCACACAATTTGTATCATCTGCAAACTTGCTAATCATACACGTTCTCATCCAAATGAGATGACCACTTTGATTTTGGAAGGGCCCTTTTCTCCAGTTACCCTTTGTCCCTTAATTATATTTCTAAAATCTTTTGCCCTTTCACTTGACCTTGTCTACGAGAGCTAACTCCTGCCCCGCTTATGTCCTGGTTTCCTTCTTATTTTTGCTCTTCCATGCTCTATACTCCTCCAGGGATACATCTGATCCCAGGGGCACAAAAATGCTGGAGAAACTCAGCGGGTGCAGCAACATCTATGGAGCGAAGGAAATAGGCAACGTTTCTGGCCAAAACCCAGTCTGAATAAGGGTTTCGCCCGAAATGTTGTCTATTTCCTTCGCTCCATAGATGCTGCTGCACCCGCTGAGTTTCTCCAGCATTTTTGTGTCCATTTGATTTTCCAGCTTCTACAGATCCTTCTTATACACCTGATCCCAACTGTCTACACCTGATCCGTGACTTCTTCTTTTTCCTGACCAGTGCTTCATTTCCTCTCGACGTCCAGGGTTCCTTATTACTGCCTGCCCTGGGGGTCCTACACTCTGACAGATACATGTAGATCTTGGACTCTCACTGTCACTCTTTTAAAAGTGGATAAGTTGAATTTGTTATCCCGGGAGTGAAGGATTCGGAGGAGTGAACAGAGGAGTAAAATTATAAAAGGCATAGGCCAGGTAGATGGTCAATATTTTTTTCCCATGAGAGGGTATAGATGGATGGTGAAGGGATGTAGTTTTAAAGGGGATGGTCTGATCAGAACATTTTTTTGTAAAGTGGTTGATATCTGGATACCCTTGCCAGGGGAGGTAGTGGAATCTGAGAAAATCATTCCATTTAAGAGGCATTTAAATAGATACTTGAGAAGGCACAGCAGAGAAGAATCAGCTCTAATGCAGGCAAATGGAATTAGTGTAAAATGGTCGGCACTAATGTGGTGGGCCGATGGACTTGCTACTGTGCTTTATGGCACATTGGCCCACGCAGTCAACCTTTAATGCCTAAAGGCTGCAGGATGATCCTTGGCCCAGTGTTCAAAGTTACCTTTTCCTCACAGTCAGATTACATAACCCAAATTATGCCTCAAACTGCATTCTCCATCATAGAGTCATAGAGTGATATAGAATGGAAACAGGCCCTTTGGTCCAACTTGCCCACACCGGCCAACGCGTCCTAGCTACACTAGTCCCACCTGCCTGCGCTTGGTCCACCTATCCATGTACCTGTCTGACTGTTTCTTAAACGTTAGGATAGTCTCAGCCACAACTACCTCCTCTGGCAGCTTATTCCATACACCCACCATCTTTTGTGTGAAAAAGCTACCCCCCAGATTCCTATTAAAGCTTTTCCCTTTCACCTTGAACCTATGTCCTCTGGTCCTTGATTCCCCTACTCTGGGCAAGAGATTCTGTGCATCTATCCGATCTATTCCTCTCATGATTTTATATACCTCTATAAGATCACCCCTCATCCTCTTGCGCTCCAGAGAATAGAGACCCAGCCTACTCAACCTCTTCCTATAAGCTCAGATCATCTGGTCCTGGCAACATCCTTGTTAATCTTCTCTGAACCAATATCTTTCCTATAACATGGTGCCCAGAACTGAATACAATTGCCCAGAACTGGTAAGAGAACTGAATCTTCATCTGATATTTTCTGAAAGCAATGTCATGATCATCAGGAGTGCTCACCCTGGCTAATTTCTCCCACTCTTTCCCCCATGGTCTCCTGTCTCATCATTGTGCTAAACCAGGTCTATAAACGTCAGTATAAACGAGAACTGATGGCTGGTGCCAAATAATGGGTTATATTTTCTAATATATTTCTACTATTTCTGTCTTTTTCTCTTGTTTTTCTCTCCCCCGTCTACCCTCCCCTATTCACACTTTTCCATTTAACAAAAACGCTTCACGGATTCCTGCCTTCTAGTCATTGCCCCATTGATTTCTAATAGTTCTTGCCAAAAAGAAAAACCACAAGGCTTGCCGGATATCTGTGCAGACATGCTCCTGACATTGCATATCATCTGTTCCAATAAAAATACTAAGCCTACTCTTATAAATTAGGATATTAGTCAATTGGTAATGTAGGGAACCGAGGAATGGGGGAGGTGAGGTTTGAAGTTGAACTTCCATGTATATCTATTATTATTTCTGGCCTCAAGAAATCACAACAATTGGACAGATTTGTCTAATCCTTCATATTTTCAGTCAAGCGTGACGAACTCGTAGGAACACACAACAAATTAAATGGTGATATCATAACTGCAGGGGCAGGTTCAAATATGATATTATGGCATCATTTTTTGGTCTTACCTTAAGTATTATGAAATTGTGTTGACGTAGACATTGTGAAACTTTTGATTGATCCCACGTTTTCTCTCTGCCTTTATTTTATTTTCCTGGAAGATTACGTTGATGCAGAGGAGTTGAGAGAAAGGAGAGGGAGTGTTATGTGTTTCATGTAGATTCCGTCACGTCACAGGTTATTGGTCTTAAGGTCATAAGGATAGCAGCAGAATTGGGCCATTTGACCCATCAAATCTACTCCGCCATTCAATCATGGCAGATCTATCTCTCCCTCCTAACCCCGTTCTCCTACCTTCTCCCCGTAACCCCTGATACTTGTACTAATCAAGAATCTATCTACCTGTATCTCTGCCTTAAAAATATCCACTGACTCAGCCTCCACAGCCCTCTGTGGCAAAGAATTCCATAGATTCACCACCCACTTACTCAAGAAATTCCTCCTCATCTCCTTCCTAAAGGAACATCCTCTAATTCTGAGGCTATGACCTCTAGTCCTAGACTCTCCCAGGAGTGGAAACGTCCACTCCACATCCACTCTATCCGAGCCTGTTGTGTTCTCATGCATCCTGCATTTTATCACTGCATTGGGGGATTATAGTCACCAAACTCTTCTCCCTGAAGGTTTAATCTTACCATCAGAACCAATTTTCTCTGACATCGACCTCAGCACTTTTGCTCCTACCTGTTTTCAACTGTGGAGAGACACAAAATGCTGGAGTAACTCAGCGAGACAGGCAGCAGCTCGGACATCTGAGAAGCTGTCTGTCCTGCTGAGTTACTCCAGCATTTTGTGTCTATTTTCGGTTTAAACCAGCATCTGCAGTTCCTTCCTACACATTTGAACCTTAGAGTAGGGCGTAGATTGTTGAGGGTGATTTATAATAGTAAGATTAAATGAGAACTTACCAGTTCGAAGTTTGATCTGTATTTTATGAGGAGTTACGATGAGGGATTACGTGAAGACCCCGTCCAGCACGCATGCGCGACATTCTTCACAGCAGCGATGTGGATTCACAGAAAAAACACAGCAATTGAAATAAATATAGTAAAGAAAAAATAAGAACTTAATTACCAGTTGATCTGTATAATAGAGGGTGGGAGTCATATACTCATACTCATCATAACTCCTCATAAAATATAGATCAAACTTCGAACTGGTAAGTTCTCATTTAATCTTACTATTTTATTTCGGAGTCACGTGAGTGATTACGTGAAGACTTCAAAGCTCTGTGATTCCGAACCATGTACCAGCTCATGCTTCACTCACTGTCTGAAGACCTTTGAGGGAGGAAGTATGTTATCACAATCAACAATAACCTGTTTGTGAACAAAAAAGGTTTATTAATAACAACAAAAAACAGAGAGCTCCCCCGGGCTTAAATTAAATATTATCTGCAGACTCTAAACTTCTGTCTGCAAATGGAGCAGGTTCCGCAAGAGGCTTATTATAAAACCTTTGGAAAGTTCTTTCCGAGGACCATCCTGCTCTGGCCAGAATATGGTCCATAGGCACGTCCATTCGCCTAGCCGCCGACGTGGATGCAGCCCTGGTGGAGTGAGATTTGTAAACATTAGTGTTGACTCCCGCGGACTTAAGCACCTGCTTGAGCCACCTTGAAATGGTTTGGCTCGTCACCTGACCATGGGGCTTCTTGTGGCTTATCCATAAGGCTTTTTCTCTCCCTCTTAAGTTGTATGTTGTGTCTATGTAAATGGCGAGACGGATCTTGGCACACAGCCATGGGTCTGATGAATATGCCCGGAACTCCATAACTGGAGGCATGGTTCCTTGTCTAGTTTGTTTGACCAGACCCTGAATATGGAATGTGATACAGTCCAATGACTCTGTCATGCTGTCCAGCCTCAGAAGGTGGAGGGACTGTACCCTTTGAGCTGACACTAGTGCCATGAGCATGACTGATTTCAGGGTAAGTTGTTCCAGCGTGAGTGACCTGGGTGGTGGCCATCCCCTAAGGTACGTCAGCACAATGCTGACATCCCAGATCTGAGTGTACCTTGGTCTGGGGGAATTAGTGTTAAAAATACCCCTCATGATTTTGACCACTAGTGGATGGGACCCCAAAGCCTGTTGTCCTGCTGCTGGAACCAAATAGGCTGACAACGCACTCCTGGTTGTATAGATGGCGCTGTAGCTGAGTCCATCCCATTGTAATCCAACCAGGAACTACACAACACTGGTAGCTGTTGCTGTTGAGTAGGAGTTCCTGTTTTGGAGCAATACCATTCCCATTTCCTTATGTTGGTCAGGTATTGTCTCCTGGTGGACTCCCGTTGGGATGCGGTCATCATGTTGATGGCATCCTCAGACAGTCCCAGGCCCAGTAGAGGTCTTTATAGAATCTGCAAGCCAGGAGATTGACTCATGGCACAGGTGACTAATGCCTGACACTGGGTGAATTAATAATACTGGACTGCTGGGGAATTCCAACAGTGTTTCGACAGCCATGTCGAGGGCCACTGGGAACCATGGCTGTGTAGGCCAGTCGGGTATTATCAAGATTCCTGAAGCGGAATCCAATTGAATCTTGCGTAATACCCGACTGATGAGGCAGAAGGGACGAAAAGCATAGAAGAACATTTTCCCCCCAAAGCAGCGTGAATGCATGAACTGCTGCTGCCTCAGGGTCTGGTTCCCAAGCGACATACGTTGGTACCTGGTGATTCAGCCTAGATGCAAATAGATCGATATCTGGTGTGCCATATTGCTTTGTAATTTCTGCAAATACTTTGGGATTTAACATCCATTCGATGTTATCGTTAAATTTGCGTGACCTGGTGTCTGCCACTGTATTTTTGCTTACCTGGTAGGTAAGTTGCTGATAACCAAATATGTCTTTCGACACACCATTGCCAGATTAGGTTCACCAAATTGTCACATGATATCGACTTTACACCACCCATGTGGTTGATATAAGCCACCACCGTGGTATTATCTAATTGCAACCGGACATATGCGTGATGCGTATTAGATGAATATGCTTTTAAACCATAAAACGCACCCAACATTTCTAAGTAGTTAATACCCCGTGTCTGTAGGCAAGATGATTCAAAATTAGTCCATCTGCCCCCTGTGCTGGATTGCATGTTAGTTGCTCCCCAGCCCAAAGCACTGCCATCCATTTGAATGGTTAATACTGGGTTGGTGATTATTGGGTTGGTGATGATGGAACTAAGCCTAATGTTCCTTGTCTACCATTGTAACTCTGGAATGGATTCAGCAGTTAAATTCATAGCTCGGTCAAAGTGTCCTGCATTTTTCTTTAGTGCGTACACTTTTGCTCTTTGTAAATTTTGATAGTGCAGAGGCCCAAATTGTACAGCTGGAAAGGCTGCTACCATTTTCCCAATGACACTAGCTACCTGCCGTATGGTTGGCTGATGATTAACCATTAGTTTGTTGCATGATTGTGCCAACTCTGATGCTTTCTCCTTCAGCAGAGTTACAATCATGCGAATAGTGTCAATCGTTAATCCAAGATAGTCCATGGTTGTGGACAGTGTAAAATTGGATTTATCTGGATGTATGACAAACCCAAAGTTTTCAAACAAACATTTGGTGGCTGCTACTGGCGAAATGGCTGTCTCCAAGGTTTTCCCTACTATTAAAATGTCGTCTAAACACGCCATGACTATATGCTTTTGTTTCCTCAATAATGCCAAGGCAGGTTTTAAGATTTTTGTGAACAACCTTGGAGCTGAAATTAGCCCATTTGGTAAGGCTTTAAATTGCCATAGCTGTTTCATCCAGATAAACTTTAGTATTTACGATGCTCCTTGTGTATGCGTAGTATATACTTAACAAACTCGTTTAAAGAAGTTAAGCCAATGATGATGCGACATCCACCAACTTTTTTAGTTTTAGTGAAAATATTAGACACAAATTCCAAAGATTCATGTTTTGTTCTTTCAATGACACCTTTTGCTAGTAGCCTCATCAGTTCAGCTTGACCTTCTTGTTTCTCTTTGACTGAGAGGGTGAATACCCTTTGGGGTATATGCTGAACTGGCGGCATGTTTTCATGAACAAAGTCAATTTTATAGCCATGAATGCTGCTGAATATATATTTGTCATTAGTGATAGACTCCCATGTATCCAAAAACAAGTGCAATCTCCCCCTTGTTAGTATAGAGCCCCGACTGCTCATATGCTGAGAGGAACCAGACCCACCTACCTCCATGGTTACTGGTGCTTCTTCTGCCTCTTCGCTGGACGATGAGGTGTCTGCTGGGCTGTAGGGGGCTGCTGTTGATGTTGCTGTTGATGTTAATGTTGGGGTGACGCATTTTCCATGGGGTCCGCTCTGGGCCCTGGCCTAAAAAAGCCTTACGGGAATGGTTACGGACCCCGAGCTTTCACCAGTCCCATATGGTGGTCGACGACTGGTGGACGCCGTGGGGTACTGCCGCCTGGGTTTGTTAGGTCTGCTCGGCCCCAAACCTGCCCTCACGTGACCAAAGGACTTGTATCTTGCTGATTTGTGGTGATGTCCACACCATCTATGGACCGAGCAAATGAAGTTATTCCTGCTGTCAGGAGTTTTAGGATTTTCTGGAGCTTCAACTCCAGGTTCCTGATGTTCTGCCCCAAATGTCCCCAAATTTGGTTGTTTACAGCTGGTACATTCAATAATGTACACTTTTCTGGGACTGTATATAATTCAAGAGCCTCATTGACCACCTGTTCTTGTAGGGGTTTTGAGGACAGGTGGTCAATGCTGGATGCAAGTTTTGGCTCTAAAGGCCGACCCGCTCGTGGAGTGGCCACGTAGCGGTTGACCACACCCAGCAGCTCTTCCTGATCCTGTACACCCTGCGTATTCCGGACATCTTCAGCCAGCGATCCCTCTTCTTGACCAGCCCAGACCTGGTCGCCAATGCTGCCTTCAATAGAAGGTGAAGCAATGGCCAGTGCCGTAAAGGGCACTGCGGGAGTGCCTGAGCTCCCTTGGCGAGTCTGCTGCTGCTCTCTCAGCAGATCTCGCTGGAGCAATTGCTCCATGAGCCATTCCATTTGGCTTAGGCGGCTGCCTTTGCCGCTCTCGAGCGGTGAGGCATCTTCATCCGAATCATCGGATACTACCGCCCGGTTCTGGCTGCAGGTACCTCCAGCCCGCTGCTCAGGCTGCACTAGCGGTGCTGGGCTCGGCTCGGTAGTTAATCCTGCCGCCTCTCGCCCCCCCTCCAAAGAACGCTCCACAACGGGAGACGAATGGGGGCGAGCTACAGAGTTATTTCCTCTGGTCTTGCTCATTCTTCCTGGACCACAGAGAAAATACACACGGCCACGGTAAAACACTTACCTGTCGGCCCAACTTTCAAATTGTAGCGGGAGTGCCTTGAACTCCCGTTCGTCGCGGGTGCACTGCATGAACGCTAATGTCGCGCATGCGTGCTGGACGGGGTCTTCACGTAGTCACTCACGTGACTCCGAAATAAAATGTGAATGCTTACCAACAAATCAAGCTTACAACAAGGCGTTCAGTGTGAAGAGTGTAGTCTATCTGTCAGTCACCACACACTCCAGTAGTGGGAAACTATAGAGCGGTGCCAGGGAGCCATGGGGCTTCCGTTCGATGTCCTTCTGTGCATCCAACATTGACTAACTGAGCACCATCTGCTGGTTGTAGATCTCCACTACAAGAAAATTTTAAAAGCAACTAATGCTGATAGATAGGATAGATATCAAAGGATAGATAATCCTTTGTTAGCTTGCACACAATTTCTCTGAATTTTCAGCAGAGGATTGTGGGTCAGTCAACCCTATATCAACTTTCCTGCTCCACATAAATCTCCATTCACCATTCTTCATTGAAAATGACGATTCATGGGTCCAGGTAGCCTGATCCCAACTCTTACAGCAATCACTTCCTACAGACAGAAGAAGGGATTAAATATTGCTTGACTGTTTGCCTTAAGGTTTATTTGCTTTGAAAAACAGCCTCTTCTTTGCCTGTACAAATGGAATGAGGTTTTAGCAAAGTATTAAACAAAATCAAAACTGTTTTTAAATTCCGCTGGGTACTTAATGGAGACCCAAGATCAACCAGTGAATCCCTGAAGTCCGTTGGAGAAGAGAAAGTCTACCTGGATCCAGACTAGCCACCATATGGGACTTTGTCAAAGGTCTTGCTAATGCCCATATAGACAATGTCCATCTTGGTGCCAAACCCCTTGGTGACCTCTTTAAAGAACTCACTTAAATTTGGAAGGCATCATTTCTCATGCACAGAGATGACTGTCCCTAATCATTCCTTTCCTAATCAAATGCTGACAGATCCTGACCCTTAAATTCCTCTCCAGTAATTTACCCACCACTGATGTCAGGTTCACTGGTCTGTAGTTCCCTGGCATGTCCTTGCAGCCCGTCTTAAGTAACATTAACCACTGTTAAGTCTTCCAGTATCTTCCCTGTGGCTGAGGATGATACAAATATCTCTGCCAAGGCCCCAGCATTTCCTTTGCTGGATTCCCACAATGTCCGAGGGTGCACTTGGTCAAGAGATGGGAATGTCATCCATTGTAACAGCCTACACGACTGCTAGCACCTTCTCTTTTGCAATTCGCATATGGTCCAACAATACACTAATCATTTCCCTCAATTCCTTTGTTTCCATGACCGTCTCCTCATAAACACAGTAAACCCTTGCAATAACGAACGTCTATAGAGCGGAATCTGGCATTAGCGGGCTGAGGCACCCGTCACACCACTCCCCCCCAACTTCTGCAGATCCCAGGTGAGCTGGAGCCAGGTGCTGTATTCCAGTTGTGGGAGTGGAGAGAGCGGGCAGCATGAAGGCGGCGTGAGTACAGGGCCCGTCTCTGGCGCACCGCCTGTGGGGCCGGGCGCTCCGTGGGCTCTCCAACCTGTACATTCCCACTTGTTTCCCCCCCCTTCCCCAATGCCGTGTTTCTTTCCGCACAGCCTTGGGTTAAACTTTACCCCCCTGACATGGTTATAGCGGACGATCGGCAATAACGGACACCACCCTCCCCCCTGCCCCCCTTGGTCCGTTACTCTGAAGGTTTACTGTTCAGTTTAGTGTAGCAATTGGCTCATCTCCTGTGGTTCAACACACTGAGGACTACACTTATCCTTAAGGGAACCTATTATCTTGTTACTTTTTTGCTCTTACATGTAATATATCTGTAGAATCTCTTGAGACTTTACTTCAGGCTGAATGCCAGAACTATCTCATGTGCTATTTTTGTTCTCCTGATTTACCTACTTAAGCGTACGCCTACATTTTTTTTATATTCCTAAAGGGCTTCAATAGATCCCAGCTGCTTCCATCTTTATTTTCAGACTAGAGCCGCAATATCCCTCGTCAGCCATTGTTCCCCAAATCGGCCAGCCATACCTTCACTCAAACAAGAGCATGCTATCCCTCAACTCACCCATCCCCCCTTCAACTATTTCAATCAATCAAAACTTTATTGTTATTTAGAGATACATCGATATATGCAATTCTAAACGACATTCCGCTGCATTTGGCTCCCCGTGCAACACAAAAATAAACAGAAGGATAAAATGGATAAAAAGATAAAGTGGATAAAAAGATAAAATAGATAATGGTGGCAGCCCATTACATGGCATTCAAGAGTCTGATTGCTCATGGGAAGAAGCTGTTGCAACGTCCTTGACGTTCTGCTCCTTATGCTACGATATCTTTTGCCCGAGGGCAGCAGAGTGAACAGTCCATGATGGAGATGTGTGGGGTCCTTTATAATACTGGTGGCCTTAGACAAGCAACGTTTGGTCGCAATGTCCCCGATTGAGGGAGAGAAGTCCCGATGACTTTTTCAGCCGTTTTTGCTAGACATCCCTTTACAGCTTTTTTATTTCTGGATTCTCCTGTGCAGGAAAGGAAGTGCGACCTCCAGGACAAGAGAGAGATGACTTCTGCGATGCTCAATTTGGACATTGGGAAATGGGTTTCAGATTTCAGAGACCCAATAAGGACAAGAATTGGGCGTGCATTGATCCATTGAGACTCATCTTATGGGAGAAGAGAGAATTGCATAGTGAAGATCAGATTGAAGGGATAGGGTTGGATAATCTGTTTGACTGGGGTCTACCCTTTGCGGGAGGCTGAATGCAAGATCCACAGAGTTTGAGTACGAGGGATCTAGCAGATCAAGAAACTATAGTGGAAAATAATGGGACTTACCTCTGTGAGATTGCAGCTCAAAAGAGTGTTAATTAAACTTAGTTGTTATGGAAAGGTCTATTATAGAAACATAGAAAATAGGTGCTTCGAGCTAGCACCCCCATTCAATATGATCATGGCTGAAATTCCAGAATCCAGAACCCTGTTCCTGCTTTCTCTCCATTTCCTTTGATTCCATTAGCCCTAAGAGCTCTCCGCAAAATGGAATATTGAACAGGGTATAGTGTTTGTAAGAACATTGAAAACTCTTTGGATGCACGAAGGCTAGCAAATGAATTTCCAGATAGTTGTTAACTGACCTGCAAGTAGTCATTATCAAATTTGAACGTGGGAAAAGTTCACCTTCAATCACGGTGCAGCAAAGTAAACAACCCTTCCCCATCAAATGTTTAGCTCCCCATCTTTTAGGTTGTACCATTTTGTTGGACACTGCTATGCACAAGTTGGCTCTCCTATTGTTTGACTGCAACAGAGTTTTTTACTTCAAAAGTTCTTCGCTGGTTGTCAATTCCTTTGGGATGTACGGAGGTGGTGAAATAGATAACAGAATTGTTAGATCTTGCACTCAAATAGAAGTTAAAAAAAGACTAACGGATAATTTGAAGGACAAAATTAAAGACTCTTCAGCTAAGTTTTTTTGAGTTTAGATTAGTTTAGTTTAGAGTTTAAAGGGCTCGGAAACAGGCCCTTTAACCCGCTGAGTCTGCACTGACCAGTGATCTCTGCACATTAACATGATCCTACACACACACATTTAGACTTGTACCAGGCAATTAGCCTACAAACCTGTACATCTTCGGAGTGTGGGAGGAAAGCGGAGATCTTGGAGAAAACCCACGCAGTCAGAGGGAGAACGTACAAACACCGTTCAGACAGTACCCGTAGTCGGGATCGAACCCGGGTCTCCATAGCCGGAATGGAGTCCAGCACTTTGGAGAAAAAGGGTTGGGAATCACAAGTGATTGGGGCCTGGAAATTGGAATAGAGCCCAGGGAGAGAGGGGAAGGGACTCACGAATGTAAGGGTGTCACCATGTTCAAGAGTGACGTCATGTTGAGGTTAAGCTGGTGTTTGTGGTGCACTAAGGCCTCATGTATCGCTTATATATATATATATATATATAAAAAACGCGTTCCTTGCAAATCTACATTTTTTAATTAAAAATTTTTCTGGTGCATTTTTTTTCAAGTTCTCATTTCAGTTGTGTTTTGTTGCAGTAATCCCTCGGGCAATTATTTTTGCCTTTGATTTTAGGCGTGCCAAGACTTTTGAATCAATGACTGAGTCCAGAAACAGGAAATGCTGGCAAATCTGTGATTATTTTTCTCTGCGTTTTCGTCATATTAATAATCATCCTGCCCGGTCCTCACTCCAAGTGCTGTAAGGCAGCAACTCTAACGCTGAGCCACCATGCCTTATTATTTGTGAATCTACCTTTGTTAATAGAATGACACAGAGAAAGCGATTTCCTTGATGGCTGTCTGATAACTGTTTGCTATTTTTTTCTAATTGCTTACTGCCTGTTTGTAGATCTGCAAGCTCACCAGCTATTCACTTGAATCTTATTTCCTGAATTTACCATTTCAGTTCATCATCCTTCAAAAGTGACTCTTTCAAGTGTGTTGCTTTGAGGTGCAGTAGCGATACGAGATCCACCTTGTTTCCTTCTCACTATCTTGGCTTTGCATCACCTTTTCCCCCTGCACCCCTCAGCCTAGACCTTGCCTCACCTTTATTGTAGTGTTTTTGGAATGATGCTGTCCACAAATTGGCTGTTACAATTCCTTCAACAATGGGTACGTGTGCCATTTCTATCAAGAACATGTTTACTGTGTGGAGATTTTGAGACATCCCTATGGCCTGTCCCACTTGGCGGTTTTTAGGCAACTGCCGGCGACTGTCATAGTCGTAGCAGGTCGCCGAAAAACCGGTGACAACCTACGTCATCCTGGCGACAACCTATGATAGCACCTACGTCAGGAGAAGTCAAGCTACGCTCATTGGCGTCAAACCCACTGTCACCGAAAAATGTTCAACATGTTCAAAATTTAGCGACGACCAGAAAGACGCTACGACTTTTTGCGCGACTGAGGAGACTACTCCCGGCAACCACCGGCGAACAAGTGGCAACAAACTAGTCACATGCAGTTGCCTAAAAAAATCGCCTAAGTGGGACAGGCCCATTAGGCTGAGAATAAATGCATCATGCTAGGTTCATGCATGTGAATCAAGTACCACAGATATTTACGATTAATTAATTGCACAGGGACATCGGTTGGCGGGACGACCGCAGTGGAGGTGACGGCTGCAATGGGCCTTTGTGGCCAGCTGCAGCTGGGACTGTAAAATGGCACCAAAATGGCGCCTCCTGCATAAGGACTCAGTGCGCTGTGTTGTACATTCTGTACTGACCAGGGTGATTGTGCCTGTGTGTAGGGATAGTCTCGTTGAGCTGTATGCGAAAAATGCATTTCACTGTACCTGGAACACGTGACAATAAAGAAACTATTGAAACCATTAATTCCCGTGTACACTTAAATGCCATTCTTATATTTATTGAGAATCAGAATTTAAAGCATTGTCAACATTTTTGTCTCTGACTAATTATGGCCATGTGGGTGAAAACCTCTTCATTTGCAAAGTCGTCTGCTGACTAAAATAAATGATAACTCTCGAAAATACGCCCTTTAATGTAAGACTATCGACGCTTTTGCACCAGCAGAAGAATAGTAGGATGAGATTGTCTGTCGTAGTGCGGGGGTGTTTAATAACAATTGGGATGTACATGGTGAAAGGATCACCGAGAAGGATTGCTACTGACAGGATAGAAACATTCAGAGAATTATTTGTTCTACTCCTTATTTGTTCTACTCTAATTATTTGTTCTACACTTAAACGGAAGAAAAAATAGGTGGTTTCCACTAGCAGCTGGCTGTACCCCCGTTAATTATTCCCAAACCAAAAATCTACCACAACATCGACATAAGTGGGGATGAGGGATCCAAATGTGGCAAAAGGAAGCCCAGATTAACAAGTTTCTGTCTGACTGAACCTGTTACATTGTACAGGAACATTTACTGCAGATGTTGGTATTTGGATCCGCTGGCTGGGAAGGACCTCAGTGGTGGGTGAGGAGCCTGTTCATGTACTTCTAGGTTCTTACCTGACCTTCGAGATGTTGCTGATGCAGGAGCCTTTTTGAGGCAGAGAGTCTGGAGGTAATTTTGATCTAATTTGTCAAGGTATGAACTTATGGCATCAGGTGGAGCTTTAGCCGGGAATAAAACAAGGTGAGATATTTTTTAGTTTGGTTCAGATAGTTTAGTTTAGAGATACAGCGCAGAAACAGGCCCTTCGGCCTACTGAGTCCACGTCGACCAGCGACCCCCGCACATTAACTCTATCCTGCACATGCCAGGGACAATTTTACATTTACGCCAAGCCAAATAACCTACAAGCCTGTATGTCTTTGGAGTGTGGGAGGAAAGGGATCTCGGAGAAAACCCATGCAGGTCACAGGGCGAACGTACAAACTAGCACCGGTAATCAGGATCGAACCCAGGTCTCTCATGCTGAAAGGCAGTAGCTCTCTGCTACGATACTGTGCCGCTCACTATAACAGAGTATTGTACTGAATCCCATCACTTCCAATAAGTAAGCCAAATTAAAGCTGCCCTCCCCCACACACACAAAATGTGTGAATCTGGCTGAGTTGCTGCTTTTGAAGAAACGTGAGCTTTAAATGATTAATGGTTGACTTTATCTTCTAACATTGTCTGCCATTGTGGCCGATGTCCCAGTTCCATGCTCTCCAGCTCTACATTGAAGCAGTCTGTGCACTTCACCTGAACCCAGATATCAAACATTCTATATGCTTGCTAGAAATCAAAATCAGTTGCCAGGAAGGTAACTGCTCCACAACAATTCTGCAGTTCATTAATGGAAAGATATCAGTGGTAGACAAAAGTGCTGGAGAAACTCAGCGGGTGCAGCAGCATCTATGGAGCGAAGGAAATAGGCAACATTTCGGGCCAAAACCCTTCTTCAGACTGATGTAGGATGGGGGGGGTGGGGGGGTTGGGCAGGGAGAAGGGATCAGTGTGTTGTTTATGTCTCAAATCCGTCCTAAAGAGTTGAATAAGTTACTTTCACAATTAATATTGTAATGCAGGTGACTACATTGTACGAGGTGATGTCCCATATATGGTAACTATGATGAGACCAGTAAAAGAGCACTTGGTTGCATTGGTTGACAGCAGTTTGTGCCAGGAGAATGACCTCGCGTCCTTCCTCTTTCCAACTCTCTGGATAGTTTGCCTCCATCTGAAAGAAGACACCACTTGCCCAACCTTAGCTCACTGAGACAGCAGACCAATGATCCACTCAGCCCGTGATTTGACCGATGAGCAAGACTAAGATAGGAAGAAACTGCAGATGCTGGTTTAAACCACAGATAGACACAAAGTGCTGGAGTAACTCAGCGGGACAGACAGCAACACTGGAGAGAATGAATGGGTGGCGTTTCTGGTTGAGACCTTTCTCCAAGTCTGACAAAGGGACTCGACCCGAATCGTCACCCATTCCTTCTCTCCAGAGATGCTGCCTGTCCCGCTGAGTTAATCCAGCACTTTGTGTCTAAAATGAACAACGCATTCACAAACACATCAGAAGAATGCCAGAATGGAACACATTTGTCATCCATTGTCAACATCAAACACTTCTTAGTCGCACATAAAATTACATGAGTCAGATTCAGAATGAACTCTTCCTTTACTCCGCTAATTCATGATGCCCTCACACTAAACCTCAGAAACCTATTTTCTATGTTTATTTGTTTCTATTAAGAGCACCTCCTACTGCCCCAAGTACAAAGTTCCACTTCCTCCGCCTACCATTTTCAAAGTATCTCTAAATGAGATGGCCATTATGAAAGCTTAGTGTTGAGGACACTTATAAACCAAATGAAGACTTTCCAAGCAGATTTTACATAAGAAGCAGAGAGAGAGGAAAGATTCTTCTCTACCTGTGCTGAGTTAGAATCCAAAGTTGCAAACTTTGTGCTCATCAACTTTCTGTTGTACCTAGCATCAAAATGTTTTTATTTTTTTTCCAATAGGAACAGGAGTGACATGACTGAAATTCAAGCATAGTTTTATTTCATTTTTATTCCATCCTTACTAAAACCACCTATTAGATCTAATTACAGGACAGCAAGGTTGTCTGATCAATAAAGCCTCAAAGAACACTCATGAGCCAACTGTGCTGGACCAGAAAAGCCCAACAAATTAAACTCAACGTCATTCGTGGACTTTCATTTCCTTCAGCCTTCTGCGCCTTTTAAACTCTGGAGGAACATGGGGAGATTTTTGAGTGTCTGTTCACCCCATTGCAGGAAGGACATGGAAGCTTTGGAGGGGCACGAAAGAGGTTTCCCAGAATGGTGCTTGGATTGGAGGGTGTTAGCTATCAGGAGAGGTTGGACAAACTTGGATTGTTTTCTCTGGAGCAATGGAGGCTGAGGGGAGACCTGAAGGAAATATGTAAAATTATGAGAGGCATAGAGAGGGTAGACAGTTAGAATTGTTTTCTCAGGATGGAAATGTCAAAGGGTGGAGGGCTAGCTTTAAGATGAGTGGGGCAAAGTTTAAAGGAGATTTGCAGGGCAAACGTTTACACAGAGAGTGGTGGGTGTCTCAAACATGCTGCCTGGGATAGTGGCGGAGGCAGATACAATAGTGGCATTTAATAGGTTTTTGGATAGGCTCAAGGATATGTAGGCATGGAAGGATGTGATTCAAGTGCAGGCAGAGAGTTTAACTTGGCATCATGTTTGACACATACATTTTCGCTGTTGAACTGTGCTATGTTCAGATGGATTCCGATGTTATGCAGGGCTCCAAATACTTTATGAAAAGAGTGGCACATCAGCGCAGCGGTAGAGTTGCTGCCTCGCAGCTCCAGAGACCCGGGTTTCATCCTGACCACAAGTGCTGCCTGTACTGCGTTTGTTCGTTCTCCCTGTGACCGCATGGGATTCCTCCGGGTGCTTCGGTTCCCTCCCACGTCCCAAAGATGTGCAGGTGTGTAGGTTATAGTCATGGAGTCATAGAGCGATACAGTGTGGAAACAGGCCGTTCGGCCCAACATGCCCGCACCGTCCAACAATGTCCCAGCTACACTAGTCCCACTTGCCACGCGCTTGGTACGTATTCCTCCAAACCTGTCCTATCCATGTACCTGTCTAACTGTTTCTTAAACTATCCCATCGTTTAAGAAACAGTTAGACAGGTACATGGATACCTCAACTACCTCCTCTGGCAGCTTGTACCATACACCCACCACTAATTGTGTGAAAAAGTTACCCCTCGGATTCCTGTTAAATCTTTTCCCCTTGAACCTATATCTAGTCCTCAACTCCCCTACTCTATAGATCTACCCGATCTATTCCTCTCATGATTTTGTACACCTCTATAAGATCCCCCCTCATCCTCCTGCGCTCCATGGAATAGAGACCTAACCTACTCAACCTCTCCCTATAGTTCGCACCTTCTAGACCTGGCAACATCCTCGCAAATCTTTTCTGAGCTTGACAATATCTTTCCTATAACATGGTGCCCAGAACTGAACACAATATTCTTAATGGGGTCTCACCATCGTCTTATTCAACTGCAACATGACCTCCAAGGAAGGTTAATTGGCTTTGGTAAAATTGTAAATTGTCCCTAGTGTGTAGTATGTACGGGGTGATCGCTAGTTGACGCGGACTTGGTGGGCCGAAAGCACTTTCCAAAGCTGGAACTCTTAAAAACAAAATCTTGAAATGATCAGAGGATGAGATGAGAAAGAAACAGCCTAGTTAAAAGACACCTGGACAGGTATATGCACGGGAAAGCTTTAGAGGGATATGAGCCAAAAGCAGGGAAATGAGACCAGCTTAGATGGGGCATCTTGGTCAGCATGGACAAGTTGGGCCAAAGGACCTGCTTCTGTGCTGTATGATTCCATGACTCTATGACTCAATTGAAAATGCTTGTGATCTTTGTTCACTCATCATTCTTTTATTCTCCCGGTCCGCATGGCTTCAATGAAAATATGCTTAAAGGTGTAAAATAGCTCACCTTAATCAGTACAGTATAGTGATGTAGATCTGTGCAGATCTTTTTTTGGTGAAGAACGGCCCTTCACGATTCTTGCTGAAGTTACTGACGCCCTGGAATCAAGCAACCCTGCAGATCTATCTCACGTCTCCACTCTTCTCCTATTTACCTGTTAAGAACAATAGGTTATAGTCCAATTCAAGATGGCAGTGAGATAAGATGCTGCCCTTACTTTATTTCTGTCTATGATTTCTTCTTTTTCAATGAAGGACTCGTTGAAGCGCAGGTTGGATTTTCACCACAATCCAGCACTCGTCAGTGAATCGTTGTGACTTTTCACCAAAGTGCAATTCTGAGTCCTGAGTTCCTAACCTGTACACCCATGTGTCCTGGAATGCCAGCGTTCAGTCAAGGCACATTGCAAGCATGATTTCTAAAATGACAGAGAGTCGAAAAAGAAGGCTATACTACCAGCAGCAAGCTTTACACAATGCAGGTCACTGCTGGCAAAGGCAGCATCACCCCCAAACCACCCAAAATCACATATTAGTTTTGGTGATAGGCTGGTGATTTTGCTAATTGAACAGAGGTAAAACAACTTCCTAACAGTTAGTGCGATAAGGCAGGAGCGAGAATGAGAGAGAGAAAGAGAGAGAGAGGGAGAGAAAGAGAGAGGATGAAAGAGAGGGAGAGGGAAAGGGAGAGAGAGGGAGGGGGGAGGGAGGGAGGAGAGGGAGGAGAGGGAGAGGGGGAGAGGGAGAGGGAGAGAGCGAGAGGGAGCTGAAGAGGAAGAGGGAGAGGGGGAGGGAGAGGGAGGGAGGGAGGGAGAGGGAGGGAGGGAGAGGGGAGGGAGAGGGAGAGGGAGAGGGGAGAGGGAGAGAGGGAGAGGGAGAGGGAGAGGGAGAGGGAGAGGGAGGGAGACGGAGAGAGAGAGGGAGCAGAAGAGGGAGAGGGAGCGCTGATGGACTCTGTGTCTTTCCGAACTGCGCTACTTTTCTGTTGAGTTAGAAACCTGATATCTTTGAGGTAATTTTCAAAAACAATTCTATATGTTGTTCATTTCTCAGCTTTTATTGCCGCAGTATCTCGTACATCTTGTACACATTATGCCGTATTTTAATTAAATCAAAGGAAGTACCTCTCACCCAATCAAATGTAAAGCGGGGCAAAGCAAAGCAGGCACATGTTTCAATTTGAATCAATCAGCAAAATAAGCAAACCAGAGTTCTAGTGCGTGATGGCAATCTACCATGTTTGGCCAAATAGACCACTTACCAGAGTAAATCTATAACACATTCTCCCCACCACATCAAATAAGCAATGCAGGAAGGAACTGACACGGGAAATGTTGCATTAGCAGTCGAAGTAAGGGAAAATGCAGTGACTAAAAGACAAAGAAGAACAACAAACAAAACCCAACTAAAAAGACACTTGAGACCATTGAAGGGAAAATCGTTGAGAAAATGAATGACAAATGTTTTCAGGAATCCTTTCCAAGCTTTCAGTCCGGAAATATTGCTGAATAATGCCACTTTGTTTATTTCTCTATGCAATATTAACTGTGTAATGAATTTAAAAATCTTTATTAAAAACATTTTAATAAAAAGTCAGTGTCTAGATGTATTCTTGTGTTCCATTGGGTGGAAAATAATATTATGGCCCATGATTTCAATTGTGAATCACCAGAGAAGAGTCAAATATATCTACTGAAATTGATCTAACCTTAAGTTTTATTCAGGTATGATGCTATTCAGGTTCAACTAATTAGTTATGTTAAGAACATGATTTAACTGGTAATGTTAAGTTCCATGCAATTCTTTATGAGAGATTCTGAGTAAATTCTATGTCTTGAGGCCCATTGCCAGATTATCAGTTTGCAGCTTTAATTGGCAGCGATTGCTATCTCATAAATGTAATTTTCCAGGTAAAGTGGTATTAATAGAATGGAATAATCTGAAATGTTTCCTCTTTCACCATAATAACGATAGCAACAACAGCAAAGCTTATTAATACCGAGAGGCAAGACGAAAGCATGGATCCCACGGAATATGTTAACTATTATTTTTTAATGTAACATCTGGATTTTAAAAAAAAACAATCAGGCAATCGATATGAGTCTTGTAGTTTACAGCACCATCTCAGCCTCTCAGTATATTGACCATCTTATCAGTTGATAGGCACCGGGGATTTTGGGACCTTTATATACAGGATGTGTGCATCACCGGTCAATTCAACATGGTCCAAACATGAATCCCAAACATGAATTGCAAGGGTCTAGATAGACTGACCACCTGGCATTAAGGCAGCATTTGACTGAATGTGACTGATCCTGATTATACTGAAGTCAATGAATTTCACTTCAATGTTAAGAATCATGCCTTGCACTCAGAGAGCGTTTGACGGCACTGGGCCTGAACTCTCTGGAGATTTGAAGAACGTGAGGGGCCTCATTGAAACGTACCGAATAGTGAAAGGCTTGGAGAGAGTGGACGTGGAGAGGATGTTTCCACTAGCGGGAGAGTCTAGGACTAGAGGTCATAGCATCAGAATTAAAGGACGTTCCTTTAGGAAGGAGATGAAGAGGAATTTCTTTAGTCAGAGAATCATATCTGCAAACCTACAGGTCTTTGGAATGTGGGAGGAAACCGGAGCAGCCAGAGATATCCCGTGAGGTCCCAGGGCAAATGTGGAAACTTCGCACAGAGAGCAGCCATAGTCAGGATCGAACCAGCATCTCCGGCACTGTGAGGCAACAACGTTACCGCTGCGCTAATGTGCTTTCTTTCTTCATCAGTGGGGATGTCCAATGGTGATCACGCAGGCTCCTCCATTAGCATCTCGCAAATTCATGACTTCTACCACCAAGAAGGACAAGGTGCATGTGAACACTATCACTGGTAATCTGACAAATTGCTAGTCTTCAAAATTAGTCTGAAGAAGGGTCTCGACCCGAAACGTTGCCTATTTCCTTCGCTCCATAGATGCTGCCTCACCCACTGAGTTTCTCCAGCATTTTTGTCTACCTTCAAAATCCTGGGACCTTCGGTACATCAACACTCTGTGAGCACCTTCACCAGAAGGTTGAAGGAGGCTGCACTGAACCACCTTCTCAAGGGCAAGTAAGGATGACCAATATATGATGACATGAAGGAGATTACAGAGAGTAGTCGACACTATCCAGTCCATCACAGGTAACTTCCCACTATCGAAGGGATCTATAGGAAGTGCTGTCTCAACAAGACATCCAATATCATCAAAGTTCCCCACCACCCTAGCCACATTCTCATTTCACTCCTACCATCGAGAAGAAGGTATATGCGTCTGAAAACCATGACCATCATCTGGTTTAAGAATAGCTTCTTCCCAACAACCATTAGTCTCTTGAACACTACGCAGCACTAATCTCAACTATGAACTTTATTGGACTGCCTTTGGTTGCATTACGTAACAACCTTTTTTTTGCATTAGTATTGTGGTTATTAATTTATTGAATATGCATTTTTGTTTATTCTATATTATTTATGCGCATTGCTTTTGCAGGCCTGTTCTGCTGCTGCAAGTAAGAATTCCATTATTCTGCAGTGAGTACATATGACAGTTAAACACTCTCGATTTTCTTGAATCTTGAAATGCTGGCCTTGCCAGTGACACTCAGATCACAATAATCAATGAAAGGAGATTCTTCTGATGTAGGTACTCCATGCATTGAAACATGTAGATGACAGTAGACAGGCCAAAAAGATTAAAGGGGTCCAAAATAGAGAGGCTGTACAAAACTTCGTTAGGCAGATCATTATCTTGGCAACTCATGCCTTGGTAAGTGAGCAGAATGAATTCACAAGAATATTACCAAACCTGACCCTTCTTCAAACACCATTTCGGGTCGAGTCCCTTCTTCAGCCTTGACCCAAAATGTCACCCATTCCTTCTCTCCAGAGATACTGCCTGTCCTGCTGAGTTACTCCAGCATTTTGTGTCTGTCTTCAGTTTAAACCAGCATCTGCAGTTCCTTCCTACAGATTTCACTGAGGTAGTTCTTCTCAGACATTGCCTGACAAACGATCTGATGACTCCTAACAGCAGAGTCTGCAGGATGTGGATTACTACCCTGAGCTCCACTATAATTAGTGCCTCTCAGTTTCTCTACCAGAAAACATCAGGACTGGTTTGATGAGAATAACTAAGAAAAGCAATTGCTAATTGGCCACAAACGCAAGGTGTTATTGGATTGTAAACTTGACTGTGTCTGGAGGGCAAAGGAAGAGTTTTACAGGCAGCTGAGTTCCAACTGAGGTCCAACAGAAAGTCCATGACCATTGGTTTAGTTTAGTTTTGTTTAGAGATACAGCATGGAAACACGTCCTTCGGCCCACTGAGTCTATACTTGTTCTACCCTACACACTAGGGACAATTTACAAATGCCAATTAACTTACAAACCAGCACGTTTTTGGAATGTGGGAAAAAAAAACAGTGCACCTGGAGGAAACCCACGCGGTCACAGGGAGAAGTTACAAACTCCGAAAAGACAGCACCCGCAGTCAGGATCGAACCCGGGTCTCTGGTGTGGTAAGGCAGCAAATCGACCGCTGCCTACTGTGCTGCCATAAAGGAGTGGATGGGTGGAAAAAGTGGAGGTGGTCCTGCAACTCGGCAGAAATGGATGGCTTTTTCAGTACTGAGAAGAGCTAAAATAAAGGGGAGATTATTGAGGACACAAAGGTAGTCCACGTCTGCTGGACGGATCATTTTAAACAATCCCTCCTACGCGATTCTCTCTTTGACTGCATCTCACATCATACTACCTGGACCTGCCATCATCACATGCCCCAAGACGTTAAACAGGACATAACAATGGCAGAGAAGAATGTCAGAACAAATCCGCAGCCTCATCTCGCATATCTAGAATGTGGGGGTATTTCAGAGGATCTCAGAGATGTAGTGGTCAGGTTTGTCTCTGAATATAGGGAGCGCTCCCCCCCACTCTTGATCATCATCTGGGTCCATCTCACCACCTCCTCCATGAGGGTGAAGAGCTGCTCCCCAAACACCAGAGTGCACTCCATCCACTTGAGGTATAGATGTGATCTTTAGCCCGCCAAAACTCCAAGACAAATGTAGGAAATCCTTCAAATCCACTGGTGGGCTGCGTACCAGTCACCCATTCCTTCTCTCCAGAGATGCTGCCTGAGTTACTCCAGCTTTTTGTGCTATCTTCGGTTTAAACCAGCACCTGCAGTTCCTTTCCACACATTGCAATTCTAATTATATTTGCTCAGCTCTTTTGGCCAGGCCATGTCATTTGCATTCTAAAGAAGACACCATACTCCATAAGATGACCAGGAGGGCAGCGGAAATTATGTAAGGATGTTCTCAAAACTTCCATGAAAAGGTATAGACAATGCCACAGACCTATGCAGGCTCAAGGCAATCCTGAGAAGGGGCATTCGGGACATCTCTGGAACCTTGTGCTCTTGGCAAGAGCACAGAGAATGCAAATGGTTGAAGAAATGGACCACCTTCCAGACCACAAGCCAACCTGCCAAGCACCTGCTGCCCACCTTTGGCTGGGTTTGCTGATTTCACATTGGCTTCATTGGCCAACACAGAATTGGAGTGGAAGCAAGTCACCCTCAACCCGCGGGGGACAGTGTAAGAAGACAAAGTAGAGAAAGAAACGGAGGGAGAAAAGGGGCAAGAAACTGGAGAAGAACACAAGGGAAAAGAGAGAAGGAAAAATGAATTTTCCCAGTGGGATAGCTGATTGCTTTACTTTAGTGCAGTAATGATTTCCCCTAACATCGTATGCTAATAGAATAGATAAAGAAATTTTCCAATGGCACACATCCCAATGAAAAATATATATAAGGTCATAAGTGATAGGAGCAGAATTAGGCCATTCGGCTCACCAAGTCTACTACGCCATTCAATCATGATTGATCTACCTCTTCCTCCTAACCCCATTCTCCTGTCTTCTCCCCATAACACCCGTACTAATCAAGAATCTATCTATCTCTGCCTTAAATATATCCACTGACTTGACCTCAACAGCCTTCAGTGGCAAAGAATTCCACAGATTCACCGCCCTCTGACTAAAGAAATTCCTCCTCATCTCCTTCCTAAAAGAACGTCCTTTAATTCTGAGCCCATGACTTCTAGTTGGAGACTCTCCCACTTGTGGATACGAGACAGAGAACATGAGATTAAAAGGTAAACCGACGGATACAACAGGTCTCTTAACCAGTGTGAAAGAGGAATAGAGAATATTACTGAGAGAGACAGAAAAGAGGAGAGAGACAAATTATTTTAAAAATAAATGAAGGGAAATATTGAAACAATGCCCTTTCACATTCCCATGACTTTCAGCTTCCCTTCAAGTTTCACTCTCACAGTTTGGAACGTCAGATTGAACTTCCTGCGATTGGTGTACAATTTTAGAATTCACTCTTTTTAATTCCTCTTTTCTCTGTCTTACTCTCCTGACAATCATCAGACCCTATTATTCCCTACATTCTGCAGCGATGACAGCAGAAAGCTTTTCAAAGCCAATGCAATCCTGGTACTAATTTAATTGTCAACATCATTGTTCGCATTTAATGCAACTATAATATGTGTTCTCAAAAGTAGTATGCAGTAGACAGCGAGTTCTTTAACAGTGAATAAATGTCCTTGAAATAAACTTCCATAAAATACTCTTAAACCACTTATGATGTCATTTGAACTCATTGAGTAAGGTGTCATTCTATTGTTCACTGTCAACCACGGTGGTTTTGTTATCTAATCAAGAGTGAGTCAATCTTAACATTTGGTACACTCCTTGTTTTATACGAATAAATAATTCTGAAGGAAGCTTTCACTGGATATCCTCACTTCCCCCATAACTCCCATGCAGAAAATGAGTCAGCATTGATGTTGATTCTACTGCTTACCCTTTGATCTGTCACTGAAAGAAATGAAGCTTTCACTTATACCCACCTCATAATCTGCAAATACACTATCAATGAAATACTTTTGCAAGGAAAAATGTGTAGGAAAGAACTGCAGACGTTGGGTTAAATCAAAGATAGGCACAAAATGCTGGGGTAACTCAGCGGGACAGGCAGCATCTCTGGAGAGAGATATCTGTACCGCCCACTCCCCTAACATCAGTCGGAAGAAGGGTCTCGACCCGAAACGTCACCCATTCCCTCTCTCCAGAGATGCTGCCTGTCCAGCAGAGTTACTCCAGCATTTTGTGTCTATCATCAAATAATTTTGCAATGTCAGTTAATTTGCACACAAGGCCTGACAAACTACCAATGAAAATTAGTTTAGAGATACAGCGCGGAAACAGGCCCTTTGGCCCACCGGGTCCGCACAGACCAGCGATCACTGTCTACCTGTGCCTCAGAACAAAACAGATGTCTCTGAGGTATTGCTTCACTCCACTGATTAATCCACATCGACTTTGTTTATAGTATGCATGACCATTAATATCAGCTTCCTGTTTGCACACTAATTTAATTATAAGTTGCATTAAATATTTACATTATCAGTCAGCTTTCCCTCTTTTACTTAAAACTGATTAAAACTGGAACTATCTGATAAAAATCCGTCACTCAACAAAAGTGTTAATTAGATGACCAAGTACCAAGCATCTCAGGAGGATATTAAAAAAATACATGTTATTATTTTTATAAGGTTTTACCCAGTAATCACATCACAATTATCACTCTACCAACAACATCAAAAGCAAGTTAAGGGTCTCGACCCGAAATGTCACCAAATTACATTTCTCCAGAGATGCTGCCTGACCCGCTGAATTAATCCGGCATTTTGTGTCTATCTTCGAAAGTAACTCTGTTGGTCATTTCTGTTTGCCAGTCTGTGCCGTGACTACATTTGGGGTCGGGTTAGACAAAGTGAGTAAACTACAAAAGTTGCTTCATGAGCTGTGACATGTTCTGGGCCAAAGCGAATTAGTCATTCTTTTAAATTTAATGAAGCCCGAACACACAGATGTGTGTTGCAGCTCCAGTTTTATTGTGGTGTGGAAATCAAGGTCACTTTCTAACGTTGCTGCAAAAGGCACTGCCAACTAGGGCATTCAATACCCATGCCTCAGTACTCTTGAGGAATTAATCCTGACCTGCTTCAAGAGTTGCTGCCGTCCATCTGATGAAGGAGACCCCAAAATGCTTCAATGATTTAGACCCAGTGTTGGTGAAGAAACGGCGTTACATTTATGCTGAATGGATTGGGGGATATTAGCTTCAAGGAGAGGTTGGACAGACTTGGATTGTTTTCTCTGGAGTGTTGAAGGCTGAGGGAAAACCGGACAGAAGTGTATAAAATGATGAGAGGTATAGATAGGGTAAAAAGCCGGAACCCTTTTTCCCAGTGTGGAAATGTCAAAGATGAGTGGGCATAGCTTTAAGCTGAGAGAGGAAAAGTTTAAAAGAGATGTGCGGGTCACGTTTTTTTAATACAGAGGGTGGCACATGCCTGGAATGCACTGCCAAGTGCGGTGGTAGATGTAGACACAATAGTGGCATTTACGAGGCTTTTGAATAGGCACATGATATGCAGGGAATAGAGGGCTATGGATCATGCGCAAGCAGATGAGATTAATTTATCTTGGCATCATATTCAGCACAGACATTGTGGGCTGAAGGGCCTGTTCCAGTGCTGTACTGTTCTATATTCTGTTTCCAAGTTAGGATGTTGGATGGGAATTGGCTGGCAATGGCACATATACAGATGTGAGCAGTGCTGTTGAAATACCTGCAGTGCTATTTGTGGATGGTGCACACTGCAAACATTGAACGATGGACTGACTGTTTAGGGTGGTGGAATCACACAGGCCATGGATGATGTTAAGCTTCTTGAGTGCTGTTGGCACTCCAGTTGTCTGAGTAAGTGGAGAATATTCCATTACGCACCTGACTTCTGCCTTGTAGACAGCGAGAAGTCTTTGGAAAGAGAATTGAGTCATTCGCCACAGGATGCAGAGTCTCTGACCTGCTTTTGGAGCCACGGTGTCTTTCTGGTTGGCCCCATTGAGTTTTTGGTCAATGCTGATCTCAGAATATTGATGATGGGGGCATTGACAATGGTAATGCTATTGAATGTCAAGGGTAAGTAGTTATAGACTCTTTCTTATAGACTATTACTAAGCAGTTATAGTCTATTTATTGACTTTTTTTTGTAGCATTAATGTTACTTGCCACTAATCAACGTAAGCCTGAATGTTGCTTAAAGCCATGGACATTGAGCACGGAGTATATTAGGCTACATGCTCAATGGTGGTGGCCAATTAGGAAAAGGGGAGATGCAACAAGACCTGGGTGTCATGGTACACCAGTCATTGAAAATAGGCATGCAGGTGCAGCAGGCAGTGAAGAAAGCGAATGGTATGTTAGCATTCATAGCAAAAGGATTTGAGTGGAGGAGCAGGGAGGTTCTACTGCTGTTGTACAGGGCCTTGGTGAGACCACACCTGGAGTATTGCGTACAGTTTTGGTCTCCAAATCTGAGGAAAGACATTCTTGCCATAGAGGGAGTACAGAGAAGGTTCACCACACTGATTCCTAGGATGTCAGGACTTTCATATGAAGAAAGACTGGATAGACTCGGCTTGTACTCGCTAGAGTTTAGAAGATTGAGGGGGGATCTTATAGAAACTTACAAAATTGTTAAGGGGTTGGACAGGCTCGATGCAGGAAGATTGTTCCTGATGTTAGGGAAGTCCAGAACAAGGGGTCACAGTTTAAGGATAAGGGGGAAATCATTTAGGACCGAGATGAGAAAAACATTTTTCACACTGAGAGTGGTGAATCTCTGGAATTCTCTGCCACAGAAGGTAGTTGAGGCCTCTTCATTGGCTATATTTAAGAGGGAGTTAGATGTGGCCCTTGTGGCTAAAGAGAAGGGAGGCAGGTACAGGATACTGAGTTGGATGATCAGCCATGATCATATTGAATGGCGGTGCAGGCTCGAAGGGCCGATTGGCCTGCTCCTGCACCTATTTTCTATCTTTCTATGTTTCTATGTTTACATAGCAGGTCAGGCAGCATCTCTGGAGAAAAGGAATGGGTGACGTTTCAGGTCAAGACCCTTCTTCAGACTGAGACTCTCAGTCTCTGGAGAAAACATCACCTATTCCTTTTCTCCAGAGATGCTGTATGTCCAGCTGAGTTACTCCAGCTTTTTGTGTCTATCTTCAGTGCAAACCAGAATGTGCAGTTCCTTACCACACATTAGGCTACATGATTTATAAACATCTGAAGGCAGTTCTGTGGAATTATAGCTGTTAATGTAAATATAAAATCCTAATATTTTACCATTTTCTCACAGGGCTTGATTTATTTTACAACCACGTTGCTGAGTGAACTTAGTTGTGGCAACCACACTTAAAAGCTATTCTTTGACAACAGATCTGATCAACAGAGGGGATGATTCAGCCCCTGGATTCTTTCATATCATGACTGATGACTTTCATTCAAATTCCAAAGCCTAATAAATCCTGAGTCGCAGAAGATGAATTATTTCCCATTCAAAGCAACGCTTTTCTTACAAGTGAGTCTAATTTTCAATAGTTCCACTTGCCCTTTAATGGTTCTATAAAATTCCCTTTTTTAATATGGTTCAGTTAATGCAAATAATAACATGACTTGTGGTATAAGGATGCCTTTACTTCCATAACAATTATGGAATATTAAGGACTTCATATATTAAGGACAAATATTAAATATGAAAGAATATTAACTAAACGTATAAGGGATTTGATATATAGATATATATAATTCCTTACATATTTAGTTAATATATATATATATATATATATATATATAATACATGTAAATATATTTTTATATTATATATATATATATATATATATTGCTGATAAATCCATTAGTAATTATATATATGTGTGTATGTGTGTGTGTGTATATATATATATATACACACATACACACACACACATACACACATATATATAATTACTAATGGATTTATCAGCAATAAGGATTTCTCTCCTGGAAATATTCAGGGAGCAAGACGTACAGGTTTGTAGGTTAATTGGCTTGGTAAATGTAAAACATGCCCCCAGTGGGTGTAGGATAGTGTTAACACATGCGGGGACCGCTGGTCGGTGCGGACTCGGTGGGCCGAAGGGCCTGTTTCCGCGCTGCATCTTTAAATGAAACGGAACAATCTTCCCCGGATTTGCCTAGTTTGCAACCAAAGGTAATTGCGAGGTTTTATGGAAGAAAAAAAGGCCGACAACTATTAAAGCTTCGCAATCAAAGGCATCATAGCTACCTTTTGTCTGTTTAGAACGGACCTATGCAAAGTGGAGATGAAAGAATCGCACAGACGGAGCTGCAACGGGGCAGAAGTCACGTTCACATGGTCAGTCGCTGGACCGCCATCAAAGGGGTTTTACTGTGAAAAAAGAGCCATTGTCAGCGGCTGGGCCGCTCCGCCAGCTGGGGACTGACTGAACCATCGCCTCGGCTCCTTTGTAAATAGCAAACGACTGATATTTATTTTTTGCTCGTAATCTGGAGATTATCCAGTTTGTAAAAAAACAGCCAGAGAGAGAGAGAGAGAGAGAGAGATAACTTCTGACGATATCGCTCAATGAAAACTCAAAGACGTAATGGTTTTCTCTTGACTTTTGAGTAAAATCCCAGCTCGGTCCAATCGAGTTGAAACTCGCTGCGAGAGGAAGTCTGTGGGCGGCCCGGCCACACATGGGCTGAACTCGTCATAAACACATGGAAACATCGGCCTATCTCTTACCAGAAATAATGAATTTACACGGCTGCAAATAGATCTTTCCATTCCCTTGGAATAAGAAAAGAATCAGAGAATTAAAATTAGCCCTGAGGTTTGACCCATTTCCTATATTGATACAGTAAACAATTAATCCTCCCACTTTACAAGCGCTTGTCACAAATAGCTTTGGATTTACTTTTGTCTTCTGATGTTTCTCTTGGACCATATTGTATTCTGTTTTTGTTTTATTAGTCTGTAAGCACAGGTATTCCAAGTGGCCTATCCTGGGTAGACTAAGCTAACTTGGCGAGATGCTCACAAAAGGAAATAGCACAATAAAAACACTGAAGATAGACACAAAACGCTGGAGCAACTCAGTGGGTCAGGCAGCATCTCTGGAGAAAGTAATAGGTGACATTTCGGGTCGAGACCCTTCTTCAGACTGAGGGTCCGGGGAGATGGAAACTACGATACGATACGATAGAACTTTATCTATATTTATATAGAAGCAGAGTCATTAAATAATAATATAATATTGACTGGCCTTGAGGGAGACACCAGGAATATTGCCCAAACTGAAATCATATTGCTCGAGTCGAAGACGAGGGCAATATGATTTCAGTGCGGGCAATATTCCTGGTGTCTCCCAGGAAGAAGCCAGTCAATATTATAATTATTACCTATCCGCATGTAAATTAAAATAATTCCATCGTCGTCAAGAGACGCGAATCTCGCACTGCTGGAGGCTGCCATGTTTGTTTAGATGCCGTGAGCTGATTCTTCGCGGTGAACTTTGGCCGGGTTCGTGTCCCGGATGTACGCCGGATGTAATATTTCATCTTTGTGATTGACCGCAGTTTTTCAACGTAAAGTCAATGGCGAAACCCGGAAGAAGAAAAACACCAAGTAATATTGCCCGCCGGAAACTGCGCGTTTTTGGACCTGTCAAAATACCAACTAATATTGCCCGGTAAAACTACCTCGTATAGGTAATAATTGATAATATTGATAATATTAGCAATGTATGACTGATACACATGAAATGTTCTTATTATGTACTTGCTTCTAATAAAAAAAACTTAAAAAAGAACTTTATTTATCCCAGGAGGGAAATTGGTCTGCCAACAGTCATAAAAACACAAGATACATGAAACATTAAATTAAAGTGGTGAGTGGATGTGCGAAGATTGGGGGGTGGGGGGTGGGGGAGGGGAGGGGGGGAGAGGGGAAGGGGAGTCAGTCTACCCCACGACAGAAGGGGGGGGGAGCTGTACAGTTTGACAGTCACAGGGAAGAAGGGTCTCCTGTGGCGTTCGGTGCTGCATCAGTCTGTGGAACCAGTCTGTTGCTGAAGGTACTCCTCAGGCTGACCAGTGTGTCATGGAGGGGGTGAGCTGTATTGCCCAAGATTAAAATTAACTAGACGTATGAAAAGGAATGAAAAACAAAACAAAAAACACCGATCCATTATACCATGAGGCGAGATAAACACAATGGTAAAGACTTCGGGAAGCTTGGTGCTCCCGATAAGTGTTTCCACAAAAGCAAAAAAGGAACTAAGAAATCTCTGTTAAGGGCCTGTCCCACTTTCACGACCTAATTCACGACCTCTGCCGAGTTTGTCCTTGACTCATACCCGCAGCATGGTCATCACGAGGTCGTAGGAGGTCATAGGTGGTCGTAGGTAGGTCGTAGCAGGCTGTGATGCTAGTCGTGATGCTAGTAGGTCGGGGCGTTTTTTCAACATGATGAAAAATGTTCACGAGTAAAAAAGGTTGTGAATTAGGTCGTGAAAGTGGGACAGGCCCATTACACTATTGCAGCTGGGTTAAACACCTCCCCTGTAAAGGACCTTTTTTTGAGATGTAGATCCAAACTCAAACACATCCTGTCACGTACAAAGTACAGTGCAGCACAGGAATAGGCCCTTCAGCTCACAACATATGTGGCAAACAAGAGGCCAAAATAAACTACTCATTTGCCTGCACATGATCCATATCCCACCATTCCCAGCATATCCATATGCCTCTCTAAAAGCCTCTTAAACGCCACTATCATATCTGTCCCTTCTACCACCCTTGGTAGCACATTGCAGGCACTCACCATTATCTGTAATGGTGTAAATAACATGCCCCACACATTTTCTTTACATTTTGCCCCTGTCACTTTAAAGCTATGCCCTCTAGTCTTTGACATTTTCATCCTGGGAAAGGTTCTGACTGCCGACCCGATCTATGCCTTTATGTACTTCTCTCCTCAACTTCTGGCGTTTGAGGCAAAACGATGTATCTTTGACCATGTAAACAGTGCACTCTGAATATGCCAGTAAGCTCCCTTCACTTAATCATTGCCAGATTGGAACATGGAGTTGGTGAAAGGAGAAATTAGATGGAATAAACTCAGAAAAGTGGTGGCTGTCCATAGCAATTCAGGCAATATCTGTGGAGGGTGAAATAGAAATATAAAAAAATTGGTGCAGGAATAGGCCATTCGGCCCTTCGAGCCAGCACCGCCATTCAATATGATCATGGCTGATCATCTAAAATCAATATCCCGTTCCTGCTTTTCCCCCATATCCCTTGATTCCTTTAGCCCTAAGAGCTAAATCTAACTCTCTCTTGAAAATATCCAGTGAATTGGCCTCCACTGCCTTCTGTGGCAGAGAATTCCACAGACTCACAACTCTCTGGGTGAAAAAGTTTTTCCCCATCTCAGTGCTAAATGGCCTACCCCTTATTCTTAAACTGTGATCCCAGGTTCTGGACCCACCCCCCAACATCGGGAACATTTTTCCTGCATCTAGCCTGTCCAATCCTTTAAGAATTGTATATGTTTCTATAAGATCGCCTCTTATTCTTCTAAATTCCAGTGAATACAAGCCCAGTCGAACCATTCTTTCATCATGTCGGTCTCTGGGAATTGACCTGGAGGACTATGCTGAACTCCCTCAATAGCAACAATGTCCTTCCTCAAAGTAGGAGACCAAAATTGCACACAAATGGAATTCATGCTTCACATCAACGATCCTTCACTCCTGCAGGAGAGGATTGCCGTGCCTTATCCTGCTCTCCAGGAATTCTAGATTAAACACCCGCAATTTGTTGTAAACAATCCAGAAGAAAGTTGTGAGTTCGCCAACCTGAGATGTTGACTGCTTCCTCTTTCCACAGATGCTGAGTGCTTCTGGCATTTCTGTTCTTCTTTTGAGATTCCAGCCCACGTGGTTGTATTTGCTTCCTTGTAGAAAATTCATTGGTGCACCTAAAGAATAGGTTTTTCTTTTACATTTTCTTTTGGGTGTTTTATTGAAAAAACAAAATGGGGACAGGGCTCTTTGACCAGGCAGGGGGATGGGGATGGGGATGGGGATGGGGATGGGGATGGGGATGGAAGCCAAGCGGTTCTTAGATGAAATCTAAAGAAAGTTATCCAATTTGAGATGACAAAACAACAATAACAAACCATTCATTTAGATTCTGTTTATTGTTTTAGTGTCAACTCCGATACTGCTGTTAAAGGGAAAAAAAAGACGTATTGGTGAACAACCTTTTGTGACCTCTAGACATGCTTATGAATCAGTATGAAACTTCTGCACTGTTTGTAATGCAACAAAATGTGCCAACCTAATTGCCCACAGACCCCACCAGCACTTATGTGGTAACAACCAGATCAGTTTTCAGTGATGAAGCCATAAGGAACTGCAGATGCTGAAATCCTGTGTAGAACGCAAAGTGCTGGAGTAACAGTGGGTCCGGCAGCATCTCTGGAGGACATTGAGAAGCGACGTTTTGGGTCGGGACCCCTCTTCAGAATGAAGGATGGTCTATCTATATCCAGAGATGCTGCCTGAGTTATCTCTGACAGTTTCAGAGCTGCAAGTAAGAAAGTCATTGTTTTATCTGGGACATATGACAATAAAACACTCTTGACTCTTGACACTTGAGTTATTCCAGCACTTGGTATAGATATTAATAGGGACTTGAAATAATGCATATAATTTTACATTAAATTCACAGGACAAAGCCAGGCCATTTAACCCACCTTGGTTACAATGTGAATGCTCCACAGAAATCTCTGCCTCCTACTTGATCGCTTCACTGATCTTTCCATAACTGTCACCTTAGTTGCTGAGTACCTATGTGTACATAATATTAGTCCAGAGTTAGAGCCTGAACATCAGGGTACACTCATGTTGGGGTTTGTGATCAGTATTTCCTATCTTGGAAGTGGTAATGCTACTAATGGAGTTTCACCCCAGAATCTGTGCTCCCATTTCTGGATGGACCTTGAGCTCACAACTTTCCATGTCAGAGCAGAGTGCCATAGATCCTTCGCTTGTACTCTGCAGGCAGGTAACCTAATTGAAAAGTTAAGCCCCCTGCTGCCAACTTCTGTCTGAGAGAGACAGGAACACAACGGGAGTTATAGTTGTCATCTTTTGCAGGACGATTTGTTTAATGTAGATGTCATGGGCAATGGTAGCTTTTTGTTGTCCAGACCTATCTCATGGTTAGTGTTACTGAGACTGCAAATGTTAAATTCCAGATTTATTTAATTACTTGTAGTGGGATCCAAACTTATGCCTCAGGAACACTGGGCCAGAACTCTGGTCTAACAATTTAACCACTATCCAAATATACCAGTATGATTCTGGACCATGGATGCAGAAAAACCAATAATTCTGAACCCCGTCACAGCATAAATGTGGAACTGGATATTAAACCTAACAATTTAATCACTGTGCTACAGCAGCACAATATTCATGGTTCGCACATGAATATGTGCTGCTAACACTAACCATGTAAAGCAGACAGATACATTTAGTTTAGTTTAGTTTAGAGATACAGCACGGAAACAGTCAAGTCAAGTCACGTCAAGAGAGTTTATTGTCACGTGTCCCAGATAGGACAATGAAATTCTTGCTTGCTGCAGCACAACAGAATATGGAAACACAATATAGAACAGGGGATACAAGTTCAGTGTGTCTATATACCATAGACCACATACAGTGGCTTGCAAAAGTATTCATACCCCTTGAACTTTTCCACATTTTGTCACGTTACAACCACAAACGTAAATGCGTTTTATTGGGATTTTATGTGATAGACCAACACAAGGTGGTGCATAATTGTGAAGTGGAAGGAAAATGATACATGATTTCCAAATGTTATTACAAATAAAAAAACTGAAAGTGTGGCGTGCAAAAGTATTCAGCCCCCCCCCCCCCCCCCCCCGAGTCAATACTTTGTAGAACCACCTTTCGCTGCAATTACAGCTGCAAGTCTTTTGGGGTATGTCTCTACCAGCTTTGCACATCTAGAGACTGAAATTTTTGCCCATTCTTCTTTGCAAAATAGCTCAAGCTCAGTCAGATTGGATGGAGAGCGTCTGTGAACAGCAATTTTCAAGTCTTGCCAGAGGTTCTCAATTGGATTTAGGGCTGGACTTTGACTGGGCCATTCTAACACATGAATATGCTTTGATCTAAACCATTCCATTGTAGCTCTGGCTGTATGTTTCGGGTCGTTGTCCTGCTGGAAGGTGAACCTCCGCCCCAGTCTCAAGTCTTTTGCAGACTCTAACAGGTTTTCTTCCAAGATTGCCCTGTATTTGGCTCCATCCATCTTCCCATCAACTCTGACCAGCTTCCCTGTCCCTGCTGAAGAAAAGCATCCCCACAGCATGATGCTGCCACCACCATGTTTCACAGTGGGGATGGTGTGTTCAGGGTGATGTGCAGTATTAGTTTTCCGCCACACATAGCGTTTTGCATTTAGGCCAAAATCTTCAATTTTGGTCTCATCAGACCAGAGCACCTTCCTCCACATGTTTGCTGTGTTCCCCACATGGCTTGTGGCAAACTGCAAACGGGACTTCTTATGGCTTTGTTTCAACAATGGCTTTCTTCTTGCCACTCTTCCATAAAGGCCCGATTTGTGGAGTGCATGACTAATAGTTGTCCTGTGGAAAGAATCTCCCACCTGAGCTGTGGATCTCTGCAGCTCCTCCAGAGTTGCCCTGGGCCTCTTGGCTGCTTCTCTGATCAATGCTCTCCTTGCCCGGCATGTCAGTTTAGGTGGACGGCCATGTCTTGGTAGGTTTGCAATTATGCCATACTCTTTCCATTTTCGGATGATGGATTGAACAGTGCTCCGTGAGATGTTCAAAGCTTGGGATATTTTTTTATAACCTAACCCTGCTTTAAACTTCTCCATAACTTTATCCCTGACCTGTCTGGTGTGTTCCTTGGGTTTCATGATGCCCAAAGAACATTGTTTGTTCACTAATGTTCTCTAACAAACCTCTGAAGCCTTCACTGAACAGCTGTATTTATACTGAGATTAGATTACACACAAGTGGACTCTATTAGGTGACTTCTGAAGGCAATTGTTTGCACTGGATTATATTTATGGGTATCAGAGTAAAGGGGGCTGAATACTTTTGCACGCCACACTTTTCAGTTTTTTATTTGAAAAAAAAATTGAAAACCATGTATCATTTTCCATCCACTTCACAATTATGCGCCACTTTGTGTTGGTCTATCACATAAAATCCCAATAAAATATATTTATGTTTGTGGTTGTAACGTGACAAAATGTGGAATAGATCAAGGGGTATGAATACTTTTGCAAGCCACTGTATATACACAATAAATAAACAGATAAAGTGCAATAGACTATTATTATTCAGAGTTTGTTTGATGGCGTGTTTAATAGCCTGATGGCTGTGGAGAAGAAGCTGTTCCTGAACCTGGATGTTCCAGATTTCAAGCGCCTGTACCTTCTTCCCAATGGCACTGGAGAGATGAGTGTGTGGCCAGGATGGTGTGGGTCTTTGATGATATTGGCAGCCTTTTTGAGGCAGCGACTGCGATAGATCCCTTCAATGGTGGGGAGGTCAGAGCCGATGATGGACTGGGCAGTGGTCACAACTTTCTGCATTCTTTTCTGCTCCTGGGCGTTCAATTTACCGAACCAAGCCATGATGCAACCGGTCAGCGTGCTCTCTCCTGTGCACCTGTAGAAGTTCGAGAGAGTCCTCCTTGACAAACCGACTCTCTGTAATCTTCTCAGGAAGTAGAGGCGCTGATGTGCCTTCTTTATGATTGCATCAGTGTGCTGGGACCAGGAAAGATCTTCGGAAATATGCACGCCCAGGAATTTGAAGTTCTTGACCCTTTCCACCATTGTCCCGTTGATATAAACTGGATTGTGGGTCCCTATCCTACCCCTTCCAAAGTCCACAATCAGTTACTTGGTTTTGCTGGTGTTGAGAGCCAGGTTGTTGTGATGGCACCATTTGGTCAATCGGTCAATCTCACTTCTATACTCTGACTCATCACCATCAGTGATTCGTCCCACAACAGTGGTGTCATCGGCGAACTTGATGATGGAGTTCGCACTATGTCCGGCTATGCAGTCATGAGTATAGAGTGAGTACGGCAGGGGTGTGAGCACGCAGCCATGAGGTGCTCCCATGCTGATTGTTAACCAGGATGACGCATTTCCACCAATACGGACAGACTGTGGTCTGTGGATGGGGAAGTTGAGGATCCAATTGCAGAAGGATGTGCAGAGACCCATCGGCCCACTGCGTCCGCACCGACCAGCGATCCCCGCACACTTACACTACCCTACACACTCTAGGGCTAATTTTACATTTACACCAAGCCAATTAACCTGCAAACCTGTACGACTTTGGAGTGTGGGAGGAAACCGAAGGTCTCGGAGAAAACCGACGCGGTCACTGGGAGAACGTACAAACTCCGTACAGACAGCACCCATAGTCGGGATCAAACCTGGGTCTCTGGTGCTGTAGGTGCTGTGTCAGCTGCACCACCATGCCTGTGAAATATGAGCACTGTAAAAGAAAACATTTTAAATTAATAACCTATAACCTACTCTGCTCCAGTAGAAAATGACCCTGGTTTTCATGCCTTCCATGTAATTGAAATGCACAAACGTGAAGGACGTTGGGGGTAAGGCGGGGAGCTCTCGTGTGGATGGTGTCTAATGTAAGACGGTGATGAAGAAGAGCAAGGGAGTGAAGGAATGAGAAGACCCATAGTTTGAAGGACACAAGGTCCCAGAAAGAAACTGTGAAGTGCAAGTGAAATTTGTTTTAATTCAGGTGAAGCAAAACTGCAGCCATTTCATGCACTCAACACATGATGGGAAATTCCATTCTTCACTTTCTGCAGGATTTTCGTTAGTACTCGAAACACTCTAAATGTGCTAACAATAGCGTAAGGCCCAATACCTGCTTCCTCATTAGTCTAAAAAGCGACAGTTCTTGTTTATTCACAAACCAGCTTTTGGTCGTTCTGTTTCCCCTGAAACTGTGGGGCAACATTGAATCTAAATGCTTTGCCAGGCTGCCTCGCCATGCTGCAGCCTCAAGGATCTCTTTATACACTTCTCATGCTCAGCACAGTGCACTCTGTGTATTTACAATGGCCTTTCCGCTTTCCAAATGAGCATATCTACATGGATATGGGATTTAGGCATCAGAGACATCACAGCTACAAGGGCCACGTGGAGGGAGTGGTGGGAGGGGAGGGGAGGGGGGGAGGGCTCATTTCCCAAGAATCATATCCAAGAAAAGTTTAATGGCACTTCTCTGAAGTGGGATTTCTTTGATTAATTCACTGAAAGATTGATTGAAAGATACAGCATGGACACAAAGTCTATGTCAACCATTGAACATCCATTTACACTAGTTCTATGTTATCCCACTTTCCCACCCACTCCCCACAGTTATTGCCCCTCACACAAGCGCCAATAACGCTTTGGGATGTGGAAGGAAACCCGAGCACCCCCGGCGGAAACTCGCATGGTCACAGGGAAAACATGCAAACTCCACACAGACAGTACCTGAGGTCAGGATCGAACCCGGGTCTCCGGTGCTGTGAAGCAGCAGCTCTACCAGCTGCGCCACTGTGCCGGCCGTTGCAGATGAAGCTTTACCACGGCGGTCCTCCTGTGAACACCTACTTTGGCAATGGGGATCAAGGTCATTGTCACATGCCTCTCTGGCCCCAGGTTGCTGCCACTGACCTTTGCCACATTGCACTACTGCATTGGGAAGATCATCCAAACTCCATTATCAAAGTACGTCTGCATTTTATCCCACATGAGCGGGCAAGGGGGTTTGCTGATATTGTAGGTTTCCCCAGAGTGCAGTGATTCATACACTGCGCCCAGGTATTACGCCTCCTCAGAGACATCTTGCTGGAAATCTCCTGCCAGAGGCTCCTGGGGAGGTAAAGTATGTAAAGTAACGTAAAGTATCCTTTATTGTCATTCAGACCTTTCGGTCTGGACGAAATTTCGTTCCTGCCAGTCATACATTAAAAAAATTAACAAAACACAATAAACACAAATTAACATCCACCACAGTGAGTTCACCAAGCACCTCCTCACTGTGGTGGAAGGCAAAAGTCTTAAGTCTTTGTGTCTTCCCTCCTTGCTCTCCCTCTGCGCTGAGGCGATCCAGGCCTCCAATGTTGTGACCCCACCGGGTGTTGGTAAGTGAGTCAGTCCCGCGGCTGAATCCGAGCTCCGCGAACGGGCCGGTTCAAACTCCGCGGCCCGGGGTGGTTGAAGCTGCCGCCCTCCAGTCCAGCGGACGCAGCTGTTGTTACGGGAGCTCCGGAAAAACAGGTCACCAACCTGTGACCTGCGAGCTCCCGACGATATCGTCAACTGGGCCCGCGGCCAAACCTCCGAAGTCGCTGCCGCCGCCGGGACACCTCCACAGCCCCGAGTCAGGCCATCAGGTGTGGATGGGATTGGAGATTGTAAGGTTGTAAGATCATAAGTCATCTTCTTTTTGTGTCCATCTTGTTACAAATGTTGACCTCGCTGTCATCGTCCATCTTGAAAAGGACGCAAGCTTCCAGCGACAATCAGTGGAAGCCATCACTTGTTGTAATAGATGATGGTGGCAGCAAAATTAGCTCAGGATACTTCCAGTTTCCAGCCCCGTGACGTGGACGCTTCTGCTATGGGGCCAGATCATAAGTAATAGGAGTAGAATTAGGCCATTCGGCTCATCAACTGTACTCTGCCATTCAATCATGGCTGACCTATCTTTCCCTCCTAACCCCATTCTCCTGCCTTCTCCCCATAACCTCTGACACCTGCACGAATAAATAATCTATCTATCTATCTCTGCCTTAAATATATCCACAAACGGTGCCCACTGTGGCAAATAATTCCACTTTTGAGAAAGGGCGGGGGGAGGTTGGGGGGGAGGGGGACTGGTGGGGAGGGGGGCTGGTGGGGGGGAGGGGGCTGGTGTCGGGGGGGGGGGGGGTATGTAGTTGGGGTTAGAAATCTCCATGGCCCCAAACACTTCCTTCATCGGTCACAAATAATATGGCTCCTGGGAATTATGTTTTGCAGATACCTGAGCCCCTGGGAGCGACTTTGCATCCCTACCTGCTTCACTACAGCTCCCATTCCACAAGCAGCTGCATGTTCCAGTGCAAACATTACTTATACATGTAGGAAGGAACTGCAGATGCTGGTTTATACTGAAGATAGACTCAAAATACTGGAGTAGCTCAGCAGGACAGGCAGCAACTCTGGATAGAAGGAATGGGTGACGTTTCGAGTTGAGACCCATCTTCAGACTGGTCAGAAAGGTCTCGACTCGAAACGTCACCCATTCCTTTTATCCGACGTTCCTTTAACGCTGTGTACAAAGGTAGGAGTTCTAGGACAAGTGCTGTATTTAGACAAACATGAGAATAATTGAAATTACATCAATAAAAAAAAATCATTTGAAAGTATATTAATGCAAATCAAAATGGTTGTTAAAAAAATATATGTGAACTTTTTTGTTGCGTCCCAGATCCATGCCTTACATCCCCATTGTAATCAATGGGTTTCTTATCCTTCACCAGGTTTAATCTGATGCTGGGGAACTCCAGCAAAAGACTCTTTGCTGCTAGACTTCAAGTTGGGTCCATTGGTGGAAGGAACTGAAAGATTTGATCACTGATGCAAGAGATTTGGTCACCATGTACAAGAGTCAAGAGTCAAGAGCGTTTTATCGTCATGTGTCCCAAAACGGAATAATGAAATTCTTACTTACAAGAGAGCAACAGATATGTAAAACCCAAACTAAACAGCAAAAAAGTTAGTGTGTGTGTGTGTGTGTGTGTGTGTGTGTGTGTGTGTGTGTGTGTGTGTGTGTGTGTGTGTGTGTGTGTGTGTGTGTGTGTGTGTGTGTGTGTGTGTGTGTGTGTGTGTGTGTGTGTGTGTCTGTGTGTGTGTGTGTGTGTGTGTGTGTGTGTGTGTGTGTGTGTGTGTGTGTGTGCGTGTGCGTGTGCGTGCGCGTGTGTGTGTGTGTATTGTAATGGGTGCGTGGAAAGCCCAGAATGAAGGCGAGGCGCCAGGTGAATTCTGTAAAAGCTTTAATTAGTACAGCACTACTCTCTGCTTCAGTGGGAGACTGAAGACCAACTGCAACTCCAACTGCCACTAAAAGGCCCTGCTCTTATACTCGTGGCTGGGCCTTGTAGCTAATACTCGACCAGTCGATTAAGTGCCAAGGGGGGTGAACCAGGGAGTAGCCTACTTCCCAGGAACCGCCACACTATATATATTATATATTTGTCTGTTTGTATTTATGAGTAGTGATCTTTCAAGAATCATTAGAATCAGGAATGGTTCCAGCCGACTGGAAAATCACAATAGTGCCCCTACTGTTTAAGAAGGGAGCAAGGAAAAAGAAAGGAAATTAAAGGTCAAATAGTCTATTATTAAGGATGAGGTTTTGGGGTACTTGGAAATATATGGCAAAATAGACCAAAGTCAGCATAGTTTTGTTAAGGGGAGATCTTGCCTGATAAATCTGTTGGTGTTTTTTGAGGAAGTAACAAGCCAGATAGACAAAAGAGAGTCAGTGGATGTTGTTTACTTGGATTTTCAGAAGACCTTTGATAAGCTACCATGTGAGACTGCTAGCCAATATATTAGCCCATGGTATTAGAGTCAAGGCATAGAGGCATGGATAGAAGATTGGATAACTGGCAATAAAGATGGTCTTTTCTGGTTGGCTGCCAGTGACCAGTTTTGTTCTGCAGGGATCCGCTACTTTTCACATTATATGTTAATGATCTGGATGAGGGAATTGATGACTTTGTGGTCAAATCTGATGAAGATTGAGAAGATATGGGGAGGGTCAGGTAGTGTTGACGAAGAAGGGACTCTGCAGAGGGACTTGGATCGGTTGGGAGAGCGAGCAATGTAGCGGCAAATGGAATACAGCGTCGCAAAGTGTACAGTCATGCACTTTGGTAGAAGGAATAAAGGCCTAAACTACTTTCTGAATGGGGAGAAGATTCGGAAATTGAAGGTGCAAAGGGACTTGGGAGCGCTGGTGCAGGATTCCTAAGAGATTAGTTTTCATGTTGAGTTGGCTGTAAGGATGGCAAATGCAATATTAGCACTCAATTTGATGGGACTGAAATATAAAATCAAGGATGTAATGCTGAGACATAATCAGGCACCAGTGAGGCCACATTTGGAATATTGTGAGATGTTTGGGCCCCATATCCGAGAAAGGGTGTGCTGGCTTTGTGGAGAGTTCAGGGCAGGTTCATGAGAAGGATTCCGGGGGGATTATTGGATTAACATTTGGGGGAGTGTTTGAAGAATCTGGGCCTGTACTCTGCTGGAGTTTAGAGGAATGAGGGGAGATCTCATTGAAACCTACTGAATAATCAAGGGCCTAGATAGAGTGGACATGAAAAAGGAAGCTTCCATTAATGTGAGAGTCTAGGACCAGAGGGCACAGCCTCAGAATAAAAGGATGTACCTTCAAAATAGGGACGGCACAGTGGCGCAACAGTAGAGTTGCTGCCTTACAATACGATTCGATCCTGCCCACGGGTGCTGTCTGTACGACATTTGTACGTTCTCCCCATGAGTTTTCTCTGTGATCTTTGGTTTCCACACTCCAAAGATGTGAAGGTTTGTAGGTTAATTGGCTTGGTATCGATGTAGAATTGTGCCCAGTGTGTGTAGGATGGTGTTAATGTGTGGGGATCGCTGGTCAGTGTGGACTCGGTGGGCCGAAGGGCCTGTTTCTGCGCTGTATCTCTAAACTCAACTAAACTAAATTAAAATGGGAATTCTCTAGCAGGAGGGTGGTGAATCTTTGGAATTCATTGCCACAGGTGGAGGCCGACATTGGGTATTTTAAGACAGAAATGAAAAGGTTCTTGATTACGAAGGGCATCAAAGGTTAAAGGGGAAAGGCAAGAGAATGGAGTGGGAAAAATAGGCCAGCAGGATTGAATGGCAGAGTAGACGCGATAGGCAGAATGGCCTAATGCTGCTCCAATGTTTTAGTCTCATGCCCCCTATGCTACCCTCATCAACATGCCTTATTTATTTTGTCAATAAATTCATGCCAACCACCCTTAATTGCACTTCCATGTCATGATTAGCTTTACCTTCCTTCAAAATGCATTCCTGAGACTAATTCCTTAGCCTTTAACTAATTTGTATATCCTTTCTACTTTTTTTAAACAACGCTCCCTTGTTAGATATCTGCTAGTCCACCAATACCTGCCATCAAAACCAATCATTAAATATTGATCAAAGCAGACACACTTTTCCCACTTGTTTCTTTTAAGAGCATCGTGATGCTTTTTAAAGTTGTTATACCTCTAAATATTACAAATAATGTTATGATTTCCATCTTTCTTCTGAACTTTAATGTCTGTATTACCCCTACCATTTGTGAGTTCAAATACAAATCAGTTATTTAGAATATCATCTGTCCCCAACCTGCTTGCCTTCTTGGTCTCTCCTTTGTTATCTCTTGTTGGCATATTTAGAGTCATAGAGTGATACAGCGTGGAAACAGGCCCTTCGGTCTAACTTGCCCACACCGGCCAACATGTCCCATCTACGTTCACTAGTCGCACCTGCCTGTATTTGGCCCATATCCCTCCAAACCTGTGCTATCCATGTACTTGTCTAACTGTTTCTCAAATGTTGGGATAGTCCCTGCCTCAACGACCTCCTATTGCAGCTTGTTCTGTACGCCCACAACCCTTTGTGTAAAAACATTACCCCTCAGATTCCTATTAAATCTTTTCCCCATCATCTTAAACCGATGTCCTCTGGTTAAACCTATATACTCTGGTAAAACAGCTGAAGTTTCCCTTATTACTTTTCATGAACTAACTTTGCCTTTATAATTTTCCTTTCAATGTCCCTTAAATTTTTGGAAATTTAAATTCTAGAAATCTTATACTATGAAAATTTGATAACATTTAAGGAAATCAAACAACCAAAATGTTTGCTGCCCTTTGCATACCCACCTAAAAGCAAACAAAAATATATATGCAATCAAGCCCATATTTCAAATTACTCTGTAAATGTGTTCTTAATTTACCTGAGGCTGTTAATTGAAATGGTTAATTCAGTATAAGACACAAAGTGCTTGAGTAGCTCATCGGGTCAGGCAGCATCCCTGGAGGTCATGGATAGGTGACATTTCGGGTTGGGACCCTACAGTTATTTCATTGTTTGATTGACTATTAATCCAGGTATGACCAGGTTAAAATTAAATAGTACTGAATGAAATTAGTGTTATATTTAATTTTTTATGGCCACGTTGATAATTTTGAGCAAAATGAATATATTTGTGGACAATAAAAGATTGTTATTTGTATCAGTCAATATATTATGTGTTCATTCATGTGAAATAGAATTTTATTTGGTTGTAAAATATTTAGCTATGCTAAAATAATAACTGAATGAGTGAGTGGAGTGAAAGATTAATGACATATGTATGGAGAAACCTTCGTAACATATGTGTAACAAAATCATTCAGGCTAATCACAGTATGGATGTGATATCCTGCCACATCAAAACACAGACTGCTGGAGTAACTCAGTGGGTCAGGCAACATTTCTAAAGTTGATGGATAGGCGATGTTTTGAGTTGGTACTTGAAGAAGGATCCCAAATTGAATATCTGTGTTATCCCCATCGTTTGTGAGTTCAAATACAAAGCAAATGTTTGAAATGATTCCCATGTCATCTGGCCCCACCTGGCTGTCTGCTTGGTTTTTTGATGGGTGAGTTGAGTTGAGTTTAGTTTATTGTCACGTGTACCGAGGTACAGTGAAGAGCTTTTGTTGCGTGCTACCCAGTCAGTGGAAAAACAAAACACAACACGAATAATGTTTAGTACAAGATAAAGCCAGTCAAGTCCAATCAAAGGTAAACCGAGGGTCTTCAATGAGATAGATACTAGTTTTGGAGTACTCTCTAGTTGTTGGTAGAATGGTTCAATTCCCTGATAACAGCTATACTTTTCTCTAGAGATGCTGCCTGACCCCACTGAGTTACTCCAGCACTTCAAGATTCCAGCATCCGCAGTTGCTTGTTTCTCCATATCCTGTTACATCTCGGCCAATTTGCACAGCTAAGTCACATAAACAGTAATATGATGATGAGCCAGATAATCCTTAAATTGTTTGAGGGATTATTATGTGCTTAATCACTGGGGAGTAAAACTTAAAAATGGGTCTAAATGCCCTTCTAAGACTCTAAACCTCTGACTGGAAGGTATTTGTACTGAACGCATCTCCTGAGGGGATGGTAGGACTCAGTGGGAGGTGGAAAACTAAACACTCAGAATTGGCATCAAACTTTGCTGTTCGTAAGAGGAACGTAACAGTTATAAAAGAAAATTATTGCTGGGACTGTGGGAAAGGGATGATGACGGATTGAGGAAAGTGGGAATGAAAGCGAGAAAGGGTATTAAGCAATTCATTTGGCAGCATTTATTTTGAAGTGTTAATGAAAATGATATCAGCACAATAATTTCACACTGACTTTGGCATTTCTCTCACAAATTAATCATTGATTGAATGCAGACATTGGAAACTGTGCAAGCTTCCTGCACAACATTCTTCCACATAGGTCTGTTCACCAGCTGAAGTGCACACAGCACCACAGGTGCCGAGTACATTCAAAGTGGAATGCACGTAAGTCCTGCGCTCTTTAAATGCGTCTCAATGTGGTTCTTCAACTTGTGCCTTCAATCTTTAAATGCATCTCCAAGCGGTTCTTCAACTTGTGCCAGCATGCTAAGGGTTGTGCCACATGAATTGTTCTTGAACACTTTTAATTCCTTCTATGATCTTGCCAATACTATCCCGAGCAAGAAAATGGCAAGTTCTTGCATTGCACCTCGCCAAGACAACAGCCTTACTTACCCAACAGCTTAAAAAACACATTTACATATCTGGATTTTCAACGTGATTACTTGGGTCTTATAATGTTCCATTGCATTGACTCATAGAGTAATATAGTATGGAAACAGGCCCTTCAGCTCAACTTGCCCACAGTAGATGTGTTGGTCAGAGTTTTCCCAGTGTTAGTCCCTGCGAGAAAGTCCGGCGGCACAGTGATGCAGCTTGAATCTGCTGCCTCACGGCTCCAGTTTAACTCTGATTCAATCCTGACCTCTGTTCTGCATGCTTTCCGTGTGACTGTATTGGTTTCCCCCAGGTGCTCCAATTTTCTCCCACATCCCAAAGATGCACTGGTGTTTAGGTGAGTGGTAGAATCTGGGAAGCTTGATGGGATTGTGAGGGGAATAACATTAATTACCATAAATATATGTGTTAACGAAGGAACTGCAGATGCTGGAAAATCGAGGGTTTACACAAAGTGCTGGAGAAACTCAGCGGGTGCAGCAGCATCTATGGAGAGAAGGAGATAGGTAACGTTTCGGGGCGAAACGTTTGAAGAAGGGTTTCGACCCGAAACGTTACCCATCTCCTTCGCTCCATAGATGCTGCTGCACCCGCTGAGTTTCTCCAGCATTTTGTGTAAAACCTACCATAAATATATGTTTGATATTCAGTGCCAGACCCAGTGTGCTGCATAGACAATAGACAATCGGTGCAGGAGTAGTCAGTTTGGCCCTTCGAGCCAGCACCGCCATTCAATGTGAGCATGGCAGATCATCCACAATCATTACCCCCCCCCCCCCCCCCCCCGTTCCTGCCTTCTCCCCATATCCCTTGACTCCGATATCTTTAAGAGCTCTGTCTAGCTCTCTCTTGAAAGTATCCAGAGAGCCAGCCTCCACCGCCCTCTGAGGCAGAGAATTCCACAGTCTCACAACTCTCTGTGTGAAAACGTTTTTCCTCATCTCCGTTCTAAATGGCTTACCCCTTATTCTTAAACTGTGGCCCCTGGTTCTGGACACCCACAACATCAGGAACATGTTTCCTGCCTCTAGCATGCACAAAACCTTAATAATCTTATATGTTTCAATAAGATTCCCTCTCATCCTTCTGAATTCCAGAGCATACAAGCCCAGCGGCTCCATTCTATCAACATATGACAGTCCCACCATCCCGGGAATTAACCTGGTGAACCTACAGTGCACTCCCTCAATAGCAAGAATGTCCTTCCTCAAACTGGGAGACGAAAACGGCACACAATATTCCAGATGTGGTCTCACTAGGGCCCTGTACAACTGCAGAAGGACCTCTTTGCTCCTATACTCAACTCTTGTTATGGCCAACATGCCATTCGCTTTCTTCACTGCCTGCTGTACCTGCATACTTACTTTCATTGACTGATAAACAAGGACCCCCAGATCCCATTGTACTTCCCCTTTTCCCAACTTGACTCAATTTAGGTAATAACCTGCCTTCCTGTTTTTGCCACCAAAGTGGATAACCTCACAGTTATTCACATTAATCTGCATCTGGCATGCATCTGCCCACTCACCCAACCTGTCCAAGTCACCCTCCAAGTCATCATCGCATCCGCTTCACAGTTCACACTGCCACCCAGCTTTGTGTCATCTGCAAATTTGATAATGTTATTTTTAATCCCTTCATCTAAATCATTAATGTATATTGTAACTAACTGTGGTCCCAGCACAGAAACGTGCGGTACCCCACTAGTCACTGCCTGCCATTCTGAAAGGGACCTGTTAATCCCAACTCTTTGTTTCCTGTCTGCCAACCAATTTTCTAATCATGTCAGCACCTACCCCCAATACCATGTGCTCCAATCTCCTATGTGGGACCTTATCAAATGTTTTCTGAAAGTCCAGCTACGCTACATCTACTGGCTCTCCCTTGTCCATTTTCCTAGTTGCTTCCTCAAAAAAATCCAGAAGATTAGTCAAGCATGATTTCCCCTTCATAAATCCATGCTGACTCAGACCGATCCTGCTACTGCTATCCAAATGTGCCGCTATTTCATCTTTTATAATTGACTCCAGCATCTTCCCCACCACCAATGTCAGGCTAACTGATCTATAATTCTGTTTTCTCTCTCCCGCCTTTCTTAAAAAGTGGGATAACATTAGCAACCTTCCAATCCACAGGAACTGATCCTGAGTCTATAGAACATTGGAAAATGATCACCAATGTGTCTGCAACTTCTAGAGCCATTTCCTTAAGTACCCTGGGATGCAGACCATCAGGCCCTGGGGATTTATGTGCCTTCAGTCCCATCAGTCTACCCAACACCATTTTCTGTCCAAAGTGAATTTCCTTCAGTTCCTTCGTCGCCCTAGCTCCTCTGGCCACTAGTACATCAGGGAGATTGTTTGTGTCCTCCTTAGTGAAGACGGATCCAAAGTACCTGTTCAACTCGTCTGCCATTTCCTTGTTCCCCATAATGAATTCACCCTTTTCAGTCTTCAAGGGTTCAACTTTGGTCTTAACTTTTTTTTTCCCTTTTACACATACCTAAATAAGCTTTTACTATCCTCCTTTATATTCTTGGCTAGCTTACCTTCGTACCTCATCTTTTCTCCACGTATTGTCTTTTTAGTTATCTGAAGAAACATTTGGTATCCACGTTTATATTATTGGCTGGTTTCCCTTCATATTTTATCTTTTCTCCCTTATTGCCTTCTGTTGGTTTCTAAAAGCTTCCCAGTCCTCTATGTTTCTGCTAATCTATGCAATATAATGTGCCTACTCTTTTACTTTTATGCTGTCTTTTTGGGGTTTTTTTGTGTCACCAAGGCCAGAGTGGGTTTTCCGTGCTCGGATTTAAATCCCCACCCCTCTCCGGCCTCTGTAGACCCGCCTTTTGTAGCATGAAATGTAATGCGAAACTGACCTTAGGAAAGTATGAGCCCTCTCGCCCCCTCCACCCTGGCGGATGTCTCTGTGGCTGTTTCCTAAATGTCCCCTAGTGTTTTAATTATCTAAATATTTCCCATATGGGGGTGATTACAGCCCGTGTTATGGTCCGCGTTGCTCTGATACTCAGTCTCCTCTCTCCTGTCCGTTAGGCGCGACTTCTATCCGTGGAGGAGAGTGGAAGGGACTCGTCCGGGCGCTTCTCCGCACCCTGTCCTCACCAGCACAGTGCGAGCAGCGGCGCTGGGTTCTCTCCGCTGCACGGGGGTTGCCCACAGAGTTGTTGCTTGTACCTTGACATTTCCTGCCGTAACTCCAGTCTGCAGTGCAATGCATTTTTGCAAATTGGAAACAAGACACACACACACGCGCAATTGCATAACAAGAACACAATCACGCGGGCGCTTGGGAGCCCCTCGGCCAACGTTGTTGCGGAATGAAATCAACCAGAACCAGAAGCAGGAAATCCTGATGCTCGGAAAGTGCCGAGCGCCGCTTTCCGCCCGGGCTGCGTTCCGCAGAGGGCGCTATACGCGCCCAGCCGGGGAGGAGCGAGGCAACTTGAGTTGTCGAGGCCAGAGGGTGCGGGAGAAATGAGGGTGCACTGGGCAAGAGGAAAGAGACGATGCAGAATCCAAGGGAAAAGGTGGCCAGTGCTTGCATACAGAGAGAGAAAAAAGGCGAAAAAGGAAATAGATAGAGAAAATATCTAATCTATATTCTATTTTCTATCTAATATTATATATCTAATAGAAAATAGACGGGTGTCAGAGTTTATGGGGGGGGGGGGGGGGGGGCAGGAGAATGGGGTTAGGAGGGAGAGATAGATAGATCAGCCATGGTTGAATGGCGGAATAGACTTGATGGGCCGAATGGCCTAATTCTGCTCCTATCTTATGATCTTATATAGAATGTAGCAGATCGCAACCCAGATACGAGAAGCTGCAGATGCTGGAATCTTGATCAACACACAAAGTGCTGGAGAAACTCAGCGGGTCAGGCATCATCTGTTGAGGAACTGGGCAGTCTGAGGAATGGGCCCGATCCAAAACGTCGTCTGATCATCCCGCCACAGATTTTTTTTTTCACACAAAGGGTGGTGGTATATGGAATGAGCTGCCGGAGGAGGTAGTTGAGGCAGGGACTGTTGCAACATTTTAGACAGATGCGTGGATAGGATCGATTTAGAGATATATGGGCCAAACGCAGGCAGGCGGGACTAGTGTGGCTGGGGGATGTTGGCCGGTGTGGGCAAGTTGGGCCAAAGGGCCTGTTTCCACGCTATGACTATCAGTTGGATAGAATTAAAGACCTCTCATCTCACCAACTGCAAGCCTAGATGTGGAATGACCACCCTGCAAGACTGTGCTGAATGACTATCTACCTCTTTGATGACCCTCGGACTATCCTTGATCGGACTTTGCTGGCTTTACCTTGCACTAAATGTTATTCCCTTATCATGGATCAATATACTGTAAATGGATCGATTGTAATGTGGAGGAAGGAACCGCAGATGCTGGTTGAAGCTGAAGATAGACAGAAAAAGCTGGGTGTAATTCAGCGGGACAGGCAGCATCTCTGGAGAGAGGGAATGGGTGACATTTAAGGTCGAGACCCTTCTTCAGACGGATCAATTGTAATCATGTATTGTCTTTCTGCTGACTAGTTAGCATGCAAGAAATGCAACACAAGCTTTTCACTGTACCTCGGTACATATAACAATAATCTAAACTGAAACTGATACTGCCTGGCCTGCTGAGTTCTCCCAATATAGTCAAAATTGCTGGAGAAACTCAGCGGGTGCGGCAGCATCTATGGAGCGAAGGAAATAGGCAATGTTTTGGCCAGAAACGTTGCCTATTTCCTTAGCTCCATAGATGCTGCCGCACCCGCTGAGTTTCTCCAGCACTTTTGTCTACCTTCGATTTCCCAGCATCTGCAGTTCCTTCTTAAACACTGAGTTCTTCCAATACTTTGATCTAGATATCTTGGGGAATTGGTAAAATAAGAGGATAATGCAGAGCACTGGGTGTAAATAACCTACTTAATTGACATATCCTTGGACACCCTAAACATTAAGTCGCTCGATGTAACATTGTGAACACCTAATTGGAATACACTAGATCAGAAATAGTGCAAACAATTCACTGCTTCTCTCTAAGGACTGTAAGGGTGTGTATTTGGATGATAAGTGAGAATTAATGTAATGGATCAACTGATAGTTTGCGGAGAATGAAAGGCAGATTTGGAGCAAAATGAGAATATGGAGAATAAAAAGATCAATCTAGATTAACCACCGTAGAAAGAATAAATGGGGGGGAAAAAGGAGAATTTACAGTGGGGAAAAGATAACAGAGGGAATGAAGTGAAGGTAACAAAGAAGGAGAAATGGAAATGCAGTAGGTGAAAGTGTAACGGGAGAAATGTGGCAACAAAGATGAGATTAAAAAGTGAAAGTAAGTTATCCTCCATGAAGATGTTCTCCTTTTACCTTCACCTCATTATTTGTTTATTGTCTTGATTCTCTCTTTGCACTCATCCATTACATTCCCTCTATCTCTTCTTTGTGGGACAGATAGAAGAGATGGAGAGAATTAAGGGGATACGATAGAATGTGTGGAACGTGAGGAGAATCAAGGCAATAAACAAATTGTGAGGTGAAGGTAAAAGGGGAACATCTTCTTAGAGAATGACGTGCTTCCACTCTGGTATAGTGGCCGACATTTAGCGGAGTGGAACTTGCCTGTAGGGCATTTATCTTTTAATGTGGGCAGCCATTGCATTCAACCTACCACACATGCTTCACAGAGCAAGATCTTAATCCAGTGACAAGACGATCCAGGCCCTGATGCATGGGTATAATGGTCACAGATTATGGGGATGCACAAAGATGCTTCCTGGCATACAGTCATCCAAGCCTATTCATTAGTTAGGCTTGAATATTGCTTAATAAAACTATTGCTTGACCGCCTTTGGAGTCACAAAGCAATTTTGTCTCGGAAGTGTGAATGTAACAAGGGCGATAAAGGAAATGCAGAGAGTGGAACTGGGAACATGGAAAATTAAGGGAAATTAGTTGAAGATAAACAAGCATACTGAGAACATAAAGAGATAATATGAATTAAAGTAAAATTGAGAATGTTACGAATTGGGCATGGGAAAATAAAGCAAGCATATGGGAAATTATGCATGTTTAAAGGAAGTTAAACAAAAGGAAGAATATAATGGCATTAAATGGTTATAAAGAGAGAGTATAAAATATAGAATAGATGGAATAAAGCAGCACTGCTAATCTCCATTTAAACACCAGAGATTTTTTTTTGATACTGAAATGATGTAATAGATATGCATTAGAATATCTGCTTTTAGTTTTTATACTGAAAATAAATTGATTAATCTAAAACTTGTGTGGAACAGATAAATACCATTAAAGTGGTCGTGAATCAGTTATCCAGCCAAATGAAAACAAACAATAGACAATAGGTGCAGGAGTAGGCCATTCGGCCCTTCGAGCCAGCACCGCCATTCAATGTGATCATGGCTGATCATCCACAATCAGTACCCCGTTCCTGCCTTCTCCCCATATCCCCTGATTCCGCTCTCTTTAAGAGCTCTATCTAACTCTCCCTCGAGAGCATCCAGAGAACCGGCCTCCACCACTTTCTGAGGCAGAGAATTCCACTCACAACTCTCTGTTTTTCCTCATCTCCGTTCTAAATGGCTTACCCTTTATTCTTAAATTGTGGCCCCTGGTTCTGCCTCTAGCGTGTCCAAACCCTTAATAATCGTATATGTTTCAATAAGATCCCCTCTCATCCTTCTAAATTCCAGTGTATACAAGCCCAGCCACTCCATTCTATTAACATATGACAGTCCCGCCATCTCAGTAATTAACCTGGTGAACCTACGCTGTACTCCCGCAATAGTAAGAATGTCCTTCCTCAAACTGGGAGACCAAAACTGCACACAATACTACTGATGTGGTCTCACTAGGGCCCTGTACAACTGCAGAAGGACCTCTTTGCTCCTATACTCAACTCCTCTTGTTATGAAGGCCAACATGCCAATATTACATTGTCAAATGTTTTGGGGATCCCCTTTATTTGGGTCACAAACCCAAGATTTGAAACGGCTGCAGTAAAGGAAGAATACAACACGAAAAGGTGGGAACGTGGTGAATCACACGTATAAGCAGAGCGCAGTAATAAAACACAGAACCATGAAGGTAGAACACAGATAAAGTGAAAGGGAGATTTCAGAGACACTGAACATGAAAAGACATAAAATAAAAGACTGGCAATTTAACATTCCAGGGTGTGCAATCTTCAGGCAAGTCATGGGAATGTAAGAGGAGGTGGCATTCAATATTAATCAAAGAGTTTATTAGTTTAGTTTAGTTTAGAGATACAACATGGAAACAGGTTATTTGGCCCACCATTAATCACCAATTCACTCTAGTTCTATGTTATCCCACTTTTCCATTCATTCCCTACACACTAGGGAGACTAGTTTTCCTACAAACCCCCATATCTTTTTGATGTGGGAGGAAAACGGAGCACCTGAAGGAAACCCGCATGGTCATTAGGAGAACGTGCAAACTCCACACAGACAGCACCTGAGGTCAGGATCGAACCCGGATCTCTGGTGCTGTGAGGCAGAAGCTCTACCAGTTGCCTCACTGTGCCTCCTTGATTACTTTAGAATTTAGAGGAACAGCATGGAAACAGGCCCTATGGCCTACTGAGTCCAAACCGGCCATTCATCACTCATTCACACTAGTTCTATTTTATCCCCACTTTCTCATCCACTCACCACACGTTAGAGGCGATTTTACAGAGGGCCAATTAACCCACAAACCTGCACATCTTTAGAATGTGGGAGGAAACCGGAGCACCCGGAGGAAACCCAGGTAGTCAAGGGAAGAATGTGCAGACAGGAACATGTAGTCAGGATCGAACTCGGGTCTCTGACATTGTGAGGCAGCAGCTCTACCAGCTGCACCAACATGGTGCCCTAGCAGTACTGCAGTAAGGAGGGTGGATGTCCTTTAAGTTAGGCCACATGTGCACAGCTTAGAAATAAGGAGACAATAACTATGCTGGGGATGTTCTGAGGCCTCCAATTTGTCAATAGGAGATACTGTATGTAAGCAATTCAGAGAGAAGAGTAAAGTTTTAAGGTAACAATGGCACCATAGTGGCACAGCGGAAGAGTTGCTGCCTTTATAGCGCCAGAGACCAGGGTTTGATCCTAACTACGGGTGCTTGTCTCTACGGAGTTTGTACGTTCTCCCAGTGACCTGCGTAGATTTTCTCCAGGATCTCCGGTTACCTCCCATACTCCAAAGATGTACAGGGTTGTAGGCTAACTGGCTTTATATAATTGTAAATTGACAATAGTGTGTGTAGGATAGTGTTAGTGTGGGGGGATCGCTGGTCGGCACAGACTCAGTGGGCCAAAGGGCCTGTTTCCACACTGTACCTCTAAACTAAACTAAAATAACCTAAATTTAACAATGGGAGAGGAATTCTGTTTTCTTAATATTAGCAGGGATCGCCTTTGCATTAAAGGCTTAGGAGAAATTTAAAAGCTTTTTGAGCGAATATTGACAGCACAGTGGTACAGTTGGTGCAACTGGATCTGCTGCCTCAAATCGCCAGAGGCCCGGGTTCGATCCTGAGCTCGGGTGCTGTCAGTGTGGAGTTTGTATGTTCTCCCTGTGACCACGTGGGTTTCCTCCATGGGTAGTCTAGTTTTCTCCCACACCCCAAAAACATGTGGATTTGCAGGTTAATTGGCCTCTGCTATTTGGCCCTAGTGTGCAGGTGAGGGGATGCGTAAGTGGGATAACATAGAACTAGGGTAAACGGGTGATTGATGGTCGATGTGGACTCAGAATCCTCAGGAGGATTTATTATTTCAATCCTAAATTTTTCAATCTATGTTGATGGTTACATAAATAAACAGAGAATGCAGCCAGGCAAGTGGAGGGCATGTCAATGGCGGTGCATTTTGGCGATAAGACCAAAACTCTGTAAGTTTTAAAGTTGTATTAGAGAAGTTTTAAGATCGATTAGAAATTAATGCAGAAATTAATTAAGCAAATTGGGTGAATTTCAGTGGGAAAGTAGACGAGGAGATGTTACTCGCTGGTAAGGATTCATATGATCAATGGGCGACATTCAAACACGATATAGTGAGAGTTCAGGGCCACTATGTTCCTATAAGAGTGAATGGAAAAACCAACAAGTCCAAGGAACGCCAAATGTCAAGGAACATTAAGGGTTAGATAAAGGTATAAAAGGTAGCTTATGCACCTTTAAAAATTGTAAACACGATAGGCTATTCGGGCGTATAGAATGTTTAAGGAGGATGTAGATGAAGTCTTAAGTGAATAATTCTCATCTGCATTCAATATGAAAAAGGACATTGTTATTGGAGACATCATGAATGGTTGGTGTAGTTTAGAACAAATTATCATGAGAACCTATGATGTATCTTCATGGGCTTAACAGTAGGTGGTCCCCAGGGCCTGATGAGTCTCTCCAAAGCTGTTATGGGAGGCAAGGAAGGAGATTGCTGGGGCTCTGAGAGAAATGTTCACATCTTCTCTGACCATTGAACAGCTGCCAAATGACCAGAGGACAACAAAAGTGTTACCTTTAATAGAAAAGGGCAGCAGGAACAAGCCAGGTAATTAAGGCTGAAGGGTCTAGCATCAGTGAAAAGGAAATGATTTGAAAAAAATATGAGGGATAGTTTTATTATGCACTTGGAGTGGCAGGTTTGATCAGCAGTAGATGGGTTTTGCATTAGCGAGATCTAGTCTTATTGATTTGATTACAGTTTTCAAAGAGGTGACAGTGCCTGGGTGAACATAGTGCAGTTGATGTGACTTTTGATAAACATAGAACATAGAATAGTACAGCCCTTTGGCCCGCAATGTCTGTGCTGAACATGTGCCAATTAAACCAACCTCCTCTGCCTGCACCTGATCCATATCCCTCCATTCCCTGCATATATATGTGCGTATCAAAAATATTCCGAAATGCCCCGATCATATCTGCTCCACCACCACCCTTGTCAGCGCATTCCAGGCATCCGACACTCTATGTAAAAAACATCTCCCGCACATGTCCTTTAAACTTTGCCCCTCTCACCTTTGACACCCTTACTAATCAAGTACCTGTCAATCTCAGCTTACCCAAAGACTAGGCATCCACAGCTGTCTGTAGCAATGAATTCAACAGATTCACCATCCTCTGATTAAATAAATTCATCCTCATCTCCTTTCTAAAGGTGAGTCCTTTTATTCTGAAGTTCTGGTCTTAGACTCTCCCACCAGTGGAAACATCGTATCCACATCATCTCTTTCCAGGCCTGTCATTGTCTGGTAAGTTTCAATGAGATCCCTTCCTCATCCTTCTAAACTCCAGTGAGCACAGGCTCAGAGCCATCAGACACTCATCATACATTAACCCAATCACCCCAGGGATTATTCTCGTAAACCTACTCTGGACCTTCTCCAATGCCAACACACCCCAACTCAGCAATGGGGCCCAATACTGCTCACAATACTCCAAATGCAGTCTGGCCATTACCTTACAAAGCCTCAGCTTCACAACCCTGCGTTTATATTCTAGCCCTCTTTATATGAATGCTAACATTGCACTTGCCTTCCTTACTACCGATTCAACCTGCAAATTAATCTTTTGGGAATCCTGCACCAGCACTCCCAAGTCCTCCAAGTTCTGAATCATCTCCCCATTTAGAAAATAGAAAATTCCAAGGCATTTAAAAATATAAAACATAAAGCAAATGATTTGTAAAATATAAAATAATATTTAAAATAACATTAAATATCAACTAAAACATGTAACTACTTAAAAACATTAAGTTAATGCGAAATGACTATAATAAAATATGTTTCCATTTGTTTCTTAATCAGCAGCTCTGTAATCCCCATAGGAATCATGGAATGTCGAATCATGCGCCTGATGATGGATCTAAGAGATAATATCCAAACTGTGCTGGGAAATTGAGCAAGACTGGTCTCTACAACAGAACTACCTTCCATATCTGTAGCCGAGTCTTGGATTTCTGGATGTGACATGCATGGTAATCTGGGACTTGCTGTCATTTACAATTCTGAATATCAGTGGATCTGTTCAGAACCCCATTCATCGGCCAGCATGAAACAAGAGGACCAGAAAGTGAAAGTGTGCATCAAGATTAAAGTCAACATATGGATTACAGCTTGACCCACCACCATTTCAAGTCATCGGAAAAGTGAAGGAAGATGTCATCAGCAGCATTACCAAGCAACCTTTACTCGCTGTGAGACGTTCATTGCTGCTCATTGATGCCCAGATTTGGATTTCACTCAGAACACTCAACTCTAGATCTCAATACGGTTTTGTTCCCAACATTAACCAGATTACAGAGCTGTGGTGAGAGTGATGCCAAGATCTTGACTGAGTGTGGAATCAGGGAACTTCAGTAAAAACAAGGCCAATGTGTATCAAAAAGACAATACTCCAATGGTTGAATGAAGCACAAAGAGAGATAGATGTAGTTGGTGTAGCCCAATTATCCCAAATGCAGGGCACAGCTAATAGAGTTCCTCTGTACTGGATTCTAGGAACACAGATTAGAATGGGTGTCAAGGGTTATGGGGAAAAGGCTGGAAATAGGATCAGGTGGCAGAGATCAAGCATGATTGAATGGCGGAGTTCAATGGGCCGAATGGCCTAATTCTACTCCTATAACGTGGATGTGAACATAGAACCGATTCCTCACTGACTTTCCCTTCCATCACAACATCACAGGTGTAAGGTTCACTGGTAACTGCACAACATTCAATTCCATTGATATCTTCTCAGCAAATGAAGTAGTTTACGAAGACATTCATCCCATGACAACCAAAGTGAATTGTTTGTGTGTGTAAGAAGAACTGGACAGGTTTCAGGCATGCAATGATGTGACAAGTAACAATTGTGTTATAAAGGAAGTTTAGTTTCGTTTAGTTTAGAAATACAGGGCAGAAACAGGCCCTTTGGCCTGCTGAGTCCGTGCCGACCAGCACTCCCCGTACACTAACGCTATCCTACACATACTAGGGACAATTTACAATTATACCAAGCCAATTAACCTACAAGCCTGTACTTTTTGGAGTGTGGGAGGAAACTGGAGATCCTGGGGAAAACTCAGACAGTTCACGGGGAGAATGAACAAACTACGATCAGACAAGCACCTACAGTTAGAATCTAACCCGGGTCTCTGGCGCTTAAGGCAGCAACTCTACCGCTGTGTCACCGAGCTGCCTGTGCAGGGCAAGTTGTGGTGAGTGTCTGGGATGGTGTCAGGGATGGCGGGTGAGGCAGGTACAATAGTGACATATAAGAGACTTTTGGATAGGCACATGGATACTGAAGAAATGGAAGAATATAGATTACACGCAGGCAGATAACAGTTGGTATGGGCATCATGGTCAGCATAGATATTGTGGGCTGACTGACCTGTTCTTGTGCCATACTTTTCTATGTTTTATCTTCTAAAAGAAAGTCCAATGATCTACTCTTGACGTTCAGCAGAATTATCTTCTCTCAATCCACACTGTCAATGTTGTGGCAGGTTACCATTGATTAAAATTTCAACTGGACTACCATGTACACACAGTTTCAACAAGATCAGGTCAAAGCCTAGTATTCCTCCACCAGGGATCCCCCTATGATAGCTCAAAACCTTTCCACTATATATAAAGAAGACACAAGTCAGGAGAATGATGGTGGAAATTCACTCCTTACAACACGCCAATCCTGTCCCAATGCTTTCAGGAAGCTCGATACCACCAAGGAAAGGAATCTGTTTCAGCACCGACCAAACCACAATACACATTAATTGTCTTCATCATTGGCAACATGCGGCTCAGTGTGTGCCATCTACAAAGCACACAGTTATATTTGTATTGGTTATTCTGACAGCACCCGTGGATAAGGGCTTCAACCACATGCGTCACTGTCCTGGCCTGGGAATATATTGCCACGTCTAAATCCTGGAACTCCTTAACAACAGATACTGTGGGAGCGCTTCCACCGGGAGTGCAATGGTCCAAGAAGGTGGCTCACCGTTGCCTTTTCATATAAACATAGAAAATAGGTGCAGGAGTAGACCATTCGGCCCTTCCAGCCTGCACTGCCATTCAATATGATCATGGCTGATCATCCAACTCAGTACCCTGTACCTGCCTTCTCTCCATACCCCCTGATCCCTTTAGCCACAAGGGCCACATCTAACTCCCTCTTAAATATAGCCAATGAACTGGCCTCAAACTACCTTCTGCGGCAGAGAAATCCACAGATTCCACATTTTCATGGGCAAATCAAGTAGAAATATTGCTGGGAATACTCAGCGGGTCAGGCAGCATCTGTGGATAGAGAAATAATAACATTTGAAGTCAATGGGAGGACATTCATATTTCCAGTGCTTTTGTGGTTTCCCAGGGGTAATTATCTACGGGTAATATCGCTGGTCTTAGCAATGAAGACATGACCCCCACCCACCCCCAATTAATACGCGAAGAGATGTGTGACAGAAAATAGAGGAAAAGTATAAAGCAGATTCAGAGTGTGAGATACAGAGAGGGGGACGAACATGCCCAAGATCAATTAAGAGTCTGGAAAGGTTTAGACACAAATGTACCATTAAACTGGACTAATGTGCTGCGTTTTAAGACAGTAGGAGTCTCAGTCCTGTTCACAAAGTGATTACTTTTTTTTCAAAACCATAAACTTGTTCAATAAATTATCAGTTTCAAAGCTCAAAGCTGATGTACATGTCTTTTTTTTTTGCAGTGGCGTGGGATGAAAGGCAAAAGGGTCGGCGGGGAGCCTGCGATTGGATGGGTACCATGGTCCAAAATGTTGATTCACAGGTCCTCAATGAGAAAGTGTGAGCCGACATAGTCCAACCCAGCTAAGTTTTCCAATGACCTCCAACCAGTCCTAGTATTTGAATCTCGATGGTGCCATTCGCATTTTCCTATCATTAAGTAGTGGATAAACCTTCACTCTGATACAAGTAATTGGAATCCAAACTTAGTTTTTACTCCGCTGTTTTCAGAACAGCATAGGGTGTCTTCGGAGTGTCTGACAGCTGCAAAAGAAGTGTCCAATTCCCAGCACAAAAATGTTTCACAATGGCAACTCACCAACACACACCTACACACTATTCTCTCCACACACGCACTATATATACTATATGTATGCAAGAATACATCAAGGACAGACCGTGGGAGTCGGGAGAAATTGGGACAATCGAAAGTTGAGTCTAGACACAAAATGCTGGAGTAACTCAGCGGGACAGGCAGCATCTCTGGAGAGAAGAAACGGGTGATGTTTCGGGTCCAGACCCCTTTCGTAAGTTCAGCGTTGGATCGGAAGTGCATGCGGTGGATATTTGAGAAAGAGTACTGGGACAGAATGCAAAAGGGGAGTGTGAGTGTCTGTGTGTGAGTTGACGAGTGAGAGGGTCAGAATGAGCCAGATACAGTATAGACTAAGTGTGTGTGTGTGTGTGTGTGAGAGAGAGAGAGAGGGGGGGGGGGGGGGGGGCGCCGGAGGGGACTGAAATAGTTAAGAGGACAGTGAATGAAGATTTCCCCCCCAAAAAAGTAGGAATTGCGCTTTGAAAAAGGACCGTTCACATTGGTTGGAGAGAAGGGGTGGGTTACGTTTCGGGTCGAGACCCTTCTTCAGACCCGAAGCGTCAGCCATTCCTTCTCTCCAGAGATGCTGCCAGTCCCGCGGAGTTACTCCAGCTTGTCGTGTCTAATCTTCGGTTGAAACCAGCATCTGCAGTTCCTTCCAACGCCGTTCACATTGTTTCCCGCGGTTTGCATTGTTTCTGCGGCGGTGTGTGACACTGTGGATGTTGCATCCCAGACTAGCGTGCCCCCTTAAACACGATTGTTTCCGGAACATGAGATTTTCTGGGAAGCAGTTAATGCTGACTCAATCATGTGTGCTTCTCACTTGCAAGGGTTTTTTTTTTTTTTTTTGTTTGTTTTTTGCGTGGGGTCTGTATCAGAAGCGGACCGAGCGACGTGAAGGAGCCTTTGCCGCTTTGCCTTTCACGCACTTATGTGGATTGGAAAGAAAGCCGAGACCAAAAATGGCTCTGAGAAAATATCCCAGTGCAGTGAAAACTGTGGAACATTTTGAAACCTGAATTGTTCAAAGTGAAAAAGCTTCACTTGATGCTTACACCCCGCAGCCCCAAAAACCAATGTTTATAAAACCAAAGGGGAGGGAGGGGGGCAGAGTCAGTGGAATGGAACCACTATAAAAACAATAAACAGCGTCCCTGATGGAGTAACGGCGTGCATAAGATGTAGATAAATTATTATTATTGTTTTCTCTCTTTAAATAACCTCTGGTTAGCGATCTGCGGCTGGCTGCTGGCTGCCTGCTGTACGCCGCTCTATGCGGTCTCTCGTTCCTTCCACTTGTCGGCTTCCCTGTGTTGTGTCTCGCTGTCACCAGCGTGGCTCTTTGAGATCTTTCCGTGACTTGTTCTCCGGAATCCGATGCCAAATATGGTGGGGAGGGAGGGCGTGGGCGTCGCTCGGCCCGCCTCCTCCCTCCCGCCCTCCCGGATCCTCTCGCCTTACATGGACAGTCAAAGGCAAACCGGAATCCCTCGTTTGCCGGGGGGTTCCAGGGAGTAGAGCGATCGGCAGCGCCAAAGCGTGCAATGGGCAACGCTGGCACCATCTGGCCCGGGATGGAGGGGATTGGGGGGGGGGGGGGGGAAGGGGTGGGGGGGGGGGGTGGGGTTGCTCCAAGGCGCCGGGCTGTGCCCAGGAGAGATAGCTTGCTAGCCCGGGCCCTGGGGAGAGGGAGAGCCGGCTGCAAACAACCCGCCTTTTCCGCCCACCGCGTCACCGAGTCGTAGCCCTTTTCTTCTCTCGTCCTTATATGGTCTCTTACGTCATGGGGCATTCGGTGACTCTGGATAAATAGTAAATGAAGCCCGAGAGAGAGAGAGAGAGAGAGAGAGAGAGAGAGACTGAAGCCGAGAGAGTGAGAGACAAGTGGCAGGGATTAGCAGCAGCTCAAGAGGGCTAAACATTAATAAAGGGGGAGGCAAGGACCCTGTCACCTCCTCAGCCTCTCCGCATTCAGGGCAAGCCCCAAACTGACAACTTACTGCCTTCATCATTGACACTAAACCAGAGCTGGAGGTGAGAGGAGAAAAGTTTGGCGTTTTTCAATATTTTCACTCGAGACCCGGCCAATGCAAATGATGACTGCGAAAACGCTGGAGAAGATTCCGCTGTCGCTCGGGGGTCTCTTCCACCAGCTCCCCGAAAACATGTACCCGGTGGAGGACATCAACGGCTTGCCCGCGTCAGTCACTATCTACCCTAACCCGGAAATGGCACCGTACGAGCAGATGTCCTCAGGTAAGCGCCTTTAGCGTACTGTGCACCTACCGACCCACCTGTACACCGTTGCGCCACTTGCACCGGAGCTTGTTCGCCGGGCCCCCGCTCCCACTGCCCGGCGCCGCCGCCGCCGCCGCTCGCAAACCCCACGCAGGGAGCGACCTCTTCACTCCTCGCTTCAAGCCACACCGCTCTGCGTCGTAGTGGCAGCGTAGCGGCGATCGCCTTCCCTTCTCATTCATTCATTCATTTCGCGGGCAGCCAGCAGCGACGATTATTAAAAACGCGTGCACCCGAGAGATGAACATCGTATACATATGCCGCTGTTTTATAACCAAAAAAAAAGTTAAAGATCGTGAAGGCACGATGAACCGTAATCTTGAGTTAAAAAAAAACAAAACCTCACAAAGTGCTGGAGTAACTCCGCGGGGCACCCGTGTTAGGAATGGACAGGCGATGTTTCGCATCGGGACCCTTCTTCTGACCAAAGATGCTGACCCGCTGAGTTACTCCAGTACTTTGTGCTTGACTCCCCGGTTAGTAGATCGCGGTGGGTGGAATTGTTCAAAGTCTCTGCGCTAGAGGCGATTGTTTAGCCTGACGCCCAGCTTGTGGGTGTGTTGTTGACTTGCCCGGAGTATTTCCAGGGGTTTTGTGTCTCAGGTGCGCCTCGTTTTTTTTTTTGTTTTTTTTTTTGACGGACCGTGTTCTCATTCACACCCAGTTTGTTACTCGTCCGAATCTGTCTGAAACTCTGCCATGTGTCTATCCCTGGGAACACCGACCAACTCGTCTCTTTTACTTTTCAGATGGAATACTCAACGTGGACATGAGCGGCGACAAAAGACCCGTCGATTTACCGTATCACAGCAGCTACCACCTACCCTCCGCTCACCGCAGCCAGACTCTGGGCTACACGGGGAAGTTTTCCATTGAATCGCAATGCGCCGGTGCTAATTGGAGTTCTGAAGGCATCATAGTGAGCGCCGGGATCTTCGGGATCCCCGCGTCGTCCTCTCCCTCGTCGTCCTCTTCCGCGTCCACGGCTTCTCCAAACCCCCTCCCCAGCTCCCTCAGTTGCACCATGGCGCAGAGCCAGAGCGAGATGGAGCACATGTACTCGCCGCCTCCCCCGTACACCTGCGGGGAGATGTACCAGGACCCGACTCCTTTCTACAGCAGCCCCGCCGGCAGCCTCGGCTACCCTCCTCCCCCCTCCTACCCTTCGCCAAAGCCCATGGTGGACAGCACTTTATTCCCCATCCTGCCGGACTACAGCAGCATCTTCCAACCTCAGCAGCCGCATCGGGATATCCACCCGGGCACCGAGCGCAAGCCGTTCTCCTGCCCGGTGGACCCAGGTAGGATGGCGCCGCCTCTGACCCCCCTCTCCACCATCAGAAACTTCACCTTGGGGAACCCGGCGGGAGAGGGCTCCAGGCTGCCCAGCGCTTACGGCGGACACAACTTACCTCTCCGGCCCATCCGGCTCAGGAAATACCCAAACCGACCCAGCAAGACCCCGGTCCACGAGAGACCCTACCCGTGCCCGGCCGAAGGCTGCGATCGCCGCTTCTCCCGCTCCGACGAGCTCACCCGGCACATCCGCATCCACACCGGCCACAAACCTTTCCAGTGCCGCATCTGCATGAGGAACTTCAGCCGGAGCGACCACCTCACCACCCACATCCGCACCCACACCGGCGAGAAGCCTTTCTCTTGCGACTTCTGCGGCAGGAAGTTCGCCAGGAGCGACGAGAGGAAGAGGCACACCAAGATCCACCTGAGGCAGAAGGAGAAGAAGCTCGCCAGCGAGAGGGCGGCCGGTCCCACGGCGGCGACTCTCTGCAGCAGCGGGAGCACCCCCTTGCCCATCATCTGTCCGTCCAGGACAGTGTAAACTGGGGGGGAAAAACCACACACACCCGCAGTAAAATGACACTACTGCACCCACAGGCTAAGAACCTCGGGGGTGCAGGCAGAGTATTTATGGCAGATTGCACCCGGGTTTCCGACAGCAGCATCGTTCTGTTTTGTTCCTTCCTCCGGGCGTCGTCTCAAGGAACCCGAGCCCCTCTCTCCTCTGAAGATCTTTGGGGAAAGCACGCTGTCTTCTTAAATGTGTTCCCTTGACTTTTTTTTTTAAAAAAGAGGAAAAACATGTATTTTGCAGTGCAGGGGCTGTGATTTCACTCAACGGCCAAGTTAGTCAGCAAAGTCTGTCACCTGCACTTCACCGTCCAAGGCTCGGCGGGACCAGCCCTTTCTCCATAGCCATTTCTTATCGCATCCAGTGTGAAATGGTTGAAAGTGATCGCAGACAGAGGGAATGGGCTTGAGGCGGCGAATGTGTTATTGCGGGGAAACTTGTACGTGGATGGGGGAAACGGGGGGGGGGGGGGGGGGGGGGTGTGGAAAGAGCAGCGAATGTTAGTCTGAGGAAACTAACTTCGGCACTTTTATTTTAATTCGTCACTAATACTTTCAACAAGAAAATAAAAAGCTAAGCGATATAAAAGCTCTCTAATCAGATGAAACAAGATAACCAGAAACAGGCTTCCTTTTGCTGAAGTCTTAATGTTTAATACGATGTGTACAGCAAACAATTCATGTTTTACTGCTTTCCAGGGAATATTTCCAGGGAAATTCTGGTCCAGGGAAAGCCCAAATGGGATGAGAGAATTTAGACCTGATCAGAGATTTACCGAGAGGCAACTTTATCCCGTGTTAGTTTAAATCGCAAGTGGATGTTTTGTACTTTCACATTTAAACACTGCATGATGAGATTTTTTGGTGCCTTGTTTATTGTGGACGATTCTATATGTCTGCATGTAAATACCCGGCCTTAAAAGACTGAGCTCGGCAATCGTCAAATCGCCAATAATCCCCACAAGCTGGCGAAACGATTCAATTCCTGCCAATTAATTTGGAAATTTTTTAGAAAATATTTTTGTACGTGTTTTGTGCTAATATTTTCCAAGTGTTTTACATTTTGTAGCAAAGCTCTGGTTGTAAAGAGTGTGAATAATTCTTATGTTGCTGATGCTGACCTGTCAATGGTTTAATGTATTGGTGTGAAACCACTAACTGGGTGAACAATGGACTTCTCAGTCCTCTAAAAATGTAGTGTTTTATTGTTATATTGATGTAAATATAATTTTACAAAATAAGTAGATTGTGCGTGTGCGTGTGTGTTTATAAACCGCGTTCAATTATTTTGTTCACATATCAAGATTGTTGTGATCTGAAGTGTACTCTCTGAAGGAATATGGAACAGAATTCAATACTAACTTTCAAAGAGAAACGAGTACCAGAAACAATAGAGGGAAGCAATTGTCCCAAACGGTCTGTAGAGATACTATTAGACCATTTCCACCTCCTACGGAGGGCCATCCTACAATTCTAACTTTTGGTTTTGAACTACCAACCATCTCGGTGTTACGAAGATGTATCGCCCTGGATTATGGGCCCCAAGAATCGGCGAGGGTCTTGAATTCGCGGGGTTTACATAATTCTCAGGCAAGTGCGCGCCAAGCTAACAGCCGCAACAAACCAAGGCCATTATTCCACATGGCGCGTTGTAAGAGTTTACTGGGCCGATCCATGCAGAGTATTCTTTGAACGCCACGAGAGAAAAGTGTGGTGAATAATAAGACAGAGAGTCGTGTATTCCTTAATGTGCGGTTAATGGTGCCTCTTCCCAATCGTACAAGTAACTTAGAATCTAATTTATCTGGAACATTAAGAAATGAGCATAACAAGGGTGGTAGATACAAAATGCTGGGGTAACTCAGCGGGCCAGGCAGCATCTCTGGAGAGAAGGAACGGGAAACGTTTCGGGCCGAGACTCTTAACGAGGGCATTTTTAAAAACTTTTTAAATGAAAGGCAAGAACGGTTGTTGCTTTAGATGGCTCGGGATCACTATCGAACTGTAAATATCATTGAGTATCCGCCCTTCTCCATTAATAAATTGAACAATGGATCCGTGAAGCGGGAAACACAGCAATGACAACAGGCGTTCTCAGATTCAATTCAGGGCGTCTTCTCTGGACTTCTCTCTGAATTCTGGACGTTTTGTGTGCGCTGGACACGGTGAATATAAATCTCCTGCTCCCCAGATCCATCACTTAATATCTGGGCATTCAATCAAATTGCTACATCCATCTAAAGATGATCGCTGATCGAAAACAAATCATAAAAGCAGGTTGTTGCAGAGACTGAACGGGCCAGGCAGTATCTGTAGAGGCAGATGGACAGTGGACCCGAGGTCTCGATCGGAAGGCCAATTATCCCTCTGCCTTCACAGATGCTGCCTGCCCCACTGAGTTCCTGCAGCTCATTTATTATTTTATGCCCCGGATTCCAACACCTAAGGGTTATTGTGTCACCAAAAATAAATCACGCTTCACCTTTAATGGAAAAATAATTTCTACATATAGAAAAATAATAATCGGGCTGGTCGCTTCAGGTGTCGAAAGTGAATTGGTTCTGGATAATAAAATAAAATTCACTCATTGACCCAAGAACGAGTTCTGCAGGCTCCAGCTCTCGAATATCTCAAATCTGCGAGGCGAGCTGGGAACACTAGGGGGAGTGACAAGTGTATTGGGAGGTGGGATCCGAGTTGATGATGGTGGAGTCTGGTTGGGGGAAGGGGGCTGGTGTTGGGGCATGGGGTGTACTCCGGGGTTGTGTCGGGAAGTGGGGACGTGAGGTGGCCTTTGGGGAGAGAGGTGGGGACCTGATGTGATGTTGGGGAGAGGAAAGGGCACTTAAGATGGTGATTGTAGAAGGGGAGGGACTGGGTGGTATTTGATGGAGGGATGGGGACCTGTTTTGACGTGGTGGGGGGGGGGGGTGGGGAGGGGGGGGGGGGTGGAGGGCGAGGGCCCGAGGTGATATTTGGGGGTTGGGTGGGGACCTCAGGTGGTGTTTGGGTGAGGTGATACGGTTCGTGTTGGGGATTGATGGGGAATTGAGCTGATGTTCCTGGTGGATAATTAAGGGCTGAGATGGATTCTCCCACTACCCTGGTCAGAATGCACAATATAAGCAGAATTCACAATGGGCAGAAAAGGCAGGGAGGATTGTTGGTTTAAACTGCACTTATTTTAATGCAAGAGGTCTGGCGGGTAAAGCAGATGAGCTCAGGGCATGGATCTTCTTTCGTGTGGCGTGCACAGCCTAAAGTTGTTGGACAACTTGTTCTATTTGATCTTCCATTTGTGCACGTCGAGTTGATTGCATTAGTCGAAACAGGGCGGACCACGTGAAGGTTGCAATCTTCCACCCCAGGGCATGGATAAGTAGGTGTGACTGGGACATGTGGCCATTACAGTAACCTGGTTAAGAGATGGGCAGGGCTGGCAGCTCATTGTTCCAGGGTACTATTGCTTCAGCAGAGACCAAGGTTAGTGTTGGGTTATTGATTAAGGAGGATGTCAAGGTAGTCGCCAGAGATGACATCTAGTGAGGTTATATGGGTGGAGCCGACGAACAAGAAAGGGGTGATCACCTGGTTGGAGGTGTACAGGCCCCCAAATAGTCAATGGAAATTAGAAAAGCAAACATGCCAGGGGATTACAGGCAGCCAATAAAGTTGTCATAGTATGGGATTTTAATTTTCCCAATACTGACTAGGAAAGTCATGGTGCAAAAGTAGACAGGGCAGAATTTGTCAAATGTGTTCAGGAACGTTTCCTCCTGCAATATGTAGAGGGTCCCACACGGGTGAGGGCGACACGATCCAGTCTTGGGAAATTGATAGTGGCAGACGAGCCATTTGGGACTAGCGACCACTGTTCTATTAGGTTTAAGATAGTTATAGATAGAGACAGGGCGGGCCCACATGTTACAATTCTAAATTCCACAGATGCACCATAGAAAGCATTTTATCTGGATGCATCACAGCTTGGTCTGGGAACAGTTCCATCCAAGACTGCAAGAAATTGCAGCAAATTGTGAACGCAGCCCAGACAATCACACAAACCAACCTCCCTTCTATTGACTCAATTTATACCTCACGCTGCCTCGGCAAGGCCAGCAGCATAATCAGGGACGAGTCACACCCTGGCTACTCCCTCTTCTCCCCTTTCCCATCAGACAAAAGGTATAGAAGTGTGAAAACGCACACCACCAGATTCAGGAACAGTTTCTTTCCAGCTGTTATCACAGAGCAGTGCTGAATTACTATCTGTCTCTGTGGTGACCCTCAGACTATCCTTGATTGGTCTTTGCTGGCTTTACCTTGCACTGAACGTTATTCCCTTATCTTATACACAGTAAATGGATCGATGGTAATCACGTGTTGTTTCTCTGCTGACTGGTTAGCACGCAACAAAAGCTTTTCACCTAGGTACTAGGTACAGGTGACAATAAACTAAACTAAACTGAAATTGGGGCAAGGCCAACTTTGAGGGTATGAAACAGCAACTCGCTCAATTGGAGTTGATTGGAGTAGGCTGTTTGAAGAAAAAAGGAAAGTGGGATGTTTTTAAAAGTGCGCTGACAAGAGTTCAGGACATGCACCCTTGTTAGAGTGAGGGGAAGACAGGTGAGCATAAGGAAGCTTGGACAATGAGGGAAATTGAGGCTCTGGTCAAGAGTAAGAAGGAGGTATGGGGTAGGTATAAGGAGCTGGGCTCAAGTAGGGAGGAGTTTCGGGAACTAAGGAGCAAACTAAAAAAGGAAATCAGAAGGTCAAAAAGGGGACAGGTGATTGCTCTGGCAAGTTGCATTAAGGATAATCCCAATACATTTTATTAGTACTTAAAGAAGAAAAGGGTAATCAGAGAGAGAGTGAGACCCCTCAGGAATCAAAGCAGTCAGACCCTCCAAACCTAAGGATCTAGGAGTGCAGGTGCATAATTCCTTGAAAGAAACATCACAATTAGATAGGCAGGTCAAAAAGGCTTTCAGCACAATAGCCTTCATCAGACATACTATTGAGTATCAAAGTTGGAAAGACATGTTACAGTTATATAAGATGTTGGTGAGGCCATGTTTAGTATTGTGTTCAGTTGTGGGCACCATGTTATAGGAAAGATGTTGTCAAGCTGGAAAGAATGCAGAGAAGGTTTACAAGGATGTTGCCAGGACTTAAGGGACTGAGCTATAGAGAGAAGTTGAGCAGTCTAGGACTTTATTCCTTGGAGCATAGAAGGATGAGGGGTGATCTTATAGTGGTGTACAAAATCAAAAGAGGAATGAATTGAGTAAACACACAGAGTCTCTTGCTTAGAGTAGGGTATTTGAGAACTAGAGGATATGCGTTTAAGGTGAGAGGGTAATGATTTAAGGGGTAACTTTTTTACACACAGGGTGATGGGTGTCTGGAATGAGTTATTGAGGTAGTTGAAACAGGTATTATTGCAAAATTTAAAAAAAAACATTAAGCAGATACATGGATAGGACAGGTTTAGAGGGATATGGGCTAAACACAGGCTGGTGGGACTAGCGTAGATGGGACAGATTGGTCAATGTGGGCATATTGGGCCAAAGGGCTTGTTTCCATGCCATATGACTCTACGAGTGGGGACATGAGATGGTGTCTGTGGAAGGGGTGGGGACAGAGATGGTACTTGCTGGAGGGAAGGGGATCTGTAGTGTGGTATGGGAGGGGCACGGACCCGAGGTGGTGTTCGGGTGAGGGGTTGGTGGCATTGTTGGTGTTGGGAATTGATGGGGGACTGCGATTAAGTTTCAGATAGATAATTGAGGTCTGAGATGGATTGTCCTACTGCTAAGGTCCCATTTTTTCGATTACAAGCAGCCCCTGGTTAATGGATACAAACTCAATCCTGCACCTCTTTACACTAGTCATGTACCCCACCCCATTAGCTAACATAGTTCTGTCCTTCATCCCCAACAGCAGATGAAATCCCCTATATCCCCAACACCGTATCAGTCCTCCACCACCCGGTGCCAACTTAGTGCCCACCTCCATCACCTCACCAGTTTCAGCCCCTATCTGCCCATATACCAATTGAGTCACTCCAATACTAACTCAATGTCCCATCCCAAAATAGTCTCCCATCAACTCATCCCTCAAGCCATAACATTTTCCCAACTAACTCCATCGCACTTTTCGCACCCCAATCATTGGGTGACAATTCCAAATATCCATGTCTCTCCCTACTGTCACCAACATCAGCTTGGGCATCTACCCCCCCCCCCCCCCCCCCCCCATCCGCCCAGCACTACATTTATTTACTTTCCATTCACACTAGCTCTCCCCACCACCCCCCAAAAAATAATCATCCTGATATCTACTTCGGACGATAGGGCCTGAGTTCCTTTTTGAAAGAATGAGGAGATATCTGGAAGAAATGTTGATCAGATTAGAGGAACCACTCCTTTATTAGAGAAATGTCCTTTCCCAGTTTTTGAACTGAAGGCTGCCACCTATAAATCCAGGGTTAGACCACGATTACACGTGGACTGTTCAAAATCTTCCTGATTTCTACTAATCCAATGCTGGATACCATTCAAACAGATGGACAATTAATAGACAGTGCTGGAGAAAAGCAGAGTAAGCTAGAGCTGGGTGTCGTCATAAAACATGTGCATAATGCTACCATAGTGCATAATGCTACCAAGGGTCAGTATAGAGATCAGAAATAAATTTTCAGTCATAATTGTGAGAACAAGAAGAGTAGCCACTGATACTTTTGCAATCATTCGTGAGAATATTGCTGTCTTTGGAATGAAAGCATCTGTTTCCCATCATTAAATCTTCAAGGATGGAAGGAAAAGCAGGAATAAGCTATTCAATCCCATATATACCAATTACTCACACACAGCACATTGGGTTAGGGTTGAACACAGCTTGCTGGAGCTGTCGTTGCATGCTCCTCTAGGCATAGGGAGATCAGACCTCCACGCAATGTTCCAGATGTGGTCTTGCGAGCTGCCAATATAATTGGTGACTGTCTTCTTGACAATGAAAGTCTAGGTCATTTCAAACGTAAAAGAGGAATCAATCACATTGTAGGTGCAATAGACTAGATCAGTTTGGATGAAGGATCTTAACCCAAAATGTCGGCTGTCCATTTCCCTTCTCAGATGCTATCTGACCTGCCGGGTTTCTTCAGTTGCTCTCCTTTTTTTAAACCATATTGTTTGAGGTTTGGAGACATGCACAAGGAAAGGACAACAATTTTTCCTTCCCTAGAGTATGGAAGTGTATCAAATGACCTTTTAAGACAAACATTGTGGTTAGCCATTTTCTTGTTATGACTGACATGATGTTGATACTAGAACATGGTGGACACCGAAGGAGAGACATTAAGGAAGACATTTCTGATATCTTTACTTGTTACACATTAAGCAATTATTTATTTACTAAAGCTGGTTTGAGTTGCTGGCATGCCAATTTGTGGTCTTTTATTGTAATAGCAGAAGAAACAAAGGTCACAATCATAGCACTCATACATAATAGGCAATGAAATGAGCTTTTTATTATCTTTAATTGTGTTTAATTTGTCTTTAATGGTCCAACAGTTAAGACTATACTGCTACTGTTATCATAATCCACTTTAGTTGAACTCACGGGATATTTAATTGCGGGATTCTTGCATTTTGTGAAGCGTTACTAAATGGATTTGACAGTACTTTTGTTCTTTACATTGACTAATATTCATCGGCATAGGATGTCAATGACATTTATACATTTACAGTGTGATATTTGTTTAAGTTCAAAATTCTCACAAGATTGTGGCTGAGCCTTGGTCAAGAATTGGAAGTGATCTTTCTGAGTTATTCCCCGTTGTTAAGCAAGTCACTAACTTCACTTCCATTTCCATGTATGTTGGGTGAAGAGCAAGAATTGTTCACAATACTTGGATACCAATTTCTCTTGGTTTTGCCTTGCAACTGTCACAATGAGTTGATGGTGCCTTGTGTTTAAATCCCCACGTATCTTAACAAACATGCCAAACTACATAGATGCAAACTGCAGGCAATTATTCAAAATTCCTGGTATCCATAAATATTACAAATAATTCTTAGTGTTCTCAGCACAAAGTCTGTGAGGTAAGACTGTCTCCTTGGTTTAGTTTAGTTTAGTTTACTTTAGAGATAGTTAACAAGTTCAGACATAGTTTAGAGATGGTTAACAAACAAGGATTGGCTCACAAATGTCAGTTCCAACCTTTGTTCAAAGCATAGCCACAATCTCATGACATATTAGAAGCTCCTTACTTGGAGAACTACGCTGATCTAACCTAATATCACACTTTACAATGTGCTACTGAAGCTCTGAAGCCACCTTGGGCCAAATGTGTAAAATCTAATAGCCATTACAGGGGCATTGGAAAAAGTCCAAGTTTGGGAATTAATATATTCCAGAATAGTTAACTTTTAAAAGAGGTGGCCTGAAATTAAAGAATGGGATAAAGGCAATAGAAAAATGAATCGTGGTGCAGAAGGTCAAGGAATCCGTTTGGATGGAGTTAAAAATTAGCAAGGAACAGAAAACATTGTTCTGAATTATATATAAAGACATCCAACAGAAACTGTAATGCATAGCATGTGTACTTTGAAATAAGGCTAATACAGTAATGTTGAGCGACTACAATTTACATATTGACTGGGAAAAGCAAAAGGGCAGAAATAGTATGAAGGATGAATTCATGGAGTTTATAAGAACTAGATTTCTAGAACAGAATGTTCAGGAACCAATGAGGGAACTACAATTTTAGATCAAATTTTGTGTACTTTGGGAATGTTTAATTGATGATCTGGTATTTATGGGTGTTTAGGAAGGCAAACTACAAAAATAAACATGAGCTTGGAAAATAATAATAAAATTGTGCAGAGTTTACGTGGATTTAAGTTTGACAAATCTGTTGGACTTATTTGACATTGTAACTGGCCGAGCCAATTAAGTGAGTTTATGTGGTTAATTTGGAGTTTTAGAAGATCTTCGATAATGTGCCAAACAAAAGATTATTTATTTAAAACAGTGCACAGAAAAATGAAGTCAGTGCAGGTCAGTCTGCAGTTCAGAATCCCGTTTGGCTAATTAAGGAAATGGCTGAATGGGAAGTTTCATGTAATTGGCAATGAAAGTGTGAAAGTGCAATGTAGTTTATCCTAACTGCATAAGAATAATTGTGCAAAGATCGTAAATTCTCCAAGACCTATGCCTAGTTTGGTACTATTAAAGATTTTATCCTTTGTATTAAGGCAGTTTTGTTCCAAACTGATAAGTGGAATAGTGAGATGGAGTAATGTACAATTGCCCAAGTCAGAATAAATTTGGCTATACTTGTCACCAAAGAGTCTTTTGTCAGTCATTGATTTGGAATTAGTGTGGGATTTACAGTAGGGTTCAGGGCAAACCATAAGGCTGAATCCACCATGCTCTGCAGCCTCTTGCATTTCTGTGCATTGGAATCACCCTATCTGGCCATGAAGCACCAGTCGAGATATTTACCGCAGTACATCCATAGAAAATCCAAGACAGGAACATTTTAGCCATGAGAGTAAAACACAATTAATGTTTCAGGTTGGTGACCTAACATCAATTTAGTTTTGGTTTGGTTTAGAGATGGAAACAGGCCATTCGACCCACTGAGGCCATACTGACCAGCGATCACCTGTCCACACTCATTCTATGTTTCACAAAGACAAAAGATACATCTAAGGAAGAGTGGTTTGATTGATGACATCAGCAGCTAACATGCAAATACAGACAATTTAAATAAATAGCATGCTCTGCCATGCAATACGCTCATGGGTGGTCCTCTAACACAACATTATGTTCCCATAGTCAGAGAAAACATCCTTCTGCATCCAGTATGTCATTTATTTGTATACTTCAATTATATTTTCTCTCCTTCTATTAAATTCTAGTAAATACAGGCTCAGTCAACCCTATTTCACTTGACAGTCCAACCATCCTAGGAATCTATCAGGCAAATATTATTGCATTCAAGATTCAATTTAATTGTCACATGTACCAATTAAGGTACAGTGAAATTGGAGTTACCAAATTCCCTCTGTGCCAAGTATATTCGTTCTTACTCAGAAGTCAAAAACTGAATACAATACCAAGGCCATGTACCATTGCAGTGTGTTATCCTCTTGTACTCAAAGGCAACTCTTGGAATTTGGGTCAATGTACCATCTTGCTGCACCTGCTTTCAGTGGCAAAGATCTCCAGGCTCTTTATACATCAACATTTCTCGGTCTATCACCATTTTAATAATAGTCTGCCTTTCTGGTTTCACCTACAAAAGTGGTTAACCACATTAATTCACATTATTCTGCATCTGCTATGTACTTGCCCATTCAAATTTTCTAAATCACCTTGAAGTCTTTTTGCATACTATCCACAACTTACAGTCATGCTCAGTTTTGTATTGTCGACAGATTTTGAAATATTATCAACAGTTCCCTCAATCAAATCCTCGAAGCACATTGTGAATACCAGGCGCTCAGAGAATTATCCATTTATTCCTATCTTCTATTTCATGTCTATAAATCAATCCAAACGCATCATGCCCATAATGCCCTTTATCTGGTCTACAAGTTACATCCTTAGAAAACTTCAGTAGGTTTGTCAAACATGTTTTCGCTTGCGTAAATCCTTGCTGATTTTGTCTAAATGTAATGATGATTTTCAAAGTATTTGGTTGTCATATCCTTTATAATATACTCTGTGTCTTTCAGTTATCATATCCTGTATGTTAGATTGAACATACTGCTCCAGACAGACATGATAAAAAGGGAGAAGAGAAAACATGGACTGCAATCATGTATAATTGCAGTCCATGGTTTCTCATCCCTTCCTTTTTGAAGTAGTGCTGCTACATTTGCCAACCTCTGCAGGAACACTATGCTGAACTTATGCGCCTCCAGACATATATATGATTTATATTTAACAATGCATCCAACAATTCCCTTTAGATTGAATGTTATTCTCTTCAGATTGAATGTTAGATTGAACATGCGCCGCCAGACAGATACAGGTATGATAATTTTTGATTTATATTGAACAATGTGTCCAAGAATTCTCTTTAGATTGAGTGTTAGAATCATAGAGTGATACAGTGTGGGAACAGGCCCTTCAGCCCAACTTGCCCACACTGGCCAACATGTCCCAGCTACACTAGTCCCATCTGCCTGCATTTGGTCCATATCCCTCCAAACCTGCCCTATACACGTACCTGTCTAACTGTTTCTTAAATATTGGGATAGTCTCCGCCTCAACTACCTCCTCAGGCGGCTTGTTCCATACACCCACCACCCTTTGTGTGAAAACGTTACCCCTCAGATTCCTGTTAAATCATTTCCCCTTCACCTTAAACCTATGTAACCTATGTTCTGTACCAATAACTGATCAGAAACTACAACATTGAATCATGTTTCAGCAGGATCTCCTCATTTTCACATGTGAAACACTGGATTACAAGCAGTAATTTTAATGGGTCACTGGTCTTTACTTCTCTTTTGGAAAGCCAGAGTGACACAAATCGCTGGAAATTGTAGATTGGCGTAGTTCCGTTGCAAGTCACTTTTGTTGCAATTTCCTAGAATTTGAATGCTGGAGTTATCAAGATGCTTTGGCTACTGGATTTCTAAAGCAAATCTTTTCAAAAAGGCACTAGCTAACATTTCCACAGTTTAGTTTTAAATTAAATCCACCCATTTGCAAGTGTAGGTTGTGTCCTCTGTGGTTCTACTGTACTGGAAGTTTTGCAATGTCTTTTTATAATTGGGATCAACTAATCCATTTGGAATATCAAAACCAGCAGTTGGTCTACTTCTAAACCTTGTCTTTTCCAGAGAGTACATACCCAGTATCCTTTACCCTTTTAGTACAGTGGTGACCAGACACAAATCAAGTATCCAAAGAATAACAGTTTTACTGATGTTGGCTACTGTTGTCTAAATTCTTATATTATTTCCCACTGTTATTCCTCCATTACATATTGTCTTCTAATATTTCTTACATCCCAGAAAAAGGTACTATGTGTTAGTGGTTAGCATGTTGTGGCTTCCGTTCTATGAGGATTCTGGTCTCCTTTAAAGGAAATTGATCCATATTCATTCTCTTTTGATGTGTTCATATCATGGTATTATGTTGGGGATTATTGGTCTCTGAAATCAGTGGAATAGGCTGGGGGAAATACGAGTAGTTTGGATTGTGAGGGGTGAAATACTTGGCAAGATCTGCAAAAACATGGTATCATTTATAGAGATACAAGAACTGCAGATGCTGGTTTACAAAGACAAGACATAAAGTGCTGGAGTGACTCAGTGGGTCAGGCAGCGTTTCTGGAGGACATGGATAGGTAATGTTTCAGATTGGGACCCTTCTTCACTCTGAAAGGTCATCTATCCATGTTCTCCAGAGAAGCTGCCTGACCGATTGAGTTACTCCAGCACTATATGTTTCTTTTTTTTTGGTATAATGCATGACCTTTCTTTCTCCAATAATTGCATTTTTGTATTTTGTTTTAATAGTTCATTAGATTCAGATGTATCGGAAACAGAAGACTTGAAACATGATTTTCAACTTTTTTTTCTAATATATTTTTCTAGCAGCTAATCACAATGTAGAATTCCTCCAACAAATAAACCAAAAGTTAAATAAGCACATTTTTTAAACATGTTTGAAACATTTTACATAGCATGAAATAGAAACCAGAATATTCACATGGGGTTAAGATACAAGGTAAAATATTATTTTAATATGCGCTAAACATTTTGAAGTATTTATCTGCTAGAATAACGATCTACTCATTTGGCTTAGTGCAAGAGTGGTTGTTAAACAGTAATTACAACAATGTACCATGCAACTGACCTTAATGTTTACAGGGTTTTTGCACAGTGACATTGTCTGCAAGTACCTTTAAAGTCTCTTCACTTCACCAATGCCTGCAGATTATACTGGAGATCGCTGCCAAACAGCTGCGCTTGTGGAGAAGCAGGGAATCACTTACAGCAATTTCTGGTTTAGCTGCACATGTGCACACTCCAGGAATCTCTGCTAACCTGGTCAGCATTTTCACAACAAACGTTGCACTTTTTCAATCGAATGGCTAAATTCTTTGAAGAGTTTGCTCATAGCCACATTTTGCAATTTGTTTAAACCCATGCCTGACGGTAAAAGTTACACTAGTGGCACTGCATATTTTCTGCGCAGCTGAATAAGCTTACACAACCCACTCCCAGCCATGTCCTGCATGAACTTATGTTCTTTCGTGTTTGCAAGGGAACAATGATAAATAGCTATTTAATATTAAATTGGTAATGCACCTTTGTCTATTTAGTGCTTAACAAAATAAGCATTCAGCAGGTAATGGCTTATGTTTAAATGGGTAGATTATTTCATAAGTAAACCAGCATGCAGTTTGAGGAGTTAGCGGATAGCAATTAAAAAAATCGTTAATGCTTAAAATGTGAGTTTTTAGTTTAGAGATACAGTGTGGAAATAGGCCCATCGGCCCACTGAGTCCATGCCGACAATCGATCACCCATATACTAGTTCTACGTTATCCCAGTGTCTCATCCTACACATAGGAGGCAATGTTTACAGAACCCCAATAACCTACAAACCTGCATCTCTTGAGCTCATTGAAACATACATTTTTTTAAAAATGGGGCTTTAAGGGTAGATCGAGGGTTCACATGAACCATGACTCAAAATAAGTGGTTGCCCATTCCGAACAGCGATGAGAAGGAATTTCTTCATCCAGAGTTTGGTAAATCTTGGAATTTCCCTATTGAAGATGGCTGTGGAGCCAGAGTCAGTGAGTTTATTCAACATAGCAAGCACCAGATTTTTGGGTACAGAAGAAATCAAGGAATGTGCGGTTATTACAGGAAATTGGTGACGAATCATGAATTTCCCAACTAGGCAGGTGGTGTCAAGTGGTTTACTCCTCCTACCCTGCTTCGATTTATTATGTTCATAAATTCAGACGGTCAGGCGTAATTTACAGAGAAACATCACTTTTAGGTCAATAGCCTTACTCCAGTAATGGAAAATTTTTTGAGAAAAACAAATTTTAAGATGCAGGGTTAGTGTGCAGGATGGGGACAAATAACACAACCCCAGTAAATGGTCGGGGTTGATGGAGGAGAGATTAAACGACAAAGGGATGATGGTGCAAGGTGAGGGACGGCAATGAGGAATCAAATGAAATAAAAGGTTTCAACAGGAATAGCACGTCGAGGAGGCAATTGGGGAATTCCATATTGAGACCAGATGGGTCGGCACAGTGGCACGGCAGTAGTTACTGCCTTACAACGCCAGAGACCCGCGTTCGATCCTGACTACATTTTGTTGTCTGTACGGTGTTTGTATATTCTCGCTAAGACCGCGTCGGTTTTTATCTGGATGCGCAAGTTTCCTCCTACACGCCAAAGATGCGCAGGTTTGTAGGTTAAGTTGCTCTGTAAATTGTCCTCTGTGTGTAGGGTAGTGCTAGTATACAGGGTGATCGCTGGTTGGCATGAATTCAGTGGGCAGAAGGGCCTGTTTCCACACTGTATGTCTAATCCAAATACCAGAAGATTGTGCCTGATTCGAAGGATGCATTTTGAGTTTATGGTGAGATTCATTGCAAAAGTGTAGGAAGCAAGAAAGGGGAAACCTGGTCAGGAATAGAACAAAGAATTAAAGTATCACTTTCAACATCGTTTTTCACTTTTATTTCAAATTCCCATTTCCTAAAGAATTTTTCCTTTGTTTCCCACAGAAAGAATGGGCTATTTGTTCTTGATTCATCTTCCCTGTATAGAGTCAGAGTCAAAGAGCATGGAAGCAAGCTCTTCAGCCAAGCTTGAATGTGCTGACCATGATGTCCCATCTAACCTAGTCATGTTAGTCCATGTTTGGCCCATCATATCATATCATGATATACTTATTAAAAGTCTGATCTTGCGCGTGTTTATATGTGTGTGTATATGTGATTGTCTTTACATCTTCGCAAACACACTACATGGTAACGATTACATTTTTACATATTTGGATTGACATTTTTTCCCTCTAGGCAGAGATCACCTTCATTGATCATTTCATGCTTTATTTCTTGACTTATTTTCAACTCATTACTGGTTGAAAGCCTAAAAAAGTCAAAAGACAAAACCACCAGCTTCAACTGATAACGTTAGAATGGCTCAGGTAGCTGTGCTGAGCCTCAGTGAGGATTTTATCCTATATTTCACGATTAAAGCTTTTAAAATGCCAACTTTCACAAGATATTTACATATTCTGATTCACATTTTCCCCCTCTAGGCAGACCACCTTCACTGAACATTTTATGCTTTATTTATTGAATTATTACTGATTAAAATGTTAACAAAATCAAAATACTTTGAATTTTAAATGACCAGCTTCAACTGATAACATCATAACGGCTCAGCTAACAGTGATCAGCTTCATTGAGGATTTCATTCTATATTTGACAAGTTATTCGCGATTAAAGTTTTAAAAATGCAAACTTCAACAAGATTTTTACTGTTAAAATCCTTCCTCGCAGCTTCCAACACACTTCGATGCAATGTTGCAAGACAGAAACACTCTGAACTTTTCACCTCAATGGGATTTTTCAACAGTAGGGGAAGGGCCAATTGGTATTGCAGTTGGAACTAATGCGCAGGCAGGGGAAGTGCAATAGTATTTTTTTTTTAAGTCCACTGCTGAGGTAGGCAGGGGATTGCTGGAATCTTATGTTCGGAAACGGGTTAAGTTGTGTTGGGGGAACGGCTGAGTGGTGGAATATTGCGTTGGGAGACCACACCATTGGGGGAGCAGACATATTCTATTTCACATTTTTCATTAAAATCATTCCTGCCAGCTTCTAACACACTTCGATAAAATGTTGCGACACAGGAACACTCCGAACTTTTCACCTCATAGGAGGGGGAGGGCGAATTGCTACTGCAACATGCAGGGCAGTGCAATTGGAATTTTTTTTTAAATCGCACTGCTGAGAGAGGCAGGGGAGTGCTGGAATCTTACATTCTGGAACAGCTTGAGTTAGAGGACCTCGTCTCCCGTGGGGGCTACGCGTAGGGAATGGGTACGTTGCGGGAGCATTCCCAACCTGCACTTGGTCTAGTATCTCTTTAAATCTTTCCAAATGTCTTTTAAACACAGTTATTGCATTTATCTCAACTACTTCATCTGCTAGCTCATTCCATACACATACCACCCTCTGTGTGGACAGATTGCACATCAGATTCCTATTGAATCTTTCCCTTCTTACCTTAAGCGCATGTCCTCTAATTCTTGACATTTAGGGAAAAAAACTCTGTTCAACCAATCTATTCCCCTCATGATTTTATTCACCTCTTATAACATTATCTTTCAACCTCCTGCACTCCATGGAATAAAGTCCTAGCCTGGCCAACCTCTCGTTGTACCTCAGGCCCTCGGGTCTTGGCAACATCCTCGTAAAATTTATCTGCACTCATTTCAGCTTAATGCACCTTTCTGATAGCAAGGCGATCAAAACTGAACATAATACTCCAAGTGCAGTCTCACCAAAGTCTGGTACAACTACAACGTTACATCCCAACTACTATACTCAATTTCCTGACTGATTATGGCCAGCAGCTTCACTACCTATCTGCAATGCCTCTATCATGGAATGAAGTACGTATTATTTGATCTCTCTGCTCTATTTCAATCCCTAGGGCCCTATCATTCACTATGAAGTTCCTATCCTGTTTTGACATACAAAAATGCAACACCATATATTTTTATATTCATTTTCTTAAAACCACTCCCTGGCTGTTTGCTTTTTAAAAAGAATATATGGACTTCTCACCAAGTGTTCTATGTTAGAACATTTCTTATTCCAAAGCTTCAATTAAGAGATTTTTCAGGCCCTCTTTTCATATTTTTAGTGACTCATCTCATTTCAAAGATTGTGGTCCACAATTCAAGAAATCATTGGATTACCAGATTCAAGAAATCGCATGTAGATAGGGTGGTAAAGAAAGCCTTTGGTGTGCTGGCCTTTATAAATCAGAGCATTGAATATAGGAGTAGGGAAGTAATGTTAAAATTGTACAAGGCATTGGTAAGACCAATTCTGGAGTATGGTGTACAATTTTGGTCGCCTAGTTATAGGAAGGATGTCACCAAAATAGAGAGAGTACAGAGGAGATTTACTAGAATGTTGCCAGGGTTCCAGCAACTATGTTACAGAGAAAGTTGAACAAGTTAGGTCTTTATTCTTTGGAGCGCAGAAGGTTAAGGGGGGACTTGATTGAGGTCTTTAAAATGATGAAAGGGATAGACAGAGTTGACGTGGATACGTTTTTCCCATTGAGGGTAGGGAAGATTCAAACAAGAGGGCATGACATGAGAATTAAGGGACAGAAGTTTCGGGGTAACGTGAGGGGGAACTTCTTTACTCAGAGGGTGGTGGCTGTGTGGAATGAGCTTCCAGCAGAAGTGGTGGAGGCAGGATTGATTTTAACATTTAAAAGTAAAGTGGATAGGTATATGGACGTGAAGGGAATGGAGGGGTATGGTCTGAGTGCAGGTAGATGGGACTAGGGGAAAACAAATGGTCGGCACGGACTGGAAGGGCCGAGAGGGCCTGTTTCCGTGCTGTAATTTTTATATGGTTATATGATTACCAGATTCATCTTTCCTTTCCATTGCTTTGTTTTTATTGTCGAGGTTGGTGAGAGTATAGCAGGAAAACTTGTTAAACATTGGTAAAAAAGAAAGCCAACCCACAATTCATGTGGGACAAACGTTTGTGGATAAGTGTGATTTAAAACAAAAATCAATTTAATGCTGCATTTGGAGTATTCTGATGGTAATTTGGTGTACTCATAAGCAGCAATCCCTTTCCTCCTCTTCATGAAAATTTGGAAAACAATGTCTGTACATTGAACTTCTTATCTGGAATCTCCAGTCTTTTGACCGAGATTGTACAAGAAAGTTATGTTTCTCCTGTTGCAAGAGTACATTTACAAATCTCATCATTTTTGACAAGTACAAGCTGTGTCACACACAAATGTTTCTGCCATTTTCTTTCCACATTAAAAACTTTCAGATTGCTCAAACGTTATATTAGATGTAACACACATTGCATCTTCCTTCAATAAAACCTTCTGTATACATTATATAAATGTGTACAACATATATTTTTGTCAAGCATGTTACGTTTCGCTCTATTCAAGGTTAAGCATCAACCAGGAAAGTTCAAGATTTTCTATACAGTGCCCTCCATAATGTTTGGGACAAAGATCTATCATTTATTTATTTGCCTCTATACTCCACAATTTGAATTTTTTAATAGAAAATAATAGTAAGATTAAATGAGAACTTACCAGTTTGAAGTTTGATCTTTATTTTATGAGGAGTCGAGTTGAGGAACTACGTGCCCTCCACTCCCACCCTCATAGATCTTAGCTGGTAGTTCTAGTCTTTGTTATCTTACCATTATAGTTCACTCCGCTGCTTTGAAGATTGATGCACCAACGGCTGTACGGGGTTCTTCACGTAGCCCCTCAACTCCTTCTCACGGAGCTGGGGTCCCTGTCGAGCAATCTTTGTAATAAAATCTCGACCTGGGAGAGCCGTGAGAAAACGGACTCTCCTATGGAGGGAATAACCTCCAGGCCCAACTCAGGGTCCACGCGGCCTATCTGACTTGCCAGTGGCCTTCCGCCCTACTGGCAAGCCTACACTGCTCACAGGCAGTGTGTCCGCAAACACTGGTTTTGTAGCCAGCACCGGACCAGGTGTACCAGACGGGCCTCCATCAACAACTCTCTCTTGGTCATCCTCCTTCCTACCTCCGGAGTGCCTCGCCGACACCTTCTTCATTTTCTGCAACATTTCACAAACAGACCTCCAACCGTCGCTGAAAATGACCACTGGAAAAAAGTTTAAAACTTACCTCGCGTTTTTAAACTTACCGCTTGGAGGAGCACTGCTGCTCCAACCGGCCGACTGCACCAATGCGTCTGACATCATGACGCACCAATGGCTATACGGGGTTCTTCACGTAGTCACTCACGTGACCCCGAAGTAAAATCACATGTGTTAAAGTGAACATTGTCAAATTTTAATAAAGGCCATTTTTAATACATTTTGGTTTCACCATGTAGAAATTACAGCAGTGTTTATACATAGTCCCACCATTTCAGGGCACCATAATGTTTGGGACACATGGCTTCACAGGTGTTTGTAATTGCTCAGGTGTGTTTAAATGCCTCCTTAATGCAGGTATAAGAGAGCTCACAGCACCTAGTCTTTCCATCACCCTTTTGAAACTTTTATTGCTGTTTATCAACATGAGGACCAAAGTTGTGCCAATGAAAGTCAAAGAAGCCATTATGAGACTGAGAAACAAGAATAAAATTGTTAGAGACATCAGCTAAACCTTAGGCTTACCAAAATCAACTGTTTGGAAAATCATTAAGAAGAAAGAGAGCACTGGTGAGCTTACTAATCACAAAGGGACTGGCAGGCCAAAGAAGACCTCCACAGCTGATGACAGAATAAATTCCCTCTATAATAAAGACAAATCCCCAAACACCTGTCTGACAGATCCGAACACTCTTCAGGAGTCAGGTGTGGATTTGTCAATGACTGCAGTCTGCAGAAGACTTCATGAACAGAAATACAGAGGTTACACTGCAAGATGCAAACCACGGGTTAGCCGCAAAAATAGGATGGCCAGGTTAAAAGTTTGCCAAGTACTTCTTAAAAGAGCAACCATAGTTTTGGAAAAAGGCCTTGTGGACAGATGAGATGAAGATGAACTTACATCAGAATGATGGCATGAACAAAGTATGGAGCAGAGAAGGAGCTGCCCAAGTTCCAAAGCAGACCACCTCCTCTGTGAAGCATGGTGGTGGGGGTGTTATGGCCTGGGCGTGCACGGCTGCTGAAGGTACTGGCTCACTTACCTTCATTGATGATACAACTGCTGATAGTAGTAGCATAATTAATTCTGAAATGTATAGACACATCCTATCTGCTCAAGTTCAAACAAATGCCTCAAAACTCATTGGCTGGCAGTTCATTCTAGAACAAGACAATGATCCCAAACACACTGCTAAAGTAACAAATTAGTTTTTCAAAGCTAAAAAATGGTCAGTTCCTGAGTGGCCAAGTCAATCATCTGATCTGAACCCAATTTAGCATGCCTTTTATATGCTGAAGAGAAAACTAAAGGGACTAACTCCCAAAACAAGCAGAAGCTAAAGATGGCTGCAATACAGGTCTGGCAGAGTATCACCAGAGAAGACACCCAGCAACTGGTGATGTCCATGAATCGCAGACTTCAAGCAGTTATTGCATGCACAAGATATGCAACAAAATACTAAACATATCACTACTTTCATTTACATGACATTGGTGCGTCCCAAACATTATGGTGCCCTGAAATGGGAGGGACTATGTACAAACACTGTTATAATTTCTACACCGTGAAACCAAAATGTATAAAAATGGTCTTTTTTAAAATCTGACAATGTGCACTTTAACCACTTGTGATTTTTTTCTGTTACGAATCTCAAATTGTGGAGTAGAGACAAATAAATAAATGATAGGTCCTTGTCCCAAACATTATGGAGGGCACTGTACATTTTTTCTGTATATATATATTTCTATATATTATATGTAAAATATATATGGTTTCTCATGCTGGTCTGTTGCAAAAGTATTTTCAAGATTTTTCCCAACTCCATTTCTTAGACTTTTATAAGTTAATAATGGATTTACTTTGTTTAAACCCACGCTTGATGTTGCGGAAAATAACTTGCTCCAACTTTTAATTCCCAGGACGTTGAAGTCCTCAATCAATTCTCAGAACTCTCAACAGTCCTTTTCGTGCCAGATCCATGTGAACCAATTATTGTCAGATTATAGTTCAATGTTAATTGCTTTGAGTGACTTGTTCGTTGGGGCTGATTCATCCTTTAGTAATTATGATTTACTCAAAAATCAAGACTTTTAAATAGACTAGGTATTCAAATCAACACTTCATTTAGATCTCCATCATCTTTGTTTAGTTTATAGATACAGCGCGGAAACAGGCCCTTTTGCCCACCGAGTCCACATCGCCTAGCGATCACCGCACATTAACACTATCCTACACACACTATGGACAATTTTACACATACTAAGCCAATTAACCTACAGACCTGTACGTCTATGGAGTGTGGGAGGAAATCAAAGATCTCTGAGGAAATCCACGCGGTCACAGGGAGAATGTACAAATTCCGTACAGACAGCACCCATAGTCGGGATCGAACCCAGGTTTCCGGCGCTGCCAGCGTAGTAAGGCAGCAAATCTACCGCTGCGCCACCATACCGCCTTCCATGAATGTATTCTAAGCCTTTATCCACAAAATGCAGTCTTCTCCCCTTATTATACCAAATAAAAACATTTGCCATCAAGGAAGTTCTTGATTTAGCAGAAACATTTATTTATTTTTTTAGATTTTGTCTTCTATTTAAGTACATGGTTGGTTTGATTGGGTCAATTAGTAATACTCAGGAGAAGGCCATTATATGTAAACAGGTGGCTATATTAGGCATATGTAAATAAGCAGTGATGTTGGAGATTGAAAACAGGTTATTTTAAAGTGACCATCTTGAAAATAATGTAAACCATTACAATTGTCGCAATTTGTATTCTTATTTATTAAATTAAACAGAAGAGTAGTGCAATTCCAATATACATTTGTCAGAATGGAGATCCTTCTAGCCATGGTTGCAGTAAAGTTATGGGCCTGTCCCACTTAGGCGACTGCAGAAGACGATGCAGTCACCACATGTTCGCGGGTGGTTGCCGGGGAATCGCCTTCATGGTCGTGAGGAGTTCCCACATTCTGGGAACTAGTCGCGGCCTCATTATGGTTGCCGTGAATTTTTCAACATGTTGAAATACCGGCGACTAGAATTAAGCCACCTTGGAGAGTAGCGAGAATTCTCGAGCCATAGGTGGGTCGCCAGGAGGTTGTAGGTTCTCGGAGGTTCTAGTAGGTTGTAGCCGGTGCTGACCAGTGAATTTCATTGGCTCATTGGGAAACAAAAAGGTCAGCAGTAGTTCTCAGAACCAAGGATAAATGACCGGTAATGTTAAATGTTCGCCAAGCTTCACAGCCGTGTATCTCTGGCTTCTTAAAAGTTGTCTCCACTCCTTCTCCCCCCCCTTCTTTTAAAGGACTTACTGTAGGCTGTGCTTTAGCTGTATTTTTACAGCGCCAACCTTCCTATTCATCGTGGTGTGTGTCTATCATCTTGGCTTTGCACCGTGTGAATTTTTTGGACAGGGCAAGCGGGGGAAGCACTGTCTAAAAAATCCACACAGGCTGGTGAAGGAAACTTCAATTGTACCATTATCATCATCCAATATGAACTTGACAGTCGCCTGCAGTCCGCTGAAAAATCGCCTAAGTGGGACATGCCCATTAGACTACACTCTCAGTGACTCAGACAAATATAAACAGTCCATAGTAATGATTGCTGGGTGATTCTTAAATTATCAGACATTGTTTGAAATGTGCTAAATTAAAACTTAAATTTATGACACGACCTAATAAAAACCAGATTAAGGTAAAGTCAAAACAATTGCAGATGCTTGAAATATAAAATATGAACAAAACATGCTGGAAATGCAAAGAGTCTTCGACGAGAAGGGTTCGTCCTGTTTCTTTTCCACACATAACATTTTCTGCCTTTAAGCTAAAGTCCGTGTACATGATCCATGTAAGTACCGTTTCAGTCCCTTACCAGCTAAGGTTCACTATGGTCTGACGATTTTTCACAAGTGTTCCCTAAATAAAACAGAGCTGACTGTGCCAAATAGCGGTTTAAGCCATGCATAATAGTCTCACTTGCTGAAGCTACCAGCAGTCTATCCATTTTCAAAAACAAATCATTTCTTCTGCTTATTGACAACAAAGTTTCTTCTCAAGATTGAATATATTAGAAATGCTGAGGAATAATATGACAGAAAGGCAGAACACATTAAAGAACTTCATGCCAGCTCACAAGGAGATGAAACTTTAAAATCTCTATCAGACCATGATGAAGAACAAGAATGAAACAAACGCATTTGTTTCACCTCGTGGTATTTAAAAATGGATGTGGATAATACGTTCTTGGGGCAACGTGCCTAGCAGGATAACATCATGAGTTATTGTCCATTCTTCTTGTTTGTAGCTATTCTGGTCCATTCTATAAAGACTAAATATGAAACTAAGTGTATGCAAAATACTTATTAGAAATGTTAGTTGTAAAATTATGCAACTATACGCAGGTGAGAACAAAATTTGATGCTAAAATGCCATCTTTCCTATCCTTCAGGTCTTCCCAGTATTTTCCACAATATTTTTTCAGAAACAGCGGCATTGAAAGACTTCTGTGAGAGCATTCCATTATCAAGAGATGGTACAATTGAAACTTTTGCCATGGATGGTACAATAAATGGGAAGGTCTAATGCAGGCTGAAGAAAGACAACCAGATGAGACAGGAACACTGCACTAGGTTCAGTGTGTTGTGGTGAGACATGATAGCTGATGGAAGGTTTGGCGAACCAGAAACAGGAAAGGCCCAACAGGAGTGTAAAATGCTTAAGGATATATGTATAAAATAAATTAGGAGGGCAAAGGTGTGAGCAGTGGTTGAAGTGCTCAAAATAAGATTGGAGGGGCAGATGAAAGAAAATTCCAGAATATTTTAATCTTAACTTGCCACAGATGAGATGCATGATGACTGGAAAACAAACACAAATATGGCATCTTTATTCAAGGAGAGCAAGGACAAGGCAGGTAATTTTGCCAGTGCCTTGAACATCAGTTGTAGGGAAATTATTGGAAAAAAATCTGAAGAACAGGATTAACCTGCACTTGGAGAGATACACGGCAGTTACTGCGGCTTCATTAAGGGAAGATCCTGTCTGAATAATTTGGTTGAATTTCTTTTAAGATGTTACAAATGTGTGCACTAGAATCGTGTATGCTTTCTAATTGTTAAATGTGCTGTTTAGCATGGGTTACAGCAAGCTCATACTTTCTTTACCATGCATTTATCCAGCTCTGTTTCTGGTTATAAGCACAGCTCAAATGGTTTTGGTCAAAATTTCCAGTCTTTATGTACCAAAACTCGTTACTTTCCAGAAATACCCAATCTGGTCAGGGCAAGTTTTATCATTTGAGAACTTAATGCTTAAAGTTCAAGAATTTACACTGCGCAGAATACAGCATTAGTAAAATCACACGTTTTATTGCTCTTAATATTTTCCAATATGTTGAATAATCTTCTCTCATATACTTTCGAAATGGTACAACCAAATGATAATACATAAGTTGTTAAATGATTTTTACTTGAAATCTGGCCACGCTAGTTGGATTCCAAGTTGATCAGAAATCAAATTTCACATGTGAATGAAATTAACAGGAAATCATTTTCACACCTGCAATGTCAGATTGCTGCAGTTCAACTAATATATTGGTTGATTGGTTACAATCCCATAGCATGCAAAACTACATGGTGATCTTTCAGAAACTTTTTTTTAATGAAAATTTAATGACTTAAATATTCAAATTCAGATACTGCATCGTCAAGGACAGCAAAATATTTGTACCCCTCCAAGAAGGGCACTGTGATTAAAAACATAACTAATAATACAGTAAAAATAAACTTTTTCATTAGTTTGGAGAACTGTTAAGTTTTAGAAAGAAGTCTTTCAGCAAAAGGGTCTGAAAGGAACATTTCCTGAGATGTGTATTGAGTATTTATTGTGCACTGTCAAATAATGGATGTAGATACTGTATCTTAATCTGTTTGAGAATTATGGCCATGTTGAACCTGATGTTGACAGCTGTTTCTTATGGTGCTTCTGGCTATAAAGCAAGTATTTGGCTTTGTTTCTCCTCATAAGACCATGTTTAGATTTTATAAAGTATTAGGACATGCATTACAAGCAGTAGACACAAAAAACTGTCTTAACTCAGCAGAATACAAGAAAATCCAGCCCCAGTTTACAGATAAAGATTGTGTATTTGTCATTATAAATACTTACAATGAAGAAGAATTTAAAAGGTTCAAGTTCAAATCATATCAAATCTGTTGATTATGCTATTGAATAATGGATCTGATAACAATTAAATACTAACCAATAAAGGTTTTATATATTTTTAAATGGAAGTGGCTTTTAAAACATATATGATTTGTAAGATCACAAGTGATTTACTGGTCATATAAAATTCTCTCACCAATTCCACTACCTTAGACGCCCAGATACTATCCAAGTACACAGAGCTTTGAATCAACCTGCTGCCACTGTGCTGAGATCAGCATTATGAGAGAATGCAGACTCTTCACTTGTGTGGCATCGCAGTAACCTTTAATACAAACACAGGGCCTCATGCTGGCAACCATTAGAGCATTAACCTCTCAATATGCCCTTTTACATTCTTTTTAAAACTGTCATATTCAGCTGAAAGTACATTTAATGAAGATAGTGAATTTTTGCTTGGATTATTTTGCATGCAATTGTTATAATTGACAATGACAAAAATCTTCCAAGTTTGTGGGCCTGCAAAATGTTTAGATTGATGACAACTTGAAGATCTTCAATAGTTAACGAGGGAAACACCACTGGGTCCAATGTATCCAGAAAGTCTGATTGTTAGCAGTATGTGCTACCAGTGGTGTTAAGTTCTCACTGGAACAATAGTCTGTTCCCATTCTATATATTTGGGAAAATCTAAAAGTATACACAACCATTTGAATAAATTAATTATGATGCGGGCAAGAGAAATGAATGTTTAATACAGTCTGTATAAGTTGATTAACGTTTAATAAGTAGTACCCAAATTCTAGTAAATATGTGTAGTAGGATGTATGCCACTAAGTGCTAGGCCAGACCTTAATTTGGGTCTCGAAATAACTTCTCGGCAAGCCAAGATACGTGCACGATTACACACATATCTCAGTTTTACCAAGGAACTCCAGGCTTTAGAGCATCCTGTTCTCCAGTGGTAATTTGGGGTGCCTATTACTTGGATAAAGATGCAAAAACAAGGCCGAATCTGTAAAAAGCACATTGATAATTCATCGCTGTACAGGGGAGAGAGGAAGGAGATAGACACCATGGATGGTTATGGTCTGAAAGCAAGTACTGCCAGCCGTTCAGTCAGGGGAGACCTTGGGACCAGGGTACGGTTCCCCTCCGCACCAGAAGTCGGCTGGTTGAGGCACCTCCAGGAGCCAGACGGGTTGCGACGGCTGCTGCTGCTGCGGCGACCCGGGGCTGTCATTGCCCGCGTTTTCCGACACCTGCAGCATTTTGAAGTAGTGACAGTCCCTGCCCTCGTCCGGGTCGTACGGAGGCGCCAGTATGTCCAGGAAGGCGGCGGGCCCGTCCCTCGCTTCGATCTGGTGCATGTTGCTCTGCACCGGGGTCAACAGGCATGGGTCGCTCGCCTCGCTCAGCACGTCGCTCGACCTCCGCAGGGACCTCCGCAGCGCCGCTCGCTGGCACTGCAGCAGCGGCGGGTTGAACTGCACGCCTTGCACGTCCGCCACGGACCCGGCCGCCGCCTCCTCGCTCTCGTCCTCCTCCTCCCCCTCGACCTCCTCCTTGTCGAAGCACTTGATCGCCACCTGGCCGTAGAGCACCTTGAGCAAGCCGTGCATGCCCGGGTGGTCGTGCAGCGGGATGCAGGAGCCGCTCTGCAGCAGGAACACCCCCATGGAGAAGGAGTCGGTCTCGCAGATGTGCATGTAGGTGACCGGGGGTCCCTGGTGAGCTCCGAGCTGGGGCGGAGGCGACGGCAGAGGCGGCCCGCCGTTCCTCCGGGGACCCAGGTTGAGATCCTCGGCCCGGATCTTCTCCAGCAGTTTGCTCAGCTTGGCCAGATTGGCCTGGAAGCTGCCCGCGTCGGCTGGCGGCAGCGCTTTGAAGGTGGTGCGAGCTTGACGGGCGATCTTCTGGATCAAGGAGGCCATGTTGTCCCGAGGCATGGTCCGGACCACCTCAGCTCCCTCCCCTTTCTCACAGTCTCCTCCACCACCACCTCCCTCCTCCTCCTCCTCCTCGGATGGGGGTGAGTCGGTCTTCCCCCTCTCACTCTCGCCGCCTCAGCAACGCGAACGGCGGGACGAAGATCCGCTCAGTTCCCGCCGGCCGGCCGACCGACGCGGCGCCCGCCTGCAACGGACGCGCTCGCTCCGGCGCTCGCTCGCTACCGCGTGCACGCGCAGTCAGTCAGTCTCAGTCCCACCCCCCCCACCGTGTGCGTCACAGGGACAAGCGCTCGTCGGATGGGCGCGGACCTCCCCCTTGACAAAAGGGAACTACAACTCCCGTCACGCCCCGCGCGCGCCCGCGGGTCACAGGTCACCACCTTGGCCATGACGTTAAACCCACGAGCACCAGCTAGTGACCGTTATTACACCGCAGCGCGTCCCTGTTGAGGTGAGTCTGAGGCGCCTCACGCCGCAGGAATCGGCGGCAGTAATAATCTCTCATTGCACTTAGTTTCGTTTTATTCTCCTGTGTACCGAGGTACAGTGAGTGCTAACCAGTCAGTGGAAAGCTTGCAATGGCCTGTTTCTTTTATCATTGTTACTTTTTCTGCATATCTTTCATTCTTTGTTCTTTATCTCTCCACATCACCGTCTATATAGCAATGTTACAAAATGTTGAGATTTAAAAAATCAAGTCTGCAATTTACCCCATCAGATAAAGCATAAAAAGAAGTTTAATTTGACACCTAATTCACTTTCATATCTTCAGTATTAAAAAAGTTATGGCCATTTTCATACTTGGAAATTAGTATCTTGTTCCCTATTGCTTTTCCATTGACTTAACACAAAAGCTGTGATCAAGGACAGTCAAAATCCCATAACTTTCTTAAAAATTAAGAGAACTGAATTACATTTTCAGTTACTATAGATTGAAGCATTCTGAAACAAATATGAAACAATCTTACTTGGATGACCTGAAATTAAAGCATATAATTAGTTAGTTACCTAATTGTAGCTAATTACAAAATTCAATTACTAGATCTAAACATCTATCCATTTCTTATGAAAAGGTTAACATTTTAAATAGCCTAAGTGTCCAAATAACATTCACACAAGAATTCACAATATAACATGATTTTTAAATCTCATTGTCATGAATTTATAGGCCAAATGGAAGGAATTTAGTGTTTAATTCCCATAAATTAATGACCATTTAAATCATCTTGCGAGTGGGATTTTGTGGAACGCGATGGATTGCGTTGCGGTGAATTTAAACCCCATATCGGCAGAAAAAACGCTGCCGGTTCGTATGGGGCCTAAATCACATTTTTGCAACGTAAAAATTGGATTAAAGTTATCCAAGAAGCGCATTTATATGTAAAATAAACGGCTTACCTTGCTTTGTCCCATACATGAGATCCATCCCGTTGTTGGCGTTGACGGCTTTAGAAGTCGATTTTTATTTTACACCTATTAAATTATCCAGCGATGTTTTTGAAAAACTTGATAAAACGTAAGTCGGATCGATTATTCTTCAGCAGCTAAACAGCCTGACAAAGATCGACTGACAGGTAGGAGAAAACGGCATTTTAACCCCGCCCCCCCCCCCCTCAAAGGCACCAAAGTCGCGCCCACGGCCAATGGCAGAACTGCAGCGCCGCTGAACGTAGGTTTTGTAACATACCTAGTCTATAGGGAGGTTGCACGGCAGTCGGGTCACTGTACTGTTGCCATGCAACGCCAAGTGCAGAACACGCGGTGCACTTACTATAGATTCCAGTGTAGCGGGCGGTCTTCTGCCCAGCATCTAGACTCCACAGTGACTGATTCCACGGGGGCGCGGTGGGGGGGAGGGGGGAGGGTGGTCGGTGGGGGGGGGATGCTGATGCAGCGCGATCAGTGATTGGGTGGGCGGAGGGACCAGACTGTCCCCAACTCTGCCGCAGCTGACGGGGATGTGATCGGGGGTGGTCGGTGGGGGTGATTGGTGGTGGGATGGTGCTCAGTGGGGGGCTGAGGGGGGGTCAGTGACTCAGGGTGGTCGGAGGGACCAAACTGTCCCCAACTCTGCTGCAGATGATGGGGACCTTTCCGGGTTTTTGTCCCAGTGTGTCCACTGCCAGGAGCCGTGGCCCCGCTCAACCTGGTCCTATGCGGCCACAAGGGGAGGGTGGCCATGGCCGGTCAGCGCTGACCCTGGAGGGAGAGTGGGGCCTGTCCCGAAGGATGCGCTCCTTCGGCCGTTTACACCTTGGTGCTCGGGTTCAGAGCAAAGATACTAGAGCATTTGGTTCAGAGCGCTCAGTCACCCTCCACAATTATTTACATAAATTTACCATTTTGACAGTTTTTAACAGGTAAGAAAGTACGCGTTTCGTGTGTTAACAATGTATGCCGGAAGCTGTCATGTCCTCCAGATGGATTGAGCTGCTCCGTGTGTCACACCCTTTGACCCGATGACCTTACGTGTAACCCTCTTGTTTCCCTTATCCCATACCAGTCTGAAGAAGGGTCTCGACCCGAAACGTCACCCATTCCTTCTCTCGAGAGATGCTGGCTGTCCTGCTAAGTTACCCAAGCTCTCAGCCAACTCTCAGACACCTCCTCCTACTTATCCTTAGACCATGACCCCACAGATGAGCACCAGACCTTAATACTTTCACTTTCACTTTTATTTATACAGCACATTTAAAAAACAACTCTCGTTGGCCAAAGTGCTTTACATTGGTGGAGGTATTAACGTTATACAACAGTGGTTCATAGATTAAGTACATACATAAATACATACATATAGCCCTCACTCAGAGGATGTCAAGAAAAGCTTGAGAGTAAAGATGAGTTTTAAGTCTTGACTTAAAGGAGTCGATGGCGGGGGTAGTTCTGATGGGAAGCGGGATGCTGTTCCACAGTCTAGGAGCTGCAACCGCAAAGGCGCGGTTGCCCCTGAGCTTATGCCTAGACCGCGGGATGTTCAGTAACACTAAGTCGACCGAACTGAGGGACCTGGAGGTGGTGGGTGGGTAAGCAGACTTAGAATTAGATTAGAATGCTTTATTGTCACTTTTGATGTAGGTGGGGGCAAGCCCGTTAAGGGTTTTGTAGACATAAAGGAGGATCTTGAAATTTATTCGGAACCGCACAGGGAGCCAGTGGAGCGAGGCCAGGATCGGGGTGATGTGGTCCCTTTTTCGGGTGCCCGTCAGGAGTCTCGCTGCGGCGTTTTGGACCAGTTGCAGGCGGGACAGGGAAGATTGGCTGATGCCAGTGAAGAGGGAGTTGCAGTAATCTAGGCGGGAGGTGATAAATGTGTGGATGATCTTTTCAAGGTCATAAAACTGGAGGAATTGTTTTATTATAGCTATTGTCCGAAGCTGGAAGAAGTCTGAAGAAGGGTATTTCCTTCGCTCCATAGATGCTGCCTCACCCGCTGAGTTTCTCCAGCATTTTTGTGTACCTTAATATCGCATACCGTTTCTGATTTTAGTACTGCCTGCTCTCTGTCCTCTAAATCCTCCAACCTTATCGTTCCCCAGGCCCGATTTTATCTTCTCCCCAAAATCAGCCTGACATCAGTCTGAAGAAGGGACAACACGAAACATCACCCATTCCTTCTCTCCAGAGATGCTGCCTGTCCCACTGGGTTACTCCGGCATTTTGTGTCTACCTTCGATTTATACTAGCATCTGCAGTTCTTTCCTACTCCAGCTCTTTGTTGTTGTTTTGTGTCTATCTAGGGGAAAGACAATATGTGATTACATTCGAACCATCCACAGTATACAGATACATGATATGGGATAAACATAGAAAGTAGGTGCAGGAGCAGGCCATCCAGCCCTTTGAGCCAGCACCGCCATTCAATATGATCGTGGCTGATCATCCAGAATCAGTACCCTGTTCCTGCTTTTCCCCCATATCCCTTGATTCTGTTAGCACTAAGAGCTATATATAACTCTCTCTTGAAAACATCCAGTGAATTGGCCTCCACTGCCCCTGTGGTAGAGAATTCCACAGATTCACAACTGGGTGAAAAAGCATTTCCTCATCTCAGTCATTAATGGCCTACCCCTTATTCTTAAACTGTGACCCCTGGTTCTGGACTTCCCCCAACATCGGGAACATTTTTCCTGCATCGAGCCTGTCCAACCCCTTAAGAATTTTATGTGTTTCTATAATATCATATTCTAGAGGATAATGTTTAGTGCATGATGGTCAATGGAGTTGGCCAGTAGCACTAAGTTCCTGGGGGTGCAGATCACTAACAGTCTGACCTGGTCAAATAACATTGCATCAATAGTTAAGAGAGCGTAGCAGCGGTTGCACTTTCTGCGCCGGATGAGAAGAGCTCACCTCCCCCATCCTGTCCTCACCACTTTCTACTGAGGCACCATAGAGAGTATTCTTACCAGCTGCATCTCTGTCTGGTTTGGGGACTATAAAGCCTCCGACTGGAACTCCGTGCAGAGAGTGGTGAGGACGGTTGAAAAAATCATTGGGACTTCTCTCCCCTCAACCGGGGACATTGCGAACAAACGTTGCTTGTCTAAGGCCAGCAGTATTATAAAGAACCCCACACATCTCCATCATGGACTGTTCACTCTGCTGCCTTCGGGGGGAAAAGATATCGTAGCATAAGAAGCAGAACGTCAAGGTTTTGCAACAGCTTTATCCCACGAGCCATCAGACTCCTGAATGCCATGTAATGGGCCGCTACCATTGTCTATTTTATCTTTTTATCCATTTTATCCTTCTGTTTATTATCGTGTTGCACCAAGAGCCAAATGCAACGGAATTTTGTTTGGAATTGCATATATCGGTGTATTTCTAAATGACAATAAAGTTTGTTTGATGATTTGATTTGATGATGATTTGATGATAAGGACAGCAAAGTCTGATCAAAGATAGTCCGAGGGTCACCAAGGAGGTAGATAGTAGTTCAGGACTGCTCTCTAGCTGTGGTAGAGGACTGCTCTCTAGTTGTGGTAGGATGATTCAGTTACCTTATAATACGGTTTGACCGATGGGAGAGTAAAAAGAGGGATTGGCCAGGGTGCGACTTGTCCTTTATTATGGTACACGGGTAAGAAAGCTGTAGATGGATATACATCGGCAGTCACTCGAAACGAGTATGATTGTCCTCTCATGGAGGACGCCTGTGCGTGACTTTGTTTAACGTGGGGAGACTGGTGCACAGACAGCCACCACATGGTCCTTGACAGATCAGGGTCAGAATCCAGTGGCATGGAATCCCAGACGACCATGGACCCTTTTCTGCTGCAGCCTTCATCCGCCTTCCCAGCCGTTGTGCCGCTCCACTAAAGTTGGTCATCATCCTCCGCCTGTTCCACCGTTGAGGTCTTTGCTTGGATGACTCTTTGTCAGAGACCTCCCCCTCGACCTTACCGCCGTGGGTGACCCTACCAGGAGCATAGCTCCAGACAGCAAACACAAGCACAAATAGGAAGACACGAGACTGCAGATGCTGGGAGGGAAAAAAACAAAGTGCTGGAGGATCTCAGCAGGTCAGGCAGCATCAGTAGAAGGAAGCGACAGGTGATGTTTTGGATATAGACCCTTTGGACAGTCAAACGGGACTATCTCAAGTAAGCACCTTGGTTGGCATAGATGAAGGGCCAGTTTCAATACTGTGTGACTCCACAACTCAACAATTCTCCCTTTCCCTGTTCCAACGCAAACAACCTTAAATGTGACTCCAACTCTCTGTGGGTTTTGAGAAGTTCTTTGCGGGCACTGCAGGCCCTGTCCGATGTGGAACAGAGCATGCTTGACAAGACAGGTTGCAGGAATTGTGCGGGTGATTCTTTACTCATGAAACCTGGAGTTGATGCATTTAAGTTTTAAGTCCGATGTCAAACATTGCACCAGCCTTTTGGAAGTGCCAAGACATGATTAGAGCCTCAAAGATAGACGCACAATGCTGGAGTAACTCAGCAGACCAGGCTGCATCTCTGGAAAAAATGGATAGGTGATGTTTTGGGTCAGGAGGATAATTTATTCTCTCAACTGTAGAATTTTTAGTTTGAGTTTGTACTGATGTACAGTGAAAAGCTTTTGTTGCGTGCTAACCAGCAGCAGAAAGACAATACATGATTACAATCGAGCCTTTCACAGTGTAATGATAAAGGGAATGCTCCCTCGGGCCTTACCATTCACTGTGAAGTTCCTACTCTGGCTGGATTTCCCAAACTGCAATACCTCAGTTATCTGCTTTAAACGCCATTGGCCATTCTTCAATCCAGCCAGTCCTGTAATTTGTACTAATCATCTTCATTGCCCACGCCTACTTTAGTGTCATCGGCATTCTTGCTAATCATGCCTTGCACATTCTAATCTAAATCGTTCATATACACCACAAACAGCAATGGGACCAACGCTGTTCCCTAAGGCACACCACTAGGCACAGACCTCCAGTCTTAAAAAAAATACCACCTTCTATTTCTTCCATGAAGCAAATTCTGTATCCAGGCAGTTAGCTCTCCCTGGATGCCATGCAGTATAAATCTCCAGAGCCGCCTACCATGCAGAACCTTATCAAAAACCTTGCTGAACTCTATATAGACAAGGTATACACAAAATGCTGGAGTAACTCAACGGGACTCTGGCAGCATCTCTGGAGAGAAGGGATGGGTAACGTTTCAGGTCGAGACCCTTCTTCAGACTGTCTATATAGACAATGTCTACTGCCTTGCCCTCATTAACCTTCTTGGTTACGTCTTCAAAAAAACAATCAAATTTGTGAGAAACGTATCCATTTTTTCCAGAGATGCAGCCTGGTTCACTGCGTTATTCCAGCAATGTGTGTGTATCTTTGAGGCTCTAATCATGATAGGCTGGTGCAATGTTTGACATTTGATATTAGCTTAATATCCCTAATCAGTTCCTGTATATCCAATGCATATGTATCTTATCCCTCAGAATCCTTTCCAGTAAATTATCCACCACAGATGTTAGGCTCACTAGTCTGTAGTTCCCAGCCTTTGTTAAATAGCGGCACAACATGAGCCATCTTCCAGTCATCCAGCACCTCACCCGTGTTTAAAGGTGATTCATATCATCGTCAGGGCTCCTATTGATTTATTTTCTAGTATCCCCATATTTATCTGATCATGCCCGAGTGATTTATCTACCTTCATATGCCTTTAAGGTTGAGGGGGTGCCCAATACCCCCTCAACCTTAATACAGATCTCCATTAATTGTCCTAAATTCTCGTCTTCAAGTCTTTCTCCGCAGTAAATACAGAGGAGAATAGTCATTGAAGACCTTGCTCATCTCTTCAGCTCCTCCCATAGATGACTGGTTTGGTTCCTAAGGGTCGCTATTCTCTCTCTACTTATCTAGAAGCTCTAGCCATGTGTGTTTTTGAGGTTAGGAAGTAAAATTATAACAAAACAAATCAAAGTTGGTTTGAGGGCTAATATTTGGATTGTTTTTATCATTTAAGTTTAATGTCTAAGGTTCACTGTTGTAAATTAATGAAGGGATGTAGATTTGATTTGGACAAAAACTGCTATTGACATTTTTGGACAAATGAATGTTTCCTACCTAATAGAGCAAAACATTATCTCCTGCATTTTAGATATGGAAATGTTATTGGCTGACTATTATTTAATTAGAACCTGAGCAGGAATTCTGTTTCTAAGTAATATTTGTGCATGCAAAAAGATGGCCACAATGTTAGAATTTGCCAATATTAAGTTAAAGCACAAATATTTTTCTTATGAATTTCATTATAAGTGATTCACTTATAAGGGATTGTTGCTCTGGCTAGTGTCTGAAAATGTGTGTCACTGCATTACTTACTGCAAATGAAAGATCTTTCTTCAGGTGCACAAAAGTTGTGGGTTAAAGACCAAGGCTTTTTGTTACTGATCTAGCTTTCTAGCTGGACAAAGTTCAGCATATTTTCAGATTCACATGTTGAAACATATGCTTTGATAATACCACTGTTGATGTAAAGTGACCGTATGTTTGCTGGGCAGTGAATCACTCTCAGCTGGAACTGAAAGTTTTTCTTAGAATGTCAGGCCATTGGATTCCTTAGCTGTTTATAACTTGCAGTCTAGAATTTCCTTCTTAAATTTGTCCACCTCTCAAGTTCAAGTGAGTTTATTGTCATGTGTCCCTGATAGGACAATGAAATTCTTGATTTGCTTCAGCACAACAGAACATAGAATAAACTGATAAAGTGCATATAACAGATAATGGGTTATTAATGTTCAGAGTTTTGGCAGAGCCAGGTTTAATAGCCTGATGGCTGTGGGGAAGTAGCTATTCCTGAACCTGGTTGTTGAAGTCTTCAGGCTCCTGTACCTTCTACCTGAAGGTAGCAGGGAGATGAGTGTGTGGCTAGGATGGTGTGGGTCTTTGATGATACTGCCAGCCTTTTTGAGGCAGCGACTGTGATAAATCCCCTCGATGGAAGGAAGGTCAGAGCCGATGATGGACTGGGCAGTGTTTACTACTTTTTGTAGTCTTTTCCTCTCCAGGGTGCTCAAGTTGCCGATCCAAGCCACGATGCAACCGGTCAGCATGCTCTTTACTATGCGCCTGTAGAAGTTAGAGAGAGTCCTCCTTGACAAACCAACTCACCGTAATCTTCTCAGAAAGTAGAGGCACTGATGTGCTACCAGTGGTGTAATCTTTGTTTCAAACAGTACACTGAGCTCTTGGTTCCAGGCGCAGCTATCTGGAAGTAACAGGAACACAAGGAAAATAAGCAAGATGGTCCCCATTATTTGATGCAATTATGACTCAATCACTCTTATATGTCAGTTCTCCCATGATCTTTCAACAACTTACCACCTCCTCTTTAAATTTCTCGTGATCTAGCCTCCACAACACTACAGGGTAGAGCATTCTAGAATTATTCCTGTGTACCTTTGCTCCTTTATCTGGTTACTATGCCACCTTGTTCGAGACACTCTAACCTTCTGTCCTGCCCTCTTAGTTTTTAACCTAACTTATCTTCAGTGAGCAGCCTAAATCACTGGAGCTACTCAGAATGTCAGTCAGCATCTGTGGTGGCAGAGGGATAGTTGACGTTTCAGGTTGAGACTCTACAACAGGAATAGGATACTCTTCCCCCCACCTCCACCATCACCACAAGTCCTACACCCACGCTTAGTAATGCTGGAAGGAACTGTCCACATGACAATGGCCTCCAAAATGTGTGTTTGTACAGATGGTTGACGCCATGGGCATTTGCAGACCTTCTTTGATGGAACTCGATCACAGGCCAGAACAAGCTCTGCTCACAATCACCAATACCATCTGTACTACACTATTTGAGTTAGCCAAATCTGTCAAATGTGAATATTTCCAACATTTAATAACATTCAAAAAATATTAAAATACAATTCCAACTCAAGGATAAAATAAGGTATTTATGCTTGGTCAGAAATTGTAGATGAGGTATTAATCAAGTATTTGCATCTATATTCGCCAAGAAGAAAAACATGGAGAATAATGAGATCAGTGTGGGGTATACTAATAGCCTAGGGCAGTTTGATATCAAGGAGGTGGTGGCGTTTGGACCTCTTTAAGTTGGATAAAATCCCCAGGGCCTCATGGGGATCTATACAGGGCAAGGCAGGAGATTTCAGAGACTTTAACGAAGATCGTTGTATCTTTAGCCACAGATGTGGTCCTGGAGGACTGGAGAGTAGCCAATATTGTTGCATTGTTTAAGGAAACTAGAGGCTATCCAGGAAATCATAGGACGGTGAGCCTCAATTAGGTGGTAGGAAGCTATTGGAGAGGATTCTTCAGCATCGAATTTGGAAGAGAATGGGATAATTAGGAACCACAAACATGACTTTATCTGTCTGAAGAAGGGTCTCGACCCAAAACGCCACCCATTCCTTCTTTCCAGAGATGCTGCCTGACCTGCTGAGTTACTCCAGCATTTTGTGTCTACCTTCGATTTAAACCAGCATCTGCAGTTCTTTCCCACACATGACTTTATCCATGGCAGGTCAAGTCTTACAAAATTGATTGAGATTTTTCAAGAGGTTACAAAGGTGATTGAGAGTAGGGCAGTGGGTGTTGGCTGCATGGACTTTACTAAGTCATTTCATGTTCTTCATGTAAGGCATTTGATAAAGTCCTCCAGAGTAGGCTGATCTAGAAGATTGAAATGCATAGGGCTCCACTTGGTAGCTTGGATTGTGAATTGGCTTCCCCATGGAAGAGGGTAGTGGTGGAAGGGTGTTATTCTGGCTGGAAGTCGTGACCAGTGGTATTCTGAAGTGATCTGTGCAGGGACCCCTGTTTGTGGTTATTAATAAATGACTTGGACGTAGATGTAGATAGATTGGTTAGGAAGTTTGAAGACATCACTAGTTTCCACTAGTGGAAGAGTCTCGAACCAGAGGGCATGGCCTCATCATAAAAGGATGTACCTTTAGAAAGAGGATGAGGAGGAATTCATTTGGTTAGAGGGTGGTGAGGGCCGAGGAGGCCAAGCCATTGGGTATTTGTAAGGCAGAGATTGACAGATAATTGATTGGTAAGGGTGTCAAATGTTACAGGAAGAAGGTGGGAGAATGGGGTTGAGGGAAAGATAGGTCAGCCATGATTGAATGGCAGAGTGGACTCAATGGACCAAATGCCAACTTCTGCTCCTATTACTTATGAACACCAACATTGGAATTGTGAGGAAGCTGTTAAAGGATTGGCGGTATATAGATCAGTTGGATATAGATCAGAAATGGGTGGAGAAATGGCAGATAGAGTTTAATTCAAGCAATTGTGAGGTATAGTATGGGCAGGGGGCTAACAAGGCCCATCTACAAATATGGCCATATAACCTCTTTAAAACTGGCATATTTCCCACTGCTCACCTTAAATTGGACAGATACAACAAGCACTCAGACTTTGTAGGGGAGTTGTGGTAATCTCTTTCAGTAAACATAGCTGATAGCTTCAACCGACTAAAGATGTCACCGCCAATTCATTGTAAGGGATCATTTATCATATGGTGGTAGACTGTGATTCATGGGTTTTACAACAAATCCTTTATTGAACCAATGCAATGAGAAATCAACAAAGTTGTAAGATGTTGAACTGTGTAACTGGAGCATGAGTCAAAGTCATAGAGTGATACAGGTCCTTTGGCCCAACTTGCCCACATCAGCCAACTAGCTACACTGGTCCCACCTACCCACATTTGGCTCGTATCCCTCCAAACATCTCCTATCCATGTACCTGTTTAACTGTTTCTTAAGTGTTGGGATAGTCCCAGCTTCAACTACCTCCTCTGACAGCTTATTCCATACACCCACCACCCTTTATGTAAAACAGTTACCCCTCCGATTCCTATTAAATGATTTACCCCTCACCTTAAACTTATGTCGTCTTATCCTTGTTTCACATACTCTGGGCAATAGACTCTGCCTCTACCCGATCTAGTCTTCTGATGATTTGATGAGTCAGAGTGAAACGTTGATTGAACTTTATGGTTCCATAATCTGACTATCTTGAATTGTGAATGTAGTTCTAGTTGTATGGAAACGAGAGAGTCATTCAAAGTATAGTGAATGGACACCAGGATTTGTTGTAGTATTGAGGATCTGCATTGGAAGGATAGACAGAAGTGAATTGTACAATTTAGGCTGTAAAGGAAACAGCTGAGAGATTATGTTCCATTGAGATCCAAGATTGTTAAAGGTCATAGAAAATTAATCTAGAAAGTTCTAAATTAATCTAGAATTCAAGGGCAGCACAGTGGTTGAGTTGCTGCCTTACACCGCCTGTGGCCCGGGTTCGATCCTGACAACAGGTGCAGTCAGTATGGAGTTTGTATGTTCTCCCTGTGACCATGTGGGCTTTCTCTGGGTGCTCCGGTTTCATCTCCCATTCCAAAGACGTACAGGTTTGTAGGTGAATTAGCTTCGGTAATAATTGTAAATTGTCCCTAGTATGTAGGATAGTGCTATTGTACGGGATGATCCTTGGTTGGCCAACGAAAGGGCCTGTTTCTATGCTGTATCTGTAAAGTCTAAATGTTACTTTCCACTCCAAGATTGAAACAAGGAACCTAAATTAAAACAAGAAGAATACCAAAGTAAAATATTTAAGAAGGAACTGCAGATGCTGGAAAATCGAAGGTAGACAAAAATGCTGGGGAAACTCAGCGGGTGAGGCAGCATCTATGGAGCGGTAATTTGAAATACAAATGATTCTAAAAATGCTTAATAGGGGGATAGCTTCTTTGAAGAAATCAAGTTAATGTGATAGATCATTGACCTTTCATCTATTTGGATGAAGGGTCATAAACCTGAAATGTTAACTCCATTTTCTCTCAGAGTATCTTGGAGAGGATTTGGAAAATTCGCCATTTAGTGGGTCAAGCAGCATCTCAGGGGCTCGTGGTTAGGCAAAGTTTCGTGCCACGACCTTCTTCAGTCAAGACCAGTCTATATCTTCCAGAGATGCTGCCTGACTCACTGAGTTACTCTTGCACTTTGTGTTTTGAATAGTCTACATTCAATACCCAACTTGTGCGATGTAGATGCAGAGATGCAGACCTTCTGACCTGCTATTATAGCCACAGTATTTATTCGGCTGGGCTAGTTATAATACTGGTCAATTCAGGTGAGGGAAGGTAGTAAGTGGTAATTCCTTGCCTGATCCAGTACCATTGGTATTAAAGTAGTCAGGAGTCATTGTTGAGTAGTTAATTGTCTGTGGCTTTGCAAGTTATACAATGTACTGTCAACTCTGATGGATTGTCTTGTTAGTGAGACACGATTTACCTGGGCATGGTAATGAAGAGTTTGTGCGATTATCGTAATGTATTATTTCTGTGACTATGAATATATGACTGTTGCTTTGCTAATCTACAAGACATCTCTCGTAACTATGGCACAAATCCCTGAATATTGACCAATCTAGGTATGGTTTTGCCAATCACATTGACTAGTTGTTAATTACTGCAACAACATACCTTGTCTATAGCAAGCCCAGAAGCTGAAGAGAATTAGTGAATGACAATGCCAGTTCTTTATTAAAATTAAAGACTTGTAATTTGAGCATCAGAAATGGGGATCAGATTGAAAGTGCTTCAATCACAAAAAGTGGATTGTGTTGCAGAATTAAAGGAACATAATGCATAGAAACATTAGAGAGAAATAAGATGCTACATACAGCAACATAGTAAGAAAATTATAAGTAAAAGGACAAGAGCTCTAAAAAGTGTGCTAAAATGAGATGAAATGGAACCTGACATGAAAAAGTGTAGACTTAGAAAATTCACCCCGATGTGCAAAACACATTTGAACCATTTAGGCTGAGGAAATTAGATCATTCCTGTTTACTGGCAGCTTCTCAAAGGGACTTTAGTTCTAGATCTTATTTTATTGATTTATTGCCTGGATGTGCATGTCCTTATTACTGACCTCACCAATCCTTAAAAAGTCTAGAGGATGTGTGACGTAAGTGCTTCGATGTTACCATTGGGAATTGGGTGCCAGCATTTTGACCCATATAATTTGAACAACAAATTGCTAAGTCCTCAGTGTCAAACTTTGTTTTGCAATCTTGTGGACCGTATAAATGTAGATACAGCAGAGCAGCAGCCATTGCTGTCAGAATGACCACTGCATTCAAGAATTTTCAAGATTGGCTTTTGCTTCAGAACTCTGCATCACCCAAATAATACTCATCTTTTAATTGCTAGTTTAGTTTGTATTTGTGGAGCAAACCTACCAATTTCATGTGAGGTTAAAGGCAGATTCATAGTCATACAGGAGAGAAACACACCTTCCAGCCTTCCCTGTTCACAGTGACCATGAAGCACCCATCAACGCCAATCCTACACAAATCAATTTATTCTCCTGTATCTCCATTAACCACATAACCATCTTTATGTTGGAAAGAAAGTCACCAATGAAGCAACTGAAGATGACTGAGTCTAGGACACCGTCCTGAGGAACTCCTGCAGCAATGTACTGGGTAAGGGATGGCTGACTTAATCCAAACATGACCAACTTTCTTTGTGGAAAGGGATGACTCCAACCATTGGGATGTTTTCCACTTGACACCCATAAACTTTGGTCTTATCAGGATACTTTCTTATCACATCTAGTTAAATACAGCATTGCTATCAGGGGCAATCAAATCACTTCTGGAATTCAGAAATGTTGGTTTATTTCTCATGCTGTAGTTTCTGAACATTTTCGGTACAAAGTGCCCCCCCCCCCTACTATTTCCTATGCTCAGCCTAATTGAATTTGCAATAGCTTCACGTTCTTTTTTTTATTGGTATGTAGAACAGAAACAGAAGTTCAGCAGATTTAAATGCTGTACGTACAATTTGTTATTGTTCAAAAGAACTCATGAATAATAGTTTAAGCATGGATGTTGCATAAAAATGCAATACATTTCAATACAACAGAAGAACGGCACCAACAAGATTTTCTTTATATGCGATCTTGGCTTTCAAATGAGCACCATATAATATATTATCCTTAAAGGCATAATTTATTTTTAAACTGAGCTAAACGAGTCCGTCGAGGAAGAATGTCATAAATGATCAGATGATAATTTTTGAATATGTGGATAATTTTTACCAGGGTAAAGGGAGAATTCCTGTGCTCCTCAAGATTGTGCCGTTAGATCTTTTATGTATTTCTGTGAGAGCAGATTGGGATTCAGCTTAATGTCTCCTGAAAGACGAAGGTCCTGCCCCATAAGTTCATAAATCTCTATCTGTTTTTGAATGAACACACAATGACTGGGCCTCCACAGCTCCCTTGGATAGAGAACCCCAAATGTTTCTGAGCCTCTAAGTGAGGAAAAAATCCTGATGTCTAAGTCTTAACCGCTTGGCCATCTGGTCCTAGACTCTTATGATTAAAGTCAGAGGAGTCATCTTCGCTCCATACACTCGATCAAGAGCTTTAAGAATGTTGTTATATTTTGATAAGCTTGCATCTCATAGTACAGCAAGAAACAGCTCATGATGTCCTTCAATCCATGATGGCTTTGTTGATCATGATTTAAACTGACATCAATTATTGACATCTGCACATCTGTCTACACATGCTCTATATCCCTTCTTTTCCTGCCTGTACATTAGTCTGTAAACGTGTCTAAAATGTTATAATATCTATTTCGCCCATTTTCTCTGGCAGCCCATTCCTGGCACCTATTACCCTGTTTAAAAAAAAATTAAAACTTGCCTCGTAAATCTTCAAACTTTCCCCCTCTCACTTTAAAATATTTCCTGTAATATTTGACATTTCCATCCTGGCAAAAAAAGACTCTGGCTCTCTATCCTTTCTATTCCTTTCATAACTTTATATACATCTATCAGATGTCCTCTCAGCCTCTGACGCTCCAAAGAAAACAATCCAAGTTTGTTCAACCTCTGCTACTGCTCTGTAAACTAAGCAGCATTCTGGTAAACCCCTTTGCATCCTCTCCTGTGATGTGGTGACTGGAACTGCACACAGGGGCCAAATCAAAGTTTTATATTATACAGTGTCTACTTATAGGATATCATCTATTTTAAGTTGTTATAAGCATCAAACTATTAAGCTGAATTCTTGCCTGCAAGGCCTGTTATAATTCTAATTTAATGTATTTTAATTTGATTTATTATTTAACCGTTTTTTAACTACAAAAGGAAATTGAAAGGGAACATTTGTAGGACGGGGTAAAGGGCTGGGCAATGAAACAAATTGATAAGCTCTTTCAAAGAGACAGTGCAGTTGTGAGTGATCAAATAGCTTCCCCCTGTAGAACATCAAATTGAAACAGATCCATCATTCCCATGTTCTGCCTATGGTCCAGAATGTTGATAGTGATTGCAATATTAGGTGAGTTTTGCTATCCAGGATGTCTGCATTGTGGTGTCACCATCGGTATTGATTTTAATGCTTGATTTTCCAAATCCAGTACCACAATTGGGTATTTGAACAAATGTTTGTGGACGTTTGAAAACTATAGCCACAGCGATGTTGTACCTCCTATGCTTTCTAAAGTTATTTACATTTCAGAATCTTGGTGTCCTAGGCAAGACTAGGATTTATTGACCCATCTCAAATTGGTCCGTAGAGGTAGTGTGGGCCACCTTCTCAGGATACTGAGTTGGATGATCAGCCATGATCATATTGAATGGCGGTGCAGGCTCGAAGGGCCGAATGGCCTACTGCACCTATTTTCTATGTTTCTATGTTTTTGAACTGCCACAGACCTGATGATTTTACTTCTGGAACATAGAACATCACTGCATAGGAATGGGCCTTTTGGCCCATATTTTTTGTGTTAAAAATACTGTTTCTATTCTACTGTGCTTGTTGATTAGGGAGCTCCCTGATTTAGACTTGGTGATGATGAAGGAATGGCAATATATCTTGAAATCAGGATAGCATGTAACTTGGAGGGGAATATGCAGAGTGACAGTGTTCCCATGTGTTTGAAGATGTCTCCTTTATTGGAGATTAGACCAAGTGCAGACTCGTTGGGTCTGCTTCCCCAACGGTGTGCTCCCCCAATGCAATATTGCACCACTCACCCGTCCCCCCAACGCAACTGAACCCGTCCCCGAACGTAAGAATCCTGCACTCCCCTGTCTCCCTCAGCTTTAAAAAAAATCCAATTGCACATCCCCTGCCTGCTGCAGCAGTTCCAATTGCAATACCAATTGGCCCTTCCCTTCCTGTTGAAGCATTTGCTGTGATATCCCATTGAGGTGAAAAGTTCAGAGTGTTACTGTGTTGCAACTTTGTATCAAAGTGTGTTGGAAGCTGGAAGGGAGGATTTTAACAGTAAGAATGTTGTTAAAGATGGCATTTTTAAAGCTTTAAAATATAGTATAGTCACTGGAAGCTGATGGAAAAAGGCTCTCTGTGAGAAGTTGCGGTTACCATTGGCAACATCCCATTGTGATGTCATTGTGGCACTCGGCAGCTTGAGAATCCATTGTAGTTGGTGCACTGTGAGTGGCATTGTGACATCATCACTGGAAGCTGCTGGCAATTGCTAGGCTAGAGTTATAGCTTCTGGGGTGCCTGGCTTCATTATTGCAGCTGGATAGATAGGGTTAATGCATAGTCTTTTACCCAGGGTAGGTGATTCAAGAACTTGAGGCATGGGTTTAGAGTGGGATGGGAAAGATTTAATAGGAACCTAAGGGGCAACTTTTTCACACTGACAGTGGTGGATATATGGAATGAGCTGCAGGAGAAAGTAGTTGAGGCAGGTACATTAACAACATTTAAAAGACATTCGGATGGGTAGGGAGGATTTAGAGGGATATTGTGCCAATTTTAGGCAAATGGGACCAGCTTAGATGGGCATCTTGGTTGTCATGGAAGAGTTGGGTTGAAGGGTCTGTTTCCATTCTGTATGATTCTGTGACTGAATCGTATCTGGGTCCCATAGCCTTTATTTTATCCAGAGGATTGAGCCATTTCTTGATTATCATACTATTGGCTGAACGCAGGCTTCCTTGGAGATTGGAATCTCCAGAGGAAGTCCAGATGGCTCAGTTACCTGACATTTCTGACTGAACATGGTTACAAACACTTAAAAGGGTTCACGGTGAGCAATAAAAGAGGGAATGAGTGAACAATGACATAGAAAGAGAGAGAGAGCAGAGTGAGAGAATAAGCTGTGAGAGAATGACAAAGACATGGGGGAGAGGGAATCGAGCAACAGAGTGCTCCTTATTCTTCACCAATTAGAAAAATGGGCACCAGAGTCTAGAATCAAAGCCTTTTCATCCAATATTTTTTTTTTTCCACTCGTTTATAAAACTCCAATTCACTACCCAGGCGTCTGGATATGCATTTACTGAGTATGTTCAAAGTTAGGATTGAAAGATTTTGGAATGCAAAGGAATCAAGGACATGGGGATCAGTTGACAAAGTTGAGATGAGGTACAGGGCTAACCGTTATCTATTGGATGCTGACGGCGGCTGGCGAGGCACGTGCATGGAGCCCACGCTTGCTTCTGCATTCTTTTGTTCTTATCGTGCAGGTTATCAGGGGCCCAAGGGGGTTTATTGCTGAAGCATTGTCCTAAGTACAATTTAGCTGACAAGTTTACTTCAGCAAAAGTTGCTATTTCAGAAGCCTGAATGACTAATATAATATTGTGAAAGACTATTTTGTTACAGAATAAACAAAAATCTCAAACATTCTATTTGCTTTGGAATTTGGCGGGATTTCAGAATCTCGGTCACTACAGAGTGTGTTTGCAGAGTGTGGACTGGAGATGTTTTTTGAAGCAGCTCTATAATAGTCCTTACAGCTGTTAACAGTTCATAGGATAATAGTAACATTATTCATCGCTATTCAAATGTGCATGACTTACATTTCAGAGAAGTCAGGTTTAGAGAATGTCAGGATTTTCCTGAAACATTTCCAATGAGATCTTCAATAAACTGCGAACTAATTTCCTTTCATTGGCAAAAATTAGCATGCAATGCATTGTGTTGCTGTAATTACTTATAGTTCTTTATGAAAGTTTTCTTTGTGCAGATGTAACCAGAGCTATGTACTGTTTTGTTGCATTCTAGATTCTTCCAAAAATGTCCTTGCCCTTCTTTAGATTGAAAGACAGCAGTCTGCTGAGTATGTACAATGTTGGGACAATTTCTTATGAGTCGAAATATGTCAAAAATGTTGAAAAGTACATCTACACAATAAGACAGCTGAGCGAGTACAAAGTGCGACAAACATAGTAAAGTTGGTAAGTGACAAAGACACACAAACGCTGCCCTCCATTACCAATCATTGGAACACACACTTTTGCAACCTTGTCGGTGCCAAGACGTGGCAACACTTGTGTATTGCCTCGGAGAGGTCTGCTATATGATTTTACCAGGTTGTATGCAAATCAAAGCATTTCAATGTACCTAGGAACATGTAACAATAACGTATTGTTGAAGCACAGAAAGATGCAAATTTATCCATCACTCCTTGGCCAACCACTCTTCTAACAGAGAAGGTCGGCGGGTTCAAGTTCATTCCAGAAGTCTGAATCCATGATAAAGGCTGATGGTCCGTTATAGCACTGAGATAGTGTTGCTCTATTAGAAGTGCCGTCATTCAGGTCTTCATTACCTGTAGCCTTAGTTATACTGGTCCATTCTTGCAGCTTTGCAATACTTACCTTTCAAATTCTTTAATCTTAAGTCTCTGCTTCCCACTTCGAGTTCCGCATTATCCCACTCATCAAACATCCGTAACCTTGCCAATCTACTTTTGTAACGGTCTACCAATAGATGGGAATCCCAGCCCTTGCCTTCACATCATATCCATCCACTGCCTATCCCTGCACTGTTACTGTCATTACATCTAGCCTTGCGTTCCCATCTATATTCACTGTTTTTAGCACAAACACATGTACGACATTTAAAAAATATCTTTGGAAGCCATGTTTAGCATAGTGTGTGCACCTCTGGGCTTTCTGCTAACAAAATCATGGAGGGGCACTGGAGAAGTGTTGAGACTGATTTCCAAGGATGATACTAGAATTCTTAATTTATTTCCATTTGTGATCAGTCCTAATAAATGTAGCCGCTGAAAAATCAGATAAGTAAATTTAAAGAAACTTACAGTTAAACGTTAGAAAGACTCAGCAAGTTAGTGTATCAGGTCAATTACTTTTTGTTAGAACTGTCTCTTATAACCCAGCTGGTAGTTTCACTGCGGGTGGTCATTGAAATTGACAAGCAATCACCTTTACTTACACTTGTAGTTAGTGTATCAGGTCAATTACTTTTTGTTAGAACTGTCTCTTATAACCCAGCTGGTAGTTTCACTGCGGGTGGTCATCGAAATTGACAAGCAATCACCTTTACTTACACTTGTGCAGATACTCTATAAAACAATGTAATATGCAGCCTTCATTATCGAGCTTACTGTAACAAAAATAAGTCATACTTATTAAAAAATACTTTTTCTGAAAATCTTGCAGGGGGAAAAATGTGATTGCAAGTCAGAAGCTCTCTCGGCCCTAACCTCCTTACCCCAGTGATGTTTTATAACATTTTTTTTTATAACGCTAGGCTTGTTTAAAGTTATTGTGTAAAAGCAGATCAACCTGTATTTGGTAATTCTTTGTTACCTGCTCTGTCTGTTGGTATTATCTGATACTGTGTTTCAGAATTATATGGTTCTAGTTTGTTACTGTGTGTCTCCATATAATTAGTTCCGCATTTGGTACCCTGTATCTGCCTGGCATCTGACACTAGTCCATTTCTATGTTTCTCTGTACACATGGTATGTATTTCAGTGTCATCTGGTACCAGTCTGTAATTACTTCCCTCAAGATGATCTGTTACTTGTTTGGTAATGTGTGCTTCAGTGCTATCTGCTACATGATTGTTTCACTCAACATGCTTTTATCTGATTTCGGCCTGGTGCTGTGTGTCTCCTTATGTTCATGTTTGATGCCATGGGATAAATGTGCAGAGGTGGCAACTCATTCTTTTTGAGCATAAATTGGATTGCTCTCCTGATTATATTGATTCACACTGCTAATTGGACATCAAGGGCTGCACACTGGTGTTGCCGATAGAGCTGCTATCTCACAGTTCCTACAATCTACATTCAGTTCTAATCTCCTGTAGAGTTTGCATGTTTTCCGTGTGACTGTTGGGTCTTCTTGGGGCTCTGCTTTCCTTCTATATTTCAAACACGTGCATTTTAGTAGGTTATTTGGTGTGATTAAGTCACAACTGTTACTCGGAAGGAGACACAAATCTGCATGACCAGCTGCCTATGGAGAAACCATTCGAGAGACTAAGGAAATTGAATCTTTTTCAGTTTATAAAATGCCAGACTGATGCTGGAAACCAAGCAAGTCTTTAGGTTTAGGTTCAGTATTGTCCTGTGTACCGAGATACAGTAAAAAGATTTTGTTTGTATGCTATCCAATTAAGTAAGATAATACTGTACAAGAATATGAACAAGCCAAACATATGTACAAGAGGTAGAGTTAAAGAAAAATACCAGAGTACAGAATATAGTTTCTCAGCGACGTAGCATACCAGATCCAAAGGAAAAAGTCCAATGTCTGCGTTGAGGTAAGTTAGAAAATTGAAGCTGTGCCCTAGCTTATGGAGGGACTGTTCAAAGTCTGATAACAGAGGGAAAGCAGCTGCTCCAGGGTCTGGTGGTACATGCTTTCAAGCTTTTGTATCTTCTGCCCGACGGGAGTGGGGAGGTGAAGGAGTGACCAGGGTGGTAAAGATCCTCAATTATGTTGGCTGCTTTCCCAAGGCATTGTGAAGTGTAGATGGAGTCAATGGAGATGAGTTTGGATGGGATTATGATGTTGAAGGCGGAGCTATAGTGGAGATGCAGGAAGGAATTCCAATAAACAGGCGTCTGATGTAGATGTTGTCTGGGTGTTCCGGAGATGAGTAAAGGGCCAGAGAGACAGCATCTGCTGTGGACTGCAGTGGATCAAGGCAGTCTGGGAGGCTGGAGTTAATGTGCACCATCACCATTGTCTCAAAGCACTTCATGCTGGTGGACGTCAGAACCACTGGACAGTGGTCTTTAAGGCAGGGCTACCTTTGGCCCCAGGATGATAGTGGTCTTCTTAAAGCAGGTGGGGATCTCAGAATGAAGTAATGAGAGGTAAAATATGTCTTTGAATACCTCTGCCAGCTGATCCACGCAGGTCCTGAGGACACGGACTCCTTCCGGGACCAATTGCGTTCTGTGCATTCACTCTCACTAAGACTGATTTTGAATCTGCCACATTAACTGTTGGTGCAGGCGCACCTGAGATCAATGGTGCAGCCTTCAGTTCAAAGCGAGCGTAGTTTGCTCATTGAGTTCATTGGGAAGGGCCATTAGAGCATGCGAGATTTGCCACAATTGGCGATTATCCATGTCGTTGGGACTCTATAGTCATTATATATGTGCAACCGATGATATGGTAACGCAACAAGAAAGTGATGAGAACGTGTACATTACTGCTCAAGGAAACATAGAAACATAGAAACATAGAAATTAGGTGCAGGAGTAGGCCATTCAGCCCTTCGAGCCTGCACCGCCATTCAATATATCATGGCTGATCATCCAACTCAGTAATCCCGTATGTAGCCACAAGGGCCACATCCAACTCACTCTTAAATATAGCCAATGAACTGGCCTCAACTACCCTCTGTGGCAGAGAGTTCCAGAGACTCACCACTCTCTGTGTGAAGAAAGTCTTTCTCATCTCGGTCTTAAAGGATTTCCCCCTTATCCTTAAGCTGTGAGACTTCCCCAACATGAACAATCTTCCTGCATCTAGCCTGTCCAACCCCTTAAGAATTTTGTAAGTTTCTATAAGATCCCCTCTTAATCTCCTAAATTCCAGAGAGTATAAACCGAGTCTATCCAGTCTTTCTTCATAAGACAGTCCTGACATCCCAGGAATCAGTCTGGTGAACCTTCTCTGCACTCCCTCTATGGCAATAATGTCCTTCCTCAGATTTGGAGACCAAAACTGCACGCAATACTCCAGGTGTGGTCTCACCAAGACCCTGTACAACTGAAGTAGAACCTCCCTGCTCCTGTACTCAAATCCTTTTGCTATGAAAGCTAACATACCATTCGCTTTTTTCACTGCTGCACCTGCATGCCTACTTTCAATGACTGGTGTACCATGACACCCAGGTCTCGCTGCATCTCCCCTTTTCCCAATCGGCCACCATTTAAATAATAGTCCGCTTTCCTGTTTTTGCCACCAAAGTGGATAACCTCACATTTATCCACATTATACTGCATCTGCCAAACATTTGCCCACTCACCCAGCCTATCCAAGTCACCCTGCAGTCTCCTAGCATCCTCCTCACAGCGAACACTGCCCCCCAGCTTAGTGTCATCCGCAAACTTGGAGATATTGCCTTCAATTCCCTCATCCAGATCATTAATATATATTGTAAATAGCTGGGGTCCCAGCACTGAGCCTGCGGTACCCCACTAGTTACTGCCTGCCATTGTGAAAAGGACCCGTTTACTCCTACTCTTTGCTTCCTGTTTGCCAGCCAGTTCTCTATCCACATCAATACTGAACCCCTAATACCGTATGCTTTAAGTTTGTATACTAATCTCTTATGTGGGATCTTGTCGAAAGCCTTCTGGAAGTCCAGATATACCACATCCACTGGTTCTCACCTTATCCACGCTACTAGTTACATCCTCGAAAAATTCCACAAGATTCGTCAGACATGATTTACCTTTTGTAAATCCATGCTGACTTTGTCCAATGATTTCACCACTTTCCAAATGTGCTGCTATCCCATCTTTAATAACTGACTCTAGCAGTTTCCCCACTACCGATGTTAGACTAACTGGTCTGTAATTCCCCGTTTTCTCTCTCCCTCCCTTCTTAAAAAGAGGGGTTACATTTGCTACCCGCCAATCCTCAGGAACTACTCCAGAATCTAAAGAGTTTTGAAAGATTATCACTAATGCATCCACTATTTCCTGAGCTACTTCCTTAAGTACTCTGGGATGCAGCCTATCTGGCCCTGGGGATTTATCGGCCTTTAATCTATTCAATTTACCCAACACCACTTCCCGACTGACCTGGATTTCACTCAATTCCTCCTTTGACCCACAGTCCCCTGCTATTTCAGGCAGATTATTTATGTCTTCCTTAGTGAAGACGGAACCAAAGTAGTTATTCAATTGGTCCGCCATATCCTTGTTCCCCATGATCAACTCACCTGTTTCTGACTGCAAGGGACCTACATTTGTTTTAACTAACCTCTTTCTCTTCACATATCTATAAAACCTTTTGCAGTCAGTTTTTATGTTCCCTGCCAGAAACCTGTGTGGGAAAACTCAGAAGATGTCCACCGCCCATTTCTACATCTCAACTCTCCTGCTATCACTTATTTGTTATATCCTAGACTTATTATTAGGGGAGCAAATAGGTGTAGAGCAGTAACACATTGGGGGTCAGAAGGAAAGTTGACCATAACAACAGCAATCTGTATTTATATAATCACTTTTAACCATAAGTTGCCCAAAAGCAGTTCACAGAAGTATCACAGAACAGCAATAATGATTCATGTCATTAACCTAGTTTTAAAAAAAAATCACTATATTCTGTATTTCTCCCTCCTCAGATGGTGCCAGACCTGCTATTTCCAGCATTTGTATCTTCAGGTAAAGAAGTTTCTTCTCAGTTTATTGAAATGATTGACAGTGGTTCTGTTTTTATTTCATATTACCAGCGCCTGCTATTTTTTATTTTTTAAATACCAGATAATACCGACACAAAGTATCAGTCTAATACATGTAATAATTAGTTATAAAATGCAATGTAGGTTTCAGCTGACAATGACATATCAAATCCTTACAAATATAAGAAAGTAATGAGATGTTAGCCGATTAGTACCAAATAGTACTGAGACACAATGTGTTAGATTAATACCAGATAATTACTGAAAGACACGGCACCAACAAGTCTCAAATAACATTGACAAACAAAATCAACACGAGATATTTTCAGATTTGTAAAAGATAATACTGAAACTCATTGAACTGGACTAGTATTGTGTGACAGGAGGGGTGGAAGATTGCAACCTTCATGTGGTCTGCCCTGTTTCGACTAATGCAATCAACTCGACGTGCACAAACGGAAGATCAAATAGAACAAGTTGTCCAACAACATTAGGCTGTGCACGCCACACGAAAGAAGATGTTTAGAGGTTGGATATCTTTTTTTTTAGTCCATAACCATCCATATGCTTTGAGTAAATATCCACTCATGTGTCCTACAGAAAATTACGAAATTAACAAAAAAAAGTACTTGAAATGGCATTGACGTCACTTTCATCCATAAACATGTGCTAACATTGAACCTGCACGGTCCCCGACAGGGTGAGGCTCAGTTAAACGCAGCTGCCAACAGTTTGTTGTCTATCAAATATGAAAGAATGTCAGTCCTTAAATATATATCGCCAAAGGCAGCCAAGCAGCAAGATCATTAAATCCCGCTGCCAAGGAGGAGAGAGAGAGTGGGGGGGAAAGAACTCCATGATTTTCAGAAAGGGACATTGATTTCCTTAAGAGAGAGCTTCATGCCAAGGATATCTTCTGCACCGTGGTAACTAAAACCATCACAGCTGCCTGCCATTTGGAGGAGTCTACCAGGCGGTACTCTGTATTGTCTCGTCAAGGAGTGTAAATCATCAGACTACGAGGCAATGCTACAATAAATCTGATGACCTCATTAGAGACGTCAAAAAGAGTTTTTCACCAACACTGGTGATATGGGGTGGTTGAGTTCCCGGAAAATGTGCCTTACTGCGCTTTTCCACATCTTTGCATGCATCCAGCAATGCAAGTTGAAAGAAAAAAATATTTTTTGACTTATTTAATAATTTTTTCACATAAATTCAATTGGAGCTAATTTTATTCTGTTTCTCATGTTTCCAGGTTCTGATTTGTGAATTCTGTAAGAGCAAATTTCCAGAAGAAGAACAGCTGTGAAACAGGGGTAGCCGGCATAAACGCTTCTGTTTCATGCTGACACCTGTGCTAACTTGCATGCAAACACATCTGCTAATCACACAAATTATTGCTCCATCCATACATCCCGCTGCCTCTTAAACCACCTCCGACCCTCACCAATGCCTCACACCACCCAAGGGCAGATAATAGAATGGTTAACCAACGTCTCTCATCACTTCTGTTTAAGCAAAGACGGTGATGAAGTGGATGGAAACCGATGAGGCCTTCACAATTGCAGTATTTGTTCCAGTAAAGGACAGCATCCTCCAATTAACAGGCCAAGGGGGTAGCTCGCCCAAATCTCCAAAAGCAAGTGCTGCCAATGTTTTGCTGTTATGATGCATAATTTGATTAGGTCAGCAGCAAATGCTATCTTGTCTATGTTGCCATATCACCACACGGGCGTATTGGCCACATTTTCAAGTCCTATGTTTTCTGTTTGTCTTTGCAAGTATCGGAATAGACCATGTATGTTCCCCCGGCTAATAGAGGCCATAGCTTGGGATGAAATAGAGGTGCAAGAAGGGACATAGACAGGGAGGGAAGAATATTGATGATGACCTCATTGTGCTTCCTGCTGCACACAGCAGCACCTCCGAGACTGGCATCATGAAAGAATGAGCCAAGAGGCGAAGTCCACCAAACTGGAAATCATGCACGTGTTTAGGAAGGAACTGCAGATGCTGGTTTACACCGAAGATAGACACAAAATTGTGAAGTAACTCAGCGGGTCTCAACCCAAGATGTCACCTATTCCTTTTCTCCAGAGATGCTGCCTGACCCACATATTTTGTTTGCTGGGGATTGGTGGCAATCCCATCTGACAGTCTCCTTAGTTCCAGTGACAGCGACTATGGAGGCACAGAGGCTGCATTTCATCTCCCTAGATGGTAGTTCGCTGATACTGCTGGACATCTCTGTGCTATATGAGACCAGAATGAGAACTGTGAGGAGAGACAAATGTGATTAATTCAACTCAGCTCTGGGTCTGAAATAATGGTGGAGCTGCCATAGACCATTGCATCGTATCTTTCCAGCCCCTCTAATGCGCAAGCTTGGGAAATTGATATCCTACCTCACTCCCAAATCATCTCCTACTGTGACCTCTCCAGCGCCCCATGCCCCACAGCCAACCATTCCACATTGCGCCCACACTTGGCTGTGGCCCACATGTGAAGCTAGTCTGTCCAGGTCGAGAACTTCTTTAGAGTAATCAGAACTCAGTGCTGACTCAAAGGATAAGGATAGCACATTGGCGTAGCAGATGCAAGGGCTCAGATGCACCCAGAGCCTCAGGAGCAGTTTGTGCTGTTTGCATGTTCTCTCCATAGAGACGTTCCTGCAGTTCTCCAATTTCCTTCCACACAGATTAAAAAGTATCAAATGGCAGTGCACAAGCATGTGTGAGAGAATAAGTCTCAGTAGTACAGGAAAATAACTTTGTCCCATCGCCCCTCTAAATGGACAAATGGAATTGCTCTTTTTAGAGCTAGCATGGACCCAATGAGCCAAATGGCCTCCTGCTGTGTTTTGCAAGAAGATAAGAAAGGAAGTAACTTCTATCAGCAAGACTGCAGCTGCACAAGGGACCGCTCAAGTTAATGGGCACCAGGAGATTTTAAGCAACTTACAAGCTTGCCAAATGGCAAAGACACCACAAAGTTAAAGATCCAATGTAGAGATGTTTTCACTCATGGCCGAACCTTGAACAAGGGGACATAGACACAGATCACTTAAAATTAAGGTGTGAGAAATGTCTTTTCAAAGCAGGCGGGGAATCTCTTGAATTATCTACCCCAGTGTGTTGGAGGCTAGATCATTAGTAGTCGTTAAGGTGGAGGTGGGGTTGATTACAATGAATAGCGTAGATTATTCTTGATCATATTAAATGATGGGACAGTCTTGAAGGGCCAAGAGACCTGATATTTTCTTGTGTTAGAGAATCACACATCACAGAAACAGGCCCTTTGACCTAACGTGTCCCTGCCAACCCTTACGACCCAACTGTTTTGATTAGCAATTTTTGTATTATTTCACTTTGTGTTGCTGGTGCATTTACAGTCACGTTTAACATTGTTAAAATGTGTCCTCATTGATGGAAGATCCTGCATTCTGCAGGGATAAGTTATCCACTTGATACAGCTGCTAGCATTACTGTGCACCTTGAAAGGTTGCTGATGGCATGTTTGATGTCATCAATTCAGTGCCAAGTGAAATTCAGAAACTACGTGCAAGAGAATCTCACCATATTGAGTTTAGTAAACTCTGTGTACTTTTCTGAACAGACTGCAGTGAGCTGTGTATAGAAAACCCCTAACAAAGTACCGTGATGTACACCAAGTCGCATTTGGACTATTCCAAAGAGAGCACAGGTTGCACCTTTTCAGTTTCAATTTCTGTTGGTGGAAATGGGCATTACAACTGGTAATATCATTAAGTATGTGTCTGATACAAGGAAGCCATTCAACGCTCTATTGTGAACCGCGCAACAGACGGTCTTGTGTATTTTCTAACATTCACAGGACTGTCTGACTACTCTTCATGGATCTGGGTACGCTTTACATTTAGCCCAAGATGAAAACCTCCTGGCCAATACATTGACATCCATTGAGCTATCCTCGCCCGGACTCGGGCTGTCCGGGCTGGCAGCAGTATCCAATGATTAATTCAAGGATACTTTATTGCCACATATACCTAGGTACAGTGAAATTCTTTGTTTCTGTATGCAATTCGGTAAAATCATGCACCCAACCTCACCTAGGCAGTACACAAAGAGTCAGCATGTTCTGGCACCGATATAATTACAAAAAGTTCATCAAACAATTTTATCATCTCGCAGCGATGAACCAGGCCTGTCGCCGTACGTGGCTACAGGTTCCTCACCTTGGTCCTCCTTCATTCTTGGTGGCCCCCGCCGGGTTCCCCCTTTGTTCTAGTCAAACACCCCCATCCCTGCTAGGACCCCCCCAACCCTGTTTACGGCTGCCGAGTTGGGTTGCTCCCGGTGGCCCTCCTGGTTCTCAGCGGCTCTCTTCGCTCTCAATGTCATGGGTTCCCCCAACGCTCTCACTGCCTCCCCCCCCCCCCCAACTGGCTTGCTCTCAGCGGCCCTCCTCGCACTCGTTGGTGCGAGTTCCTCCTCACTCTCAGCGGTCCGCCCGCTGGGTTGTTTAGCTCCACGGCACATCCCGAGCCATCTGCAGCCGCATTTCTGGTTCCGCGATGTGTGAGTCAAGCCTGCCATTGGGATGGGCCACGACTTGCCAGGATTCCTTGTAAAGGTGTCGGTAGCATTTGAGACCTCGGCTGCAGTAAAACCATACAATGAAGAACAATTAGCGGTCAAATGTCAAACAAAATGATGTGGAGCAACTTATTGGCCATTATTTTTCCCTTGCCGGGAATCTGTTCCACCAGCCCGTCTGCTCTCTTTAAGGTAACCTTGGAACAGGATCCCTTCCCTCCCTTATCACTATCATCAGTGCAACCATCCCTCATTAAACACTATCTCTGCAAATAGCAGCAGTGGCTCTTGTGTGGTGCAGGTTTGTCTTTAAGAGATTCCAGGAAACATAGTAACACTAATAAGGATTTTGTTTAAAGACTGCAATGGTGTCCAGTATACCTAAAAATTAGAATATAAACTTCTAAATCATAATCTTTTTTTCTTGGCACATAAATGATACCAAAGACGATTTGGAGTGGTGTCTTAAGGGAAGTATTAATGTATTTATGGAATTCAATTAGCCTCTAGCTGGCTTTCTACCAGTAGTAATTGGAGAGACTGAATGGCAAGAATTTCTCCCATGCTTTCATGTGGTGGGTGACCCTTTAATACCAGGACAGTTCCTAAAGTGTTGTAGTATCACCACATGTCCGGGTTAGGTACCAAAATAGTCTACTTCCACAAAAGAATATCACAGTGATTGAAATGAAACGACAGGGTGCAATACATCGTCATCAAGTATTTCCTGACCAGACACATGCAGAACCTTGTTTTTGTTCCACATTTACAATAGCTTGGAAACTAGAATTAAACCACATCTATGGAACAAGAATTTCCTCTGTCTTCCACAGCTCTGTTAAAGCCAAATGCTTGCTGTGAAATAGATATCTCGACTTTAAAGACAAACCACAGTATGGTTTTAAACTCAAGTGAAACCATTTCCTTTTCATTAACCTTGAAGCACACTTGGAAATGGAGATAAAAAGCAACAATGCAGGCTTGAACTGTGTTCTGGTGTGTCACAGCTGTGTCTTAAGTTTTCAGAGTTCACAACTCATTATTATTGGAGTTCTGTGTTGCCATTATTTGGAGCATCGGGTTGAAGAAAGCCAAATGCATTTGCATTTACGTAGTGCTCTTCACAACTACAGGATGTCTTAAATATTTTCTGTGCTCAAATGTATTGAATATCTATCTTGAAAAACATAATTTATCTGAAGCTCACAGTGCTTTTGGAAAACATGAACATGTATATTAGGAATAGAAATAGGTCATGTGGGATGTTATCTACTGTGGAAATCTTTCACCCTTTGCTTATCACAATCACCTCTTATTTTTAAGTAATAACTTCCAATTCTAGACTCTCTCAGAAGTGGAACAACCTCTCAACAAGAACTTTGTCAAGTCTTCTCAGGATCTTAATTGCTTCTATCAAGTCCCCTCTTACTATTCCAAACTGTAGAGATCACAGACTGAGCTTGCTCAGCCCATTCCAGGTATCAGTCTTGGCAAACCTCTTCTGAATGGCTTTTAACAAATTGGCTTCATTAAGGAGATAAATACTATTCACAATGTGGTCTCTTCAATGGCCAATGTAACTGAAGTACTTCATCAGATCTTTGTTTTCAATTCTAAGAGTAATAACGTCACCATTCTGTTAGCTTTCCTAAGTGCTTGTTCTTTCTCCATAGTAGTCTTTTGTGACTCATGTATTGAGACATTGAGATGCATCTCAAAGCTCTGCAATCTCTCACCTTCAAATAACATCACATTTTTCCACAATGTGCATGATTTGCCAGACCTTTACCCATTCACTTAAGCTGCTTAAAGCCCTTTGTTGTAATGCGGCAGAGTTGCTGCATTACAGCACCGGGTGCTCCAGTTTTCTCCTACATCCTAAACACATGCAGGTAGGTTAATTGACTTCTGTAAATTGTCCCTGGTCTGAACGAAGGGTTTCGGCCCGAAACGTTGCCTATCTCCTTCGCTCCTTAGATGCTGCTGCACCCGCTGAGTTTCTCCAGCTTTTTGTGTACAGTAAATTGTCCCTAGTGTGTCGGATAGAACTAGTATATGGGTGATCATGGTCGGTGTGGGACGAAGAGCCATTTTCCACGCTGTATATCTAAACTAAACTTTTCTACCTGTAAAAAAAGGAACTCCAGATGCTGGTTTATACCAAAGATAGACACAAATGCTGGAGCAACCTAGCAAGTCACGCAGCATCTCTGGAGAAAATTAATAGGTGACGTTTTGGATCAGGTCTGAAGTAGGGTCCTAACCGGAAACATCACCTATCTATTTTCTACAGAGATGCTGTGTGACCTGCTGAATTACTCCAGCGTTTTATATCTCTCTTTGCTTTCTACCTGTCTTTGTGTCCTCAACAGATTTTGCAACCACAACTTCTCTGCTTCAAATAAATCATTTGTGTAAATTATAAAATGTTAAGGCATTATTCCTTGTGGTTGTAACACTATATTCTACCCTTGGGTATTTTTCTCTTTGACCTACCTGTTGTAATGGTTTGATTGTACGCATATATAGTATGAGTGGATAACACACAAAGATTTGTATCTGGCAATCGTGTGCACGTGACGATCGTAATAAATCAATACCAAAGCATGCCTATTGCCTGTTTTCTGTTAGTCATTCAATCATGTTCGGGCCAACATGTTGGCTCTAATGCTGAGCTTTTATTTTCCGCAATAACCTTTGATGCAGCATCTTATCAAATGCCTCATGGAAATCTAAACCTAGCGCAGTCTGTGTTTTCCCTTTATCTGCAGCACTTCAAAGAAGTCAATAACTTAGTCATACATGATTTTCCTTTCCCTTTTCTGCACTACTTTGATTTTTTTGTGTCCTGCTATAATGTCTGTAATAACAACTTCTAACATTTTCCTGTGACAGGTGTTAAGCTAGAATTCCACGACTCTTCTGTGTGGAAGTACTTTCTGATCTCACTCTTAAATGAACACACTAATTTTAATGTCCTCTTGTTCTTAATGCCCTCAGAAAAGAAAATAATTTCTCTGCAATTACTCTATCAAATCCTGTAATCAATTCGAAGACTTTATTTTAATCTCTATTTTTTCAGTAACACAGTTTTTTCATAAGAGATTTGAGCATTTATATATCAGTAACATAACAATGGCAAAATAGAAACTTGAGTGATTTGACCCATTTCATGGACTTGTTTGGTGAGTTGTGTTTATAGGGGAATGTCAGGATTATTAATCCCAGATATTTAACACAAGAACATATGGAATGGAGTCAGAGGTAAAGGCCATTTGGTCGCTCATGTCTGCTGAATCACTGCTGAGTAATTTTGACATTATTTTCCCAGGGTGGAAATGTCAACTTTTAGAGAACTATACAATTAATGTGCCTGTTTCCACACTGTACCTCTCCAAATAAACTAAACTTAACAGACATAGCTTAAAAAGGCCAGAGGGGGAATGTGAAGATGTGTGGGGCATGTTCTTTTTAACACAGAGAGTGGTGGGCACCCAAAACGCGCTCCTAGATGTGGTGGTGAAACAGATGCGATAGTGGAATTTAAGAGGCTTTTAGACATATGGGATATGCAGGGAATGAAAGCATTAGAATCACATGCATGCAGAGACTTAGTATCATGTTCAGCACACACACATTATGGGCATAAGGCCTGTTTCTGTGCTGCACTGTTCAATGTGCTGTGAGCATAATAGTTGATCTTTTTCCTGAGGCCCATTTTCTTGTCGCTATCCTATATCCGTTGAAACCTTATCGAAGATAGAAATGAAAGAATGTGCTCAGCAAATAAATTTCTGCAGCTCTCTTGTGGTGTGAAGTCCAAGTACTCTCTGGGTGAAGAATTTTCTGCTCTCTCATTCTTTAAACTGTAGGGAATATGGCCACTGAATCTCTCTTCATAGGCTAATCCCTTCACCCCAGGAAACAATCAAATATATAGAGTCATGGAGTCATACAGTGTGGTAAATAGGCCCTTCGGCCCAACTTTGCCACGCCAACCAATATTTCCCATCTACACTAGTACACCTGCCTGTGTTTTCCCCATATTCCTTTAAACCTATCATGTACCTATTTAAATGTTTGTTAAACGCAGTGATAGCACCTATCTATATGGTTGTTGTCTTCCCTCTGTTGCAATTAGATGTTTCTTGGATGTGGAGTCCAGCTCTATTTGAGTATAAATGAAACCGCCAGAGCAGTGCATGATTGCGGTAAGACATCTAGTCTCGTAATCAATTCCTGTTACAGAATATAGCAACATATCTTTTGCTTTATCTGGATGTTAACTCAATGATTTGTGTACAAGGACAACCAAGTCCTTCTAAAAACCACAATTTTTCAGTTTCTCACCATTTAAAAATATTTTTTTACTATCAAGGTGGTTGCATTCACATGTTTCCATAATGTATCCCATCTGCCAATCACTTCTGTCAGTGGCCCCTTGAAAGTTTTTTCAATTCTTCTTTCACCACGCTCTCACCCAGCTTTGTATCATCGGTAGCCTTGGTTTCATACACATGTTGCTCTCATTCAGAGCACTCACCCAGATAGTAAACAGCGGGGATCCCAGCAACGATTCCAGTGTCACACCACAAGCTACACCCTCCAAACCCCAAAATGACTTACTTATTCCAAGTTGAGAAACACGAAACTGCAGATGTTGGCTTGCATGATAGATGACATTTTGCATTCGAACCCTTCTTCAGTCCAGCACTTTGAATATTATTTATTTCAAGTCACTATTTCCTCCCCCTACCAATATATGACCCCCATCCCCAAATGACTTACTTATTCCAAGTTGAGAAACAAGAAAATGCAGATGCTAGCTTGCATGATATATGATGTTTTGCATTGGAACCCTTCTTCAGTCCAGCACTTTGTATCTTATTTATTTCAAGTCACTGTTTCCTCCCCCTACCAAGATATGATTCCCATCCCCAAATCAGGTGCTCCAGTAATGTTTTGCAATTTTACTTTATTGAATACCTTCCAAATGTCTAAATATACCACATACACTAGTTTCTTCCTTGTACAGTCTACTTGTTATCACCTCAGAAAAAAAATATATATTTGATAAACTTAATTTTCATTTCACAAATGTTGGTTCTAGCCAATTCAATTACTTGTTTTTTCCTAAGTGCTTTGTTACCACTTCCTGAATAATTATTCTAGTTTTTTCAAAAAGCACTGATTTTTGTTCTTTAATTTTCAAAAAGTATTAGGTTTGTGGACAGCTGGATTTGTAGGTACAGGCTGCCATAATCTGGGAGAGTTTAACCATGGTTAGATATTGGGCAGCTGTGAGGAAGGATTGTAAATTCTGGTATGATGGAGGAATAATACATGATTCAACATTTCCTTGTCAAGGAAGTCATTCAGACATTCGAGTCCAAGCCAGCTCTCACAGCAATCCTACCGGTCCTAGTCCCCACCTAATTTCTCCATAACTACAATTTCCCTGTAACCTATTTTATCTGACATGCTCAACATCATACCCGTCTGACACTTGCAGCATAACCAATTTACAGAAATCAACTATCCTAACATCCTTGAAATGTGCAAAGAAAATGGACACCTCGAAGGAACTCACACAGTCACAGAGAGAAGGTGTAAACTCAACACAAATAGAGGTCAGGATTGGTAGCTGGATACTGTGCCACCTTGCTGATAAAGGTCAGGCTGAGCATGACATTTAGCTATGAGCTGAGCCACCTTCTCCATGCTGACCTCAAGGCACTGTCAAATTATCTGTGCATATCCATTGTCTTCCCATATTTCAAGGATGTTAGGTTAGTTGACTTCTATAAATTTTGTTATGGTGACTCTTTGACACCAGGGTGCCATGCTCCAATCTGACTTTGAAACATATTACTTTTCCTTCATCGTCTGTGGATCGTGATACAAAACTCTTGAGCCAAGAATTGAGACCCGCCCTTCCAAGGAATATGGATCCTGCTGATCCTCCCATGCCTCGCCCTTTCTTCTGTGCCAATTCTAACCTGTTCTTTTGTGCCAATTCCCAGAACTTTCCAAAATGTATCTACTTCCTCCTTAAATAACACCAGTGATTTATCCTTTACAATCCTCGGGAGGGGGGGGGGGGGGGGGGTAGATAAACTACTCAAAGCCGAATAGTTTTGTAATCACTGTTCCCCAAGTGTTCATCCACGGAAACATGTTCTACTTGAGCCAGTTGATTCCAAACTGTTTCTGCTCTCCAGAAGACATTCCTGCCGTAAATAATGGCAGTAATTGAGAGAGGGTGTGGGGTGTTACTTGCAATTTGAGCATTCAAAGTTCACACTGTTGGGTTGTCAGCTACTCAAGCGGAATATGAGGTACTGTACCTCCAGTTTGCGTGCGACCTCACTCTGGCAATAGAGGAGGCCCAGGATAGAAAGGTAGGTGTGGGAATTGGAAGGGGAATTAAAATGCGGACCGAGCGCAAATGTTTAGCGAAACGGTTACCTGGTCTAGGCTTGGACTCGCTGATGTGAAGGAGGCCACATTGGGAGTATTCAGTGTATGTGAACCGCTGTCTCACCTGGAAGGACTGCTGGGGTTCTTGGATGGAGGTGAGGGAGGAAGTATAGGAACAGATGTTACATTTCCTTTTGTTGCCCCAAGAAAGTACCTGGGGAAGAGGTGGTTTTGGGTAGGAAAGGATGAATGAATCAAGGCATTGCTGAGGAAGTGGTCTTTGCGAAAAGTGGAAAGGGGATGGGAAGATGTGACTGGTGGTAGAATCAGATTGAACGTGGCGGAAATGTTGAAGAATTAATGTATTTGTACCTATTTTGACCATGCCCTCTAGCAGCTCAGTCCATATACTCACTATCCTCTAAGTGAAACACTTACCCTCAGGTCCCCTTTATATCTTTCCCCTCTCACCACAAACCTATGTACTTTAGACTCTCTACCCTGAGAAAAAGACTAAGTATCTACCCTACGTACGCCCCTCATCACATTATAAATCTGTACAAGCTCATGCCTCAGCCTCCGTAGCACAAGTGAAAATCAGTGAGGATTTCCACAGCAGTGGAGTGGTACAGTGGTACAACAGTAGAGCTGCTTCCATTAAGTACCACAGATCTGTACTACAGGTGCTGCTTGTGTGGAATTTGCACCTTGCCTCTGTGACCACGTGGGTTTCCTCTGGGTATTCCGGTTTCCTCCCGCATTTCAAAGGCCTGTGGGTTTGTAGAATAATTGGCTTCTGTAAATTGACCCGAGTGTGCAAGATGCAAAAGTGGGATAACATAGAAATAGTGTGTGGGTGATCAATGGTCAGCATGGACTCAGTAGGCAGAAGGGCTTCTTTCCACACTGTATCTACAAAACCCAAGGTAACAAATCACCCTCTGGAATAATCCTCAACACTGGTGCTCCAGAAGGATGCAAGAGACAATAGACGATAGGTGCAGGCAATAGGCCATTTGGCCCTTCACGCCAGCACCGCCATTCAATGTTGGGGAAGTCCAGGACAAGGGGTCACAGTTTAAGGATAAGGGGGAAATCTTTTAGGACCGAGATGAGAAAAACATTTTTCACACAGAGAGTGGTGAATCTCTGGAATTCTCTGCCACAGAAGGTAGTTGAGGCCACTTCATTGGCTATATTTAAGTTAGATGTGGCCCTTGTGGCTAAAGGGAAGGGAGGCAGGCACAGGATACTGAGTTGGATGATCAGCCATGATCATATTGAATGGCGGTGCAGGCTCGAAGGGCCGAATGGACCTACTCCTGCACCTATTTTCTATGTTTCTATGTTCAATGTGATCACGGCTGATCATCCCCAATCAGTACCCTGTTCCTGCCTTCTCCCCATATCCCCTGAGCCTGCTATTTTTAAGAGCCCTATCTACTTGAAAGCATCCAGAGAACCTTCCTCCACCGCCCTCTGAGGCAGAGAATTCCACAGACCCACCACTCTCTGTGAGAAAATGTGTTTCCTCGGCTCCGTTCTAAGTTGCGTTCTCAGCCCCTTTATCTCCTTATACACTTATGACTATGCAGCCAAATACCAATCAAACTCAATTTACACATTCGCAGATGACACCATCGTTGTAGGCAAGATATCAAATCATGATGAGACAGAGTACGGGAAGGAGATGGAGAACCTTGTAACCTGCTGCTAAGCCGACAAACTCTCCCTCAATTTCAGCAAGACAAAGGAGATTGTGATTGACTTCAGGAAGCGACGCAGAACATACACCCTGGTTAATGTTAATGGTGCCAATGTAGACATGGTCGAAACATTCAAGTTCTTAGGAATGAATGTTACCAGTAATTTGTTCAGGACCAGCCATGTCAAAGCTATGGCCAAGAAAGCACCCAGCACCCACCTTAGAAGGTTTAGGAAGTTTGGCATGTTCCTAACAACCCTCACAAACTTCTAAAGATGTGCCATGGAAAGCATTTTACTTCGGAGTCACGTGAGTGACTTTGTGAAGACCCCGCCAGCACGCAAGCGCATCATATCGCCGACCGCATGCGAAGCGACAGGCAGGGCGGAGGGTCGCTCCTCCACCGGAACGGACCTGCAGGTAAGGTTTTTACTTTCAGGGACTCTGTGGGACAGAGTACCCCACCAACGGGCCACCTCAAGAGACTGACTGCGGACCGCTGGCAGTCAGCGGCGGCAGAACTCACCTCAGAAGTCGGGCCGCCTGTTGACCCGGCAGTGCCCGGGCTCACAGACTCGTCGCTCGCAGGTAACGACGGCAAAGTGGCAGCCCGACTTAAACACCGCAGACCGCAGGAACACCGCGGACTGGCGGCTTCTATACACACCGGGAAGTCGGGCCGTCCGTTGACCCAGCAGGGTCCGGGCTCACAGACTCGCCGTTCGCGGGTAGCGACGGCAGAGCAGCAGCCCGACTTAAACACCGCAGCCCGCAGGATCACCGCGGACTGACGGCTACGCTACCCGGAAGTCGGGACCTCCGAGACAGTTACGCTACCCGGAAGTCGGGCCCCGACTGAAACGCAGGCGGCAAAACGCCTGGAAGTGGACCCGGCGGGGTTCGGGCTCACAGACTAGCCGTTGGGGCAGTCTATATTCCCCCATGAGCAGGTGGGGAGCACTACCTCCAACATGGCACACTCCAGCAGGAGTGGGTGGGTCACCCCATGGGTCGGAGGGGAGCATAAGGAGTCAGGCCTAGGCTGACTCTGAAGGAGGGAATCGCATTGCACAACGTCTGGCTGGGGGGGGGGGGGGGAGTGCTGCTCCACCAGGGGCCAAACCTGACGGAAATATGACCAACAGGTAAGTTGTACTAGCCTTGAGTTGGTTGGGTTTCTGTATTGTTTAAATCCCTTACAGAAACTTCGTAATGCAGAAAAGGAGCAGTAAGAAGGCTGCTTCAAGCATGCCATTGAAGACCGCGGGACTTTGGATCGAGGTTGGTGGCCAACATTCCCGGAGCAAACCATTGATTTTCGGCAGCACACGTACACCGGGCCGGGAAGACAGCACAGAAGTTGGGGAGCCCCGCACAGTCGGGACCCGACTCTCCACCGCAGCAGTCCAGGGAGCTGCATACTGGTGGTAGGACTGCACAGGATCAGGGTAGCTAAGACCTCGACTCCCCACCGCTTCAGTCTGTACGAAAACAGACCAGCGGCAAAAAAGTGCGTAAGACAGGGCCAGGTTAAGGGACACCCCGACTCACCACCACATCAGTTCGCAAGAGGGCGGACCAGTGGCAAAACCGCACAAAAGTCGTGTAGCCCCGTTGGAGCGGCTGGCACCGACTCTCCACTGCTTCAGTTCGCTAGATTGCGGACCGGTGGCAAAACCACACAAAAGTTGTGTAGCCCCGTTGGAGCGGCTGGCACCGACTCACCACCGCTTCAGTTTGCTAGATTGCGGACCGGTGGCAAAACTAAACACAAGTCGAGTAGCCCCGCAGGAGTGGCTGGCACTGACTTTGCATCGCATCAGTCCCGAAGGCACGGGACTGGCGGCAAGCTCGCGCGGATGTCGTGTAGCCCTGCTGGAGTGGCTGGCACCGACTCCTCACCGTTGCAGTCGCAATAGACAGGCTGAAAAACCAACAGGAGGTTGTGTAGCCCCGCAGGAGCGGCTGGCACCAGCTCTCTACTGCTTCAGTCAGGAAGACCGCGGACAAGCGGCAAATCCGCGCGGGAGTCGTGTAGCCCCGTAGGAGCGGCTGGCACAGACTACCTACCTCAGTCCCATCGACATCACCTCGACGAGGTGCGACTGTCGGTAGAGGCCCCATTTGTTCATCAGAACTTGGGGAAGACGACTTTGTCCGCAGATAACGGCGGCAGTCGCATAGCTCGAATGGAACGCATGGTCGAGCAGCTGCTCGAAAGGGACCTACTCCATCAGGAGCGTGCGTCCCTAGGATCCCGAACATCAACGGCAGGGACCATGACAGGGCTGTCCAACATCTCTCCCTCCTCAGTAGGGAGCGCCAGAAGTCAAGCACTAGCTGACTTCGAAGAGGGGTTGGCTGAAGACCTACGGTTGCAAGGGATGCAAGAAGAGGAACTTCTGGGAATGGTGTCTAAGTTCGCTCAACTATCCCAGAAAGGGCAACCTCTTCAGCCAAGGCTAGCGGCAAACATAAACTACCTGACAACACACCAATTACAGGAACAGGTAATTTCGGAGACCACAAGCAAATACATGGCCCGGAAAATTGTGCGCCGCTGAACATCCATACTGTGAACACACCCATATGGGGAAACATCAGCCCTGGGATAAGGGCACAGGGAAAAATTCAAAAAATCCTGAAACTTCTGACCTCAGGCATCACTGCGTTTGCCTGGTCAGTCGACAGTATGGACGTGACGGAAGAGCAGCAGGATGCATCCATGAAGCGTATGCTCTGCAATACGCAATATGAGTTCAATTGCTTCGGAAAAGATCTATCCGTCCTACACTCAACCCCAAAAAATTGCGGGTTTGTGTAAGGCCACCGCAACACCACCACCAAGACAGTTGTTTGGTGATGACCTGCCCAAACAGGGGAAAGACCTAGACGAGGAAGGTAAAGCGGTAGGTTTGATAAAACCGCCTTCTCTGGCAGACCTCCAGCGTATCGTCGGCAGCATCCATATGCAACATCTAACAGGCCCGGGTTCAACCTGATAGAGTGACGGGAGCAAACCCAAAGGTCGCGCCTTATCATCAGAGGCCTGTTTAAGCCAAGGCCCACAGCGACCAGCCTGAGAAATTGCGTCGGCTACACCCCAGCACCACAGCAACCCAAGAAAGGACAGAAACATGTCCGTCTACAGATAGACAATACCACAGTGTTGGCATATTAAACCATATGGGTGGTATCAAGTCGATATATTGTGATGAATTGGCAAAAATAACTTGGCACTGGTGCATTGAAATATTTTGATATCAGCCTTCCAGGTAAACTTAATACAATGGCGGAAACCAGGTCACAAGTATTGAATGACAACACCAAGTGGATGTTGAACCCCCAAAAATTTGCTAATATTATAGCTAAGTATGAAACACCAGATATCGACCTCTTTGTGTCCAGGTTGAACCATCAGATACCAACATATGTCTCGTGGGAGCTAGATACTGGGGCAGTAGCGATGGATGCGTTCTCGCTACATTGGGGAAAATTGTTCTTCTATGCATTTCCCCCCTTTCTGCCTCATCAGTCGGGTATTGCGGTAACCCAGCTAGATTCTGCATCAGGGATTCTGATAATACAGTTACAATGAGGGATTTCGTGCCCTCCGCTCCCAGCCCTCTATCACAAGGTCAACTGGTATATGGTTCCTCTTAAATCTTACTATCTCCAGTCAGTTCTGCTATCTGTGATTTCACACCGCTGCTTTGAAGAATGTCGCGCATGCGTGCTGGCGGGGCCTTCACGCAATCCCTCATCGTAACTCCTCATAAAATAAGGATCAAACTTCAAACTGGTAAGTTCTCATTTAATCTTACTATTTTAGCGGGATGCATCACAGACAGCATGAAATTACGGAGTTGTGGACCCAGACCAGACCATCCAACCTCCCTTCCATTCACGCCACCTACAGTTCACGCTGCCCCGGCAAGGCCACCAGCATAACCTAGGACAAGCCTCACCCTGGCCACTCCCTCTTCTCCTCACTCCCATCAGGCAAGCGGTACAGAAGTTTGAAAATACATACCTGCAAATTTAGGGACAGTTTCTTGCCAGTTGTTATCATGCAACTGAACCACCCTATCACCAGCTAGAGTGAGCTCCTGATCCCTTTTGACGTTCCCTGATCACTTTCCCAACTATTACCAACTTCCTGGCAGGATTTCTACCTTGACCCAGCATGACTTTCTAATCTGATTCCACCTCCTTCTCTCCCTCCCTGCCCACCCTAATCTTACCCCCAACCTTGGCCTTTGCACCTCCCCAACCAAGCCTGCCCACCGCCACGTTTTTACCCAATCTCAGGACAAATATATTGCTGACTAATTCTCGATAATCCGATTCCCTTCCTGATTAGTCTTTGTCTTGGACACTGCCTCCTGTGCCATCCCAAACAAGCCCAGATTTGGTTTTCTCCCTACTACAGCCCAATCAACTCTCTGACCAATTGTCTATCCTTGAACCCAACCCAATCTGTCTCCTCACATTAGCTGAATCATCTTCATGCCTTCCCATGACCTCCCTCCCCTCTCTGCTCCATCCTCTTTACTCCCTAACCCTCAATATTAAATGCCCTATCTTGCCGCACCAGTTTGTAGCCTGGCTTTTGTAAGTTCCACATGAGTGGGATAGGTGTAGATTAAACTCCTTTTTACACATAAATATACAAGTCCTGTTCCATGGGCCACAATGTCTTATGTCGGTGGGAGCTTTCAAGCAAATCGAGCTTGTGCCCTCTGCACCACTTTGGCAGTTTATCTTCTTCGGGCTGCCCTGTTTTTGGTGCCTCTTCTACATTTGAAGTCTGTTCTGACCACTGACCACTACAGAGTCTCCCGGTCCATCACTTCATCTGGATGATATGCCAATTTCTTAAACTTGTAACAAAGCATTATGGAATCATTTATTGTTCATATTTCACTCATAATACCATCCCTATCATACTGAGTAGTGGTCAAAGGCCTGACTGAAATGAATTGGTGCAGTTGGATGGCCACAAGGGTCGTCCACAAAGGTATGGGGCTTGAATACAAGTCGAGTCGATCAGTGGTATATATATATATATATATGCGTGTGTGTGTATATATTTATAATATATTATATATATATATATGTAATATATATATATGTGTGTGTGTATATATTTATACACGTGGCTGGAGCAACTCAGCGGGACTGGCAGCATCTTTGAAGAGAAGGAATGGGTGACATTTTGGGTCGAGACCCTTCTTCAGACTGATGTCAGAGGAGTGGGCGGGAGAGATTGAATGTAGTCGGAGACAGTAAGATTGGTGGGAGAACTGGGAAGGTGGAGGGGATGGAGAGAGAGGGAAAGCAAGGGCTATTTGAAGTTAGGGAAGTCAATGTTCATACCGCTTGGGTGTAAGCTGCCCAAGCAAAATATGACATGCTGCTCCTCCAATTTGTGCTGGACCTCACTCTGACAATAGAGGAGGCCCAGGACAGAAAGGTCAGATTGGGAATGGGAAGGGGAGTTAAAGTGCTGAGCAACCGGGAGATCAGGTAGGTTAAGGCGGACTGAGCGGAGGTGTTCAGCGAAACGATCGTCAAGCCTGTGCTTGGTATCGCAGATGTACAGAAGTTGACACCTGGAACAGCGGATACAGTAGATGAGGTTGGAGGAGGTGCAAGTGAACCTCTGCCTCACCCGAAAAGACTGTTGGGGCGCTTGAATGGAGTCGAGGGGGGAGGTAAAGGGACAGGTGTTGCATCTCCTGTGGTTTCAGGGGTAAGTACCTGGGGAGGGGGTGGTTTGGGTGGAAAGGGACGAGTTGACCAGGGTGTTGCGGAGGGAACAGTCTCTCTGGATAGCAGAAAGGGCTGGAGATGGGAAGATGTGGGATCCCGTTGGAGGTGGCAAAAGTGTTGGAGGATTATATACTGTATGCGACGGCTGATGGGGTGGAAGGTGAGGACAAGAGAGACTCTGTCCTTGTTGCGAATGGGGGGAGAGGGAGCAAGAGCGGAGCTGCGGGATATCGAGGAGACTCTAGTGGGAGCCTCATCTATAATGGAAGAGGGGTACCCCCAATTCCTAAAGAATGAGGACATCTCCGATGATCTAGTATGAAAAACCTCATCCTGGGTGTAGATCAGAATCACACTTTAGAATCAGAATCAGAATCACACTTTAGGTGACCACTAGGGGCGTCGGGGAGAGGGCTGCCCTGCTGGCAGTCTGTTCGTTTTTCCATTGTTTTTGTTATTTTTTTAGTGTGTTAAAAGTTTGTTTAAATGTTCTTTGGTTTGTTATATGTGGGGGAGGGGGGGAGGGGATCGGGGGAAACTTTTTTTCAAACTCTTACCTTCCCGGAGATGTGATTATTCCTCGGATCACATTCTCCGGGCTCTGCGGACTACCATCGATGGAGCTGGAAGCCTCCTCGGGCTGTCGTGAGCCCCACCGCGGGGCGCGGATTTATCATCGGAGCTGATCCCTTGCCTGGGATCGCGACCACCGCGGACTTTACCATCAAGAGCTCGCAGTCTTCGGGAGAGGCTGAGTCGGGAGCTCCAACATCACGGGTTTGACCAGCCCCGACGCGAGGTTCGAACGCCCGGTGCAGGGAGCTGACATCCCCCCCGATGTGGGAGCGGATCTCCTCGACGCGGAGGGCCCGAAATGCCGCCGGCTATGGGAGTCAAGATCATCTCGTCAGCGGGGACTCGAGGCCCACAACCGAGGAAGAACTAAGGGAAAGGACTTGAACTTTATTTCGCCTTCCATCACAGTGAGGAATGTGGCGGATGTTCATGTTAAAATGTGTTTTTGAGTGATCTGTTGCTTTTTATTAGTATGACTAACCTGGCCAATGAAATTCCTCATATGTTGCAAAACATACTTGGCGAATAAGGTGTGATTCTGATTCTGATGAAAAACCTCATCCTGGGTGCAGATGCAGCGTAGACGGAGGAATTGGGAGTAGGGGATAGAGTCTTTCCAGGAAGCAGGGTGGGAAGAAGTGTAGTCTGGATAGCTATGGTAGTCAGTAGGTTTGTAATAGATGTCGATCAATAGTCTGTCTCCTGTGATGGAGACGGTAAGATCCAGAAACGGTAGGGAGATGTCGGAGATGGTCCAAGTGAATTTGAGTGCAGGATGGAAATTAGTCGTGAAGTTGATGAAGTCAGTGGGTTCTTCATGGATGCAGGAGGCAGTACCGATGCAGTTCGTCAATGTAGCGGTTTGGGAATATGGCCAGTGTACGCCTGGAACAACGTACCGTACAAAGGGGCAGGCATAGCTGGGGCCCATGTGAGTGCCCATAGCTACTCCTTGGATTTGGAGGAAGTGGGAGGGGGCAAAGGAGAAGTTGTTGAGGGTATGGACTGGCTCTGCTAGGTGGGGGAGAGTATTTGTAGACGGAAATTGTCTGGCTCTGCGGTTGAGGAAGAAACGGAGGGCTTTAAGACCTTCCTGGTGGGGGATGGTGTCGAGTGACAAGATGAGGGAATGGGGGCCTGGAAAACGGAAGTAATTGAAGAGACGAAGAGAGTGTAACGTGTTTTGGACACAGGGATTGGACCAGTGGGGATAGGATGGAGTTGAGGAATATGGAAATTAATTTGGTGGGACATGAACAAGCAGAAACAATGGGTCTGCCAGGAAAGTTCTGTTTGTGGATTTTGGGGAGAAGATAAAATCGGGCTAAGCGGAGCTGGGGAACGATAAGGTTGGAGGCTTTGGAGACTTTGGAGGGCAGAGAGCCGGAAGTAATAAAATCAGAAATGTTGTGTGATGTTAAGGTCCGGTGCTCGTCTGTGGGGTCATGGTCCCAGGATAAGAAGGAGGAGGTGTCAGAGTTGTCGCCTGGCCTCAGCCTGGTAAAGGTCAGCGCGCCAGACTACCATGGCGCCTCCCTTGTCGGCGAGTTTGATTATCAAGTCAAGGTTACTGCAGAGTGAGTGGAGGGCTGTACATCAGGTATCAGTATATTGTATATATACCTATATATAGGTGGAACAGTTCAGAACAATATGTATTTTAGAAATATTATAAAGTGCATTAATGAACCGGCTGGATTGTTATTACATCAGCAGCTTCATTGTCACTTTCACTACTAACAGTTTAACATTTCCAGATTTTATATTCTCTCGGGTTAACTTAAAAGAAACTATGTTTATAATTGTACGTGTGGTCAATAGTTGTCTAAAAATGTTCAAGAGATATTAGTGCATTATTTTTATGCCATTAACATAATTACATTCTGAAGAATTATCCTCGTGAAAATTTGTTCATCCTGTTTAAATCTTATGCAGGGTGATGCAGAAAGGATATTCCTTCTGGGGTTTTCTTTACAAAGGAAGAAGGGACGTCTCCCATTTAGAGTGGCTAAAGTAGAAGCTATTTGATGTGTAGCCTGAGTTCATGCTGCTTTCTAATTATTGAAACCACTGAGCAGCAGGATATGGCATTTACATACAAATTACTATAATTTATATAATAAATTGTGAGGTTTAAAAGTCAAAGCTGCACCAACAAATTGATTACTGCTTTAGCTATTCATTAGACTAAAAAGGTTCTGTTAATAAATACCTTACTTACAGTTCCATTTACTGAGTGTATTGTGGGATGAAGAAAGACTCCTTGTTGCCTTATGAATTGCAGCAAGAAGCAAAGTTTTCAAAGTAGCACAGCATTTTGAAGAGGGCTCCTAGCTAAAGAAGAAAACAGTTTGTTTTTTTCCATTCCACGCTCACTGGTTGAGGTGAGATTTTACAGCTATTTTTGTTTCTAATAATGCATAGTTGCTTTTTTTGGGACTTTCTATACTGGATTAATCTCCCTCTGCGAGGGTGATTCAATTGTTCACTCTTTGCAAATTCAGTACTCCTGTACACCAACTTTGGAGGCATGCAAAGAGAGCATGAGTCACAGAATTAGCATTTAACGTTTTAGCCCTCCCTGACTTTGTGCAAGATCACTGTATTTATCTCTAACATTCTTGTCACTTTGCTGTACAAGTGGCAGCTGAGGTCTTCTTTGATGGGTGAGGCATAGCCCTATGTGCATAACTTAGCAAGACTGGTGCCATGGCAATGGACCATAGGAGTGTGTGCATAAAAGAACAAGGCGAAGATCAAAGCAAGGAGCGTGGGGAAGAATAAACAGTTAAACGCGAATAAGCATCAGAATGATGGGACGTGGGGCACGAGGTGGGAGGGAGAGAGTGAGTGTGAGACAGTTTCCATAGGAGGAAATAAAGAGGAAAGTAGAAGAGAAACTGGTGGGAAGAGAGGAAAGGTGAGTGAGAGTGAAACATGTAGAAGAGATGCAAGGACAGTGAAAGTAATTTGTGAGAAGGAGTCTTAAGGAACTGCAGATGCTGGAATTTATAGTAACCCACGAAGTTCTGAAGTAACTCAGTGGGTCTGGTATCATCTGTGGTGGGAATGGATAAGTGACGTTTCAAGTCAGAATCCTACTTCATTTGGAAGAATGGTCCCGACCTGAAACGTCGCCTAACCATTCCATTCACAAATACCGCTTGACCTGCTCGGTTACTCCAGCACTTCATGTTTTACACGCAAGAAGGAGTGACGGTCTTCACCTTAACAGCCAAGATCATTTCATTTTCTTCATATTCTCACCCGGTCATTGTAGATTCTTACCATCACAATTTCAGAGTGAGGATCTATCTTTGCCTCCCCATGCCACACTGGTTGCCTGGTGGTCCTCATGAACTCCCATGCCATGCTGGGGCTCGAGCTACTGTTGACAGTGACGCCAACTCTCCCCTTGATCCCTGTCGGAGCTGATGAGCTATTCCCATCAAAACCATTTACTGCAACACATTACACCATAGTGAAGTAAGAAACAACATTTTTCACAAAGGTAGCTTCTAACAGCTAATCAATAAAATACATTTATTTTTACACTTGAACATCTTTCACACTTGGCCTGCAGAGTGGAACGCTATTTAAACAGTTCTATCGCTCACTCTTCACTCATGTCATTGAGATGAGATCAATTTACTAAATTTATACCACGTTGCTTGGGTTGACTTTTTAAAGTCAGTTAGACCTTGCTGATGCAACAAATAGATTCCAGTCAGCAGCCCCTTCAGTGAGTGAACAATATTGGAGTTTTGGGCTTGATCAGAATTTGGCTGATCTTGTCAGAAAGTGACTGCATGTTACTTTGTGGCGCAGTTTAGGAGCTGTTCAGGCCCTTTTAATATAAAAGGACCTTCAATTGGGATGGTAATTTGTTCCTTGTAGCTGGGAATTGTTGCTGTCTTTTGAGCCAAAGGTTCTTGGGGGTAGTTAGACTTCAAGGGTGGGACAGTGTGGAATGGAAACCCCTCAGGGGCTTTCAACCTTTGTAATAAAAATGATGTATGAGACAGGGGCTCTTTGAAAAGTTGAGAAGTACATGACAGAGGGGATAATATGGGAGAAAACATTGCCTTCAAAACTGAGACTGATGGATTCTCCCTGACTGTCTGTTATTGTTATTTATAATGGTTGAAAGGAGATTTTTTATTCCTGAAGAACTTCATTTAGTGGCAGGTTCCGTATGGGGAGGTGAGGCTGTCTCAATGACAGCTTTCCATCTTCGGGTGGGCTGTCAAGGCATTTGATGTGGACTGGACTCCATTTAACTTACAAAAAAAAATATTTCTATCAAGCTCGATCCCCCTTTAAAGGCAAAAATACAAATAATTGCTGTTGGTGTCACTTGCTAGCTCCAGACCGAAAGATGTTTCATAAGTGAGGAAATATTAAGACCGTAATTTAAAAGGGATCTCAAGGTGTGTTTCACATTGAAATCAATGTCATTTATTGTCCTTGTTGAGGATAATTAATAGCGTGCGGATGAACACTTTAAAGGTAAGTTGGGTAGCTATTTAACAAATGGATCAAAACTAAAAGGTATGGCCCCAGATGACAGTGCAAGTGAAAGGAATACTATTTATTTGGCAGAAGGAGTGCTTATTTATCTGAGTGTCTCTAATCAGTCATCTGGGGCTTGTTAGATTTCAAAATAAAAAATATATAATAGATCCATACCCGTGGTTGGTCTCTGGAGCAGGTAACCCTGCCTGACAGTTTAGCTTTATAGTGAGTACCGCTCTCTTTAAGCTGCCATCTATGAGATCCGAATTGAAGCTGATGTCCCATAAAGGGGGATGTGAGGATAATCAATCCCCATGTATTAGTTTGGAAACGGAAAGATCTCCCTGGTCCCGGATAATATTTATTCCTTAACGATTAGCTAATACAGTTGATAGAGTCACTCATTATTGTCAGGGGATTTTACTCTGTGAAAATTGCTCGCCATGTTTTCTATTTCACAACAAAGGCTACATTTCAAATGGATTTATTTGATACTAAACGCTTTGGGGTATCTCAGTTATGCATGATGCTGTATAAACGCACGTCTTTGATGCCTGTCCTTTGGGATGTATACAGTGCTTGCAAAGTCACCTCATTTTCTAAGCCCAGTTGCCTTGGAAGGTGAAGGGAAGTAATGAGCTGCTGTCCTCCAGTCGCTTTGATGATTAGAGGCATCATTGCAGAATTACTTCACACCTTGATCTTCGCAGTACAGAATCTGTAAGTCAAGACAGGTTGGAGTACTTGTTAGCAGTCTCTTCATTCTCACTGTTCCTTGGTTCTACCAGCTTCTCTTCTCTTTCAGGTCACTCATTTTGGAAAGAAGAATTTAGAACATTTTGGAAAGAAGAGTTTAGGGGCTAGTGGAATCAATGGATATGGGGAGAAGGCAGGCACGGGTTATTGATTGGGGACGATCAGCCATGGCGGTGCTGGCTCGAAGGGCCGAATGGCCTCCTCCTGCGCCTATTTTCGATGTCTATGTTTCTAACATAGAACACAGCATAGGAATAGGTCCTTTGGCCCAAAACATCCATGCAGAACATGATACCAAGTTAAACTAATCTCCTCTGCTTGAACATGATCCATATCCCTCCATTCCTTGCAAATCCACATGCCTATCCAAAAGCCTCTTAAAAGCATTGATATATCTGCCTCCACCACCATCCCTGGCAACATGTTCCGGGCACCCATCAAAAAACTTCCCCCGCACATCTCCTTTAAACTTTGCCCCCTCACCTTAAAGCCCTGCTTTCTAGCCTTTGACATTTACACCCTGGGAAAAAGGTTCTGACTGTCTACCCTGTAAGGTGCTGGTCTTCCAGTTTTGTGTGTGTCCTCATTTACCATTATTATGGAGGCAGATTAATACCAACTAGACATCATATTATTGTGTTATTAACTAGACATTATTATCATGCCTGCAGTATAATGGAAACGCTAGACAATCATCACTATTTCTTTGGAAGGTCAGACGGATGCCGTCTGCATTCTAGGTGTTAGTATTGCCAGCACTTGTGTCATATTATGTCATTTTAGCATTCTTCTGTCATTCAGATCTGAGTGTGCAGAGGCACAGACCCAAGACAGGGACCTTGCATCCATGGAAAAGGAACCCTTTGTTTCTCACTTGCAGTGATATCATGCATGTTCCCCCATCGTTCACTCTGTGATCTTGGCCAGACTGCTTCAGCCCACACCGAGACGATGCATAGAAGTCAGACAGCTGCAGACGACGGAAGGCTGAATTCAAATGCTCGAAACATTCAGCGGTGCTGTGGAAAGAGATACAGAGTGAGTGTTTCAGGTCAAAGAGCCCTTGTCAGAGATAATGCAGTCTTGGTGTCTCAAAGCCCAGAGCTACTCAAGATCACTCAGCAATGTTGTCAGGCATGTCTTCAGTGGTAGCACAACAGCCTTACACATCTCAAGCTGTGGTCATTGGGAAACATGAAGACAGGCAGTGAAGGCTGATGAATGGGTGAATGTTAATTATTGTTAGATATTAGATAAAGGCAGAATCAAGTATTTTGATAAATGCCTTTTTCTGCTGGAACTGTCGGGATGTTTCTTGAAAGAGAAACATGGGCAGCATTTACAAGGCATTGAAGAGGATTATCGAGGATTTCATGTTGGGGATGGAAGGTGGTTGCTGGAAAAGCTCTTGCACTTTCGTAATAATGCCCAGTATTTATCTCAATATACCTTCCCCCCCATCGCTATCACTTGCTGCTCATGCATTGGAGGAAACCTGCTGGAAACCAGGTTCCGAACCTGGTTGAAAACAGGTCGAATGAAGAAACAAAAAACAGAAAGTTCTGGAAATATTCACTCGGTCAGGCAGCATCTGTGGAGCATGTCACAGGACAATGATTTTTGATAGGACCTAAGAACATTTAGAAAGTTGGAAAATGGAATGGGGATTTACCCACTTGTTTCTTACCTGAATTTTTAATATTTTTCAAAGCACTCACTTCAAACCAGTGATATCCTCTTTAGATATGGGCACATCACCAAGGTCTGATTTCCTCTGTAGCTGGAGACCTTACAGCAGTGGGGAGGGAGGGAAGGAGACAGTGGGGGATGCAGTTACTAGTGGAACAGCAATGTCTTCCCCTGCAAACCTACAAGTCGAACATGTCAGATGCTAGATAAGGAACATTTTAAGTGATACCTCCATCAGTCAGAACATTAAGTACAGGAGTTGGGACTTCATCAGTTGTCTTCAGCAGTGAGACCACTATTATACGAGTTCAGACTTCATGTTGCAACCGTACAAGTCGTTGGTGACATTGCACTCGGAGTATTATGCACAGTTCTCTTTATCTAGCTATAGGATGGATGTCATTCAGCTGGAAAGGCTGCTGAAAATATTCACAAAGATGTTACCAGGACTAGGCGCGAGTTATAAGGAGAGGCTGGATAGGATACGGCATTGAATTTTCCAATTTTAAGTACATTACCAATGGCTGCCCTACATCATTTGCTTTTACTAAAAAATAAACATTGGTTTGGACATGAGGAAGAATTTTCTTCCTCTTCTTGAATTACATTTGTGTATTTTTTAAACATCCTTCAGACAGAGTACTCGGGGGTTTTAACCATATAACCATATAACAATTACAGCACGGAAACAGGCCCTCTCGGCCCTTCCAGTCCGTGCCGACCATTTGTTTTCCCCTAGTTCCATCTACCTGCACTCTATATTTTCTATAATATTACACCTCAAAGTTGTCAACCCAAGCTGTGGTCATTGGGAAACATGAAGACAGGCAGTGAAGGCTGATGAATGGGTGAATGTTAATTATTGTTAGATATTAGATAAAGGCAGAATCAAGAATTTCGATAAATGCCTTTTTCTGCTGGAACTGTCGGGATGTTTCTTCGAAGAGAAACATGGGCAGCATTTACAAGGCATTGAAGAGGATTATCGAGGATTTCATGTTGGGGATGGAAGGCTGGAAAAGCTCTTGCACTTTCGTAATAATGCCCAGTATTTATCTCAATATTCCTTGAGGCCACACCTGGAGTATTGCGTACAGTTTTGGTCTCCTAATCTGAGGAAAGACATTCTTGCCATAGAGAGAGTACAGAGAAGGTTCACCAGACTGATTCCTGGGATGGCACAACTTCCATATAAAGAAAGACTGGATAGACTCGGCTTGTACTCGCTGGAATTTAGAAGATTGAGGGGTGATCTCATAGAGACTTACAAAATTCTTAAGGGGTTGGACAGGCTAGATGCAGGAAGATTGTTCCCGATTTTGGGAAAGTCCAGGGCAAGGGGTCACTTTTCAGGATAAGGGGGACGTCATTTAGGACCGAGATGAGAAAATCGTTTTTCACACAGAGAGTGGTGAATCTGTGGAATTCTCTGCCACAGAAGGTAGTTGAGGTCAGTTCGTTGGCCATATTTAAGAGGGAGTTGGATGTGGCCCTTGTGACTGAAGGGATCGGGGGTATGGAGAGAAGGCAGGTACAGGATATTGATTTGGATGATCAGCCATGATCATATTGAATGGCAGTTCAGGCTCGAAGAGCCGAATGGCCTGCTCCTGCACCTAATTTCTATGTTTCTATGTTAAGTGAGGCAGCACTCCCTCAGTGTAGACAAGAGAGTTAGCCTACAGTTGAAGTGCTAGAACAGAGCTTGAACCTTCCACCCGAGAACCCCGAGTCTGACGAGAGATCCCAACCCGAAACGTCGTGCAGTCCATTCCCTCCCCAGACCCGCTGAGCTCTTCTTGCACTTTGTGTCTTGCTTGAACCCACCACCATCTGCCTCAGAGGCGAGAATGCTCTTCTTTCTGCTTCAACACAATTGAGCAAATATATTTTGTGACTGCTTTTGCACTCAATTATCCAATGAAAACATTCAGAATTCAAATAAACTGTGCATTGTCAGGCAAAATTCAGTTTATTCATAATTAGTGCTCACATTGCTGCACCCACACTATCAGAGAACAATGCAGCCTCACAAAGTTCATTGGAATTGTGTCTTCCAACTTGAGTTTGAGGACAAAGCGCCCCCCCATGGTCATTCTTGCTTTACTTGACGACATGTTGGTCTAAGGGAGTCTAACGATGATTTTGAGATCCAACTGTAAACCCAGCGAGCCTCTGCTTTTATCCATCATGAACATGTGGTGCTCTTTTGCTGGCGTAATGATCCAGAGAATGCAAGCTCAAATCCAACTGTGATTGTTTGAATAATTCTGGTTAAAATCTTGAAATGTGGATATGAAATGTAAGTATTATTCACCGCAATGCTATTGGATAGACACAAAATGCTGGAGTAACTCAGTGGGGCAGGCAGCATCTCTGGAGGGAAGGAATGTGTGACATTTCAGGTTGAATGCCTTCTTCAGACTCAACCCGAAATGTCACCCATTCCTTCTCTCCGGAGATGCTGCCTGTCCCACTGAGTTACTCCAACATTTTGTGTCAATTTTCAGTGCAAACCTGCATCTGCAGTTCTTTCCTATGCATTGTGTAAGCATGGCAATCAAACTTTGGCTGGCTTCTCTGTAACGCCATTGACACAATACCAGCTCCTTCCCTTGTCACCCAAGGTAGTTGTTTCCAGTTGCTTTTAGTTTCAAAAAGAAAGTCCACCATTACCAAAGATAGAAGATACATCATCACCATTTGTATATAACTAGGAATTGACAGCAAATTACAATTTCACTAGCAATGTTTACATTCCAAGGATGAATAAACTAGAAAAAAACACTTGAGCAATGGGTTTAATGTAAATTACAAAACAGGTATGATGTGAGTTCCAGAAGAATGTCTGTTAAACGGATCAGATCCTACGTTTCACCTACATAAATATAGAGTGAAAGCATTCATTAAGTGCAAACTTGCTTGTCCCTCTGGGTTGTTGAGGTTAAAATTATGCCCTGTGAGTCAACATAAAGTTATTTTCAAAAAACTGTAGTTGCATTCCGTCTAGTATTTTGTTTCTAGACTAAATACAAAATTAAAGGAGAAGATTGTTTTGCTGGGAGAGATGAGAATGTTCCATGAGTGTCAGAATTTTATATGGTAAAGAAATGAAGAGATTCGGAACAATGGCCCTGCAAACAGCTGAGGTACTGATCAGTTTGAGGTAACTGGATGCTAAGAATGGTTTTAAGGGGTGAATGATTTACTTCTCCTGTGTTTCTCTGCTCCCAGCCTGTCCCTGTTCATCGGCAGTAGAGCAAGATTTCAACAGAAATATTCTTCTTTTTTTCCCCATTTAACTGATTGTGAAATCCACACAACTATTAGACCCTGCAGAAAATAATGGATGCCAGGCAAGAGTTGGCATCAAGTGCCCCAAATGTTTGCTGTTACTTCCTATTAGAATTATATACTGTAAGAAAACACTTGAAGCACTCAGGATGTCGAATGAGTTGGCAATAGTCCAAGGAGGAAGGATTGTGCCTGCACTGTGACTGAGGCCTCATGTGTAGAAGTGAGCCCTTGGAAGGTTTTTATCTTTGGTTTGGTGGGGCACCCACATCAGCAGGCAGCTGTATGTGCTTGGCCTGAGATGATCAATATCAGCCATGGCAGATTATCCCTTGATCTTGTCGATGCTTTGAAGAAGCTTGGCAAGGTAAGTACATGCTGACCTCATGTGTTTTGCTATCTTTATTAAGGCTGTTTGCCATATGTCACGTTACTTTTAATACTTTGACTCTGAAATCCTCAAGTCTTAACATCCATATTGTTTACTGTCCCTCCTGTTCAGAATACAATTATTTCCTTTACTGCAAAATTTAGCACCACATTAACTGGTGCATTTTTGTCCATTTTCCATCTTAATGTTAATTTTCTTTGATGTTGGGAATATTTTACCATGCCCTTTTTTATCATTGGCACATTTGGGAGTATTTCCTCTGGTCCAATATCTAACACACTGAGGTACATCGTGAGTAGTCCTTCTTAACTCTTAGCAGATGTTTTCTGCCTTAACCAAGCATGACCCATTTAATGTCACATTAAATTCACTTTAATCTTCTCCAACAGTTGCTTGTGCACTGCCCTGCCCAAAGACTTCTGTAAGGGCACACATGTCAAAGCAAGAACATAACTAAATAAAACTGATGATCAGGAAACTTGAATAATTTCCTCTTTGAATAGAAAGTTCTCTAACCTAATTCAGTTGTTATATAACATCAAATTCAGGAAGTCTCCACCTGGAGTGTCCCATTATTTTAAAGACATAAATCAAATCCATTCAAATTGTCACAGAGGTACACGCAACTTTCTAAGACTATTGTGCTCACTATGATTTTAAAAGTTGAGGTATCAGATAGAATAGGATGCACATCTACCTTTGCTTAACCATCCAATATATGTTGTTACTCATAATGACACGAGGCAGTGCCTCTTCCCCTGTAGATGGAACTGCATCAATGATTGAATCCAATGGCCTTCTAAAAGAGGCATAGATAGGGTCGAGGGTCAGAACCTAGATGTGTGGGGCAAGTATTTTACACAGAGGGTGGTGGGTGCCAAGAACGTGCTGCCAGAGGTGTTGGTAATGGCAGATGTTATAGTGGTGTACAAGAAGCTTTTAATATTTAATACCTCCCTCTTAATACAGATCTGCTCCATATCATCCATGTAACCCTTGCTGAATTCCTTATCTTCCACGTTCTTCTCCTTGGTGAATGCTGATGAGGGGTATTTGTTTTAAAACCTCATCGGTATAGCCTGGCTCCACACATAGATTACCCTGTTGGGTTCTAAGGTAGACGCAACATGCTGGAGTAACTCAGCGGGACAGGCAGCACCTCTGGAGAGTAGGAGTGGGTGACGTTTCGGGTCGAGACTTCTTCAGCCAGCTTTTTCCAACAACGCCTGCTCCCAGTCACCTTTCCCCAGGACTACTCTTATGCTATAGAAATGCTACCACTTCTCCCAATTCAAAATCTTAACATAGGACCAACCTTTTCCCTCTCAACAATTACTTTTATGGCCATTCTTTCCAAGTTTCCCTTCACCGACACTTCCAACATCTGTCCAGTTTAAGGTAAGGTTGATCATTACACCATAACATTCTCCCTATATTGTGTCAATGAATTTTCTTGGATGCACTTGACAAACTCCATGCCATCCAAGCCCGTTGCCGAAACTCAATCCCATTTAATAATAGTAAAGCTAAAATCCCCTCTCTACTGTTCTCTAATGTATAGCTCTATTCCGCAAACACCATTCTGCGATTTGCTTACATATCCATTCCTCTAATTCCGGTTAACTAATGGAAAGCCAATAGTAAAACCTTAGCAAAATAATCCGCTTTTTGTCCTAGGTTCTACTGTCTGAGCTCACTGGGACCCTTCCAAGATTCCTCTCCAACTACTACTGTTATGTTGTCGCCAAACAGTAGTGTGACCCCCTTCTACCCTCCGTTGTGTCGAAAACTTTTATACCTCGGAACATTAAGCTATCAGTCCTCTCTTCCCTCAATCACTTTTCCGAGATTGCAACACCATTAAAATTCCAAGTGCTGATCCATGCTCTAAACTCACCTGACTTACCCGTATGGCTGCTTGCATTAAAGTAAATGTCGTTTCGCCTGCCAGCCTTCCCACACTCCCTAGACTGCCTCAGTCTGCTCAGTTTCATGGATTTGTCTGCAGCTCTGCAACTCGGCCTCCCCCCGCCCCACCGCCACCAGCACCACTGCCAAATTAAACCCTTCCAAGCAGCATGAGAAAACTTTCCTGAAAGGACATTGGTCGCCCTCCAGTTAAGGTGCAAGCCATCATTCTTGTACAGGTCCCAAATCCCAGTTTTGGGTTCCTAAAGGCCCCCTCCACCAGTTTTAATCTGTTCCATCCTCTTATTTCTACCCTCACTAGCAAATACCACAGGGAATACTCCCAAGACTGAGTCTGAAGAAGTGTTCTGACTAAGGTTTCCAACTTTCTCACTCCCAAATAAGGGACTAAAGGTCAAAATAAGGGACAAATTCCCAACTGCAATTCGCTGACCGACTCAGTCGTGACTGGGTGAATGATGTTGGCCCGGGTGCTGGACTGCACACAAAGCCCAGCCGGCGGGCCAGCTGAGGAGTTTTGGCCCGCGCGCAACATCGCGCACAAAGTCCGGCACCCCTTCCAACTCATGAACCGATGATCAGCCAGCTGAGAAGGAGGGGTGGTGGTGTCGGTGGTAAGCGAAGGTCCGAAGGTCGGACAGCTGGCCGTTCTGCCGACCGACGGGGCCACGGGCGAGGAGGAGCTGCTGCTGTACACCATGGGCTGCACTACGTTGGGACAGGTGAGGCGGGGCCTGACGCTGCGCTGCGCTCGACAGTCCCCTCGACCCGAGTAGTAGCAGTCAAATATGGGACAGGGGCGGTCCCGTATGGGCCAAACCAATTTAGCCTAATATACGGGATGTCCCGGCTAATACGGGACAGTAGGCAACCGTAGTTCTGACCCAAAACATAGTCTGTCCATTCCATCCACAGTTGCTGCCTGACCTGCCAAATTTCTCCATCACTCTGTGTTTTGCTCAAGACTCCAGCATCTGCAGCTCCTTGTGTCTCAAGGCATCATCTATCCTGCCATCAGGGAAGTAACAAACCATTTTGGGATTACAGTATCTGCAACTGGACACCGCTTCCAACTGGTTTTGCAGTACTGTCACCAATCACATTGGAAATGCCCCCAACATCTCAACTGGTGGAGCGTACCAATGCATCAATGCCCACTTCCCCTCCTGCTCTGATGTGGGTGAAACTCGAGCTCACTGTTCAACCTCAGGGAGAATTCTGGAGACATTTGTTCAACAGGACAGTAGTGGGAAGTGAAAGAAGAGTTGTTGAAGAGAAAAAAATCATGGATGTACATAAGGGGAAGCGAAATGTGGGAGAAAGAACCAGCAAAAATATAGGATGGGATTGAAGTGTCCTTATATCTGATCAATATGAAATTGGTTGTCTTCCCTTTATGCCATTTACATTCTATTTAACTCTATTTAATGTTGTTTTACACATCTGTTTCTACTTTTTCTAATTTCATTGTTTTCATTTCCTACAAGTAGCTCTATTTATGGTTCTATAAATGATTCTCCATGTTTAATTTTATTTCTAGTTTTTTTTAGTTTTAGAGATACTGCGCAGAAACAGGCCCTTTGGCCCACCGGGCCGGCGCCGACCTGTGATCCCCGCACATTAACACTATCCTGCACACTCGAGGGACAATTTTTACATTTACCAAGCCAAAGAACCTTTTGGAGTGTGAGTTCTCGGGTAAAACCCACGCAGATTACGGGGAGAATGTACAAACTTCGTACAGACAGCACCCGTAGTCGGGATCGAACCCGGGGCTCCAGCGCTGCAAGACAGCAACTCTACCGCTGCGCCACCATGGCCGCCCTGTCCGCATGTCACATTTTGACAGCACCCTTTCCTTCATGCTTCAAACTGGTGCAAGAAAACACAAAATGGAAATGCTTTTCCAGAGCCGCCATTGAGACATGTACAGATTTATCACACCTATTGATCCTTTTTAGTTAATGAAGCACGTGTGGGAGTAATTCATTGTTTACCGCAATTCAATCCCACCCTCAACTTGCTTTCTGATCTGCTAAACTTGTTTGTAGTTCAGAGCCTTCAGTTCCTCTCTAGTTTGTTCCTCCGTACCCCTCCTTCATCTTCTCCAGTTTTCCAAAAGTGCCGCTTACCCCTGCACCTGAGAGACAGTCTGGTATAAGCCACTTTAGAGGCAGGTACATTACATCCACTTATTAAATCCTCCTCTACCCATTCCCAGCTGTTATTAAGCAACTGAACTATCCTACCAAAACTAGAGAACAGTCCTGAACAAGATCTACCTCTTTGATGTCCCTTGGACTATCTTTGATTGGACTTTACTAGCTTTATCTTGCACTAAATGTTTTTCCATTATCATATATCCCTTACACTGTGAATGGCTCAATTGTAATCATGTATTGTCTTTTGGCTGACTGGTTAGCACGCAACAAAGGCTTTTCACTGTACCTCGGTACTCGTGACAATAAACTAACGTGAAACTAACCCTATTGGTACTGATTTCTTAAATGATCTCTCCATCCTGTCCCTTGCATGTTGATCCCATTATGAATGTTTTTAATGATCCGAATAAGCATTTCAGTGCTTCAATGCTTCAAGGAAAAGTAAATATTTTCTAATACTTTATGGTGTATTCCATCTTTCTCTGAGAATTGCAAACTCACCATTCCTTCCTCCTGCTACGGAAGCCTCCCTATCTCCCAGCAGAGAGACTATATTCTGAAGATAGACACAAAATACTGGAGTAACTCAGCGGGACAGGCAGCATCTCTGGCGAGAAGGAATGGGTGACGTTTGAAGCTCTTGCTTCAGAGATCTCTCTGGATCCTTGATTTCTCTGATCTTGAGCTCAATAAAATCTCAGTAATTGACATTTCCGTAAATATGTGTTTGTCCAGGCCAACATCTGCTGCTGTGAACCGCTACATCCCACTGTGGCTGCATATCATTGTCCCTTCCTGTGCTGTCACTAATACAAACAGTGAAGCTTCTACATCGCATTAGCCGCTGTGTTTGGGGCCACAAGCCTCGTTATGTGTTCTTCCTGCCGTCTCTCTTGCATTCCAAACTGGTTTCATCAGCTGGGGCTCCAGACAGTGTCACTCACAGTTCATCCACTTGGACAGGAATGGATTTGAAATGACATTGTGGCCACAGGATCCATGAAAATAAAGTTGGCATGGCAATATCTAGTACAGCAAATGTTTGCCAGCATGACTGGGGTGGGCACGTGTACATCAGATGTTGATGATTAGATGATCCTTCTCCCTCACATTAATGGCCATCTCCATCAAGGGAGAGCCTAACTTACGCATCCTTGACATTTAGTAGCATTACCACCGCCAGTTCCCCACCAACAAAATATCCAGGGAGTCATCAATAAATAGAAACTCAACTTGGCTGGCTATCGAAACACCATGACCATAAGGGTAGATCAGAGGCAGGGTATCCTACAGCATGCGATTCATCTCCTTTTACCCGGCATGTCTAGAATATTATGCAATCGTTACCACTTGCCTGAATGAATTCGACTCTAACAAAAAGGGGAGGCACTATGGTATAGCGGTAGAGCTACTCCCTTAAAGTGCCAAAAATCTGGGTTCGATCCTGACTACTGGTGCTGTCTGTATGGAGTTTGAATGTTCTCCCCATGACCTGCGTGGATTTTTTCCAAAATCTTCGGTTTCCTCCCACACTCCAAAGCCGTACAGGTTTGTAGGTTAATAGCCTTGGTTATAAATGTAAAATTGTCCTTAATGTGTGTAGGGTAGTGTTAATGTACGAGGATCACTTGTCGCTGGGGACTCAGTGGGCCGAAGGACTTGTTTCCACACTGTATTTCTAAACTAAACTAAACATCGTCCAACAGTGCAATCCATTCTATTGGCACCCTGACATCATTCTAACATGTATCCACAACCATACTGGAGCTCCCTGGCTATAGTACAAGCCATCTACAGTGCACTGTCACTGCTCACCACTGACAGCACTTCCCAAACCTGCAATCTCTAGAGGCAGTAGGCGCACCGGAACCTCACAAGCTGCAGCCTCCAGAAGATACGGATGTGGATATGTGTTACCATCTCTTCATTGTTGCTGGATCTAACTCTTGGAACTCTCTCAACTTCAACATGCAGCACGCCTTCATTAATGGTTCATCACCACCTTCTCAAAGGCAATCGGGGATGGGCAAGAAATCCTGGCCTTTACAGAAATGCTCACATCCCGTAATGGAAAACAATAAATATATAAATGCCATTGCATCGTTAGAGGTACCCACTTAGCCACATTAAGATCTTGAAGGCATAACAAGGAAGGCGCTCTGTGGACGTTGTGGTAAGAATTGATTAACAGTGCCTGAGGGTTCTGTGCTAGGGCCTCAATTTTGCATTATTAATAGCATTGATAACACATTAGGGGCAACGTATTCATGTTTGCCAAAAACACAAATATGGCTCGTATGCTAGATTGCAGCATAGAAGTTACAGGTAACATTGAAGTGAGCAGGGAAAATGTTGCATATGGATTTCAATATTGGTACGTAAGTGTGAGGTTACTCATAAGGTCAAAAGTGATAGGAGCAGAATTAGGCCATTCAGCCCATCAAGTCTTCTCCGCCATTCAATCACGGCTGATCTATCTTGCCCTCTTAACCCCATTCTCCTGCCTTCTCCCCATAACCCCTCACACCTGTACTAATCAAGAATCTATCTATCTCTGCCTTAAAAATATCCACTGATTTGGCCTCCACAGCCTACTCGTTTTGCTGAAAAGCAATGGATCAGTTTTACTGAACGTGAGAAACAAGAATAGTGGAAGTCTGTAGAGATTTAAGAATTCATTTTCCACAGTGGAGGGATGGTGGAACGGGGTGGGGGTAGGTGGCATGCAAGCAGGGAAGGGTGGTGGTGGCGTCTTGTCTGAGCAGAAACTCAAATGGTTATAATAGAAGAAAAAAATCTGTATCAGAAATGAGAATCTAAGCTGCCCTGGAAAAAGAAAAGGATCCATAAATGAGCATTATACAAACCAATTGTTCCTTAAAATGGTAATGAAATATAACTTGCAACATTATCTGTGGCCGTGCAGTGTTTAGAACTGATACACAGTACAGGAAGTTGGGTTGGAAATGCACTCGATCTGTGCAGCTGCAAACTGATGATGTCAGGCTACTGGAACGAAACCAACCGCAGTAAAAACCTACCTTCATTTCCAACAGATTTTTAAAGTGAAGTAGGACCGATACGAAAAAGCCGTCATACTTTCTCCCCCCCCCCACATTCCCCAGGTGGTATCCAAATGAAAAACAGAATGGCCCTGGCACATGTTCATTGCAGAGATCTAGCCCCTCATTGTCTCCATTTCATAGACACAAGAAATGGTTACATTCAGCTGCCACCAACACAATGCAAATCAGCCCATACATATGAAAATACAGTGTTGGAGAAACTTGGCGGGTCAGGCCGCATCTGTGGAGGGAATGGACAGGCTGAAGAACAGTCCAGACCTGAAACGTTTTCTGTCCATTCCATCTATACTTGCTGCCTGACCTGCTGAGTTCTTCCAGGCCTTTGTGTTTTGCTCAAGATTCCAGCACAAGACCATAAGGCATTGGTGCAGAATTAGGCCATTCTGCACTTCGCATCGGCGCACTGTGACCACCAGGGGTGCCGTACGGAGGCAGCTCCGCCGGCAGTCTGTTCGGTTTTTCATCGTTTTTTAAGTTTTAGTGTTTGTTAAAAGTTTGTTTTAATGGTCTCCGGTTTGTCTTATGTGGGGGGAGGGAGAGGGCACAGGGGGAAACTTTTTTTCAGGTTCTTACCTTGCCGGAGATGCGATTGATTTTCGCATCGCATTCTCCGGGCGCTCTACGGCCTTCCATTGATGGAGCTGGAGGCCTCCTCAGACTGACTTTGAACCCCACCGCAGGGCGCGGACTTAACATCGGAGCTGATCACTTGCCTGGAATCGCTCCAACCACAGGCTGCGGAGTTACCATCAAGAGCTCGCAGTCTCGGGAGAGGCCTAGTCGCGAGCTCCAACGACGCAGAAGGTTCGACCAGCCCCGACGCGAGGTTCGATCGTCCAGTGCGGGGGAGTTGACATTCCCCCCGATGCAGGAGCTGATCGCCTCGACACGGAAGGCCCAAACACCGCCGTCAACGGGAGTCAACATCATCCCGTCAATGGAGGGCTCGAGGCCCCCGACCGCGGGAGAACAAAGGGAAGGGACTTGAACTTTATTTTGCCTTCCATCACAGTGAGGAATGTGTAGTAGTCACTGTGGTGGATGTTCATGTTAAAATGTGTTTTGGGTGATCTGTTGTTTTTTATTTGTATGACTGACACGGCAAATGAACTTTCTCGTATGTTGCAAAACATACGTGGCAAATAAAGTACTATTCTGATTCTATTCTGATTCCTAGTTTGCTCTGCCATTCCGTCATGGGCGATATATTTTTCTTTCTCAGCCCCATTCTCTTGCTGTCTCCCCTAACCCTTGATGCTCTTACTAATCAAGTTCCTATCCATCACTGCTTTAAAAATTCCCAATGACTTGGTCTCCACAGCTGTCTGTGACAATAAATTCCACAGATTCACCAACCTCTGGCTAAATAAATTCCTCCTCGTCTCTATTCTAAAGGTATGTCCTTTTATTCTGAGGCTGTACCCTCTTGTCCTAGACTCTTTCACTACTTGAAAATCTAGGCCTTTCATTATTCGGTAGATTTCAATGTGATCCCCCTCATCCTTCAAACCTCCAGTGAGTACAGGCCCAGAGCCTCTGCAGTTTCTTGTGTCTCCAGCTTTCATTTCAAGTTGAATTTATATAATGTCTTTAATAATGCATTTATAAGAAACCTCTAATAACCACATTTATATCAATATATTTCACATCAATAGTTATGCTTCTCCGTGGATTGTCACCTTGTCATGGTGAAGAAGCTTGTGTGGACCTGAGATCCTGGGAGCCATGCCGTCTGGAGCTATGCTCCTGGTAGGGCCACCCATGGCAGTAAGGTCGAGGGGGAGAGCTCTGACGAAGAGCAATCCAACCAAGACCTTAACGGTGGAACAGGCAGAGGACGATGGCTGACTTTAGTGGAGCCTCACAACGGCTGGGTAGGCGGATGAAGGCTGCAGCAGAAAAGGGTCTCCAGTCGTCTTGGACTCCATGCCACTGGATCCTGACCCAGATCTGTCAAGGACCGTAGGGTGGCTGTCTGTGCATCAGTCTCCCCATGTTAAATAAAGTCAAGCACAGACGTCCTCCATATGGGGAATAGCACCCTGGAGACATCCAAGGTCAGCCACGACCGAAGGGGGCCTAAGAATTTATGCAACACCTTTAATAACACAATTTATTTACATAGTTGCTTTAAAATGTAAAACATCCCACTATGTTGTTGGGTGCATTATCTGACAAAATTTGATATCAAACCTCAAGAAGTGGTATTCGGACTGGTGCCTAAATTAAAGAGGTATTTTTTACAGATTCACATAAAGGCGAAGAGAAAGGCGCAGAGGTTTCGAAAGGGAATTCCAGACCTTGAGATCAAAGGTTCTCAAAGGTGGTGAAATGAAGAGGTCAGATGAACATTTCTTGAGCAGCCTTAGGACTGGAAGAGGTTACGCAGGTAATCAAGGATTCAGCCACAGGAGGTATATACGTGGTGCATTGAAGATAGGGGAGTTAAATGGAAGGAGATGATTGTGCCACACTGCTCAGGTAAATCAGTCCCTTTTTAAAGTCCCTTTTCCTTGTTAATATATTCATTTTGTGTCGTTATTTGTAGTGGAGCAATGAAGTGAAGTTGATGGAAATGTGAAGCAGAAGACCAAAGCTAGCTGAGTGTAGTTTCCTCTGCAGAGTCATATGCGAAATTGGAAGGCAGGCAGTGCAGTGACATCACAGGTGAGAGGATGTAATAACAGTGTAACAAGACTTCACTGTACTGTAAATATTAACAGGAACTCAATTGAAAATTGGGGAGGCTTCCTAACTTTCTGATGCCATCGGGGCTTGATAGGTAGTGAGACATCAAGTTTTATTTACAATTCTGTTTGCTGGAGAAAGTTTAACTCAGACACTCCTGTAACATCCTTGATCCAGGTTCCTCAACCAAATGGAAAGAGGGAGCATGATGATAGTGCAAGTGGTTAAAGGTAGTTTGAAAGCATTAGGCTTTATGCCTTTTACCCAGGGTAGGGGAATCAAACACTCTAGGACATAGGGTTAAGATGAGAGGGGCAAAATGTAATAGAAACTGAGAGGCGACTTTTTCACTCGGAGGGTGGTGGATACGTGGAATGAGCTGCCAGAGGAGGTAGTTCAAGCAGGTTCTATAACAGTACTTAAAATACACTTGGACAGATACATGGGTAGAAAAAATTGAGAGGGATTATGCGGCAAATGCGGGCAAATGGGACTTGCATCCATGGGACATTTGGTCAACATGAACGGGTTGGGCCGAAGGGTCTGTTTTTGTGCAGTATTACTCTATGACTCTACCAGTAGTCAACAAGGAAAGGGGAATCAGGGTGACAAATGCTCGAAGGCTGTTCAGATTTACTGCTGCCTCATCTGATGCCAGTCAGCGGGCATCAGGGTACATGGTTACATCAGCTGGTCTGTAGCTGTTGCATTCTTTGAACATGTGGGAGGGGGGGGGCGTACCTCAGATTATGAGCAATGGGGATTAGACAAGGAATTTGTGGTTAATTTGGAGATGGTCTTGTTTTGGAAGGTGATGAAGCAGAGAGTGGTTGTCATCTAGCTGCCAACTGCTGCAGCTTAACTGAACTATGCAGCAACCAATCTACCTCATGCAGTCTGAAGACGTCTGAAGAACAGTCTGAAGACGTCTCGACCCGAAACGTCAACCATTCCTTCTCTCCAAAGATGCTGCCTGTCCCGCTGAGTTACTCCAGAATTTTGTGTTTATCTTCGATTTAAAACTGCATCTGCAGTTTCTTCCTATGCAACTCTAGCAGTCAGTCACGTGTGCTCCTTGCCAACACTTTCTACATCTTCTTTTCCTCTCTACCCCATCTTCCACTTTCCTAATCTTGCTGCTACTTACTTTCACAGGTTGACTCTGTGTCCAGCCTTTGCAGCTGTGCAATGTAGTGGATGCATTGATACTCCAGTAGGGGTACACTGATGGGCTTTTTCAATAGCATTTCAGTGCACGCTTTTATGCACCATCACTGGCTCGTGGCCTGTGTCTCACATAATCAGTGAAGCTCTCACCAGCATTGTTATAGCTTACACATTATTAACTCATAATATTAAAGACAGTCTCAGGGCCTGCTACTTAAAGACGTGCTTATAAATGCTTGATGTTACCATGTCAGGTAAAACCAGGGTAGGACCTTCACAGTTCATGGCAGGTCCCCCGGAGAGTGTTGTGGAGCAGAGGGATCTAACAGTGCAGGTACATTGGTCTTTGAAAGTAGTGTCACACATACAGTAGATACGGTGGTCAAGAAGGCTATTGGTACATTGGCTTTCATCAGTCAAGGTATTGAATATAGAAGTTGCCATATTATGTTACAGCTGTACAAGATGTTGGCGAGCCAAATTTGGCTCTATAGGAAGGATGTTGTTAAGGAGGAAAGAGTGCAGAGAGGATTTATGAAGATGTTGCCAGAACATGAGGGCCAGGGCTATAGGGAAAGGCTGGGCAGGCTAAGACTTTACATCTTGGAGTGCAGGAGACTGAGGGGTGATAGTATAGAGGAGCATAAGATCATGACGATAATAAATAACATAAATGCACAGAGTCCTTTACAACCTGGAAATAGTCATTCTGCGAAAGTTAACTTTCATTTTCTATTGAGTTTCACAATTCTTATTCCAGGTGCGATGCCATTCACTGCCAAGCAGCCCGTTGCACCCATATCGAGCGCATACATAAAAGCAAGTTTGATAGGGTCCATTGTTAACTAGTCTGTGCCAATGGAACCATATTGAAACATCAGGCAGTGGGTTCAAGGAAGAGGAGCTGCTGCATTTGAACGACTAATTACTTACTGCAGGAAGTTAAATGGCAAGGCTGTATCACGTTTACGAGTCATTTTCCAACTGTACGTCAGGGTCCATCTCCAAAAAGGAAAAATGTAAGTATCCTTGCAGGCAATTAATGCTATTTTATTGCTGGTTATTTGAGGATAGGGAGAAGTGGCTGGTTAAGATTCCCCACAGTTTCCTTTAGGGAACATGCTGCAAATCCTCCTTTGGGATTTTAGAGTGGAGTTGAAAAATTAATAGTTACTGGGTCTACACTGAACTGAGCAGGGTTATAACCTTTTTCAATTGTGGCAGCAGTTGCCATCACTGGTAGGATTGATAACCTCTCCAAAGATTGGGTTATATGAGGATTAAAATCTTTGTATTTTACTCGCCCTTCAGTCATGTTCAGATATTGTCTTCTTTTCACATTGGACGTAAGCCAGTGAAGCTTCATTAATTGAAACAACATTGTTTTTAATCTTTTTGTAGAAGATTTGGAAAACTCTTTGCACATGTACTTCCTTCCTTTATTGTTATTTGGTTGTGTGCCTGGAATGCAAAATGTTCAAATCTCTGCACTTCCTGATGAAATGTGAATATTAAACGGGGCAAGTTCTGCAGTTGTGTGATCCCGGGATAGAGAACAACAGACCCAACCTTCTGACAAGGACTTCCTGTGGCTTTCTGCAGACATATGTTTAGTTCAGTTTAGGTTAGTTTGGTTTAGTTTAGTTTAGTTTAAAGATACAGTGTGGAAACAGGCCCTCCGGCCCACTGAGTCTGCACCGACCAACGATCCCCGCATATTAACACTATCCTACACACACTAGGGACAATTTACACTTATACCAAGCCAATTAACCTACAAACCTTGGTACGTCTTTGGAGTGTGGAATGATGCCGATCTCGGAGAAAACCCATGCAGGTCACGGGGAGAACGTACTAACTCCGTACAGATAGCATCCGTAGTCGATATCGATCCCGGGTCTCAGGCGCTGCAAGCGGTGTGAGGCAGCAACTCTACCGCTTCGCCACCGCGCCACCCTACATTGTTATTCATATTAAACGTTTTCCAACATATTTACAAAAAGATCAAATGAAAATATGGCTCAAGGTAAAATATGGCTCAATTTATGTTTTTATTTGGGGGGGGGGGGGGGGGTGGGGTGGAGGGATGAATATTGAAGTTACTGTCATATATTTCTCATTCCTAAGTTGCCCTTGGCTGAATTTTGATGGAGTTCATCTCACCCTGCCAAGAAACATGTATTCCATTACTTTAATGTCATTTGTACCTTGTAGAGGTAGATATGTAAACTGACCCAACGTTGATTAATAAATGGAAGTTAATTATAGATGCAGGGTGAAATTATAGATGCAGGGTGGGATTGTCTGAGAAAGCTTGGACTAGTTTAGTACTTGGGGGGTCCTGTACATCTCACCTGGCTAAGGTATCTTAAGCTTTTCTGGAACCTGGATTCAAAATATATGCAATCCCAAAGTGAAAAATAGGTTAAATATTAGTGCCATGGAAATCAGATTGCCCTGCTTCTGTTTGGATGGTTCAGAAGGAGCAGCTTGGAGCTCCAAACAATGGAAACAAGCATTGCCCAAAGCATCTTTCAGTTTTCATAAATTCGTAAATTATAGGCGTAGAATTAGGCCATTCAGCTCATCGAGACCACTCCAGCGTTCAATCATGGCTGATACCTTTCCCTCTTAATCCCATTCTACTGCTTTCTCCCCATTACCCTTGACATCCTTACTAATCACCCTTACCAGTCTTTCAATGTAGATTTGGACCCTGCCTTTAGAAAACTGTATTTCCCATGCTATTGGCATGTGCCTTCTAAACTTTAAAGGGACAACTGGAGATTGTTTCCTGAATGGTAAATATGATTAACTTTTCATGACCTTACTCCGGAGACAGAAAGGGGTGCTTTGTTCTCTCTGTTCCCCTTACACCACTTGCCTCTTCCCAATCCTGAATGCTTCCCCCATCCTCGGATTACCTTGCTATCTTGACTAGGATTAACAAATTAGCTTGTACATATTCTTGGAGTGACCATCACATGAACTCTTGCCACCAGCAACATTTTTCCTCATCTTTAGTTTAGTTTAGTTATTGTCACGAGGTAAAGTAAAGAACGTTTGTTGCGTGCTGAAAGACAATACGCGATTACTATCAAGCCATTTACAGTGAATGATTACATGATAAGGGAATAACGTTTAGTGCAAGGTAAAGCCAGCAAAGTCTGATTAAAGATAGTCCAAGGGTCACCAAAGAGGTAGTTTGGACTTCAGCACTGCTCTCTGGTTGTGGTAGGATGATTCAGTTGCCTGATGATAACTGGAGAGAATCACTTCCAATATTTGTTGAGTTACATCACATAAGTATTCTGGGAAAGTAGGAAAAGTATAACTACTTTTAAGACGCCAATGATATTCCTCTCTGGCCGGAGATCAATCTTTCATTCCTGAAAACTGCAGAATACTCCTACAGAGTTGGCATCCCAAACCACTGCCTTGTGTCACCTAGCACCAGTGCCAAGAAACGCTTAACACACAGCTTTCTTGCAGTTCTCCAAATGTGGCTATCAAATAGTTGACATCAGTTAAGTGACCCACTTCATGGGAAAAGCTACTTGACCTGTCGGTGCTTGCACCAGGTATACAGTTGGGTAAAATCAAAGGCGACAAGAAAACAAAAATAATTTCATGGCCTCAATATTCAGCCCTGATTCCTTGACACATCCGGCAAAAAAATATAATGATGACTGTATTTAAGCCAGTGTTCTCACCATTTGTTGGAATTTTTGAAACATTTCGACAATCATCACATCGGGCATTAATTAGGTTTCCAGCTGGCTGGCAGTGAGATATTGAGGCCGGCACCAGGGGAAGGATGATGCCATCCTTGCCCAGTCTGGCTTATATTAGTGGAGAGGTCAGCGTGGCGATCGATGATGACACCGACCGATGGACGTGGACGTGCCATGTGGAAGTGAGGACCCCGCTGGCGGGGGAAGGAACAAAGGAGGGCCCGGCATGGGGGGACGCCACGAGGAGGGTGGGGGGAGGGCGAACAAAGGGGGACCTGGTGTGAGGGTACATTGTAACTATGTAAGCGCCCTGTATGGTGACTATTTGCATACCTTAGGTATACAAGGAAAGAATTTCACTGTGACTTGTCACATGTGACAATAAAGGATGAATTAATTAATTTGTTCATTGTGACTCCTGAAGTGCAGCAATGTGGTTGACTCTTAAATGCTCTGAAATGGCTTAGAAAACCATTCAGGTTGACAAGGAACAAATGAAAGTCTGTAGATCACCCAGCATGAATTTAGATAAGGCACAGTTGATCTGACAAAATCCTCCACACAAGCATGGCATGGTTGCCCAGCAGTAGAGTTGCTGCCTTACAGCGCTCGAAGTGCCGGAGACCCGGCTTCGATCCCGACTACGGGTGCTGTCTGTATGGAGTTTGTACGTTCTACCCGTGACCTGCAGGAATTTTCTCCGAGATCTTCGGTTTCCTCTCACACTCCAAAGACGTACAGATTTGTAGGTTAATTGGCGTGGTATAAATGTAAAATTGTCCCTAGTCGGTCGGCACGGACTCGGTGGGCCGAAGGGCCTGTTTCCGCGTCGTATCTCTGAAATAAACTAAACTAAGCTAAACCTGGGACACATTCCGAGAGCCACACTTACAGAATTATCGCTTGCAGCCAACATGCCAGGCTTCTCCTTCACCATCCCTGGATATCGGTCCTGTCCCACCTTTCCCAATGGGATTGACTATCCCTGCGGTTCTTCAGCATAGAGTCCAGAGCTCATGGCATCTGGTTGAACGTGGGCTAGTAAAACCCTGCACCTCAACGTTCTCCCTCACCTCATGGTGAACGCAAAAGAGGCATGTGGACAGAATGGGAGCTTCAGTGTCATTTACCAAGCATATTTGGTTTCACCAACATAGTCTGAGCTGGTTGAGTCCTAAAGGTCCTATTTGTCAGACTGGCTCTGACAATCCAATAACAGAGATCACAAGAGACCGTGAGATCTATTTGACCATACGCTCATTAGTCGGCAATTGCTGGACACCATTGGTAGGACTGAAGACTGCATGGCCTTTGTGGAGGCAAAGCCTCATCAACACACTAAGGGCACCCGGCGTCATTGACTGGTACTAATTCAGATATTTATGAAGCACTATATATCATCAGCAGAAGTCTAAATGTACTCCACTATAATCTGTGACCTCATAGCCCTGTATAAAGGGCCTGTCCCACCAGCATGTGATTGCATGCGGCTAGCGCGACCTAACGTGGTCGCTTGAGCCGTACGGCCTCGCAGGGCCAGTCCCACTTCGATCGCCGGAGCCGTATGGAGTTATGCGGGGCTGGTCCCAACATCACGCGGGGCTCCGAAAAACTGACAATGTCCAATAATTCCGCGAGCCAACGGCCTGTCGGCCCGCAGCCGCATTGAGGATGTACGCAGCGTCTCGACATTGTACGCAGCGTTTCGATGGCGTACGCCTAGCGCGTGGCGTTGCGCGATGACGTCACCGACCGACGCCGTGCGACGTCCAAATTCAGTCGGCCCACCTCCTGCCCAGCTGATTGGTGAGTATGATGTCGGGACCAGCCCCGCACAACTCCATACGCCTCCGTGGTTCGAATTGGAACCGGCCCCGCGAGGCTGTACGCCTCAAGCGACCACGTTTTGTCGCGCTAGACGCATGCAAACGCATGCTGGTGGGACAGGCCCTTAACCCGCACCCAAATGGGGACGGCATATTGGCCGTGCAGTTGGTGCTGCTGCCTTGCAGCTCCAGAGACTGCAGTTCAAACCTGATCTCAAGTGCACTCTGTGTGGGGTTTGCACATTCTACCTGTGATCATGTTGAGTGCTTCTGACTTCATCCGCATCCCACATGTTTCCTGTTTGCCTGTGTTCACAAAGATTGCTCCCTTTAGCGGATGGGTCATGTACTTGAAGTCACAGATATATAATAATGGGCAAGATGAGGACAAGCTGACTTTACACATTATGTGGTTGGAATCTGTAATGTATTACTGGCTGAAGTGATGAAGGCAGGCTCCATTTTGGTCTTCAGGAGGGAATTGGATAAATATATGGTGAAGAAAAATTGACAAAGCTACAGTGAAAAAGCTATGAAAATAACATGGGGCGGCACAATGGCGTGACTGGTAGAGCTGCTGCCTCACAGCGCCAGAGACCCAGGTTTGCTTCTGACCTCGTGCGCTGTCTGTGTGGAGTTTACATGTTCTTCCTGCGACTGCATGGGTGTCCTGGTTTCCTCCCACATCTGAAGATGTATGGGTTGGTAGGTTAATTATCACTGTAAATTGTCCCTAGTGTGTAGGAAGTAAATCTTTTTTGCGTATTGCGTCCACAGCCTAAAGTTGTAAGACAACTTATTCTGATTGATCTATTGTTTGTGCACGCTAGGTTGATTGCAATGGTTGAAACAGGGTGGACCACGTGAAGGTTGCAGTCTCCCACCCCAGGAAGTACATGAGAATGTAGGATAACGTAGAACTAGTGAGAACTAGTGATCGATGGTCGCGTGGACTCGGGTAACCGAAGAGCCTGTTTCCATGATGTATCTTTCAATTCAATCAATAAAAATACGGTGAAAATGATAGAAAACTGGCAAACATGATAAGTGTTCTAAGATTTTACAATAGCATCCTCATCCACAGCAAAGATAGGGGTTCAGCATGAGAGTGCGAGAGACATTCACAACCATGCTCATCCAGGGCGGGGGAAGCGGGGAGGAACTGGGTGGACATCCCATCTCCTGAGATCCTCACCATCACAGAAGCCAATCTTCAGTGAATTTAATTCAATCCACAAAATATCAACATTGGCTAGAAGGGCTTGGGATCAAACAACATCCTGACTGCAGTAATGGAAACATGTAACCTGAAATTAGACACACCTTTATGCACACAATATCACAACACATCAACAAAGTGGAAACTTGCCCGGGTTTGCCCTGTCCAGAAAAAAAAGGACAAATCTCCTCCGGCTGATCACTTCTCCATCATTCTATTTTCAATCATCAGCAAAGTGAATGGAAGATGTTGTCAGCAGTGCCATCATGTGGCACTTACCCATCAGTTTATCTCTGGAATTTATCTTCATGTAGCCGTGCATTGAGATCCGGATTTGAAAGTCCTTGACAGAATCTAAACTCTGCTTTCGCTTCAGCAGGGTGTTGTTAGGCAATTGCTGCTTTTCCCACTGTTGACGACACTTCCTCCAACATTACCGGACTAACAGCAGTTGATGTAGTATTCATCAGATTTTTCCTGCTTTTTCTGGGCAGAGCAGCTGGGCAATTTGTCCGTTTTTTGAGTAGAAGCCAGAATTCCGGTTATAATAGACTAGCTTACCTAGTGTACTTCAGCGCCTCCCCAACCCTTATTTTTCTACCTGCAGCCGCTCTAGATGTGTTTCTACATTCCCCTGCCTTGGATATGCCATGCTGTTGGACTACATTTTCTTTGCAAGAACCTGCCCTCCAGAGATTAGCTGCACCACTTCCTACATCTTACCAATAGCCACTTCAACAATTCGCTGTAAAGTACTTTGGAATATCCTGAGGAAGTCAACAGTTTGGTATTAAATGATTGGTCATTATTGGTGTTGGCTGGGAAATTAAAAAAATCTCCAGGACACTAAGGAGGTCTCCACAGCCTTTCCTCTAACAGACGTCATAGAATTCTTAAGTCTTTCTAATGGGTCAGATGGAAGTAGTCTTGTTTGGTCTACTGACCCCACACTGATCATCAAACACCCATTTACACTAAAGATAGGCACAAAATGCTGGAGTAGCCCAGTGGGACAGGCAGCATCTCTGGAGAGAGGAATGTGTGATGTTCAGAAGAAGGTCCTCAACCCGAAGCGTCACCCATTCCTTCTCTCCAGAGATGCTGCCTGTCCCGCTGAGTTACTCCAGCATTTTGTGTCTATCTTCGGTATAAACCAGCATCTGCAGTTCATCCCTACCCATTTACAATAGTTAAATGTTATTCTCCCCACATTCTCATCAACTCCCCACTGTTTCCTCATCTCAACCGGCACAGTATGAGCAACCCACATGCCTTTGGGATGAGGGAGGAAACCAGAGCACCCAAGGAAACCTAGGCAATCACGGGGAGAACATGGAAAGTCCACACAGACAGCCTCAGTGGTCAAGGCATGCTGGATCTGCGAGGCAGCAGCTCTACTACGCCATCCCCAAGTAGCACATACTGCCCAGAGCATATCAAATGTTGCTCATCTTAAGAAATCCTTTGGATCTTATAACAAAAAACATTGCCTGGAGAAGGAAAAAAAATCAAACACTGAGGCTTTTTGTTGTTGTGGTTTGCCACTGCACATGCTACATCAGACGTAGCCATTCCCTGTTATTAATAAAAATTACTGTACTTCCTCTGTCCCACAGCCAAGTACAGACCTAGCTCCAGTAGGCTTAGTCTGACCACTGGGTTCCACTGGGCCTCTTCACATGTTGTCATGGGAACTATTAAAGCAGTCCACCCACTTAAAGGGAAGTGTCACCATCAGTAGCCTCTTCAAAGCCGTTTGAAAAGGAAACACGATTATCTTTAATCTCTTTTTTCCCCCTGTTTTGGTCTTTATTTTAAAACAATGCAGAAAGACCAAAAGCTGCAAATTTCATCAGAGGAAGATTTTGTCCAATGGTACAACGGTTTCAGGTGACATGGTGGCACAGCAGTAGAGTTATTGCCTTACAGCACCGGAGACCTGGGTTGATCCTGATTACGGATGCTGTCGGTATGGAGTTTATACGTTCTTTCTGTGACCGCATGGATTTTCTCCGGGTGCTCCGATTTCCTCCCACGCTTCAAAGACATGTGGGCTTGTAGGTTAATTGGCTTCTGTAAAATGTCCCTAATGATTAGGATAGAACTAGTGTATGGGGATCGCTGGTCGGCATGGACCCGGTGGGCCTAATAATAACACAATGGCTTTTTACTTTACTTTTTACTTTACTTTAGAGATACAGCGTGGAAACAGGCCCATTGGCCCACAGACTCCATGCTGACCTGCGATCCCCACATACTAACACTATCCTACACACTAGGGACATTTTATAATTTTACCAAAACCAATCAAGCTACAACCTGTATGCATTTGGTATGTGGGAAGAAACTGAAGCACCCGGAGAAAACTCACGCGGTCACATTGAAAACGTACAAACTCTATACAGACAGCATCCGTAGTCAGGATTGAACCCTGGCACTGCAAGTCAGCAACTCTACCGCTGTGCCACTTTGCAGTTCAATTCCTATTTCTTCGGTCCTTATCTGAAATGATGTTTGCATGAGTTTGATCAGATGTCCTGAAGGTTTTCTGATATGTAATCCCGTTTGTTGGTCATCTGAATGAACAAAATGTTCCTCCAATTAATACTGAGAAGAGCAGAGGCACAGAATTTCTTCCCCAGTTATTAACTGTGCTACTGTCTCTGGCTGCTGTTTGAGACTCAACCAGACTACTTTCAATCTTTGCTGCCAATCTGACCCAAGCTAAGTTTTTAACTCATCAGTTTTCTTATTTCCACTCCATAATCATACATCTCTCCATGTACCTCAACTTATTGCAGCTTAAAACAATATTCATACTTTGGTCAGCTTTAAACTCAACTATACTTATTCTCTCCTGGAACACCTCCAACTTCCCCCATAAACCTGATCCTACACAAATTCTCTAACTTCAAGTAACCCCGGCATTCACTCTCTCTCCATCCAAGTCGCACCAGCTTCTCATTCTCACCGAGCAAACAGCTAACAATGGGCTGTTTCCTTTATCATTGTTACTTTTTTGCATATCTTTCATTAATTTGTTCTATATCTCTCCACATCACCATCTATATCTCTCATACAGATATTGCTAAATTAAACTAATCTCTGCCCAGATGTGATTTATATCCTTCCATTCCCTGATAAAACTATGTTCAAGACCATTGTATGGCACATTATTCTGATTGTTGACCTACTGCGGCAAAACTCGGGTTAGTTTAGTTAAGTTCAGGTTAATTTAGAGCATGGAAACAGGCCTATCGGCCCACCAAGTCCATGCTGACCATTGATCACTTGTTTACACTAGTTCTAGTCAATTTTTTAAGAGAACAATTAACCTACAGTTGTACCCATAGCCAGAGGCATTGGGTGCACAGTGGTTTGTTGAACTGCTGGCTTACAGCTCCAGAGACTTGGGTTCAATCCTAGCGCTTGGAACCTAACTGCGTGGAATTTATGCACTTCCATGTGTGTTCCAATTCCCTCCACATCCAAAGGGTGGATTGGTAGGCCAATTGACCAGTGTGTATGTAAGTGATAGAATCCAGGTGGAGTTGATGGTAATTTGGGGAGTATAAAATGGTTTTGTGTAAATGGGTGCTTGGCAGTGACAGGACCAGTGAGGGGTCTGTTTTTGTGCTGCATGACTTGGTAAAGCTACAGGATGATTCTTATGCATTCTTCTTCAGGTGCTGCGTCATTACAGAGTGCACAGGGAACAGCAGGTAAATCCAGGAGTGGGGCTTGAGTCTGTGTCTGTTTTTATTACGACTCCCGAATGCATGTACTTCCGAGCCACGTAACATAGTCAAAAAACCAGGCTCAAGTTCAAGAAAATAGTATTTTATTTTGTTAAAACCCAAACCTGATTCAAACAACCCAGTCAAGGACAAGAATAAACTAATAAACAAAGATAACAGTGCTCCAGCCAGCCTCGCAATGGGCCGTCGAACTAGAGTCTCTAACCTGCCTAAATGGAAATAACCCTGAAACAAAATACACAAAAACCCTCAGGTCAGTCCTTATCCGTCCCAATTCAATATTAATTGACAAATGTAGCTAATAATACACAAAGTTCAATGCCATGTGGCCAGGCCTCCTGCAGTTCAAAATACAGTCTGTTCATGAGTCAGGGTCGACGAAGAGAGAGAGAATTCTGGGAGCTTCTGGTATTTAAGCTTCCGATGAGTCACCCATCACCTGACGCAGCTTGGCCAATCGGGTACAGGAGTCCTTAACCCCTTGATTCCTGACTCCCAGCCACGGGGCCTGCACTCAGGAGAGAAACAAGGGAAGTACCTAACAGTGCATTAGAGTAGATAAGACAGGGACAGCAGCTGTGACTGGAGTGTTCATTGCAGTATCGATCAGGGGGCATCTGGGCCAGAGTTTTTGAGAGTTTGAGCAGGTCATGGTCTCAGTTGGGGACTTGGGACCAAAGTTCGGAATCACTCCTCAGGATATTGTGACCGAATTTACTGGATAATGCTCCAAAGGTGTACTGAGTCAATGAATGAAGTCAATTTACGGGCATCCGGTGTGGAATTCATGACATCGGTGCCTTGGTCCAATCCAGGACCAATTATCATGCATGTTATACTAAAAAAATGCAATACTGTATAAATTTCTAGGTCACGTTAGAAAATAAGTTGGCGATTAAAAGCAAGGGCGTGCGATCCCATGATGGGAGCAAGAGGGAGATGCAAAACAACTTGATGAGAAAAAGATGCTACTTAAAAATACTGAATTTCTGGGGAACATTAGAAACATAAGTTGTTGATGATTATGAACAAGGAAATATGATCCCATGATTAGAGCAAGAGAGAGATGCAGAGTAACTTGATGAGAAAAAAAGATAACAGATTAAAAAATATTCACTTCTTTACTGCTTTCACAATCGCAAGACATATTAAAATGCAATAATTTAGAAATGGAATCACCCCCATGGGAAACGTAACATTAATAAGAATGTTAATCATCATAAAGGAACGTAAAATTAGCTTGGACGAATATTTTCATAAGTACTACAGATTCAAAACTTGCAAACAGAGCTGTGAGTCAAAAATTGAGCTGAAAAAGACTGTCTTAAACAGCAGTTTCTGACCAAAGTAGTTATCTCATATTCAACATGATTCAGCAATAATTTCTCCAACACTGGATGTTTCTGTCTCCAAATACAACCGAGCTTTAGCAGTAACTAACAAACATTTTTATGCAATGTGTTCACAACATAAAACAATTATTTAAAAGACGCAACACAAACTATTGAAGGAGTTAGACACAAAGTGCTGGAGTAACTCGGCGGGACAGGCAGCATCTCTGACATTTCGGGTCGAGACCCTTCTTCAGACTTTTTTCAGCCCAATCTTTGACTCGCAGTTCTGTTATCAAGTTTTGAATCTGCGTAATTCTATTGAAGAAGTCACATGGACGCCGAATAACTGGATGTTGGAGTGTTTTTTTTTGACAAAGTGAGTGAACTGAGGGTTGTTGCATTCCTGTACTTCAGAAGTTATTGCAAATGACAATGTATTCTCTGGTGATGTAACCAGGAACAAATGCAGGGTGGGTGTGATACAAGAAACATTCGTATCTTTTCCCAGGGAGTTCTTGATCGTATTTCTAAGTTTGATCGCCATCTACTGGTAACTTCATTTCTTTTCACATTCTGATTCCGCTGAGCCCCCGTAAAATATCCAGATAATTACGTTGCATTTATGGCAAAAAACATGCCCCAGAGCTCAACTGTCCATGCCAGTGGATATGTTCCATATGAGTCCCTGTCTAACCTTTATATCTCACCATGTCTTTCTAATGTGAAGCTGGGATCAAGTCAAGAGTATTTTATTGTCATATGTCCCAGATACAATAATGAAATTCTTACTTGCAGCACCCCAACAGAATATGTAAACATAGTACACTGTAAACAATATAATAAACAAGAAAAAAAGTTCAGTGTGTGTGTGTATATATACACATTCTCACAAATACACACATATATATCCTATAGATCACACACACACAAAAAGGCAAAAACTTCACCCAACTACTTTTAGAGCTTGATAAATAAATTAATTTTGGTGAGTTTTATAAGAATGGGGGAAGGTCTCAATTTTGAAAACCGCTGATAATTTTTTGAGTTCTTAAGAAACCGAAACTTTGCGAACGTAGAGATTTGGATCTCCCCTTCACTAGGCTACACCTCACTCCCAGGCACAGCTGCAGCTCCCTGAACACAATCTTGGTTCACCAGTGGATCACAAACAATGAAGTCTAATGCAAAAGTCACATCTGAATTTGGGATGGAAATACTGAGACCATAATGATGCCAGGTACACAAAAAGCTGGAGAAACTCAGCGGGTGCAGCAGCATCTAAGGAGCGAAGGAGATAGGCGACGTTTCGACCCGAAACGTCGCCTATCTCCTTCGCTCCTTAGATGCTGCTGCACCCGCTGAGTTTCTCCAGCTTTTTGTGTACCCTCGATTCTCCAGCATCTGCAGTTCCTTCTTTAAAAAAATGATGCCAGGTACCTTGGGTTTGTCACGTCTGTCATTAAACTCTGATGAATTGGATGGAAAAGGATAGACCATCACGCAAACCAACTATTTATACCTCTCGCTGCCTCAGCAAGGCCAGCAGCATAATCAAGAATAAGTCACACCCTGGTCACTCCCTCTTTTCCCCTCACCCATCGGGCAAAAGGTATAGAAGTGTGAAAACACACACCTCCAGATTCAAGGACAGTTTCTACCCAGCTGTTGTCGGGCAATAAATCATCCTATCACAACTGAAGAGCAGTGCTGAACTACTATCTACCTCACTGGTGACCAAAGGACTATCTCTGATAGTCCTTTATTGGCTTTACCTTGCACTAAATGTTATTCCCTTATCATGTATCGAAATATTAAATGCTCGAATGTAGTTATGCATTGTCTTTCGGCTGACTGGTATGTACGTAACAAAAGCTTTTCACTGTACACATGACAATAAACTAAACTGAACTAACAAAATAAAATATACCGGAGATAAATTGCTGACAATCCAGTGGTAACTTGTCAAACAAATAGACTCAGCTGCATATCTTAAGAACTCTTTCCAATATGAAATGTACTTATGGCCTGTCCCACTTACCGAATCTTTCCGGCAACTTGCCAGCAGCTGTCATATTCGCAGCAGGTCTCCGAAAAATGTTAACATGTTGAAAATCTAGCGGCGACCAGAACAGGGTACTGCACTTTGGGCAACTATACACGACCATACAGGCTTCACCCCCATGGTATGTTGCTAGGGTGTTGCCTGTATGGTCGCGAGTTGTCTCCTCAGTCGCCCAAAGAGTCGTAGCGTCTTTCTGGTCGCGGCTGAATTTTCAACATGTTGAAGTTTTTCGGCAACCTATCACGGATGTCAGCAGTCGCCGAAAAACTCGCGTTTGTGGGACAGGCCCATTACGCTCCTGAGATGAATAGTTATCTTTGCCAGAGGTTTTTCTCAATACATCTACGACTCTTTCCCTCTCCTTCGTCCTTTCGCACCCATCATTTTCCCACTCCTCTTTTTACCCCAGCATCACTCTGCACCATTATTCCTCACTCCATCTTACACCCTTGTTTTGCTCTTTCCCTTCCTGTCCAGCATCCTGATGCTCCTTCCAGCCTCCCTGCCATACCCTTTATATCCCACTTAGACACTCCTGCCATTTCCTGTCTTTCTTTCACCATGTGTTCTCTCCATTACTATCACACCATCTTCTTTCTCATCCCCCTCTCTGTCCCTCACAAGTTCACTTTAAACATTCTTTTTCATTACCGGGTTTAGCACAGTTTCCCACTCTCTCATTATCTATTCCCCCTTCCACAGTGATTCTCCCACTCTCCTCCCTCTCCATCACGGTGTTATTCCCCATTCCTCCCAGCGCTTTCCCCCCTCTCTTAGTTACTCATCTCAGCCCTCCCCTATTCCTCTCCATGTCCCCCCCTCCTCTCACATTCGCTCACCTTCCCTTACCTCAATGTCCCACCAAACCTCTCACTCTCTCTGTTCATTACCTTCACTTTTTATAACTCTCCAAGGCAAACTCCTTGTATGTGAATACTTGGCAATAAATGTATTAATTCAATCATTCATTTCCCAACTCCACACGGCATTCTACATCCCTTCCTTTTCTTCTCTTCATCCTTGTACACCCCCTAAATCATTCCATTTTCACCTTTACTCACTCCCCCCCCCCCCCCCCGTTTCCCCTCTCTTTCTCTTCTCCCCTCTCTTCCTCCACCAGCATCCTTCCTTCTTCATATTTCAATTCTATTTCTCTCTCCATCTACTTTGCTCAATGCCGCATCCTCCTGCTCCCTCTCTTCCCCTTTCTTCCTTCACTTTCCACCTCTTTATCCGCCCCTTCCACCATTTTGACCTCTATCACTTAACACTCTCCACCGCCCAATTCCTTTTCCCCCTCTCTCAGGGACATGAGAACAAAAGCACAACCAAACTCCCTCAGGGCCATTAACAGCTGCACAGAAGTGTCATCATAGCCTTTCCTGTTAAAAGAAAAATAAACTTTTGGCAGTGACTAAGTAGGTTACATCCAATATGTTGGATATTTGCCTGGCAAAATCTTTCCAGGAATTGTGTGGGAAGAATTGCAGCAATTCATTCTTTAAAATAATCTCTTATGGGATTCATTGTAAAAGTACCGCAATGCCATTGAAATGAGAAACACATTATAAAAAAGATGATATCACTTCACCACCACTGTTCAATTTGATTACGTTTGTGTTGTCAAAATTCGTCACATTTCCCATGATTGTTATTTTCTTCATTCTGTCCCCTTACAGCTCAGTTAAGACCATTACTCTTGTCTAATTGTTATCATCACTGAAGCATAAAACAGCATAGTTGTGTCTTTAGTAACATGACCAGGAGTGTAAATAGATAGATCCATGTGGCAGATAGCATCCTGATTTGATTCTTTGCATTTTAAATGTGTGTCGTAGTGGGTTCCTAAATACTAATATTTCAGAGTGTGCAGACTAATACATGCACTGGAAGAACTCCCAAACATCTACTTTTGAAGGAACTGCAGATGCTGGTTTAATCCGAAGATAGACTTGAAATGCTGCAGTAAGTCAGTGGGACAGGCAGCATCTCCGGAGAGAAGGAATGGGTGACGTTTCGGGACGTGAAGAAGGGTCTCGACCCGGTACCTCACCCATTCCACTCTCCAGAGATGCTGCCTGACCCGTTGAGTTACTGCAGCATTTTGTGTTTATCCCAAACATCTACAGTGGGTTGATTTTGGTCATACGTCTGAGGCTGTGCACTTGCACAGTACGATACATATTGAGACATATACTGACATACTGACATGTGGTATGGCAGCGCCTATCGGCAGCGGCTCAACTACAGTCCGTCTGTCTTTTTAATTTTTTTTGTCTTGTTAAATGTATGTCTTGACTCTAGTTTTTATTATTTTTCTTTAGCTGTGTATATGTGGGGGGTGGTGGGGGAGGGGAACCGTTCGTCTCTTCCCTGTAAGGGGACCCGACTTTTTCCCTATCGGGTCTCTGGTGTCGTTGGGCCTAACATCGTGGAGCCGGCGGCAGCCTACGGCCGGGACCAACCTGAGAACTCCAGTCGCGGAGGCAGCGGACCTGACGTCTGCGGAGCTGGCTGTCTTCAGAACGGGAAGAGCTGTGACCCGACTTCGGAGCTTCGGAGGCTCCTGCCGCAGGCCCGGTGGACAGGAACATCGGGAGCTTGAAGGTCCCTGGTGGGAGACCGCTTTTCCGAGCTCCCGCAACGGCAACTTCTCCCGCTGGAATCACGAGGTTTAAAGGACTCTGAGCGGGGCCTAACATCGCCCGTCGTTGCTTAAACGGCCACGGGACTTACCATTGCCTGCCGGGGGCTCTAACATCGGGAGCCCCAGTTTGCCTCGACGCTGCAGTTGGACTGCTGGACCGCCGGAGAAGAACAAAGGGAAGAGATAAGACTTTTGCCTTCCATCACGGTGAGGAGGTGTTGGAGATTCACTGTGATGGATGTTTGTGTAAATTGTGTTAAGTGTGGGTCTTGGGTTTTTTTGTAATGTAAGAGAAAATGCAATTTTGTTCAAACCAAGCTGTTTGAATGACAATAAAAGGCATTCTATTCCATTCTTCTATACGGACACTGTTTAGTATAGTTCAGAGATACAGCATGAAAACAGGCCCTTCGGCCCGCTAATTTCACACTGACCATTGATTACCCATCCACACCAGTTCTATGTTATCCCACTTTCTCATCCACTCCCTAAACATTAGCAGCAATTTACAGAGCCCGATTCATCTACAAACTGCACTTCTTTGAGATATGGGAGGAAATCGGAGCGCCTAGAGGAGACACACATGATCACAAGGGCAACGTGCAAACTCCGCACAGCACCCAAGGGCAGGATTGAACCCGGGTCTCTGGTGCTGTGAGGCAGCAGCTCTATCAGCAGCCACTGTGCTGCCCTTTCTCTTTTGCTTCCTCTTTTGAAGAGAATAAATCTTGCCATCCTGTGGGGAGGCTGTAGGCTTCCATCAAAAGAACTGCAAATGCTGGAGGTCTGAAATAGAAAAAATATATATAATAGTAAGATTAAATGAGAACTTACCAGTTTGAAGTTTGATCTTTATTTTATGAGGAGTTACGATGAGGGATTACGTGAAGACCCCGCCAGCACGCATGCGCGACATTCTTCAAAGCAGTGGTGTGAAATCACAGATAACAGAGTAGACTAAGATAGTAAGATAAGAGAACCAGCATACCAGTTGACCTTTATAATAGAGGGTTTGGGAGCGGAGGGCACGTAATCCCTCATCGTAACACCTCATAAAATAAAGATCAAACTTCAAACTGGTAAGTTCTCATTTAATCTTGGGTACACAAAAGGCTGGAGAAACTCAGCGGGTGCAGCAGCATCTAAGGAGCGAAGGAGATAGGCGACGTTTCGGGTCGAGACCCTTCTTCAGACTGGTCTGGGATCAGGGAAACGAGAGATATAGACGGTGATGTGGAGAGATAAAGAACAATGAATGAAAGATATGCAAAAAAGTATCGATGATAAAGGGAACAAGCCATTGTAAGCTGTTTGTGGTGTGAAAATGAGAAGCTAGTGCGACTAGGGTGGGGGGAGGGAGATAGAGAGAGAGGGAATGCCAGGGCCCGAGGGCTGAGGGAGAGGTGGGAAGGGGAGGAGACAGCAAGGGTTAACAGAATTGAGAAAATTCAATGTTCAAGCCTAAAGGATGCAGACTCCCCAAGCGGAATATGAGGTGCTGTTCCTCCAACTTGCGGTGTTGCTCACTCTGGCCGTGGAGGAGGCCCAGGACCGAGAGGTCGGATACGGAATGGGAGGGGGAGTTGAAGTGCTGAGCCACCGGGAGGTCGGCTTGGTTATTGCTGACCGAGCGGAGGTGTTCGGTGAAACGATCGCCAAGCCTCCGCTTGGTCTCGCCGATATAGATCATCTGGCATCTGGAGCAGTTACTATTTTTCTTCGGAGTCACGTGAGTGACTACATGAAGATTTCAAAGCTCTGTGATTTCATGCCCTGGAACGAGTCTATGCTCACACACTGCCATAATGACAAATGGAGAAAGTATGTTAACGTATTTCAGACATGAAACTGTGCTGAAAAACAAGAGGGCATTTATTTAACAAATAACAATAATAATACCCTTACTTTGGGGAAATTATAAAACAGAACTTAATATTGTGTCTGCAAACGTCCCAGGCGCGGCCACGGGTTTATTATAGAACCGCTGAAAGGTTTTCTCATTAGCCCAACCCGCCGTTGCAAGGATGTGGACCATTGGAACTTCCATCATCCTTGCCGCCAATGTAGATGCAGCCCTGCTGGAGTGAGATTTAAACACATCAGTGTCCACCCCCGCTGCACCCAAAACCACCCTTAGCCATCTTGAAATAATTTGCATGGTGACTCTGTGATGAGGACATTTGTGACTTATAAGCAGAGCCCTTTCCGTGCCCCTGAGACACTTGGTGACCTCCATGTAGTGTAAAAGGTGGGTCACTATGCATAGGCGGCTGTCTACGGGGTAAGCCAGGAAATCCAACTTGCGGCCAGATGATCCAGGCCTGTTTTGTTTGAGAAACCCCTGAATGAAGAAAGTTACCTTATTGTTGGTTATAACCATGGTGTCCATACTTAGCTTGTGTACGGACTGGACCCATTGCGCCGTCACGAGTGCCATCAGCATTACCATTTTGTATGTCAATTTGGCTAGGGAAAGAGACGTTACTGGTGCCCACCCTCGGAGCATGGTTAACACAATGCCAATATCCAAGGTCTGGGAATATCTAGGCCTGGGGGGATTTGAGTTAAAAATACCCCTCATACGTTTAGACACCAAGGGGTGAGACCCAACTGCAAGATGATCTAAACCTAGTCCGAGATATGAGGATAAGGCACTCCTGGTACAGTTGATGGCACTGTAGCTTAAACCTTCATCAAAATGGAGGCTTGCCAGGAACTCCAGCACTTCCGTGATGGTGGCTGTGTCATATGTGGTGTTTGTCTTGGTACAAAACACCTGCCATTTCTTGACGTAAGTGAGGTATTGTTTCCTGGTGGACTCCCTGCACGATGCCGTGATGATATTCATTGTTCGGTCCAAGAGTCCAAAATCCAGGAGTGGCCTTTTCAAACCCTGCAAACCAATAGGTTCATCCGGTCATGGCACGGGTGACTCTCCCCTGTCACAGGATGTACCAGTAAACTCGGACATTTGGGTATTGGAATGCATGGTTCTGAAAGCATGTCCGTACCACAGGGAACCATGGCTGAGTAGGCCAGTCGGGTACAACCAGATGCGGAGTCTTGTTGAATTTTTGCAAGACCCGACTGATGAGGCAGAAAGGGGGAAATGCATAGAAATAAAATCCCCCCAGTGTAGCGAGAAAGCGTCCATCGCTACTGCCCCAGAGTCTGGTTCCCATGCAACATATGTTGATGTTACGACTCCCGAATGCAGGTACTTCAGAGCCGCGTAACATAGTCAAAAACCAGGCTCAAGTTCAAGAAAATAGTCTTTTATTTAATTAAAACAAACCTGATTCAAACAACCCAGTCAAGGACAAGAATAAACTAATAAACAAAGATAACAGTGCTCCAGCCAGCCTCGCAATGAGCCGTCTAGAGAACTCCCAGCCAGCCTGCACTCAAAAGAGAGTCAATCAGTCTTAACCCCTTGATTCCTGACTCCCAGCCACGGGGCCTGCACTCAAAAGAGAAACAAAAGAGTTAAGTACATAGCATTCACCAGAGGGGGGGAGAAGTACCTAACAGTTGGTATTTGGTGATTGAGTCTGGATGCAAAAAGGTCGATATCTGGTGTTCCATACCAATCTACAATATCGGCAAACACTTTGTGGTCCAACATCCATTAGGTGTTGTCATTAAACTTGCGTGACCTGGTGTCCGCCACTGTATTCAGGCTTACCCGGAAGGTAAGTGGCTGATATCCAAATGTTCCTTTCTAAGCATCAGTGCCAGATTGTATTGACCAATTCATCACAAGATATCGACTTAATTCCACCCATATGATTGATGTAAGCCACCACGGTGGTATTATCAATTTGTAGGCGTACATGCAGGTGGTGCATGTCCGAACAGTAAGACCGGAGTCCATGAAATGCTCCCAGCATTTCTAGATGATTAATTCCCAGTGCCGGGAGTAAGGTTAATTCATGTGCATTCCATCTACCACCGCAACTGGAGGTGGTATTAGTTGCTCCCCATCAATATACTGTACCAACGTGATTGAATACATCATAAGTGGTGTTACACTTATTGAACTATATAACTCTATCAAAACTTTGGTAAGAATCATTTGATCCACTGCTTCTGCCTTTGGACCTCAGAAACTTTCACCATGGTTCTTGATTTCAGGGAATAGCCTGCAATTAAAAAAGACTGTTTCTGTTAAACAAAGTACCTCCATAGGAGGCTGCAATATAAACTGAAAAGAGAAAATGCTAGCAACAATTCGCATATTAGGCCATATCTGTCGGTAACAAAACAGAGTTAATGTTTTGGGTCAAAGACCTTCTGCCAGGATTAAGGCTGCAATACAAGTTTGCGGCCTTGGTACTTAATCCCATTACAACCCTCGTGGTATATCATCAGTCAAAATGTCCACCTGCAACCTGGAGTGTAACCCTGAGGCCATCAACTAGGGAGTGGCTGGCACTGTTTGGATATACCAACACTGTGATGACAGGTTAATTCAAACACTTCTGCTTCTCTTGACAATCGCTTTGGGAAATTGTCTGCCATTAATTTAAATAAGCCTCAGTTAGTGGAAAAAGTCTGAATGATATCCAATGTACTAATGGACCTGGATAGGTGTCGGAGGTTATGGGGAGAAGGCAGAGGAATTGGGTTAGGAGGGAGAGATAGGTCGGCCATGATTGAATGGCAGAGTAGACTTGATGGGCAGAATGGCCTAATTCTACTCCTATTCCTTATGACATATACATATAAAAATATACATCTATGTCAAATGGGTAGCAGCTCATGGATCTAAGATCCAAAATTTTAAAGTGACAGCCCAGATCAGTGTTAGGAGTTATTTGGAGGTTATTAAATTATGTGGAAGTAGTAGCCATTAATTCAAAACAAGGACCAGCCACCAGAATAGCTGTCCTAATGTACATTGAAAGCAGTAATCAGTTTGAAATTTACAAAAGATGGCTTTGCAAACAGACAGGCTGTCTACTCAAATAGCCATGAATACACCAGTTGAATGTAAGACAATCCAGCATCTGCAGTTCCTTCCTACACATTTTGTCTGCTCCTCTGTGAAATCTCCTCAGCGTACGCCTACTTTGAAGAAGTTCTCCTCCTCTCTCTGATGGGAGTTCTGCAACGCCCTCGCTCACTGCTTCACCTCCGTGATCACACCTTACCCTTCCACATATCTCTAGTCCCCCGACTCTCAGTCTGAAGAAGGGTTTTGACCAAAAATATCACCCATTCCTTCACTCCAGCGATAATGCTGAGATACTCCAGTATTTTGTGTCTATCTTGGAGGTATCCATGGCCTATCTTGGCCAAATTCAAACCAGAAAACTTCAGCGTAAGATATTTCACACCTTTGTGAAAGAGATAAACGATGCTTATATACTAGACATATTTTGTTATTTGGCACATTGAGCAGGGTCAATGGCATATTTGTCTGCCTAATAGAGTATTTGGGTACTATAGTCATAGTCATATAGCGAGGAAACAGGCCCAACAACCTATCTTGTCCACGCCGCCCACCATAACCCATTTACACTAGTCCCACCTTTAGTTTACTTTAGTTTAGTTTAGTTTAGTTTAGAGATACAGCACGGAAACAGGCCCTTCGCCCCACAAGTCCACATCGATCAGCGATCCCCGCACATTAACATTATCCGACACATGTTAAGGACAATTTACACTTATACCAAGTAGACAAACACAGGCCAATTAACCTACAAACCTGTACGCCTTTGGAGTGCAGGAGGAAACTGAAGATCTTGGTGAAACCCCACGCAGGTCACAGGGAGAACGTACAAACTCCATACAGACAGCACCCGTAGTCAGGATCGACCCCCCTGTCGTGGCCATTTGGCTTGTTTTGCATGTCATTGATGATGGCATGTGCCTTTAAATTTTAGACTACCCGATATATTGTGGGTGGGATTTATGATGTGTTTTAGGGCGTGTTTTGGGCTATGTATCTTGCGCAGAAGCTTAGGAGTTAGTGTAGTTTGGAGAGACCATGGAGAAGGTTAACCCTTCGCCCATGCGAGGTGTAAAGGAGATCATGTGAAGTGTAACGGAGACACGAGGAGTTTTCTAATGTTTCAAGTAGTAAGCTGTTGGATAAAGGTTTTACACAATCGAAAAACTATGTAATCAAAAAGATGGAACACCTTTATAAGAACGGCCCTTTTCTTTTATTTCAGGAATTATAACAGATTTATGGATTACACTCAAATATTTTTTTTCAATATCTACAACTCAGAGATTATGTTAAATCAAATACACAAGATTATAGGAATAAGGAACCAGAAATCCTTGATGAATGTTTGAATAAGCATCCTAATACAGAAAAACAAACAACTTATATTTATAATACCCTTTTAGATAGCGAGATACCATCGACGGCATCATATAGACATACATGGGAAAATGAAATATACCAACCCATAACGAAAAATATATGGGACAAAAGCTTACAATATATACACCAATGCTCGTTAAATACCAGATATGCTTTAATACAATTTAAAGTATTACATAGATTACATTACTCAAAAGTTAAATTGAATAGAATCTTCCCACAGGTCTCCTCTATCTGCGATAAATGTCAGCATCCAGAGGCTAATTTAACACATACTTTTGCAAATTGTATAAAAATTAAGAATTTCTGGACTGAGATTTTTAGGATAACTTCTGAAGTTATTAATACTAAATTGGATCCGGACTCAAAATTAATAATACTTGGAATATCAGAACAAAGTTTAACAAAGCCATACAATCATGACTTCAAGGAAAGTACCAATCTGAAGAGATGTCAAATGAAGAGTTGAAGTTCATGGATATTATGAACTACTCAGTAAAAACTGATGGACACTGTTGTGTGGACTTACCTTTCAAATAAGAAAGTGTTAATAGTGGTAAGATAGAGCAACGTACCCAGACTTTGAAACGCAGGTTTGACGAGAATACTAAATTTCATGGAAGATTCTCTTTGAAGAATAATTTCTACAAGGATAATTGCTCAAAATCCATATCTACTGAGCAGGAAGCAATTCTACCAGTAGAACATCTGACTTCTCTTTGCAATAAGGGAGGATTCACACTTTCCAAGTGGAACAGCGACAATTGTGAAAGCATTCCACTAGATATTAGAACCAAAGAAACCAGAAAGTTGGATTTGGACAGGGACGATCTCCCAATGGAAAGAGCATTGGCAGTTACTAATGTTCTACAACTGAAATATGTTAACACAGAAGAAAATTCTGCTGTTTCCAGAGAATTAAGTTTCCAGAGAACTGACAGCAAACTGTTTCTTAAGCGAGAAAAGATGGATCAATTAACTAAAATCTCTCTGTAAGCCAGAGAGAATGGCCAAAGCTTGAGATGCGATTTGAAATCTCTGCTAATGATCCGGACATGATGGCATGTGCCTTTAAATTTTAGAGTGTTTTAGGGCGTGTTTTGGGCTATGTATCTTGCGCAGAAGTTTAGGAGTTAGTATAGTTTGTAGCGACCATGGAGAAGGTTAACCCTTCGACCGTGTGAGGTGTAAAGGAGATCATGCGAAATGTAAAGGAGACACGAGGAGTTTTCTAATGTTTAAAGTAATAAGCTGGAGTTCGATGAAGATAATAGTAACAAGACGGAAGAAATTTGGATGTATCTGACTGTTTTCATCAAAATACTGTGTTTTAAGGACTTATCTGTGAAGAAGCTCTGAAGGTCTCTGTGAGTGAGCTCGCATGAATATCAAAGATATTCCCCTTATCCATGCTAATCCAAAAAGCGGCTAGAGGGTTAATTTATCGAACGATTTGAAAATCTGCCGCTACAACCCCGTCACTGGCGCTGCAAGCGCTGATAGGCAGCAACTCTACGGCTGCCCCGCCATGCCACCCATGCCACCGTACATAACCGCACTTGACCCATAACCCTGTAAACCTATCCTATCCATACACCTGTCCAAATGTCTCTTAATTCAAGAGTTCTCCCGAGTTCTCCCCTGATTTGAGCTTGTGTAGCGGGTACATAGGAGCTTGTGGATGTCAAGTAGCGGCTCGTACGAGGAACGGTAGGTACTCGGGAAATCCGGTAAACTCGTGACGTTTTTTCAACACTGCAAAAAATGTCCACTTGTAATGAAAAAAAATACTCGTGATGAAAAAATGTTTTACTTTTTACTCGTACGAGTCCCTAGGTACCCGCAACATACATTACACGAGCTCGAATCAGGGGAGAACTCGGGAGAACTCTTGAATTACCTCGTACAGTGGGACAGGTCCTTTATTATTAGACTGTGACCCCTGGTTCTCAAGGTTAACGGTTCAAGGTTCACATTTATTTGTCACATGCACCAATTAAGGTACAGTGAAATGAGTTACCATGCAGTCATACAATTAAAAAGAACACAATACACAACAATATTTAACATAAACATTCTGGACTCCCACATTATTGGGAACATTTTTCCTGCATCTAGCTTGTCCAGTCCTTTTATAATGTTATAAGTGGGACAGGCCCTTAAAGGGTAGGCCATTTAAAACTGAGATGAGAGAAAACTTTTTCACCCGGACAGTTGTGAATTTGTGGAATTCTGAGCCACAGTAGGCAGTAGAGTTAGATAGAGCTCTAGGGGCTAGCGGAATCAAGGGATATGGGGAGAAGGCAGGCACGGGTTACTGATTGTGGATGATCAGCCATGATCACAATGAATGGCGGTGCAGGCTCGAAGGACCAAATGGCCCCCTCCTGCACTTATTTTCTATGTTTCTATGTTTAAATTCAGATATAACCTCGATAAGACCTGGATAATGCTGGCATCAAATCAGTTGGCACATGATGCTGCAAGGTGGCACAGTGGCGCAGCGATAGAGTTGCTACCTTACAGCACCAGAGACCATGATCACAATGAATGGCCGTGCTGGCTCGAAGGGACGAATGGCCTCCTCCTGCACCTATTTTCTATGTTTCTATGTTTCTAAAACAAAGGGTAAGTCATGTATTTTACATATAATCTTGCTTCTTGGGGTGGCTTTAATCTAATTTTACGTTGCGAAAATGTTATTTGGGCCCCATACGAACCGGCAGTGTCTTTCCTACCGATATGGCGTTCAAATTCACCACAAATGCAATGTTCCAATCGATCGCGTTCCAGAAGCACCTACTTGAAAGATGATTAAAATGCTCTCATTTTTTGGACAATCATGTCATAAGAGCATCTAAATCGTCTATATTTTGTGTTATTGTCTGTCCATAGTCAATATTTTTATAATAAATATACACAACAGTTTTAGCCACGTGTATTGTGCAAAAAAATAATGTTGATTATATTGAGTGGGTGTTTCTAGATTAATTTATGGGAATTAAACATTAAATTCTTTCCATCTGGCATATAAATTCATGACAGTGAGATTTAAAAATCATGTTATATTGTGAATTCTTGTGTAAATGGGATTCGTTTTTTTTATTTGGATACTTAGGCTATTAAAACAAATTATCATTTTCTTAAGAAATGGAATCTACAGGACATTCTCAATGGGAAAGAAGTGGGCAGAAAAGCATGTCATGCATGGTTTAAAGTGCAACAACTTGTAGTTTACAATGCCAAAATTGAAAAGTTGAGGAAAAACAAGGTGTACAGAGTTGCTTATTGGTTACAATCTGAGGAGTATGATGATGCTACTGATTATGATATGCCAATGTACCAGCTAGCAACTGATCTTTTCCATAAAGACTTGGTCTATTGCTAGAAATTGTAATTTATTTATCTATCTGTTACAGACTTACAACATATAATACAATAATATTAAAATTCTGATCTTGAGAATATCACATTTTTGAATTTTCAAGGTAGTCTGAGTGTTTATTACTATTTCCGTCACAATGGTCAATTTTGTAATTAGCTACAATTAGGTAATTAACTAATTATATGCTTTAATTTCAGGTCATCCAAGTAAGATGTTTTATATTTGTTTCAGAATGCTTCAATCTATAATAACTGACAATTTCATTCAGTTCTCTTAATTTTTAAGAAAGTTATGGGCTTTTGACTGTCCTCAATCACAGCTTTTGTGTTGTCAATGGAAAAGCATTAGGGAACAAGATGCTAATTTCCGAGTATGAAAATGGCCATAACATTTTTTATACTGAAGATATGAAAGTGAATTAGATGTCAAATTAAACTTCTTTTTATGCTTTATCTGATGGGATAAATTGCAGACTTGATTTTATAAATCTCAAAATGTTGTAACATTGCTACCGTGATGGCGTGAGTTTTCCCGGGGTGCTCCGCTTTCCTCCATCACTCCAAAGTCGTGCAGGTTTTCAGGTAAATTGGTTTTGTTAAAGATTTTTAATTGTCCCTAGTATGTACGATAGTGTTAGTGTGCGAGGAATGTTGGCCAGTATGGACTCGATGGGCTGAAGGGCATGTTTCCGTGCTTATCTCTAAACTAAACTAAATTCAGTCATCCTCGCTTTAATAAGAAATTATTACATGATTTCCCTCCCCCACCTGAAATAATTAACATTCTTAAAGGAGGGAGGGGTTGGTGGGGGTGGGGTGCGGAAGGGAACCATAAATCTGCATAGACACAAAAAGCTGGAGTAACTCAGCGGGACAGGCAGCATCTCTGGATACAAAGAATGGGTGACGTTTTGGGTCGACACCCTTCTTCAGACTAGTTAGGGAAAAGGGAAACGAATGAGATATAGACGATGATGTCAAGAGATAACGAGCAATGAATGAAAGGTATCCAAAAAAAGTAAGGATGATAACAGGCCATTGCTAGCTGTTTGTTGGGTGAAAATAAGAAGCTGGTGTGACTTTGGTGGGGGAGGGATGAAGATGTGCATAATCCCACTGGACAGGCAGCTGCCAAGTCATTCACAGAGTGACCATGCAACGTTGCTCCACACAGGGGGATCTGAGAAAGTGTGGGGAAGGGAGAAAACAGATGGGTGCTAGTCTATAAGAGCATTGAGATATTCTGAGGGAGAATCTGATTCTGAGCCAAGCAGGTAATCCCCATGTTCATGAATGACCCTGATCCCCAGTTTACGGTTATCTGTATCTCTTTAGTGGCCTGTCCGCACTAAATATTTTCTAATAAAAATTTAGTGGGAGGATTTTATGAAGATAAAACGCTATCCCACGGAGACACCATAAATCACATACAGTTTATAATTTTCAGAGTGATCTACTCCGCGGTTTATTATTTTGATTACAACGGTCAGAGGTTACAACCTCGATCTAATTTCCATTGGTAAGCAAAGTTGTAAACTTTGATAACGTCATCACATGTTGCAACAGGGACAGGCAGATGAAAGCTGTGTTTGGGCTATGAGACCTTAATTCCCAAAAGATGGGCCTTCTGCCAGAAATAGGAGTTTATGCATCAAAATGGAGAATATGCAACAAAATTGCAGTATGTGCATCAAAATGGAGCATTTACATCAAGATGGATATGCATCAAAATGGAGTACATGCATCAAAATGGGAGCATATGCATCAAGTTGGAGTATATGCATCAAAATGACTGCATTCATGCATTGATTATAACCTCAAATTGGTTAATTTTCTATGCATTATGGTTTTAATTTTAGAGTTTAGTTTAGTTTAGTTTAGAGATACAGCCCAGAAACTGGCCCTTCGGCCCATCGAGTCCGCACCGACCAGCGGCCCCCGCACATTCACACTATCCTACACACACCAGGGATAATTTACATTTTACACCAAGCCAATCAACCTACAAATCTGTACATCTTTGGAATGTGTGAGGAAACCGAAGATTTCGGAGAAAACCCACGCGGTAATGGCGAGAATGTAAAAATTCCGTGCAGACTACACTAGTCCTACTTTCCCGTGTTTGCCCATATCCCTCTGAACCTGTTCTATCCATGAACCTGTCCAAATGTTTCTTAAATGTTGCGATTCTACCGGTCTCAACTAGCTCCGGCAACTTGCTCCATACACCCACCATACTCTGTGTGAAAAAGTTACCCCTCAGGTTCCTATTAAATCATCCCCCCCCCACCCCCACCCCCCCCTTTAGACATATATCCTCTTGATTCTTCCACTCTGGGCAAGAGACTGTGCATCTACCCGATCTATTCCTCTCATGATTTTGTACACCTCTTTTAGATCACCCCTCATCCACCTGCGCTCCAAGGAATAGTCTTAAGGGCCTGTCCCACTTAGGCGACTTTTTAGGCAAGTGCAGGAGACTCTGCTCTCGCCTCATGATCGCCACATGTTCGCTGGTGGTCTCTGGTGAGTCATCTTCATGGTCGCGAGGAGTTCCCACATTCCGGTAACTAATTGCGGCCTCAGTATGGTCGCCGCAAATTTTTCAACATGTTGAAAATTTTTCTGTGACCATATATTGGTCGCCATGGAAAAAATTAATAATCCTGTAGTCGTAGGTGCAGTGGTAGTGGGTCGCCATGTAGTTACAGGTAGTCGAGGTAGTCGTAGGTAGTTTTAGTTAATCCCCTTTGCTGACCAACCGTGTTTTCAGAACCAAGGATAACCCACCAGTGATGTTAAATGCCCGCCAAACTTCACAGCTGTGCATCTCTGGCTTATTAAAAATTGTCTGGCTTCTTAAAAGTGTCTCGACTCCTTCTCCCCCCCTTCTTCCCTCCTTCTCCCCCTTTTCTCCCCCTTCTCCCCTTTTAAAGGACTTACCGTGACTGTGCTACCCGTCTTAACCTTCCTGTTCATCGCGGTGTGTGTCTGTATCACCTTGACTTTGCACCGTGTGAATTTCAGACAGCGCTCCCCCGCTTTCCCTGGCCCCTGCCTTTGCGATGTGTTTGTGTGTGTGTGTGTTCCACTCTGACAGTTGCCGTTCCAGTTCCCGGGTTTTCAGACGAGTGCCGTGAACTTGACAGTCGTGGCAGTCCGCTGAAAAATAGCCTAAGAAGGACAGGCCCTTTAGCCTGCTTAACCTCTTCCTATAGCTCAGGCCCTCAGTGTCCTGGCAACATCCTCGTAATTAGTCTAACGGTTTCAGCGCTTTAAAGGCATACAAAACAAAAACTCATATGTCAGGCTGTTATTCATCGATTACAGCTCGGCATTTAATACTATCATCCCCTCCAAGCTGGTTACCAAACTCGCAGAACTGGGTCTCTGCGCATCCCTCTGCAATTGGATCCTCGACTTCCTCATTAACAGACCACAGTCTGTTCATAATGGTGGAAATGTGTCAGACTCGATAACAATCAGCACGGGAGCACCTCAAGGCTGTGTGCTCAGCCCCCTGCTGTACTCTCTGTATACTCATGACTGCGTAGCCGGTCACAGTGCGAGCTCCATCATCAAGTTCGCTGACGGCACCACTGTTGTGGGACGTATCACTGATGGGGATGAGTCGGAGTACAGAAGAGAGATCGAGCACCTGTCCATGTGGTGCCAGCACAATAACCTGGCCCTCAACACCAGCAAAACCAAGGAACTGATTGTGGACTTTGGAAGGAGTAGGATGGGGACCCACAGTCCCATTTATATCAACGAGTCGATGGTTGAAAGGGTCAAGAGCTTTAAATTCCTGGGCATGCACATCTCTGAAGATCTCTCCTGGTCCGAGAACACTGATGCAATTATCAAGAAAGCTCACCAGCGCCTCTACTTCCTGAGAAGATTACGGAGAGTCGGTTTGTCAAGGAGGACTCTCTCTAACTTCTACAGGTGCACAGTAGAGAGCTTGCTGGCCGGTTGCATCGTGGCCTGGTTCGGCTCTGGAGAGGAAAAGACTACAAAAAGTAGTAAGCATGCCAGGTACATCATCGGCTCTGACATACCTTCCATCGAGGGGATTTACTGTAGTCGCTGCCTCAAAAAAGCTGGTATCATCAAAGACCCACACCATCCTGGCCACTCACACATCTCCCTGCTACCTTCAGGTAGAAGGTACAGGAGCCTGAAGACTACCGCGACCAGGTTCAGGAATAGCTACTTCCCCACAGCCATCAGGCTATTAAACCTGGCTCGGACAAAACTCTGATAACTAATAACCCATTATCTGTTATTTGCACTTTATTAGTTTATTTATTCATGTGAGTATATATTTATATATGGTATATGGACATACTGATCTGTTTTGTAGTAAATGCCTTCTATGTTCTGTGTGCTGATGCAAAGCAAGAATTTCATTGTCCTATCAGGGACACATGACAATAAACTCACTTGAACTTGAAATGCCAATGGGAAATGTGGTCAAATGTTGGTCTTGACAGAACTATCATTCCATGACTGATGAAAACAAGGAAAATAATTTAAGATTTTAATTTCTAAAATCTCTAAGTTCTGTCGCACACCTTTAACTTGATTCAACAGTGCAGTATGTTGCCACCCTTTGAAAATATCTCCTCTATATTTCTCTCATGTTTTTCGTATTTCGTTCTTGTCTTTCTTTATCGTGGCAACCATGGTGGAGACCCAATCGGTGGGATCGCTAACCGCTTCTAGCACCCCCTTTTCGACCATGTTGTTAAGCATCGCCTCGACCCTGTCTTTCATGGCGTGAGACACCCTGTATAGGTTGTATATTTGGGTCAATGGAAATATGGTATGTCAGTGGTAACTTTCCCAGGTCATCGTTGAACAGGTCCTGGTATTCTGCAACCGGGTTAAATGACAGTTGCACTTTGTGGACCCTGCGGTCGAAGGACACCAGGCCAAGATCTTGGCACGCACGGTTGCCCAGCAGGGTTACACAGTCAGAGTTCAAAACATAGAAAACAAGGTCTCACGTGGCCTTTTGCAGCACGCAAGTTAAAGTGGCCCTCCCCGCAGGCCGTAGAATTTCTCCAAGTGGAGGCGTGGGTTCGAATCCCACTTCTGCCACCATGTAAATAAGCAATTCACAAACTCTTAAAGTGTGCAACATCTTTTAATGATAGCACAGGGTATTACATACATCCTCAAGCACTGGCTACATTCTTCTACTGAATTGTACCCAGGAAGGGGAAGGCGTTATGATTGATGTTAACTAGGCGGGGTTAATGGTACTGAGGTAACTATGTTATTGGTTGCATATAAACCATCTACAGGAAGGGAAGAATTGACAAGGGAGTTGCGGAGGGAGCGGTCTTTGCGGAAGGCAGATAGGGGGGGAGATGGGAAGATGTGGCGAGTGGAGGGGCCACGTTGGCGGAGGACTATGTGTTGTATGTGCCAGCTGGTGGGGTGAACGGTGAGGACCGGGGGACTCTGCCCTTGTTGCGAGTGGGGAAATGGGGAGAGAGGGCAGTGTTGCGGGGTATGGAGGTGTAGAGTGTTGCCTGGTGCGAGCCTCATCTATAGTGGGGGAGGGGAATCCCCGTTCTCTGAAGAATGAGGACATTTGTGATGACCTAGTGTGGAACACCTCATCGTGGGAGCAGATGCGGCGTAGACGGAGGAATTGGGAATAGGGGATGGAGTCCTTACAGGAAGCAGGGTGGGAGGAAGAGTAGTCCAGGTAGCTGTGGGAGTCAGTTGGTTTGTAGTGGATGTCAGTCAGGAGTGTATCACCTGCAATAGAGATGCTGAGGTCAAGGAATGTTAGGGAAATGTTGGAAATGGTCCAAGTGTATTTGAGTGCCGGATGGAAGTTGGTGGTGAAATGGATGAAGTCAGTCAGTTGTGTGTGGGTGCAGGAGGTGACTCCAAAGCAGTCGTCGATGTAACAAAGGTAGAGGTCGGGGATGGGGCCCTGGTACGCCGAGAACAAGGATTGTTCGACGTACCTGACAAAGAGGCAAGCGTAGCTGGGGCCCATGCGTGTGCCCATAGCTACGCCTTGTGTTTGGAGGAAATGGGAGGAGTCAAAAGAGAAGTTATTGAGGGTAAGGACCAACTCCGCTAGGCGGAGGAGGGTGTCAGTGGACGGGTATGGGTTGCTCCTCTGGTCGAGGAAGAACCGGAGGGCTTTGAGACCATCCTGGTGGGGGATGGAGGTGTAGAGTGACTGGACGTCCATGGTGAAGATGAGAGGATGGGGGCCTGGAGAATGGAATGCGCGGAGCCGACGGAGAGTGTCTGAGGTGTCTTGAACATAGGTGGGGAGGGATTTAACCAAGGGGGATAGGATGGAGTCAAGGTATGCGGAAATATGTTCAGTGGGGCACGAACAGGCAGAGACAATGGGTCTGCCAGGGCAGTCGGGTTTGTGGATGTTTGGGAGAAGGTAAAATCGGGCCGTGCGGGGCTGGGAAACAATGAGGTTGGAGGCTCGGGGGAGTTTGTATGTTAATTGGCTTGGTATAATTGTAAATAGCCCCTAGTGTGTAGGATAGTGTGGGGATCGCTGGTCGGCGATGACTTGGTGGACCGAAGGGCCTGTTTCGGTGTTGTACCTCCAACCTCTAAAGATAAACGATTCATGCATGTAAAGATAGAAAGGCTAATGTTTATGACGTATCTTTAGAATGTGGAGTCAAGGAAATTCACCTTCAATATAGCGGCATGAGATTTTTTTATGTCAACATGAGAACAGAGATGAGGTCTTATTTTTGTGCCATTGCTGGGGTAAGCCACTTTTGATAATGCAAGACTTCGCCCATCATGCACTGGAGCTGTTAATGAAGGCACTCTTAAGAACTCTGCACTTTTGCAAATACCAGAAAAATCACAGTCAAGTCTGCTGTTCTCAAGCAGGGAACAGCCAAAGAATGAAAGGCCCCACCTTATTAATTATTCCCATGGGAGGCGATGGCCCTGATTAAAAACGATGAATTATTTTTTCCTGAGCTTGTTAATCCTCCAATAATTTTGAGTAAGTCAACTACATAAATCTGACAACTGCCTGGCCTGGCTCTGTGAGACAACATCTGGCCGCTGTTTATGTTTTGAACAACTACTTAACTCCTGGAGCAGCGGGAGCTGATGAGACAACATTCAAGACACAAACATTGAGTAACTTCCTCGGAATACCACACTGAGTTCTAGTCACATTCACCTTAAATTACTTAGGTCATTCTTCAATTTGCTAATCATTAGAGTTTTTGGAAGTGGCTGAAATTCAATTTGGAACAAGAAACAAGAAATGTCAGAAATGCACGCATGTCACCAACATCTGGGTTGGAAGAAAGGCTTGTGTTTGTTTAAGACTTTTCATCCCTTCGAGATGCCTCAAAATGCACTGCAGCCAAGAAAGTGATTTGAAAGTGCAGTCATTGTTATAAAAAAGAAAATGTTGGGAGTATTCAACAAATCAACCTCCATACTTGGAAAAAATGTGTTTGATTAGTACTGGTGTCAGAAGTGATGGGAGTAGAATTAGGCCATTCAGCCCATCAAGTCTACACCGCCATTCAATCATGGCTGATCTATCTCTCCCTCCTAACCCCATTCTCCTGCCTTCTCCCGATAACTGTTGACATCTGTACTAATCAAAAATCTATCTATCTCTGCCTTAAAAATATCCACTGACTTGGCCTCCACAGCCTTCTGTGGCAGAATTCCATAGATTCACCACCCTCTGACTAAATACATTTCTCCTCATCTCCTTCGTAAAGGAATCTATACTATTACTAAAACTCTCATCTTGACCACTTCTGGTTTGCTTTTTTTTTTTAAATTTGTGCAGAAACGGTACCCTATATAGCTAGGACTTTTTCGCCACCTTACTCACCGTTCTCCTATGCTCCAAGCACACCAGGTTTTGTTCCGATCGGTGTAATATTACAAAAGTTAGAAAGGTTTAATAAATTGTGAGCTCGGCAGATTGGTCTTCTCGCCTGTCAGTCACCATGAAGGTAATGCCCCTTCCGGGTGAGGAGAATAAATCCCCGGAGGTGGGGCTGAGTCCACAAGCCATGTGGAGCCGGGAAAAGCAGCTGTGTGGAGTTGGGGGAAGCCGCTGTGTGGAGTCAAGGCAAGCCGCTGAGTGGAGCCGGGAGGTGCTGTATGGTGCCACGGCCGGTGGTAGTTAAGTGGAGTCCCTCCCCCCCACACACCCCAACACCATCCCTTCCCCCCGCCCCCCCTCCACCCTTCCCCCCTCCCCCTCCTCCCCACACACCACCTTTCTCCCTCAAAACCAAATTCCCCCTTTACACCATCCCTTTCCACCCCCCACCCCCCCCATACCACCCCAACCCCTACACCATTCCACCCCCCCAACGCCACCCCACACTACCCCCTCCCCCCACACCACCCCCACCCCCCCAACATCATGGCGGAATATTGTATTGGGGAATGGGTTGCTTTGAGGGACCAGGCCTCCCATGTACTGGGACCCAACGGGTCCCACTTAGTCTAGTTTTGGCGAGTCGAGATGATCGAGTAAAGTGAAATTCGTTATTTTTAACAATAATAAAGTGATTTACTTGAGCGAGTTTTAAACAGCCAAAATAACGAAGCTCCTTCGAACAGGGTGAAGCTTGAATGAATGCTGTACCAAAAGCCCGCGAAAACACTCCCGCGATCACGTGACTAGCCAGCCAATAGTGAGGGTTTGTGATTGTCCCGGCCACCTCTAGGTGCCGCTACAGGACCCCCCCCCCCCCTCCCCCCCAGAACTCAAGGTACGGAACCGAGCGGGAGGCTGGACACGACGACCGGACCGGGTGGAATCAAGGGACGGGCGATACAAATGGGACTAGCGAAACAGAGCCAAGGAACGGTAACAATGCAGGAGAAACAGGAGCAACGGGTGAAGGGGAGACAGGCACAACAGCGGACGGCCCCTAAGCCGGGGTTGAGCCACCACCACTCGGCTATCGACATCCAGGTGGGCAGGCTTAAGGAGAGTGACCGAGACGATCTCCTCCTTGCCCCCACATCCAACAGGAAAGTCGCGACGCCGGGGGGCAGGGCAACACCCGGAAAGGACCCTCCTAAATCCGCTGCAACAGGCAGTTCTTAAGGTCCAGCGGCACATACACTGGGGCAGTCCCATGCCGCGAGGTGGGAACAGGAGCTAGGCCACTCACTTTCTCCCGGAGACTCACCAAAACGGTTAGGCAGGCACCGGTTGCCACCGAGCTGCAGGAAGGAAACCTCCAGGCACCCGCAACGGAGAGCCGTACACCAGCTCAGTGGACAATGTGTCGAGGTCCGCTTTAGGGGCCGTACGGATCCCTAACAACACCCAAGGCAACTGGTCGCCCCAGTCTGGACCAGTGAGCCGTGCCTTCAGCGCCGATTCCAGGTGCCGGTGGAAACGTTCCACTAACCCGCTGGCCTGAGGGTGATAGGCGGGGGTGTGGCGCAACTGCGCCCCGTACAGCTGGGCCAGTGCGGCCCACAAAGCAGAAGTAAACTGAGCCCCCCAGTCGGTGGAAATGTCCGCCGGCTCCCCAAAACGGGCAATCCAATGGGCCGAGAGAGCCCGGGAACAAGACGCGGCAGAGGTGTCCGTTAGCGGTAGAGCCTCAGGCCACCTCGTAAAACGATCCACGACGGTGAGTAGATGCGTGGCACCGCGAGATGGCAACAGTGGACCCATCAAATCCACGTGGATGTGCTGGAAACGGCCCGAGGTAACCTCTGTAGGTGCGTGCAGTGCTCCTGTTGGGAGCGGCTGGCAACCGGGATGTCATCTAAGTAGATGAATATGAACTCTAATCCCCGACCCAAAATGTCCATGAGCCATTGGAACGCCTGCCATAAGTGCGGATGGTGCTACGGTTGATGGCGGTCAGGACGAGGCCTCACTCACCAGAACGGATGTCCAGTCCAGTGGGGGGGGGGGGCAGAATACTCACGTTGGCCCCGGAGTCCACTAGGAAGCGAATTCCGGAATGGCAGCCAAAATAACGAAGCTCCTTCGAACAGGATGGAGCTTGAATGAATGCTTTACCAAAAGCCCGCGTACACCCTCCCGCGATCATGTGACCACGCCAGCCAATAGCGAGGGTTTGTGATTCCCCCTGCCATCACTAGGTGCCGCTACATGGTATCCTTGAATTCTAAGGCTAGGACCACTAGTCCTAGACTCTCCCACTAGTGGAAACATCCTGTCAATTCCCATGTCATGGAGTTGTGGGGAGAAGGCCGGAAAATGGGGTTAAGAGGTAAAGATAGATCAGCCATGAATGAATGGCAGAGTAGACATGATGGGCCGAATGGCCTAATTCTGCTCCTATCACTTATAAAGATGAATTTATTTAGAACCTTTCATCAGAATAGCGTTAAGGACGCTGGTTTGAAGTTGCAGAGAAAGAACGATTAAGTAGGGAGATTCAAGAGAAGGGCTATGATAGTGATGGAATACAGGAAGGATTAAGTGGCAAAAGTGATGATAATGTATTTTGGCAGGGAGGCATACAAGAGATCTAAAAATACGGGCTTGCAATCACAGAAAATCGACAACACCTCAATTAGGTCTCCTGTTAGCCTCCTTTATTCCAAGAAAAACAACCCCAATTTATCTAATCTTTCCTCATAGCTAAAATTTCCAGTCCTAGCAACTGGACCGTATAAATCCTGTGCACACTCACCCATGCAAATATGTATTTTTACGTAATGAAGTAATTAGAACTGTACACTGCACTCAGGTTTAACTAGTGATGAATGTAGTTCTAATATAATCTTCCCCTTTTTATATTATGGGCTTTAGCAAATAAGTGGAAACATCCTGCCTGACCGTTTAGTGATCTGTGGACCCATACACCAGGATTCCTCTGTCCCAACACAACTTTCAATCTATTCTCATTTTTTGTTTATTCCCATGCCCTGTCGTACTCCCCAAGTGCATTACGTCACACCCTTCTGGATTAAATTCAGTGCTCCTTTTTTACCCAGACCATCCATATTTTCCTGAATTATAAACCTTTCCTCCTTCCTAATAACAGCATGACCACTTTTTTAAAATTATCTACCAATGTCTTTACCGTCCTCTAAAGGGCCTGTCTCACTTTCACGACCTAATTCACGACCTTTTTTACTCGTGGACATTTTTCATCAGGCTAGAAAAAACACCCTGACCTACTTGATGCCACGAGTACCTACGACTAGCATCACGGCCAACTACGGCCTACCTATGACCTCCTACGACCTTGTGACGACCATGCTGCGAGTATGAGTGAAGGGCAAACTCGGCAGAGGTCGTGAATTAGGTCGTGAAAGTGGGACAGGCCCTTAAGTCCTCTACATTTAAATCTAAATCATTAATAAATACTAAACTATGCAAGGGGCCGAGCAAAAATACAAACTGCTGGAGGAGCTCAGCGGGCCAGGCAGCATCTGTGGAGGGAAATGGACAAACAACATTTCGGTTCGGGATGCTTCTTCAGACCAGTAGCGTAGAGGGGAGATGGCTGGTTGACGGGGGTCAGGGAAATGGGGAGACAAGGGTGTTCCAGGGTGGGTCCGGGTAAGGAAGGGTTGATTTTAGCAGATGACTATGGTGTGGGAGAGAAGGGTGGAGTTAGTAGTCAAGACTGGAGGTGATAAGTGGAGAAGACAAGAGGGTGGAGATGGTGGAATATGATAAGGTGGGGATAGGAGGAGGAGGAAGAAGAAGAAGTGTGGTGGAGAGAGGGAGGTCCCGCTGAGTTACTCTGGCATTTGTATCCATCTTCAGTTTAAACCAGCATCTGCAGTTCTTTCCTGCCACTCAAATGAAGAGCAAGTATAAACACACTGGCTCCTTCAGGTCTCGAACGCTGAAGCAAAAAGACGACTCACCCTGTGAGCTGAGACTGTGCCCACTCATCTCACAGCATGAGTGTGAGGATTTTGGCCTGGACTTGGTTGGTGTGAGCAGAATATGTGGAATGTGAGTGTGACAATTGAGTGTAGTCGTTGGATGGAGTATGAATGTGTGTGGTGAGCTTGAGTATTGATAGTGAAGTGTGTGGAGTGAGGTTGACCTGTGCCTGTGGTCAGCAAGTGTGAATGTTGAGAGTGCGGGGTGAGGGGTGGTGCACACATGGTCAATGAGTGTGGAGTGTCTGGGTGGGGGTATGGTAAGTGATAAGTGAGGGTGGAGAACATTGTGGGATACTGTGAGTGTGCACTGTGTGTGGGTGTGGAAATCGGATGAGTGGAAGCTGTGAGCATGGAGAGTGTACGGTGGATACTCGTGCATCTGAGCAATGTGTGTGTACATTGGTGAGTGTGGTTCGTGAGCAAAGGCCTTGTGGTGAGTATGAGTAGTGGGTGTAGGGGCGCAGGTATAGTAGAGGGTGGTGAGTATAAATAGTAATTGTGAACTGTGAGGGTGAATGTATTGCCAGATCCCTCTGCTCAACCACACTCCCGTAGTCCTCACCGTGCATTGTGAAAGTCTACCATGGTTTGGCTCCCCAAAATGCACCACCTCACACTTAGCTGAATTAAACTCCATTTGACGTTCCTTGGCCTTCCTACCAATTCTTGATAAACGTCTGCATTGTCTAGGATATCACCCACTTTGGTGTGCATGGAGTATTAGTGGAGAAAGAGGGGATGGATGTGGTGTATGTGACCCGTGTAAGTGGGGAGAGTGGGTAAGGTGAGGGTGTTTGGGTGAAGATAGTGTGGGCGATGTGTGGTGTGGAGTGGGTAGTGACTCCCAGACGATATCTCCCTCGACATGGCCGTGTTTTGTTGCTGATTTATCTACAAACCTCCCTGGTATTGGGCAGATTCACAAAGGAAAATCTACCCCTTGCGTACACTGCGTTTGTGCAAAGACTGACCCAACCAAGTGGCAAGCGCACTTTGGTCTCTTTATTTGTCGGTAGTTTTAATCTGTCATTGAAATAAAAGTAAAACATCTGGCATTATGCAGCAGGTCAGGCAGCTTCTGTGGAGGGAGAAACAAAATTAACATTTGAGTTCAATGGTTTTTTACTAGAACGGGACATCATCGGAAAGGAGATGTTTAAGTTAGAGAGAAAGGACAGAATGGCGTAATAAGAAACAGAGATGCCTCTGGTCGGCTGGATACCCCATTTATTCTTATAACAGATGGTTTATTGTACAGACTTGTCAAAAGCAGGAAAATCATCATCCCATCAAATCGGAAGAGAGGCAGCATAAATTAATAAAAGCTTGTCTCGAGCAAGAAGGCTAACTCATGCACATATATGATTAGTGGATAAGCTGAAATGCCAGGCAGTATGCTGCAGTGTTCAGAGAAATACAGTACTCTGGGTTACGAAGGTCATTTTGCACAGAATGAAACCACAGAAATGTCTCTTTTGTTTGGAATGAGCTCTAATTGTGCTGGGACATTAAACATTTCCCATTAACCCTATAGCAGCTATTCCGTGCCTTGCTTCATTTCATTAATCTTGCTGATGTAGCCCTAAGGAAGTCCACGTAAATGAGACGTTGATAGTACACGACCTCGGGGTTTGTACGTCTACTTTGCGTATTAAAGCTGCATCTATATATTTTTCGACTTTGTTGACCTTTGCTCAGTACAGTATTTTCTGGTAAAGGATAGTATTTCCTAAGTAAAACACAAAGTGCCTATGGAACTCAGCGGGTCAGGCAGCATCTGTGAAGGGAATGGACAGGCAACATTTCAGGTCAGGACCCTTCTACAGACCAGTCCAGTCCTTCTTTTGACCTGACCCGAAACGTGGCAAAGCCATTCCCTCCACAGATGCTGCCTGACCCACTGAATTACTCCAACGTTTTGTTTCTTACTATAAGTTACAGTATCTGCAATTCCTGTGACAGTATTTTTTTAAATTTCACAACATGTTTGTATCTGTTGTCTTTCAGCACCATCAAAGCCTCACAGAGGAGCAAGAACACAAGATGCATGGCAACATCAGCTTCACACACTATGTTGACATAGATTTTTGTTTGCACGTTCTTACATTCACACAGATCATAATGCACCAAAATTGTCAGCTTAAGCATTTGATCCTTTCATCAGCATTAGATATTCAGCAAACAGGTGAATTTAGAAGGTTTAGAAGATGACTTAAATGTGGAATTAATGCTGATAGGTCTGAACGCTATGGGCTCAAGACTGCTCTGGCATTTGTCCACAGATCCTGTCTGTACGGAGTTTGTACCTTCTCCCTGTGACCTGCGTGGGTTTTCTCCGAGATCTTTGGTTTCCTCCCACACTCCAAAGACGTACAGGTATGTAGGTTAATTGGCTTGGTAAATGTAAAAATTGTCCCTCATGGGTATAGGATAGTGTTAATGTGCGGGGATCGCTGGTTGACTTCCAACTATTCTTAAGTGGGTGCTGCATTCAGGTGAATCATTAAACGCGTCGTTTGTCGTGGTGGAGAAGCTGAGATCCTGAGAGCGATGCCGTCTGGAGCTATGCTCCTGTGTAGGGCCACCCATGGTGGTAAGGTCAAGGAGGAAGTCTCTGACAAAGAGCAATCCAACCAAGACGTCAATGGTGGAACAGGCGGAGGGCGATGGCTGACCTTAGTGGAGCGTCACAACGGCTGGGAAGGCGGATGAAGGCTGCAGCAGAAAAGGGTCTCCGGTCGTCTTGGACCCCATGCCACTGGATCCTGACCCAGATCTGTCAAGGACCGTGGGGTGGCTGTCTGTGCACCAGTGTCCCCAAGTTAAACAAAGCCACGCACAGGCGTCCTCCATATAGGGAATAACACCCTGGAGATACCCATGGTCAGCCATGACCGAAGAGGGCCTAAGAAGGCCCGGTGGCCCCATTCACATGGATTCAGTAATGAGAGAAAGGTCCCACTGATAAGCAGGGAATGGAAGGATATGGATCATATGTTGGGCAGAGGAGACTAGTTTAACTTGAAATCATGTACGGCACAGATGTTGTGGGCAGAATGGCATGTTTCTGTGCTGAATCTTTCGGTGTTCTATGTATTATTAGAGTCTTTTAGTAAAATATTCTCGCTCAATCAACCATAGTTTATCAATGATGATTGCATTGGGAAAGATAGTTCATTGGATACAAAGATCATTGTGATGTCCCAAGGGCTGCAGTATGGGCTGCAGTATGGTTGCAAGTTTTAGAATGCAAGTTGAAATATGCTTCAATTAAATAGTTCTTCACAAAAGTGATCTGCCTCAATACATTTGAACACACACACTTGGAATAAACAAAATTGTATTGTGCACTCTTGTCGACACACAGAACTGCAGATGCTGGAATCTTGCACAGAACACACAATATTGGAGTAATTCAGCAGGTCAAGCAGCATCTCTGGAGGACACGGGGAGCGATGTTTCGTGGAAGGACCCTTCTTCAAACTGCCCCACCTTTTGTCCAGCTTTCTTCCCCAACCTCCGCACACTCCCACTACAATTAGTATGAGGACCGGTCCTGACCCGAAACGTCACCTATCCATGTCCTTCAGAAATGCTGCCTGTTCCGCTGAGTTACTCCAGCATTTTGTGTTCTATAAATTATACACACTTTACCATGAGATCAAATGGCCAATGTTTTAACATGGGAAAAAAGTCAAATAGTTCACTCCCAGCATAGTTTTTATCCCAGTTCTTGGCAAAGGCACGGCCAACTGTTGGCTCTGAAGAACCCTTCCCAAAACGTCTCTGTGAGTTCCATGCTGTGGATTTCCGCTGTCTGGAATGGTTGGGATTTGGGCACCTTCTGCACGGACTCAGTGCTGTCCAGCAACCACAATGTCACCAGACCCATGCGTGACCACTGTTCAAGAAGCAGTTCAAGAAGAGGCTGGCTGGTAGCTCCACTCTGAGGATATGTCGAGGATACTCCACAGGGTTAGGCAGCATCTGTGGAGAGTTAACGTTTCAGGTCAAGTGTTGCACATTTTCTTCATTATCTTCTTTTAATAATGTCCTTTCTTTAACAACAAATATTAAAAACCTCTATCTATTTCTTTATTCATGTGTTTGATTGTTTATGGAGTTCATTTCCAACTTTCTCAAGGGAAATTCAGGGTGGCAAATAAATGCTGGCCTTGCCATTGACAGCTGTGTCCCAAGAAATAAATAAATGGCCAAATGGCTAAACAAATTAAAAGCTGTGACAGAACAAGCCAAATTTACCCGGAGGAATTTTACAGGGAATAATGTAAACACTTTTTTTTCCAGAAGTTAAATATTATTTAATTATACAATGAATGGCATTTTGAAATCATTATAGTAAGGTAATTAGACTCCTTGCAGCTAAATTTATTTTTTCAGGAAAATTATTCAGGAGTAACAATAGTTTTTTACAGTGGCAATAGTGCCAATGAGATAGAATATATTAGTAAGTCACAGAGTCATAGAGCCATACTGCGAGGAAACAGGCCCTTTGGCCCAACTTGCCCGCACATCAGAGTCCAAGTCACAGAGCCTTTAGTGACAGGCCCAACAAACACTGTAACAGGGCTCCCTGTGAAGGAGCAGAGAACCATTGATAGTAATTTATGGGTGAGCTTTGTATATACAAATGAGCCAACAATGAACCATTCTACATTTCCATGATCATCGTCTGCTTTGTTCTGTCGTTTTCACACCTTACACTCTCTTTGTACCCTTCCATGCCTCCAGATTCCCTCTCCCCTGACTCCCAGTCTGAAGAAGGGTCTCAACCCAAAAACGTCACCCATTCCTACTCTCCAGAGATGCTGCCTGTCCCGCTGTACTCCAGCATTTGTGTGTCTATTTATGGCAATGTTGGTATAGGGATAAGGTGTGGCCAGGATTGTCCTGACTTTCTTTGAGGACTACAAAGTGATCTCTTGTGGACACTTACCATCTCCAACAATGAAGATCTTCCTCAGCACTGTTGTAGAGGGTCAACCGGGATGTCGTCGTCAAATATCTGAGGAGGAAATTGAACATCCATACTTCAGATTCAAAGAGTAGAATCCTACTCATTGATCGTAGCTGGCAATGAAGCCCTGATTACTTTTCATTGCAAAATATTATTTCATATTGTTGCTGTATTCTTGCAAGTTGTACACTGACCTCGGATGTCTACTGCGCGCCCATCAAACAGTCCGGCTGTCTTTGATCTTTCTTTCATCCCAGACTGTCCAGGACATTGCTGGATAATGTCAATTGCATTCTTTACGTCTGGTTTCTGAACTCATTAAACAATCAAACGCATGCAAAAAAAATAGATGGAGATTTTAAATATTTGTTGGTAAGGAAAGGCATTATTAAAAGAAGATATTTTTGAAGAAAATGTAAAACACCTGACCTGAAACGTTAACTCTGAGTCTAACTCTAGATGCTGCCTAACCTGTGGAATATCCCCAACATTGTCTGTTTTAATATTTGAACTTTTTAGAACCGTTAATGGAAAGATACCTTCCTTTTGTAAAGAGCTTGAAGCACCATTGTTGTGGCTTAGTCCCTCATTATCTCAATGGTAGTACTCCCACTTCAGAGAAGTTGCAGGTTTAGGCTTGGTACGGAGTTTGATGCTCCAACACAAGGTAATGGGAGAGCGCTGCACTGCTGGAGGCAAATGAGACATTAAACGACCAGGCAAATGTAAAATCTTATAAAATAACAGGAAGAAGAGCAGGGTAATTTCCAAAGATTAATTCTTCAACCAGTAACACTAAAGCAGTAAAACACAAAATGCTGGAATAAATCAGCGGGTCAGGCAGCATCTCTGGAGGGATCTGAGGAACGCTAGGGCAGCTTGTGTGGTCATTGAGTTCAATGGCATTTGTGGAGCTTTCTTGTGCTTTATGTGCTTATTGGCCAATTCAGTAACTATACTCTGAAGAAGTCATTTCCTATAAAGCACTTCAGGATATCCTGAGGATGTACGTGCTGGAATACAAATGTAGGCTATTTCCTTCCATATCAAAAAGGACAGTAATCCCAGTACTTCAGGCAAGCAACCCTCATGAAATTACCTCAGTGGTTGTCAGCATGGTCGGAGATAGCCCTTGATATTTCATCACAAATCCTTCTGTTTTAGACATTGTCACCTTCATTCTCCTAGTTACTGGGTACAATGCCTTCCCTTTGGCCAAATGGACAACAATTAGACATCTTGTTAATCTAACTGGATGATGCTCCTTTCCAATCCTTTCCCAGCAAACAGATGCAGTTTCAAGAACTTACTGACCATCAACATGAGATTGGGAAGAGGGTTGCCAGTGTGGTTGGATATATCCCTTGAGGTTTCATCATATATCCTCTTGCCTCAGGTTGTTAATCCATTTCCTGGGTGCATTGCCTTCCTTTAGTGAATTGGACAGCAATGGGACATCTTGTTAACCTGATTTGATGATACTTGATTATAACTAAAACAGCCTTTTTCCAATGTGAAATATTTCTACAATAAATAAAATTATTAAAAGAAAATTAAATCTGCTGCTCATATAACTACTTAAGGTCCCTCTGATATTTCCCCCTGTGCTCTCACACCAAAGTTTGGATGTTAAAATTCAGTTCACAAAGGCACCAGGACAGTGCTGCAGGGCTGGCAGGTATCTTTGAGTGGAATCTGACAGCGTGTATGTTGGTCACCCTAGTTAGTGTGGTCATGGCTTCTGATGTAACACAAGGGCAGTATTTGCCTCGGATTTCCTGCTCCTGCACACTTGGCATGAACGTATTTTACTTCGGAGTCACGTGAGTGACTTCGTGAAGACCCCGCCAGCACGCATGCGCGACATAATCGTTGCTCGCATTTGCTACCGACAAGCTGGTGGGGTAGTGCGATCTCTCCACAGCTCCTTCAACAGGACCAGGAAAAGGTAAGTTCACTAACCTTACGCTGGTTTGCAGGTAGGAGTCCTTGTGTTTCTACCTGCAGGTAACGATGGAAGGAAAAGGGAAAGGTACGCTTTCCAAGAGCCGCAGGACTTCTGGTCCGCGGGACACTTCTCCGGAGCTGTTCACAACACCGGCGGCGTACGGGAAACGGCCGGGGGAAAAGGTGCGGAAGTTGGGCGCAGCTGTTACACCAGCGCCCGACTCGTCTCCAGAGGCGGCCGCACAGGTGCAGGGCATGGAAGACCCTTATTTCCTGTCTCCATCCTCCGGGTGGGGGGGGAGCAAGCAGGTACGTGGAGTGCCTCGCACACCGGCGACGGCAACACCTCGTCTGGTACAGGTCCCGCGAGTGCCGGGGGGGGGAAAACCGCGCCGACGTCGAGCCCCGCAGCCGCGGCAGGTCTCGAGAAGCCGCCGGGATCTTCTGACTTAGAGCGAGCCGGTACAGCTGCTGCAGAGTCGAGCAGCCCTGCAGGAGTAGGAGCTGCCAACTTCACACCGGGGTCTGCTCGAGTGCAAGCCGGTGGCAGCCACATGCGGTCGGTTAGTTTGCCTGGGGCTGCTGCCGACCATGCACCCCTACAGAGACATAATGTCAGAAGTAGGGGTAAGCCTGCACGGACCCCGGGGAGCCGGGCACCGGGGGCCGGCACCGACTCATATCCACTGCCTTCCCTCCAGGCACACGGAACGCCACAGTCCGCTCGTGGGCGAACTAGCGGAGAGTCTGTGCGGGAGTCGTACGGGCCTGCAGGAGCGGGTTTCGACAACCTCCTGCCACCAGAGCGCTCTCCACATTTCATGGGGGTGAGGTCCGCTGGTAGAAGCCCCAGCAACATCGCAGAGCCTGGGGAAGTCGGCTTGTCGGCTACGTGCAGTAGCGACGGTCGCATGGCCCGGTTGGAGTGAATGGTGGAGCAGCTAGTCCAACAAGAGCAGGACAGGGACGAACGGTGGGCCCGGGCCTCCCACAGCCGATGGCCACCGAGCACCTCGCCTTCCTCCGCTGGGAGTGCCAGAAGTCTGCAGGAGGCAGAATTCGATGCCGAGCCAGACATGCCGGAGGTCGATACTCCAGAGGCAGATGAGGACCTACTGGATGTCGTTGGCAAATTTGCTACTGCGCCTCCTTCAGGGGAGCCACTACATACAAAACTGGCGGGGACGATTAACTATCTCACCTCACACCAGCTACAGGACCGGGTCCTCAACGACACCATGGACAAATTCAAGCCACCGGAGAAGTGCGTTAATCTGAATGTCCCCATGGTCAATGCTCAAATTTGGGGGAATTTGAGTAATACCGCCAGTGCTCAGGACGCACGCCTCCAGAAAGTCCTGAAACTCCTCTCCACAGGTATCACAGCGTATGCCAGGACCCTCGGTGGGGAGAACGTGTCCAGTGAGCAGCAGGATGCCCTGGCCTTACTCTGCAATGCCCAGTTCAAGATTAATTGTCTCCGAAAAAGCTCCATCCGGCCCACGCTCAACCCTAAATTTGCAGGGTTGTGCCGCACCTCCACCACTCCACCACCACATCAGCTGTTCGGGGAAGACCTGCCGAAAAAGGTAAAAGAGATGGACGAGGAGGCCCATGCCGTCGGCCTCATGAAGCCACCTTCATCGAGGGCATACGCCTCTCGGCAACCGCCGTATACCGCTTGGATACCTCGCTGTCCGGACAGGACACCTCGTCACGCCACACAACATCCCCTCAAACCACCATTCACCAGGACCCGCCGTTGACCATGGAGGTATTGGGGTCTGGTTCTATTAAGCAAGTAGCAATGGTACAAGTAGGGGGACGGTTGCGGGCCTTCAGTGGTGCATGGGATAAAATAACTACCGACTCTTTTATTTTACAAAGTGTTCGGGGTTATGTCATAGAATTTATTAACGGTCAACTTCCCCCTATTCAGCATGTACCTCATCGCACATTTGCGCTCTCTCAAAAAGAGATCGAGCAAGGACATGCAGAAATATTACGGCTAGCAGCCAAAGGGGTGATAGGGACAACAACACATGAACCCATTGAGTTCGTGTCCACCATCTTTACTAAAACCAAAAAAGATGGAGGTTGTCGGATCATCATTGACCTAACTCAGCTGAACACTTTCGTACAATATACCCATTTCAAAATGGAAACCTTTGAAACCGCTAAGCAGCTGCTGTATTAGGGGTACCTTTTGGCTTGCATCGATCTCAAAGATGCATACTATACAGTCCCCATCATAGAATCCCATAGGAAATTCCTGAAATTTGTCTGGAAGGGGCAGTTATGGCAATATGAAGCTTTACCCAATGGCTTAACCACAGCCCTGGACTGTTTACCAAAATAGTCAAACCGATATTGGCTATCCTACGGCAACAGCATTATATCATAATGGCTTACCTAGACGATATCCTTATAAGTGGAACCAATCCTCCAATTGGCAGAGCTGGCAGTCACAGCGACCAAATCTTTATTCGAGATGTTAGGGTTTGTTACCCATCCAGACAAATCCAAATTCACCCCATCTCAAATCATGGACTATCTGGGCTTTACTATTGACACCACCCGAATGATAGTCACTATCCCACCCAGCAAAGCATCTGATATAAAAGATGCGTGTACCAGCCTTGCTTGCGCCAGGGTGCCGACCATGCGACATACTGCCAAGGTGATTGGGAAACTGGTAGCAACATTTCCAGCTGCGCAATTCGGCCCACTGCACTATCAAAACCTACAACGAGCAAAGATTTCTGCATTACAAGCCAATGCTGGGCACGTTGACAGGCCAATACGGCTACCAATAAAGGCTAAATCTGAGCTACAGTGGTGGGTTGACAATATTAGTGCGTGTTACAAACCCATCATTACTAGCAACCCGTCAGTCGTGTTACAAACTGACGCAAGCGCTCAAGGCTGGGGTGCAACTGACACCACGTCCAGTTGTGGGGCAGATGGGATCATCACGAGTCTACCCTCCTTCAGACACACGGGATAATTTATTTGGAGCTGCTTGGGGCTTTCCATGGTCTGAGGGCATACTGCCCCAATTTACAGCATTTGCATGTCCGCCTTCAAATAGACAATACCACGGTGGTGGCTTATATAAATCATATGGGTGGTATCAGGTCGTTATCTTGTGACAAATTGGCAAACACAATTTGGCACTGGTGTATTGAAAGAAATATTTGGCTTACAGCGACCTATCTACCAGGGAAGCTCAACACAGTGGCAGACACCAGGTCACGTGTGTTCAATGATAACATCGAGTGGATGTTGTACCCCCACATATTTGCTCAAATTATAGCTAACTTTGATACACCAGATATCGACCTCTTTGCGTCCAGGTTGAACCATCGGATACCAATGTGTCTTGGGAACTAGACCCTGGGGCAGTGGCTATGGATGTTTTTTCATTCCATTGGGGGAAATGGTTCTGCTACGCATTTCCCCCATTCTGCCTCATCAGTCGGGTATTGCAGAAAATACAACTGGATTCTGCTTCAGGCAAATTGATCATACCCGATTGGCCTACTACTGCTCCCGAACACATCCCACCTACAACTCTGCCACGATCCCTGACGTCCTGGAATTCCTAGCGGGCCTTCATTACGATGAGGGTCTCAGCTACAGTGCCATCAACAGCGCCAGGAGTGCGCTCTCCTCATACCTGAATATAGGTGTGGGCACGCACCATCTGGTGTCCAAATTCATGAGGGGCGTGTTCAACACCAACCCTCCACGACCCCGATACAACATCACTTGGGATGTGGGGGTAGTACTTACACTACTGAGAAGCTGGTCCCCTTTGACAGGACTACCTCTTGACAAGCTCACCCTTAAAGTGGTGATGCTGATGGCACTGACTTCAGCTCAATGAGTCCAGGCCTTGCAGAAGCTTCGGCTGGACCGGATGGTCTCGACTCCTGCAAAGGTGACTTTCTTTGTCGAGGACCTGCTGAGGCAACATAGGCCTGGGTCTTCTGGGCTGCAGTTGGAAGTGCGTACCCCACTGATGCCACCCTCTGCATAGCCACCCATCTCCGCTATTACATCTGAACAACTCGTACCATCCGGAAGATGGAGCAGGGGCTCCTCATCAGCCACCAACAACCACATCACCGGGTGACTGTGCAGACTATCGCAAGGTGGCTCAGGGTGGTGTTGGGTGCAGCTGGTATCGATACTAATATTTAAAAATCTTACTCTACCAGGGCTGCATCCACATCAGCGGCAAGGGCCATGGAGGTGCCCATGGACCACATCCTCGCCACCGCGGGCTGGGCCAGTGAATCGACTTTCCAGAGGTTTTACAATAAACCGGTGGTTGCCCCGCTACATTCGCGGATGCCGTGATGAGAGCCGCTCCGTGAATGTTTACTCCCCGAGTAGGGGTTTTGCTTTGTTATTCTTTGTTTTAATAACTCTGCATTATTTTTCAGCCTGTTCAGTCTGGAATGCATTAACAACCTTCCTCCATCAGTATTGCGGCAGTGTGATAGCATGTATGTTGTCCAGGGCATGTAATCACAGAAGCTTTGAAGTCTTCACGAAGTCACTCACGTGACTCCGAAGTAAAATAGTAAGATTAAATGAGAACTTACCAAGTTTGAAGGATCTTTATTTTATGAGGAGTTGCGATGAGGGATTTCATGCCCTCCGCTCCCAACCCTCTATCATAAGGTCAACTGGTATGTTCTACTTTGTTCAATCTTACTATTTCCTTCCATGATATGTTCTGTGATTCCTCACCGCTGCTTTGAAGAATGTCGCGCATGCGTGCTGGCGGGGTCTTCACGAAATCCCTCATAGCAACTCCTCATAAAATAAAGATCAACCTTCAAACTTGGTAAGTTCTTGTTTAATCTTACTATTAAAGTAGAAGGCGCAGATTGAGAGTCATAGAGTCAGAGTTGCACAGCACGGAACAGGCCCTTCGGCCCACTCTGGCCATGCCGACCAAGTTGGCATATTGGGCTAGTTCCATTTACCTGCATTTGGCCGATATCCCTGTAAACCCTTATCCCTATATCTTTCCAAATGTCTTTTAAAAGCCATTAATGTATTTGTATCTAGAGCTTCCTCTGGCAGCTCATTCCCGATGCGGACCAGCCGCTGAATGAAAAAAGTTGCTTCTGAGGTTCTTCTTAAATACCTTCCCTATGACCTTTAGCCTATGCCCTTGAATCCTCTACCCTCGGATAAATACTGTGAGTGTTCACTTTATCCAAGTCCCTCATGATCTCGTACGCTTCAATAACGTCATCCCTCAGCCTCCAACACTCCAAAGAAAAAAGTCCCAGCGTACACAATATATTCCTTTAACCCAAGCCTGCAAACCCAGATAACATTTGGTGAAGCTTTATCCAACTTTATGACATCCTTCCTATAAGTGGACGACCGCAACTGCACATCATGTGTGGTCTCACAAATGACATACAGCTGCTTCATGATGTTTGAACCTTTGTACTCGGTACCCCTCCTAATGAAGGCTAGCATGCCAAATGTCTACTTCAACATACTGTCCACTAAACTCTTGTTGTAAACTTCGGCGTCCTTCCTCACTTTCTACTACACGGCACGGTGGCGCAGCGGTAGAGTTGTTGCCTTACGGCGCCAGAGACCTGGCTTTGATCCTGAATACGGGTGCTTGTCTGTACGGAGTTTGTACGTTCTCCCTGTGACCTGCCTGGGTTTTCTCAGAAATCTTCGGTTTCCTCCCACACTCCAATGACATACAGGTTTGTAGGCTAAATGGCTTGGTAGGAATGTAAATTGTCCCTGGAGCGTGCAGGATAGTATTAATGTGCGGGGATTGCTGGTCGGTGCCTGCTCGGTGTTCCCGCACTGTATCTCTAAACTAAACTAAACTAAACCACCACTTTTGGTGTCAATGTTAAAACTACACTGTCATCTAAATCCTTACTGTACATAAAAATTTGCAGCTGACACAGCACCGACCCCTATAGCTCACCACTGGTCACAAACCTCCATTCGGAAACCATCTCCCCCCTTGACTCCTTTGACCAAGCCAATTTTGAATCCGGATTATTGCATACAGTTTTGGTCTCCAAATCTGAGGAAAGACATTCTTGCCTTAGAGGGAGTACAGAAAAGGTTAACCAGACTGATTCCTGGGATGTCAGGACTTTCATATGAGGAAAGATTGGATAGACTCGGCTTGTACTCGCTAGAATTTAGAAGACTGAGGGGGGATCTTATAGAAACTTACAACATTCTTAAGGGGTTGGACAGGCTAGATGCAGGAAGATTGTTCCCGATGTTGGGGAGGTCCAGAACAAGGGGTCACAGTCTAAGGATAAGGGGGAATTCCTTTAGGACCGTGATGAGGAAAACATTTTTCACACAGAGAGTGGTGAGTCTCTGGAATTCTCTGCCACAGAAGTTGAGGCCAGTTCATTGGCTATATTTAAGAGGGAGTTAGATGTGGCCCTCGTGGCTAAAGGGATCAGTGGGTATGGAGAGAAGGCAGGTACAGGATACTGAGTTGGATGATCAGCCATGATCATATTGAATGGTGGTGCAGGCTCGAAGGGCCGAATGGCCTACTCCTGCACCATTTTTCTATGTTTCTATGTCTATGTTTCTATGTTTATACACAAAATGCTAGAGTAACTCAGCGGGACAGACAACATCTCTGGAGAGAAGGAATGAGTGACATTTCGAATAGAGAATCCAATTTGCTAGGCTCACCTTGGATTTCATGCGATCTATCCTTCCAGAAAAGCCTACCATGCAGGACATTGTCAAAGGCCTTGCTAATGTAAAAATTGACAACTTATAACTGCTCTGCCCTCATCAATCCTTTTGATGTCCACACGATTTCCCAATCACACAGCCATTCCCAGTCAGTTCCTGCCTATCCAATTGCTGGTAGATCCGGTCTCTAAGAATCCGCTTCAACAACTTACCCACCACAGACGTCAGCCTGTAGTTCCCTGGTTTACCCTTGATGCCCTTCCTGTTCACGGCACAACATTAGCTGCCCTCCAGTCTTCCACAACTTCACCTTTATTGATGAAAGTGGAGTGTTTGTCAACATTTACGACGGAAGAGCAGGAGAAATGAGGTATGTCCCATTACAAAGTCTCTGTGTAGCGATGTTACAATACTTACCTTCAGCAGCGCTGCAGTTCTGTCACTGGCCGTGTGCGCGACTTTGGCGCCTTTGAGGGGGGGGCGGGATTAAAATGACATTTTCTCCTGCCCGTTTGAGCGAACTTCCTCAGGCTGTTAAGCTGCTGCAGAAAAATTCTTCCGACTTCCGTTCTCGGAAGTTAAAAAAAAAAATGGCGGGACAATTTAATCGCTGGAGTAAAATAAAAAGCTACTTCTAACGCCGTCAACGCCTACAGCGGGAAGGATCTCACGTAGGGGATAAAACAAAATGTAAGTCATTTATTTTACATATAAACTTGCTTCTTAGGATTACTTTAATCAAATTTTCCTTGACAAAAATATGATTTTGGCCGAATACGAACCGGCAGCGTTTTTCCTGCCGATATGGGGTTCAAATTCACCGCAAACGCAACGTTCCAATCGATCGCGTTCCAGAAAAACCCACTCACAAGATGTTTAAAATGCCCATTAATTTACGGGAATTAAACATTAAATTCCTTCCATTTGGCCTATAAATTCATGACAATGAGATTTAAAAATCATGTTATATTGTGAATTCTTGTGTGAATGTTATTTGGACACTTAGGCTATTTAAAAATGTTAACCTTTTCTTAAGAAATGGATAGATGTTTAGATCTAGTAATTGAATTTTGTACTTAGCTACAATTAGGTAACTAACTAATTATATGCTTTAATTTCAGGTCATCCAAGTAAGATTGTTTCATATTTGTTTCAGAATGCTTCAATCTATAATAACTGAAAATTTCATTCAGTTTTCTTTTGTTAAGAAAGTTATGGGCTTTTGACTGTCCTCGATCACAGCTTTTGAGTTAAGTCAATGGAAAAGCAATAGGGAACAAGATGCTAATTTCCAAGTATGAAAATGGCCATAACTTCTATAATACTGAAGATATGAAAGTGAATTAGGTGTCAAATTAAACTTCTTTTTATGCTTTATCTGATGGATAAATTGCAGACTTGATTTTTTTAATCTCAAAATGTTGTAACATTGCCACTCTGTGGCTGCACTGGAGATGAGGGTGAGGGTGGGAGAGGACAACAGACATTGGAAGGAAGAGCAAGGCAGAGAATTGGGGAGAGTGGGACAGATATGTGGGTGAAACCTACAGCTAAAAAATGAATACATGCGGATAAATTTTACAAATTAGAACCTCCTCTCAAGGATTTGGACATTGATATTCAACAACTATATTGTGATTTTTCCATTCATTCACCTTTCCCGAATTGTGCACAGCTGAGCTCAAGGCCTTTGACTCCAATTCTCGACCTACCCATAGAGAGGATGCAAATTCAATAGGTAATAGCATCAGAGTGTCCCATGAGGCAAAATGCAGAGGAGTGCAATGAGGAGAAAGAAACAACTTAGGGGTACAGAGGTGCTAAATAGAGAAAGCATCCGAACAATATGCCGGGTGCAGTGAGGAAGAGAGAATGTATTATCGAGAAACAGATTTATTACAGGTCATCAATTTTAGGCAATGCAGGTGATAATGTTTCTATATATTATATGTTGCATAGCTATGACTGATCACATTTGCCTACTGAGGTACCTCTCAATGCTAGAAGGAATAAAACAATAAAGAGGATCTGCGACTTCACTAACTTCAGATTATCTGGTCATCATCATCATCATATGCTGCGGATGGAAGATTGCTGTGCGTGTATCGGATGCCAGGTTTTCTTAATTGCAGTGCCTGCACATCCTGTGTTTTTTTTAGAGATACAGTGTGTAAACAGGGCCTTCGGCCCACCGAGTCCGCGCCGACCAGCGATCCCCGCACATTAACACTATCCTACACAGACTAGGGACACTTTACACATACACCAAGCATACAATTAGCCTACCAACCTGAACGTCTTTGGAGTGTGGGAGGAAACACACGCAGGTCACGGGGAGAATGTGCAAACTCCGAACAGTGCAGCACCCGTAGTTGGGATCGAACCCGGGTCTCCGGTGTTGCAAGCGCTGCAAGGCGGCAAGTCTACCGCAGCACCACCGTGCCGTCCTGTTATACGTGGAATCTGCAGGATTCAGAACGTGGGTGTACAATGCAAACTCAGTTGGATTATTCTGAATGCACTTTTCCTAAGAAACTGTGTTTCCTAAGAAACCGTATGGGTGATGGGGTTTGAAAAAAAATAGATAAACTAGATGTTATACTGTTTTTTCTCGGCTATTTGTCCTTTAAACCAGCTATCTGCAGCATGTTATGAAATAACAGATCCAACAGTCTTTCAGCAGTCCATATAGTGTGAGGTAGCTACATAATTAAACTTAACCTTTAAGTTGACCCGGTCAGCCTGATAATCAGTGAAACAAGGAAAATTATACCGTTAGTGGTTTTCTCAAATTTGTATCTCTAATTCTGCTGTCGGAAGTTTGGCTGGGGTCAGCAGTGATTCTTATCAATGACAGAGTTTTAAAGCATTTTAACAGGCCTCTCATTATTCAGTAGGCTGTCATGGCATTATACTGTTTCATGGGTTTCCACAGAGCATAGAAGGGTAAGCAGAGAAATTAGCAGGTGTTCAAAATTATGTTTTTTGGGAAAGTAAAAAGTGAGAAACTCACACAAGGATTCTTAAACTAAAGAATTTAGATTTAAGATAATTAGAAAAAATATCAGCAGTGCCATCAAGAATTTGTTTTAAAAATTAGTTATTGTGGTATTTTGAAATGCTCTGGTTTAGTTTATTTTGGAGAGCAATTATTACATTATTAAATTGCTTTTCTCTCCGAATTATATAGGACTTTTAATGGCACCAGGGCCCTAAACATATGCCAGAGTTTCTGTTGAAGCTCTGCATCACTTGTGTTGGAATAGGGAAACTTCGACTGCCATAAAGTCATCGAGTCATAGAGTGATACAGTGTGGAAAACAGGCCCTTTGGCCCAACTTGCCCATAACGGCCAACATGTCCCAGCTACACTAGTCCCACCTGCCTGCGTTTGGTCCACATCCCTCCAAAACTGTCCTATCCATGTACCTGTCTAACTGTCTCTTAATAGTTGGGATAGTCCCTGCCTCAACTACTTCCTCTGGCAGCTTGTTGCCAATGAATGTCATTAGCTTCTGATGCTGCTCTTTTACTTTGTAACACCAATAACCAAAGGACTGTGTAAGAAGTCCAATACACTGAATAACACGGGGCTGGATTTCAGCCCAGAGCCACAATCTATGCCAGTCAGTCAGTCGGACAAATGGGCTTTCAGAATGTTTTATAATTCATTCCTGCAATGTGGGCACCATTGGCAAAGTTGGCATTTACTGAAAGTTCTTTAGCAGATGGCAACAAGCCATCTTCCTTGTGAGTCACAGCAGTCTGAAGGATGAATGTATTCCCCATAGTATTTCTCAATTGGGAGTTCCAGGATTATACCGAGGAACAGTGATATATATATCAAAGTCAAGATGATTAGTTTGGAGATACTGCATGGAAACAGCCCTTCGGCCCAACGAGTCCATGTCAACATGGATCAACCCTTCTCACTTGCTCCCAATTATCCCACTAGCCACTTCTCACTAGCTGCCAATATTATCCCAATTTTGCATCCACCCGACACACAAGGAGCAATTTACAGAGGTCAATTACCCTATAAACCTGCAAGCCTTTGGGATGTGGGGGAAAACCGGTGCACCCAGAGGAATCCGATGCGATCAATGGATGAACGTTCAAACACCACACAAGCAGCACTCCAATCAGGAGTAAACACGGGCCTCTGTGTCGCTACCCTGGCATTCTTCTCAATCTTTCTTGTCACCATGTTGTATTTCACATCCAACGTATGTCCCAAAACATGGAGGCATTCTTCATAGCTAATGGGAACCAGTTCGATCCACAGCATCACCCAACCCTCAATGGGCAGATGCAGCTGTTCTTTTCATTAGCGCGGGCTCAGAGGTGGAAATTCAGGCAACTCATTCACTGAAGTAGTTGAGAGAACGGGCTTTGCACTCAGTGCCTGCAAGACCAAGGTCCTCTGCCACCCTGCCCATGAAACATCATGCTGCCCTCCAATGTCAAAGCTTGATGAAAACGTGCACTACCTCTCTTATCTCGGGTCCCTTGGCAACAGCTGAAATACATTAAATTGATCACTTCCTGCAGTATAAGAGCGCAGCACTCGGTCGATTAAGGAACAACGTTATTTGAATATGAAGACGTGCAGACCAACAAGTGCCATATTCATGAGCTAGGTCCTACGTGGGCAAGTCCTCTTTATGTAACGCTGAGTTACCTGGTGACACCTGCTTCTTCTGCAAACGTGTCCTGCACTGTTGGACAGCTGTGCAAAAACTCTTGAAAATTATGGAATCATTGCTCACGGATACAATGTTCTGGCTCGTGTGTGTAAGTGCGGGTGAATGTGTGTGAAAGACTGTGAGTGTGTTATTTATTGAGTTATTAATAAAAATGTTCACAAATCGGCCCAACCGGCGCTCCTTTAGTCGACACTCGCTCACGCCTTGACTTGGGTCTCTCCCCCTCCTCTCCCCTCCCCTCCACTCTCTCCCCCAACCCTCTCTCCCCCACCTCTCTCTCCCCCTCGGCTCTGCCCTGGCCTCCCCTCTCTCCCCATCCCCCTCTCTCCCCCTCTGTCTCCCCCCCTCTTTTGCTCTCCCCCTCCCCCCTCCATCTCTCTCTGTCTCTGCCACTCTCTCACTCCATCTCTGCCCCCTCTCTCTCTGCCCTCACTCTCTACCCCCCCCCCACCTCTCTAGACCCGCCTGTGAGTTTGGTGCTATGCGTCAGTGGATAGGGCAAGGATGGGGTAAAAGGAGCCAATTCATATTATTAATATAATATCAAGGGGGGTGGTTAGTGTGTGTGTGCGCGGGGGATAGTTAGTGTGTGTGTGTGGGAGTTCTAGATTGCAACCTTCACGTGTTCCACCCTGTTTCGACGAATGCAATCAACCTGGCGTGCATAAACAGACGATCAAACAGAACAAGTTACTTTACAACTTTAGGCTGTGCACGCCATACGCAAGAAGAAGAAGAGATATGTTAGTTCTTGTTAGTCAGGCATTAAACGATGAAGACACATTTCCAAAGTTCCAGGTGCCTCCCGGAACATCTAATTAGAATTGACCAAAATGACAACACTGGCTCACAGGCCATAGCCCAGTACGTTACAGTGAGGAAGGTCATTCTTTGATAAAGATGCCTAAAGGGCCTGTCCCACTTAGGCAACTTTTCAGCGGACTGTCTGCGACTTACTAGCCTGAAAAACCGCGAACTGGAACGGCGACCATCAGAGCGGAACACACACACACACAAACACATCGCAAAGGCGGGGGCCAGGGAAAGCGGGGGAGCGCTGCCTGAAATTCACACGGTGCAAAGCCAAGGTGATACAGACACGCACTGTGATGAACAGGAAAGTTAAAGATGGCTAGCACAGTGTATGGTAAGTCCTTTAAAAGAGCGGGGAGGGGGAGGAGAAGGGGAGAAGGAGTGGAGACACTTTTAAGAAGCCAGCCAACTTATAATCAGCCAGTGATACACAGCTGTGAAATTTAGTGGGCATTTAACATCAGTTTTCCTTAATTCTGAAAACTTATGCTTACATTTATTTTTCCCCAATGAGCCAATAAAATGCCCGGTCAGCAAAGGGGATTAACTAAAACTACCCACGGCTACCTCGACTACCCACAACTACATGGCGACCCCACTACCACTGCACCTACGACTACAAAAGTATCGATTTTCTCCTTGGCGACCAATTTTTCGTCGCAAAAATGTTTTCAACATGTTGAAAAATTTGCTGCGACCATACTGAGGCCGCGACTAGTTCCCAGAATGCGGAAACTCCTCTCGACCATGAAGGAGACTCACCAGAGACCACCAGCGACCATGTGGCGACCATGTGGCGATCATGAGGCGAGCGCAGATTCTCCTGCACTCGCCTAAAAAGTCGCCTAAATGGGACAGGCCCTTAACTGATGTGCTCCATTGGACTGAATCCTCCGACTTGAAGATGCATGCAATCCAATGGGCTGATCCAACCCACCACAGTGGCAATAAAATGGTGTAGAGTGTAGAACAGGCAGTGCGGAAAATGTTATCGTCAGGTAGTTATATATTTTAACCATAAATGTGCAAAGACGTAAAGAATTCCTGTTTTTTTGAGGCGCGCCTTTGATCTTTCCCTGTTTTCCGCTGATAAATTTTGGGCAGTGGGGAAAACGCAAAGCGTTTACAAGGGCAACCACGGATCTAGAAGAAAACAAGCATTCCCTGGGTTACTGAAGATCTGACTTAGGAAAATCCAACTTTATGCAAATACTGCCATGAAGCTTTACAGAAATATTCAAATTAGGAGAGTCAATTACAGAATTACAAATCAGTGTTCATTAGGAACTGGATTCAGCATGTGTTCGATTCGTTTAAATGTGAGTAGCGTTATGCTGATTTATAGGAAGAGCAGGCAGAACAATACGATTTGATTGCCCATGTAAACTAACAAATGCATACTATTCAACAATCTGGGACAATGTTCGTTTGACAAGTTTCCAGTTTCCAATCGTATTTAATTAGAAACAAAAGACATAAAGTGCTGGAGTTACTCAATGGGTCAGGCAAGTATCTCTGTAGAATAGGGATAACTGATGTTTTGGGTCTGGACTGAAGTAGGATCCTGACCCAAAATGTCACCTATCCATATTCTCCAGAGATGCTATCCTATTTAAGGATAAGGGGGAAGTCTTTAGGACCGAGATGAGAAAATCATTTTTCACACAGAGAGTGCTGAATCTGTGGAATTCTCTGCCACAGGAGGTAGTTGAGGCCAGTTCATTGGCTATATTTAAGAGGGAGTTAGATGTGTCCCTTGTAGCTAAAGGGATCAGGGGGTATGGAGAGAAGGCAGGTACGGGATACTGAGATGGATGATCAGCCATGATCATATTGAATGGCGGTGCATGCTCGAAGGGCCAAATGGCCTACTCCTGCACCTATTTTCTATGTTTCTATGCTGAGTTACTCCTACACTTTTTCTAATGAACCAGCATCTGCAGTTCCTTGTTTCTATATTCTCCTTATTTAATTTGATTGTTTTTTGTGAAACCTGGTTTGTGATTGAGTTCATGAAAGTCTATAGAATTAATATCAATAATAAGCCCATTTTGCAATGCATGAAAGAACAAAATGACAGTAGCTATGTACGCCAAGGGATATTTGACAGAATTAAATATGTATAAAATACAGCATTGCTGTAGGATTGGGATAAACCAAAATTCCCGCTGTTCGCATCCAACTCGCACCAAGGTCCCTTTTGCCATTCACTTCTGCGCTCGAAAACCTGCACCGACTTAAGAAAAAACAAGTTTCCCGAGACTTCTCAGGGAAGGAGCTCTTATGCAACTTAAGGTCTGTCTAATGCACGTTCTCTACATTTTTCAAGATATCCTTCAACTTCTTACTTTCAATTACAATTTACTCATTTACAACCTATGGGGAAAGTAAAGAACACTCACTGGTACCATAACTACTCATCATCTCTATCAGACTTTTCCTTTATCTCTTGAGTACATATATAATATAAAACATTGCTACTTTTATGAAAGGTATTAATGGGTGCTTTCAGTGAACTACAAGAAAGACTACAAGGATATGATTTGAGATCTTATGTTTTAGCCCAATTCCAATCATTATGTATAATTACATAAGTCCGCTCTCAGGAAAAAAAAATTGTCATCTGTAATGTGAATTTCCCAGATTGCAAGTATTAAAGAAAGATCAAAAGTTCACTTCAATCGAGAATGTCTAACTCAGCCAGGAATCCCTATAAACCGGAGCTTGGCACAAGTTAATGGTGATCTTATCTGCGAATAAAAAAGTTCAGAGGATCTCAATTCAAATGCAGAGCCAAACAATAGGCTGAGTTGGACGTGACTATTTTAAAAAATGACGCTACTGCTGGTTATGCCAGATTGTTAAGCTAATTGTTCTTGTCCTTGCCCTCCACTCCTCCCCCCCTCCCCCCCCCCAAGCTACTCCCCAAATAATATCCTTCTTAGACCGTGCAGTTTTACTAAAACGTTAGCATTGTTCATTGAAGGATACATGGTGGCAAGAACTACAGAAGTTAAATCACAACTCCGTCTTGGTTCAGTTTATAGAGTCATAGAGTGATACAGTATGGAACCAGGCCCTTCAGCCCAACTTTCCCACACCGGCCAACATGTCCCAGCTACACTAGTCCCACCTGCCCGTGATTGTTCCGTATCCCCCCATACCTGTCCTACCCAAGTTGTAGTTTAGTTTATTTATTTTCTGCCAATTAACCTACAAACCTGTACGTCTTTGGAGTGTGGAGGAAACCGAAGGTCTCAGAGAAAACCCGCGTGGTCACGGGGAGAACGTACAAACTCCTTAGTCGGGTCGAACACAGTTCTCTGGCAGCAACTCTACCACTGGCGCCCACCGTGCCGTCCTAAGATACCAAAGTTGTGCATGAAACTCAATCTCACTAATTGCACTATTTATGCCTCTTTATACTGCCTTTCAAATCTTCTTAACAGTAAAGGCTCACATACAGTTGGCCTTCAAAATGACATGCTCTACCTCCAATGACTTGTTGTACATACCGAGGTCTCTTTGAACATCAGCACCACCCACCATTTAAACTAATACCCCTCTTTTCTGTCATTGAACTGCAATCAATAATCTCACTATTCTCTGCATTGTATTCTATTTGCCATGTTCTCAACAATCCACAGGCAAAGCACCAAAATAATCAAAGCTTCCATTTTCTTTAAGGCGTTAAAGAAGGAACTTGCAGATGCTGGAGAATCGAGGGTACACGAAAGGCTGGAGAAACTCAGCGGTGCAGCAGCAATCTAAGGAGCGAAGGAGAGAGGCGACGTTTCGGTCGAGACCCCTTCTTCAGGACTGAAGAAGGGTCTCGACCCGAAACGTCACCTAGCTCCTTCGCTCCTTAGATGCTGCTGCACCCGCTGAGTTTCTCCAGCCTTTTGTGTACCCCCATTTTCTTTAAGGCCACCTCTTTGCAAACGTTGGGGATGTTGATCATTAGAATCCATCAATTTTCAACCTCATCATATTCTCCTGTACTATTTTTGGGAAATATTTAGTGCTATTAGTTCCTCCTTTTCGCTAAGACATCTGATCATCTAACCTAGAACAGAACTGTGTCTTTCTTCGTGAAGATAGCCGCAAAGTAATTGTTTAATTCTTCTGCTATTTCCTAATTTCCCAGTATAAATTCCTCTATCTGTGTCAGAAGGGCTCAGGCTGAAGAAGGATCTCAATTCAAAATGTTGTCTGTCCATTCCCTCCACAGATGCTGCCTGATGCGTTGAGTTCCTCCAGCACTTTGTATTTTTCTTAAAATGCTAGCACCTGCAGTTCCTTGTGACTCAGTAAGGGACTTGTGTTTGAAATCATTACTCTTTTTATTTTGTGATAATCATAAAAGCTTTTTAGAGTCTGCTTCTTTATGAATATCTTGGTGCTCCGTTGCTGATTTTCTAAAATGCTCCCAATTCTCAGGCCTTCTGCTATTTCTGGCAACTTTCTAAGCTTCTTTTGATTTAACACTGTTTTTAATTTCTCTGTCAGCCACACTTTTCCCATTGGATCTTTGTGTATTAAAATTGCTGTGCACTATTTTTCTTTTAAATGCTAACCATGGCCTGTTCAATGTATTCTCCCCAAAGGAACACAGCCACACTTGTCTCATGCCTTCATAGATTTCTTCGATTAGATTTAAGAGCCTAGTTTCATACTGAACGATATCACTTTCAGAATCAAACTGACCATCATATTATGGTTGCTCTCCTCCAATGGCCCTCCGAGGGCTGAGGGAGAGGTGGGAAGGGGAGGAGACAGCAAGGGTTAACAGAATTGAGAAAATTCAATGTTCAAGCCCAAAGGATGCACCGGATGCAGTAGATGAGGTTGGACTCATCTTCCCTCCCCTCCCACTCTACCCCTTCCCCGGGCACTTTCCCTTGCAACCGCAAGAAATGCAACACTTGTCCCTTCACCTCCCCCCTCCACTCCTTTCAGGGACCCAAGCAGTCCTTCCAGGTCTGACAGAGGTTCACCTGCACCTCCTCCAACCTCATCTACTGCATCCGCTGCTCCAGATGCCAGATGATCTATATCGGTGAGACCAAGCGGAGGCTTGGCGATCGTTTCGCCGAACACCTCCGCTCGGTCCGCAAAAACCAACCCGACCTCCCGGTGGCTCAGCACTTCAACTCCCCCTCCCATTCCGTATCCGACCTCTCGGTCCTGGGCCTCCTCCACGGCCAGAGTGAGCAACACCGCAAGTTGGAGGAACAGCACCTCATATTCCGCTTGGGGAGTCTGCATCCTTTGGGCTTGAACATTGAATTTTCTCAATTCTGTTAACCCTTGCTGTCTCCTCCCCTTCCCACCTCTCCCTCAGCCTCGGGCCCTGGCATTCCCTCTATCTCCATCTCCCCCACCCTAGTCGCACTAGCTTCTCATTTTCACACCACAAACAGCTTACAATGGCTTGTTCCCTTTATCATCGATACTTTTTTGCATATCTTTCATTCATTGTTCTTTATCTCTCCACATCACCTCTCCACATCTCTCGTCTATATCTCTCGTTTCCCTGATCCCTGACCAGTCTGAAGAAGGGTCTCGACCCGAAACGTCGCCTATCTCCTTCGCTCCTTAGATGCTGCTGCACCCGCTGAGTTTCTCCAGCCTTTTGTGTAACCCCCCTGCTAATGTATGTATTTATTTCATAACCAATATTACAACAAATGGTTGGTGGCCCTCAAATAACTCCCAACAATGCTTTCTGATCTCCCGGTGGCTCAGCACTTCAACCTGATCTCCTGGTGGCTCAGCACTTCAATTCCCCCTCCCATTCCAAATCTGACCTTTCTGTCCTGGGCCTCCTCCATTGCCAGAGTGAGACCCAGCGCAAATTGGAGGAACAGCACCTCATATTTTGCTTAGGTAGTTTACAACCCAGCGACATGAACATTGACTTCTCTAATTTCAGATAGTCTTTGCTTTCTCCCTCCTTCCCCTCCCCCTTCCCAGCCCTCAACAAGCCTACTGCCTCCGCCTCTTCCTTTCTTTTTCTCCGACCCCCCCCCCCCCCCGACATCAGTCTGAAGGAGAGTCTCGAACTGAAACGTCGCCTATTTCTTCTCTCCATAGATGCTGTCTCACCCGTTGAGTTCCTCCAGCATTTCTGTCTACCTTCGATTTTTCCAGCATCTGCAGTTCTTTCTTAAACATTTTATGCTGTAGTTACCTCAAAACCCTTTATAGGAGAGACCTTCATCAGTCAGGGAATTAAGTATCGAAGTTGGGACATTATGTTGTAGTTGCACAAGATGTTAGGTGAAGCCAGACTTGGAATATTTTGTTCCGTTTTTGCTCACTCTGCAATAGGAGAGGTGCCATTAAGCTGGAGAGAGTGCAGAGATTTATGAAGATGTTGCTAGGACGCCAGGGTCTGAGCTATTGCGGGAGGTTGGGCAAGCTAGGATTTTATTATTTGGAGCGCAGGAGGCTGAGGGGTGATGTTATAGACGTGTATAAAATCATGAGGGGAATAAATAGGATGAATGCACAGGGTGGGGGAATCAAGAACTAGTAGGCGTAGGTTTAAACTGAGAAGGGAAAAATGTAATAGGAACCTTAGCAGCAACGTTTTCACACAGAGGGTATATGGAATGAGCTTCCAGAATAAGAAGTTGAGGCAGGTACAATAACAACATTTGGACGACATTTGAACAGTAGGTTTAGAGGAATTTGGGGTAAACACAGGCAAATGGACAAAGTGCCAAAGTGACTCAGCAGGTCAAGCAGCATCAATGGAGAACATAGATAGGTGAGGTTTCGGGTCGGGACCCTTCTTCAGACTGAAGACATTCGGCAGGCAAATGGGACTAGCTTAGAGGGAGCATCTTGATCCGCATGGACGAGTTGGACCGTTTCCACGATGTATGACTCAGAAGTCCAGAACCAAGAAGCGGGGGACATGGGTTTAAGGTGAGAGAGGTAAGATTTAATAGGAATCTGAGGGGCACCTTTTTCACACACAGGGGGGTGCGTATATGGAATGAGCTGCCGGAGGAGATAGTTGAGGCAGATACTATAACAACATTTAAAAGAAAGATTTAGAGGGATATGAGCCAAACATGGGTGGGTGGACTGGTGTAGGTGGTTGCCATGTGCAAGGTGGGCTAAAAGGCCTATTCCGTGACGTGTGACTTTGTGACTCTATGACTGAATATTTGTCCAGTAACCAACATCACTAAGGTAGAATATTTAGTTATCACATTAATGCTTGCATAATATTGCTGCATGCAAACTGGTTACCATGTTTTCCATACTGCAACCAATGTTTGCTATTCAAAAATACTTCCTTGTCTCTAAAATACATTGGGTCATGTATCGATATTGAGAGGAATTTAAATAATTGCAAGATCATACCTCACTGTTATTCGTAAAAACAGGCAGTAATTAATTGTGGCACCTTCTCGCAATGTTCCATTAACTTAATTGCATTGCAATTTATGATTATTATCCAATTGAAAATCAATATTTGCTGCAGTAAGACAATAACAACCATAATTCAGAAAATTCAGCAGATCGCTTCCTGTGATTAATCTACTTTGTGTGTTTAGAGATACAGTGTGAAAGCAGGCAGTTCGGTCCACAGAGTCCATGCCCACCAGCAATCATCCTGTACACTAACACCATCCTATACGCTAGGGACACTTTACCAAAGCCAATTAACCTACTACAAACTAGAGAACCCGGAGAAAACCCACGCGGTCACAGGGAGAACATGGTGGCACGCTGGCGAGAGTTGCTTCCGTACAGCGCTAGAGACCCGGGTTCGATCCTGACTACGGGTGCTTGTATGAAATTTGTACGTTCTCCACGTGCCCTGCATGGGTTTTCTCTGCGATCTTCGGTTTCATCCCACACTGCAAAGATATACAGGTTTGCAGGCTAATTGGCTTGGTATAAATGTAAATTTCCCTAGTGTGCGCAGGATAGTGTTAATCCTGGTTGGTGCAAACTCGGTGAGCAGAAGGACCTGTTTCCATGCTGTATCTTTAAACTAGACTAAACTAATTTAGTACAAACTCCCTGCAGACAGGACCGTAGTCAGGATTGAACCGGGTGTCTCTGGCACTGTAAGGCAGCAACTCTACCGCTGTGCCACTCTGCCAACGCCAAATGTGACCTTGATGCAGTTTCTATGTCAGGGTGCGAGGAATGCTGTTAGTCATCCTGTAACAATCCATTCAATGAATAGCTGGGGAACTCGCGCAACAAGAAAATGGCCTTAAAGTGAAAATATACGAAAACACATATCTCCTTAGGCCAAGATCGGATTTTGCAGAGACTTGGAAGTTACAAGATGGGGCCGGATTCTTGTTGCCGACTCTCTGCGTGCTGCTCCACAAGTGGATCTGTTGTACTCATTCATGCACAGGGTAATTTGACCGGATAGCATGCAGAACAGGTTTTTCATTGTACAATGTATTTCACTGTATAATGCAATTTAATTTTATAATTTTCATTGCATATGATAATAAATAAACTAAACAACATGGATAGGACAGGATTGGAGGGATACGGACCAAACACGGGCAGGTGGGACTAGTGTAACTGGGACATGTTGGCCGGTGTGGGCAAGTTGGGCCGAAGGGCCTGTTTCCACACTGTATCACTCTATGACTCTATGACTCTATAACGATGTTCTGGCAATCCCTGGGCAATGTGTTCTTCACATTGTGGCACCAAGAGAGGCCTGCAAGGTACGTAAAGCTGCTACTAGGGCCCTCCCTCTGCACTGAAGCGAGCCATCTGACTGGTCCTTACCCCTTTTCCCCCAACATGGCCTGTGCACCAGTCCACCCACCAACTCCCCCATCGGTTTTGCTCTTTTGCCAACCCTGAGATCACCCGATTCCCTCCTTTGCTGCCAGTCCCACCCCTCGTCCCCTCATTCCCAACCTCTCCCAATCCCCCAGGCAGTCTGACCATTCTCTATGCTCCTGATCTCAAGTGGTGCAGCTGGTAGAGCTGCTGCCTCACAGCACCAGAGGTCTGGGTTCAATCCTGACCTCGGATGCTACGTGCATGGAGTTTGCATGTTCTGTCCTGTGACCAAGTGTGTTTCTTCTGGTTTCCCCCCATAGATACACAGATGTGTAGGTTAATTAGCCTTTGTAAATTGCCTCTGGGGTATAGGGAGTGGATGACAAAGTGGGATAACATAGAACTAATGTGAATGGGTGATCAATGGTCAGCGTGGACCCGGTGGGCCTAAGGGGCTGTTTAACATCTAGAGTTCAGGGATTCAGCGTTGAAACAGGCCCTTTGCCCACCAAGCCCAAACCGACCATCCATCACCCATGCACTAGTTCTCTGTAACCCACTTCTGCATCCTACATACTAGGGCAATTTACAGAAGCCAATTAACACAGAAACCTGCACGTCAATGGAATATGGGAGGAAACCTGAGCACCCGGAGAAAACCCATGTGGTCGCAGGGAGGACGTGCAAACTCCACATAGACAGTACCTGCAGTCAGGATCGAACCCGGGTCGTTGGCACTGCGAGACAGCAGCTCTACCGCTGTTCCCACCATGCCACCCATGTGCCATATCGTTAAAAATAAAAAATAAAACTGCTTCCCAAAGATGTTGGGCTCCAATGCTCGAATCCCTTCACAAATCCAGCATCCAGAAAGGGGGATTGTACAGTGCATCAGCACTTTGCAAACATGCAGTGCCAAGGTTGCTGGGCCTGAGCCTATGAATGTCTCAACTGTGACTGCGCAACAACCGCTCGGAGTGACTGAGGGTGGTGGGTGTATGGAACGAGCTGCCAGAGGAGGGAGTTGAGGCTGGGACTATCCCAACATTTAAGAAACAGTTCGACAGGTGCATGGATAGGACAGGATTGAAGGGATATGGACCAAACGTAGGCAGGTGGGACTAGTGTAGCTGGGACATGTTGGCCAGTGTGGGCAAGTTGGGCCGAAGGGCCTGTTTCCATGCTGTATCTCTCGCTCTATGACTAACCAAAACATTCATGAGCACCCGGGACAGCAAGGTGGTGCAGTGGTCGTGTTGCTGCCTTGCAGCACTCCCTCTTATCTCTAAACTAAAACTAAACCACGCAACCCGCAACCCAACTGCACTCAAGCTTCCAGGCCAACATAACGTTAATTTATCACACTAGTTTGATGAAATGGGCGCTCAATCACAATGATGCATTAATTTACAAAATTCCCGGCATGTGCTTACAGCCAGTTAAAATGGTGAATATTTTATTTCACAAGGAGTTCAGACGACAAAATCTGACTGCCATTTCTTTTGGAACTGTTCTGAAGTGCAGTATATTTCCAAACTTAAAAATATCTGAATAAATAGCTAGGATTTAAATACAGCTGCCAATTGTGCTTCGTAAACATGAGCACTGCACACCACTTAGGAAAATGATTTTGTTTCATCTGCCTCTCACTTGCATTGACGTGCCCAGCTGACCCGTGAATTCACGGAGGTTTTGCCATCTCCTTGTTTGTCAGAAAACGATTAGGAGAGAGGCATTTAAGGTTGCTTTGATTATTGGGGATAACACTAGTAAAGACCCATGGGTTAAAATACCCATGTTGGAAAGGCTCCACTGAGACCCGATAAGACCTCTTTGTGTCTGAGCTTAAAAAGCAATCAGAGTGAACAAATTCCCCTCTTACTAACCCCCTGCGTTAGGCTTCTCATCCTCGCTTCATTTGCTATCGGTTACAAGTGCACCTGCCTCACGACCTGAGTTACCGGTCACTTGAGTTCAGTTCCCGTTGACTGCCTGGGGTTGCCAATGAGGTCACGGAAACACAGAAGCGCCACTTTTATGATAAGGAACGATTTAAAATCCTGCATTTTGCAGCCAAGCCAAATTCAAGCAAGTCAGCTTCCTCGGTTGACCTGAACCAGAAATGTCAGGCAACAAATAAAGATTTGTCTTGACATTATGCCTTCCACTGCATGGAGAAAGTTTCCTTTTCTTCATGGAGAAGGTTTGACCCAGATTGAAGGGTCGATTTTGAAGAGGAAGAATGACAATGCAGCAGTCAAGCTGACTGGGGTAGTTGGCGGTCTTGGTACAGGAGCATGTGGCTACATCTGATGTGTTCTTCTAGAGTCCGGGGAAGGATGTGATGGCCAGATCATTTAATACACTCTCCAGTGACACACACACAAGCTCTCACCAACATACGGCCTATAGAAGACAACTTCTACAAATTACACATTAAACATGTACAATCCAAACTGTCAAAAAGCATTTCTGTATTACACAAAGTTAAACATTGTCTACTGTTCACTAATCTTACCCTACTTAAATTACTGCGCAGAAGTCTGGGACAATAATTATAAAAGTTCGCTACATACATTAACTATTCTGCAAAAAAGAGCAATACGCATTATTCACAATGTCAGGTATCTGGATAATTAATATTTCTGGATAATAATAATTCATTATTCTTACAGACAAAATGATTAAAATTAGCAGATTTGGTTGCATTTAAAACAGCACAGATAATGTTTAGGGCCAAAAATAAAAACGTACCTGGAAATATACAAAAATTATTCAATGAGCGAGTGGGGGGTTATAATTTAAGAAGAATATTTAATTTTAAGGTACAAAGAGTCCGCACGACCAGAAAAACTTTTTGTATTTCGGTCTGTGGAGTGGGATTGTGGAACAGTTTGAATGTGGAGTTAAAGCCATGTCCAAACATGAACCAGTTCAAAATGACATACAAAAAACTTTTTTTCACAAGGTACAGGGATGAAGGGGACGGTTGACAAACAGGGGTTAATGTTTATTAATGTTTATTTATGTCTTATTTATTTATGTTTTTTGGTTACTTCATACATATTACTTGTATGTGTTTATCAGTTGTATGTATATATATGTCTGTATGCATCTCTAATAATTGTCTGGGGTACGTCTATGGTTAAATTGTATCTCAAATACAATTAGCTATTGTAGATTATATATTGTACATTGTGTTACATATTACATTACTATTGATACATTATCATTATTGTTATTATTATAAGCAATGTTATTAATAATTGTGATAATTATTATTATTAATTAATTCATTATTAAATATGGGAGAAGGGTTTAGGGAGAAGGGGTGAGATTAAATAAGTTATTCTTCTTCTCACTCCTTTTCGAGCTTGTAAAGAAAAAGTGTTGGACATTTAAATTTTGCTTTATACTTTTCATTGCTTTGCAAATATTGCCTGAAATGTCCAATTGTTTGACTATTTAGATTTTGTTGTTGTTATTTATTCCTATTTATGTCTTTACTTGTTCGGAACAAATAAACAAATAAATAAATAAATAAAATTACATAGTATAAACAACTATGATTGTAATCATCTTCATGGTTGGCTCCTCTTGAATGTTAGATCCCATGGGATTGAAGGAGAGATAACTGAGTGGATAGAAAATTGGCTTTGTGCAAGGAAGCAGAGGGTGATGGTGGAGGGTTGCTTTTTGGACTGGATATTTCACACAAAGGACAGTGGGTGTATGGAACGATGTGCGGGAGGTACTGTCATGACATTTAAGAAACATTTAGACAGGTACATGGATGGGACAAAAGAGGGATATGGGCCAAATGCAGGCAGGTGGGACTAGTTTAGATGGGGCATGTTGGTCTGCATGGGCAGGTTGGGCTGAAGGGCCTGTTTCCATGCTGTATGACTTGTGTTGTGAACAGCCTGAGAACTGAGTGGATTTCACTATCCGATTTTTCAATTTAATAATTACTTGGTTATTGCATGTATCCAGCGCTGAACTCTATTAAGTAATGTCTTTAATGTTAGTTTCTCTTTGTTGCCTTTCAATGTAAGGGGCTATGCAATTCATTACATTTAAAGTCACGTAAACATCTCGCAATATTTATCACAATTACATTACAAATCCTCCAGCCAAATCCAGTTTGCTGAATGAAAAGCAATGTATAAAGCACTATTCTTCTCAGGGCCTCAAATTTTTTTTCCTGAATTGAGTGCCTTCCAAACACCATTGTCCCAGCTTTAACAAGTAGTTGCAGTCAGAATATCACCACCAAATCTCTCTAACTTATGGGATGACTTTAGGTTCCACTTAGGACCCAGGACTGTGGTTCACAGTGAGTGAAATGTCAGACAGCAGTTGGAAAGATGCCGTGCAAAATGAATTACTGGGGAGGTGCGGCTCCGCTTCACTGTTTCTGCTGCTACATGACATCCATCCTGATCTTGCCTGGTGTCGACCCAATTGTGGGCCACTTTCCTGGGGAATATTGAAATATGACTGAGGGGCTTACTGTAAATCGCCCATTGTACTTTGTCAGTGCAAAAGGCTGCCCTCGGAGTGTCAGGAAAGTGATGTTTTACAGTACTTTTGTGTGTATATGGAGACTCGGTGCCATTCATTCGAACAGATGCTGATTAATTCAAATATCAAATTTCACCCTGGGCGAGAGCATTGACATCACGGATCTCAAAATCTTTGGCATCGACAGAACAGAATGACCATTCATCCGGCCAATAAATGTTACGAGTCAATGTTAAGAATGAATCGGACCTCATAAAGCCGACCTCTGATGAGAATGGCTGAAGATAATAGCCAATCGTTAATTGCGATTTAACCCTTGAGGGGCACTCGTGATCATTTCAACCCTGCTTTGGTGGCAGGAATGGAGTTACAGTGGGGGTGACACGGACAACGCTGTGACACGGCTGAAGTTTGCTGATTTTCATCGTCAACTCATCATCATGATTTGACGACACTCAGTATACATCTGTCCCAATTTTAATATCTATTGAATTTGGCAATTACACTGTCACCTGAGAAATGTGCCCACCTCCGCCTCTTGTGCTAAGCAAGAATCTGCTGAAGGATTTTGCATTGAGAAAACCATTTCTCCCCTCCTCCCACCCCATCTCCTTCCGCCTATATCCCTCTCTCTGGCTTCACATTTCGCTCCTTTTCTCTCTTTCTCTGACGCTTTTTTGTCTCCTTTTCATCTCTCAGTTTTGTCCATCCGCCTGCCAATCAAACCCCCCTCACCTGTATCGGGCAGTATCGGTGGTGCAGCGGTAGAGCTGCTGCCTTACAGAGCCAGAGACCCGGGTTCCATCCTGACATCGGGTGCTCTCCGTATGGAGTTTGTACGGTCTCCCTCTGTGACTGTGTGTGGTAAAAAAAGTTACCCCTCAGGTTTCCACTAAATTTTTCCCCCCCTCACCTTAAACCGACGGTATGTCCTCTGGTCCTCGATTCCCCTATTCTGGGAAAAAGACTGTGCGTTTATCTGATCTACTCCCCCCATGATTTTGTACACTGGCTGTGACAAGTCATCGCTTGGTTGATAGCACAGAAGCAGACCAACTCATCTACACTAGCAATTTTGCTCCACTCATTTCCCTTGCCTATCCTTCGTCCTTTAACTATCATAGAAACATAGAAACATAGAAAATAGGTGCAGGAGTAGGCCATTCGGCCCTTCGAGCCTGCACCGCCATTCAATATGATCATGGCTGATCATCCAACTCAGTATCCTGTACCTGCCTTCTCTCCATACCACCTGATCCCTTTAGCGACAAGGGCCACATCTAACTCCCTCTTAAATATAGCCCTCTTAAATATAGCCAATGAACTGGCCTCAACTACCTTCTGTGGCAGATAATTCCAGAGACTCACCACTCTCTGTGTGAAAAATATTTTTCCTCATCTCGGTCCTCAGGGTCATCATAGCCTCTCACGTATAGCTTACACTTAAATGTATCTGTGCCATTCTGCCACCCATTCTGCAAATGCTGAGCAGATAAGAAATGCCTTATGGGCTTATCCCACTTAGGCGACACTTTAGGCAACTGCCAGGGACTAATTTTAAAATGGAATTCATCTACGACACCTGGCGACAACCGACAACAACACCTACGACAAATCACGACAGTAAAAATTGTCGCCACTCTCGTGGAAGAATTTTCAACATGTTGAAAATTTTTCGGCAGTCGCCTGTAGTCACCTAAAAAATCGCCAAAGTGGGATAGGCCCATTAGGCACCATGTTGCAGCCATTGCCTTGTGAACAAGATATTGGGGATAAATCATCTCAGATGTCATCATGCCACCAGACAAGGAAACGGCAAGAATATGCTCATCTTTACATTGTTGTAATCTTCTGTGGCAGAGAATTCCAGAGACTCACCACTCTCTGTGTGAAAAATGTTTTCCTCATCTCGGTCCTAAAGGAATTCCCCCTTATCCTTAGACTGTGACCCCTTGTTCTGGACTTCCCCAACATCGGGAACAATCTTCCTGCATCTAGCCTTTCCAACCCCTTAAGAATTTTGTAAGTTTCTATAAGATCCCCTCTCAGCCTTCTAAATTCTAACGAGTACATGCCAAGTCTATCCAGTCTTTCCTCATATGAAAGTCCTGACATCCCAGGAATCAGTCTGGTGAACCTTCTCTGTACCCCCTCTACGGCAAGAATGTATTTTCTTAGATTTGGAGACCAAAACTGTACGCAATACTCCAGGTGTGATCTCACCTAAACCCTGTACAACTGCAGTAGAACCTCCCTGCTCCTATACTCAAATCCTTTCGCTATGAATGCTAACATACCATTCGCTTTCTTCACTGCCTGCTGCACCTGCATGCCTACTTCCATTGATTGCTGTACCATGACACCCAGGTCTCGTTGCATCTCCCCTTTTCCTAATTTGCCACCATTAAGATAATAGTCTACCCTCCTGTTTTTGCCACCAAAGTGGATGACCTCACATTTATCCACATTATACTGCATCTGCCATGCATTTGCCCACTCACTCAGCCTATCCAAGTCACCTTGCAGCCTCCTAGCATCCTCCTCACACCTAACACTACCCCCCAGTTTAGTGTCATCCGCAAACTTGGAGATGTTGCATTCAATTCCCTCGTCCAAATCATGAATATATATTGTAAATAGCTGGTGTCCCAGCACTGAGCCTTGCGGTACCCCACTAGTCACTGCCTGCCAAAAGGACCCGTTCACACCTACCCTTTGCTTCCTGTCTGCCAGCCAGTTCTCTATCCACATCAATACTGAACCGCCAATACCGTGTGCTTTAAGTTTGTATACCAATCTCTTATATCGTATCTTTCCCTTTGCTCTATCTAGTGCATTTTTGAGTGGGGCTTGATTTATTAATAGTATTATTTAATTCGATAGGATAGAAGGCAAAACACCACTTTTCACTGTACCTCGGTACAGTAATAATAATAAACCTAAATCCGAAAATCTTACTTTCAGCAACATCACAGGCACATAGACAATGCACAAAAAAATAATTTATACATAAATTACATATACATTTTACAAGACAAAGAAACAAAACTGCAAAAACAAGCAAAGCATAGTTGGAAAAACATCAGGTTGACTAAGGGTCGGGAATACATCCTTAGCATGTATGTGGCCTAGAAACATAGAAACATAGAAAATAGGTGCAGGAGTAGGCCATTCGGCCCTTCGAGCCAGCTTCGCCATTTAATATGATCATGGCTGATCATCCAAAATCAGTACCCCGTTCCTGCTTTCTCCCCATAATCCCTTTGATTCAGTTAGCCCTAAGAGCTATATCTAACTCTCTCTTGAAAACATCCAGTGAATTGGCCTCCACTGACTTCTGTGGCCTGTTCGAGAGTCTCATAACAGTGGCAAAGCAGCTGTCCTTGAATCTGACCCTCCAGTCCTTCATTGCCTCATCCTTGGCTAACAAAGCTATTAAAATCTCTGCTATGACCCCAGCAATCTCCACCCTCGATTCCCACACTGTCCAAGTGTGCACCCTGTCAAGCCCCGGAGATTTATCCAGCTTTTAGTGCTTCAAAAGCACCCACATTTCCCGCTCAGTAATGGCGATATGGTCCAGGCCATCACTGTGCCGTCTAGGGTGGGAGATTGCAACCTTCACGTGGTCCACCCTGTTTCAACGAATGCAATCAACCTGGCGTGCACAATCAAATAAGATCAAATAGAACAAGTTGCCCTAAAACTTTAGGCTGTGTATGCCATACGCAAGAAGAAGAAAGAATGTGCCCTCCTCTGAACTCACTAGCTTCCATGTCCTTGGCCACAGTAAATACAGATGAGAAATATTCATTGATGATCTCGCCCGTACCCTGTGGCTCCACACATAGACAGCCTAGGGGGAATTATTCTCCCCCTAGTAACCCATTTTCTCCTTATAAACTAAGAGAATCTTTTAAGATTTTCCCTTATCTTATCTTACGCCCCATTCTTGCCCTCCTTATTTCTTTCTTACATGTACCCCAACATTTGTTTTACTCCTCAAGAGACTCGCATGATCCCAGCTGCTTAAACATGACACATGCTTCCTCTTTTTCCTGACCAGAGCCTTAATATTCCTCGTCAGCTGGGGCTCCCTAATCTTGCCTTCCTGGCTGTTTGCTCTAACAAGAAAATGCTGGCCCCAAACACTCTCCGTGTCAATTTCTGAAGCGGCCCTCTTGCCAGGTGACCTTTTACCTGCCAAAAGCCGCCCTCAATCAACCTTTGTAAGATTATGTGGAAACAAAGATGCTGTTTCCCATGAAGGATCCTGACCCGAAACGTTACTTCTCCTTTATCTCCAGAGAGGCTGCCTGACCCGCTGAGTTACTCCAGCACTTTGTGTAAGTTATATCTGATGTCATTAAAATTATATCAATTTAGAACTTTAACTTAAGGACTAGTCCTATCTTTTTTTTTCATGACTGTCTTGAAACTAATTGAATTATGGTCATTGGTCCCAAAGTGCTTCCCCACTAACATGTCAACCACTTGACCAGCTTCATCTACCAAGAGACGATCAAATGTTGTCGCCTTCTACATGTTGCTGCAGATAACTATCCAGGACACACTTAACCAACTCTGCACCATCTCATCCCCGAGCACTATGGCTGTCCCAGTCAATATTAAGAAAGTAAAAATCACCTGCAATTATAGTACAGCACTATTATTCCACCTGCTTTGTGTAATCTCACTGTACATTTGCTTCCCTCATTCATGCTGGCTTTTGTGGGGCCTATCAATGTGATAGCCCATTTTTTTTTTTTTCCTAAGTTCTATCGATATTAATTTACTGGACAATTGCGCCCCACTCCTTCCTCCCCTGGGGCATCCTCTCCAAGTACTTGAGTTTAGTTTAGAGATGCAGCATGGAAACAGGACCTTCGACCCCCTGAGTCCACACAGGTCATCGCTCACCCATGCACAGTAGTTCGATGTTATCTCACTTTCTCTGTCCCTACACCAGTGGTTCTTAACCTGGGGGTCATGACCCCCTATGGGGGTCGTTTGGGGCTATGCCGGGGGTCATGAAGGGGACACAAATAACATATCAATTTGTTGAGCCCATGTTTAGGAACCTAACAAAGATACATACCATATACAGTATTTTGTTCACGTATGCACGTACTGGTGCCAAAAAGGTTAAGAACCGTTGCCCTACACACTAGGGGCAATTTACAGAGGCCCATTAAATTACAAACCTGCATGTCTTTAGGTTGTGGGAGGAAACTGGAGCACCTGGAGGAAACCCACACGGTCATAGGGAGAAAGTGCAAACTCCACACCTGCAGCACCGGGTGTCAGGGTTGGACCCGGGTCTCCGATGCTGCGAGGCAGCCGCTCTACCAGCTGCGCCACTGTGCTGCACTGTTCCCTCTTAATCAATAGTGCAACTTCCCCTCCTCTCTACCACCAGATGCATCCGTACTGTGGAACATTAAGTTGCCAGTCTTGCCCATCCCTCAACCATGTGACGTCTATAATATCTTAATCCCACGCGCTGATCCATGCTCCGAGTTTATCTGCCTTCCCTGTTGAGCATCTTGCATTAAAATAAATGCAGTTTAGCCTAACTGGTTCTTCCTTGCTCTCTGTCCTGTTCCTGCCTGGCCTGTCCACCAGACATGTTCGATTTAACCTCTCAACTTCATCTTTCTCATCTGATACAGAACTGATTTGGGTCCCACCACATGGCCAGACTAATTCAAACATGAAGTTAAATCTGTCTCAGGTATAAAGATACAAGGAGCTAAATACTATTGGGGGAGAGAGTTAAGGGGGAGAAACATTCAAAAATTTGTTTTAAATGTAGATTTACTACTTGAATGTCCCTTACAAAGGAGTGTTTAATTTGTAAAATAGTGCATTTAATAAATTCCATGATTGGCTAATTGGCTCAAAAACACAGACTGCTGTAACGTGACCAAATCTGGTAAAGACTTTAAAAATTATATCCGGCTGTTATGCTGTCAAATGCACAAAGAAGTCACAGTTGGCTGCATTTTAAATAAGAAACCCATTATGAGATTGTTGTTTCTTAGCAATCTGAATATACAGTGGGCTGTTAATAAACTTTAGAAGTTGCACCTTCATGTAACCAAATTAAAATATTGTATCTGGTTTGAAGTAAAATATATGAAAAATGGGCTTCATAGGAGATTTCGACTGGCCATCACTACAGAACAGCTGAACATCACTTAGGCATGATAAACATTGCCATTTAGAGTTACTCTGCAAATACTACATCATATGAACTTGGATTGATGTAGCTGTTCCTTTATTGTTGATGAATCAAAATCTTCAACAGTCATCTTAATGGTTCTGTGGGAGGACTTTCCCTACAAGGACTGCAGTGACTAATGAAGACAGCTCACTACTGTCCTCTTGAGGTAATTAGGGTTGGGCAACAGAAGCTGGCCTTGACAATCACGCCCCACATCCCGTGGATAAATAACAGAAAAAAAATGAGAAAGCACCATCTTTTCTGCCACTCTGAAGATGTAAACTAGTAGCTACTCAATTCACTTCCATCAAAAGAGTGTGTCTGTCCACGACAATAATCCATTTCATTAGAGCTTCAAGGACAATAAACCAGCGTCTGCAGTTCCTTCCTACATACTTACTACTGGTCATCTCAATGAGTAATCAAAGGAAATAAATCATGTTTCCTCCGCTTTGACATCTCATCTCAGGCCGGCAGTGAGCTTCCATTGACAAATGTGCATCCAGTCCCAAATCTTCCTCAGGAAGCATGTTTTGTCTCTCTATCTCTCTTTAGGTGGATTTCAGATGAGTAATCAGCATTAAAGGAGCACCAAATCCGAATAATTAGGCGTTTTAGAGATTAGTCGCCCTGGAAGCTGCTGCATTAATGAATTCACAATTGATAAACCTGTCCGCATCCAGTAACGGAAGGCGCTCTGTGCTATTCAACGCAGCCTCTGACTCCCACTGACTAGCCTCCTACAGTAGGCACTGTTTATTGAAATGTCAAAAGGATACTGAGTGAGTCGAACGTTTCAATCATGTTGGAGAAGTGAATAGAATGGGGTCTCTAACATTGAGTTATCATTGCACTGCAAGTGCCTGACCTTTGCTAAGCAACAATACATCAGCTTTCTGAAGGTCTCATCTGCATAGATTCAAGAAGCCCTTTTAACATTAATCTCTAGTTCTCCGTGAACCAGAGAAGAGAGGTTTCTTTCATTACACCGTGGTACCGGTACATGCAGTCACTCCATCTCGAACAGGTAGTTGATGAAAGAAGTCTTTGTAAATTTTATTTAGTATTCACAATATAGAATTTAAAACGCAATGGTGTAGAATCATAATCAATCATACTTTATTAGCCAAGTACGCTTTGCAACATACAAATAATTTGATTCGCCATACAGTCACAGAAACATAGAAACATAGAAATTAGGTGCAGGAGCAGGCCATTTGGCCCTTCGAGCCTGCACCGCCATTCAATATGATCATGGCTGATCATCCAACTCAGTATCCTGTACCTGCCTTCTCTCCATACCCCCTGATCCCTTCAGCCACAAGGGCCACATCCAACTCCCTCTTAAATATGGCCAACGAACTGGCCTCAACTACCTTCTGTGGCAGAGAATTCCACAGATTCACCACTCTCTGTGTGAAAAACGATTTTCTCATCTCGGTCCTAAAAGACTTCCCCCTTATCCTTAAACTGTGACCCCTTGTCCTGGACTTCCCCAACATCGGGAACAATCTTCCTGCATCTAACCTGTCCAACCCCTTAAGAATTGTGTAAGTCTCTATGAGATCACCCCTCAATCATCTAAATTCCAGCGAGTACAAGCCGAGTCTATCCAGTCTTTCTTCATAAGGAAGTCATGCCATCCCAGGATGTCATACCATTAAAAAGCAACAAAACACACAAAATACATTTTAACATGAACATCCACCACAGTGACTCCTCCGCATTCCTCACTGTGACCGAAGGCGAAAAAAAATTAAATCCCTTCCATTTTTTGTTCTTTGATGTCGGGAGCCTCAAGCCTTCCGTTGACGGGATGACCTTGGCTCCCGTTGCCGGCGGCGTTTGGGCTCTCCGCATTGGGACGATCAAGCTCCCGCATCGGGGGGTAATCTCGGCTCCCCCGCACTGGCCGATCGACCCCGGGTCGGGGCTGGTCGAAACCTTCTGCGACTGGAGCTTCCTGCCTTCGGTATCTACCTGAGACTGCGAGCTCCTTGATGGTGAAATCCGCAGGCCGCGGTTTGAGCGTCGATCCCAGGCAAGGGATCGGCTTCGATGGTACGTCCACGTCCCCACGGTGGGGCTCAAAGTCATTCCCGAGCATGACCTCCAGCTCCATGATGTTAGGCTGCAGAGTGACTGGAGATACAATCCAGAAAACAATCTTTCCGGCAAGGTAAGAGACTGAAAAAGATTCCCCCAACCCCATCCCCCACCCCCCACATAAAACAAACTAGAGAACATTAACACAAACTTTTAAAACACATCAAAAAAATTTAAAAAAGACAAAAAGACAGATAGACTGTTAGCGAGGCTGCCATCCTTCGGCACCCTCTGGTGGTAATAAACGATTTATAGCAACATTACTGCAGAAAACTATTCCTGAAAATGATCGATAATATTTACAGGACTTTCACTGAAAATGCCGTGGCTCCATGAAATGAACTTCAAGTTCAAGTTTCAAGTTTACATTTACTGTCACATGCACCAAATGGTACAGTGAAATTTGGGTTACCAACGAATTAGCCATACGAATAAAAAAGAACACAACACACGATAGACTTTAACATAAACATCCCCACACAGCGGAATCAAAGTTTCCCACTGTGAGGGAAGGCACCAAAGTTCAGTCATCCACCTCTTTGTTGTTCACCCGTGGTCGGGGCCTCCCGAGCCCCTAGGGATCCCAGGACTCCGGGATGTTGATGTCAGCGCCACACGATGCTGGGAGCTCCGCAAACCACACGATCCAGGTAAGGCATCGCCCGCTCCGCGATGAATCGAGTGCTGCGCCGCCGCTGAAGCTCTGGTGGGTCACCGGCAGGAAAGGCCGCGCCAATCCAGCTGGTAGGCCGAGGGTGGGGGGGGGGAGGGGGGGTGGCGTAGATGCGACTCGGAGTATAGTCGCATCCTCACCAGGAAGTGACTGGGAAACTGTTTCCCCCTTACCCTACCCACCTCCCCCACATAAAAATACCAAAAAAAAACCTCCAAAACATACTTTTTAAACAGACTAAAAATAAAAAATAGATGGAAAAACAGGCAGACTGTAGGCAGAGGAAGCCATCATGCGGCACCCCTAGAATGAAGTCTGCTTTTGTGGGCCTCACAGCCCACTTGCACTACTGATTCAGTAGGAGTGTCGAGTAGTTTCTCCTGCAGTTAGAGTGTGAACTCGGACTGAGGTCTGTCTCATGGTGGCTTGAAGCAGATTTGGGCTCCCACAGAGAAGATGGCCACATTCTGTTTTGTTTCCTTGGGGCCTGTTTGCTTGACTTACAAAAACACACACTTAGGCCTTGGTGGAAGGCCAAGCCTGCTTTGAGCTTGGATCCACGGCAGGCCTTACTCAACCCAAGCTCATCTCATTAAAGGCAATGTATGGAATTGGGATTGAAACTGTCTCCCATTTTCAAGGCCCCCTGCAGCAGCTTGCAAACCAGTGACATCCAGCTGCCTGGTGATTCAAACTACTAAACTGATGCAACACAACAGATCTGAAGGTGACTCATGCCTCTGACTGCTGTTTAATTCTGAATTATCTTCGCAAGATAAGAGTGGTCATGGTGTTCATTTCAATCAAGCTGAACTTAAAATTCATTTCAGCTAAAAATGAGAAAAACAAAATTTGATCACCATTGGAAAACATTGAAAAGTTCTGTTTCATACATTTTACTGGCCCTGATGCATGTCAAATCAGATATTTTTATTCTTAAAGGCATCTTATGTTGAGCTCTGTCCTACATAAAGGCACATAGATCAATGGAATACGGGTATAAAGGACTCACCCTTGCCTCCCAATCTTAATTTAACATCAAGCTGTAGAAAGGTTGCAGAACAGAGCAGAGGTTAGTGCAGCTGTTCCCCTGTTCCAGCAAACCAGGTTGGATTCTGATCTCCGCGGTTGGGTCTGCACAGGGTTTGAGCACATTTTCCCTGTGACTGTGTTCCCCCTAGTTTCCAGTTTCCTCCCACATCCCTAATATGTGGTGGTTTGCATATAAAGCTGGAGAAACTCAGCGGGTGCAGCAGCATCTAAGGAGCGAAGGAGATAGGCGACGTTTCGGGCCGAGACCCTTCTTCAGACTGGTCAGGGATCAGGGAAACGAGAGATATAGACGGTGATGTGGAGAGATAAGGAACAATGAGTGAAAGATATGCAAAAAAGTATCGGTGATAAAGGGAACAAGCCATTGTAAGCTGTTTGTGGTGTGAAAATGAGAAGCTGGTGCGACTAGGGTGGGGAGAGAGATAGAGATAGAGGGAATGCCAGGGCCCCAGGGCTGAGGGAGAGGTGGGAAGGGGAGGAGACAGCAAGGGTTAACAGAATTGAGAAAATTCAATATTCAAGCCCAAAGGATGCAGACTCCCCAAGCGGAATATGAGGTGCTGTTCCTCCAGCTTGCGGTGTTGCTCACTCTGGCCGTGGAGGAGGCCCAGGACCGAGAGGTCGGATGTGGAATGGGAGGGGGAGTTGAAGTGCTGAGCCACCGGGAGGTCGGGTTGGTTATTGTGGACCGAGCGGAGGTGTTCGGCGAAGCGATCGCCAAGCCTCCGCTTGGTCTCACCGATATAGATCATCTGGCATCTGGAGCAGCGGATGCAGTAGATGAGGTTGGAGGAGGTGCAGGTGAACCTCTGTCGGACCTGGAAGGACTGCTTGGGTCCCTGAAAGGAGTGGAGGGGGGAGGTGAAGGGACAAGTGTTGCATTTCTTGCGGTTGCAAGGGAAAGTGCCCGGGGAAGGGTAGAGTGGGAGGGGAGGGAAGAATGGACAAGGGAGTTGCGGAGGGAGCGGTCTTTGCGGAAGGCAGACAGGGGGGGAGATGGGAAGATGTGGCGGGTGGAGGGGTCACGTTGGAGGTGGCGAAACTGGCGGAGGACTATATGTTGTATTTGCCGGCTGGTGGGGTGAAAGGTGAGGACCAGGGGGACTCTGCCCTGTTTGCGAGTGGGGGAATGGGGAGCGAGGGCAGTGTTGCGGGGTATGGAGGAGACCCTGGTGCGAGCCTCATCAATAGTGGGGGAGGGGAATCCCCGTTCTCTGAAGAATGAGGCCATTTGTGATAATATGTGGTGGTTTGCATATAAATTGGCTGTTGTAATGCATGATTCGGACCGCACGTGGAGGGTGGGAAAAGAAGGGGAGCTATACCAGTAATGTAAGAGAGGACGGGTTTCAGGGAAATAAGGGAAATTTCAGGGAAATAAGTGGGGGAATGGGGTTATTCTGGCGAGCTGGCATTGACTCAAAGGGCCAAATCGCCTCCTTCTGTGTTGTTAGAAACTTTAAATATGAGTACTATAACAGCATTCAAAAGACATTTGGACAGAAAACGTATGGATGGAAAAGTTTTAGAGGGATATGGACCAAATGCAGGCAGGTGGGACTAGTATAGATGAGGCATCTTGGTCGACATGGGAACTTGGGCCGAAGGGCCTGTTTTCACGCTGTATGACTGTGAAGCTTGAATAGAGTGGATGTAGAGAGGATGTTTCCACTAGTGGGAGAGTCTAGGACTAGAGGTCATAGCCTCAGAATTAAAGGACGTTCTTTTAGGAAGGAGATGAGGAAATTTTTTTTAGTCAGAGGGTGGTGAATCTGTGGAATTCTTTGCCACAGAAGGCTGTGGAGACCAAGTCAGTGGATATTTTTAAAATAGAATGCCTGCAATGCCTTTTATTGTCATTCAAACAGCTTGGTTTGAACAAAATTGCATTTTCTACCTTCTTAACATTACAAAAAAACCCAAGACCACACTTAACACGGTTTACACAAACATCCATCACAGTGAATCTCCAACACCTCACTATGATGGAAGGCAAAAGACTTATCTCTTCCCTTTGTTCTTCTCCCGCGGTCCAGCAGTCCAACTGCAGCATTGAGGCGACTGTGGCTCCCGATGTTAAAGCCCCCGGCGGGGGATGGTAAGTCCCGCTGCCGTTAAGCCACGCGGGGCGATGTTAGGCCCCGCTCCAAGTCATTTAACCCTTTGATTCGGGTGGGAGAAGTTGCGTTGTGGGAGCTCCGAAAAGCAGTCTCCCACCAGGGACCTGCGCACTCCCGATGTTACCGTCCACCGGGCCTGCGGCCGGTGCCTTCAAAGCTCCAAAGTCGAGTCGCAGCCGCGCGCCACCACAGCTCTCCCCGTTCCGCAGTCGGCCACTCCGCGATGGCAGGTCCGCAGGCTCCGCGACTGAAGCCCTCGGGTTGGTTCCGCTTGGAGGCCGCCGCCGGTCCACGATGTTAGGCCCAATGACACCGGAGACCCGACAGGGAAAAAGTCGGGTCCCCGTACAGGGAAGAGATTAAACGGTTTCCTCCACCCCCACCCCCCACATATACCCAGCTAAGAAAAGAATAAAAACTAGAGTCAAAACATACATTTAACGAGACAAAAAAAGACAAAAGGACTGTAGTCGTGCCGCTGCCGTTAGGCGCTGCCACACCACACAGATTGATTCTTGATTAGTACAGGTGTCAGAGGTTATGGGGAGAAGGCAGGAGAATGGGGTTAGGATGGGGAGATAGATCAGCCATGATTGAATGGCAGAGTAGATTGATGGGCCGAATGGCCTTATTCTATTCCTATCACTCCTATCACTTATGACAATGGGAAAAACAATGTTGCCTAGAAGTTAAACTGAACAGCATTGTTTCATTATTCCAGAGCTATGTAACTGAGAGTGCACTTAACATGGAATGAAATAAGACACTGACCATTTCTGAGTTACTTTACACCACAACAACAGAATTTGATGCAGTAATTCCTAGAAGACTACGTTTGCTCATCTGACATGACTTCTGCATGTAGCACTCCTTTCGGAACGTTGCAGAAAAAAACAGAGCAAAGTTATGCCGAGAAGTCCAGAATAACTAGATCTTCACAGGGCCTCGCTGGACTGGAGATTGTGCCATGACATAAAAATTCAATAACACGCTCTATCCAGAAGCCATAGTTAAAATATAGGAAGAAGGTCTACCGATCTACAGAGGCTATAAACAAAGTGCTGGAGGAACTCAGCAGGTCAGGCAGCATCTGTGGAGGGAATTAACAGATGATATTTAGGGTCAGGACCCTATGTGGGACCTCCCAACTATGCCCGACCTGCTGAGATCCTTCAGCACATTGTTTTTTTTGCTCAAGATTCCAGCATCTACAGTTTTTTGTGTCTCCAATCCACTGGGGCTGTTGCAACGAGAGAAAGATGACAGTCATTTTGCACATGCTAGTCAATGTTTCAACATTCCCACCCTGACCTTTTGGTCCTGGGTCTCCTCCATTGTCAGAGTGAGGCCCAGCGCACATTGGAGACACATCACCTCATATTTCGATTGGTCAGCTTACACCCCAGCGTTATGAACATTGACTTCCCTGACTTCAAGTAACCCTTGCTTTCCCTCTCTCTCCATCCTTCACCCTTCCTGGTTCTCCGACCAGTCTGACAGTCTCCGACTACATTTTATCTCTGTTTGCTTTGTTGTTACATTGTCCCAGCTAACAATGATCTATTCTACATTTTCCTTGATCTTCATCACCTTTTGTCCTGTTTTCACACCTTACACATCCTTACCAATGTATCTCCCTCTCCCCCAACATCATTCTGAAGAAAGGTCTCGACTGAGACAAACATCTCTCGGCCTGGACAAACACATATTTATGGAAATGTCAATTACTGAGATTACTTTCAGCTCAAGATCAGAGAAAGCAAGGAACAAGAGAGATCTCTGAAGCAAGAGCTTCAAAAGTCCCATTCCTTCTCTCCAGAGATGCTGCCAGTCCTGCTGAGTTACTCCAGCGTTTTGTGTCTATTTTCAAGGTTTGGGAACCTCAGTATGGTGGTAGAAGTCCTTTATCCGGCTTCAAAATGGCAGCTTGCTGTCTTTTACTGCAGGGCAGGAGTAGTCTGGGTTTATGATTAAACCAACACGCAGTGCCTCAGACTGCACACTGGCACTTCTGCACTGGACAGGCAAACATATATTCCGCCCCAGCCTGGATTATGTGTTCAAACCCAGAGCGGAGGTTGAACCTTCAGTCTCACAAGCCACATGGGAACAATATCTGAAGAGAGACACAAAAGCTGGAGTAACTCAGTGGGATACGCAGCATCTCTGGAGAGAAGGAATGGGTGACATTTCGGGTCGAGACTCTTCTTCAGACTGAGAGTCAGGGGAGAGGGGGTTTAGAGATATGGAAGGGTATGGTGTGAAAACAACAGATCAAAGCGGGTGATGTTAAAGAAGTGTAGAATGGTTACCGGTAATTATTTGGTTCATCAACAATATCTGAGCTCGCAGAGGCCCCCCCCCATTTTAAAGATGAGTTTGTCAAACTGTAAAGATTATCTTCGAATGTATGCGGGATAGTTTTCTAAACCAACATGTAGAGGAACGAGAGAGCAGGGTATTCTAGACTGGGTATTGAGTAATGAGGAAAGGTTAGTTAGCAGCCTTGTTGTGCGTGGCCCCTTGGGCAAGAGTGACCATACTTTGGTTGAGTTCTTCATTAGGATGGACAGAAACACAGGTCCTGAACTTAAAGAAAGGTAATTTTGAGGGTATGAGACGTGAATTGGCCAAGATAGACTGGAAATTGATTCTTAAAGGGTTGACGGTGGATATGCAATGGAAGGCATTTAAAGACTGCATGGATGAACTACAACAATTGTTCATCCCAGTATGGCAAAAGAATAAATCAGGGATGGTAGTGCATCCGTGGATAACAAGGGAAATCAGGGATAGTATCAAAACAAAAGATGAAGCGTACAAATTAGCGAGAGAAAGCAGCCTACCAGAGGACTGGGAGAAATTCAGAGTACAGCAGAGGAGGACAAAGGGCTTAATTAGGAAAGGGAAAATGGATTATGAAAGAAAACTGGCAGGGAACATAAATACTGACTGCAAAAGTTTTTATTGATATGTGAAGAGAAAAAGATTAGTTAAATCAAATGTAGGTCCCTTGCAGTCAGAAACAGGTGAATTAATCATGGGGAACAAGGACATGGCAGACCAATTGAATAACTACTTTGGTTCTGTCTTCACTAAGGAAGACATAAATAATCTGCCGGATATAGCAGGAGATCGCGGGTCAAATGAGATGGAGGACCTGAGTGAAATCCAGGTTAGCCGGGAAGTGGTGTTAGGTAAATTGAATGGATTAAAGGCCGATAAATCCCCAGGGCCATATAGGCTGCATCCCCCCAAGGAAGTAGCCCCAGCAATAGTGGATGCCTTAGTGATAATTTTTCAAAACTCTTTAGATTCTGGAGTAGTTCCTGAGGATAGGAGGGTAGCTAATGTAACCCCACTTTTTAAAAAGGGAGGGAGAGAGAAAACGGGGATTACAGACCAGTTAGTCTAACATCGGTAGTGGGGAAACTGCTAGAACCAGTTATTAAAGATGGGATAGCAGCACATTTGGAAAGTGGTGAAATCATTGGACAAAGTCAGCATGGATTTACGAAAGGTAAATCATGTCTGTCAAATCTTATTGAATTTTTTGAGGATGTAACCAGTAGAGTGGATAAGGCTTTCGACAAGGTCCCACACAAGCGATTAGTATACAAACTTAAAGCACACGGTATTGGTGATTCAGTATTGATGTGGATAGAGAACTGGCTGGCAGACAGGAAGCAAAGAGTAGGAGTGAACGGGTCCTTTTCAGGATGGCAACAGTGACTAGTGGGGTGCCGCAAGGCTCCGTGCTGGGACCCCAGCTATTTACAATATATATTAATGATTTGGACGAGGGAATTGAATGCAACATCTCCAAGTTTGCGGATGACACGAAGCTGGGGGGTATCGTTAGGTGTGAGGAGGATGCTAGGAGGCTGCAAGGTGACCTGGATAGTCTGGGTGAGTGGGCAAATGCATGGCAGATGCAGTATAATGTGGATAAATGTGAGGTTATCCACTTTGGTGGCAAAAACAGGAAAGTAGACTATTATTTGAATGGTGGCTGATTAGGAAAAGGGAAGATGCAACGAGACCTGGGTGTCATGGTACATCAGTCATTGAAAGTAGGCATGCAGGTGCAGCAAGCAGTGAAGAAAGCGAATGGTATGTTAGCATTCATAGCAAAAGGATTTGAGTATAGGAGCAGGAAGGTTCTACTGCAGTTGTACAGGGTCTTTGTGAGACAACACCTGGAGTATTGTGTACAGTTTTGGTCTCCAAATCTGAGGAAAGACATTCTTGCCATAGAGGGAGTACAGAGAAGATTCACCAGACTGATTCCTGGGATGTCGAGGCTTTCACATGAAGAAAGACTGGATAGACTCGGCTTGTACTCGCTAGAATTTTGAAGCATTGGACAATCATTGGACAAAGTCAGCATGGATTTACAAAAGGAAAATCATGTCTGACGAATCTTGTGGAATTTTTCGAGGATGTAACTAGTAGCGTGGATAAGGGAGAACCAGTGGATGTGGTATATCTGGACTTCCAGAAGGCTTTCGACAAGGTCCCACATAAGAGATTAGTATACAAACTTAAAGCATACGGTATTAGGGGTTCAGTATTGAGGTGGATAGAGAACTGGCTGGCAAACAGGAAGCAAAGAGTAGGAGTAAACGGGTCCTTTTCACAATGGCAGGCAGTAACTAGTGGGTACCGCAGGGCTCAGTGCTGGGACCCCAGCTATTTACAATATATATTAATGATCTGGATGAGGGAATTGAAGGCAATATCTCCAAGTTTGCGGATGACACTAAGCTGGGGGGCAGTGTTCGCTGTGAGGAGGATGCTAGGAGACTGCAAGGTGACTTGGATAGGCTGGGTGAGTGGGCAATGTTTGGCAGATGCAGTATAATGTGGATAAATGTGAGGTTATCCACTTTGGTGGCAAAAACAGGAAAGCAGACTATTATTTAAATGGTGGCCGATTAGGAAAAGGGGAGATGCAGCGAGACCTGGGTGTCATGGTACACCAGTCATTGAAAGTAGGCATGCAGGTGCAGCAGGCAGTGAAAAAAGCGAATGGTATGTTAGCTTTCATAGCAAAAGGATTTGAGTGCAGGAGCAGGGAGGTTATACTTCAGTTGTACAGGGTCTTGGTGAGACCACACCTGGAGTATTGCGTACAGTTTTGGTCTCCAAATCTGAGGAAGGACATTATTGCCATAGAGGGAGTGCAGAGAAGGTTCACCAGACTGATTCCTGGGATGTCAGGACTGTCTTATGAAGAAAGACTGGATAGACTCGGTTTATACTCTCTGGAATTTAGGAGATTGAGAGGGGATCTTATAGAAACTTACAAAATTCTTAAGGGGTTGGACAGGCTAGATGCAGGAAGATTGTTCCCGATGTTGGGGAAGTCCAGGACAAGGGGTCACAGCTTAAGGATAAGGGGGAAATCCTTTAAGACCGAGATGAGAAAGACTTTTTTCACACAGAGAGTGGTGAGTCTCTGGAACTCTCTGCCACAGAGGGTAGTTGAGGCCAGTTCATTGGCTATATTTAAGAGTGAGTTGGATGTGGCCCTTGTGGCTAAGGGGATCAGAGGGTATGGAGAGAAGGCAGGTACGGGATACTGAGTTGGATGATCAGCCATGATCATATTGAATGGCGGTGCAGGCTCGAAGGGCTGAATGGCCTACTCCTGCACCTAATTTCTATGTTTCTATGTTTCTAAGATTGAGGGGGGATCTTATAGAAACGTACAAAATTCTTAAGGGGTTGGATAGGCTTGATGCAGGAAGATTGTTTCCGATGTTGGAGAAGTCCCGGACAAGGTTTCACAGTTTAAGGATAAAGGGGAAATCTTTTAGGACCGAGATGAGAAAAACATTTTTCACACAGAGAGTGGTGAATCTCTGGAATTCTCTGCCACAGAAGGTAGTTGAGGCTAGTTCATTGGCTATATTTAAGAGGTAGTTAGATGTGGCCCTTGTGGCTAAAGGGATCAATGGGTATGGAGAGAAGGCAGGTAAGGGATACTGAGTTGGATGATCAGCCATGATCATATTGAATGGCGGTGCAAGCTCGAAGGGCCGAATGGCCTACTCCTGCACCTATTTTCTATGTTTCTATGTTATCTACCTTCCCCTTTTACAAGCAAGCTTTTAAAACCCCATCTGAAAACCATAGATTTGTAGTTCCTCTTTAATGACCAGATGATTACTCCAATGCAAACATTTGGAATATGAATAGGCGGTGCACTTATAAACTCCAGGGATGTAGCTATGAGAGATGGTACTCTCATGAACACACAAAATGAATCAGAAAATGAAATTCCCTTAAGTTCTAAATTACACATTCATTTTAAATTATTTTAATTTCAATTTGTCATGATTTTCACTTACTTCAAATAAAATGTCAGTTTCTAATAGCTGTGGTAATCTAGGTCTATTTAAATTAATATTGAAATGCTGGTACAACAGGCAATGACGAATTTGCACATAAACCATCTTTCATAATGCCCAGATGTCCCAAAGACTTTCACAATACGCAGCTATTTCTGAAGTTTAGTTACGGTTGAATTGTGGGAAACGATCAAGTCAATTTGGGCACAGTAAGCTCCCAAAACCACACTGTGAAAATGACAACATATTTTATTTTAGAGTTTGGTTGAAGAAAATGATATTGACCAGACAAAACACTAAATGCTGGAGGAATGAGGAATTCAGCGGGCCAGGCAACACCTGCGGAGGAAATGGGTCAGGTCCTTTTCAGACAGATAGTTGTGGTGGGGAGATAGCTGAAAGCTTGCAAAGGGAGCTGGGGTGGCTGGGGCAATGCATGGAAAGTGATAGGTGGATATAGATGGTGGGGGGGGGGGTGATTGGCAAATGGATGGACAAAGGCTGGAGATGAAAAGGAGACAACGGGTCATAGAGTGATAGAGTGTGGAAACAGGCCCTTCAGCCCAGCTTGCCCACACTGGCCAACGTGTCCCAGCTACACTAGTCCCACCTGCCAGCATTTGGTCCATATCCCTCCAAAACTGTCCTACCCATGTACCTGTTTAACTGCTTCTGAGATGTTGGGATTGTCCCTGCCTCAACTACCTTCTCTGGCAGCTGTTCCATTCACCCACCACCCTTTGTTTGAAAAAGTTATCCCTCAGATTCCTATTAAATCTTTTCCCCTTCACCTTAAACCCATGACCTCCAGTCCTCGATTCACCTACTCTAGGCAAGGGACTCTGTGCATCTACCCGATCTATTCCTCTCATAATCTTAGACATCTCTAATAGGATCACCCTTCATCCCCCTGTGCTCCAAGGAATAGTCCCAGCCTACTCTGCATATAGCTCAGACCCTCTAGTCCTGGCAACATCCCAGTAAATCTTCTCTGTACCTTTTCCAGCTTAACATCTTTCCTATAACACGGTGCCCAGAATTGAACAAAATACTCTAAATGTGGCCACACCAACGTCTTACACAACTGCAACATGACCTACCAACTTCTATACTCAGAAGATAAGGAGAGAATAGGAGAGTTAAATGTAAAATTCGCGGGAGGGATATAGGTGGAAGTGAACAGGGGGGTGGGGGGGGGGGGAGGGGGGGAGGGAAAATGAGTGTACAATGGTGAGAAAAGAAGCAGGGTGACTGGCCACCAATGATAAATATTGCCTAGGCCACCTGTGATAAATCTCTTGCTCATCTTTGATATTAGTGTCATCAGATCGTTGGTGAGAGTTGAGATGAGGCTTCAATTTAACACCATGAACAAGGCACATCCTACAGCATGATATTCCTTCAAAGCTGCACTGAGCCATCAGTTTACATATATGTAAATAAGATTTTGAAACCAAAATTAAGCTCACGGGATGTCAGGGGTTATGGGGAGAAGGCAGGATAATGGGGTTGAGAGGGAAAGGTAGATCAATCATGATTGAAGGTAGACAAAAATGCTGGAGAAACTCTGCTGAACAGACTGAAGGGTCTTGACCCAAAACGTCACCTATTCCTTCGCTCAAATCAATGTTGCCTCACCCGCTGAGTTTCTCCAGCATTTTTGTCTACCTTTTCCCAGCATCTGCAGTTCTATCTCAACCATGATTGAATGGCGGAGCAGGCTTGATGGGCCAAATGGCCCAATTCTGCTCCTAGAACCTATGAATATGAACAAACAGTATTACAGTGGAGACTGTAATAAAAAGTGTATTTTTACACTAATCTTGTTCATCCTATTTTTTATTCTCTCCATATTCTCTGCCCCAGAATCTACCACTCCCCCCATACACAAGGGGCAATTTACAGTGGTTACTTAACCTGCGCGTCTTTGGGATTTGGTCGGAAACTCATGCACTCACAGGGAGAACATACAAACTCCGCACAATCTTTCCCCAAAATTATAATAGCTGATCTGGTGTATTTCCCTACTGCCCAATATGACAAGGATCATTGCATTGCCATTCCGCCTCCAGAGCCTGTTCTACACTTGAATTCCATTTACCGACCAAATCCAATGATACCCTTAACCAAAGTTCATTAGTTTCAATCCCAAAATGGCCAATCACCACCCAGCCACCACTGAATTTTTGTGCGAATCAGTTCCTTCTTTGCATTCCCTTCGGGAAAATTTATTCATGATAATTTGAAGATTGTTACAAACAGAGTAGTGCATGCCTGGAATGCGCTGCCAGGGGTGATGGTGGAGGCAGGTATGATAGTGGCATTGAAGAGGCTTTTGGAGAAGCGCATGGATGAGCAGGGAATGGAGGGATATGGATCACGTGCAGGCAGAGGAGATGTGTTTAACTTGACATCATGTTTGACATGGTCATTTTGGTGCCAAAGGGCCTTTTACTGTTCTATATTCTAAAGTATGTTGGGGGAGTCCAGAACCAGAACTCCCGATGTTGGGGGAGTCCAGAACCAGGGGCCACAGTTTAAGAATAAGGGGTAAGCCATTTAGAACGGAGATGAGGAAACACTTTTACACACAGCGAGTTGTGAGTCTGTGGAATTCTCTGCCTCAGAGGGAGGTGGAGGCCGGTTTTCAAGAGGGAGCTAGATAGGGCTCTTAAAGATAGCGGAGTCAGGGGATATGGGGAGAAGGCAGGAACTGGGTACTGATTGTGGATGATCACATTGAATGGCGGTGCTGAGTCGAAGGGCCGAATGGCCTACTCCTGCACCTATTGTCTATTGTATAAAAAGATCTAATTTCAACAATGACAGTCTAGTTATTTATGATAATTTTCTTCATAATTTCATTAATAATTTTGTATACATATAAGAAAATACTGATAAGACTGAACATACTGTTTTAATATTTTGAACTTAACTTCAACCCACATTGCAAATATTGCAATGCATTTCTGGTTAACTGGTACATATTTCTTTCTCCCTCAGTGCAAAGTTGGTAATTAGTTTCTTCCCAGATGAAGAAATTGAATCATCCTGCCACAACCAGAGAGCAGTCGTGAACTACTATCTACCACATAGACCCTCGGACTATCCTTGTTTCCTTTATCATCATTACTTTTTTGCACATCTTTCATTCATTGTTCTTTATCTCTTTACATCATCGTCTATATCTCTCATTTCCCTTATCCCTAACCAGTCTGGAGAAGGGTCACGATCCGAAACGTCACCCATTCATTTTCTCCAGAGATGCTGCCTGTCCGGCTGAGTGACTCCAGCTTTTTGCGTCTATCTTTGGTTTAAACTAGCATCCACAGTTCCTACACTTGATCGAACTTTGCAGGCTTTACCTTGCACTAAACGTTATTCCCTTATCCTGTATCTGTACACTGTAAATGGATCGATAGTGATGATGTATTGTCTTTCTGCTGACTGGATAGCACGCAACAAAAGCTTTTCACTGTACCTCGGTACATGTGACAATAAACTAAACTGAAACACTGCTGACAAAAGCAGCATTTACAGCTAAATCCCCACATTTGATGATGGTGAGCCTTTCTCCTGAACTGGTGGTCATGCACAGTATCATTGTGGAGTGAATTCCAGGATTTGAGCCCACCAACTATGAAGACCCATTTGTTGAGCGTGTGGGTGGTTGTGTTCCCGTGCACCTTCTGCCCTTTTCTGTGGGAGGGTGGTGCTGTCGGTGTGAGTGATGCTGCAGAAAAGCTTTGACAAGTTGCTGCAAGATAGCCGGTGGATCGTACACACTGCAGTTGCAAGTGCCACAAGTGCATGTGCATGAAGTCGACAGTTAGTCGCAGATCGATCATAAGGTCATAAGGAATAGTAGAATTAGGTCATTCGGTCCATCAAGACATTCAATCATGGCTGATCTATCACTCCCTCCTAACCCCATTCTCCTGCCTTCTCCCCATAACATCCTGTAATTCTGAGGCTATGACCTCGACTCTCCACGTCCACTCCATCCAAGCCTTTCACTATTTTGTATATTCCAATGAGGTCTTGTGAACTCCAGCGAGTACAAGTCCATTGCCGGCAAACACTCATCACAGGTTAACCTACTCATTCCTGGGATCATTCTTGTAAACCTCCTCTGGACCCTCTCATGAGCCAGCACATCCTTCCTCAGATATGGTGCCCAAAATTGCTGTTGACTTTGGACTTTAGAGATACAGCGTGGAAACGGACCCTTCAGCCCACTGAGTCCTCGCCGACCGGTAATCACCCCATACACTAGCACTGCCCTACACACTAGGGACAATTTACAATTTTACCAAAACCAAATAACCTACACACACGTACATCTTTGGAGATTGGGAGGAAACGGGAACGCCCGGAGAAAACCCACGCGGTCACAGGGAGAACGTACAAACTACCTAATCAGGATGAAACCGGGTCTCTTGTGCTGTAAGGCAGCAACTCTACCACTGCGCCACCGTGCCGCCCATCTCATTACAACTAAACAATGATCCGTAATTGCCTCTCACAGATCCTAGTGGGGCAGCATTAGTGACAACTGGCCAAATTGAATACCTGCATGTTACCCCTCATCTCTCTTTCCTGCCACTTAGCACACTTCCTACCTAGGTCTGTAATTTAATTCTATGGATTTTATGGATAATAGTCATTCAAGTCCAATGGATTTAATCTTCACTGAATAATCTTTTATATGGGAGTTGCTATTTTCTGAATTCCCACATTTATATATTCTTCCACTTCAGCTGCTGCCAAGTTTCTTAAACACAACTGCTGCCGTGTCTTAAATCTTTTTTACATTTTAACTCCACCCATAAACTCCCCACTGCCTGCTCTCGTTATTCATCCACTCACCAATTTGACATTGACGTATTTTAATTCTTAATCAGCAAGGATATTTGCTCCCACTACCACTTCCTTGACATTTCCTGTATTTGTTTTTAGGTCCCAGACTCAATTTCTATTATCATGCTGTACTTTCCAGGTTGAACTTGCATTTATAATTATTTCACTTTTTTTCTTATATGACATGCATGTGCACAAAGAATGTTGAATGAAGCCAAACATACAGTAACTAGCTGTCCATCTGGTCTAATGTGTAACTCACACTTTTTCATCACTTGCTCCCCACATAATTGCCTTATATCCTCTCTTTCCCGATACATCTAGTCCTAGTTCAGACCAATTAATTACCCTCTTCCCTATCATTAGGTTTGGAGCTATTCCTGTGAGCCTTGTCCCTAATTCACTGGTGTGAAGGTCTGTGCCATTTGGCACGGTGGCTCAGTGGTAGAGTTGCTGCCCTACAGTGTCAAAGACACGGGTTTGATCCTGACTACGGATGCTGTCTGTAGAAAATGTGTTAGTTCTCCCTATGACTGTGTGGGGTTTCTCTGGTTTCCTCCCACACATCCAAGGCATACACGTTTGTAGGTTAATTGGCTTTGGTAAAATTGTAAATTGTCCCTAGTGTGTAGGATAATGCTAGCGAACGGGGTCGACGTGAATTCAGTGGGCTGAAGGGCCTGTTTCCACGTTGTAAAGTCTATCATACTTATTGAGACTTTAATGAGGACAAAGGCCTCTGCAAGCTTGTTTTGAGTCATTCCAATCAAATTGTGCAGGGAGTATTTATGGAAAATTAATGCCATTCGTTTGCAGTTGGAATTAATTTACTTGCTCTCTAATACAAACATAATCAAATTAGGAGGGATTAGTTTCTCCTCAATTGCCCGGGTTATCTAAGGCTCTAATGAATGCACATATCACCATTTACCTTTCTTATCCAGATCATTTATTTTTGCTATGGACAAATGTATGCCCACAGATACTGGAACTGCCTATCAAAATATCAGTGCTCTCATCAGAAGCAGCTAACCAAATTGTACTGGTACAGCAGTAATATAGAAAGGATAAAAACAGTTAATCTTAACAGGTTAACCTGGCAATACAGGACTTATATGGGCAACCTTTGTCTAAAAAACACAGTACGCAGCCAAAGCCACAGGCTTTGTGCTCAGTCTCTGTGCCTTGTGGTTCATAAAGAACTTATGAAGTTAAACTACATCGTTATTTCTACAACTCTATACAATTGTGTCCAAATTGATTTCGGTGTCTCATTAGAAATGAGTGAGTCGACCACATTCATTGAAGAATAAGACCTTGGAATACCAGGAGAAAGTCAGACCATCAGAACAGCTGGGGACAGTCAGACCATCAGAACAGATGGAAACTAGGAGACCATCGGAAATCCTGGAGACATTTTGACCATCAGAACAGCTGGAATCAGTCAGACTACCAGAACACCTGGAGACAGTCAGACCATCAGACCACCTGGTGACAGTCAGACCATCAGACCACCTGGTGACAGTCAGACCATCAGACCACCTGGTGACAGTCAGACCATCAGACCACCTGGTGACAGTCAGACCATCAGACCACCTGGAGACAGTCAGACCATCAGAACACCTGGAGACAGTCAGACCATCAGACCACCTGGTGACAGTCAGATCATGAAAACCGCAGGAGACAGTCAAACCATCAGAACAGCTGGAAACAAGGAGACCATCAGAAAACCTGGAGATAGTCAAACCATCAGAGAACCCGGAGAGAATCCGATCATCAGAACGCCTGGATATAAGCAAAGCATCAGAATACTTGGAGACAAACTTCACCTGAGAACACCAGTCTGTCCCTCAAAATACCTGGAGACAGTCAGACTCACAAATCCCCTGGAAACATCTGTTCCTCGGGAATAGTGTGGATAGAAATCGGCAGATGATGGCATTCCAATGTGCTTTGTTGTGGTAAAGTTCTCAGGTGTGAAAAGTGCTAAATGGAATAGCTGAGAACATACAGTGAATTTTGTAGATGATATGCAGTATGTGTGGGTGGTGGAGGGAATTAATGTTTGGGGTGATGTGGTGGGGGTGCCATTCAAGCAGGCTGCCTTATCCAAATGGTGCAGAGCTCTTCTTGAGGGTTGCCAGCGCTGAGGACTTTCAGGCAAGAGGAGAGCACTCCATCACGCTCCTCATCAAGGGGTGGTAAATGGTGAAAGAGATGAGTCTCTTCCCCCGTGACCTATACCTGTACTTGTACCCATGATGTTTATATGGGTTTCTGTTCAATGCTGACCTTCCCCCACACACAAATTTCACCCGCAGGACTTTGGTGGACGGGGACTCAGCGATGTCCCATTGAGAGTCAAGCGTAGGTAGTTAATTATTTTTATTGTTGGAGTTTGTAGTTGCCTGGTACTTTCATGTTGATAGTTGCCACTTATCAGCCCCTTATTAGGCTGCTGCTTGCTGAGGAGATACGTAGGGATTGGTCATAAAGCGGTCATCAATGAACATTCCCACTTCTGATTTTCGATGGAAAGAAGGACATTGACAAACCAACTGTGGATGGTTGGGTCCAGGAAACTGCTCATTGGAACTCCTGTAGTAATGTCCTGGGCTGGGAAGATTGAACTTCAACAACTACAGTTATCTGATCTAATGCCCCTGTCCCACTTAGGAAACCTGAACGGAAACCTCTGGAGACTTTGCGCCCCACCCAAGGTTTCCGTGCGGTTTTTGTCCTCCGGCAACCACCTTCACCTAGCATCGCAACCGGCTTCGACTAAAAAATTACCAACTTTTAAAACGGAAACCATTTTTGACCATCAGGGAGACTGACAAAAACCTCCGGGAACCTCCGGGAACGCACAGAAACCTTGGGTCTCCAGAGGTTTCCGTTCAGGTTTCCTAAGTGGGACAGGGGCTTAATAGAGTCAAGAGTCAAGAGAGTTTATTGTCGTGTGTCCCAGATAGGACAATTAAATTCTTACATTGCTGCAGCACAACAGGATATTGTAGTCATAAATACAGATCAGATCAGTGTGTCCATATACCATAGATTTTACTTCGGAGTCACGTGAGTGATTCTGTGAAGAAGACCCGCCAGGCCGCATGCGCACCAGTACATCAGCCGCACTGGCTGGACAGAGCTCCTGCCAGCGGTAAGTTAAACCTAGAAGGTAAGTTCGTTTTTACTTACCAGGTTTTTTCAGGCAGGAGCCTCTTTTCACAGAGGTTTTCCTGCCAGTTTCGCAGCCCGACGAGTGTGCCGGTTATGGGCTGTGGGGAAACCCAATCCGACTGCGGAAGCGGATAACCGGCAAATTGATTGGGTTGCGAGATAAGGATCCGCTAACAGTGCAGTCAGCGGCTCCCAGCCTGCGGGGATGCCGTAAAAACGGCAAGAAATTCAAGCAGAGTCACTGACAGTTAAGTCAGCAGCTCCCAGCCTGTGGGGATGCCGTAAAAACGGCAAGAAATTCAAGCAGTCACTGACATTGTGGCCAGCGGCTCCAGCCTTTGGGGATGCCGTTGGAACGGCAAGGAAGTAATGCTGGAGTCACTGACAGTGGGGTCAGTTGCTCACATACGTTGGTCCCCAGGCAAGGAATTAAATGGGACTCATTCAACCCTATTTGGACTCAGGTGAGTTGGGCTACAAAGGGTTTCTCCTTATAATCAAATGTATGTATGTTATAGTGTTTTTCTTAAAGTTAAAAGCTAAAGGCAAAGTCAAAGTCATAAAAAGTTATTGTTATATGTCTCTGACAATGTAATCCTTGTTGTTTAGCACAAGTTGCTGTGAATTGTTTTAACCCTTCACAGGTAAAGCTATACACTAAAAATGTTGATTTAGTGAGCTTACACTGTAATAGTGCGGGCCTATGGGACAGGCCACGCCAGCAGCGCCTGACAGGGCTGCTTCATGTGTAATAGTGCGGGCCTATGGGACAGGCCGCGCCAGCAGTGCCTGACAGGGCTGCTTCATGTATGAAAGTGCCAGCCTATGGGAGAGCCGTGCCAGCAGCGCCTGATGCAGGGCTGTTTCATGTCAAGAAGCGCCGGCCTTTACGAAAGGCGGTGCCAGCAACGCCTGGGACAGGGTTGCTCAAGTTCACACATAATCTGCTACGCCCACGGAGTCGGGAGATGATTCTCCACCGGGGCTGGATAGCAAGGCCCACGGAGTCAGGGGATGAATTCCTCACCGGGGCTGGATAGTGCATTTGAAATGACTATCCCAAATACAGCAACTGTTGCATACAGTACTACAGAGGTCTCCCTCTTGGAGGCAGAGGCCAAGACGGGTCAGTATCCTGCTGACACTGAGTCTCAGGGTATGGCCATGGGGCATACTCCAAGGGATGAAGGGCATGTGTCAGAGGTACCTTTTTCCTGACAACAAAGTTTCCATCCCAGTAGAATATTATATTTGGGTGAAGGCCAATGGGTTCGTATCAGTATTGGTATCCTGCGGCAGTGCCTGTTTAGAGCTGCCTACGAATCACCCTCTCTGAGGAGGGAAGAGCAAAAGGTCAAGATATAACTGACTCCAGGCTCTAAAGAAGTCAATAGAACATACTTAAGCACTTATGTGCCGGCAGTGAACAACGCCAGCAGGGGGATGTGAGAGCCAGCCGCTGAATCTGTTATTCAGGTAGGCCTATTCAACAGGGGAAGAAAGCCTGGCAGATGAATCAATTAGGCCAACGGCGGGCAAGAGTCATCGTTTCAGAACGCACCCCAGGCGCTCATCGGCAGAAAGCGGTTCACTGGAGCTGGGGGCAGCATGATAGCTCAGAAATTCCATGCACCTTACCAATCCTACTCAACAAAATGGCTCTAGCACTTCCAAAATATAGGTAGTGCACCGTTCACAAGTTGTAATATTTACATTTGTTTTGTACAACACACAAAGGGTAAAAATATCTGTTTGAGGCACAGGCTGAGCATGCCAAGCAAGTTTGGATTATGGCCAGGGTTATTTTTGTTTTAAATTAAGGTTTGGAAATTGGGCAAAAGTTCTCATGCAAACCACCCATGGAAATAGGCAGGAGTGCCATGTTATTATGAAGAATGGAGAGTGTCGGCCATATGAACTTTCCGAATATGAAAACTTATTTTCCTGACTAACAACAGAGTCATAAGGGTCAGAGATCCATTCTATGCAAATCCCATTACAAAGGTTATCAAAGACAATATAACTGTACTATAACAGTAAAGCTTTGCGGTATGGGATAAACTGTTTGTTGGTCATTGGGATTTACCTTTAATTATTATTAGCCTTGACTCCGCCTTGTGGCAAGAGATTGGAGTTATAGCAATCTGTTATAAAACTGAGTTTTATTTTCATCAAGAATAATTGGCAATATAGCAGCTGTGTTTGTTTTAGCCGAGCAAATCAAGGAACTGATATTGTGTAAGTAGCAATTAGACCATTGTTAACAACCTTATGCTATTGTCAGCTGAAGCTACTGTAAAAAAATTATTGACTTACACATTTTGAATGGATTGACTTATGCCTCAGGTTGTCACATCAAGACATGAAGGTGCTCACTGCAGTGTGCAGGGATAGCACCCAAAAAAGCAGTACATTCCTATTGAGGGGATCAGAAGTGTTTTTTGTTAAATGTTAATGTTACATTTAATACGGTACAGATTACTGACATTTTCCAGTTCATTTTAAATGGTATTTGACAATAATTCAGTTATAGAGACGCTACAGCTGCAATACAAGGGAACTATGCTGTCGGGTTCAACCCAGATATCGAGTTCTTAAAAGATCTTGACACAAGTTCTCCCACTACAAGATTATGCAGTTGGTTATTGTAAATGTGTGAACATTACTTCACCAAGGGGTTCCATCTACATCCTTAGTTATGACACTTATATCAGCACAACGACGGCAAACATTGCAAACGCTGTGGCTAGATAGGATGGAATTGGCTGCCATTACATTTTACATTCTGGTCTACACAAGCAGAATAGACTAGGGATGGTATGATTTAAGATCATTTTCGGATACCCCACGGTCTCACGTCTATGTTATCAAGGCCACCAGAATCCTAAGAAGTATGGAATCAGCATTGTTTATTAGACAACAAACAACTACACAAAGGAAGGTCGGTTCAGACTATTTCAAGGTTGCTGCAGCAGGTTCTGGGTTATACAGGTATTAACACTGACAATTGTATATCTCATTCCACCAGGTCAGCATCAACGTCAGCGTATCATTTAGATAGTGTGTTTACATCTCATTCCACTAGGGCAGCAGCTACGTCGGTGGCCAAGGCGAGGGACGTGCCTGTCGACCATATTTTGGCGGCCACCGGATGGGCAAATGAGCTGATGTTTTCAGAATTTCTATCATTGGCCGATTGCCGATCCAGGGCTGTTCGCCAATGCTATTTTAAGTTCTGTTTAAAGTGACCTGGGATAGAGGGATACCGTTGTTTGTTTATATATTTTTTAATAAACTTTATTATTGCATTAAAAGCATTATTACTACTAATGCAATAATATCTCATTCGAGTCAATCAATGCAGTGGGATTTGTAATCTGCAGCATGAAATCACAAAGCTTTGAACTCTTCACGGAATCACTCACGTGTCTCCGAAGTAAAATAGTAAGATTAAATGAGAACTTACCAGTTTGAAGTTTGATCTTGATTTTATGAGGAGTTACGTTGGTGATTACGTGCCCACCTCGCCCAACCTTCTCTCATAAAGGATCATCTGGTAGTTTTCGAGCCACGCATCTTACTATGTCACTTCGGTGTTGTTATTTGTGATTTCATACTGCTGCTTTGAAGATTGGTGCGCATGCGGCCTGGCGGGTCTTCTTCACATAATCACCAACGTAACTCCACATAAAATCAGGATCAAACTTCAAACTGGTAAGTTCTCATTTAATCTTACTTATATATACTCACAGCAGTAAACAGATAAAGTGCAATAGATTGTTATAGTTCATAGTTTGTTTGGAGTTGTGTTTAATAGTCTGATGGCGGTGGGGAAGAAGATGTTCCCGAATCTGGATGTTGCAGATTTCAGGCTCCTGTACCTTCTACCCGGTGGCAGCGGAGAGCTGAGTGTGTGGCCAAGATGGTGTGGGTCCTTGATGATGCTGGCAGCCTTTTTGAGGCAACAACTGCGATAGATCCCCTCGATGGCAGGGAGGTCAGAACCGATGATGGACTGGGCAGTGGTTACGACTTTATGCAGCCTTTTCCACTCCTGGACGCTAAGATTGCCGTACCAAGCCACGATGCAACCGGTCAGCATGCTCTCTACTGTGCACCTAAAGACGTTCGAGAGAGTTCCCCGTCTTCAAATTCTCCACCAGCAGAAGATTTTCTCCTTTCAAAATTTTATATATATTCTCAATCTCATGCATTCACAGGAACTTTAATAAAACTAGTTTAAATAATCAGTCTTGAACAGTCTTCGTAAACCAAGGATTAGGATTTAAAATTTATTAAATTTGGGCTCAGCAGTGCAGCAGTAGAGTTGCTGTCTTACACCGTCAGAGACACGGGTTCAATCCTGCCTATGGGTACTATCTGTACAGAGTTTGTACATTATCCCTGTTACCGCGTGGGTTTTCTCCAGGTACTCCAGATTCCTCCCACACTCCAAAGATATACGGGTTTGTAGGTTAATTGGCTTCAATAAAATTGTAATTTGTCCCAAGTGTGTAGGGTAGTGCTAGTGTACAGGGGCGATTGCTAGTCATTATGTGGTCATTAAGCGGACTAGGTAGGCCGAAGAGCCTGTTTCCACGCTGCATCTCTAAAGTCTAAAGTAAAGTCTTTGTTGCTCTCTTCTACAAAATATTTTATCTTTTACCACATATCAGTCTACTAACCAGGTTAATAATTCCTTAAATTTTAATTTTAACTAACAACTTCTAAAATTAAATCTTATCAAATGCCTACAGGCGGTCCACAAATATTATATTTCTTCCCACTTCTTTAATGACTTCCTCAAAAAAAAAAATAGATTCATTGGATATGTCTTATCTTTTACAAAACCATGTACCTATTCATCTGCTTTGACTTTTTAGATTTCTAACTTTTCCTGTTTCTTATAAAAGGTTATCCACCTAAAGCATTAACTCTGTGGGCCTCTTCACAAATGCTGCCTGATATTCTCAGCATTACTATTCTTTATCTTTTTTATTGCAAATAAACGTTGACTCTCTCTATCAGTTCAAGTTACTATAAATAATATTCAACCTGTCCTTATTAATAGATTCCAATAACTTCCCAACAGATGGCAGGCTATCAGGTCTATAATTTCCTGGATTCTCTCTCATCTTTTCCTAAACAAGGGAGTTACAGTACATTTGCAATGTTCCAATCTACAGAAACAATTTATGAATTGAGAGAGCTTTGGAAGATTATAGCTAGATTTCCTCACCCAATTCCTTTGAAATCCTGAATCAAATCCTAAGGATCTTTGTTCATCTATGTTGACATAATTTTACTTACAATTTTTCTCTTGCTTCCATTGACTTATTTTTTTCAGCTCGTTAGCTCATCAGCTATATAGTCCTCAGTCTCTATTGTAAAGACTGACACATCTGCCATTTTGCCATTTTAACACGTGTTTTTCCTTTGACCACTGCTGTGAAAATATGAAACTCTCAAATCGTTCCTTGCTTTTTATTCGTTTTTTAGTTTTAGAGATACTGCGCACCGAGTCCGCACCGACCAGCAATCCCTGCACGTTAACACTGGGGACAATTTTACATCTATACCAAGCCAATTAACATACAAACATGTACGACTTTGGAGTGTGGGAGAAAACTGAAGATCTCAGAGAATCCCCACGCAGGTCATGTGGAGAACGTACAAACTCCGTACAGACAACACCTGTAGTCATGATCAAACCTGGGTCTCTGGCGCTGTGAGGCAGTAGCTCTACGTGAGGCAGCCGCCCAGAAGTTGTAGGCCTTACTATAGTTTGGCCTTTCTTTCCCATTTCATCACATCTCTTACAGTCTTATTTCTTGTAATCTTATATATCCATTTCACTTTTTGTTATTTGCAGCAGGATCGTGACCAGCTGGACACATGGACTGAGAAATGACTAATGAAGTTTATTGCAGATAAATATGAGGTGTTGCATTTTTGCACTGTCAAATGAAGGCAGGACATTCATATGAATGGTAGTGCCCTGGGGAGTGTTGTAGAGCAGAGTGATGTAGCAGTACAGGTACATAATTACCTGAAAGTGGCATCACAGGAAGATAGGGTAATCAAGAAGGATTTTGACTGCATCGGTCTTCATCAGTCAAGGTATTGAATATAGAAAGTTGGGACATTATGTTTCAGTCATATGTATCCTGATTTAATAATCCATTTGATTCTATGTATAAAATCATGGGAATAGATAGTGTGAATGCAGAGTTATTTACCCAGGGTAGGGAATTCAAAAACTAGAGGACATAGGTTTAAGGTGAGAGGTGAATGATTTAATATAAACCTGAGGGGCAACTTTTTCATTCAGAGGGTGCCGGGTTTATGGAACGAGCTGCCAAAGCAGGTAGTTGAAAGGGGTGGAAGATTGCAACCTTCACGTGGTCCGCCCTGTTTCGACAAATACAATCAACTCGACGTGCACAAACGGAAGATCCAATAGAACAAGTTGTCCTACAACTTTAGGCTGTGCACGCAACACGACAGAAGAAGAAAGTAGTTGAAACAGTTTCTATAAAAGTATTTAAAAGGCACTTAGCCAGGTACATGGATAGGAAATGTTTAGAGGGATATGCGCCAAAAGCAGTCAAATGAGGACAAGTTGGAATTAAAGCGCTGTTTCTGTGCTGTATGACCCTATGACTCAAATTATCACCTCCGTTATTGACCATTGGTCCTGTATTAAGCTAATTTGTTCAAAAACACATCTAATTCTTGTCGACTGTTTTATCAGATCTATCATCTATCTTTCTATCATGGAATCCCATCATGACCTCTTCTCACCGCTACCATAGGGCAGGGCATACAGAAGCATGAAGTCCCACTCCACTGCATGGAAATGTTCACCCGTGACAGATACAGGTCCTACCTGGGTTACACCAACGTTTCTTTCCCGAGAACAGTTCATAATCCAAACAGTTGGAACTGCAGATGCCCGGCAATATATTTAATTAAAATGTAGACAACCAAGAGCAATGCGTAGTTCACCCAGCGCATTTAAGTCACCCAATCACATATTGCCACGAACCAAGTTCCCACGTGACAGAAGATATCTGCAGCCTGGCTGCAACTGGTAAGTCCATCTCGCCAGTCTCCCAGGTGATCATACATGTGCAGACTGTAAATAACCTGGGGAGGACTCAGCGAGTATTTTGAGAGTTTGATATCAAACATATAAACAATGTGGCTTTCCCAATGTAGTCGATGGAAATGCTGAGGATGATGGTCTGGCAAGGCCATCAACGTTAGTAAACTTGGAAATGTTTGTACAGACAGCATTGGTTGCATCTTCCCAGTGTCTTCAGACGCCTGGTTTAGATGGTGAAGGAGGCAGTCATTACCACTAACTGGTAGACCATGAGTTTAGATACAAGATACAAAGTATTTATTAGCCAAGTATGTAAGAACATACAAGGAATTTGATTTGCCATACACTCATACCAAAAAAGCAGCAAGACACACAACTACATAAAAAATGACATAAACATCCCCACAGCGCACTGTGATGGAAGGCAATAAAGTCTTATCTCCTTCCCTCCTTTTCTCCCGCGGGTCGGGGCAGTCAAACCATCCGCAGTCAGGGCATTCGAAGCTCCCGTAGCCAGCGATCGAAGCTCCCGCATCGGGGCAATCCCGCAATTGGGAAGGTCGAAGCACCTGCAGCTTGAAGCTCCCGAAGTTGGTCCCTAACCAAGTGACCGCGAGCTCCACAATGTTAAATCCGCAGGATCTCACGGTTGGAGCTCCCGAAGTCGATCCCCAGCAAAGGGACTGCCAGCTCCACGATGTAAGGCCGCAGTGTGGACGGAGATACGGTACGTAAAAAGTTACATCTCCGTCAAGGAAAGAGATTAAAAAAGTTTCCCCGCCAGAATACAAAACTAAAGATACACTAAAAAATACATTTAACAACAGATTAAAAATAACAAAAGAAGAAAAGGACAAGACACACTGTTAGCGAGACTGCCATCGTACGGCGCCACCCGGTGGCAAGACTTTCACTCTTCTCAATTGATCAACGCTGTATTGGTGCATTAAAGGTGGTGGTGAATTTCAACATCGATGGCCCGATGGGAGTGGGGAGAAGAAGGAGTGGCCGGAGTGGTCCTCAATTATACTGGTGGCCTAGACGAGGTAGCATGAGGTGTAAATTGAGTCAATGTAAGGGAGGCCTGTTTGTGTGATGATATAAGATGTAAGAAGTGCGTGATGATATAAGATGTAAGAAGAGCTCTATGTTTTCCAGGGTTCCGCTGTGAGCCATCATTTTCAGAGGACAGTGTTGTGATGCAGGAGACGGTGACTAGAGGATCTCTCTCCTGCAGCCATTGGATGTAAGGCCCATCCTGAAGTGCTATGGTGATGAATCAATGATGTTGACGAGTCCAGCCTCCAAGCCTGTGCATAACCACAAGTGCCTATACACGGCATCTCAGCATCCCAATACAAGCACTTTAGCTTTAGGCTTACGATTGTCACCTGTGCTGAGGTACAGTGTAAAAGCTTTGCTTTGCACGCTATCCATTCAGATCAGATAATATAAAATTCCTAAGGGATTGGACAGGCTAGATGCAGGAAAAATGTTCCCCATGTTGGGGGAGTCCAGAACCAGGTGTCACAGTTTAAGAAGGTGGTGAGTGCCTGGAACATGCCTGGAATCTGTGGAATTCTCTGCCACAAAAGGCAGTGGAGGCCAATTCACTAGATGTATTCAAGAGAGAGTTAGATACAGCTCTCCAAGCTGACGGAATCAAGGGATATGGTGAGAAAGCAGGAACGGTACAGATTCTGGATGATCAGCCATGATCATATTGAATGGAAGCCACCCCAGCCACTTCCTCAGCCGCACCTGCTGAGACCAGCCCTTCCTCTGCCAACGCCACCCCTGACCCATGCAGCTCCTCAGCCCCGCCTGCTGCAACTAACTGTATTGCTGTATTGAGACCTTAGAGCTTTGTGGCTTCGGACAGGTAAGGCTTTGACCTTAATGTTTCAGCTGAAAACAAGGGCACCTCTGTCAGTACATTTCTTGCTCAGCCTGAATTTTATTGCCAGATTTCTACACATGAAATGCCATATATTACAAGGTTACAGCGGACCATCGGCAATAACGGACACCATTCCTCCCCCTTTGCTCCGTTATAACGAGGGTTTACTGTAGTCAAGTACAATAGGTAGAGCATTGGGAACATACAGTGCAGAATTGAGTTCTCAACATTATAACGCAACAATTCCATCGACAAACTCCAACGTCCACAATGGGTAAGAGGTGAATCAGACAGTACCACAGCTTATGGAAGGACCATTCGGAAGCCAGATAGCAGAGGGAAAGGTCGTTCCCGAGTCTGGTGGTGCATGTTTTCAATCTTTTGTATCTTCTTCCCAATGGGAGCAGGAAGAAGAAGGAATGACCTGGGTGGGATTAGTCTTAGATTATGTTGGCACTTTCGCCTGAAGTTGTAACCTTTTGACATGTGACATGAATCCCGAAATGGATTACAATTATTTTCAGCAAGGGGCATAAATAAATGTTTAAAAGAAGTTAAAACAAAGTTTAGACATAAAATGTATGTCATTCTTTTCTTGACAATTATCACCATCTAGTGGCTGTAATGAAATTTGTTGCAAACTGTCCTTCCTGATGAAGTAGTGATTCGCTTGTATTTCTTACAAGTTAAAACTTTGGATTTGTGGCTCATGGTATGGTCAAGTCAAAGTCAAAGTCAAAAGAGTTTATTGCCCTGTGTCCCTGACAGGACAATGAAATTCTTTCTTTGCATAGCACAACAGAACATAGTAGGCATTGACTACAATTATATATGTAAATACACACAGTAATTAATAAATTAATAAAGTGCAAATAACAGATGGAGGGGTATTCAGAGTTTTGTCCGAGCCAGGTTTAATAGCCTGATGGCTGTGGGGAAGTAGCTATTCCTGAACCGGGTCGTTGCAGTTCTCAGGCTCCTGTACCTTCTACCCGAAGGTAGCAGGGAGATGAGTGTGTGGCCAGGGTGGTGTGGGTCCTTTTTGAGGCAGCGACTGTGGTAGATCCCCTCGATGGAAGGAAGGTCAGAGCCGATGATGGACTGGGCAGTGTTTACTACTTTTTGTAGTCTTTTCCTCTCCAGGGCACTCAAGTTGCCGAACCAAGCCACGATGCAACCGGTCAGCAAGCTCTCTACTGTGCACCTGTAGAAGTTAGAGAGAGTCCTCCTTGACAGACCGACTCTCCGTAATCTTCTGAGGAAGTAGAGGCGCTGATGAGCTTTCTTAATAATTGCATCTGTGTTCTCGGACCAGGAAAGATCTTCACAGATGTGCACGCCCAGGAATTTGAAGCTCTTGACCCTTTCAACCATCGACCCGTTGATATAAACAGGACTGTGGGTCCCCATCCTACTCCTTCCAAAGTCCACAATCAGTTCCTTGGTTTTGCTGGTGTTGAGGGCCAGGTTATTGTGCTGGCACCATATGGACAGTCGCTCGATCTCTCTTCTGTACTCCGACTCATCCCCAACAGTCCCACAACAGTGCTGTCGTCAGCGAACTTGATGATGGAGTTCGCAATATGACCGGCTACGCAGTCATGAGTATAGAGTGAGTACAGCAGGGGGCTGAACACGCAGACTTGAGGTACACCCGTGCTGATTGTTATCGAGTCTGACACATTTCCACCAATACGAACAGACTGTGGTCTGTGAATGAGGAAGTCGAGGATCCAATTGCAGAGGGATGCGCAGAGACCCAGTTCTGCGAGTTTGGTAACCAGCTTGGAGGGGATGATTGTGTTAAATGCCAAGCTGTAGTCAATGAATAACAGCCTGACATATGAGTTTTTGTTGTCCAAGTGGTCCAGAGCGGAGTGGAGGGCCAGCGAGATCGCGTCCACCGTTGATCTGTTGTGGCGGTAAGCGAACTGCAGTGGGTCCAGGTTTTTGTCAAGGTAGGATTTGCTCCATGATCAACCTCTCGAAGCACTTCATCACCACAGGCGTTAGTGCCACAGGTCGATAGTCATTGAGGCACGTCACCTTGCTCTTCTTGGGCACCGGTATTATTGATGCCCTTTTGAGGCAGGTGGGAACCTCAGACCTCAGAAGTGACAGGTTGAAAATGTCCGTAAAATCTCCAGCCGGTTGGTCCGCACAGGTTTTTTAGAACATGACCAGGTATACCATCAGGTCCAGACGCTTTTCGAGGGTTCACCCCTCTGAAGGATTTCCTGACGTCGGCCTCTGTGACTGAGACTGAAATACCATCACAGCGAATGGGGGCTCGGGAAGGCACATCGGTGTTCTCCCTATCAAAGCGTGCGTGAAATCCCCTTCATTGCAGAAACCAATTACAGTTTCGGCAGTTACACAAAAAGCTGGAGAAACTCAGCGGGTGCAGCAGCATCTAAGGAGCGAAGGAGATAGGCGACGTTTCGGGTCGAGACCCTTCTTCAGACTGGACAGACAGTTTCGGCAACTGCTCTGCAGCCCACAAAGGCCACGTTAGGCATCCAAATACCTGTCACTATAATTCTCCATCTGTGCTCCCACAGTAACCTCTCTCTCTGTCTCAGCCTCCTATATTGCTTCAATGTTGACCAGTGTCAGGTTGAGAAAGAGCACCTCAGTTTTCAGCTGGGTACATATCAGCCACTGAGATGTTAATACAGGTCCACCACCTGTATTTTGCGGCATCCTTGGTTCCAGAGTCTTGCCGTATTATCCGTTTTTCCAGACCAACAGAGGTCACCCAATAATGATAAAGGAAAGTCGATAAGGTGTGCAAAAACTAAGGTCCTGAGAGAGGAAAGGGAACACAGCAAATGCTGCCTCGTGAGCAAGATGCCAAAGCATTGGGATTTCCAAATCATTGGATAGCGGATTTAATAGGGTTTTACTGAATTGGGGAAGATGGAGCAGGAAGCGTGGAGCAGCGTTAACACTCAGGGTCAATGACCCATCATCAGAGAACTCTCCCCTCTCCCAAGAAGGACGATCAACACTGCTGACAGATGAGGTAATTGATAAAAATACATCTATTGATGCTCCTAAACACATCATCAGTGATGTAACCTGGGTCATTGGGTGTTTCGAGTCTTTCAACATCAGACACCCACACCCAGGCGACCCAGCTGTAGATGATCAGACCACAACCTGCTCGCTCCTCCCCATAGACCTCCTCTCCTGATCCAGAGCCACCTCGAGGCCTTCTCCTGTGGTGTTCTTAATGGCTCTCCTCCTCGCCACTCTGTTGATGCCCAGTGCACTCTAGGCTTTGTAGAGCGATTGCCTTGCAAAACCTCTGCAGCCAACCTCAATGGATTGGAATAGTTCTCATCTGGGGACCTGGGCACCGACGAACGTGGAGACTGGGTGATGGGCAGTAGGAGGGAAGGTTGGGATAAATTCCGTGGATGGGGAAGAGTTATTGGTGATGGGAAGGAGAGTGATCTGTAGTTGGGACGGGAGTAAATGGTGGTCAGTGATTGGTAGTTGGGACTGATCACTCTCGAGTGGTCGGTGGGCAGGGAGAGAGTCATCGTGTGTCTGGACAGGAATGATCTTTGGTCAAAAAGAGTCATTGTTGTTTGGGAGCAGACTGTTGAGTGGTTGTGAAGGGACTGATCTGTGGTTGAAAGGGAGTAAAAGTAAGGGGGATGATTGAACAGCATTCACTTACTCAGAGTAATATTAATAATAGAATGTGAAGAAGAGTCTCGACCCAAATCATCACCTATCCATGTTCTCCAAGGATGCTGCCTGACAGGTTGAGTTACTCCAGCATTCTATATTCTTTCCTCAATATTAACTGGCAGGGAGTAATATTCTTCAATTTGGGCGGAGTGGTGGCGCAGTGGTAGAGTTGCTAACTTGCAGCGCTGGAGACCTAGGTTCGATCCTGACTACGGGTGCTGTCTGTATGAAGATTGTACATTCTCCCTGTGACTGCATGGGTTATCCCTGGGTGCTGCAGTTTCCTCCCACACTCCAAAGGCATACAGGGTAGCAGGTTAATTGGCTTTGGTAACAATTGTAAATTGTTCCTCGTGAGTAGGATAGTGCTAGTGTATGGGGATCGCTGGTCGACACGGACTCCGTGAGCCGGCGAGCCTGTTTCCGTGCTGTATCTCTAAACTAAACTAAACATTGCTAAGGCTCGGAGCAATATTCTTCAATGGCTGGAAGGGATAATTGATGTCACACAGGAATTGATTGAACAATTTAGTCTGACTTAAGAGTTGCTCAAGTTAGCAGTGATTCAGTCTGAACCATTGGTTGCTGCCCACCAGTAAAAGCTGTAACATTTCTTTGCCATCTTTTGACAGGCCTAAAGAGCCTCTAATTTCTCATTGTGTGGGCTACAGAGCAGGGGTGCAAAAGAATTAGCAAAGAATAGAAGGGATTCAACAGCAAATTTAATTTTATGACAGTCATTCCGTTTTTATGATCCATCTTTGATCTCGGCAAAGACAGAGCACCAGGTATAATAAAGAACTTGTTTCAATAGTAGCAGCCACTCAAAGTAAAAATACATCTCTGATTTCATAAAACAAGGTGACTGTAATAACTACTTTTTTTGCATTTGAATAGCACTCTGGCGTATATGAATACGTATTCACTCCCTGATCTCATCTTTCAATGAGAATCAAATGGATTATTAAATCAGGATACTTACTTAAATGTTTGTTCTGGAGGAAGCAGTTACATCTGCTGATAACTCCATTGAAGGCAACCAAACTGATTCGCAAGCAAATATATTGCTCTTTTGGAAAATAAAGATGTATCAACATTTGGGAATTTCGACCGTTGTTTATTCTCTCATAACCCTTGAAAAAAATGCATTCAGTTGGGGGACCTGTCGGAATGATTTCCTTATTGAACTTTTTACGAGGATGTTGACAGAGGGTCTGAGCTTTAGGGAGCGGTTGAGGAGGCTGGAACTCATGACGCAGGAGGATGAGATGTGATCTTAGAGAGGTGTATAAAATCATGAGAGGAATAGATCGGGTAGATGCACAGAGTCTCTTGCCCAGAGTAGGTGAATCAAGGACCACAGGTTTAAGGTGAAGGGGAAAATATTTAATAGGAATCTGAGGAGTTACGTTTTCATACATTGAGTGGTGGGTGTATGGAACCGGCTGCCAGAGGAGGTAGTTGAGGCATGGACTATCCCAACGTTTTTAAGAAACAGATAAGAAACAGGTACATGGATAGGATAGGTTTAGAGGGATATGTACCAAACGCAGGCAAGTGGGACTAGTGTAACTGGGACATGTTGGCCTGTGTCGGTAAGTTGGGCTGAAGGGCCTGTTTCCACACCGTATGACTGTGACACAGGTAGGTTGGACTAGTTGGTTGGTGTGGGCAAGTTAGATTGATGGGCCTGTTTCCACACTGTATGACTCTATGACTGCTGAAGAGGGTTGAAGGCTTCCGAATGGAACCATCGCCTGTCCATTTCCCGGCACAAATGCTGCACAAAAGGGGGGAGGGGGGAGGGGGGGAGAAAGCTGGAAAAAAAAACTACTCCCTCTGAGAAATAATAACACTTGTCTTTTGTATTTTCTCTAATTAGATATTGGATCAAATTTCAGGAAAACTGAACTCGCATCTAATTACGTAGATGGACAAAGGGATATGTTAAAACTGAAATAGAGGTCAGAACCACGCTGAAATCTGGAACCAAGGGAAGGATGCTGGAAATACGCAGCAGACCATTAGGGAGAGAAAATGAGGTAAATGTTGCAGATGGATAATCTTCGCGGCAGAACTGGCATAAAAAGTGAGTGATATGAAATCATTGACAACAGACAATATGTGCAGGAGTAGGCCATTCGGCCCTTCGAGCCAGCACCGCCATTTAACGTGATCATGGCTGATCATCCCCAATCAGTACCCCGTTCCTACCTTCTCCCTATATCCCATGACTCCGCTATCTTTAAGAGCCCTAGCTAGCTCTCTCTTGAAAGTATCCAGAGAACCAGCCTCCACCACCCACTGAGGCAGAGAATTCCACAGATTCACCACTCTCTGTGTGAAAAAGTGTTTCCACGTCTCCGTTCTAAATGGCTTACCCCTTATTCTTAAACTGTGACCCCTGGTTCTGGACTCCCCCAACATCGGGCACATGTTTCCTGCCTCTAGCGTGTCCAAACCCTTAATAATCTTATATGTTTCAATAAGATCCCTCTCATCCTTCTAAACTCCAGAGTGTACAAGCCCAGCCTCTCAGCATATGACAGTCCCGCCATCCCGGGAATTAACCTTGTAAACCTACGCCACGATATTGAATTCCTAAATATGTCCAGGAAGAGGATTTTCAGGACCAGATCCACCAAGGCTTACTGGATCTGCCGGTTGCTAACCATTTTAACTCCTCTTCCAATTTCCATTCTGACCTTTCCGTCCTGGGCCTCCTCCATTGCCAGAGTGAGGCAACGTGCAAACTGGTAAACAGCACTTAATTTTGTGCTTGGGTAGCTTGCAAACTAACCCAATTGTCTAATTTCAGGCAACTACCAAATTAACCCCTCCTCACCCCATCCTCCACCCCCTTTCTAATTACCCCCTCTCTCCCCTGTACCCACCTGAAATATTTCCCCCACCTACATTCCTACCTCTATCTTTATAATTCACAATTCTTCAATCCTCACATCTTCAGTCTTTTAATCTCTTGCCTATGTCCAACCATCTGCCGATCAACCCACCCCTCCACCCCCCGTCACACCAGTATCCACATGTTGCTTACCAGGCATGGTCCTGCCCCTCCTCTCCCTGGGTAGTGTTCTCCCCCACTACACTAACCTCACCCAACCCATCTGAAGAATGTTCCAGACCCGAAATGACACCTAACCATGTTCTCCAGAGATGCTGCCTGATCCTCCGTGTTACTCTGGCACTTTGTGTCTTTTTTTTTTGCCAACCAACATCTGTAGTTCCTGGGTTTCTACATAACTGAAAAATGTTGTGCTTTTATTAGGTTATTATATGCCAAATTACGGGAATTGCAATCAAATATAAACATGGAGTAGATGTAACAATCCATAAGGTTCTAATTAGAAAATTCCTTGATAAACTTAATGAAATAATTATTTGGCTGCAGTGAAAAATTACGACAAAAAAAAGCATGGAAAAAAGGTGGGGAAAAAAATCTAATTATAGCACATCAGAAATAAAAAACATGCAGGTTAACTTTTTTTTAAATTTGACATACAAAAGCTTGAATATTTTATATTGTGTGGAGAGAATGTTATTTGCACTTCTCTTATTAACTATAGTGTCATGACACAGTTTTTTTTTTAAAAAGTCAACAACATAAGAAGTTGAGGTTTTGTATGTTCTTGCCGATTATTGCTTTGCTCGTGTATAGGTGATAAATGGCCCCGCTACAGTTTGATTAATGGATTGTAACGACAGCCTGCATCGCCTCGGGGGGAATATGCAAGATTTGGTTTTCAATGGAGAAGCATGATTTTCTTTTCACATAATAGTTAAAAGATTGCTCCTTCACAAGAACATTATCCGTCTTCATTTAAATTGCCAAATTGTTTCTGCAACAATGAGGAGAGCAAAAGATTCAACTTAATAAGAAAAGTTGTGGATTGTTGCTGAATATTCTTCAGTTGTTTTCTTTGTCTCCTTGTATTTTCTTTGTCTGATGTTTCTCACCATAACACTCGGAACCGTTGAGCCGGTAAAGATGGCATGTTAAAAAGATCCATCACCTTCAACCTGACCCCACCAGTTACATCTTCTGCTTAGGGGGCTTACATCCAAACAAGCATTGCATTCTCCAATTTTAGGTATCTAACCAACCCACATCCCCATCTCTTTTTTTTCTCTGCCCTGTGTCCCAACTGGATACACACCCATTTCTACCACCATCCCACTGCAGTATAAATGTTCCCGATGTTGGGAAAGTCCAGAACCAGGGTTCACAGTTTAAGAAGAAGGGGTAGGCCATTTAGGACTGAGATGAGGAAAGGTTTTTTCACCCAGAGAGTTGTGAATCTGTGGAATTCTCTGCCACAGAAGGCAGTGGAGGCCAATTCACTGGATGTTTTCAAGAGAGAGTTAGATATGGCTCTAACGGCTAACGGACGCAACGATCATAGGAAACATAGGGCAGCCCTTCGAAAGGACCCTCTGATGCCACATCCAACTCACTCTTAAATATAGCCAATGAACTGGCCTCAACTATGAGAGACCACCACTCTCATCCCCCGCCATGATCAAGTTGATTGGCGGTGCTGGCTCGAAGAGCCAAATGGCCTCCTCCTGAATCTATTTTCTATGTTTCTATCCGGCCCCCCTTTCACCTCCCCACCGTCCTTTCCACCTATATCGCCCCCCCCCCCCCCCCCCGCTTTCTCATATTTCACACGTCTTCTCTCTTTATTGCACAGCCTTTTGCTACTTTTCTGCAGTCACGACTCTTCTTCAGCCTGTCCATTTCCCCCACAGAAGCTGTCTGACCCGCTGACTTACTCCAGCACATTGTATTGCACTCAAGGTTCCAACATCTTCAGTTCTACAATAAACTTCAGTTGAGTTGACTTGAATCCCGGTGCACACCTCTCATCAGCAGCAGTACTCAAATGGGTAAAATAATCTAATATGGAGCTATAGATGACATGCTCCAGGTGTTTACGAAGGAACTGCGGATGCTGGGAAATCGAAGGTAGACAAAAGTGCTGGAGAAACTCAGCGGGTGCAGCAGCATCATTGGAGCGAAGGAAATAGGCAACGTTTCGGGCCGAAACCTTTCTTCAGACTGAGTTTGAACGTTGCCTGAATCATGAGAATTTAAATAAAGGACAAGACCTGGAGTCAACGAGTCAAACAGCACAAAAATGGGCTCTTTGACCCACTATTTCCACGATGACCTTTTTGCCAAGTCTCAGACTGTATGGCCCTATGTATTTATGGGTGATATGGTCTCTCATGTCCTTTCTATTGCCCACAGAATTACCCACCGGAACATTGGCACAGCTGGTAGAGCCACTGCAACATACCACCAGAGACCCGGGTTCAGTCCTGACCTTGGGTGCTTTCTGTGGGATGTTTGCACGTTCTCCCTGTGTTTGTAGGTCAATTGGCCTCTATAAAGTGTCCCTGGTGCGTAGAGAATGGATGCAGCAGTGGGAGGACATAGAGAACTAGTGCGACTGGGTGATCTACAGCGAGCCAAAGCGTCTCTTTCCATGCTGCATCCTTCAATCAATAAATGAGGCCCTATTTCTACATTATTAATTCTTCCTGGCTGGAATAGTAGAGCTTGCCATCTATCCCACCACAGCAGGAGTCATGCTAACAACACGATTCAATGGGAGACTATAAAACTTTCAACCGATTCAAGACCAAAAGCAAATCTCAACAATGTTAAGTACAAAGTTGATTGTATGGTGATGACTGTATTTGGCAAGATTGCTGAGAATAATTAGCATTATTGACTGAATTCCTTTGCCCACACTTTGCCCACAACCCCTTTTGGCATGTTTTAGTGGAAAGAAAACTGAACCTTTCCTTGCACAAACCAATCTTCCTATGAAGATTGGATATGTCAAAGAGGATTCTCTTGAACTTCTACAGGTGCACAGTAGAGAGCATACTGACTGGTTGCATCATGGCCTGGTTTGGCAACTTGAACGTCCAGGAGCAGAAAAAACTGCAAAAAGTTGTGACCACTGCCCAGTCCATCACCGGCTCTGACCTCCCCACCATCGAAGGGATTTATCGTAGTCGCTGCCTCAAAAAGGTTGCCAATATCATCAAAGACCCACACCATCCTGGCCACACACTGCCATCGGGAAGAAGGTACATGAGCCTGAGAACTGTAACGTCCAGGTTCAGGAACAGCTTCTTCCCTACAGCCTTCAGGCTATTAAATACGACAACAAATAAGCTCTGACCTACAGCAGACTATTATTATTATTGCACTATATTTGTTTATTTATTGAGTATGTGTGCATGTGTATATTGAACCACTGAACTTTTTTTCTCCCGTTAGATACAATGTTTACACATTCTGTTGTGCTGCAGCACGCAAGAATTTCATTGTCCTATCTGGGATATATGACAATAAACTCTCTTGACTCTTGACCTATTCCATTGCCACTAAAAGTGAAAGTGATAAACAAACAATTACATCATGGAAGCATGGGAAAATAGGTGCAGGAGTTGGCCATTCAGCCCTTTGAGCCAGCACCACCATTCAATGATGATCATGGCTGATCATCTAAAATCAGTACCCCGTTCCTGCTTTTTCCCGATATCCCTTGATGCCCTTAGCCCTGAAAGCTAAATCTAAATCTTCGTTTTCATGACCCAGGATGAAACAGATGTAGCTCTGCTACAAAGGAAGGAAAATCTGCAACAAAGCATCATTGCAACACCTTGGATGACGGTGGATAGTAGCATAGAGTCCATTTGATTTGGCACGTTACTCAAATCTTATGTGTGGAGGCTGATTTTCAGTACCAGGAGCAGTCATGCTCAGTTAACAGTTGCTCAGCTCCATTGAGCATTTACAAGCCAAAAGCAAAATGACCATATTAGAACAATCATCTTAAATGAGAAGGAAGGTGAGAAGATGAGAGATTTAGAGAACAAATTCCAGTCCAGAGCGTAAGCAGCAAAAAGCAGCGCATAATTGGGATGTGCAAGTAGCCAGAGCTGAGGACAGAAAATATCTCGGAGAAATATAGGGTTGGTCAAGGTATAGGAATGGGTAACAACACCAGCATGTAAAATTCTTAACTGGAGGAAACAATTTTAAAACACTGAACTCTGCTCTAAAATGCTTAGTCTTACATTGCTTTCCAAGTGCAGTTTCTATACATCAATAAATACCAACACTTTGCTTTCATGTTACGCTAAAATCAAAAGAATAATCAAAATAGACGTTGTGGAAAATTGTGAAAGTGGCCACTCAACAGCCTCCTGCCCGTACTCGAGTTCTTTTCAATTGAAACCTTGCCCTTCTTCACCTAGAAGCAAAATAATGCGCTCCATCCACTTGTGACAGGCTCCACAGATGGATCAAGGATGGCTGACGCAGAACAGAATGACGGCAAACTCTTAGTGAGGCAAATGTGGATGACAAGAGGATGAATCTGAAGTGGATGTCAGCAGTTGCCATAACAAGTGCAAGGGACTAAGTTCTCAACAGGGAGATGGGGACAAAAGTAGCGCAAGGTTTTGTGAAGCAAGCGATTAGATTTAGTTTAGTTTAGAGATACAGCGCAGAAACAGGCCCTTCAGCCCACCATGTCCGCATCGACCAGCGATTCCCGCACATTAACACCACCCTACACACACTAGGGACAATTTTACATTTATAACCAAGCCAATTAACCTTCAAACCTGTACGTCTTTGGAGTGTGGGAGGAAACAGAGGATCTCGGAGAAAACCCACGCAAGTCATGGGGAGAACATACAAACTCCATACACACAGCACCCATAGTCAGGATCAAATCCAGGTCTCTGGTGCTGTAAGGTAGTAGCTCTACCTCTACGCCACCGTGCCGATCTAGAGAAAAATACAACTAAAAATGTTGGTTTTTAATTTTTGTTGATTAGTCATTAATTTGCTTTGGAAATTGTTTCACTTACAATCTATCTCCCCGAACAATTTGTTATTACCAAGGGAGGAATTTCAAGGCATGTGCTTTGCAGATGCTTTCTCACTGAAGAACAAAGGATTGAGAGCGATTTTTATTTCTCTGCTATTAAAATGCACAAATTATTTTTGTTCTCAAGCTCAGGATAAGATGCCTTCAATCTATACCAGTGCAATTAAATTATCCTGCCATTTCCCTGCCAGCTCTACAAGGAGTTTAATAACGAACAAACAATTGTCACATGGAGTTTAACATAAACATGCAAGGTAATATATTTTGATTGAATGAATAGTGTGGTCACTTATTAATCTGATGTGAGTTTGCAGAGAGATAAATGAATTAGGAACACAAAAGCGCCAATTACTTAAAGTTCATAAAGTGAAAATCAAAAACCGCAGATGCAAGAAGTCTGATAAAAAATATAGGTGGCCCTAGGAACATTCAGCAGTTTGTTAGCAGGTCAGACAGCTCTTGTGCAAAAGACAAACAGTTAAAAATTGCACAACAGGTTAATGAGGCAATTAAAAAGTGCACATGAAAGACTTGGATATACTTCCAGGGAGAATGAAATTGAAAATTCAGGAATGTTGAATGGGGAAGCAGGTTATAGAAAGAACGGGTCACATCTCCCTGCTCCTTTTTCTTAAATTTATGCAAAATCTTTATCAAACCACACTTAGAAATTTGCATCCTGTTCTGGTCTCCATATAATTAAAAAAAAAATAGAAACTCTGGAGAAGGTGCATAAAAGATTTACGACAATCTGAGAAATGCGAGGACATACCCATCAAGAAAGGATGAACTTCACTAAAAGATGCTGCCTCGCCCGCTGAGTTTCTCCAGCATATTTGTCTACCTAAGAAAGGATGAAGAGTCATTTCTCATACCAAAGGTTATCTACCATACCAGTGCCCAAGAAGAGCGCAGTGACCTGCCTCATTGAATACCATCCGGGAGCATTTATACAGTATCTATCGTAACAAAATACTTAGAAAGCTTGGTTATTGCACAAATCAACTACTGCCTCAGTAATGACCTCAATCCATTTCAGTTTGTTTCTTTCCACAGCAGGTTAACAAAGATGCTATCTCACTGGCTTTCCACTCTATGTTGGAGCAAGTGGATAATAGGAATAACTGCGTCAGGCTATTGTTCATTGACCACAACAGTGTTCAGCACTATCATAGCCTCCAAACCCATCAGCAGGCTCCATGACCTGGACCTCTGTACCTCCCTTTGGACTTGGATCCTTGACATCCACATCAGCAAACCTCAATCAGTGTGGATCGGTAATAACATTTCCCCCTCAATGACCATCAACACCGATGCACCTCTAGGTTGTGTGCCTAGCCCCGTTCTACTCTCCGCACGCCCGTGAACTGCTTCGATGCCAGCTATAAATTCACCTATGACACCACTGTTGTTGGCTGAATCTGAGATGATCATGAGGCGGTGTACAGGAGGGAGATAGAACCCCTAGACGAGGGACGGCATAACAACAATCACTTGCTCAACAAAACCAAGGAACTGATTGTTGATCTGAAAGGGAGGTCAGGAGACCATGCACCAATTTTCATTGGTAGGTCAAAGGTGGAGAGAGTGAGCAGCTTCAAATTTCAGAGTGTTGATCTATACTGGACCCAGCACATAGATATAATCATGAAGGATGTGCACCAGCACCTCCACGTTCGGGAAGTTTAAAGATACCTGGCATGTCACGGAACACAAACTACTTCAAAAGCACTGTCAAAAGTAGCATGATTGGTTGCATCGTGGACTGGTATTACATTACAATGCACAGGGATGCAGAGCTGGTAGAGAATGGTCAGCCCAGTCCATCACAGCCTCAACCTTTCCTTCCATCAAAAACCTCTGAATGAGCTGCTGCCTCAAGAGGGTAGCATCTCTTATCAAGACTCTGAAGAGAAGGAATGGGTGACGTTTCGGGTCGAGACCCTTCTTCAGGCCGAAGAAGGGTCTCGACCCAAAACATCACCCATTCTGTCTATCCAGAGATGCTGCCTGACTTGCTGAGTTACTCCAGCATCTTGTATCCATCTTCGGTTTAAACCAGCATCTGCAGTTCCTTCCTACACATCCATTACCAAGGATCCTCACCATATCGCCATGTCCTCTTCTCATTGCTGCATCGAACAGGAGGTGCAGAAGCCTGAAGTCCCATACCACCAGGCTCAGGAACAGCTACTTTTCTTCAACTATCAGGTCCGTGAAACAATCTGCACAACCATAATGCTATCTCAACAACGCAACACTACAAATGAACTTGTATTTTTTCTGATTGTGTTTTGCACAAATGTCTTTTTTTTACAATCTTGTTTTTTTTTTCACCGTCTCACAGAATATATGTGTATTTCATGTATAATTTGTGTGTCTGTCTGAATCTATGTACCCGTGATACTGCTGCAAGCAAGGTTTTCATTGTATCTGTATCTCACCTGACCTCAGGTGCTGTCTGTGTGGAGTTTGCACTTTATCCCTGTGATCACATGGGTTTCTTCCAGGTGCTATGATTTCCTCCCACATACCAAAGACGTGTGGGTTTGTAGGTTCATTGGTCTCTGTAATTTGCTCCTAGTGCATAGGGAGTGGATAAGGAAGTGGGATAACGACAGGACAAGTGTGAAAGGCTTATTGACGGTCGTTGTGGACTTGGTGGGCCGAAGGATCTATTTCCATGCTTTAACTCTAAACTAAACCAAATAATCCTGAGCTTCTTCACAATCATCAAAAAACTATATTTGTGGTAGGTCCCACTTGGCGATTTTTTCGGCAAATGCCAGCATCATTGACTAACGTATCAGGTCACCGAAAAATACGCGGTGTGATGACGTACGACGCAGGGGTGACGCGGTGGTGATGACATATGACGCGCAGTGTTTTTTCAAGTGTCGCCACTTTTTTTTGTCGCTACTGGATTTTGAAAAGTTCAAAATCTTTTGGCGACACTGATATGATGCCGGCAGTCTCCAAAGGTGCAGGCCCTGTACCTTCACACAAATAGGTTTACGGAGAGCATATCCAGAGAAATCAGTGTCTGGAGAGTTTGTACGTTCTCCCCGTGGGTTTTCTCCGAGATCTTCGGTTTCCTCCCACACTCCAAAGACATATATGTTTGCAGGTTAATTGGCTTGGTGTATGTGTAAATTATCCCTAGTGTATGTGTGTAGGATAGTGTTAATGTGCGGGGATCGCTGGTCGTTGCAGACTTGGACAGGCCGAACGGCCTGTTTCCGTGCTGTATCTCTAAACTAAGCTAAGTTTCTGTGCTCTTTTTTCCAGTCAACTTCTCACAAATGTTTTGAGACACTTTCCACCGTTAAAAACAGTATAAATGTACGTTGCCACACTTTATTTAAAAGCAGTGCAAGTAGTACAAATGTAGGCATTTCAACAGAGAGAACGTTTAAAAGTAAATTCCTAATTTTTTTTTTTGATTTTGTTCCGTTCATTTCTGCAGAATGGAAGCTTGCTCATGTAAAACTTCTCCTGATGTAAACTTTATCTTGTCTTCTCGTTAAGACAACTGCATTCCTTTCCAAAATCCGCTAACAGTTTGGCTTCAGGCAGATCGATCAATCATCCAACATGCCTCAGAAATTATATTACACGGGGCCCGACACTCAGTGTATATATGAAAAAATGACAGTTGCTATGAATTTTCTCCAGAATCACTGATTTCTTCTCTCCAAATTAGCATAAAATAATATTGTGCATACTTATCAAAGTGTGCAGATTCTGATCCGCACATTATAGCACAATTTAGAACTTAAGCAGTGATTATTTGCTTGCTCACTAACGCTGCCCTTGCTTATCTTTTGATCATTTGACAAGTGAAAGACAGCTATGTTCTCAATTGAAGATAGGCACAAAATGCTGGAGTAAGTCAGTGGGACAGTCAGCATCTCTGGAGAGGAGGAATGGGTGACATTTCGGGTTGAGACCCTTCTTCAGATCAGTCTGAAGAATGGTCTTGACCCGAAACGTTACCCATTCCTTCTCTCCAGGGATGCTGCCCGTCCCGCTGAGTTACTCCGGCATTTTGTGTCTATCTTCAGTTTAAACCAGCATCTGCAGCTCCTTCCTATACATCTTCTCTCAATTAGCCAGGTCACCAATATAGCTGGGGTCGAGACCCTTCTTCAGACTGGTCAGGGATCAGGGAAACGAAAGATATAGACGGTGATGTGGAGAGATAAGGAACAATGAGTGAAAGATATGCAAAAAAGTATCGGTGATAAAGGGAACAAGCCATTGTAAGCTGTTTGTGGTGTGAAAATGAGAAGCTGGTGCAGATAGAGGGAATGCCAGGGCCCGAGGGCTGAGGGAGAGGTGGGAAGGGGAGGAGACAGCAAGGGTTAACAGAATTGAGAAAATTCAATATTCAATAGTCTGAAGAAGGGTCTCGGCCCGAAACGTCGCCTATCTCCTTCGCTCCTTAGATGCTGCTGCACCCGCTGAGTTCTCCAGCTTTTTGTGTACCACCAATATAGCTAGTCGATGAGTATCCTCAACTGCCTGACACCCAGTGCAATTGCAGAAATATTTTCCCGTGGAAATATTTCTCCTGAATAGATTATCTTTAAATTGTTTGCTATTCCCCTTAATCCTTGACATGTGCATTCCAATAGAAATAATTTCCCTTCTTTCAATCCCTGTTCTTTTTCTTTTTTTTTTTTTTTTTTTTTATAAAAGAAGGAACTGCAGATGCTGAGAATCGAGGGTACACAAAAAGCTGGAGAAACTCAGCGGGTGCAGCAGCATCTAAGGAGCGAAGGAGATAGGCGACGTTTCGGGTCGAGACCCTTCTTCAGACTGGTCAGGGATCAGGGAAACGAAAGATATAGACGGTGATGTGGAGAGATAAGGAACAATGAGTGAAAGATATGCAAAAAAGTATCGGTGATAAAGGGAACAAGCCATTGTAAGCTGTTTGTGGTGTGAAAATGAGAAGCTGGTGCGAGATTGGGGTGGGGGAGGGAGATAGAGATAGAGGGAATGCCAGGGCCCGAGGGCTGAGGGAGAGGTGGGAAGGGGAGGAGACAGCAAGGGTTAACAGAATTGAGAAAATTCAATATTCAAGCCCAAAGGATGCAGACTCCCCAAGCCGTATGAGGTGCTGTTCCTCCAGCTTGCGGTGTTGCTCACTCTGGCCGTGGAGGAGGCCCAGGACCGAGAGGTCGGATGTGGAATGGGAGGGGGAGTTGAAGTGCTGAGCCACCGGGAGGTCGGGTTGGTTATTGCGGACCGAGCGGAGGTGTTCGGCGAAGCGATCGCCAAGCCTCCGCTTGGTCTCACCGATATAGATCATCTGGCATCTGGAGCAACGGATGCAGTAGATGAGGTTGGAGGAGTGCAGGTGAACCTCTGTCGGACCTGGAAGGACTGCTTGGGTCCCTGAAAGGAGTGGAGGGGGGAGGTGAAGGGACAAGTGTTGCATTTCTTGCGGTTGCAAGGGAAAGTGCCCGGGGAAGGGGTAGAGTGGGAGGGGAGGGAAGAATTGACAAGGGAGTTGCGGAGACCGCTCTCCCTCAGCCCTCGGGCCCTGGCATTCCCTCTATCTCTATCTCCCTCCCCCACCCCAATCTCGCACCAGCTTCTCATTTTCACACCACAAACAGCTTACAATGGCTTGTTCCCTTTATCACCGATACTTTTTTGCATATCTTTCAATCATTGTTCCTTATCTCTCCACATCACCGTCTATATCTCTCGTTTCCCTGATCCCTGACCAGTCTGAAGAAGGGTCTCGACCCGAAACGTCGCCTATCTCCCCGTGACCTACGTGGGTTTTCTCCAAGATCTAAGGTCCGAATGGCCTCCTCCTGCACCTATTTTCTATGTTTCTATCTCCGGTTTCCTTTCATACTCCAAAGACATAGAGGTTTGTAGGTTAATTGGCATGGTATAATAGTAAATTGTCCCTAGTGTGTGTAGGATAGTGCTAGTGTGCGGGGATCGCTGATTGGCATGGACTCAGTGGACCGAAGGGCCTGTTTCTGTGCTGCATCTCTAATCTAAACCTCTTCACAATGATACTTATCATCCAAGTTATGAATTTGAATCACCCCAACAGCGAGTTTGAGGAACTCCTCACCATGTTGTACCTGTGAGCATACATGTTTCCATTTTCTCTTGTTTTCCTGTGATTTGTGTGCAGCTCTGCAGACTGACTGCCAGTGGTTCTGCTTTCCGCACTTCTTACAAGTGGCTCCAAAGGCTGGGCAGTCGCTTTTATCACTGAAAACATGCAATTTGCCACAATTGCTGCATGTTGGCTGTTCAGCTTTGGATGCTGCTGGATACATCTCTGATCTTGGATGTTTGAGTCCAGATAGTGTATGGACCTCCATGTTCTTGCCTGTAAGAGACAATAGCCCATTTGCAGCTTCATGCCCTTGTGCAATGTCTATGGCATCTTGGAGGGTCAACGTCTCATCCCTTCTGATGAGACTTCTGGACGTCTTTATGGACTGTGCCCCATCTGAACTGGTCAAGCACTTGGTCATTCGCCGCTTGTGTATCTCTGGACTTGCATTTAAAAGTAATACTCTTCGGCCTTGAGAGGTAGTCATCCACAGATTCATCGCAAGCTTGAGTTAGTCTTTGAAAAGCGTAGCGCTCGTGGGTCTTCAGTTCGAGGTGTTGTTCAAACGTATCCAAGAGAACTTTTGTCTTCTCTTTATCCTCCTCTTGCTCAAATGTCCAACTCGTTGTACAACTCCAGTCCCTTCTCTCAAGTCCAGAGAAGTAGGTAGCAGGCTTTCTCACTCTCACTAGCATCCTTTAACACACTGTTGAACATAAGGCCACATTTCTGTCCAAATATGGCAAAGGCATTCACTATATCAGCAGCTACTCGGTCCATTAGTGGCGCTGGAAAGGACATATTCATCGCAGCCATGTCTGTGTCAATGTATGTAGTGTTGTCGTTCCCACTGTACATGACTGGAAAAAGCAGACGCAATCAGTTACACATTTTTATGTCTACAGTGTGGTTACTTGTTTTCAATGACATATAGCAACTAAACAAAGTCAGTCTTTTGTTGAACATTTGAATCCTGGTTACAGCATGATGAACACCTGGGTCATCATCAGACTCATAACTACTACCACCACGTTGTGTTTTAGGGTTGCAAAGGGCAAATAAAAGGAGCGGAAACAGCAACTTGTGTCTTGGTTCACGTTTAATGGCTTCTGCTCTGATGACCTCATGTACAGAGCACATAATGTGTCACGCTTAAATGGCATGTCACAACAACATTGCTTGAAAATGTGCTAATACTACACCGTGCAGCCACGCCACCTTGTATCTCAAATCCCGTCTTGCATCAGGGAGAGAGAGATGAGTTCACGGCATTGCTTAATATTTCCCAGCCTCAGGCAGAACTAATGACGCCACTCTCCCGCTATACAACCAGGACAAGACATAAACTAGTTGCAAACCAACAACAATATATAAAAAAAAGTAGAGAGGGTGCTAATAGTTTGGTTGCATTGGTGAATTGTGGCGATTCGGCCACTGAGTGCTGCTCGCAGGTTTGTTTGCTCCGCCCCTGGTTACCCCGGAAGCCGAGATTCGAATGTTGGCCCGGGAGATTCGAATGTTGGCCCGGGCCCGGGGACGTTCTGCGGCGAGAGCGAGCGGCGGCGGCGGCGGCGGCTCCATGGTGTCGGAGCGCGAGCGAGGGAGCGGGGTGAGTGTTTAGCGCGGCCGCGATGCAGCCACCGACCCACTCGGTTGTAGCACGGTTAAACCTGGGCGGCTCCAAATCCCGCGGCCTGGGCTGAGTAGGTGTAACCGAAAATCTGTTTCGCCTGATTTTTTTTTAAACCAGATCACTGCAGCTGTAGAATGGGCTGCACACCTCTTTGCTTTCGCCCAATGCCTTAACACAGTACCTTAAAAAAACAAAACCCCCCATTCACAACGGCTGTCTTGTCTGCACGATCCTCGTTAAAGCCCTGTCTGTCTGATTGAGCTTTGTGCCATCTCTCTTTGTCTACGCCTCGGTATCTGATCAGGTAGTTGTGAAGCGTCTATGTTGGACTCCAAAATTGCACTTCTGTGGCCAAAACACTAAAGTCATATATTTTCATCGATGGGTACAATGCAAAACTTGCAAGTTAGGCTTGGCAAAATCCTAAATTGTGAATAGAGGGCAGATTGAAATCTCACTGAGTTACTTCAGCATTTTGTGCCTATCTTCGGTTTAAACCAGCATCTACCGTTTCTTTCAACACATGTTTGGAACTTGCATCTCCGACCCAAGGCAGATGGGACTCAAAACTATCGGGTTCGAGTAAGATTTTTTTTAAATTACTCTAGCTTGGATCGAAGCCAGCTGGTTCTTCAAATGGAGCTTATTACTGCGGGATGTGTTGGGTTAGTGTGGTGGGTCATACCAGCAGTGTTTCCTATTTCTCAATGTGAGAGAGAGACACAAAGTGCTGGAGCAACTCAGCGAGTCGGGCAGCATCTCTGGAGAAAAGGAATAGGTGACATTTTGGGTCGCGATCCTTCTTCAGACCTGAAGAAGTTTGAAGAAAGATCCTGACCTTGAAACGCTGCCTGTTCATTCCTCCCACAGATGCTGCAAGCCCTGCTGAATTCCTCCGGCACTTAGTTTTTTGCTTATGATTTCAGCATTTGCAAATCTCCCTGTCTCCAGGACCTAACTTTCTGTTGGCTTTGCCTTGAACATCGAATAAATTATATTCCCATGCTGGGATCGTTTTCAGATGGGCACGTACAGGTCAGATATTAATTTTATAACCAAGCAGAATGTTGTTAAACACTAAGTACTGGAGTAACTCAGCAGATCAGGTAGCATCTCTGGAGGGAATGGACAGGTGAAGAATGGCCCCGACCCAAAACATCACTTATCCATTCCCTCCGCAGATGCTACCCGACCCGCTGAGTTTTACTCAACATTCCAGCATTGTAGTTCCTTGTGCTCCAGAACGCTGTTGGATTTGCCCTGTTCATCACCCTGTCCAATTTAGATAGGTGTGTGGGCTTAGAGATAAGGCACAGAAACAGGCCCTTCGGCCCACCGGATCCGCGCCGACCAGCGATCCCTGCACATTAACACTTTCCTACACCCACTAGGGACAATTTTTACATTTACCAAGCCAATTAAGCTACAAACCTGCAGGTCTTTGTTGGAGGAAACAGAAGATCTTGGAGTAAACCCACGCAAGTCACAGGGAGAACGTACGAACTGCGTACAGACTGCGCCCGTAGTCGGGATCGAACCCGGTTCTCCGGCGCTGCATTCGCTGTAAGGCAGCAACTCTACCACTACGCCACCGTGACCGCGTGGGTCTTCCAGGCCGTCTCCTCTGCCTTTGTGAGAAGCTGATCCAATTGGCCAGGTCTGCAAGTTGTGTCTGCAACAACTCCTCGTAGTGGTTGTGTGGGAAGAAACTGCAGATGCTGGTTAAAACCGAAGATAGATACACAGAGAGGTGTGAGTCTCTGGAATTCTCTGCCTCAAAGGGCAGTGAAGGCCGGTTCTCTGGATACTTTCTAGAGAGAGCTAGATAGGGCTCTTATAGATAGTGGAGTCAGGGGATATGGGGAGAAGGCAGGAACGGGGTACTGATTGGGGATGATCACGTTGAATGGCGGTGCTGGCTCGAAGGGCCGAATGGCCTACTCCTTCACCTATTGTCTATTGTCTAAAAAGCTGGAGTAACTCAGCGGGTCAGACAGCTTCTCTGGAGAAAAGTAATAAGTGACATTTCGGGTCGAGACCCTTCTTCAGACTGAGAGTCAGCGAGAGTCCCCTGACTCTCAGTCTGAAGAAGGGTCTTGACCCGAAACGTCACCTATTCATTTTCTCCAGAGATGCTGTCTGACTTGCTGAGTTACTCCAGCCTTTAGTGACCTATCTTCACGGTGGTTATTGTGAAGAAGCTCTTGTGTGACATCAGGTGTTTTATTTCTATGTGTGGCAATACCAAATATGAGGTGTGTTACAGGGATTAGAGTTGGGGCCTCAGTATTTAACAATTTACAAAAATGATTGGATTAAAACAGCAAATAGCAAATATCTTTCATAGCAAAAGGATTTGAGTACAGGAGCAGGGAGGTTCTACTTCAGTTGTACAGGGTCTTGGTGAGACCACACCTGGAGTATTGCGTACAGTTTTGGTCTCCAAATCTGAGGAAGGACATTATTGCCATAGAGGGAGTGCAGAGAAGGTTCACCAGACTGATTCCTGGGATGTCAGGACTGTCTTATGAAGAAAGACTGGATAGACTCGGTTTATACTCTCTAGAATTTAGGAGATTGAGAGGGGATCTTATAGAAACTTACAAAATTCTTAAGGGGTTGGACAGGCTAGATGCAGGAAGATTGTTCCCGATGTTGGGGAAGTCCAGGACAAGGGGTCACGGCTTAAGGATAAGGGGGAAATCCTTTAAGACCGAGATGAGAAAGACTTTTTTCACACAGAGTGGTGAGTCTCTGGAACTCTCTGCCACAGAGGGTAGTTGAGGCCAGTTCATTGGCTATATTTAAGAGTGAGTTGGATGTGGCCCTTGTGGCTAAGGGGATCAGAGGGTATGGAGAGAAGGCAGGTACGGGATACTGAGTTGGATGATCAGCCATGATCATATTGAATGGCGGTGCAGGCTCGAAGGGCTGAATGGCCTACTCCTGCACCTAATTTCTATGTTTCTATGTTTCTAACAGCAAATGTAAATGTTGCTAAATGTGCTGCCAATGCATAAATGGTTAGATAAATAAATTGTGAAGAAGACATAAGGAAGGATATAGATGTTTTAAATTAGTGGGCAAAAATCTTGATTACATCATGGTAATATGAGAAATTAGTCATTATGGCAGGGAAAATAGAAAAGTTTATGATGGTGAGAGATTACAGAACTCTGCAGTGAAGAGGGATCTAGATTCTAAGTCTTGCTGCATGATTTGTGATTTGCTTTACTACATTTTATTATGTAGTAAAGCAAATAATTGGGTAAGCTAACAATGTTATTTTTTATTGATAGGGGAATCGAGTATAAAGATAGGGAGGTTATGCTGCAGTTATATAGGCCGCTGATAAGACCTCATCTGGAGTATTGTGCATGGTTTGGATCTCCTTATTTAAGGAAGGATGGAAATGCAGAGGGGGTTTACTGGACTAATAGATGGAATGGGAGGGTGGTCCGGTGAGGAATAGTGGGGTGGGCTGGGTTTATATTTACTGGAGTTTAGAGGAATAAGATGATATTTCAATGAAATATCAAGGCATACAACACAGAAATAGAACATTCAACCCAACTCTTCCATGTTGACCAAGATGTTTATTTGAGCTAGTCCCATTTATATTTGTTTAGCCCATGTACCCTAAAAATGCTGGAATTTGGAACAATAAATAATCTGCTGGAGGAACTCAGTCGGTCAAGCAGCTTCTGTCGTGGGAAAGGAAGCATCATGGTTTCGGATTAAAACCCTGCATCAGGATTAGGAATGGAGAAGGAAGATGACCAGTACAGAGAGAAGAGAGGGAGGGGTGAGAGGGGAGGCCATATTGGTGGATCGAGAGCAGTGAAGGACGATGAGCAGATGGGGCCAGGTGTGGGGAGGGGTAGAGTTGGGAAGCAGATGCATATGTAGGTGGAGGCAGTTGGGGGGAGGGGAGGGGGAAAATGGAGACAGCTTGGAGAGTGACAAACTGAATACTCCGGCTTAGTTTTTGACATTTGCCAGGGGATCAATGTTTGTAACAAGCATCAAAGACAGCTTGGGCTGTTCAGTAATTACTTGGGGGAAACTGCAGTTTGTACAGAGTACCATTGCCTGCCCCTCTCAGTAAGCTCCTCAGCCCTACAAACTGCCACAAACTTTCATCGCTTATGCATCCACATAGACTAAAATGGGTCTGGGTCTTAAAATCTGACTCCCTTTATAAACCTTTAAGAAGGAACTGCAGATGCTGGAAAATCGAAGGTAGACAAAAATGCTGGAGAAACTCAGCGGGTGAGGCAGCATCTACAGAGCGAAAGAAAAAGGCTGAAACCCTTTTGTCTACCTTTATAAACCTCTCTGCTTTAGCACTTTCTGTTTTTTTTTAAACATTCTCTTTGAAACCTATCTTATTAACCAAGCTTAGTCAAATGCAATGTAGGTCAGTAATGAATTTTGTTTCACAGCATATAGAGAAAATATCTTGGAATATTTGGAATCACAGGTTTGTATGCAATAGAAACAGCCCTTTATCCCACCAGGTCCATGCTAACCACAATGCTTATCTGAACTAATGCAATCTTACTGCATTAAATTATTCTAGACCTTCAGCAAAACACAAAGTGCTGGAGGAACTCAGCGGGTCAGGCAGCATCTGTGGAGGGAATGGGAAAGCAACATTTCGGGTTGGTGCCTTCTTAGACTGGGGGAGTGAATAGTTTAGTTTAAGGCATTCATTCCCATTGTCAAATATGTTGTTTACAACTGTTGAATTTCACAATTGACGCAGATAGTATTTGAAAATATTTTTTTAGAAGTTGGGAAGGTTTGTGGACCTTCCGTGGCCTTATTGCGAGTCCCTATCGCAGTTGGCAGTGATGTATGAAGTTTACATTTTAACATAAAATACTGTGCTGTACTTAATATTTGTCAACATTATATTCAATGTATTGGCACCATCTAATGGCAGACCATTGAAACTACAGATGTCCAATTTTTCCAAAAACCAGCAAGTTAATCATTTTTGAGTGCTATCGTTATCATACAACATTACAGTGCAGGAACAGGCCCTTCAGCCCACAATGTCGAACGTGATGCCAAGGTAAACTAATCTTCTCTGCCGAAGATAGAGACAAAAAGCTGGGGTAACTCAGCGGGACAGGCAGCATTTCTGGAGAGAAGGAATTGGTGACGTTTCGGGTCGAGACCCTTCTTCAGACTGGTTAGGGATAAGTGAATCGAGAGAGTTACTCCAGCTTTTTGGTTCTATCTTCGGTTTAAACCAGCATCTGCAGTTCCTTCTTACACCAATCTTCTCTGCCTACATGTGATCTCACATCTCCCCCCTGCACCCCCCCCCCCCCCCCCCCCCAATTCCCTGCTTGTTCATGGGTCTATCTAAAAGCCTTTTAAATACTACTGTTGTATATGCTTCCACCATCCACAGCACAGGAACAGGCCCTTTGCTTGACAATTTCTTTGCAATTTGATGCCAAGGTAGAAAATCTCATGTACCTGCGCATGATCCATGTCCCTCCGTTCTTTGCATATAAATATGCCCATCTAAAAGCTTCTTAAACTAGTAAGTAAGTAAGTTTATTGGCCAAGTATTCACATACAAGGAATTTGCCATGGTGCTCCGCCCACAAGTAACAACATGACATACAGTGACAGTTACGAATGACTCAGAAAACACTAAACATTAATGATAAAACACCTTTGATTAAGCATGTGAACCAACAAAATACCAGATCAAAGGGAAGCTACAGATTTTTGGCTGTTGAGTAGAGCAACTACTCGTGGATAAAAACTGTTTTTATGTCCGGCTGTGGCAGCTTTGACAGTCCGGAGTCTCCTTCCAGAGGGAAGTGATTCAAAGAGTTTCTGGCGAGGGTGAGAGGGGTCAGAGATGATCTTGCTTGCTCGCTTCGTGGCCCTTGCAGTGTATAGTTCATCAGGAGGAGGCCAAATCACTGGATGGATTTAAGAGAGAGTTGGATAGAGCTCTAGGGGCTAGTGGAGTCAAGGGATATGGGGAGAAGGCAGGCACGGGTTATTGATAGCGGAAGATCAGCCATGATCACATTGAATGGCGGTGCTAACTCGAAGGGCCGAATGACCTCCTCCTGCACCTATTTTCTATGTTTCTATCAATGGAGGGAAGGTTGCAGCCAATAACCTCTGCTGATCGGACGATTCGCTGCAGCCTCCAGGTGTCGTGCTTGGTGACTGAGCCAAACCAGACCATGATGGAGAAGGTGAGAACAGACTCTACAATGGCCATGTAGAATTGGACCATCATTGCCTGTGACAGATTGTGTTTCCTCAGCTGCCGCAGGAAGTACATCCTCTGTTGTGCCTTTTTGACTGTGGAGTCGATGGTCACCCCCCACTTAAGGTCCTTGGAGATTATGGTTCCCAGGAACTTAAAAGACTCCACAGATGTGACTGTGGTGTTGTTGATGGTGAATGAGGGGAGGGGGAGCTCTCCTAAACTCTACTATCAATTCCACTGTCTTAAGAGCATTGAGCTCTAGGTTGTTGCTACGGTACCAGGATGCCAGCTGTGACACTTCCTGTCTGTAGGCAGATTCCTCCCCATCCTGGATCAGTCCAATCAGGGTTGTGTCGTCCGCAAACTTGAGAAGCTTGACAGAGGTGTCTGTGGAGGTGCAGTCGTTGGTGTGAGAGAGTATGCAGCCTTGCGGTGCTCCAATGCTGAGCATTTGCGGGTTTGTGATGTGCTTTCCCAGCCTCGCATGACAGAGGGGTTCAGGCACAGTCAACTCGGAAGGTTTGGAGTGTAGTAGCTCTGGCACAATGGTGTTGAATGCAGAGCTAAAATCAAAACAGGATCCTCGCATAGGTCCCCTGGCGGTCTAGGTGCTGTAGGATGAAGTGCAGGCCCAGGTTGACTGCATCATCCACAGATCTATTGGCCCGATATGCAAACTGCAGAGGGTCCAGCAGGGGGTTTGTGATATTTTTCAGCTTGGCCAGCACAAGCCTTTCGAGTGTCCTCATGACTACAGAGGTCAGTGCGACAGGCCTGTAGTCATTAAGACAAGTAATCCTTGCCTTTTTGGGTACAGGGGCAATAGTGGAGACTTTGAAGCAGGCAGGGACCGTACATGTTTGCAGGGACTGGTTAAAAATGTCTGTATAGACCGGCACCACCTGTTTGGCACCGAGCTTAAGAGTAGAGGGGGAAACAACCTAGACCTCCCAACCTAGAATCCCTCTTTATAAACTGCAAATCCTTCTACTCTCCGGGGGAATTTAACTCCTTTATTCTCGCTGGAGTTTACATTCCCCCCCCCCAAGCCTGCATACGTGAGGCGCAAACGCAACTCGCTGACCAGGTAATGAGGGTAGAGAGTGACTTCCCGGACTCCATGGTCATTGTTTTGGGCGACTTTAACAAAGCTAACCTCAGCCGTGACCTTCCAAAATACAGACTTCATGTTACCTGCTCCACCAGAGGGGAGAGGACACTCGATCACTGTTATATGGCAATCAAGAAGGCATATCGCTCTATTCCCCGGGCGGGTCTGGGTCTCTCTGATCATTGTCTAGTTCGCCTTATTCCGACCTACAGGCAGAAACTAAAAGCTGCTTGTGTTCAGGGAAGCAACCACAAGCCTCGATGAGTATACGGACACTGTATCATCATATTGTTTAAGAAGGAACTGCAGATGCTGGAAAATAGAAGGTACACAAAAATGCTGGAGAAACTCGAAACGTTGCCTATTTCCTTCGCTCCATAGATGCTGCTGCACCTGCTGAGTTTCTCTAGCATTTTTGTGTACCTGTATCATCATATGTCAGCTTTTGCAAGGACAGTTGCATTCGAACTAAGACCAGGACATGGTTCAACAACAACAAGCCCTGGTTCACTGCAGAACTCAGACAGCTCCGACGGTCTAAAGAAGAGGCCTACAGGAGCGGCGATCCAGACCTCTACAGGCAGGCCAAGTACAAGCTGAGAAGAGGAATCAGCGCTGCCAAGGAAAGGTACTTTCAGAAGTTGAGGAGCAAGTTCTCAGCTAGTGACTCTTCTTCAGTTTGGAAGGGTTTGCAAGAAATTCCAAGAAATTGGAAGGGCTTGCAAGAGGAAAGCCCCCCGCTCTTTGGACAATCATCAGCTGACCAATGACCTAAATGAGTTTTACTGCAGGTTTGCACATGCTTTGTAACTTTATAAACGCCCTTTATGTGGCAACTATATGCATACCTTGGGTATTCAAGCAAAGAATTTCACTGTGACTTGTCACATGTGACAATAAAGCATTCATTCAGCTTCCTCCCACATCCCAAAAACACATTGGTAGATACACTGGCCACTTAATTGCTCCAAACGCGAGTTATTGAATCTGGTGGGGGGGGGGGGGGGGGGGCAGTGAATGGAATGTGGAGAGCAGAAAAGTGAATTAGTGTAGGATTAGTGTAAAAAGGTTCTTGATCATCATTATGGACCTGATGAGCCGAAGGGTCTGTTCCTGTGCTTCATGCCTCTGGCTCTTCTCTCACCAGGCCTATTAAAAGGCATAGAGTGATGAAAGTGAGGTATTCCTTTATCTGAACAATAGGTTTCAATTCTAACTTTATAGTTTGCAGATGACTGAAATAGAAGGTATAGTAGATATTGAAAAAGGTTTTCAAATATACAGAGGGCTAAGGAATTGCAAAGGGCATTCAGTTCAGATAAGTGTGAGGTGTTGCCTTTAGGAAAGTCAAACTAAGATTAGGCTTTCACAGTGAACGGTAGGAGCCCGTGGAGCATTGTACAACAGAAAGACCTTGGAATGCAAGCACGTAGATCCCTAAAACTGGTGGTGAATAAAGCATTTGGCATTCTGACCTTCATCAATTAGGGCATTGAGTTGTAATGTTATGTGTAGTTGTACGAGATGTTGGTGAGGCCTCACTGGGAATATTGCGTACAGTTTTGCTTACCCTGCTATATGAACGACATCCTTCAGTGGAAAGAATGCAATAATAAATTGGCATACTGTTGCCAAGATTCGTTGGCCTGAGTTATAGAGAGAGGTATGGCGGGTTAGAACATTATTCCCAGGAGCGTAGGAGACTGAGAGGTGACCATTTAGAAGTGTATAAGATCCCAAGGAGCATAGGAATATCATGAGATGAATGCACAATGTCACAGGATGTCCCTGGGAAGGGGAATCAGAAGCCAAAGGTTATATGTTTAAGGTGCAAGGGGAAAGATTTAAAAGGAGGCACAGAAGGTGGGGTGTATATGGAACAAGCTGCCAGAGAAAGAGGCCGAGGCAGGTCTAATAACAACAGTTAAAAGACAGGGACATGGGTAGAAAAGATTTAGAATGTATGGGCCTGATGCAGCAAATGGGATTCGCTTAAATCGGCACGTTGGTGAACAGGGATAATTTGACCCGAAGGGCCTGTTTCCTGTATGTTTTACTCTCTGACACTAACTATCGTATTCCTAGAAGGATGACCCTGCTGTGCTGGAGGGAAACTGTTCTCTTTGTACTTGGCATTTGAACAATCTAGGATGTTCTTATAGTCGGAGAAAATGTTGGTGAGGCTTTAAAATAAACTAATAAATCTCCCAACGCATCCCATGGAGTGTTTAACCTAAGTTATTACTGATTCGAGTTCCAAATTCAAAGCTAACCCGTAGAGCTATTGTTCCCAATGGAAAATTCACACAAATTGTTCTGACTTTTGAACTGATTCAATGATTCCATCATACTTTGGGCCAAAAGTTAAAATGCCTGCCTCAGCCAACAAATGTAAAATATTCCATGGCACTATTTCGAAGAAGAGTAGGGATGTTACCTCTGATATTTATTCTATTGTTGTCCTGCAGTTTGTGGGGCATTTCTGCGTATAATTTAGCCACTGTAATGCTGTCTAGAAATAGTTTAGTTTAGCAGTACAGCGTGGAAACAGGCCCTTTGGCCCACCAAGTTCGCGCCAACATCGGCCACTTATTCACACTAGTTCTGTGTTATCCCACCTTCTCATCCACTCCCTACAAATTAGGGGCAATTTGACAGAGGTAAATTAACCTACAAACCCGCATGAGTTTGGGATGAGGGGGATACCAGAGCACCCAGAGGAAACCCACATGGTCACAGGGAGAACGTGCAAACTCCACACTGACAGCAGCCGAGGTCACGATTGGACTCGTGTTTCTAGCGCCGTGAGGGAGCTGCTCCAATGTGTAAAATGCTTTGAGAGTCCTAAGTTTATGAAAGGTGCTAAATAAGTGCAGGTTTTTCTCAAGCATTCTACCGGTTTCTCGTTACCACCTTGTAGGTTCCTGATCTCCAAGAAAAAATTGACTTTGAAACGCGGATGCGGGAAGGAGCCTGCAAACTTCTCGCTGCTTCCACTCAGCGGGATCAGGTGCTGCACGCTGCTAAAAGCCTGCTGACATGCAATGCCCGCCTCATCCGTTACAGAGCCGACTTACAGAAGCATTCAGAGGATCAGATCCTGGCCAAAGTGTCAAGGAGGTACGTTGGAACTGATGTCAACTTGGCTTCAGTTGTTGATTTCCTTTTTATTTTATCCTCAATGTATCCTCTGCATTTGACTTGTTTATAGCTTGTATATAATTTCAATACATGGCTAGATTGCTGCTTTAAAACATGATCAAGTTACAGTATTCTAATATTTGACGTTTTATGTTTGCTGGAATAGTGTCTGTGTGAACTATTCCAACTTCACATCCATCCTAAATATTGTAGACAATAGGTGCTATTTGAAACTATATATCCGTTTGAAATATGTCATTAAAAAACCAAGAAATATATCTATGGTAAGTGTGATCTGTTTGATATTTTAGAAAGGAATATTGCTTTTAGAAGACTTTTTAAAAAAGAAATGTGCCTCAAGGGCTGAATCGTTTCATGCCAGTGTAACAAATATCCCTTTATTCTTGAAGAATTGAAAATGGCTTTGTGTAAAAGCACTATTGTGACTTGTCGGGAATAGTGAATCTCATAAAACCAATGTGTACTGCATCTACTGTGTAGTCGGGTGCAGGGCTGCTTGTTTGAGCTTTATGTTGGGAGCTAGCCCTTTCCAGTTAGTGGCTCGACCTTTTCTGAGTTTGTGATTCATATTTGCTTTCTGTTCTCTGCAGGTCTTCAGAGGCTGAGACAAAGGAGCATATGCCGTGTTCTGGAAAAATTGCAATATCTGGTGCTGTTATTTATACCATTTACTTTTTGGTTTATTTCACTTCTCCAGTTGCAAAGGCCACTTGATTCCTGTTCTCTATATGTCTGACCCTGCCTCCTTAAATGCACTGCCTCTGTCCTCACGCACTCCTTTGATGTCACTGAGAAAATTGTTTCCGTGCTGTCCTGGCTAACCACCCGGACTTGCCCCGATAAACAAATTGATTCAAAACCCTGTGTCCTAACTTGCGCAGAGTCCTGTTTACCTAATGGTTCCATGTTCACTGACCTCCTTTGGCTCCCCCAGTGCCTCAAATTTAAAATGCGAGACAGATCAGGCATGATTGAATGTCAGAGTAGACCTGATGGGCCAAATGGCCTAATTCTACTCCTATCACTTATGACCTTATGATCTTGTCTTTGTGTTCCAATACCTGCATGGGCTCGCCTCTCCTAATCTCCAGTCTGCAATCCTAAAATCTTCGGAATATCCTTCTTGATCCCACCCAGGCCTCTGTGCATTCTCATTCCTTTTATTCCACCATTTGCCACCCTGAAATTCATTCAGCCATCTGGGCCCCAAACGCTAGAATTGCATCTCTAAACCTCTTGGTTTCTCTCTTTTAAAGTGCTTTTTTTAAACGTACCTTTTTCATCAAGTTTCTGGTCAACTGACACAATGTTGTCTTCTTTGATTTGATGCTGTGGTTTGTCCAATCTCTCACCTCTGAATTAACTTGGGATGTTTTGCCTGTTAAAGATGGTACAAAAGTGCAAATTGATTATCTAGATATTTCCATATCTGATGCTCCAGCACAAATGTGTAGGAAGGAACTGCAGATGTTGGTTTGCATTGAAGATAGACACAAAATACTGAAGTAATTCAGCGGGACAGGCAGCGTCTCTGGATAGAAGGAATGGGTAATGTTTTGAGTGGAGACCCTTCTTCAAGCTTCTGACCCGTCTGAAGAAGGGCCTCGACCTGAAACGTCACCCATTCCTTCTTTCCAGATGTGCATCCTGTCCCGATGAGTTACTCCAGCATTTTGTGTCTAGCTCCAGCACAAATGTTGTTTTATCCTCTGTTTCCATATATCCCCGATAATGTTGTCAAGCACTGACTACCTGCTGACATTGTCACACAGGTAGACGACCCTCAGTGCAATCCTTGCGCCCTGTTTCGATCCCTGCTTAGCCACCCCAGATCAGTATTGAAAGTGCTGGTTGGATGTATTCCAGGTGGCTGTAACATCTCATCAAGTTGCTCTGCCCCTTGATGTGCCATTGATGCCCATTGTTCAGATTTACAGTGGAAACTGCAGATTGATGTTGCATGTTAACCAATCACACACCGGCCAGCATCTCTAACTCCACCCCACTGTAATACTTACACTAATACTATTTCTCAGCACCGACAGTTTGAGCAGCCAGGATGTGTTGATAACGAACCATCCTTCATGCTGTTAAGTTTTAGTACTGATTAAAGATGTGTTTCAATCATGTACTGAGTCTGGAAGTCATCTATAGAAACTATTACTGGAAGCCTCCAGTTCTGCAGAAGCACTCCTGCTACTGGTTTTGCACCAGTACCCCAACTTCTGAGAGCATGCAGAAGCACGATGGCGCAGCAGTAGAGTTGCTGCCTTACAGCGCCAGAGACCCACGTTCGATCCTGACTACGACAGCTGTCTGTATGGAGTTTATAGGTACTCCCCGTGAGCTGCGTGGGTTTTCCTCCAGGATCTCCGGTTTTCTCCCACACTCCAAAAACGTACAGGTTTGTGGGTCTCGACCCGAAACATCACACATTCCTTCTCTCCAGAGATGCTGCCTGTCCCACTGAGTTACTCCAGCATTTTGTGTCTACCTTCGATTTATACCAGCATCTGCAGTTCTTTCCTACACAGGTTTGTAGGTTAATTGGCTTGGTAAAATTATAAATTGTCCCTTGTGTGTATGTGTGGGATAATGTTAGTGTGCAGGGATCGCTGGTCGGCGCGGACACAGTAGGCCAAAGGGCCTGTTTCTGCACCATATCTCTAAAACTAAAACTATGGCAAGTTTATTCCTCGATGATGTAAAATTTGTTTGAAGTTGGCCTACAAAGTTCTTAAATTGTTCCATTGCATTCTAATTATTAAGAGTTGTTATATTCTTGCCGTTGTAGATATCCGAATTCCATTAATGTGGAAAGACACCGATCACTTTAACTACCGAGGCAGTAAGTGAATAAAAGTATCATTTTTGACATCTATCTTTTCCTGGCCTATTTTCTGACACTAATCTCACTTTCCTGGGTTATAGGGAGCCAGCGCTTTGCCGTCTTTTGCCTGCTGAAGGTTGAAGCCCAGATTTTTGAGACAGAGATGGTCATCGTAGATAAGGCTCTCACTGACATCTGCTTTGAGGATTTGATCATTTTGTGAGTGCTTTGAAATGGTTTTACTTTGCTGTTCTGTGAACCATCAATGAATTCAGGGAAGAATGCGGTTTAATATCTGTTTTATATGTTTTCCAAGAAAGAAAGATTTGAAGTAACTCACCTTTTACGATTTCAGGATAACTGAAAAGACTATTTCCCTAATAGGGAACTATTGAAGGATCATCACGATTTTCATGCTCCATTTTTGGACTCAAGTCCCAAAGTAGAAATTAAGGGGTTGACCAAATCATTTGTTTTTGGTCCTGTTTGAATGGTGAATAGAAGAACGCTGAGAGGAACTCTACTGTTGTCTACAAACACTGTCATGGGAATCTTATGCATACCCAGAAGGACGGAGTGTAACATGTTGCACAAGGGTTTTGAGTATTTTAATTCCAGTTTCTCCAAGTCATTTTGTGCAAGGAAAAAAAAAGTGAAGTTATTTGTGTCCTAAGCCTAACTATTTTAGGCTGTTTCATCAATACCTTTCCTCCATCATAAGGCCAAAAGTGTGAATGTTTGTTGATCATTGTGTAATGTTGAATTCCACTTGCACAAGTGAAGCAACCATGCCAAAGGCTAAGCAAAACTATGGACAACTTGGGCTGACAAGTGGCAGGTAACATGTGCACGACGTGCAACTGTAACTTTGTCAGCGCCGTATGTTACAACTATTTGAACACCTTGGGTATGCAGGCAAAGAATTTCACTGTGCCTTGTCACATGTGACAATAAAGCATTCCATTCCATTCCATTCCAACTACCAGGCAACCGTCCTTTTTGAAAAGAGTCTCATCACCTGCCCTTGATGTTCAGTGGCATTGCCTTTCCTGAATCCCCCACCACCAACATCCTCAGAAGAAGGTCTCAGCCCGAGACGTCACCCATTCCTTCTCTCCAGAGATGCTACCTGTCCCGCTGAGTTACTCCAACATGTTGTGTCTCTCTTTGGTTTAAACCAGCATCTGCAGTTCCTTTACACACACTCTTGGGACCACCATTGACCAGACATACGACTTCACAAGCCACAGAAATATTGTGGCGATAAGAACTTGTCAGAGGCAGGGTTTCACGTTGCAAGCAGCTCATTTCCTGAAATGCCAAAGCATTTCCACTTGTCTACAAGACACAGGTGCAGTGAAATAGAAACATAGAAACATAGAAATTAGGTGCAGGAGCAGGCCATTTGGCCCTTCGAGCCTGCACCGCCATTCAATATGATCATGGCTGGTCATCCAACTCAGTATCCTCTACCTGCCTCCTCTCCATACCCCCTGATCCCTTCAGCCACAAGGGCCACATCAAACTCCCTCTTAAATATGGCCAACGAACTGGCCTCAACTACCTTCTGTGGCAGAGAATTCCACAGATTCACCACTCTCTGTGTGAAAAACGATTTTCTCATTTCGGTCCTAAAAGACTTCCCCCTTATCCTTAAACTGTGACCCCTTGTCCTGGACTTCCCCAACATCGGGAACAATCTTCCTGCATCTAGCCTGTCCAACCCCTTAAGAATTTTGTAAGAGTCTATGAGATCACCCCTCAATCTTCTAAATTCCAGCGAGTACAAGCCGAGTCTATCCAGTCTTTCTTCATATGGAAGTCGTGCCATCCCAGGAATCAGTCTGGTGAACCTTCTCTGTACTCCCTCTATGGCAAGAATATCTTTCCTCAGATTAGGAGACCAAAACTGTACGCAATACTCCAGATGTGGCCTCACCAAGACCCTGTACAACTGCAGTAGAACCTCCCTGCTGTTGTACTCAAATCCTTTTGCTATGAATGCCAACATACCATTCGCTTTCTTCACAGCTGTTTTTTGTTTTGTTTTTTTTTAATTTATTATACGCCCCACTTGTCCGGATAAGTATCTCAGCAGCACCCTAAACATACATTCTTTCCATTGATGCATGGTAGCTCCAGTGTGTATCATTTAACCATAGACTGCAGTACTTGGGTGCCGTCGAGATCAGAGATGGAAGCATCACCTTCAGAGACCATTCCAAAAAGCACACCAAACTTGACCTGGAAATATGAAACCGGTCATCAATTACTGGAACTAAATCTGGAACTCCCTCCCCAATAGCAATGTGAACGTCTGTTCATCATAAGTATTGCAGCCGAAAGCAGTGACTCACCACTGTCTACTCAAGCACAATTACGATTGGGAAATAATTGCTGTCTGCAGTAGCAACCACATCCTGAAAAATTAATTCAAAAAGAGATATGAGTGGGTAACTGGAATGTTATTGGGGGGGTTTATTTGTTTTGTAATGGGTACACCAGAGATACATCACAATATTAGGGATAAACTGATGACAAGTTACATAGATCGCATCGATTTTGCATTTTTTTACTTTAGAGATACAGCGTGGGAACAAGACCTCCGACCCACCGCGCCAACCAGCAATCCCCGTATACCAGCACTATCCTAGACACTAGGGACAATTTACAATCTTTACCAAAGCCAATTACCTTATAAACCTGCACATCTTTGGAGCGTGGGAGGAAACCGAAACACCCTGAAAAAACCAACGAGGTCACAGGGAGAACGTAAAACTCCGTACAGACAGCACCCGTAGTCAGGATCAAACGTGGGTCTCTGGCGCTGTAAGGCACCACCGTACCATTTGTGCTCCCTCCAACTTTAGTGGTGATGCAGTTCAGATAATCATTACTCTGTGAGCCTATCCCATCCTGCTCAGCATTGAATAGCTCACTCCAACTGGAATGCAGCTAAGGGAATGTTTTATTCTACCTCATACACACTTCTGCCATTGGGAGTAAGAAATTAGCCCTTTGAGTTATTCGACTTTGTAGCGTAGGCAGAAGGAATCCAGTGTGGTGAGAGTGCAGAACAAGGGAGCATAACCTTAAAAAATTGAGCTGGATCACCAGAGGTAAAGAGCAATTCATCACATAAGTGGTAATGGAAATCTGGATCCTTCTCACCCCAAAAGTAATGAGAAAGTGGGTCAATTTAAAATCTGCAGAACCCCTCTTTATTGTCTTTATTTTGCAAAGTAAAGTTAGCTCAGAGAGACAAAGAGGGTTAAGAAAACTATCAGCCATGATATAATGTACAGCTCCTGTGATTGGATGCAGCTCTTGGCATTACATTTACTTATACTAACAATATAAATTGCCCCAACATTAAGGGGATAAATAATCGATTCATCCTTGGTTCGCTGCTGAAGCTACAAGGTCTCCAAACTCTTTTACCCCTTCAACCATTAACACTAAGCGTTTAATCACTACCCCTTCTTTTTGATATTTGCTTGTACTTGCAATTAGATGGTGTAAATTGTTTTGTTATGTGATATACAGGGAGCTTTTTCCCTCAATTCACTATTGATGAATGAACAGTTTATTTGTACATCATTCCATTTAAGTTTGATTCTATCCTTGGAAGAATGACCAAGTACTTCTAATGTATAAGTCGATATTCTGCAGTCAGACATGAAACAATGACACCCGTTCTAATCAAGAATTTGTCTATCTCTGCCTTAAAAATATCCACCGACTTGGCCTCCACAGCCCACAGCAATGAATTCCACAGATTAACTACCCTCTGACTAAAGAAGTTCCTCCTTACCTTCTTTCTAAAAGATCGCCCTAAAAGAGCATGTGTGCATGCTACGGAAGTATGCTGTCGGATTTCATCCATTCTGACCTTCATGTCTCCATGTCTCATGTTGCCATACACGAGACCAACAAATTCGAAGTTCTGGAAATATGCAGTTCCAGGTGCACCTTTCCATCTAACGCCTGCTTATTTTTGTAAACTCTGTTTCTTTGCAGCAATGATGTGAAGCCAAATTTTGAGTTGAAGTTGGAGCTGTACTGCTGCTGCATGGACGAAGTGTCTTCCATTACCAACACTCCGAAGAGATTAGCCAGGAAACTCAGCAGCTCTCTCACCAGGTCAACTCGAAAGAAGCTCTTGACCGCGCTGGAGAGTGGTGACCATGGCTCCCTTCTGCTGACCAACCCAGTAGCAGCGTGAGTCCTTCTCAAACTCATTCAGCTTTAACTACGCATTTTTGTTTTGTGATTTACACTGCTTTAATGGCACTTAATGTAACTAAATCAATGACAAGTGGCATCTAAGTGAAAGTGAGTCTAAGAACGTTGAAATGAACAAGTGATCTTCACAGAATTAAAAACGGAATTGTAGAATTTTTCAGGTTGCAAAGTTTCAGGTAAAATCACATATATGGTGATTAGAATTTGTTTTATATTTGGGATATAATCTTTTGAAACGGTTCCAATGTTTTAAAGTGTCTCTGCTAATGAATAAATAGCCTGTACAGAGGTTTTGAACCAGACCTTGTTGCAAATTTAGGCATATGGAATCTTGGAGCACCAGCTTGTTGATGTTTCTGACCATATTGCCGCCCTGACCTCATGTCGGACCAGATACCAGATGTTGATCACAGGGACTGTTAACTTCCTATTTTAAATATTGCTATTAGTTCATTATTGCCATGTGTTCTGAGATGCAGTAAAAAAAACCTTGGTTTGCATGCTGTCCAGTCATATACCATACACGCGTACCATAAGCACACACAGTGCAGTGCAAAGCGATTAAATAATAGCGCAGAATATAGTGTACCCAGCTGCAGAGAAAGTGCAGGATTTCCAAACTCCTGCAAAGGAGGAAGATTGAACTTTATTACCTTCCATCACAGTGAGGATTGTGATGGATGTTTATGTTAAATTTTATTTTATGTGGCTGTGTGTATAGTTGCTTTTCACTTGATATGGCTGAATGGTAACTCAAATATCACTGTACCTTAATTGGTGCATGTGACAATAAATTTGAAACTTGGAACTTGAATTGTGAGTTCATTGTTTTTGATTTAGGTCCATTGCCGATTAAATAGCTGTATTTAATAATAGCTGGGTTCATCATGATTATTTCGGGTGACTATTGGGAGGGCAGAATGGGAATTATTACAGGTGAGGGATAAAGACCAATGTTCAGGAGCAGGCAAGTCCTTCAAATGCCTGTCCTGTATTGCTGGCCTACCACTGTTTGTCCACCAAGCTTTGTCAATGTTTCAGCTGAGTAACATTGCTCTCTTCCCCTCTAGAGGTGCCAACTATCATTTGCTTGCAGAAACCACACTAAATCTTGATGATGTCGAAACTGGCTTCCGAACTCACAGCCTCGCTATCATTGGAAATGGTGAGTGGGTCTCTCTCCATAATTCTAAGCTCTTTGCACTCAATATCTCCATGTGATATTATTTAAGCCTAAGGTTGGATGCCTTCTGGGATTTTTCGTCACATTTCCTGTGTTACTTCAGTGACTGTTCAAGAAGGAACTACAGATGCTAGAAAATATGAAGGTCGACAAAAATGCTGGAGAAACTCAGCGGGTGCGGCAGCATCTATGGAGCGAAGGAAACGTTTCGGGCCGAAAGGGTCTGAAACGTTGCCTATTTCCTTACTTCAGTGACTGCCCTTCACAAGTAACTGTCTGAAAGTAAGGCTGTTGGGAATATCTTAAATGTCCAATATAGATGTCAAATATGAGTTCCATCTCCTGTGGATTTCCCAACAAGCTCCTTCAATTGGTCAAGATTCAAGAGCGTTTATTGTCATGTGTCCCAGATACGACAATGAAATTCTTGCTTTGCTTCAGCACAACAGAATATAGTAGACATGAATACAGAACAGATCCGTGTGTCCATATACCATTATATAAATATATACACACATGAATAAATAAATAGATAAAGTGTAAATAAACAGATAATGGTCTATTAATGTTCAGAGTTTTGTTTGAGTTGAGTTTAATAGCCTGATGGCTGTGGGGAAGCGACTATTCCTGAACCTGGACTTCAGGCTCCTGTACCTTCTACCTGAAGGTAGTGGGGAGATGAGTGTGTGGCCAGGATGGTGTGGTTCCTTGATGATGCAGCCAGCCTTTTTGAGGCAGCGACTGCAATAGATCACCTCAATGGTAGGGAGATCAGAGCTGATGATGGACTGAGCAGTTTAGTACTTCTTGTAGTCTTTTCTGCTCCTGGGCGCTCAAGTTGCTGAACCAAGCCACGATGCAACCGGTCAACATGCTCTCTACTGTGCACCTGTAGAAGTTGGAGAGGGTCCTCCTTGACATACCGACTCTACATAATCTTCTCAGGAAGTAGAGGCGCTGATGTGCTTTCTTTATAATTGCATCAGTTTTCTCGGACCAGGAGAGATCTTCAGAGATGAGCACGCCCAGGAATTTGAAGCTCTTGACCCTCTCCACCATCCTTATGTTGATATAAACAGAACTGTGGGTCCCCATCCTACCCCTTCCACAGTCCACAATCAGTTCCTTGGTTTTGCTGGTGTTGAGGGCCAGGTTATTGTGCTGGAACCATTTGTTCAGTCAGTCGATTTCTTCTATGCTCTGACTCATCCCCATCAGTGATAGGTCCCACAACAGTGGTGTCGTCAGCGAACTTGATGATTGATTTCGCACTATGACAGGCTACGCAGTCATGAGTATAGAGTGAGTACAGCAGGGGGCTGAGTATGCAGCCTTGAGGTGCTCCCGTACTGATTGTTATCGAGGACGACACATTTCCACCAATACAGACAGACTGTGGTCTGTGGTGACTTGAGATGGTCATGATTTGAATTAAAACAGTGGATAGAATGTCAAACAATTCGCCAAATATTGATCAAATAACTTGAGAGACAGTTAGGAAAACATGCGAGGAATGTGAATAGATAGAGTGACTGGAGGAGACTTATAGCCCTGTCCCATGGTACGAGTTCATTCCAAGAGCTCTCCCGAGTTAAAAACAAAACTTGTGGTAAGCACGGAGAATGAACGTAGCGGGTACGTCAGAGCTCAGGGACGTCTCTTAGTGGCTCGTACCACTAACGGCAGGTACTCGGGAAGACTCGCTAACGACAGGTAAGCTCGGGAAGACTCGTGAAGATTTTTCAACGTGTTGAAAAATGTACACGAGAGCCCCGAGTACCAACGAGTAGCCATTACCGCAAATCTCCGAGTTCGAATCAGGGCAAACTCGGGAGAACTCTTGGAATGAACTCGTACCGTGGGGCAGGGCTTTTATGGAGCACCATGGGCTGGTTACATAGAGCTTGAAAATGTGTTGCAAGTTCCACAATACACTCAGCACAATACAAAGCTTCCCTTTCCAAATGGGCAGAACATGCCACTTATTTCCCAATGGCTAATGTTGTTGTCGGGCAAACAGCTCATTGTCCCTTCTCCGATTTTTGCAATGAATAAAAATATTCAAAGAAAATGGGGGAAAAAAATACATTGGCACTGTGATTATTTCGTTTATTTTTCCCAAGTTGCTTACAGCAACACCAGGAGAATTGTAAAGGATTAGCAAACTGTTTTCACTAGAATTTGTTTCAGTATTCACAGAGGATAGGCCTGAATAAAGAGGTTGACCATTAATGGATGACAGGCAATCAATTAGGTCTATCATCATTTTTAACAACATTCAAACCTCTGTCCCTGCACACAAAATTACTGAGCAATTTTGTATTTAATTTAATAAAATGGTCCTCATTTCATGTTCAAAATCGTTAAGCAATGAATGAATAACAGTCATTTTATTTTTCCCTGTGCTAGACTTTCAGTGAAAGACATTTTACTATTTACAGGTGTATTTTCAACAGATGGAAGGTTTTAGTTTCATAACATTCAAGAATTAATCAGGAAGTTAATAATCTAAAAGGGTATTTTTGTTTCATTGTTATTCGAACACTTAATCTGCCCGAAAATGTTTAAAGCTAAAAAAAAATGTAAAGTAGTTAAATCAGGATCTGTTTAACATGCATTTTTTGGGGTTGTGGACAAAGTGGACAAATCAATAGTGAGCTTCTGTTCTGAGCACCCGTTGGGATTGTTTTCATGTGGTACGTATAGATTATTAAATATGTGGAGAGGAACATGTAATGTGAGTAGGAGTCTGAAGAAGGACTCGACCCGAAACGTCATCCATTCCCTCTCTCCAGAGATGCTGCCTGTCCCGCTGAGTTACTCCAGCATTTTGTGTCTAACTTCCGTGTAACGTGAGAATCGCTGAAGCACCATTGTTAATGGACTGGGATATTGAGTGTCTGACTGAATGGAGCTAGTCTAATGAGATGGACCATTAAATAGGCAGTGACTGGTCCATGCTGCAGTCCATTTCAATGCTAGAGATTTAAACTGCAACCAGGAGCAAAGAGTTCAAGTCAAGAGCTAATACCAAAGGGAAATGGCTTTCACAAACCTCCATGTTTCCCTTTACTGGGACCCTTTAAGCTGTCATTTCTGGTCATGTGTTACCGTGAAATGCTGGCTGGTAAAAGGTGCATTAGTGACAATGCAACTCATTCTAAATTGCTATAGATGTCATAAATATATCCAATGAAAATCAATTGCTTGACAACTGCCTTCCTCCAGGAGAAATACTGCCTGCTGAAATTTTCCAAAAAGTGTGTGTGTGTGTCTATGTTCTTATTGCCGTCCAATATACCTTACAGACTGCTGCCGGAGATGTGCTAGTTACGCAAAATAAACTTTGAGGTTATGTTTATTAAATCATTAAGCAAGTGATTCCAGTCTGTCCTTGAGTAACCGATTCAATGACTATTTCTCCAATATATTCAAGTTGTTCATTCAGTGTGTAGTCACTATAATTGTCCTTCCATATTTTCCTGTTTAGAAGAAGCTTCCTTCTGGCTACCCTTGTATGGGCACGTATGCAGTCGATTAGTTGCTCAGCCTGAGTGCATGACAAAGGATATGATGGCTGGATACCTGAATCAACAGGTAAAGCTCATTCCACTCACGAGTATCTCCATATATGTCCATTTAGCATAAGAGGGAGTTATTTCAGCCGCTCCAATCTATGGAGGCTCACAGAGCAATTCCATTCTCACACTAACTTTCCGTGCTATCTATTTTCACATGCAAATATACACAGGTACACACACACACACACACACACACACACACACACACACACACACACACACACACACAAATTTGCACTTTCTCCCTGTGACTGCGTGGATTTCCTCCTGGTGCTCCCTTTTCCTCCCACACCCCAAAAATGTGCAGCTTTGTAGGTTAATTGGCCTCTGTAAAATTGCTTCTCGTGTGCAGGGAGTGGATGAGAAAGTGAGATAACATCTAACCGGTGTTAATGAGTGATTGATGATTGGCATAGACTTAATGGGCAGAAAGACCTGCTTCCATGCTGTGTCTTTCAATGTGTACGAAGGAACTGCAGATGCTGGTTTAATCCGAAGAAAGACCCAAATTGCTGGAGTAACTCAGCGGGACCGGCAGCATCTCTGGAGAGAAGGAATACCCTCTCTCCAGAGATGCTGCCTGTCCCGCTGAGTTACTCCAGCATTTTGTGTCTGTCTTCTGCATCTTTCAATGATTCTTTAGCATGCCCAAACATACACATTCCACACCCTGTAACCAGAGCACATGGGGAAAATGCACACGGACACAGGAATAATTGGGATATTGCTCAATGCCACTGCCGGGATGGTGGTGGAAGCAAATAAAATAGTGCTATTTAAGAGACCTTTGGACAGGCAGGTGGATATGCAGGGATTGGAGGGGTATGGATAATGTGCAGGCACGTAAGAGTTGGTCTTGGCACCGTGTGCGGCACAAACACTGTAGGCCAAAGGGCCTGTTCCTGTGCTGCGCTGTTCTATGTAATGCTTCCCCCGCCTCCCTCCCCCACCACCTTGCCACAGATCATCCTAAAGCACTCGGGATCAAAGATGTAAATCTGAAAGGTGCTCACAGTTGTAATGTAGAGAATTTTGGCGGCGCAACGGTAGAGTTGCGGCTTTATGGACATTGCCAGAGTCCTCGGTTCGATCCTGACTACGGTTGCTGTCTGTACTGAGTTTGTACGGTCTCCCTGTGAACACATGGGCTTTCTCCGGGTGCTCCCATTTTCTCCCACGTTCCAAAGACATGCTTCTGTAAATTGCCCCTAGTTTATTGGATGCAAAACTAGGAACAAATGTACAGGTGATCGCTGGTCGTCATGGACTTGGTGAGCCAAAGAACCTGTTGCCACACTGTATCTCTAAACTGAACGAAAGCAAACAGTCAATTATAATCAGCAGTGGCAATTACCAGGTTTTGTGTGTAGGATCATTTGGATACCTGTGTCATTGATTCCCACGTGAACCTTGTTCAGCAGTAGAATCCCAGTTTCCCAGCTGATTTTTTGGCCAGAGATAGTCATGGAAACAGACACTTTGGCCCAACTCATCCTTGCTGACCAAGATGCCCCATCTATGATAGTCCCATTTAGAAACATAGAAAATAGGTGCAGGAGTAGGCCATTCAGCCCTTCGAGCCTGCACCGCCATTCAATATGATCATGGCTGATCATCCAACTCAGTATCCTGTGGCTGCCTTCTCTCCATACCCCCTGATCCCTTTTGCCACAAGGGCCACATCTAACTCCCTCTTAAATATAGCCAATGAACTGGCCTCAACTACCTTCTGTGGCAGAGAATTCCACAGACTCACCACTCTGTGTGAAAAATGTTTTCCTCATCTCGGTCCTAAAGGAATTCCCCCTTATCCTTAGACTGTGACCCCTTGTTCTGGACCTCCCCAACATCGGGAACAATCTTCCTGCATCTAGCCTATTCAACCCCTTAAGAATTTTGTAAGTTTCTATAAGAACCCCCTCAGTCTTCTAAATTCGAGCGAGTACAAGCCAAGCCTGTGTTTGGCCAGTAATCCCTCAATACCTTTCCTATCCATGAACCTGTTCAGGTGTCTTTTAAATGTTGTTATATTACCTGTCTCAACAACCTAATGGGAGATGTACCTTTAGAATGGAGATGAGAAGGAATTCCTTTAGTCAGAAGGTGGTGAATCTGTGGAACGATTTGCCGCAGGCGGCTGTGGAAGCCAAGTCAATGGATATTTTTTAGGCGGTGATTGACAAGATTCTTGATTTGTAAAGGTGTCGGGGTTTATGGGGAGAAGGCAGGAGAATGGGGTTAAGTGGGAAAGATAGATCAGCCATGATTGAATGGCAGACTAGACTTGATGGGCCGAATGGCCAAATTCTGCTCGTAGAACTTATGAACTTGTGAAGCTCCTCATGCAGCTCATTCCATATACCCACCAGCCATTGCCAGAGGCTGAGAAAGGAAGGTCTTCTTTGCAGGCTTCCATTATGGCTCTGCGCTTTGAAATTGTTTGTCTTGAAGCAGCAACGGCAGGTGATAAAAGGGTGGGGGGTTCAATTAAAAAAACTATTTTTTTGTTTTGTTTTTGCTTCAAGTCGGTTCAGGAGGAAGTCACTCGTGGTGGGGCTGTTTTGTCTTGTTGCTCTCTTCGTGCAGATAATGATAAAAATGATGATGCAACCTCTACTCTTTAAATAGACCAAAGAGCGATAAAAGGCTATCATCTCAGTTTCACAGATCAGTGATTTAAATCTACACATTCAGCAAATCAGCATCAGAAAATGCAGACTGTTAAGGCAACAAATGACCTGCTCTGTGTGCAGATGGTTAGATGTGATTACTGAGGGGCATTGCATACTGTTTCCATCCTATTACACTAAACACATTTCCAGTCAACATAACAAAACACCCTAACTGCCAACAGCTGAGCAGGACTTGAAATCTTTCAATGTATTTAAAATGGTCAGCTAATCCTGGATGTGACCATTGGAGGGCAGCACGGAGGCGCAGCGGTAGAGCTGCTGCCAGAGACCCGTGTTCGATCCTGACTACGGATGCCGTCTGTACGGAGTTTGTCCCTTCTCCCTGTGACCGCGTGGCTTTTCTCTGGGTGTCCTGATTACCTCCCGCACTCCAAAGACGTGCAGGTTTGTAGGTTGACTTGGCTCCGGTAAAAATTGTTAAAAGTCCTTAGAGTGTAGGATAGTGTCAGTGAACGGGGATGACTGGTCGGCTCAGTGGGCCGAAGAGGCCTGTTTATGCGCTGTGTCTCTAAACTGAAACTATGCTAAACTAAACTAAACCTGCAAATTGCAAATCTTCCAAGGTCTTTTCAGATGAAGCGCGCTCCTGTTTCCTTCCAATAAAGATGGAGGCCTTTCGGCCCAACGTGTCTGTCCCCCTGAGCATTTTTGTCGATCTTATTTTCCCCACTTATTTCGTTGTAACCTATTCGCTCTTGCGTGCCCAGTAACTTTCCCCTAATTCTCCTGTCACCCACCTGCAAACGGGACAATTTGCAAGTCGTCAGTCGACATGTGATGCGGCACATCTTTAGAAGGAAACTGAAGCACTCGGAGGAAACCCATGAAGTTGTAGGGAGAACATGCAAACTCTGCACAGACAGCATTGGAGTTCAAGATTTAACCCGAGGGCTGTCTGTGTGCTGCGAGGAAACAGTGCTACTTGCTGCTCCGCTGTGTCGCTCAAACAATTCTTGTTATTGATGTAAATGCTAATCTTACATTTATGCGGTCTTCAGTATTACCTTCCCCGGTGCATTGCTGCTGTTGCTGCCATAATAGCCTTTAATCTGCAGTGAAAAACCACTGAGGCATCTGTGAGCCAGTGAACTTGTTTCAGTTTCGCAATTTGTTGTGCTTAAGAGAATAAAACGGGAGCAGATCAACTGCTCTGCAGGTAAAAAACTGCTTCCATCCCAGTGTTTATTTGAAAATTGCTTTTGCAGTGCTGATCTTTAAAAGACTGGGAGCTGCTCCAATACCTCATCACAGAACTAATTCATCTTCTGGGTTGGTTTTATCGATGTAGCTAAAAAAAAATTTTAAGTGAAGGTCTCCACCTTTTTGATCATTTGTTTTACTAACCATGTTGACATGGATTTTAATGGCTTTTGCCAGCCTTCATAGTTTAGTCTGTGTAAATAGCAAATTTGAACAACGTAAGAGTATTGAGTTACTCTTTTGTGTGTCAGTCTCCAATATTCACTTGCACTGGCACGGAATGCTAATGGTAACTAGCTTATCAAAGTACTTGCGGGCACAAGGGACAGTTTGTGCGGATCAGGAGCAGTGCATTGGGTTTCGGCCCGAAACGTCGCCTATCTCCTTCGCTCCATAGATGCTGCTGCACCCGCTGAGTTTCTCCATAATTTTGTGTACCCAGGAGCAGTGTATTGTTAGTTTTTGTTCAATTTTACACAATCTCTTTCAAGATAGCAGTTACACATTTCATTAGATCCATTAAAAACTTGATTTTTTGCTAAAACACCAACCCACAAAGAATAAAAGCTTATGAATCAAGACGCCCAGGGCTTGAACATTTTCACTGCAGCTGTTTTCACCTTGTTTCACCATGAATAGCCTGCTACAGTGCCGTCCATAATGTTTGGTTTCACCATGTAGATATTACTGCAGTGTTTATACACTGTCCTCCCATTTCAGGGCACCATAATGTTTGGGACACAGCAATGTCATGTAAATGAAAGTAGTCATGTTTAGTATTTTGTTGCATATCCTTTGCATGCAATGACTGCTTGAAGTCTGCGATTCATGGACATCACCAGTTGCTGGGTGTCTTATCTGGTGATGCTCTGCCAGGCCTGTATTGCAGCCATCTTTAGCTTATGTTTGTTTTGGGGGGTAGTCCCCTTCAGTTTCCTCTTCAGCATATAAAAGGCAAGCTCAATTGGGTTCAGATCGGGTGATTGACTTGGCCACTCAAGAATTTACCATTTTTTAACTTGGAAAAACTCCTGTGTGCTTTAGCAGTATGTTTGGGATCATAGTCTTGCTGTAGAATGAACCGCCGGCCAATGTGTTTTGAGGCATTTGTTTGAACTTGAGCAGATAGAATGTGTCTATACACTTCAGAATTCATTATGCTACTACCATCAGCAGTTGTACCATCAATGAAGATAAGTGAGCCAGTACCTTCAGCAGCTGTACATGCCCAGGTCATAACACCCCCACCACCGTGTTTCACAGATGAGGTGGTATGCTTTGGATCTTGGGCAGTTCCTTCTCTCCTCCATACTTTGCTCTTGCCACCGCTCTGATATAAGTTACTCATCGTCTCATCTGTGCACAAGACCTTTTTCCAGAACTGTGGTTGCTCATTTAAGTACTTCTTGGCAAACTGTAACCCGGCCATCCTATTTTTGCGGCTAACCAGTGGTTTGAATCTTGCAGTGTACCTCTGTATTTTTGTTCATGAAGTCTTCTGCAGACAGTGGTCATTGACAAATCCACACCTGACTCCTGAAGAGTGTTTCGAATCTGTCAGACAAGTGTTTGGGAATATTTATTTATAGAGAGAATTCTTCTGTCATCAGCTGTGGAGGTCTTCCTTGGCCTGCCAGTCCCTTTGCAATTAGTAAGCTCACCAGTGCTCTCTTTCTTCTTAATGATGTTCTAAACAGTTGATTTTGGTAAGCCTAAGATTTGGCTGCTGTCTCTAACATCAGTTTTATTCTTGTTTCTCAGTCTCATAATGGGGTGGGAAATTGCAACCTTCACGTGGTCCGCCTGTTTCGACAAATGCAATCAACCTGGTGTGCACAATTAAATAAGATCAAATAGACAAGTTGTCCTACAACTTTAGGCTGTGCACGCCATACGCAAGAAGAAGAAGTCTCATAATGGCTTCTTTGACTTTCATTGGCACAACTTTGGTCCTCATGTTGATAAACAGCAGTAAACGTTTCCAAAGGTGATGGAAAGACTAGGTGCTGAGAGCTCTCTTATACCTGCATTAAGGAGGCATTTAAACACCCAAAAGGTAGACACAAAATGCTGCCATAACAGTGGCATCTCTGGAGAAAAGGAATGGGTGACGTTTCGGGTCGAGACCCTTCTTCAGACTTATAATAACACTCACTCCATTGCCCGGTCTGAGTATAGTACAACTTACCAACCTGGACTGCGGTACAGTGCACAAGAACAAAAACAAATACAATTTCTCATTAATTCCTGTGAACTATTTGCTGTGGAGGCCTGGCTCTGAATGCACCTGTTTAAGACCTGCACTTTTTCCAATTTCTTTCAGCAAAATGTAGGCGGCCTCCCCAACTGGACAAGGTTGTACTGTGTCCTGAAGCGAGGCTACCTCACAGCGTACTACTCTCCAGAAGAAATCGAGGCACAAATGGATCCAGCACTAAACATCGCCATCGATAAGGTGCGGTATTAATTCAATTGTTTGTGAGAAATCTTCTTAAAAAATTAAGTTTGTGTAAAGCAGAGGAATTATTCCCTTACCTAAACGTTATTCCCTTATCATGTATCTGTACACTGTGGACAGCTCGATTGTAATCATGTATTATCTTTGGGCTTTTCTCTGTACCTTGGTACATGTGGCAAAAACTAAATTGACACTTTTATAGTCACACGTGTAACCAACAAACCTGAGTTGCTTGTAAGCATCTAAAGAGGTTCTAGTGGTGACTAAGGCTTTAGTGCTGAAGTCTTGCCCAACGCAAAGGTGTTGACAAACTTTGAAAGGGGCAAAGTTGAAATTGCAGCTATAATATCTCTGCTGTTTGGCAGCGCATGGCTTGGGATCTAGTGATGTTTCACCATCTGAAAGGCAATGATTTCTGTCACAACCACTGAGCCTAGCCCAGCAGGTTTCACAGTTAACATTCACTATGTATATGAAAGACCAGGGAACGCAATGCAAAGGTTGCCAAGCTTGTCGATAATGTGAAAATGGGTGGAAGGGCATGTTGTGTTGAGGACACTGTGACTCTGCAGCAGGATAGATACAGATTGAGTGATTGGGTGAAATAGTTTGTTAATGTTGCCAACATGTGACGCACACGTTCATTGGTAACGAGTAGCAAAATATGGAACAAAAAATAATTCACAATAAACGTATTGTCGATGAAATGTGCAGGAGACCAGAATCCGGACCCTGGAGAAAGGTTTGAAGAAAAGAACATGCAGCTTTTCCCTTATCAACCCCTACAGCGGGGAGACAACCAGCCGTGTGTTTGCTGCAGATTCTGAGGGCGATCTACAACTGTGGATGGAGGCTTTCTGGCAGCACTTCTGTGATTTGAGTGAGTTGGAATGCAATGGAATACTCTATTGTCACATGTGTCAAGGCACAGTGAAATTCTTTGCTTGCATACCCACGGTATATGTTTAATGGGCCAGTGTACCTGGTCCAGTCTCAACTCAGAAGGCTGGCGACCTTACTCTAAACTTGAGCCGATAAAACTGGCAGAAACGTCACTGTGCCAGGACTAGTATAGGCTTTTTTTTTAACTTTTGGGGTGTAAAGTTTAAGAAGAACGCAAGAAACTGCAGATGTTGGAATCTTGAGCAAAACACAAAATGCTGGAGGAACTCTGTGGGTCAGTCAGCATCTGTGGAGGGAATGGACATGGGATGTTTCAGATGGGGATCCGTCTTCAGACACAATTTTGATGAGAATAAGTGTCATTGTAGTGATGTAATCATATTACCCAGAGGAATGTTTGCAGCTCATAGGTTCTTAAGTTCCAAGAGCAGAATTAGGCCATTTGGCCCATCATGTCTACTCCCGCCATTCGATCATGGATAATCTATCTTTCCCTCTCAACCCCATTCTCCTGACACTCTTACTAATCTATCAATCTCCGCCTTGAAAATATCCATTGATTTGGCAGTGAATTCCACAAATTTGCCACCTTCTGACTAAAGAAATGCCTCTCCATCTCCTTTCTCTTCTGAGGCTATGGCCTCTGGTCCTAGACTCTCCCACTAGTGTAAACATCCTCCACATCCACTCTGTCCTGGCATTTCACTGTTGGATTACGCAGCTGGGGTCAGGGCCCTCCAATTCCACCTCATCGCTCACCTTGCTGGAGTTATGAACACGGAACAATGCAGCTCACGATTAAGCCCTTCAACCCACAATGGCTGTGCCAAACACGATGCCAAGACCATCACTTATCCACCTGCCCCTCAGCCATATCCCTCCATTCCCTGCATATCCATATGCCCACCCGAAATGCCACAAATGTATGTTGTTCAATCACTACACCCAACAGCATGCTCCGGGCACTCACCACTCTTTTTGTAAAAAAAAAAAGCTGGCCGCACTCATCTCTTTTAAACTTTGCCCCTCTCATCGGAAAGTAATGCCGCCCTGTAATTGATTTTTCCATCAAATATTGGTCGGAAATCAATTCCCTTAAATGACATGGGATGGTTATATAGAGTCGTGCAGCATGGAAACAGGCCCTTCGGTCCAACCCATCCATACCGACCAAAATGCCTCATCTAAGATAGTTCCATTAGCCTGTATTTGGTCCATATCCTAATCCTATCCTATCCATGTCGAATTGTCTTTCAAATGTTGTTATTGTTCTGCCTCAGTTTCCTCCTCGGGCTGTTCATTCCATATAACCACCGCCCGCAGTCGATTTTGTTTGATTGAAAGATATAGCAATGAAACAGGCCTCTCGGCCACCGAGCCCACACCGACAATTGATCACCCATTCTCACTAGGTCTACATTATCCCACTTTCACATCCACTTCCTCCACACTAAGGGAAGTTTACAGGGCAATTAACCTACAAACCCGTAAGACTTTGGGATGTGGGAGGAAACCAAACTACCTGGGGGACACTCGCGCGATCACAGGGAGAATACACAATCTCCACACAGACAGCACTCGAGGTCAGGATCGAACCCCCGTTTCTGCCACTTTGAGGCAGCAGCTCGACCAACTGCGCCACAGTGCTGTCCTTGCAATTTGATGCACCCCTTCCCATACCAGTGAATTGTTTGTCTTTCTTTTGTTTTCTGTTAGTTAACTGAGACCAATAGTCCTCTGGGAATCTCTTATAGCCCCCCCCCCCCACTCACATTTTATGCTACATGGCCATTTTGTGCTTCATGTTAGATGTGAAATCTGACCTAGAGTATCAAGATAGAGCCCTTAACCATCTAGCTCCATTTCCTTATCTGCCCTTATATAGGGCAGCACGCTGTTGTAGGGTAGAGCTACTGCCGTAAGTGCCAGAGACCCGGGTTCGATCCTGACTAGGGGTGCTTGTCTGTACGGAGTTTACGCTTTCTCCCCGTGACCTGCGTGGGTTTTCTCTGAAATCTTTGGATTCCTCCGAGACTCCAAAGACGTACAGGGTTGCAGGTTATAGGACAGAACTACAGATGCTGGTTTAAACCGAAGATAGAATCAAAATGCTGGAGTCCAGGCAGCATCTCTGGATTGAAGCAGTGGTGACGTTTTGGGTCAAGGCCCTTCTTCAGACTGAATCAGGGAAGTGGCTTGCAGGTTAATTGGCTTGGTATAAATGTAAATTGTCCCTAGTGCGTGTAGGATAGTGTAAGTATGCGGGGATCGCTGGTCGGCGCGGACCCAGTGGTCCAAAGTGCCTGTTTCCGCGCAGTTTCACTAAACTAAACTATCCAAAAATAAACCTGAAAGGGAGCACACTCAACAACTACTCTTGAGGATACAAGTAAGTAACTGGCTGGTTTATGAGACCAGGTTCAGATCGAGACAGAGCAAACAGTTTAGATACACTCAATCATAAATAACTCCATTAGGCGTATTAGTAATTTGTGACTGGTTGTAATCAGTGCAGTATGCTCAAGGAAACCAGGCCTCCTCATACTTATGGTTCAGAAAGGTTTAATTTTTACTTGATTGTTAGTAGGCCTGTGGCGTGTTTGGAGTATTGCGTGCAGTTCTGGTCGCACTGTTACAGGAAAGGTGTGGAGGCTTTGGAGATGGTGCGGAGTAGGTTTACCAGAAAGCTGCAGAGATTAGGGAGTTTCAGCCACAGGGGTTGGATAGACTTGGACTGTTTTCTCTGAAAACTCAGAGGTTGAGGGGAGACTTGATAGAAGTATATAAAATTATGAGAAGCATAAGTAGGATAGACAGTCAGAACCTTCCCCTCCACCCCCCCCCCCCCCCCCCCCCCCCAGGTGGAAATGTCCACCACTAGAGGGCATAGTTATAAGGTGAGAGGGGAAAGGTTTAATGGAGATGTGTGGGGTTAGTTTTTTTTATACATAGAGTAGTCATAGGCCTGGAACACACTGCCAGGGCAGATACGATAGCGACATTTAAGAAGCATTAAACATAGGCACACGGAAGTGCATGGAATAGAGGGATATGATGCGGGCAGATGAGATCTGTTTAATTTGTCGTCATGTAAGGCACAAAGGACTTGGTCCTGTGCTGTACTGTTCTATGTTCCATGTCAGATCAACCAGCCATTAAAATTCAGCATCACTATAGCACACATCCCTCTCACCCCAACCGACCTAGTTTTCCATTCCATCTAGGTTTTATGAATTACACATACCCAAAGTTAAAAATGCAATGGTATACAAAGGGGCAATAATGAACATTAAAAAATACATCTCTGTACTATATGGTTATATCACACCTCTTCTAAAAACTGTACTTTTAGCTCCCACCTCTTGAGGGAGTGGCTGGTATTGTATGTAACGTCTTGCAAAAATGGCTTTACCATCAGAGTGAATAGTTTGCATTCAGAGTGCTGGTACGATGAGTTGTAACATGACTTGTTGTGTTTGCAGATGCTGCGTACAGCGTTGTCTCAGGCCGTGGGCATAAACTGAGACTACAGTAAAAACATAAAATGCTGGAATTGCTCTGCAGTCAGGCAGCAACTGTGGGGAAAGATCTGTTATCTGATACCACACCTGGAGTTTAGTGTGCAGTTTTGGTCTCCTAATTTGAGGAAGGACATTATTTCTATTGAGGGAGTGCAGCGGTGGTTCACCAGGTTAATTCCCGGGATGGCGGGACTGATATATGATGAAAGACTGTGTCAACTGAGCTTGTATTCACTGGAATTTAGAAGCATGAGAGGGGGTCGTATAGAAACATCTAAAATTCTTAAGGGATTGGACAGGCGAAATGCAGGAAAAATATTCCCGATGTTGGGGAAGTCCAGAACCAGGGGTCACAGTTTAAGAATAAGGGGTAGGACTGAGATGAGGAAAAACGTTTTCACCGAGAGAGTTGTGAATCTGTGGAATTCTCTGCACAGAAGTCAGTGGAGGCCAATTCACTGGATGTTTTCAAGAGAGAGTTAGATATAGCTCTTAGGGCTAGCGGGAGCAAGGGACATGGGGGGAAAAAGCAGGAACGGGGTGACTTTGGGTGATCAGCCATGATCATATTGAAAGGCGGTGCTGGCTTGAAGGGCTGAATAGCCTACTGCTGCACCGATTTTCTATGTTTCAATGGGACGATGGTCTGACATTGACCTGAAACATGGTTTCTCTCTCCCCAGATGCTGCCTGACCTGTCAAATGACCCCAGCATTTTCTGTTTTTATTTCCAATTTTCTGCAACTGTATGTTTTAATTTTCTTATTTTAGTCCGTGTTATTTGCCGCACCTTCCTAGCATTGGACAGGAAAGATCCACTTATATGAATATAGAAAAATGATTAAGCAAAAGCATGTGGATGTAAGGTTGCATCTGTGTACAGATAAAGGTATCATGATAAAATATGATTGACGTTCTCGCACGTCATACGCTAACAGGGGTAGTAGGACCAAGAGGCTGAATGGCCTCCTTTTCAGAATGTGTTTTGAGCAAGCAGCAGCAAGCAAAATGGCTGATTGTGTGCTGTCATTTATATAATTCTAATTCTATTCATTGAAACAGCAATATGAGGGAGCGAGGCTAACTTCCTGAGCAATTCTTTGTTTTCATTACAACAAAGGTCTGGTAATGGCCCAATCGATGTTATTCAATTTGCAGATTTCTACCGGAAACTTGTTCTTAACAACCTTTTTTTTTAAATGCTTGCGAACAATTTATGGTTTCTGCTTGCTGAAAGTAATTCCTTACTTGATAAATGCTTTTAGTGCTGGAAATTTCCCAGATAATAAAAAAAAGAGAGGTTCTGTTTAATTCTCTTTTCTTTTAAAGTGTGATATATGTAATGGTTGTTTTCTAACTTCCAGGCCAGTGGAAGCATTGTTGCAAAGAGCTTATGAAAATTGAGATTATGTCACCACGGAAACCACCTTTATTCCTCACAAAACAAGCAACTTCAGTCTACCATGATATGAGTAAGTGGCCCTTGCCTTTCTAAATGTGGCCTTGTTATAAAAGGATCATTGTTTGAAATTCAAATAGTTCCCATGTATAAAGCAAAAATGCTACTCCATGCATAATTTGGAACAGCATGACTTAACTAGCAATGATGGAGCCCAGTGAAGTGAATTTTAATATGGGTCAGATTACTAAAATCTATGACTACAAACTGCTGGGAAATGTCAGTGTTTTCAGTACAGTTCCTGGGTTTGAACATGGTTCTCAATTTTATTATTTTCTGTGTTTGACTGTTTTGCATTTTGCTTTATTGCCTGTCTATCAAAAACAAAAACAAGGCACATTCTTTCAAACGTGCCAGGGTGAAAATCGTAATTCTTTGCAACTTTGTTCTTTTAACTCCTTTTTTTTTAAAGTTAAGTTCTTTTTTGTTCCAGCCCAAACAAAGCATGAATTTGATATTTGGCACAGTTGTCCTTTTTTTTTTTTTAGATCCTGTTTATCTTAAATCTAATACACTTTTTGTATTTAAAAAAAAGTTCTGTAACACCTCTCCTGAAATTTCAACAAAATAAGAGATAAATAGTCTGGCAGCTTCTTATCGATTTTAGTTTTGGTGCTGTTTAACAATCCGATCACCAATTCTGTCTCTAATTTTTGTCTGCTTCTGATTAGTAAACAGGGTTTTTATATAAGGGCACAACTACAAATTGTGCGTTAACGTACAAGGTCATTCGGGTGGGGGGTGGTGTGCGTGGATTTCACTTTGAATTTTGCAAACCTATTTTATATGTGTTGTTTTCTGACTTTGTGCTGCACTGCACTCAAAAGAATACTCCTTTTTCTTTTTTGTCCCTACCCCCCGTCACAGTCCATATCTCAGCGGCATGCTTTAAGCCTATTTGCTTTTTTTTATGAGCTTTCAATCTAACAGTTATACAGTGGCCGGGTAAAATGTTGGTCTATTTAAACAATTTTCTCCATGTGAATAGAGATATTCATAAGCCATTGCACAGAGGATTATGTTGCTGTACAGTATGGTAATAGAGCAGATGACCATTGGGTTAGTTGAAAGGCGAATTTTAAGAAGTTATTGAAAGGAGCAGAGAAAGCGTAGCAGACTGATTGAGGGGAAACACTTCTAGAGCTTAGGCCCGCAGGCACGTTTGCCAAAAACTGAGAGATAAATGTTAAGCCAGAATAAAGACACATATTTGATTATCACCTATAATCTCCATGCACAATGCTTTTATGCAGAGGCCTCGGAAGGAACCTGCATTCTGTTTGCCTTTTTAGCCTTTGATTAAATTAACTTTAATCTTGAACTTGTGTGTCTCCAACTCGCTGTATGATGCAGTAATGCAAACATTGACTACAGGTTTAGGTTTATTATTGTCACGTGTACCATTGGTTAGTGAACAGCTTTTTTTCCCATGCTATCCAAACAGATCAGATGTGCCGTACATAAATGTAATCGTCAAACTCGAGTACAAAGTTAGATTAATGGGGAAGATACAGAGTGCAGAATATAATTATCAGCATCGTAGCACATCAGTTCCAGGGACAAAGTCCAAAGTCCACAATGGGGTAGAGGTGAATTGGACAATACTCTTCTTATGGAAAGACTATTCAGAAACCTGATAGCAGAAGGGTAGAAGCTGTATCTGAATCTGGTGGCAAGAGCTTTCAAGCTTCTGTAACTTCTGCCGGACAGGAGCGGGGAGAAGGAATGAAGAGTTTTTAAAAATATAGATATTAGTCACATTATGTGTATGTATGTATATGTATATGTGTGTATGTATATATACACATGCATACACATACATACCGACATATACTGACCGACATCGATTGCAAACCCACTGACTGGAGCAGCTGGATGAGAGGTGATCTCATTGAAACACATAAAATTGTTAAGGGCTTGGACAACCTAGAAGCAGGAAACATGTTCCCGATGTTGGGGGAGTCCAGAACCAGGGGCCACAGTTTGAGAATAAGGAGTAGGCCATTTAGAATGGAGACGAGGAAACACTTTTTCTCACAGAGAGTAGTGAGTGTGGAATTCTCTGCCTCGGAGGGCAGTGGAGGCAGGTTCTCTGGATGCTTTCAAGAGAGAGCTAGATAGGGCTCTTAAAGATAGCGGATTCAGGGGATATGGGGAGAAGGCAAGAACGGGGTAGTGATTGGGGATGATCAGCCATGATCACATTGAATGGTGGTACTGGCTCGAAGGGCCAAATGGCCTACTCCTGCACCTATTGTCTATTGACTCCCATGGCTATCTGGACTACATTTCGTCCCATCCTGTAAGGACTGTATCCCCTACTCCCATTTCCACCGTCTGCGCCACATCTGCACCCAGGATGAGGTGTTCCAAACCAGGGCACCGGAGATGTCCTTATTCTTTAGGGAACGGGGGCTCCCTTCTTCTACTATAGATGAGTCTCTCACCAGGGTCTCTTCTATATCCTGTAGCTCTGCTCTCACTCCCCATCCCCCCACTCGTAACAAGGCCAGAGTCCCCCTTGTCCTCACCTTCCACCCTACCAGCCTTAAATCAAAATCAAATAAACTTTATTGTCATTTAGAAATACATCGATATATGCAATTCCAAACGAAATTCCGTTGCATTTGGCTCCCGGTGCAACACGATAATAAACAAACGGATAAAATGGATAAAAAGATAAAATGGATAAAAGGATAAAATAGACAATGGTGGCAGCCCATTACATGGCATTCAGGAGTCTGATGGATCGTGGGAAGAAGCTGTTGCAAAACCTTGATGTTCTGCTCCTTATGCTACGATATCTTTTGCCTGAGGGCAGCAGAGTGAACAGTCCATGATGGAGATGTGTGGGGTCCTTTATAATACTGCTGGCCTTAGCCACGCAACGTTTGGTCGCAATATCCCCGATTGAGGGGAGAGAAGTCCCGATGATTTTTTCAGCCGTCCTCACCACTCTCTGCACGGACTTCCAGTCGGAGGCTTTACAGTCCCCAAACCAGAGAGATGCAGCTGGTCAGAATACTCCCTAGGGTGCCCCTGTAGAACGTGGTGAGGACGGGATGCGGGAGGTGAGCTCTTCTCATCCGGCGCAGAAAGTGCAACCACTGCTGCGCTCTCTTAACTATTGATGTTACACAAAAGGCTGGAGAAACTCAGCGGGTGCAGCAGCATCTAAGGAGCGAAGGAGATAGGCGACGTTTCGGGTCGAGACCCTTCTTCAGACCATTGATGTGATGTTATTTGACCAGGTCAGACTGTTAGTGATCTGCACCCCCAGGAACTTAGTGCTACTGACCAACTCCACATCGCTGTCATGGATGTCACATACAACAAATAATCCTCCAACATTATCGCCACCTCCAACGGGATCCCACCACTGGCCACATCTTCCCATCTCCTCCCCTTTCGGCTTTCCACAGAGACCGCTCCCTCCGTAACTCCCTGGTCAATTTGTCCCTTCCCACCCAAACCACCCCCTCCCCTGGTACTTTCCTTTGTAACTGCAGGAAATGCTACACTTGTTGCTTTACCTTGACTCCATCCAAGGACCCAAACAGTCTTTCCAGGTGAGGCAGAGGTTCACCTGCACCTCCTCCAACCTGATCTATTGCATCCGCTGCACTAGGTGTCAACTGCTCTATATCAGTGAGACCAAGCGTAGGCTTGGCTATCGCTTCGCCCAACACCTCTGCACAGTTCGCATTAACCAACCTGATCTCCCGGTGGCTCAGCACTTCAACTCCCCCTCCCATTCCGTATCCGACTTTTCTGTCCTGGGCCTCCTCCATGGCCAGATTGAGTCCCACCGCAAATTGGAGGAGCAGCACCTTATATTTTACTTGGGTAGTTTACACGCCTGCGGAATGAACATTGACTTCTCCAATTTCAGGTAGTCCTTGCTTTCTCCCTCCTTCTCCTCCCCTTCCCAGCTCTCCCACAGCCCACTGTCTCCGCCTCTTCCTTTCTTCTTCCCCCCCCCCCCCCCCCCCCCCCCCACCACACATGTCTGAAGAAGGGTCTCGACCCGAAACATCACCTATTCCTTCGCTCCATGAATGCTGCCTCACCCGCTGAGATTCTCCAGCATCGGCAGTTCTTCCTTAATCAATTAATAATCTGGTCATTTCATATTGAAGCTTTTATAGGATGATGGTGTCGAGTGTTGTTGTTTATCATTTCAACACTAGATGGTGCTCTATTCCATTATTTATTACCACATTTTAAGAAATCCAGATGACCAGTGATGCATTGCTGTTTGCAAACATGTTCTCAACCACAATTTATGTTATTAATAGAACTTTTTGTACTGCTATTTCCCACATATAGAGCCTATGTAAAAGACTATTGAGCACTTTGATAGCTTAGCCAGTAACTTGGAAGACTGCGAGGAAAGGCAATACACATAAATCACAGAGCATAATGAATAATCCACATTTTCTTGCAGCTATTACCATACATGGTCTGATTCCCACCATGGGATGTTTTATGTTGCGCAGTAGCTAATCATAATTCCCAGCATTGCCAGTGAGTCACATTGTGTCTACGTTTTAAATCAGGTAAATTGCTACACGGAGAGGAAATGAAACATCAAAAAAAAAATTATTGCAGCTTGTTTTGACCGTATGCTTAAATGAAAGTTATTTACCACAATTAACGCAAGCTCTCCCATTCTTGGCGATTTCTGAATATGATCTCAAAATCAGATATTTAAGTGTTAGAATTGTACTGGGTGCTTAAAAGGTGAGGCATAGATGAGGGGAGACAGTCAGAATAGTCAACACTGGGTGTGACTACCCAATATTAGAGGGCATAGCTTTAAGAGGAGAGGGACAAAGTTTAAAGATGTGCGGGCACATTTTATTTTTACACAGAGTGGTGGGTGCTTAAAACATGCTGCCAGGGGATAGCAGTGCAGGCAGGTACGATAATGACCTTTTAGAGACTTTTAGAGGAGCACAAAGATATGCAGGGAATGGGGGTCTATGGGTCATGTGCAGGCAAAGATGATTAGTTTAACTTGGTGTTATTTTTGGCTAGGATATTGGGAGCAAAAGGGCCTTGTCCTGTGCTGTACAAGTATGGAATGTGAATAAACATGCGAAAATTAACAATTTTTTGCCAAACTTGGTATAACTTGAAAACAAAAGTAGAAAAGTCTGAAGCGGGTCTGGTAACAAAGTGGTTAATTTCCCGCAATCCAGTTCGGTGATTTGAATCCCGCCATGGCATCTGGGGAATTAAATTTCAAATAATTAAATAAACCTGGAGTGAAAAGCCTGTTTTTTTTTTTTTTTTTTAAATGGTGCCCATGAAATGACAGATTGTTGTAAAATTCCACCTGGCGTACTCATGTCCTTGAGAGAGGATAGATGCCATCCTCAGTGTGAATTCAAGCCCACTAATGAGCTTGCCCCTCAAACCCGCCTCCAAGATAGTTTAGTTCAGAGATACGGCATGGAAACAGGCCCTTCGGCCCACCGAGTCCATGCCAGCCATCAAGCACCCACTCACACTAGTTCTATGTTGTCCCACTTTCTCGTCCACTTCCTACACACTATGGACAATACACAGAGGTTAATTAACCTTCAAAGCCCCACGTTGTGGGGATGTGGGAGGAATCCGGAGCACGCAGAGGAAACCCACGCGGACACAGGGAGAACGTGCAAACTCTGCACAGACAGTACACGAGGTCAGGATCAAACCTGGGTCTCTGGCACTGTGAAGTTGAACAAGCAACTCAATTCAGGGCAATTGGGGAAAGGCAATAAACCCTCTGCCTTGCTAGAAACTTCAACTCCGTGAATAAAAACATTTTTTTTTTTAAATCAAGTAAATTGGAGTAGAATTAAGGCCAAGCCTGTTTCACTATTCAATGTGATCAAGACTGATCTGCCCCACTTCTGTGCCAGTTGTTCATAACCCTTAATTCGTCAATGTTTCAAAAATGTATCTACTCTTTCGAATACCTCCAAGATAGTGAATTCCAGAGATTCATAATCCTCTGGGAAAAATAATTTCTACATACCTCAGTTTTAACTGATCCTTGTCTTGTAAATACATCCCCTCTTTGAAGCCTCCATCCCAGGTGCAGAAAAAAACCCACAAAGGCCTGAAGTAACTCAGCAGGTCAAGCAGCATCTCTGGAAGACATGGATAGGCGACATTTCGGGTTGGGACCCTGCTTTGGCTGAAAAAAGGAGCTAACCCCAAAGCATTGCCTATCTATGTCTTCTCGAGATGCTGCCTGACTTACTGAGTTACTCCAGCACTATGTGTCTCTTTTGGCGAGCCAGCATTGACAGTTCCTTGTTTCTATATTAGTAGTAGAGACACCCCTACAGATATCCTGCTGAATCCCCTTCAAAGCCCCTCTTTACTCGTACTTAGTTTAGTTTAGAGATACAGGATGGAAACAGATTCTTCGGCCAACCAAGTGCGCTCCGACCTACAATCACCCGTACACTAGTTCTATCCAACAAAATGGGGACAATTTATAGGCGCCAATGAACCTACAAACCTGCATGTCATTGCGACATGGGAGGAAACCGGAGCACCCGGAAAAAACTCACGCGGTCAGTGGGAGAATGTGCAAACTCTGTACAAACAACACCCGTAGACACGATCAAACCCGGGTCGCTGGAGCTGTATGGCAGCAAATCTACCGCTGCAGCCCCATGCCGCATTCACCCTTCTTCCTTTATTTTTTTCCCTATTTCCCTCCACTCCTGTGCCAGCATCCAGTTAGCTGCAGGTGAATCGGACGTCTCGCCGCTTGGAAACCTCGTCATAATCACCGGATTTTTTTTTTTTTTTTTCCCTGTTTTACAGACATAGAGTCTCCAGTGAAGGATGAGGGTCTAATGGACATTATCCGCGGCAAAATCCAGGAGACGGAAGGGGAGTTCCTGCTCGGTCAGGGAGAGGAGGCTCATCCCCCACGGTGGGCAGCTCTCTTTGAGGGCAGTCACGACGTGGTCTTCCAGAAGAGCAGACTGTCACCGCACGGTCCAAGCCCTCTGACCCCGACGTCTCCAGGGAAGGCCAAGAAGCGACCCGCCCCTCCTCCGCCAGCGGGAAAGCAGCCGTACCGGTCGAGAAATTCTGACCCGGATCAGACCTGGAAAACCCTGCCATCTTCCGGCAGCGAGTCCAAACTGCGCCGTCCCCCTCCGTTGCCTCCCCTGTTGCCGGAGCTGCACAGTGCGATCCCAGGTGAGGACGTCGCCCAGGCAACAGCCACCCCGCCGCCCGCCAGGCCGGTGCCCATCCCCCGTCAGAAGTCCTCCATCGGGGCCAAGCTTGATCCCAGAACCCAGATTCCATCAAAAGTATAGGCCGTCTTTGAAGTGGACATACAGCATGTAGAAACTGCCAAGAATGTCAATTGTTCAGTTTGGACATTGTTTTGAATTTCCTTTGATGTTTTGCATTAATTTGTCACTTATACAGACCAGCCTCAATTATTGGTTCATTCCTTGAATGTTTCTCTCAGAATCCCAAGTCCTATACAGTGCCCTCCACGATGTTTGGGACAAAGACCCATCATCTATTTATTTGCCTCTGTACTCCACAATTTGAGATTTGTAATAGAAAACAATCTCATGTAGTTAAAGTGCACGTTGTCAGGTTTTAATAAAGGCCTTTTTTATACATTTTAGATTCACCATGTAGAAATTACTGCGGTGTTTATATATTGTCCCCCAATTCAGGGCACCAGTATGTTTGGGACACAGCAATGTCATGTAAATGAAAGTAGTAATGTTTAGTATTTTGTTGCATATCCTTTGCATGCAAAGCCTGCGATTCATGGACATCACCAGTTGCTGGGTATCTTCTCTGGTGATGCTCTGCCATGCCTGTATTGCAGCCATCTTTGGCTTATGCTTGTTTTGGGGGCTTGTGCCCTTCAGTTTTCTCTTCAGCATATAAAGGGCATGCTCTATGGGTTCAGATCGGGTGATTGACTTGGCCACTCAAGAATTGAGCATTGTTTGGCTTTGAAAAACTCATTTGTTGCTTTTGCAGTGTGTTTGGGATCACTGTCTTGCTGTAGAATGAACTGCCAGCCAATGGGTTTTGAGGTATTTGTTTGAACTTGAGCAGGTAGGATGTGTCTACTTCAGAATTCATTGTGCTACTACCATCAGCAGTTGTATCATCAATGAAGATATGTGAGCCAGTACCTTCAGCAGCCATACATGCCCAGGCCATAACACCCCCACCACCGTGTTTCACAGATGAGGTGGTATGCTTTGGATCTTGGGCAGTTTCTTCTCTTCTCCATACTTTGTTCTTGCCATCACTCTGATATGTTAATCTTCGACTTATCTGTCCCTAAGACCTTTTTCCAGAACCGTGTTTGCACTTTTAAGTACTTTTTGGGAAACTAACCTGGCCATCCTATTTTTGCGGCTGACCAGTGGTTTGCATCTTGCAGTGTAGCCTCTGTATTTCTGTTCATTAAGTCTTCTGCGGACTGCGGTCATTGACAAATCCACACCTGATTCCTGAAGAGTGTTTCGGATCTGTTGGACAGGTGTTTGGGGATTTTTCTTTATTATAGAGAGAATTCTTCAGTCATCAGCTGTGGAGGTCTTCCTTGGCCTGCCAGTCCCTTTGCGATTAGTAAGCTCACCAGTGCTCTCTTTCTTCATAATGATGTTCCAAACATTGATTTTGGTAATCCTAAGGTTTGGCTGGTGTCTCTAACAGTTTTATTCTTGTTTCTCAGACTCATGATGGCTTCTTTGACTTTAATTGGCACAACTTTAGTCCTCATGTTGATAAACAGCAATGAAAGTTTCCAAAGGTGATGGTAAGACTAGGCGCTGAGAGCTCACTTATACCTGCATTAAGGAGGCAATTAAACACACCTGAGCAATTACAAACACCCATGAAGCCATGTGTCCCAAACATTATGGTGGCCTGAAAAGGGGGGACTATGTATAAACACAGTTGTAATTTCTACATGGTGAAACCAAAATGTATAAAAATGCCCTTTAATAAAATCTGACAATGTGCACTTTTATCACGTGGGTTATTTTTTATTACAGATTTCAAATTGTGGAGGGCAGAGGCAAATAAATAAATGATGGGTCTTTGTCCCAAACATTATGAAGGGCACTGTATATTTTTTTAAAAGACACACCATGCTGGATTTACTCAGCGGGTCAGGCAGCATATCTGGAGGACATGACAAATAGGTAACATTTGAGTCAGGATCCTTCTTCAGCCTGTCCCGAAACGTCACCTCTCCATGTTCTCCAGAGATGCTGCCTGACCCACTGTTACTCCAGTACTGTGTTTGAAAGAATATATAAATCGGCATCTGCAATTCCTTATGTCCCTAAATTTTCAAAACCTTGTCTGTGCAATTTGTAGAAACCCCAGCACTCTCCCCACACCCACAACTAAAATAATTCCACATTAGGACATGTTTCTCCACTTTTTTCCCCTTCATTTTCATGTAGACAAGAACTTTGTTGCAGTGAAAATGGAAATTTAAGTATAGCAAAAAGAGGATCATTAAAATACACAAACACCTGACTTATAGATACCCCTGCATAGCAGCAGACTCTCTTAATGTAAAATTGAAAAGTTTGATGTACATACATACGTTCCTTCTTACAACCAGAAGAAATAGTTTCCTTTCCCTGGCCACATTCACAATTGATCTTTCTTCTCATCCTCTGTACTTTTGATCCGATTCATTGCAAAACTGTGGGGAGTCTGGTTACCAGATTGAGTGACTTTCGTGTATTTTCCAACCGATCAGACAAAATCGACTCATGGACGTCAGTGAAAGCGGAATCCATTCGTAACGCAGGGACGGTCTGTCCTTGTTTTGTTTATTAATGGATCTGTGCTGGCAGTGAAGAATGTGTTGCAGTGAGAGGAATATCAGAAGTTTTGTTAACATATCTTAAAAGCTAAAAAAAAATGACAAGGTGCTGTGTTTGTTTGGTTGCCCAGCATCTACTGTTCCACTTGTCCCCAGCTCTTTACAGCTGCAGGCAGCTCCTGGAAATCCCATATTTCTCAAATGTGTTACGCTGCTTTCCCTTGGTGGACACTGTGTTAAAAATAAAGTAACCCTGATGCTGGGCAAATGTTTTTACTGTGATTGTTAACTGAAAAATTTGCAAAATGAGCCAATTCCACGTGATCATCTCCAATTGGTCAAAGCTCTACGATTTTGTAAAAAAAATGTATTTATAGGGTGCCATTCTTGTCACTGATCATATTTTTTTTAATGTTGTCCCCGTTGCAATGCAACAGCCAGTTTCAGCACAAGGTCCCACTTATAGCGATGTGACAATGAGTAGATAAAGTATTTTAGGGATGAATATTGAATGCGTCAGCGAATGCTGGAAAGAATTCCTCGTGACACTGTTATGAAGAACAGGGGCAACACAGTGATGCAGCTGGTGGAGCTGCTGCCCACAGTGCCAGAGACCCAGGTTTGATTCTACCTTGGGTGTTGACTGTGGAGTTTGCACATTCTCCCTGTAACCAGGTAGATGTCCGCCGGGTGCTCCGTTTCCCACATTTCAAAGAAGTACGGGTTTGTAGGTTACTTGGCCACTGTAGATTGTGCAGGCAGTGGATGTGAAAGTGGGATAACATAGAGCTAGTTTGAACGGGTGAGCAATGGTTGGCATGGACTCAATGTGTCAAAGGGCCAATTTCTATGCTGCATCTTTGTAATGTAGCAAGGGACATGATTGGATCTTATCTGCAGTATGTAGTGACAGAATCTAATTAATCACACTTCTTGGTTCTCTGGGTGTCTCCCTCTAGCTGTACACACCAAACCTGATTGATACTTGGCTGAAAACCCAGTTCCAAAGGCAGGTTTTACATTTATCTGGAGATCAATGATGTGTGATGATGTTGAAACGCTACTGTACATCATTTAAGGTGTTGGCAGAGATCTGGGGGATTTTCCCCGGGTGATACAGGGCAAGGACAAGATTCTCAGCTGCAAGAGCTTCCTTGTAAATTGTCCTCATCTCATTAGGCTACAGCCCAACCAGTGTCAATTGTCCAGTTCATTTGTGCAGTTGTTTCTTCCTGGCTGATGGCAAGCTTTTAGAAACTTTGGAATTAAATGATTTGGAGCTGGTACTGGAGAATGATGGTAAGGTAAATATTACCGTGATCTTATTGAATGGCATAGCAGGCGCGAGGGGCCAAATGAGTAGCTTCTGCTATACTTGTTTTGTTTTATTTGACTGATCCTATTATGCCGGTCAAATGCTGTCCTCTTGTACAGCCGAGATCGAGCTAGGCTGTCTTTGGACTGGGGAGGAATATCTGTGTTTCCTGTCTTGGTAACCCAGTTTAAAACCAAATATCCGTCCCTAATCCAGAGGTACACTGGGACAATTCTCCTTAAATGTGCTAAGTCGCACTTATTTGCTACTTAACTGCCCACCTCCCCTCTATGTTAAATCTCCCGGCGTTTGCCACTAATCAGAATTTAGAATCAATGTTTTTGTACATCTTTAGAGATTCTAACAATAGTTTTATCCATAATAACTGATGTTTACTATTTTTGGAGTAAATAGTTTGAAGCCTTGTTGTATTTTTGATGCGATATGGGACCTAGAAAATAGGTTCCTATTTATAACTGTGGAATGTAGATTAATATTATAAAGAAATAATGAGCCACATTAATCTCTAACTGTGCAGCTACCCCGTGTCCGCTATTTGACTTTCCTTTGTATCCCTCTGTTCAAAAAGCCCTTGCCTGCAGAATCGTTGCAAATATGAACGGCAGAACGAGGCAACCTCTCCTTAACCTGCGAGTGGAATTGCAAAATAAACTGCACTGTCTGGATTGTAGGGGGTAAATCAAATGTCATCGGGTGCAGGAAGAGAAATGGAGAGAGGGAAAGGAAGGTTGGCCTGGGAGGGAAACACAAGGAAAAAGACAAATTTGGTTTAAAACTTTTAAGATTTTTAAAATTGTCGACAAAAAAAAAAAATCTGAATGGAATGAGGCTTATGATAGATAATTTTTAATATCAGATGAATTAATGGCAGTAATTAATAATTATTGCCTTTCTAAAAGATCAATGGTTAATCTAGTCTCATTTGGTGTTTATCATTGATGAGGCAGACAGCAAGATGCTGTTTTCACTGAGCTAGTGTCAGAGCAGCGCAATTCGGATAGAAACATTGGGGTGTTGGCATTTAACCAAACATCACTGATTGCCTGGAGGTGCTGTAGCATTTACATTTGATTAATCACCAACATCATTAGCTCCATTGTTATTTTGATAAAGTGGCCAATAGTGTTGAAAAGTATATGAACTGCGAGAGTACATGTTATGGTTAAATGACTAGCAGAAAATGTAGCTGTCAGGAAATTGAGATTAAATTAAATATGATTCAATAGTTTTTTGATGTTTAAGTGTTTCCTACTGTATCCTTAGAAACATTGTAAGCAATGATTTAACACTAATACTACCAGTTTCCTTTCTCTCTGTGGCTTTCAAAATTAAATGTCATCCCTGATTTTGAACGTGGTTATTCATTATTAAGATTTTTTTTTTTAATTGCTCTTCACTTATTTCCCATTTTGGGCAAAGATTAAATGTACCCTGTATTAGCTGGTAGCAAAATAGCTGTTGCTAATTCACCGACCACTGACAAAAGTTACCCAGACATACAGGGTCAGGGGGGGGGGGGGGGGGGGGGGGGGAGAATTGCACTGGGCACAATTAGAAGCTGCCTATTACAACTGAAAGTGTATGTTTGAGGCAGAATAAAGGGAACTGTTGTACACATATGCTTTTGTTTCACCCAGCCTGGGAGTGCATGATGCAGCCAACAGGTGGGTTGAATAGAGGAGGTTCAATTCCCAACACTAAATTTCCACACCTTAATGGAAATATTGAAGCGAATAAGCAAAATATTGATTTTACTTTAAGTAAAAAAGGTTTTGCTACAGGCTGCCTATGCTGCTCAGAGATAATTCCAACACATGCCTCATTTTGGGGGAAGGGCAATGTGTCGATCCAGCACAGAATTATGTATATTCAGAGTGCAGTTGAAATGGCATATTGGGCGTTAACAGGTATTAAGGTTTTGGTCATAGGTAGTTTAGTTTAGAGATACAGCGCAGAAACCGGCCTTTTGGCCCACCGGGTCCACGCGGACCAGCGATCCCCGCACATTAACACCATCCTATGCACACTAGGGACAATTTTTACATTTACCAAGCCAATTAACCTGCAAACCTATACATCTTTGGAGTGTGGGAGGAAACCGAAATTCTTGGAGAAAACTCATGCAAGTCATGGGGAGAATGTACAAAAGTAGGATACATGTGTAAAGCGTTGCTCTTTTTCAAACAGCAAGTTGGGGAAGGAATTAATTGGGGAAGATGTACCATGCAGTGGCTTTTGGTTCCATAGTGGAAGTTAAAATATAAGCAGAGCCTTACAGCTCTCCTGCAATAGACTAGCCTGCTCATGTAACACAAACTGAAAGTAGCAAGCTCCAATGCTCTGTTTTGTTTCCTTTAAAATTACAGAATATTATGTTAGAAAGTGAACATTTACCAATATCATTACCGCTATCTCTATTTTAAATAAACTGCTGTACTGCGAGGACAATATAAATTCTTGGCTGAGTCAGCAACCCCGTGAACTTGGTATGATGTCTCGTTGAAATCTGCAAAAGATTTCTCAATGTATCATATTTGGAAACAGATGAGAATGATTAAGATACTTCCTCTGCCTTCAGGCACTGGGTATTAATGATAAATGGCTCCAGAACAGTCTTCACTTGCGATCTAATACATTTTGCCCAAATTCAAGTTGCAGCATTGTGTGTTTGCTCCGCCAATCTATAGTTAGGGTTGTGAGCTAGCTCCCTGTGAAATAATATTCTTGTTCAATTATTCGTCTGCCTAAACTCCCAAGAATAAGTGAGTATTAATCTCACCAATGTAATAACTTTTTAAAAGCCTAACTTGTGAAACTCTCCGCTGTAACGTAATGACTGAACCATATGGAACTTTGTAGACTTTTGCAGGATTGATTTAGATCATAAAACTTTAGTGTTTCCTTCTTTAAGCGGTCTGCCATGTGCTATTATTAAAACTGAGGGTACATTTTAAACACGCATCATGCTTAAGTCATTGGAAATGCTACAGATGCATTTCAGAGGAACCAGTATGTGTGGTAGACAAGAAATAATAGGCTTAGGGTAAGACACCGTATGGTGGGAGGAGGCTTGTGTAGGTTATTAACACTGGTGCAGTGGAATAGTTGATTTCTGTGCTGTAAATTCTGTATAATTCATATAAAATAAACAAAAAACATCGTTCATGCCTTTATCTCTAACTTGACAATTCAAGTCCTGGCTGCTCAACCTCATTATCCGTGAATCCAAGTTTGTACAAAATACTTACCCATGTCCCGATTTTACTAAGTTCGCCATTTCCAAATCTCGGAGTCTGAAGAAGTGTTCCAACCTGAAACGTCGTCTATCCATCTTCTCCCAAGTTGCTGCCTGACCAGCTGAGTTACTCCAGTAGCTCATGCCTATCTTCACCATTTACCTTTCTCCATCCAGACTGGTATTGGCTCCTTGTGAGGCAATGGCATAGAGTCATACAGCATGGAAACAGTCACTTCAGCCCAACTTGCCCATGCTGACCAAGATGCCCCAACTACACTCGTCCCACCTACCCCTGTTTGGCCCAAATCCCTCTAAACATTTACTTTCTATGTATCTGTCCAAATGTCTGTTAAATGTTGTTACAGTATCAGCCTCAACTTTTTCCTCTGATAGCTCGTTCCATGTATCCACCACCCTCTGAGTGAAAAAGGTGCCCCTCTCATCTGAAACCTATGTTCTCTGGTTCTTGATTCCTCTACTCTGGGTAAATGACTCTGTGTATCATACCTAACCCATCGAAGGGTCTCGACCTGAAATGTCACCCACTCCTTCTGTCCAGAGATGCTGTCTGCCCCGCTGAGTTACTCCAGCATTTAGTGTTTGTCAGCATCTGCAGTTCCTTCCTGCACTGTCCCATCTTTATCTCTTTCTATGATGTCGTGAATTCAACATTCTCACCCTCGTTCTCAGACACCTTCAAAGTCTTGTCCCTTCACCCGCTGTAATCTATCCACTGCCATGACACTCTCATAACTGCGCTCTGCCAATTTTGGTTTCTTGTTCATGCTGAACTTAATTATTCCACCTTGCAGACCTGTACAGCGAGGAACACCATTTGGTGTTAGACACTGCCTCCAAAAGGCAGCAGGTATCAAGGACCCTCACAACCCTGGCCACGCTCTCATTTCACTTCTGAAAACCATGAGCTCCAAGTTCAAGAACAACCATCAGGCTCTTGAACACTACAATCACTAACTAAACGATGAATTTATTCTTGGTAGCACGAAGGACTTTGTTTTGTTTTTTTTTTGCATTAATATTGTTCTTTTTTATTTATTGATTTTTTTAAAACTTATCTATGAGTGCTTACCACCTTGTTATGCAGCTGCAGGTAAGAATTTAATTGTTCTATTTTTGGTACATATGACAATTAAACACTCTTGATTCTCTTGACTGACTTCTTCTATAGTGCACGACTAATGGTGCGTCTCAAACTTCCGCAATGTTCTCAAATTGCAGCACAGATACCAAAAAAAATAGGTACAGGAATTGGCTCTTCAGCCCTGCAGATCCACTGCACCATTCATCAGAATCATGGCTGACCATCCATGTCAAAAACCTAATCCTGCCTTCTATTTGTATCCCATGATCACTGGCATTAAGCAATACCTCTCCATCTTGAGTGTATAGAATGACTTGTCCTGCACTGTGGCAGAGCAGCCCACAGCTTGACCCCTATCCGGGTGAAGACATTTCTCCTCATCTCAGTTTTAAATGGCTCATTCCTCTTCTGAGGCTGTGACCCCTGATTCTGGACTCTCCTACGATCGAGATATTCCACTGTTTCCAGTTTGATCGGTTTCTATGACATTCCCCATGCAACAACAGGCTGGGTCAGAGACCTTGGGCATCAGGAGACAAAGACATGCCAAGGCACCACATCCTACTTGCAACCCCTCTGAAACAGTGAACAGGTAGTTCTGCTGTAACACATTTCCATGCCAGTTGGATACAACGCAATTGATGAATTAGGGAATACAATTTGTTTTACGTGGGCCAAATTAGTTATCAGCAATTTTGATTTGGAACCAGAGAATCACTTCAGTCACTTGACAAGCAATCGTTTTTATTGACACTTTTGCACTGATACTCGACTGAACAATGTGACACACGGCCTTTAGTATTTGTAGCTTGCAGTTCCAAAAATAAACTTAATGCTATTGAAAAGACCATTTATTATTGCTATTGAAAATCCTGCAGGAAACATAACATAGAAAATAGGTGCGAGAGTAGGCCATTCGGCCCTTCGAGCCGGCACCGCCATTCAATATGATCATGGCTGATCATCCAAAATCAATACCCCGTTCCTGCTTTCTCCCCTTATCCCTTGATTCTCTTGGCCCTAAGAGCTATATTTAACTCTCTTGAATACATCCAATGAATTGGTTTCCACTGCCTCATGTGGCAGAGAATTCCACAGATTCACTACTCTCTGGGTGCAAAAAATAATAACTTTGTTATTAGAATTGTGAAACTCTCTAGCCCCTAATCCCCCTTTTCCCCATTGACTAAGTTGTTTTTATAACACGGTTCTCTGAAACGTAAGGTTTCTTAAGTACATACCTATCACATTGCAGCAGAGCTACCTGTATTTGCAGCTCAGGTTTTCCAAGATTCTTTTTTTTCACTTAACTCGGAGCTTTTATTGTATAGTTACAAAGCTCTGCAAAGATGAAAGCTGCCCCGTACTTTGCAAACACCAGTCATCAAATTACAACGATAGCATTCATGTCCATGACGCTCTCGACCAAAACGCTGGAGTAACTCAGCGGGTCAGGCAGCATCTCTGGAGAAGAGGGATGGGGGAAGTTTTGGGTCGAGACCCTTCTTCAGAGCAAGAGTCAGGAGAGCGAGAAACTGGAGGTATGAAAAGATACAGAACACATTTGGAGCCAGCACCAATAACCGAGGAAATGTGAATGTGGAGCCCACAATGGTCCATTGTTGGTTGTGGAAAAGGTGAGTTTAGTTTAGACATGCAGCGCCGAAACAGGCCCTTTATCCGCGCCGACCAATGATCCCAGCCCACTAACTCCGTCCTACACGCACTGGGGACAATTTAACACTTAACCAAGTCAATTAACCTACAAACCCAGCGACCCCAACACACTGCAATAAACACCTGCAGCATTGCATGACATGAATAAAGAGGGGTAGACCAGATGGCAACAACCCTTATATGATGCTTTACAGCGCCACCTGCACCACCAAATATAACTATGAGTCCCTGATCACTACTTGTAGGGCTTGCTACAACTCTTCATCGCTGTATTGAGTGGGGATTCCTACACTTGTAGAAGACCACTGAATCCCGTCTCTCTGCCAGGCTTCTCGTGTTTAGTTTAGTTTAAAGAGGCAGCGCAGAAACAGGCCCTTTGCCCCACTGAGTCCGCGCCAACCAGTGATCCCCGCGCACTAAGTTACCTTACACACACTAGGGATAATTTACAATTATACCAAGTCAATTAGCCTACAAACCTGTACGTCTTTGGAATATGGAGGGAAACCAGCGATCCCAAAGAAAACCCACGCCGGTCACGGGGAGAACGTACAAACTCCATGCAGACAGCACCCGTTGTCAGGTTTGAAACTGGGTCTCACTCTCTCATGCAGCTACCCCCCTGCTGCGCCACCATGCTGCCAGTATGGGTGGGCCGATGTGAATGGACTGGCACAAAGGACCTCAATAGTGGCATATATCCCCTTCACCAAGACTTGCATGGCCCTCGAATGCTCTTACGGGAGCTCTTTCCCACCGTTCAGCAGCTTCTACCTTCCTTGTGGCAACGGTAGTGGGTGATGCCATTGTAAGGTTGCCACAGAGAGTGTGCATTTAGGGATTGCTGCCCTTCCCACATCACTGCTCAGTGAAGTACTGAAAACCACACTGGGAGCCATGCATGTTTCTGGAACTGGACTAACACGGGCACCCAAACAAAAAGGTTACATCCAATTTTTCAACTGCTGCAATGTTTATCCCTCAATAAATAAATACAAGTCATTAAATATCCCACATTGCTGCTGCTGGCTGCATCATATTTTCCATGTTGCAACAATAACTACAGTTGTAACTGACACTTTACAAAGACCAAAACTAGCAACCAGACATTCTATCCCACCCCCCTCATGGTCACCGAGCCATTTCTGAAAACGAACTGTACTCTATTTAGACCTGTCATTTTATAAAGGAAGTGGTTACAACGTTGTCACTGTACGCCCATAATCACATCTGTAGGTGCTTTCTGTTAATTGAATCAGTTTCATGGACCACGACCTTTCCAAATATTTTCCTCCCATTTACTTTGTGGTTCATAAAGGAAAAACTAAAAGTAGTTCTTAATCCATTTCTTCCAACTGAGGAATTGATTGAAAGTACAGACAGAGACATCACTAGATCAGCCACTAAAGAGACTGCATCCACTTCTGAACCCATAACAACTTTTCCACCATTGTTATTCATTTTGAAACCCTGTGACATCATCAAATCACATTGTGATCTAGTTTGTATTTAACTGAGGCCTCCAAAACTCAAAAACCTTAAATAAATAATCTCCTGGGAGAGAGAGGTACCCACTGATCCGAATATATTATATTGGGCATTCTGAAGAGAAGACTTAATATATCTTCTATATTCAGTGTAAATTAGCCTTCTATCCAGAGATGGACAAAAAACCTGGAGAAACTCAGCGGGTGAGGCAGCATCTATGGAGCAAAGGAATAGGCAACGTTTCGGGTCTACACCCTTCTTCACCCGAAACGTGGCCTATTCCTTCGCTCCATAGATGCTGCCTCACCCGCTGAGTTTCTCCAGCTTTTTTGTCTACCTTCGATTTTTCCAGCAGCTGCAGTCCTTTCTTAAACATTCTATCCAGAGATGCTGCCTGTCCCACTGAGTTACTGCAGCATTTTGTGACTATAAATCTGGTGTCTATTTGAAAATAACAAAACTGCCCCATAGTCTAACCACCAAACGGCAAAACTCACTATAAACCCAGGGCTTATATGAGATCAAAGAGCTCCTGAAATTATAAATGTTTTTGTCAACCTGAAATGTTAATTCTCTTTCTCTTTCCACAGATGTTGCCTGACCTGCTGAATGTTTCCAATATTATCAGTTTTCATGTCAGATTTTTTAGTACTGCACTTCAATTGATTTTCATTTCCTCAATACTCAATGCATTGTAAACATATACAGGACCAAGCTTTCAGCCATTCATTCAGCTAATAGATTTTCTCTCCAAACGTCTCCACCTCTCTCCCTTCATCTAAATTACCCCTTAAATCCAACTTCTTTGTCCAAGCCTTCGAATTCTTGCCGAGTTTGGCGAAGTGTCAATTTTTCCTTGATTGCCCTCCTGTAATGTGTCACGAGCTATTTGACTGCACTAAACGGTTTATAAAAATGTCACGCTTTTATTTACACTGATATTTTTAATTTAAGGTGGTCTTGGATCTCTTAATCATGCCGGTTTATGGCAGAAATCTTATTTGGCTCGAAGCGTTCTGGCCTTGACCTCATGCCCTCTCCATTACTGTATCTTTCAAATAGCAATTTAGTCCAGATAGTGCCAATAAAGCCATGGAAATCGTAAAGAGTTGATGCAACTAAATTACAGTAATGCTCATCGTTTAAGGCTTGTGAAAAATTTTAAATGGAATGTACCAAATTGAATAAATACCATACAAATGGACAATTAATGAGTTTGCATGCTTATTGCAGCACCTAGTGCTACAAATTCATTGAAAACAACATTTCAAAATTAAATCAAAAACAAAATTAAGTGATAGGAGTAGAATTAGGCCATTCGGCCCATCAAGCCTACTCCGCCATTCAATCATGGCTGATCTATCTCCCCCTCCTAACCCCATTCTCCTGTTTTCTCCCCATAACCTCTGACACTCGTACAAATCAAGAAATTGAAACATTAATCAAAAGATTCATGATGAATATTACGACGGCATTGAGTGCTGCTACTGGTCTAAAATCTGGTTCACAGAGTTCGTGCTATCTCAAACCTCTGGGGTTGTTGTCGTGAGTGAGGAAAATCTGTGGACCGAGTGCTTTCATTCTCACAAAATAATTTCACCATTCTGTGTGACCTACACCATGTTGTGACTCGTGAATGTCACCCGGGTGGACAATTAACAACTGTTTGTCAATATCGCTGGTTTTCAACCTCTGGTTCAATCCGTGGATGGATTCTGGAAGCAATTGTGAACAATTTTGGGCACCATATACTGTGAGCAAATCTGGGCACCATCTCCAAGGAAGGTATGTGCTGGCCATAGAGAGGGTCCAGAGGAGATTTGCAAGAATGATCCCAGGAATGAGTAGGTTAACCCATGATGGGCATTTGGCGGCACTGGGCTTGTACTCGCTGGAGTTTAGAAAAATGACGGGGGACCTCATCGAAACATAAAGAATAGTGAAAGGCTTGGATAGAGTGGATGTGGAGAGGATGTTTCCACTAGTGGGAGAGTCTAGGACTAGAGGTCATAGCCTCAGAATTAAAGGACGTTCTTTTTGGAAATTTCGAATTTCTGTCTGAAATGCCACAGCCCAAGTCTGAGAACCTTAACGGAAATAGTGTTGGTTGCAGAAGCCTTGTTAACAGCCATTTAATAAACGGTTTATTTTCCTAATTCCTCCTGTATACGCTGAGCTTGAGAAAATAATCATCCTTTTAACTAGTCACACTTGGGTGAATCCGAGAATTAATTTAAGTCATTTTGTTTATTGATTGTCTCGTTTTTAGAAGCTGCAATTTTAAAAAACAGAGCGTTTTGGAGAGGCTGTGGACATCAATGAAAAGCATCATTCAGTCTAAAAGGGGGATACATTCGGCAATTAAAGCCTGAACACGCTGCCAGTTATCCTGGTCAGTGTGTGCAATCTGTAACTCCGTTAATGTACAAATCCACAGGGACCTATTGGCAATGGCTCTTGGCAAGACTGCTTAACAGCAACACCATTGCCTTCTGTGGCAGGACTCAGTGCGAGGAAGGCACCACTTGCATCGGTACATAGACACGATTCACACGGAAAAATGCAACATAATTTTTAGTGAGCATGCATTTACACGGCATCTTTCATAGTCTTTTAGTTTAGTTTAGAGATGCAGCGCAGAACAGGCCCTTCAGCCCACCGAGTCCGCACCAACCATCTGCTTAGTTATGTGTATATTATCTGTTTATTTATGTGTATATTGAACTGAACTCTTTTGTATTTTTGTTTACAATACTCTGTTGTGCTGCAGCAATGCAAGAATTTCATTGTCCTATCTGGGACACGACAATAAACTCTCTTGACTCTTGACTTGATCGCCGCTACCCTACACACACTAGGGACAATTTTAAAAAAAATTTATACCACGCCAATTAACCTACAAACCTGTCCTTCTTTGGAGTGTGGGAGAAAACCGTAGATCTCAAAGTCCGTACAGACAAGCACCCGTAGTCAGGATCGAACCCGGGTCTCTGATGCAGCAAGGCAGCAACTCTACTGCTGCGCCATTGAGTAGGTCAAGGGGCACTTGGGGGCTTGACAAGCAAAGAAATGTTTTCATTTGTATGTTATTGTCACATGTACCTGGGTTCAGTGAAAATCCTTTTTGCATAGAGTTCAGCAAAAATCGTTCCCTAGAGAGGCACAATGTGAGTGCAGCGGTGCTTGTGCATGGCAGAGGGTGCAGTGGTGAAGAGAACATGCCATCAATGTCCCGACAGACAACAAAGTATTAACAAGCTGATAATCTGACTTTTAGTCACATTGGCTGAGGAGTGAACGTTGGTCATGATACAAAGGCAACTCGACAGGTACATGGATAAGACAGGTTTGGAGGTATATGGGCCCAACGCAGGCAGGTGGGACTAGTGCAGATAGGACATGTTGGTCAGTGTGGGCAAGCTGGGCTGAAGGGCCTGTTTCCATGCTATATGACTCTAAAGGAGAATTATTAAATGTCCACCAGTGATGTCAGACAGGGTCTGATGTCTCATTCAAAAGGCCGGCAGTTTTGATATGCTGCACTCCCTCAATCTAAACTCATTTTTGTGCGCCAATTTCTAGAATTTTTAATGATTTTTTTCCCCCAGATTCCAGCATGATGTATTCAAGAGAGAGTTAGATATAGCTCTTAGGGCTAACTGTTTCAAGGGATATGGGGAGAAAGCAGGAACAGGGTACTGATTCTGGCTGATCAGCCATGATCATATTGAATGGTGGTGCTGGCTCGATGGGCCGAATGGCCTACTCCTGCACCTACATTTTATGTTTCTATGTTTCAATCTCTTGTATCTCTGGATTTTTTAAGCTTTATGTCAATCCAGTATAGTATTACTGACACAAACAACATTTCAAATTTCCAAAAACCCTTTATCAAGAAACGCAGGCTCAAAATACTTGAACACATGACTTGGATGAGACTATTGCCACTAAATCACTGGCATTGCGCTGGTGGATATTTCTTAAAGGAGACATAGAACATAGAACATGGAACAGCACAGCAGCACAGCACAGGAAACAGGCCCTTTGGCCCAAAATGTTTGTCAAATTAAATTAATCTCCTCAGCCCGCATATGATCCATATCCCTCCATTCCCAGCATAACCATGTACCTGTGCAAAAACCAATGATTCAATACTTCAACGCCCCTTAAATGCCATATTAGATTAGATTTTATTACTTGTCATTCGAACCTCAGAGAGGCTCGAACGAAATTCTGTTTCTACAAGCCATGCAGCTCCAGCTCCAGCTGCGTACACCCTGTGTAACAAAAACTTGTGTCGCACATCTCCTTCGCCCCTCCCCCTAAAACTATGCCACCTAGTATCTGGCATATCCTCCTTGAGAATCGGATATGACTGTCTAAGCTTTCTATGTCCTTCATTGCTTTGTATACTTCAATCAGGTCTCCCCTCAACCACTGATGCTCCAGAGAAAACAATCCAAGTTTGTCCAACCCCTCCTTATGGCTAATACTTTCTAATCCTAGCAGCATCCTGGTAAACCTGCACCCTCTCCAAAGCCTCGGCACCCGTCCTGTAACACGGGCTGACCAGAACTGCACACACTGCTTCATAGTCACAAAACCTCCCAAGAGCATCGTGGAGATCTTCTGGCAGATGGCAGAATGTGATGACTAGGTAGAAATCTGGTAGACAAAAATGCTGGAGAAACTCAGCGGGTGAGACAGCGTCTATGGAGTGAAGGAAATAGGTGATGTTGCGTGTCGAGACCCTTCTTCGGTATAAATCTGGGATAATTTCCTTTGACAAGACACCTCAAGCTGTATGGTTGGTAGCTGACTAGATGGAGTACAATTGAAGGCGTTACCAAGTGAAACATTCCTCGCCAGGTTCGTTTCACCTTCCTGTTTATGAGAAACAAAGGGTTTTGTAGACGTATTGAAAAGTAATATCAAAATAAAACGCACTGCATATTCACTTGGTTGCTTGGATAATTTTTATAACGGGTATCAAGTTTTACATCAACCCAATAGAGAATTATTTATACAAACCTGTCCAGAGCACTGGTTTTTTCAACAATGTTTTAACAAGAGGTTTTTGAAGTGTTTCAGGACATCACTGTGCTTGTTGGAAAGTTGTTTCCTGACCAACAATGTACATTGAAACACCAGAAAATCTGCTGATCTGTCCCCAGGTTACAGGATTCTTGGATTATCAAATGTTACACTGATTGAGAATGAAGGGTGTCGACCCACAGTGTCATCTATTCCTTTTCACCAGAGATGCTGCCTGTCCAGCTGAGTTACACCAGTATTTTGTGTCTACCTTCGGTTAATCTGATTAAAACACCTTCATTTCACTTTTTAAACACATCACACAATGGTACAGTAGATTTTCCAGTAAATCTAATGAGTTTCAAGGGAGCAGGAAATTTACAAACACTCTGGACCCCATCCCCAGCCATAAACATACCGACGTTCCTGTCTACTGGATGCTAACTCCTTTACTAACCGCAGCCTGGACCCTAACCCCAAACACTCTGGTCTCTCCAGTTTAGATTAGTCTAGAGATACAGTGCGGAAACAGGCCCTACGGCCCACCCAGTCCACACCGACCAGCGATCGCCGCACATTAACACTATCCTATGCACACTAGAGGCAGATTATACACACACCAAGCCAATTAACCTTCATACCTGCACGTCTTTGGAGTGTGGGAGGAAATCAAATATTCCAGAGAAAATCCACTCGGTCACGGGGAGAACGTACAAACTCCGGACAGACAGCACCCGTAGTCGGGTTCGAACCCGGGTCTCCGGCGCTGCTAGCGCTGTAAGGCAGCAACTCTACCGCTGTGCCGCCGTTCAAGAGTTAAGGGTCAAGAGTGTTTTTTGTCATATGCAGAGATGCCAAGTGTCCCGGATTCGCCGTATTTTGTCCCGGCGAAATAACCTTTTTACGGTGTTCCGGCAGCCAAACATGCTGTTACGGAACACCGCCGCACCGGTGTTCCTCCCGTGGTGAACGCCGGCGCCATGTGTCCCCGGTTTGCCAGCCCGGCAGCTCGCAGCCACGCCCGGCCCAGAGCCCGGGCGGCGCCAGCCCGCGCGATCAGCGGCACTTTGCCGGGCCCTAGTGTCCGCGCGTGCGCAGTGGGGGAGGGTTGCCGGGCCCCAGTGGCCGCGCGTGCGCAGTGGGGGAGGGTTGCCGGGCCCCAGTGGCCACGCGTGCGCAGTGGGGGAGGGTTGCCGGGCCTGGCGCCATTTCGAGCCACGCCACGCCCGGCCCAGAGCCCGGGCGGCGCCGGCCCGCGCGATTAGCGGCACTTTCTTGCCGCCAGCCGGCCGCTCGCGGCAGCCCCATCACCGGGCCTCCCCCCCACCCCCACCCCCACCCAGTGCGCAGGCGCAGACCCGCCGGCAACCTTGCCAAGTGCGCATGTGCCGCACCCGCCCGCCGGCAGCCCGCTGATCTGCACCAGTGCGCAGGCGCATAGCCACCGGCAACAACCCCAAGTGAGTACGTTACGGAGAGAAATGCATTTAACCCCATTTGTTACGGACAAATGGGTTGAATGTTACTGTGAACTAAATTTAGGGTTGGCATCTCTGCATTTGTCCCTAAACTGATCAATGAAATTCTTATTTGCGGCAGCAGAACAGGTGTGTAAACTCGGATACCAAAGTAGATACCATAATAAACAACAAAAAGAAGTTCAATAAACCTAAAAATATCAATATGGTACAAAACCAAAAACAAAGCCCACTGTCCCCAGTACAATGAAGGCAGTTTGTACCTCACATTCCGGATTAATAAGTGAGCCAGATGCCGGACTTCAGGAATTCTGCTGGATGACGGGAGTTTCACGGTGCTGCATGCTCTTACCCAGGGCAGCACAACTCGTACTTTTAAGGAAGCATTCCAGCAGGTGTTGACGCTTCGACATGACTGCCATGAAGTTCCTGATTGGAAAGAGGAGCCAAGATAGGAGAGAAACCCAACAAGCCCACTCTCTATTGACCATGCCCAACCTCCACATCTTTGGTTTTGTTGTTTAAATTGTTACAAAATTGACAGCTCAGATTAAAACAAAAGAAACTTTTACTTACATACTGCCATAACTTCTCAAAGTGGGTTAGCTTTGAAATCTTCTGGTGCTCCTTAATGTATCTGCTGTATCAGAAGGTTTATGGTGGTACAGGGACCATATGTGTGAAAATCTTGATGTGACGCAGTCACGGGATGTTGGGTGACCCACTGCCTGGTCCTCTTCTCCAGGGGCTGGACTGGGGAAGTTCAAGTTCGTTACATTTATTGTCACATGCACCAATTGGTAGAGTGAGATTTGAGTTACCATACAGCCATACGAATATAAAAGAACACAACACACGATAGAGTTTAACATAAACATCCCCACACAGCAGAATCAACTGCGAGGGAAGGCAGTAAAGTTCAGTCCTCTTCCTCATTGGAAGGTGGCAGAGTTGGGGCGTTGGGTCCAGTGCCTACAGACATTGGCATCACTCAGGTAGGCTCCATCTCTTTGCAGAGGGGGGGGTGGATGATCGAAAGGAAGGGAGGGGTTGGCCTGCCATTGGTGAGGTGGGGGAGGGCAGGAGGTGGACAGGGTCAGTAGTTGTACACTTGGGGTGGGGTTGGGTTTGAAGCCTGGTGATTCGGCAGTGACAGACTGGGGTCGGAGCAGCCAGGACCTTCTGAGTGAGAGGGTGTGGACCAGGACTGGCTACATCTGCGGAGTGGACAGCTCGAGGGTGGAGATCAGGGAATACATATTGTTGATAAAGTTAGTGATGGCAAGGCTGAGGTGGATCCCAGGGTCAGGGGTACAAGACACTGATCGGGGTTCAGGGGGCTGGAGGTTTGTGTAGGTTTGCTCAGGGGAGGAAAATAGATTGTAGGTTGGATGGACACAAAATGGTGGAGTAACTCAGCAGGTGAGGCAAGACCTCTGGAGGTGTCTTATCTGGCAGCTTGGTATGCAGACAGGTATCCTGATTGATCCAGGAGTGCCCAACAAAGTGTGGCCCGATGACAATGTGGTCCCCACACTCCTGTGACACTGTAACCTCTATTCCAGGACCCACGCTAGGTGGCTCATGACACTACTACGCACCATGTGGCTTTCCCCATTGGTGCGGTTTTGACCCGTGAAAGGCTGTAAATACGACTTACTCCGGGTTAAATCAAAGTTGTCACCTGGTGCTGAAGCAACCAACACCATGGATCCAGTTGCTAGGCGCTGGTTATTTATGCAAAGACGGTCCTGTGAATAATAAATGAGTGAATGATTAGATATTGTAGGAATGAGATTCACCTTTGGAAGAAACACAAGGCACGTGACAGGATAACAGTTTGCTAATCGCCTTTCCACTCATCTCTCCCTTTTTTTCTCCAATGGTTCTCCGTCAAATTCAAAGTGAATTACTGAAGTTAGAATGTTTAAGAAGGAAGTGCAAATGCTGGAAAAATCGAAGGTAGACAAAAATGCTGGAGAAACTCAGCGGATGAGGCAGCATCTATGGAGTGAAGGAATAGGTGACGTTTCGGGTCGAGACCCTTCTTCAGAAGTAAGAAGGCTGGTTGAGTGGCTGGAAGGAAGGCAAAGGTTTGATGGGAAAAAAAACACCTGGTTCCAAAATCATAGATTCATAGGCATAGTCATACAGCACAGAAACAGGCCATTTGGCCCAATTCATCAATACTGACCAGTTCCATTTGCCCACTTTTGACCCTTATCCTTTTAAACCTTTCTAATCTAAACTTTCCCAATAGTCCAAATGTATTTCAAATGTTGTTAATATACCTGCTTTAACAACTTCCTCTGGCAGCTCATTCCATAAAAAAATCCACCCTCTGTGTGAAAAGATTGTCCCTCAAATTCCTGTTAAATCTTTCCTCGGTCTCCTTCACCTTCTGCTTTTGCATCCTCAACCCTGGGGCAAAGACTCTGTGCATTCACCCTGTCTATTCCCTTCATGATGTTATACACCTATAAGATTACCCTTCAGTCTCCTGTGCTCCAAGGAATAAAATCCTTGGCTGTCCAACTTCTTCCTATAACTCAGTCCCTCTAGTCCTGGCAACATTCTCATGAAACTTATTTGTACTCTTTCCACATGAATTACATATTTTTTATAACAGGATAATCAAAACTCCAGATAGACACTAAAAGCTGGAGTAACTCAGCGGGTCAGACAGCATCCCTGGAGAAAAGGAATAGATGATGTTTCGGGTTGAGACCCTTCTTCAGACTCCTAACCAAACCAAATCCTAACCAAACCTCCAAGTGTAGCCTCAACAACATCTTTAACAACTGTGACTTGACTTCCCAAATCCAGCACCCAATGCCCAGACTGATGATGGCCAGCATGCCAAGTATCACCTTGTGTACTGGTGATGGGTCCTTCTGCTCTACAACACTCCCCAGGGGCCTATTGTTCACTGTGAAGGTCCAGCCCTTGCTATGACTTCTTAAAATGCAACGCCTAGCATTTATCTGAATTGAATGTCATTTGCCATTCCTCAGCCCTGACCTAACTGATCAAGATGCTGTTGTCATTCTTGATAACCTTCTTCAGTCTCTGATGTTACCAACTTTAACATATACTACAAACTTTCCAACCGTGTCTTGTATATTCTCATCCAAATCATTTACATAAAATACACATAACAATGGGTCCAGCACCGCATCTTACGGCACACCACCCGTCACAGCCTCTGCTTCTTATCAATGCCAATTATATATCCAATCAGCTGGCTCTCTCTAGATCCCATGCAATCTTTCCTTCGAGATTAGTGTTCTATGTGGGACCTTATCACAGGCCTTGCTGAAGTCCATAGAGACCATGTCCACCATCCTGCTCTCATCACTGCTCTTGGGCACCTCTTCAAAAGACTCCAACAGATTTATGAGACATTATTTTCCACGACTAAGCCTATCCAGTCAATATTGGGGAAGTTAAAATCTCCTAATTCTACCCTATCATTCTTTCAGCTATCTGTAATCTCCCAACACATCTGCTCCTCTAATTCCTAATGACAACCAGGTTGGGGGGGGGAGACTTATAATATGATTCCACCAAAATAATCATCTTGTTTCTCAGTTCTATCCATGTAACCTCCCAGGTCAATCCTCCATGAATATCCTCTCTAAGTATTGTTGTCTATGTCCCCCCTCTCCTCTCTTGTCTGTTCCTCTACCACATCTCTGGCGTCTGGAGGCTGGACACGGAGCTGCCAGTCTTGCCTTTCTCTCAGCCATGTTTCTGTTATGCCCATTCACCTCTTTAGGTGGCAATAGAAAAGTGTAACGTTCCTTAATACTATAACTGACTTTCTCTTCCCAACTTGCCATTTTTGGAGGACAGACTGTTACAGCAGGAAGAGCTGCCACCTCACAGCTCCACTGACCCAAGTTCAATTCTGACCTCCAGTGTAATCTAAGTGGAGTTTGCAATCACCCCTGGGACTGTGTGGATTTTCCAGTTTTCTTCTACACCCCAAGATTGTGTATGTTTGAAGGTTAATAGACTATTTTAAATTGCTCCCAGTGCAGATAAATGGTAGAATTGTGGGGAATGTGGGTGGAAATCATTGGGATAATTGGATTGAGCTAGAATACATTGGATGGGCCAATTGATCTCCATTTATGGTGTTTGAAGACATAAAATTATTTTTTATCCTGGCTTTCTACATTTAGCCAGTGGGGAGAATTAAAAACTGAATTAGATTAGTGTAAATTGATGGTCGATGTCAGTATGGGCACACTGACCTAAAGGGTCCATTTCAACTCTCTCTCTAAGATTCTCAAGAATTATTTAGCTGAATTAAATTAAAAACTCACGGTTTTATTTCATTATGCTCTCTATCCATTATCATTCAGGAAACGCCGGCCTTGGGTCCCTCTGGACCATTTTCTCTTTCTGGCGATGTTTCCAGCCTGTACCTGAAATATCTCCTCTATAAAGATTGATGTTGCAATTCAAGTGCCACTGACTAGTTCCACCTCACTCTCGCCACCTCTCTCTTCTTCTTATTCGTCTTGTTCCTCTTCCAGTTAAGGAGTTCTATTCAACTTCTCCATTACTAATCCACGGCCTTACAAAATCATACCCCAGGTGTTCACCCGCTGACCCAAGCAAAATATTGCAAACACTGGAAATCTGCGATAAAATGGGAATACTCAAGTTAGTCAGGCAGCATCCACAAAAGCAGAGCCTGCATTTCTAGTTGAAGACATAACCACCTCCTTCACAGGACCAGATTCACCAATGCATCCTTCCTCATTAGACCGAATGCCTACTATACAGGAAAGGACTATTTCGGACTAAATTTTCTCTTTATTGAATTTCTCCATTCTTGAATAATACTGTAATTTACCCACACATTTGCTTCTTCGTCTCCTCTCAGTTTGTTGGCTACAGAATACCCTGGTAGCATGGGAGACCTTCGTTACTTAAGTTCAGACAAATGGATTCTGACCTTGACCTTCCAAGGACATCCTCTCTCCTGCGCCACTACATCAGAGCTGCGACACCATCTCCACCTTTTTCTTCCCTATCTTTACTTATCATCTAGGAATATCGCTTACCCTATAGTTTCCCTTTTATGAGCTATGCTTCAATTACACCCACCTTTCAACCCCCAGGGTGGAAAGGTCAAAGGCTAGAGTGCACAGCTTTAAGGAGCTGTGCAGGGGCAAGGTTTTTTTCTAAAAACATATCTGGAATGTGCTGCCAGGGGTGGTGGTGATGGAGGCAGATAAAATAGCGGCATTAAAGAATCCCTTGTATAGGGATTGGAACAATATGGATCACGTGCAGTCAAGAGGAGATTAGTTTAACCTTGGCATCGTGATCAGCACGTACTTTGTGGGCCGAAGGGCCTGTTACTGTGCTGCACTCCTCTTAGTACATCATAATCCCACACAATCATTTGTTCCTGCAGCTCACAGGTCTTATTCATGCACTGTCTGCATTGGCGTATGCTCTTTCATCTGAGCTTCTCCTTCCTTGCAGTCTAACGTAGTCTACTCCTGCCTATAACTCTGTAATCTTCTTTTCTGGCACCAACACCCCCACCACTTATACACATTATTTATTTGTATTAATCCACGCTGACGACCTTCACCTTTCCAATTTAGTTTAAACATTCCCAAGTCAAGGGTACTTTGGGGAGAGAGAGAGAGAGAGAGAGAGAGAGAGAGAGAGAGAGAGAGAGAGAGAGAAAGCTCATTAAGGATTTAATCATCATTATTTTCTGTTAAGATTTTTTTTGTGTAGCATTCCTGTCATCAAGTTCAGTCAAGCCAGTAACAAATAATGCATGACTTGGCCCCTTTTTTAGTACCACTGACAGCATCAAGTATTCTCTGGCCAAGCGCAAATCTGACAAGGTCAAGAATAAAACATTTCCCGAATGTCAAACTTTTCGCCTTCATTTTCAGCAGCTCTCTTCGTTACTGCCTCTAACAAGATTTGTGGTTATTGGATTTTGTTTTGTACGATGTGCCTTTGATCAATATCCAGCCATCAGTGCCAAGCACAAATTAAGCAATCATTAATTTTATTACAGTTGCTATGCCCTAGTTAAAAATATTTGCTTACAATAGTGATTCTACCTCAAAAATAGCTTAATGACTATAAAACACTCTCGCGTATCCTGACAGCATGAAACAAGCTATATAAATCCTGCTTGCTGCAAGTCTTGCTTTTAAGCTCTGGATTGTCTTCTGAAATATTATGCCATGGTGTGAATTATTGGAATCTGATGATTTTTGTAATGCTACAGTTATTTAGAAGCTTTATTTAGCAGTCAAATTAGCAGTATTTTTTAAATCGGGAAAGTGCTGAGCTGATCAAAAAAAACTGCTTTAATTAATATTGTGTGAGTTGTCTACTTGGCAATGTGGTATCACAGTTTTTCACAGGGGTTAATGGAAACAGATCTGAATATAAAACTCACATTTAAAAGGGCAATGATAAATAATGTAATGGAAAAGATAATGTTCCTAAAATCTGGACTAGGGTCAAAGCAGTTGCTTGAAGGCCTGTGTTATGAAGTTGAACATATTTCAATGAGCACACAATCTGGGTTCTTTGGCTGTGGAAATATAGCAAGCAGACTCCAGGACCGCAAAGGGATGTTAAATATAAAGGAAGATGATAAACTGTTGTGCCCAGACCCTGACATGGTTCCTAACTGCTGACTTGGACTGGAACTTCAACAAAGAAAGGCAGGTTGTGCAAGGCATCTTCAGTGAAATGCCACAATTTGTTCATTAAAATGAATCCCAAATATGTTTGCTTACTTCACTCAAACCCCTTTACATCCCTGTGAATAACTGTGTTCACATTGCCATGTAGATCACGCATCGCTAATTAAAGCAGTATAACGATGTGATAAAAGCCATTACTTTCAAGATAATATGAATAATATAAGCAACTTAAGGAAAATTGCACATCTGTTAAGTAGTAAAACTTTTATTAAATATAACAGTGGATCAGAAAGTACAAAATATTTTGCCAGCTATGTGATTGATAAACTATTGGCACAAAGTATCAAAAGCATTTGCCAAGAAGTACACTTTAAGAACATACAAAAACAAAACTTTAGTGTTTACATTTGGCTCAGCAACATTAGACTTATAGTTTGAACCCAATGTAAGGTTACTCAATAACCTTAAAACTATTAGGACTCATCTCAATGTTACCAGTCTTCACTTTTAACTATGTACAAATCACCATACATGAAAATGTGCTGTAGAACCAAAACAAAAATGCAAAAAGAAATGTGTTCATTATTTACAAAATACAAGTTTTTATAATAATAACATGTCAGTATAAACATCTCGCTGATAAGATATAGACTGAAAATATTGAAGCTATGCATTGTGGTGAATAAAACAACCATATGAGGACTACACTCCTTGTAAGTAATACAGCCACAATCACGCAAACAATCTCTTTAAGTGCCTGTTATGATCATTACGAGCATGGAACCCAACAAAAATAATATATCCTGATTTCACAATACTTGTGATCACAGTGCTCTTTACAAAGCTGGACCAGATGTGACCGTGGTATGCCATCGACAAACATGTGCAGTTAAGTATTGAAGCTTTAATGCGTTGTTGAAATGAAAAGGCACAGCTAGTTCTTGATGTAGCAGCAAGGCTGCCAGAAAACCACATGCAATACTGAGGCATCAATTAAACATGTTTAGTGTGGAACTGAAAGGAAATTATTGTAATCAAATGTTAAGTCCTCCAGAAGCAAATGTTGTAATAAGTTTAAGAAAGACCTTCTTTGAAAGTATTTGCCTATGTTTAATTTGAGGGCACTTTTAAAAGTAAAGTGACATTTTCCAAAGTCTAAATGAGAAACAAAAGGCTGCCAAAGATTTCGAGCCAAGCTCAGGAGTTGAACAAAGAGCCAGAATTGCATTTCAACACAAATCTTATTAAAGCTTCACCAACAGCTGCAGAGACATCGGGAATAGACTGAAGGGGCTTTATTACAAAAACCAGTAGAATGCTAGCGGATGCCAAAGTGGACTCTTGTTTTTTTTGCCCCCATTTTATTATTCAGCTTCTCTCTCTCGCTTCTTTTCAAAACCTGCCCTGTTTACATGAGATTTACAGTTTAAATATTTGATTGACAAATCTTTATGCGGGATCTCAGAAAGAACCCTTGCAGCTATATTTGTGTAACCTTAAATGCAAAGTGGGCAGAATCTAAATACAAAATTATTTTCCTTTAACGCAGCAATTATGAATTACAGTCAGCTTATCTCTATGTACAAATCTTTAACATGTGTGGTTGGGTGGGCATTTAACAACAGTGGGGTTGGGAGCCCTGCCAGCGACAACAATAACAGTATGAAAGCTACATTTGAAATATTTACATGTATTATTAAACAATATTAAAACTAAGGCAAATGCTTCTCAAGTTATAGTTAATTTATTCTGCAAATGGATCTACTGTACATTGAGAACAGTCTAGCTCTTAACAACCAAGAGAATGGCAATTATATCCAAAGAAAAACAGTGGGAGGAAAAAACAATTGGTGCACTATTACATAGTGCAGAAATTAAATGCCACATATGGGCTCGACAGAAAGGATTCAAAAGAATCCAAACAGACATTTACAGCTGCAGAGAACTTCCTGTAGTTATTATGTCTATCCTGTTCTGGAACAAGAACACAATTCTCAATACATCCATCATTTGACACTGCGAGAAACGCACCAATAAAACAACAAATGTGGCACACGGATCCCGACTACGGTTGCATAAATTAATTAAGATGTAAATGTTTGTAGTGAATATTTACACCCATTAAATGTGTTGCTATTCTACTGGTGATAGTGTTAAGTCACAGACGAAAAAGATTCTATGTACAAAGAATATAATCACTACACGTACCTAAAAAAAAAATACCCACAAACGTTACGATCTGTAGATGATAACAACACCTAGAGTGAATACAAGTAGTACATAAACCAGTTGCTGGTAGCTTGCAGTCACAAAGTCTTACGTTGTCATGTGGAATGTCAGGCTGATACGCTACACTTTGATGTTTTCAATAATGTTCATGATATGAAGTGTTTATAGTTTTGTGCTGGGATGTAGAGAAGAGATTGGCGAGGTGGAATAGGCAACCTGGGGGTTTAGAGAAGCTAGGGGGTAAAGACCATGGTGCAAAATGTCTCCGTACGAGGCCGCGACTGGGCTGGCAGCCATGGATAGATGTCTATACAGATGTGGGGAAGCGCTGGTCGAAGCCAGGATCTGTCTCTGCATCGCCGGTATCATGAAGGAATGGATGGCAAGTGGTTGCATAAGTGGAGAGAGCACAGCTTGGTTCTTCAAGTATTGTAAGGGGTGGGCGTAGTCAACGGGGAAATGGGAGCTCAAGCCATCGCACATATCTTGCACCTGAGACACAAAAGCTCCAGGGTACACACCGGGGAAAATTGGAGTTGGCAGCGGGAACTTGCGACCCTCCAAGAAAATCCCTGGCGGCAGGGCCTTGCTGCCTTCGCCTTCGCCTTCCAAATCGGAAGTCTTTTCTCTCGCCGCCGGCTCCTTTGAGATGGGCGACACAGCCCGGAGTTTCTTCTCTGGGCTCTCGCTGCCACCACTTTCCGCTCCATCCCGGTTCCTTTTGACGGGCTTCGTGGTGCCCACGACCAGCGAGCCCACGGTGGGCCTGGCCGCCTCCTCCAGCTTTGTCGGCACGTTGCCGCCGTCGCTGGCCTTGGGCATTGGAGGGACACGGCAGGCTTTGGGGTGGCAGTCGGTGAAGGCGGCCGTGCATTTAACATCCAGCTGCAGCGATGGCGGGAGGGCTGCGCCCGCCAGGCTCCTGGGGAACATTTTCTTCAACTTTGGCAGGCTCAGGTCAGTCGGCTGCTCGTCCGTCGGCGCTTTCACTCCAAACTTTCTCTCGGGCGGGTGCAAAGTCGAGAGATAATTTATATAGACGGCGTCCTGGTTTTTGTGCGGCATAAATAACGAGGCCTTCTCCTTGGCGATGTTGTTCGGGTACTTTGATGTGTGGTCGTTGCTCAGGTGATGCTCTGTGTGTTTGTACAGACTGTGCAGATGGGGGGAGGAATAGAAATCCGCCAGGAAACCCGTCACTTGCGACGGTCGGCAAACTTTCTTCTCGGGGTTTTGGTTTTCATTGTCCAGCGGGTCGGCGGCGAAAGGGTAAGGAGCGGCACCTTTGGACGAGTCCGGGCAAGTGGAGATGATGATGATGATGATGGTTGGAGAGGCAGGCGGCCTCGGAGTCCGTGGGTTTGCCCAACCCATCGGGCTTGAACGCTTCCCCTCGCTCATCGGCACCTCTCTTCTGGAAACTGTGTGCCCGTTGGATGACGGAAGGCCGGATGGCGGCAAGCTGCTGGTCCGACGAGGACGAGCCTTGCAGGGAGCTGCTCTCGGTCGGGATGCCTTCCTCTCCGCTCTCGCCGGCTTTCTTACCGCTGAGGAGCGGGGGCGGCGCCCCGATGGAATAGTTGCCGGGCAAAGTGCCACTGACCTGCGACAGGAACTTCTTCTTGGCCAGCGGTGACATGATCCCGGGATGTCCTCTGGAGTACACCACGGGCATGTAGCTGGGGCAGCCGTCCACTTTGCACTTTGGCGCCGCAAGTGCCTCGTCCTTCTCCCCGTGGGGGCAAGGCGGGGGGTTTGTGTCGCCCTTGCCTTGGTGCCGGGGTGTCTGCCCGCCGTCCGGCGGCTCCTTCTGGCCGGCCTGAGCCGGCAGGTTGGAGTCTCTCTCGGCCGAGTGGTCAGCAGGGCCCACCACCACCACCTCGGCCGGCCTTTCCTCCAGCTGGCCGGGTGGGAGCGGCGGAGCGTCGGCACCGCGGGCGGACGCTGAGGGGCCCGGGCCCGGGCCCGTGGAGAGGGGTTGTGGCCCCTCCGGGCCCGGCCTGGTGGTGGTGGTGGTGGTCGCCGCCGCCATTCCCCCCGATCCATCGGCTTCCTTCCCCTCCAGCCGCTCGTCGCCGCTTTTGCCGCCGTTGTCGTCGGTCGGCACCACTCGGTCGTCAGAGGCCTCGGCAAGGTCTCGGCATGGCCGCTCCTCCGCCTCCAACCTCGTCGACTCTCCCTCCGCCATCGAGGCCAACGCTTCTCTCGAACCTTCCGTCTCCGCGACACACTCCGGCGCCGAAGTTACCTGGTTCATTTAAAAAAAAACAACAATTATCGTTAAGCTTACAAGAAATATAAAACACGTACAAAGCATGGGCCCTGCAAGACAGAGCAACAGTCAACGTTTCAAGTCTACGACCCCTTATCAGAACTGGGGGATAAAACAAAATAAATCATTACAGGCAGCAGAGAAGTTGGTGAAAGGGTGGAACAAAAGGAATTTCTCTGATAGGGTTTAACAATGGATGGATTCAGATCATTCTTTCTTTCATTTTGTTTGTATGGTTATTTTTGTCCGCCAAGCCTTTATATCTTATCCATTTTCTTCTGTATAGTCAGACTGTAACAACGCAGATTAAACAACATTAGCAACACATCATATAGATGATAAAGCTTAATCTATCGTAATTGTATGACTACACCCATTGAGAGGAATTCCCTTTGTTCACCCATGGCCCTCTGCCACCTTCTCTGCTTCCTGGAGTAGCTTTCTACTTTTACATAGTCTTCGACCTGAAATGTTGACTTTCACCACTGATTCAGTCTGGCCTGCTGAGTTTTCCAGCATTTTCTATTTTTATTTCAGATTCCCAGCATCTGCAGTTTTCAACATAAATTAATTTACTGTCCCAGCAGGGTTCAGTTTATAACAGCTACTTGCATTTATTTAGCATCTGTAACATAGGAAAAATATTTTCAAAGCTACATAAATGAGCAAAAATTGATACCGACCCTTACAAGTAAGGCAAGAGACCAAATGTTTGACCCATGAGTAGGAAAGAAGTGCTGAAGAAGTGTCTCAACCCGAATCGTCACCCATCCCTTCTCTCCAGAGATGCTGCCTGACCCGCTGAGTTACCCCAGCATTTTGTGTCTTTCTTCCATTTGATCCATGAGGCTGGTTTTCAGGGATTGCTTATTGAAGGAAAGGAGGAGTACTCCAGAGCTAAGGACCAAGGCAGCTGAAGGCAAGGCCACTAAATTGCTGCAAATAGACAAACGATAGCCAGTCTTTTCAGTAAGGCTGTAAAGGGCCTGTTTTTCGGCGACTGCCAGCATCATATCAGGGTTGCCAAAAGACTTTGAACATTTCAAAATCCAGCAGCGACAAAAAAAAAAAATGTTGCGACACTTGAGGAAACACCATGCGTCAATATGTCATTACCGTCGAGACATTTTCGGTGACCTGATATGTCAGCCAACGATGCAGGCATTCGCTAAAAAAATGGCCAAGTGGGACAGGCCCTTGAGGCTCTGACAGTCATGCTCACCCCATTCCTGATCTTGGGCTAATTGATTAGGGAAAGGAAAAGGAAACACTGCAAAATAAGGGAAACCTTTGATTGAAACAAAGGATTGATCAAAGGATTCCACATCATAATCATACTTTATTAGCCAAGTATGTTTTGCAACATACGAGGAATTTCATTTGCCATACAGTCATACTAATAAAAATCAACAAAACACACAAAATATATTTTAACAAACATCCACCACAGTGACCCCTCCACATTCCTCACTGTGATGGAAGGCAAAAACAAAGTTAAATCTTCCTTTCTTTGTTCTCCCGCAGTCGGGGGCCTCGAGCCTTCAGTTGTCGGGGCGATCTTGGCTCCCGCAGCCGCCGGTTGGGCCCGCCGCATCGGGGCGATCAAGCTCCCGCATCGGGGGGGGGGGGGGGGGATCTCAGCTCCCCCGCCCGAGGCGATCGGACCCCGGGTCGAACCTCCTGCAACTTTGGAGCTTCCCGACAGCAGCCTCTACCCGAGACTGCGAGCTCCTTGATGTTGAATTCCGCAGGCCCTGGTTAGAGCGTCGATCCCAGGCAAGGGATTGCAAGCTCCGATGATAGGTCCACGGCCCCACGCTGGGGCTCAAAGTCAGTTTCGAGCAAGGCCTCCAGCTCCATGATGTTAGGCCGCAGAGCGACCAGAGATACGATCCGGAAAAAAAATTGCTTCTCCAGCAAGGTAAGAGATTTTTTTTAAAAGTTATCTCTGTAATAAACACAAAACATCAAAGTGCATTGACTCAGGTGGCTACATTTTTCCAATCGTGGCATTTGCCCTCAAAGCCAAAACAAACTCTAATTTTGTCTAAAATAGGTCGGCTGAGCTACAATTTAAATGGAGACAGATTTTTAACGTATGTTGTCGAGTTCTTTGACCTGTTTAACGTAACGCTGTGGAAAAATGCAAGACCACAGTTACGGTGGTTAGCTTGTGAATAGATGGCTGAGGTCAGACATTTCAAATTAATTCTCTATCTCCGCCATGATAGCACGCAGAGACCAAAGATTTCAAATGGGTGGGACAGAGAAAAGATCCATCTGCCCAGGCTGCTGGCATTATTCTCAATAATCTATTCAGAAAGCACAGACAACATGTTGTGTGTGGTCCGGGAACCAAATACTGCAGCATCAAAACCAAGATGCATTAATATCTCCACACAATAACAGTCAAGCATAAATCAAAACATTAATGTTTAGATATTAGTGAAATATTTTATTTTCCAAGTCATCTATGCTCTTCATAATCCATCATCCCTAATTGCATTTTCAACATAATGGAGCATCGCGTTGTAAATAATTGTTGAGTTTATAATATTGAAGGTTACCATGACAACAATAACCTACTTTCTTTGGCACTTTGCAAGATTATTTTTCAGCAAAGCAATTGCTAGAACATGATATCTCCTGGCTATATCACTTTCTGGTAAACAACTGGAAATGTGTCCTTGTTAAGATTAGCACTCGGCCATGCTGCTGCTCTCAGCACTTGGTGTGAAGCATTGCCTTGGCCGATGGCTCCCATTCTGGGTGTAGAGGGATGAGGTGCCGAGGCCTGGGTTCTGATGAGATACCACGGTGGCGCAGCAGTAGAGTTGCTGCCTTACTGCGCTTGCAGTGCCGGAGACCCGGGTTCAATCCCGACTACGGGTGCAAACTGTACATTCTCCCAGCGTGGGTTTTCTCCGAGATCTTCGGTTTCCTCCCACACTCCAAAGACGTACAGGTTTGTAGGTAAATTGGCTTGGTATAAGTGTAAATTGTCCCTAGTATGTGTAGGATAGTGTTAATGTGTGGGGATCGCTGGTCGATGCGGGCTTGTTGGGCCGAAGGGCCTGTTTCCACGCTGTATCTCTAAACTAAAAAAAACTAAACTAAACCAATGGTGGAGCAGGTATACATCTTTATGTACCTCTGGGATAATACTCCTACCATTCCCTGTCCCAGAGGGACTGCTTCCTGATTACTGGTACTGATTACAGCAGAGATTGGCAGCTGACCAGCACTGCTTCACCAGCTATTTCTTCCTTGCAACCTAGTACAGAAACAGTGGGGACTTTTAATGAACTAGGACTAAGGAGATCAGGCACAGCAGCTAAGGCCTGCGATGGATCTGCAATGATGTATTGAAGGGCGAGCAGGCATGAGTGGCCTGTTTTATTGCACTGTTTTACTCCACTGTTGGTGTATACCTAGGCTTGGTCAGGGTTCGTCACAGCTGCTTGTTCGTCACGTCCATTCAGTTCAACAGGGATTGCAAGATTGTGAGGAAGAAAGGCAAGAACACATCAGTTTCCATGATGTATCTCTAAAAAATGTCAAAAACCATGATAGGTTTAACACAGAGCAAAGCTGGGGCCACAACTAAATACTGGCAGAGGAAGTTTTATAGGCAAGGCTTATCCTGACCTACCTATATCTCCTGATAACATTACTTGAGGCACGTAAACAACATGGTGCCTCAATGCTCAGCTTCAGATAGAGTTGGATAATAGAAACATAGAAAATGGGTACAGGAGTAGACCATTCGGCCCATCGAGCCAGCACCGCCATTCAATATGATCATGGCTGATCATCCAAAATCATTACACCGTTCTTGCTTTTTCCCCATATCCCTTGATTCCGTTAGCCCTAAGAAATCTAACTCTTGAAAACGTCCAGTGAATTGGCCTCCACTGTCTTCTGTGGCAGAGAATTCCACAGATGCACAACTGTCTGGGTGAAAAGGTCTTTCCTCATCTCAGTCCTAAATGGCCTTCCCCTTATTCTTAAACTGTGACCCCTGGTTCTGGACTCCGTAACACAGGACATATGATCTCCACCTTGAAGGTTCAGAGCCTGGAAAAATGGATGGTAAGTTCCATTCAACACAATCCAGACCAAGAACTGAGTAGCCCTTTGGGGCACATTAATGTTCAGGATATGGTCCTTAGCTTGAGATTCTGATCAGCAAAACATCTTCCTTGTATATAATCCTTCAATTGACTGTGAATTTTGAGGATCAACAAAATCATCCCCCATTCTTCCAAACTTTGGGAAAGATGGACCTGGTTTACCTTGCATGTCTTCCTAGGACAACCCTCCCACTCCTGCTGATGGTCAACAGAGTCTTTGTTGCTCACCCTTCAAGCTCCCAAGGACAAGGCCATTAAAACCAAGCTCCTGGTACAGATTCAACACAGCCCTACCTAACTGTAGCAGGAATCCTCACATACTGCAGGCCAACATACCCATTTGTTTCCATCTCCCATATTTAACCTATTTACACACTCTTGTAGGTTAATTGGCCTCTGTAAAGTACCCCCAAGGTGCAGGGAGTGGATGCAAAAATGGGACAACATAGAACTAGCGTGAATGGGTGATCGATAGTCGGCGTGGACTTGGTGGGCCGAAGGATCCGTTTCCATGCTGCATCTCTAAACTAAACAATTTAATTGTGTTCCCATTGTTTAGAACAATTTCCAACCTCCTCAATTAGACTTCCATTCTTGTATATTCTTTACAGATTATCACGACCCTTAATATTTTTAGATACAAATGATATTGGACAATTATTAAACAGTAGCTGTGTTGTACACCATCTAATAGTTAAACCACAGGATCTCATCAAAGTTTCATTGATAACACTTCCTCAAGTCAAAGTTATATGGGATGAAAACAGTTCCACTGAGTCCACGCCAACCACCAAGCACCCATTTACACTCATCCCGGTCTCCCCACATTCCCATCAACTCCCCCCAGATTCTGCCTCTCAAATACATTCTAGGTGGTCAATTAACTAATTCACACATCTTTAGGATGGGTGAGGAAACTAGAGAAACCAGATGAAATCCAAAGTAGTCGCAGAGAGAAAGTACGAAATCCACACCGACAACAGCCGAGGTCAGGATTGAACCCAAAATTCTGGAGCTGTGAGGCGGCGACCCTACTCACTGAGCTCCTACGCCTCTCCTTTAGGCCCGGGACCTGCACCATCTGAAGGCTGTGATGCATGGGAATGCCTGCATCTGCCAGTAACCCAAGGCACACATCATCCAGACTTGGAAATATATCGTCGATCTCGGGGTCCAACAGCATCTGTATCCACCAACAATCCAAGAGTATCATTGACACAGACAGTAGCAGCTGTTTTGCCTCATTCGCTCGAGAGGCGCAAACGCTGGACTTGCCAACACCACCAAAGAAAAAAGCATCTAACTTCTGCTCCCAATAACAAGTGCTGTTGACATCCGAAGACACAGGGGTGTCCCTGCCTATGTAACAGATGAGTAATGCACGTGCTTATCTCATCAATGCTAAAATCTGTTCATCGGATATTAAAAAATGTGTACTAAAATAAAATGTTGTTTATGTTGCCGTCTACTATGACAGAAACAGAAAATCTGGCCATCTAATCCATGAGAACATTTGTGCACAAATGAGTCACCTCTTATTCCTAATCCTTACCCTGCTGCATATCACTTTCTTCCCTCCCATATAAAAAAAATATTCTTAATCACACCCACGCTATTTAGTTTGACTATTCTCAAGGGTACCAAATTCCATACTCTAACCACTCAGTGGGCACTGGATTAATTGGAGACCTCGTCATATTCATGCGTTGAAATTGTTCCTAACATAACAGATTATTTCATAAAATTAAAGATTCATCTGAAGCCACTTCAGAAAAGAGTCCTGCCTAGTCAGTCTTTCTTGAAACATATTACCTCCAGGTCCTGTTATCACGTCGAGGTTTCTGTGATAGAATGGTAGATGATCCAAGTGCAGAAACCACACAAAGACTTCAGGAATCTTGGCCCTCTTCCCAGTTCTTCAGTAAAATCGTTTTTGATCCATTCACACTCATTGAAATCTTCACCACGGGGAAGTGTTGCAATATATTTAAAATAAAACTACCAGTGACTAATTACCCAAAACATGGTTGCAGCAAACAGAAAGGATATGACTCAAGCTGGTGTTTTAAACAGGAAGAGGACAGCACAAACTGCTGAAATACCACCGAGATAAAAATTAAATTGAAAATCATTGTTGTACTGTAATGCTGCACACTTTAATCAACACATTGATAAAACAATACTTGGAATCTCCTCAGCCAGTCTGACCCATAGCTAACCCAACATCCTGTAATGGTATCTCATTCGTGGTGGCGAGGACGCTGATAAAGCTCACAAATTTTTTTTTGATAAATAAAGTTGTTCCTTTTAGTCAGAAGAGAAAACCACACGCCTTCCTGCAAAGTCCCCTTTCTCCCCATTATGTGACAAAAAGCCACAATGGCAGTTGGTGGTGGTAACTACATTTCCAAATTTAGAGGAGCAGAAAACCTCGTCGACATTGAAAGTAAAAAACACATCAGCGCGGCGGGTACTTTACTTTTGAAGATGACGTGCTTGGACCAAGCTGCTCGACTGCAACTCTGCTTGCAGGTTCTGCTTTAACTACTCCCTTGCGATTTTGTACATCATTAAAACCCCTCCCCTCGGTTACTGCCTCCTTACCAACTATTCCATGCAATGACATCATTCCCACTGCCGAGCCTTCGGATATGAAGGAAATAGTGGCTAAGCCTAGCTTGTTCTCCTTGCAGTGAAGACTGAGCGGAGCAAGATAGAGGTGTGTAACATCATGGGGCGTACGGATAGGGTAGATAGTAGCAAGCTTTCCCCCCCAGAGAAGAGGCATCTGTAACCAGAGGGCAAAGGTTTAAAGGAAGGAGTAAGTGGTTCAGAGGGGGGACAAGGTATTATACAGAGTGGTTGGAACTGCTCGAGAGGGTGGTGGGGCAAGAGATACTTAAATGCCTCACACCTTTTTAAGTATCCTGATGTGCACTTGAATTGCCAAGCCACAGAAGGAGGACATGATGGAAATGCTGGCAAATGGGACAGGTATAGAAGGCAACTCGATGGTCAACATGGACATGGTAGGCCAAAGGGCCAGTTTCTGTACTGTATGATTCTATGACTCCGTGAGTCAGTTTGTGCCTCAATCTGATGACGAAGCTGGGATTACATCTCCAATTATTGCAAGAACACCCTGTGAGTATGAATGACTCTCACTTAGCCCTACTTTATTCCCAAGTGCATGAGTACATAAAGTCTTCCTGAAATGTAAAATGGACTTCCTAATGACTGGAACAAAGGTGGCCATACTTAAAGGCAGCGTTCACATTATCGGATATTAGACTGTGGGTCGGTATGGTATTTCCACCTCTCTTCACACCATTTCCCAAAGGGAGATGTGAGAAACCGATCTACCATCTCTACTCTCCACATTGCAAACGCCGACTGCTGGAGCTTGGAGACAAAAAGTCCGTGCAATTACCGAGAGCCCATGGATTAAAGAAAATACTGTAAATGATTTAACATCATGTTTGCTGATCCGGAGACTTATAGCCAAAGTTGTGTTAAACAGCTATCCCAAAGAGATGTTAGCACGACTTAAATTAGCCGCCATGTGAATTGTGAGCCTAATGGGCCTGTCCCACTTTCACGACCTAATTCACGACCGTTTTTACTCGTGGACATTATTCATCAGGCTAGAAAAACGCCCCGACCTACTTGATGCCACGAGTACCTACGACTAGCATCACAACCTACCTACGACCTACCTACGACCGCGTGACGACCATGAGTATGAGTCAAGGGCAAACTCGGCAGAGGTCGTTAATTAGGTCGTGAAAGTGGGACAGGCCCTTAACGGCTTCCCTCTTTGTAGACTCCCAGGAAGAAGTCTCATCCCGAAATGTCACCCATTCCTTCTCTCCAGAGATGCTGCCTGTCCCGTTGAGTTACTCCAGCTTTTTGTGTCTATCCCGGAACTACCTACATCATTGGAGACCCTCGGACTCTTTAATCTGACTTTACAGGACTTTGTCTTGCACTAAACATTATTCCCTTTATCCTGTGTCTGTGTACACTGTGGACGGCACAATTGCAATCATCTATAGTCCATCCATTGACTGGATAGCATGCAACAAATAGCGCTGTACCTCGGTACGTGTGTAACTAAACTAAACTAGTGGCACAGCGCTACCTATCCCAGTGCTGACAGATGGGCATTTCAGCACTTCTTGTCAATCTCCTGCACCATGCTGGTGGGATGTCAGAATGGCAGCCGTGTCTCAGGATTTTATTGTTGAACAAACTGTCAAATTGAACAGCATTTTAAAACAGCAGCCCTTTCGACTATAAATCTCTGCAGCCTGAAATGTACTTAGTAGCTTCACCGGCGTCCATCCAAGCTCCATTTCACAATTACATCTAATTTCTCTGTCTAACTCTAATCTGTTCACTGTTTTCCTGCTTGATCGTTTACATTTCCCAACACTGTATTACCATGAGGAACCGCAACCAGGAGGCGCTCACAATTTTCCGGTTACCTCTGCACCTCCACTGGCTGCACGCTTAATGCCAGCTCGACTGAAGTTGAAACTGTCCAGGTGGAAAACAGTAAAGTCTCAATGACAGAAGTGTGCTTAACAGAGTAAAACCTGGAAGCATAATTAGCTCATCGTCGAAACCTAGCCACATATTAGCACCGGCTTGGTCAAATAATTTGACCGAAGTATATTTAAAAAAAGGGGGGGGGGGGGGTGTGGAGAAAGATGCAGAAGAATTAAATAAAGTGTTCAGTGGTGCAAAGATGAACACGCTGACTCATAATTTAGAACAGTTTTATTTATCTTTATTAGATTGGTTCTGTATGGAGGGGAGGGTTTTCTTGATGCACATGCATACAATGAAGGGAGAGTTATCTAATTTCAGACCCTTTCCTTCTCTGATGAGTTTAAATGATAAGACAATTCAAGGTGTCATTATCTTGCTCTACTCAGTATCTCAGAGCCTATGGAATTGCACAAAAATACCCAACAGATGAACAAACTATGGAGACCAAAATACATACTACAGTATGAAACTTCTGCCTACTCTCGGTCTGATACGAATTAATTGAAAGTAATATAGTGCGCATCTGTGTTTGAACGGGATCTAATGGTTGTAGTGCGCAAATCCATTTTTGGTCAGTATCGTACTTGCGCATTATATGCTGAATGCATGAATTGTACACTCTTAGATCCATTCAATATGCTTAGTAGCATTGTAATGAGTTTTACTTTTCCTGAAGCTACGCTTGAGTTTAATTCGAGCAACTCGTGGTTTCTTAACTCAAGTTTATCAAAATGGTCATCGGACAAAGGGTCAGACATGGATGAGGAGGCTTTTGGTATTCAGGAGCTGTCAAAAAGTGGGAATTCAACACCAAGGTACAGATTATGCAACCATCAGCCCCTGCACACCTTTTGGGATGCAGGAGGAGATCCGCACACGGTCACAGGGAGAACAATGTGCAAACTCCACACAGACAGCGTTAGAGGTCGAGATTGAACCTGGATTACTGGAGCTGTGAGGCAGCAGCTCAACCAGCTTCACCACGCGGACTGCAGCAGAAATCTAACCGTGAACAAGATAGTTCAAAAGTCACAACTTGGTTTCTGCATCTGATGCATCCAAATGCAGAGTCAGCAATTCCTACCTCATTCAACACCAGAGTAAGTGTTTTCTGTTGTCAGTTCTTGGCCAGGCCACTAGGTGGAAGCATTCCACTGTTCAGAAACATGTACAAAAAAAGTCCCCCCCCCCCCCCCAGAAAATCGACATCTCTTTTGTACCCTTCTCCTTAAAGCTCAATGTGAAAGCAAAAGGATCTGCCTGACAGGAATTTACACTTCCCCCACTGCCTTTGGAGGGACTATCATTAAAATTCATTCATTATATGGATGAACTACCTCCCAGAGAGTGGAAACCAAAAATTATTTCAGGTTGAAGAAAACCCACGATGAGATCAAAACACTGGTTTCTGATACTTGTCCATTCATGGAAGGAACCAAACAACCCACTGTGGCCTATAAATGCAGAGAAAACATGGCAGGTTGGCAAAATTAAAGTCTGTGGCACCTCCGGAATTCCCCGACACGTGCCAAACCACACCGCAACTTTGCAGAGGAAAACTGCACAGCGATGGCAGTAACCAGAACATAAACCATAGAACAGTACAGCACAGGAACAGGCTGTCGGCCCACAGTGTCTGTGCCGAACATGATGCCAAGACCAACTCTTATCTGCCTGCAATGAATCCAAATCCCGCCATTCTTTGCCGACGTGCCTATCTAAAAGTCTTTTAAATGCCACTATCAATTCTACCACCCCCACTCACTACCCCTCACATCCTGTTCCAGGCACCCACCACTCTGTGTAAAAGAAACTTGGCCCGCTCATCTCCTTAAAATTTTACCCCCCTCACCTTAAAGCTATGGCCTCCAATCTTTGACAGAGCTATCCTGGAGTAAAGATTCCGACTGCTTTAGTTTAGTTTAGAGATACAAGATATGAAAGGGAATAGACCCTTTGGTCCACCAAGTCCCCGCTGACCATCGATCATCCACACACTCATTCTACTTTCGCATTCTACACACCAGGTGGAATTTTTTAGAAGCCATTTAACTTACAAACCTGCACGTCTTTGGAATGTGGGAGGAAACCGGAGCTCCCGGAGAAAACCCACGCAGTCACAGGGAGAACGTACGAACTCTGCCTAGACAGCAACCGTAGTCAGGATCGAACCCGGGTCTTTGGTGCTTTGAGGTATCCGCTCTACCGCTGCACCACTGAGTCGCCTGTCTACCTTATCTGTGCCTCTCTTATCTTTATATATATATATTTCTATCTGGTGGCACTAAGTGGCATATAACCTTAGGAGAAGCAGACACCAAACTAAACTGCAGCCAGTTCCAAGCTGGCCAGCATCCACGATCCTCGATTCAAAGAAGGCGGTTAAAGACTCTCAACACCACAGCACAACACAGCAACAGCGGCATCTGTTTATTTTCCCTTAAAGTAGCTAAGGAGCTTCAAAGAAATGCTAACCATACAGAAATTGAGACATTATGGGATATAACCAAATATATGGTTAAGAAGTAAGGTTTAAAGACCTGGTGTGTCTTGAAGGAGGGAAAAATAGAATTTTAGGGAAGGCAAATTAGTTTAGTTTAAACCGGCATCTGCAGTTTTTTTCCTACACAATTAGTTTACTTTAGAGATACGGTGCGGAAACAGGCCCTAGGACCCATCGAGTCCACACCGACAAGTGATCCCCGCACACTAACACTATCCTACACACAATAGGGACGTTTATACCAAGCCAATTAACCTAGAATCCTGTACGCTCGCTCTTGAGTGTGAGAGGAAACAGAGGATATGGGAGAAACCCCACGCAGGTCACGGGGAGAACGTGCAAACTCCATACAGGCAGTAGCTGTACCGCTACGCCACTGTGCTGCACAATTCCAGAGCTTTTGCCCAAAGCAGCTGAAAGTGTAGCCACCATGGTGTTTAGCTACTCAGAATCAACAAGTTGCATGCAGGCTTCTTCTCTTTGCAAATATATTGCTGGCCCTTCAATGTCACTGGGTCCTGAACAGCATCAGAAGAATGCATTTGTCAATCGAAGGGGGCTGCCTTCTCCAGGACAATAAATGCTGGCTATGCTTTGCTGGCCAGATCCCTTACAACAGGTAAATACTTCAGAGTTATAAAGTTGGAGGAGATCAAAGAGATCATGGGAACTAAGATCAGAGGAACATGACGTGGACTATAATAGCATGGATGGGTTTTCAGCAGCAAAAGTGGTGAGGAAGCAGCAGAGTTGGGCGATATTTTTTGAATGGAATTCAGGAGAGAAAGAGAAAGAGATAGAAAAAGAGAAGAGAGAGAGAGAAAGAGAGAAGGGGAGAGAAAGAGAGAGAGACACACACACACACACACACACAGAGTGACGGAGAGAGACAGAGAGAGAGAGACGGACAGAGTGACAGACAGAAAATAATCCCAACTCGACTCTTGGAAATCATTTTGTCAAACATCAGAATGCAGGTGAGTATGCATAAAATTAGATGACAATGGCATAAACCAAAGCAGATAGAAGGGTACACACCAGATTGCGTGGAATGGCATAAAACAGATCATTCAGCAACAGTTTGCACCAAGTCCTATGACAATGGTACCATCCCTAACCACATGGCAATGGTATAATGCAAACCATGTGACAAAGTTACACACCACACCATGTGACCACGGTGAACAAAAAAAACATGTGGCAATTGTGCAGACTAAAGTGCACATCAAATCTAAATTGCAGAGTGCAGATTAAATGCGTTTGGCAATCTTAAACACCAGATTACACAAGAGTTTAGTGCCAAACCAGGGAGTGACAGTGTAAATTAATACTATAATTTGGCAAAGGCACTTGCCAACCCACACAGTTATATATAACAAACTCCAACACAGACTGGAGCAATCCCGGTTTTTGCAACTGAGTACCAATGTAAAAGTTGTAGGGTAATTTGCTACATATTTTAAAACGAAAGGAGAACATGGCCAAATATATAACGCTGCAGTTAATACCAGGAACTCCCGCGGTTAAAGGAGACTGTTAGTCCAGCGCTTAATGTGAAGAAACAAGTTGCAGAGAGCTACTGCATTGCTGCTTTTTGTATAAGATACAAATTATAGAAATAAATGGGAAACTTTCAACAAGTATCATCTATTTCCGACATGCCATAAATGAAATACCTGAGATGTTTGAGAAGCACAGCGAAGACTGGCTGACAATGTTGTAACACAGAATGGGAAACAGACTTAGAGGGGAGAAGGGAACAACACTAACCTCAGAATACTCTTTAATTTTCTTAGTGGCATCCTTTTCTTTTTTCACTTTTCTGTTCTGTTCATTTTTCCGCTTGGTTCCAGCTGCCTTCATTCTGTTTTCCGTCTCTTGGGAGCTGTTCTCCTGTTTCCGAGGTTTGACCGGAGGTAGAGGCTTGTCTTCTTCCCCTTTGATATATCTTTCATAGGGCAGGATCAGCCTGCAAACAGCCGTGAAACACAGCTCAGTGAGAGAGAAGCTCTGTGAAAGCACGCCACTGTATATTGGCTCTGACCTTTATTACAGAAGCAAAAAATATATAATGGCAGGTTTGGGGAGTGCAGGAGGATGCTCCCTTTTCGGAGAATTACACCAGACTGCATCGAACAGGCAGGATTTGCAAAATACTTTGCATTTCTGTGGTTTTCCTGTGCTTGGTCACTGTGAGGCAAAGTAATGGTGAAAATCAATATCTTAGGCAACAAGGGAGATTCCTGTTTGGTCGGCTCCAGCCCTCGAGAACAGAGCAAAATTTACGTAAAGGAGATGGAGTGGAAGTGGGGGGGGGGGTTGGCGACAGAGATGTGATAGAAATGCAACTTGGTATCCAATGACTGTGACTGCTAATGGGTCAGAGGGATTAAAGTTTTGACCAAAGTAATTATAAATATTAACTTGAGTTTCAACAAGTCTGTCAGACGTCTGCTTTACCTTTAAACTATGCTCAGCTTGTAACAGCAATATATTGAAACATTACCATAGCACCTCATCTGGGAAGCGACTGATTTATTTTCTTACCTGCACAAGCTAACAATGTAATCTTGCCACTATTTTATTTCCACAGTATAAATATTACCAGCATGGATATTAATGCACATTCTCTTTGCAGATGGGGGACTGAACGAGCTTTTACTGCCAGGGAAATGGCAATTTGCCAGCGATAATGCTCCAGTTCAAGACCACAGGGTGTATTTATCATTAGATGCCATTACAAGGAATGTTTAAATATCTTACAGCTGCTAAAACTGGAAAAAGTTCTTTCTGAGCACTGGAAACACACACAGATACCAAAATAGTGAGTATCGGCCAAATTCCTGGTCTCTGTAGTAATGTTAGAGTAATGTTTATATAATGAATAACACATTAATGCAGTGGATGGGAATTTAGTTCGAACTGTGTTCCATTAAACGCGAGATGAAAAAGAAACCCCAATCTCTTGCGGTGATATCTGCCTCACAGGCAGAAACAGAAAAAAAAAAACAACCTAATGAATAAAAAGGAGTGGCGCGTGAATGATGACAAACAACTCTGAACAAATGTAGGGGGCTCTGAGCAAAGATGAGAGGCAAAGGGCACTCGTCGAGTCTGTACCTCCAACAACTCAGGGAGTTAACAGTCAACACCCGCTGCAAAGTGGCATAGACCAGAGAGCTCATTTGATACTTTCAGCCTGTTTGCCCAGGCTAGCACTTACAATGCCTGTCATTAGCTGTTCTTCCCTTTCAAGTAAAGAAAATTAACAGTCCCTTGGAAACAATAACGCTCTACATTCATAATCTGCCGCCATTTAATCAATTTGAGGTTATATAATAAAAATTCTTGTTCCGTGTGAACAGTCTTGCAGTGAGCAAGGGTTGGAACCAGAATGGAAATCTTAAATTCAGTGAGATCAAGCCTGACAAGATTAATGAGCCAACATTCTTTCTACTTTTCCATCTATGGAGATTTCTGAAAAGGTCTTTCTTTCCACTGTTTGTAATACAAGCCTATCTTCAAAATAAAAGAATAGCTCACTTTGTTTGCTAGCAAATTAGGTGCCTATGGTTACAACTTCCTTTTTAAATCTCTTTTAACAGTTCAACTGGGACGCGAAACATTTAATTTTATTTTATTTTTCACAGAGCTCAAAAGCTGGCAGTGAGACAAGGGTAAAAATACATTTAACACAGCTGGCCTGGAGGCCTTTGCCAGCTGCAGGAAATCTAGAATTAAATGTTCCTTGTATCTGTAAAGTCATGACTAAGGTAAAATTGGAATCAAAACACAAGATTTGCTTGTTCCAGGCTATCAGCTTTGCAGTGGATGTCCAGATTGAGCTGTTGCTGCCTCTCAGAGTCTGGTCAGACTATAAATTAAGGGGGAAAAAAAAAACAGGCAAAGGGAAAAAGTCACAAAGTACAAACAACAGAATGCTCTTGGGATTTGACGCAAGCTTAAAAAAATCTCCTTAAACCACTGGCTCCAAAATGCACACTTTGTTTACTGTTAATTCTGCATATTTTCCTTTGCACAGCACTCAGAGTACAATGTGCAGCAATATAAATGGGTCATTTCACAAATTGTCTTCCAATATTTAGAAGATTTAGTTAAAAAAAAAAATGTTCTCCAAATATCAAAGCAAATTAATCAACTTCACCAAAGGGAGTTTGTCTATGGATAATAATGTATGTGGTACTTTGCGTGGGGGAGGAGCTGTTTGAGGTTCAAAGGATATTGCAACCTATAACTTGAGACACATTCTATGCCTGATCTTTCAAAGATAGGCTTTGTTTAGATTCTTAAGTGAATGTGAACATTATTTCTTTTTCCTTCTGCTAAACATTTCATCTAGGAATTGGAGGAAACAGTCTAAACACTTACTGGCAAGGTTACAATAAAAACAGCAGCTGAACACAATTCCAAAACTGTCAATATTCGCTTTCTGCTTGTGCCTTTGCTACAGCCCTCATTTTAAGGATTCGACACGGTTTTGCATTCCGACTACACTGAGTCGCAAGGAATTATCCTTCAGAGGTGCCAACATCGAAACTGGATTGATTTCAAAAGCTGATATTTGCTTGGTGCAGGCACGAGGTTTTATTTTAAAATGTGGTGATGGAATTTGGAGGGGGGGGGGGTGGAATAAATAAAACATATTTTTTTCCGATTGTGCAGCTAACCATGACAGCAGCTGAACAAACATGATATATGACTTCACATAAATAGCACAAACACTCATTAAATTCTCCATAGTCGTAAACTTTCCCTCCACCAGCCATTACACTAAGAATGCTGACAGTACACATCATATCATTATTTTGTTTTTTAGCTCCTGCTGAGTATCTTGAACAGAGCTCAGTTTGGTGAAAATTACTGTTCTATTGGTCGTTGCCACTGTTATTTGGTTGTTGCCTGAACTTATTACACAGCAACAGCTGTGTCCTTGTCACGCTGCACTATAATTCTCTTTTTGCTCTGACATTTCATGAATAGCAACAGTAACAGGTTCAGCACATATTACGACAACTATAAAATTGGATGGAAATAAATCTCTGCTGGCTGTGAAATCAATCAATTCAAGCTTTTAAAAAAAACCTTAAGAATTGAAAGAGCCAGAGAGGCAGGAATTGATCAGAATTAATTTGATGGCTGCTTTTACTAAAGGCATTATAGTTTGCGAGACATTAAAATAAAATCAATTGCCTCACTTTGTGTAATGAAGCATGCGGAAATAAAAATTAAAGGGAGATAACGGTATTATACAAAGTGACAGTGACTCAGGTAAAAATGGTTGTGCGTTAAAGCCCAGAAATTCAGGAATACCAAAGACATGACCAAAAGTGTATGTTTTTAGGCAAATATACACTGCACAGAATTTTGCTTGATAGAAGCAAGACCATTTGCTCAATTAATCAATGCAGGTTTCATGAGCCCCTTTCCATTTCCTGCTTATCTTTTCATCATTTCTTAACTCATTCTCATCTACTAATCTAATTTACATTTAAATATATTTATGTTGTTTCCGTTTCCATGTGGCATTGAGGTCCACACTCTGAGAAAACAAGTTTTGCTCAAATTATTTCTTTGAATTTATCAGCTCCAACAATATATAATGTGTAGGTGGATGTTTTCACTCAGATATGGCCTCTCGTTTTAGTCTCTCCCTCCCCCTCAGAATGAAGGTGCCCCAGCCTGTTTGATTTTTGGCACCAGCACAAGCTTAAATCGGTTTTATATCAGTGGGATAATGATTGCCCACGTTGAGTAAAATTACAAGTTAGTGCCAGTCCCCTTTATCCAGCCATCTAATCCCATTATTAACCCGACATTGCCCAATGTTATAAAATACTCGCTTCCTGTCACTTGATACACAGAACTATACAACGGACCATTAAAAGGTGCGACTTCTAAAACCTACAATGGGAATGTTGATCAGCTCCGAACATGTAATTTAACCTGGGCCTCACAATAAAATCAAGCTCTCGAACAGTGAAAGATGAAGGCCAGTCAGGGATTCAAACCATTATGCCCGGAGCTGATTGAGCTTGACCCTCCTGTTTCATGATGTCACCTGATATCTTCCAGAGAATGTCCAGTAATTTACAACCAACTATTTGCTGTCTATGTAACTACTGGGGTAACCGACCCTTTACAGACCAGTCCCAAATAATCTCTCTCTATTTCCAGGAATCAAGCCTGCTTTCCTTTGCATTTTCTCTGAAATTATGTCTCGGCCCAATGTACCATGTTCATTGAGGGCAGCAGCGAAAACATGGGAAAATGGTCAACAGTCTCACGGGAGCAAAATGGAAATTTTAAACACAGCCTCCTCTTTGAACACTCTGTGAAGCTTTCAAACAACTTCAGTTGTGACGCTGACAACCAAATGTTTGCTAGAAAGCACAAGTGTAAGTTCCTGCACTCGAGGAATAGTGTGGCTCAGTATTTTCTTCAACGGTAGTGTGAGACAACCTTCACCACAAGGACTTTAAGCTGGAAAGAATGCAGAGAATATTTACATGGATGCTGCTGCTTGGACCTGAGGGGCTGAGCTATCGGGATGGGTTAGGCAAGATAGGACTTTATTCCTTGGAACAATAGACAATAGGTGCAGGAGTAGACCATTCGGCCCTTCGACCCAGCACCGCCATTCAATGTGATCATGGCTGATCATCTCAAATCAGTACCCTGTTCCTGCCCTCTCCCCATATCCCCGACTCTGCTATCTTTAAGAGCCCTATCTAGCTCTTTCTTGAAAGTATCCAGAGAACCGGCCTCCACCGCCCTCTGAGGCAGAGAATTCCACAGACTCACAATTCCTTCTGCAGTTGTACAGAGCCCTAGCGAGACCACACCTGGAACAGTTTTGGTCCCCTAATTTGAGGAAGGACATTCTTGCTACTGAGGGAGTGCAGCGTAGGTTTACAAGGTTAATTCCCGGGATGGCGGGACTGTCATATGCTGAGAGGATGGAGCAGCTGGGCTTGTACACTCTGGAGTTTAGAATGATGAGACGGGATCTTATTGAAACATATAAGATTGTTAAGGGTTTGGACATGCTAGAGGCAGGAAACATGTTCCCGATGTTAGGGGAGACCAGAACCAGGGGCCACAGTTTAAGAATAAGGGGTAAGCCATTTAGAACGGAGACGAGGAAACACTTTTTCTCACAGAGAGTTGTGAGTCTGTGGAATTCTCTGCCTCAGAGGGCGGTGGAGGCAGGTTCTCTGGATACATTCAAGAGAGAGCTAGATAGGGCTCTTAAAGATAGTGGAGTCAGGGGATATGGGGAGAAGGCAGGAACGGGGTACTGATTGGGGATGATCAGCCATGATCACATTGAATGGCGGTGCTGGCTCGAAGGGCCGAATGGCCTACTCCTGCACCTATTGCCTATTGTCTCTGTGAGAAAAAGTATTTCCTCGTTTCTGTTCTAAATGGCTTACCCCTTAATAACGTGGGAGGCTGAGAGGTGATCGTATGGAGGTGTATAAAATCATGAGGTGAATGCACAAAATCCAGGATAGGTTAATCGAGAAACAGAGGATGGATGTTTAAGATGAAAGATTTAATGGGGACCTGTGGGCCAACCTTTTCACTCAGAGGGTGGTGGGTATATGGAACAAGCTGCCAGAGGAGGTAGTTGAGGCAGGTACTAAAACAGCATTTAAAAGACACCTGGTCAGGTACATGCATAGAAAAGGTTTAGAGGGATTTGGGTCAAACGTGGGCAAATGGGACTAGCTTAGATGGGGCATCTTGGTCTCTGCATGGATGAGTTGGGCTAGAGGGCCAGTTTCCATCCTATATGACTGCCATTAAGAAGGGATAGAGAGAAAGGAAAAGGAGGTGGGGTAGCGTTGCTGGTTAGAGAGGAGATTAAAGCAATGGAAAGGAAGGACATTAGCTTGGAGGATGTGGAATCGGTATGGGTAGAGCTACAAAACACTAAGGGGCAGAAAACGCTGGTGGGTGTTGTGTACAGGCCACCTAACAGTAGCAGAGAAGTTGGGGATGGTATCAAACAGGAAATTAGAAATGCGTGCGACAAAGGCAAAACAGTTATAATGGGTGACTTCAATCTACATATAGATTGGGTTAATCAAATTGGCAGGGTGCTGAGGAAGAGGATTTTTTGGAATGTATGCGGGATAGTTATCTAAATCAACATTACAGGAACCAACGAGAGAGCAGGCTATTTTAGACTGGGTTTTGAGTAATGAGGAAGGGGTAATTAGCCGTCTTGTTGTACGTGCCCCCTTGGGCAAGAGTGACCATAATATGGTTGAGTTCTTCATTAGGATGGAGAGTGACATTGTTAATTCAGAAACAATGGTTCTGAACTTAAAGAAAGGTAACTTTGAGGGTATGAGACGTGAATTGGCCAAGATTGACTGGCAATTAATTCTAAAAGGGTTGACGGTGGATATACAATGGAAGACATTTAAAGACTGCATGGATGAACTACAAAAATTGTTCATCCCAGTTTGGCAAAAGAATAATCAGGGAAGGTAGTGCATCCGTGGATAACAAGGGAAATCAGGGATAGTATCAAAGCAAAGGATGATGCGTACAAAGTAGCCAGAAAAAGCAGCATACCAGAGGACTGGGAGAAATTCAGAGACCAGCACAAAGGGCTTAATTAGGAAAGGAAAAATAGATTATGAAAGAAAACTGGCAGGGAACATAAAAAACTGACTGCAAAAGTTTTTATAGATATGTGAAGAGAAAGAGGTTAGTTAAAACAAATGTAGGTCCCTTGCAGTCAGAAACGGGTGAGTTGATCATGGGGAACAAGGATATGGCGGACCAATTGAATAACTACTTTGGTTCCGTCTTCACTAAGGAAGACATAAAAATCTGCCTGAAATAGCAGGGACTGTGGGTCAAAGGAGAATTGAGTGAAATCCAGTCAGTCGGGAAGTGGTGTTGGGTAAATTGAATAGATTAAAGGCGATAAATCCCCAGGGCCAGATAGGCTGCATCCCAGAGTACTTAAGGAAGTAGCTCAGGAAATAGTGGATGCATTAGTGATAATCTTTCAAAACTCTTTAGATTCTGGAGTAGTTCCTGAGGATTGGCGGGTAGCAAATGTAACCCCTCTTTTTAAGAAGGGAGGGAGAGAGAAAACGGGGAATTACAGACCAGTTAGTCTAACATCGGTAGTGGGGAAACTGCTAGAGTCAGTTATTAAAGATGGGATAGCAGCACATTTGGAAAGTGGTGAAATCATTGGACAAAGTCAGCATTTTACAAAAGGTAAATCATGTCTGACGAATCTTGTGGAATTTTTCGAGGATGTAACTAGTAGCGTGGATAAGGGAGAACCAGTGGATGTGGTATATCTGGACTTCCAGAAGGCTTTCGACAAGGTCCCACATAAGAGATTAGTATACAAACTTAAAGCATACGGTATTGGGTTCAGTATTGATGTGGATAGAGAACTGGCTGGCAAACAGGAAGCAAAGAGTAGGAGTAAACGGGTCCTTTTCACAATGGCAGCAGTAACTAGTGGGGTACCGCAGGGCTCAGTGCTGGGACCCCAGCTATTTACAATATATATTAATGATCTGGATGAGGGAATTGAAGGCAATATCTCCAAGTTTGCGGATGACACTAAGCTGGGAGGCAGTGTTCGCTGTGAGGAGGATGCTAGGAGACTGCAAGGTGACTTGGATAGGCTGGGTGAGTGGGCAAATGTTTGGCAGATGCAGTATAATGTGGATAAATGTGAGGTTATCCACTTTGGTGGCAAAAACAGGAAAGCAGACTATTATTTAAATGGTGGCCGATTAGGAAAAGGGGAGATGCAGCGAGACCTGGGTGTCATGGTACACCAGTCATTGAAAGTAGGCATGCAGGTGCAGCAGGCAGTGAAAAAAGCGAATGGTATGTTAGCTTTCATAGCAAAAGGATTTGAGTACAGGAGCAGGGAGGTTCTACTTCAGTTGTACAGGGTCTTGGTGAGACCACACCTGGAGTATTGCGTGCAGTTTTGGTCTCCAAATCTGAGGAAGGACATTATTGCCATAGAGGGAGTGCAGAGAAGGTTCACCAGACTGATTCCTGGGATGTCAGGACTGTCTTATGAAGAAAGACTGGATAGACTCGGTTTATACTCTCTGGAATTTAGGAGATTAAGAGGGGATCTTATAGAAACTTATAAAATTCTTAAGGGTTGGACAGGCTAGATGCAGGAAGATTGTTCCCGATGTTGGGGAAGTCCAGGACAAGGGGTCACAGCTTAAGGATAAGGGGGAAATCCTTTAAGACCGAGATGAGAAAGACTTTCTTCACACAGAGAGTGGTGAGTCTCTGGAACTCTCTGCCACAGAGGGTAGTTGAGGCCAGTTCATTGGCTATATTTAAGAGTGAGTTGGATGTGGCCCTTGTGGCTAAGGGGATCAGAGGGTATGGAAGAAGGCAGGTACGGGATACTGAGTTGGATGATCAGCCATGATCATATTGAATGGCGGTGCAGGCTCGAAGGGCTGAATGGCCTACTCCTGCACCTAATTTCTATGTTTCTATGTTTCTATTAAATGAAAGGGTCCTACTACTCCTACCTTATCAGGAGCAAGCAGGGATAGGAACTCACTGAAAAACACTCCAGACCCTATCACAATACTCAGTCTAAAACATTCAAGGGGAAAAACATTGATTGGCAGAGACTTCAAATGAAATGTTAATGTTAATAAAGTAGCCTGGTTGAAGAAACGCGGAGGAAACAAATCCATGTACCACTGGAATCCATGTCCTGCAGTTTCTACTTATTTATGATCCGATTCCATCCATCCACCCACCCAGCACTAGATTGGCAATTGTAAACCAGGAATGCAGCTTTCAGCTGAGCGCAATCATAATCTTATCAGCACTGTTCAAACATTCCTGCAAACAAACCGAAAATACCTTAGAAAATTCACAACAAAATTGAAAAGTAGCTGGAAAATGTCACGTGTAGAAATAACTGTTGTTGAAGAGGAAGCGATATGATTGAAAAGCATTATGAAAGGAGTACACAGAAATGAACAATCAGTGATATCCCACGTGTTCAAGTATTGTTCGCGCTGGAATAAACTGATTTATTGGACCTCTTCAACAACATGCAGGTACATAAGTGGCACAGTAACTACAGAGAGACAGTGGAGAGATTAATCTACAGGGACACCATATCTAATGATAACCGGACTTATTGGCAATGCACAATAGCTCAAATCCATAATATGTTCTGTGATTTGATCCGTACTTTATAAACAATCTATCAATCTGCAAAATAAGTTTGCGTCAGTTGTGGCAAGGCTTGCATGCTACAATGACGGCAAGGAGAGGTCGGCAGAATTGCTGGCAACAATGCATCCTTCCCTCGACGAGCTCAAAGCGTTCTATGCTCGGTTTAAGCAGAGGGTCAGTGATATGACGCCACATGTCCCAACCGTCCTGGGTGCACGTGTACCCACGGGCACCACCACAGATGTCAGTCAGATCGGCCTTCCTTTGAGTGAACCCATGGAAAGCGACTGGTTCGGTTAGAGTCCCCAGCCATGTTCTCAGAACCTACTTGGACCAGTTCACAGAGATCAGGAAGGGTCTCGACCCAAACCATGACCCATTTCTTCTCGCCAGCGATGCTGCCTGTCTCGCTGAGTTACTCCTGCATTTTTGTGTCTATCTTCGGTGTAAACCAGCATCTGCAGTTCCTTCCTGCACATATTTTTAACACTCACTGCTCCATTCTGAGGTTCCCACGTGCGGTAAGACGACCAATCTCTTCCCGATGTCAAAAAACAGAGTGATGCACTTCTGGGAGATGAGGTAGGGCCAGGCGGACTGGTCATTGAGTTCACTATGGAGTCGGTATTAACGGTACCGAAGTGGAGATGGTTGAGAACTTCAAGTCATAAGTGTAAATATCAACAACTTGTCCTGGTCAACTCTATCAATGTTACAGCTAAATCTCCTCAGAGGACTAAGGACATTTGGCACAATTTCAAGCGATACATCGTAGAAACCATCCTGCCCAGTTGCATCACAGCTTGGTATGGCACATGCTTTGCCCAAGACCACAAGTAATTGCAGCGAGTTGTGAACTTAGGCTGTGACACAAGTCAACCTGCCTCGCATCCCATCAACTCCATCTATGCCTCATGAGAACAGCCATCATAATCAAGGGCCCTTCACTCCCCCGGTCATTCTTTCTTTCCCCCTCTCCGTCAGGCAGGAGGTACGGAAGGTTGAAAGCAGGTGCCACCAGATTCAAAAACATCTTCCCCATTGTAATCAGACTGCTGAACGGACCTCTCACATGCTCAAATTCCCGATCTTCCAGTGTACCTAGTTGTGGGCCTTGCACTTGTTGTTTTTTTAATCTACACTTTCACAGTAGCTGTAACACTAAATCCTGCAGTATGTTTATTTTCTCTTTTGTACTACCTAACATACTCATGTATGGTTATGATTTTTCCTGGTCAGCACGCAAAAATGTTTCACTGTGTTGTGGTAGATGTGACAATAATAGACAAATACCAATAGGCTCCCCCTGCTGTGCAATATTTATAACCATGATAGTAAGAATCCATTAATAAATAAGGATTAGATCAGGCATTGATCCAATTCACAAGGGCAGATACCGAGCTTAAAACAAACTAACTAATCTCATTTAGAAATAGAAATGGTCAAAAGTTAGAATACCCTTCCATTGCACAGCTGGTTTGAGAATTTTTTGTTTAGTTTAGTTTAGAGACACAGCACAGAAACAGGCCATTTGGCCCACCGAGTCCGCACCAACCAGCGATCCGTGCACATTAACACTGTCCTAACACACGCTAGGGACAATTTACATTTATACCAAGCCAATTAACCTACGAACCTGTAAACCTTTGGAGTGTGGGAGGAAACCGAAGATCTCGGAGAAAACCCACGTGGTCACGGGGATAACGAACAAACTCCGTACAGACAGCACCCGTAGTCGGGATCGAACCAACGTCTCTGGTGCTGAAAGCGCTGGAAGGCAACAACTATCTCTGCACCATCGTGCCACCCTTTGTTGTTAAACCTGCCTGGACATAGGACAGTCATCACTGGCCACAATCACCGACCTTTGGCCAAGAGCATCAATTAGCAAATCTATCTACTTTCCAGTAAATAAGTATCTCAAGAAACTTTCCAGAAACAGAATCTGACCACCCGTGAAAGCCGCAGTGAAAGATAAACGCATCTCCCGTCACAACGGACAACCCAAAAGAATCGAGAGAACATCCCCATCGGATTTGTGAATTTTCAAGTGTTGTGACTTTGACAATAAGTAAGCCAAGGGAGATTTTTCTACAGTGCGATTCTTCCCCCCCTGATTCCTTACAGAGGTTTAAAATGTTACTGTAATACGAGCATAGCTGGATGGAATGCAGTGCTCTGTTTTAAATTAGTCTGAGGGATTGTTTATTGAAGCAACTTGTGTTCATCATTTTGGATTTGGACCCCACAAAATACCAAATTCTTGTAGTCAGCAAATCATATTAATTTCTTGTTAGATCTTTCAATGCAGGTCTGGAACAAAGACCAACAAAATATTTTACTAGGTGTAGCTTGGCGTTCCGCCAATCACTGTCCTCTGTGTATGTTAAAAAACAATGAGTAATTTCTTTGCTATCATTTATTAACCCTTTGTTAGCTCTCCAGTACAGCAGCCCGAGGAAGGAGAAATTATTCAATACATCACTTAAGACGAGGAAAGTAAGATCTAAAATTTACAAATTCAGCAAGTCACACTTTGTTCCACTGATGATGGAATAGATTTAAAAGAAGGTCAATGCTGTAATGCTGTGCTAACTGACAACATTAAAGGCTTTTCAATCAGTGTTGGGTTGTGCAATAAAGCTTGGTCTGCATTTTAAACAGCCCCAGGAGATCCTTTTGATGTTCACCTCAGAAGGAGAATTTTCACCCATGAAGCAGCATCTCCAACAGATGAGCACTGATTTGGTGCAGGGCTGGAATGTCAGCACAGAGCACGTGCTCAAGTTTCTGAAGCACGTCTTGAACCCATGATCTTCCATGTTGGAGCCAGTGCTGTCACACCTTATCAAAGAAACAACACTGTCCATCCGTGTACAGTGGAAACCGACCATGTATTATGTGTGGATTAGTAAGTCTGCACCGCAGCACTCCAATCCGCTCAGTGATTCAGTAAGGCCAGCTTTGGTCTTTTATTTTAGGGACATAAGAACTGGAATATGCAATTTAGGTCTCGGAACATGTATCATCTTCCAGTAAGGTCATGCCTGATCTGTGACAAAATTCCATCAACCTGCCTTTATTGCACATAACCCTTAATTCTCACGAAGTACACCAACTTTAGATTTAACACATCTGCAAATGCAGTGTTGACCTCCACATATGTCCCGACAACATCCAGCCCACTCTCAGCAGTACTTGTCTTGCAAACTCCTCTCCCTAAATTACAAATGACGGGACGCATAGAATAGATTTGAAAGAAGGTCAATGCTGTAATGCAGTGTAAGAAGGCAAATCATTTGTCCATAACAGGATCGTACACAATGCAACATGTTAAATGACAACACTCTGTTCTTGACCGCTTGAGCCCTGCAGAGTGTTGAACAGAGGCCCAGTCCTTTACAGACTTTTCACTTCTTCCATCCAGTCAACTGTCACAACGCTTTACACCAGCGAGACACAAAGTGCTGGAGCAACCCAGCAGTCAGGCAGTGTCTCTGACGAACATGGACCGGTGACGTTTTGGGACAGAAACTGTCTGAAGAAGGGTCCTGACCTGAAACGTCACCTATCCATGTTCCCCATAGATGTTGCCTGACCTGCTGAGTTACTCCAATATTTTGTGTCTTTTTTTTTTCGCCAACCCGCATCTGTAATTCCTTGTTTCTCATTGCATTGGGAAGGTTGGAACTATCATTAAGGATACCTGCCATCTGGCCATTCCCATTTCTCACTTCTACCTTCTGGGAGAAGCGACATGACCTTGAAAGCCCAGACATAACACACTTAAGAAATGCCTCTTCCCCATTGCTATTAGACTCATGAACCAAACAACTCTTCCACCCCCCCCACCCAGAGATGCGGGCGCATACTCGTACTCTTAGCTTTACCTCATCTGATTATTGTATTATTGCACTGTGGGATTCTTTTTTTTGCACTACTTCTTTGCACCATTCTGTTGTGATAAAATTTCACCAACCTGAATTATCGTGCATCCCTTAATTCAAGGGTTACCAAACTGCGGTAAATTTACCCCCCAGGGGTAAATTTCGCCTGCCCAGGGCGTAGATTTGTAGATCTGGTATACCGGTATCTGTTCATCATTAGTTGTTCATAAATAAGTGAAATGAAATTGTTATGTGCTATTTAATTTGGCTGGGGTAAACGGGACGAAAAAGGTTGGGAACCCCTGCCTTAATTCCTTCAATTAACGGAAGCACACTAACTTCAGATTGAACACACCTGCAAACACAGCGTCAGTCTCCACATATGTCAATTGTATTTATTGTTGTATATATCATTACTATATACACACTGTTTACTCTCTGAGCATCATGTGAACAGGAATTTCATTGTGCCCTGGTGTGTACAACAAACTAATCTGCAGCTAAATCATTCAGAAATAAGAACAAAAATTCTGGGAAACACCCAGCGTACATGGAAATTAAAATCAGGGTTAACATTTCAGGTCAAAGACTGGAAACCTTACGAACGATGCAAGAGATTGCAGATGCTGGAATCCTGAACTAATGACAAACCTTCCATGAAGAAGGGTCCCAACCCAAAACGTCATCTGTCCATTTCCCTCCACAAGTGTTGGCTGACCCACTGAGTTCCTCCAGCAGTTTGTTTGTTGTACGTGAAACATTAAACATTTTCTCTTTCCCCGGATGCTGCCTGACTCGTTGAGTGTTTTCAGCATTTTTAGTTTTACACCAGATTTCCAGCAGGTTTTTGGTTTGTATTAATAGTTCAGACTGCTGATGTAATGCTTGAGCGCAGGTCGCTCTTCCCAGCTCCTTTCTCTACCATCATCAACACCAGCTATTGCCAAGAGACACAAGGAACTGCAGATGCTGAAGAAGAAAAAAACATAAAGTGCTGGAGTAACTCAACAAGTCAGGCAGCATCTGTGGAGGGAATGGACTGGTGACATTTCAGATTGGGCCTCCTCTTCAGACTGAAAGCTATTCACATCCCTCCCTGCAATCCTTCATATCAAAATCACTTCCGTTCTGGCCACTCCACCATCCATGAGTTTAGTAGCTCCACCATTGGTGGTTATGTCTCCTGGTACCAAAGCCTAGAGATCTGAAATTCCTTTCTAAAACCCCTCTGCCTCCCTACCCCTTTCCTCCTTTTAGTGGATCCTTAAAGGTCTGGTCCTAGTTCAATCTTTCAGTCACTTGTTCTCTTCTGAAGTTCTGTCAACTTGCCTGTGATGTAATTTAGAATATCTATCTCCGAACATTGTTGTGCAAATGTGTTTTGCTGTGGATAATGCAATGTTCTGTAAATTTTAAAAACAGGATGACCTCACATTTTCCATGGTTTTTGCCCACTTTGAATCACATTAATTGCTTAAGTAACAAACTTTTCTAATTTAATGTTTCCACACATGGCTGTGACTAATACCATCCATCTTTGTTTCATCATCCATGAATTGGCAAAACATAAGTAATGGGAAAGAAAGTCATGTATCCAAGTCATTAATAAATACTGTTAATTATTGTGGCGCCACACTGATTCCTGTGGGACGCTGCATCTTATTAACTTTCAGAAACTGGAAGAGCGGCTGCCTCGCAGTGCTAGACAGCCAGGTTCCATCCTAACCTTGTGCGCTGTTTGTGTGGAGTTTGCACAGTTTCCGTGCAACCTCTGGATGCTCCGGTTTCCTCCTACATCCCATAGTTTTGTGCGGGGTTTGTAGGTCAATTGGCCTCTGATAAATTGCCCCCGGTGTGTAGGAAGTGGATGAGAAAATGGGATAACACAGAGCTAGTGTGAACAGGTAATCAATTGTTGGCGTGGACGCAGTAGCCAATGGGTCCGTTTCCATTCCGTCTCTCAAAACTAAGCATTTTATTTCGGAAAAATAATCAGTGCAGCCCATTCTTTCATTTAATCCACTAACACAGCAAATTGATGAGATAAATCACCTACCTAACCTCTATTGTTAACCAATTTTATTTTCCTGTCTTTGTTAGGCTTGGACCTTTTCCAAATAAAGCATCTACTGGCTCGCTGGCAAGGTTGCATCTATTTGCATTTCTAATTGGCCTTGAAAAAGAGGCAGCAGGTTACAAATGAGCAGTTTGAAAGGACGGTCCATATCCATGTCTGGTGCTTCCTCAATTGTGTTTGTAAAGGGCCTGTCCCAGTTAGGCAATTTTTTAGGCGACAAAACCGGCGACTGTACGCCCTTACGACATACAACAGTGCATACAAAAATATTATACCAACATTAAAATTTTAATTATCCATAATATAATTTTAATAGAATTCACCGAAGTCATCACCAGCAACTACCTACGTCATCCTGGCGTCAGCACCTACATCATGCCACATCAGGCTACCTCAATTGGAGTCAAGGCAATGGTGGCCGAAATATTTTGAACATTTCAAAATTCTGTGGTGACCAGAAAGACTCTACGAGTCTTTGGGCGACTGAGGAGATTATACTGGCGACACCCCGGTGACCATGTGGCGGGCGACAGCCTAGTCGCCTGTAGTCTCCTAAAAAAAAAATCGCCTAAGTGGGACAGGCCCTTAGGTTCCTTTCATATATTACCAATTAGCAGGAGAGTACAGTTGTGTTTATTGTATCTGAAATCCTACATTGTAAAAAATCATTTTGGTCCCTTGAAGCAGCACCCATCCTTCCACAAGACCTTATGGGTTAATTCTGCAGTACACTGAGAATATTTTAGAATGGGTAGCATTTTGGAAAGCAATCATGTTGCATTGTTCAAACTGTGAGTCAATACAAACAGAACACTATGCTATTAACAAGGCAACTTCTAGCCCGGCGGGGAGAATTATCCTGTTTGCAATTTCAAGACGGTAGTTGTACATCCTCACACTCCAAAGGTTTTCTTAACATTTTAAATAAGAACAGCCAAACTAATAAGAAGCTAATTGCTGATTACAGATCCCTAGAATAGTTTGCAGATACCAATTGTATCTTTTAAATTAACTCATAAACAGATTCATGTTTCTAATCTAATTATAGGCCCGAATAAAATTAACTTTAAATACACTCTTAGCAGAACCTCACAGAGAGAATCACATCAATGCTGACTTTACAGTTAATCATCAGTAATCCAACTAATTAAATTTAGAGCACTGAGGAGCCTTAGCCAAGTAGCTGGTAGTTTGTATTAAATTCTGACAGTGATGGATTGTTGGTGAATAAATTAAAGCTGACTAAGACATTTGCTTATAAAGTATCTGAGTTGATTTGAATTAAAACAAAGTAGAGGCAGGCTTGGACCAGTCAAAGCCCGAGGGACGTCAGTGAAATCATCAGCATTAAATTGTTTCTACTTTGCTCAAAATAAAAGCTTCCATCGAGCATGAGGCTACATCACACGAAAGAAAAATCAAATGAATTTATTCTGCAGCAAATGCAAAATAATCCATGTGAAAATAAACACTGTGCTCTGTGCATGTCTGAAACAGAGCACAATTCATCCTGACAGCACGCTGCTCCACTTAATCATTTTAAAGTGTTGTAGCAAAGCTTGAATCGGTAGTGTAAACATATTTAGTCTTTGCTTTCCTGAGGAAAAAAAAAGCCTCTAAATCAGGCCACTCTATCAGTATTACCTAGGAGCTGCTGTTTTTGTGCTTCATGTCACTGCAGCTGACTAGCAAGGAACACAATAATTAAATCTCTCTTAATGCAATCAAAAAATAAAGCTAATGTGAATTTTGTCCGGAATCGAACGCTGAAGATACTCAGAATAGATGTGCTGCATGAAGCTTTCATAGGAACAAAACAAAAATAACTTTCAATTTGTTGTCAGGATTAATACTGTACTGTGTTATTAACCAGCGCTACAGATCAATCGCTTGTGATTATCAAGTTCAGGATCAATCAATGCAGCGAATTGCTTAGCCAGGATTAACCAGCAAAACATATCATTAACCAGTCTACAGATCAGTCAACAAAATTAACCAATACAATGGATAAGTGGAGACACAAAAGACTGCAGAAGCTGGAATATGGAGCAACCAACAACCTGCTGGAAGAGCTCAGTAGTTCGATCAGCACCTGGGGAGGGGAGGAAGGGGGGGGGGGGAGGGGGGGGGGGGGGGGGGGGGAATGGACAAGTGCGACCTTTTGGGTCAGGACCCTTTACATGGATGGATCCTGAGGATCAACCGGCACTACTGATTATTCACCCGGTATTAACTAGTGCTGTTTAACACTACCTGAGATTAACCACCAGTGGAGGATCAATTACCTGGGATTAACTATTCTGGGATCCAGCGGAGGTCTGAATTGATCATCTGGGATTGACACAAGAAAGCAGGAGCAAGAGTAGGTCACCAGTCTCTTGCCATTAGTTATGATCACAGTTGATCTAGACTGGTCTCAACCCCTCGACTGTGTCAGTTCCTATAACCCTCAATTCCTCAATCCTTCACACATTTAGTCATCGCCAGAGAATTCCTGAGATTTATTTACCCTCTGAGAGAAGTCATTTTTATGCACCTCACTCAATTTTCAATGACTGCCCCGTTATTTTGTGACAAATTCACCAAATGTAACTAATGCAACAGATTCATGCCGCTAATTAACTAGCAGGGACACAGGATATTGCAGATTGGAATTAAAAACTGACCGGTTACTACAGCAAGGATAATTCCCGGTGCTGATGTGACATTTTTAACCAGTGATTTCATGATTAAAGCAAGCATCTAAGGCAACAAAATGGAAATCCTTTCAAGTCTGTTGCTCAAGTATTTCTAAAAATCCACAGTGACCCTGGTGCAGAACAACAGCTGAACAGAAAGAGCCGCGCCTGTGTGTGTGATTTCACCTCAACGCTCAGACTCTTACCTCTCGTAATGTCTGCGCGTACACGTGGCGGCGCTGGTGCTTCCGGGATTGCCTCCTAATTCATCGTAGATTTGCTTCCACTGGCGACGTGCCGTTATCTGCCATGATCACAGGGAGAGACGGGGTGAGTCGATAGACTGACTACTGCCCTCCTCCTGCAGGCTGCACAACCTATCATTGGGAATTATATACCCCGGCCCTTAACGCACAGCTCTGCTGGTTACATGGATGTTTAGCAAGATTTACGAGACAGAGAACTCTAGCTCAAGGTAAACCAAACAGTCTGAACAAGGGTCCCAACCCAAAACTTCACTTATACATGTTCTTCAGGGATGCTGCCTGACCCACTGAGTTACTCCTGCACTTTGTGCCTTCATTTGTAAACCGATCAGATATGTGGTAGAGACACAGGAAACTTCAGATGCTGGAATCTTGATCAAAACACAAGGTTCAGGAAGAACTCAGCTGGACAGGCGATGTGTGCTGAACCATAATAATGTCCTGCTGGATGTTACGGAAGGTCCATCCTCCTCTCCCCAACCCAAGCCACCAGCCAACAGTATTCCTATACAGGTCAGAGAGAAACCCAATACTTCAAGAGTCAGGTGGAGAATCGTGCACACAAAAATAAAATTTATTCTAAAAAAACATTTTAATTCCCAGTTCATTCCAGTTCTTGAATTTTCTAATCAAATTTTCTCCCATTTTCTCCCACTTCTCCTGCTCCATGCACTGTTCTAACATTAAAAGCAATATTTTCCTCAACTGGGTCCAGTGATGCTCAATCTGTAAGCGACCACTAGAGGGGGGATGTGAGCAACTTAGAGTCCCCTACCTAAGACTATGATCTATTGATTCCCTACACCTGTGGCATCTAGTCAGTTACTCATCCCTCAGGCCCTCGATCGCTGGTACAAATCAAATTGTATTAATCTGCTCCACATGACATTAAACATTATATATTGGATGGAATATCTAACAGAATATTTTCAGCGATGCACCATATAGGAAAATGCCTGACTTGTATAAGGTTGATTGGTAATGGAAATTTCAAAACAAGGATTAAAGAAGAAGGGTCTCAACCCGAAACGTCATCCATTCCTTCACTCCAGAGATGCTGATTTTCTCTCTGAGTTACTCCAACTTTTTGTGTCTATCAAATGTTTACTTTCTAAAGGATCGATTGGCGGAATATCTCAATTTGGACTGTAAACTGTGGGACTGCATTTACACAGCCAATAATAACTTTTGCCAAATCTTTCATTTGCACAGATTTGGCCATATTGAATATTGGAGGTCAGTGGTTGTGCGTGGGATCATTAGATTTTCCAGTTCAGCTCATCAGCGAAGGTGATAAATGTTTCCATTTACTCTTGAATGCGGCGAATATCTATGTGAAATGGGTTTAGCCATGGCCTGAATCTAGTGTCAGAGTCTGCCCGAATTATCACCAGAAAGAGAGTTTCAATTCTCCGTGGTAGGAGAAGAGCCCAATTTGCTTCACTTCCAAATATCAACCCTTAGTCAGCATTGGTGCAATGCCATAATACTCTGATCCAGTAGAGTAAACCTGGCGTTTGAACGCGGTGTGAATCACGTGTTAGCCTCGGTAATGCAAAGGCTGACTAAAAGGATCCACAGAAACATATTGATTTTCTGTTCAGCGCCAGGATTCTGTTACAAGGCCCTCCTTTTATATTTCAATTTGCATCCCCTTGATTTGCAGTCATATTTCACAATGCCCATTCAATTTTACAAGGCGTAACTATTGTGCCTGAGTTCCATATTCAGAAAGGCCTCACAAAGAGGAAACACAGCTCCACTGTAGCCTGATTTGCATAAAAGCCCTGTATGAGAACAGTGTATCATGTAGAGAAAATGGGCTTTTGCACAGCGCAATCGTCAATGGAATTTCATTACTAAAGGCTGTAATGGAAAACCTAGGCAACAGGGGTACTGTTATTATTAAAACAAACAAAAGAGTTTGTTTTCAGAAACAATGCTGTTTCTTGCATCCATTTGCTGGCAATTACATTTTCTACTTTAAGCAAATAATATTTATAACTTTCTATTATGAAGTGGGCTTTTATGCTTTGTTAGCAAACTGGCGGTTTATTAAACTGCATGAATACAGACATTATAAATTCTTGACGCTGAGCACAAAGCAAACATAATCTGCTTTGTTTACAATGCAGGAGCTAAACATTTCATATCTCTGCCTGGAGCTGAAATTGCTTAGATTGTGGCAGGTCATTCACGATCAGATAAATATTCTGTTAAGCACAAGAGAGATGGGAAAGTGAAGGAGAGTGAATATCAGACCACAGGAAATGGAGCAAAGTGAAAAGGAGTGGGTGGGAGAGGGAGTGACAGAGGGAGCAGACGGTAAGAGAGGGTGTGACACATACAGAGGAATGAGAATCAGTGGCAAGAGAAAGCATTACTGTATGTATCATGCCCAAAAATATATTGCTATGGAAATTTATAAACTCCTACATCTGATGTAAGCAGTCACTGGCTTTTATACTCAGCTGATATCACAGCTCATGATCTTTTATTTAAAAAAATTCCCTTGAGCAAGATATTTTGAGTCACCAGAAATAAAACTGTATTTTTTGGTTTCTTCAATTATCAATAATGTTAGTTCCCCTATTCTAAAAATGTAAAAAAATAGCTTTTCTAGATATCCATTACTGGAATCACAACATTATATTTCACTCAGAACCATTCAGTATCTGGAGAGATTACTGTAAAAGTAAAATTTGCATTTATGTTGAATTGTGATCTTTCACCAATTTTGAGGGCAGAGACTTTTAATGAAGGCAAATGTAATATCCAACCCAGCAAAGTCCCACAATAAAGGAGATTTTTTTAAAAATCTGATAAAAAATTATCAATCTCAATTATGAAATTTTAGACTGGGTCTTAGATTTGGGAGAGGTGAGAAAGGGTTCCAGTGCTCCCGCAAAAAAGTGCTTTTTGCTTTCACCCCCAAGGGGCCTAATTTTATTATAAATTTACACTGTGATCACTTTTCCCCAAGAAAATAAATTATTTATCCCACTGTATAATATCCATTAATTTAGACACCCGAAATGCACCCCCCCCCACCCCCCTGTGATCCTTTAAACAACACTTGCTTTAATATCTTATCTAACACAGAGCACACTGAACAGCAATGTACTAAAATGCCATTCTAAATTTTGTGCTTGTATTTCTGAAGTGAGACTCAAGCTGTTACTCTCTGAACTTAGTCGTAAGAGCTCCATTGATCGACGCCCAACGCGAGTGGACTGAGATGAGGAAAAACTTTTTCATCCAGAGAGTTATAAATCTGTGGAATTCTCTGCCACAGAAGGCAGTGGAGGCCAATTCACTGGATGTTTTTTTTTTTTTAAGAGAGTTAGATTTAGCCCTTAGGGCTAACAGAATCAAAGGATGTGGGGAGAAAACAGGAACAGGGTTCTGGATGATCAGCCACTGGCTTGAAGGGCCGAATGGCCTACTGCACCTATTTTCTATGTTTCTATGAATGTATTTAAAAGTCAATTTTACAGGCAGAAATAGCCTGCACAAATAGCTGGAAAGTTAATACTTTAATAGTTGGTCTAAAAAAAAATGTTAATCATGCCTTAATCATACAGACTGCTTTAATCTCCTGTTGACTGACCAGACATGCATATGACGTGGAAGCCATTGCTCAGTGTACTGATGGTTTTTAATATTCCATATTAGCTTGTCAAACAAAAAAACAACTGACAATTGCTCTTTACAATTCTTTAACAACCATTACTGACTCACTTTTCAGCCATTAATACTTTCCCATAATACAAATGAACAGATGCCAAGTAAGCAGCCAAGTAAAAATTCCTTTCTACAGTCTTGGCTTGCCTTTATAATTGTCCCCTTTGAGAGGCAACCTGGGAAAAAATTACAGAGCTCACTTCTTTCCTTGACAGAGGAGCTGTTACATGTGTTTTCCACTTATAGCTTTTTTACAATAAATCTGCTCCATTCTAAATCTGGATCTAATCTCTAGCCTCCGCGCAAAAAAAAAGGATTTATAAACACACTTGGAATGGTTTCAGCCGCGCTCAAGAACTTGTCATAGCCACTGTTTATTTATACAAGCCGCTGAATGACAAGGCCGAAAGAAACAAAAAGTGATCGCCAGTGAAGCAATGCTGGACTTACCGCTTCATATCCTCCTAGATTTTGGGCTGCTTGAAACATAGTCCAAAGGTTAACTGTTAAAAAAGAACAATAAGTGTAAGGATGATGGAAAGAAAAAGTAGGAACTGTTTGTGTTCTTGTACGGTAGTATTAGTCTATTAATTTTTATATGCATATTATATACATAATTATGAGGTATTAACTTTTAAAGAGAGAAATTGGATCCATATCTACACATTTGTAGATCATGCATAAAGGCAGCTTTTTTTTGTTTTTAGAGAAAACAGCGCGAAAACAGGTCCTTCAGTGACCGAGTCTGCACCGACCAGCGATCCCCGCACATTAACACTATCCTACACACTAGGGATAATTTACACTTATACCAAGCCAACCAACCTACAAAACCGTGCGTCTTTGGAGTGTGGGAGGAAACCGAAGATCTTGGAGAAAACCCACGTGGCCACGGGGAGAACGTACAAACTCCCTACAGACAGCGCTCATAGTCGGGATCGAGCCCAGGTTTCCGGCGCTGCAAGCGCTGTAATGCCCCTGCCCCTTTTATCAGTCTCCCTAATGGTCAAAAGTGGTTTCCGTTTTAAAATTCGGTAATTTTAAAAATCAATAATTTTAAAAATCGATAATTTTAAAAATCGATAAAAATCGGTAATTTTAAAAATTGAAGCCGGTAGCGATGCTAGTTGAAGGTGGTTGCCAGAGGACAAAAACCTCCGGCAACCGCATGGAAACCTTGGGTGGGGCGCAAAGTCTCCAGAGGTTTCCATTCAGGTTTCCTAAGTGGGACAGGGGCATTAGGCAGCAACTCTACCGCTGCGCCATCGTGCCACCCATGAGTTTTATTCAGAGGAGACTGCTCTACTGGACACTTTTATGTAAAATCATACCCATGGTGATATCAGACTGGGCATTTCCTCAGGCATTTCTCAGCATCTGCCTGGCACAATAAAGTCACATGCTGCACATTTTCTCCCTCGTCTGCAGAAATTGGTCCCTCTGTGGACAACCTACAGCGTACCAGGTGCACATTGTAGAGGGCATTGCACATGAGACAGCAATTAACAATGTGGCACTGTGACTCCGGTGTCTTGCCATACAGCATCTGCCAACCATGGTCTTCGATGGTCCGCGTGATGGGAAATTATTCCTTGACTGATCACAGCCTCAATGTTCATATATTCCTCGCTACATGTCGTAAGTCAACCCACGCCTGGCGACAGACCGGGCCACTCAAGGCCAGTTTAACGCACGTCCCTCACGTCCACTCGCACTGCCACTGGACTATGGCTGCCGCGGCCAGAGCTCTAAGCTCCAACTCGCCTCCCTGTGGTAGCCGCGGGTAGTGCATGCAACCTCCGGTTGGACCCATGCACACCCCATTGTAACATTGAAGATAAGACACAAAATGCCAGAGTAACTCAGCGGGTCAGGCAGCATCTCGAGAGAAAAGGCATAGAACAGCATTTTTGACATTTTGGGTCGAGACCCTTCTTTAGACCCTGTTGCACCATTGTACCATTTGTATGTACACCATTTGTACGCCCTTGACCAATGCCTCAAACATTTTGGGCTACCCCAAGCGCCATTAGTGATCTGAGTTAACACATCCATTGCACACAAAGAGGAGGAGTTGCAATGAGGAGGCAACTGCACTTTACTTCAAAGCCGGCTACTATAGATATTTAATGAACAGCATTGACCGGATCAGCATTGCTCACGGCTCTAACTTGGCATTCGACATAGGAAACACAACGGGCAGCCAAGTGCCTCACCCGAACAAACTGACCATTTGTACAGCATGTATCATAATCTTGGGACAATCCCAATTGTTTTAAAGTCCTTATGAAATGTGGTTTCCATTGTACTGTACGAGGACAGGCAGTCAACTTGCACACTGCAAACCTGTACACACGGCAACGAGAGCAGATCATCTGCTTCGATGGTGTTGGTTGAGAAATAAATACAAGTCCGCTCCAGGTTGCAGCAGGATTTCTTTCCCGAGAACTGTTCATAACCCCAGCAATCCCTATGTGGGAATTGCAGCTGTACAGCAACATGAATAAATAAGACCATAGGCCAACCCGGATAGCCAGTCATAGGGCAGTATGGTGGCGCGGCAGTGGAGTTGCTGCCTTACAGCGCTTGCAGCGCCAGAGGCCCGGGTTCGATCCTGAGGCTGTCTGAACGGAGTTTGTATGTTCTCCCCTGACCGCATGGGTTTCTTCTGAGATCTTCAGTTTCCTTCCACAATCCAAAGACGTACAGGTTTGTAGGTTAATTGGCTTGGTATAAGTGTAAAACAGTGTCCCTAGTGAGTGTAGGATAGTGTTAATATGCAAGGATCGCTGGTCGGTGCAGACTCGGTGGGCTGAAGGACCTGTTTTCCACGCTGTATCTCTAAGCTAAACTAAACTAAAGGGATATATAATCACCTGCAGATCATGGACAATCATTTAAAGAAGGAAACTGCAGATGCTGGAGAATCGAGGGTACACAAAAAGCTGGAGAAACTCAGCGGGTGCAGCAGCATCTAAGGAGCGAAGGAGAATAGGCGACGTTTCGGGTCGAGACCCTTCTTCAGACTGGTCAGGGATCAGGGGGAAACAAGAGATATAGACGGTGATGTGGAGAGATAAGGAACAATGAGTGAAAGATATGCAAAAAAGTATCGGTGATAAAGGGAACAAGCCATTGTAAGCTGTTTGTGGTGTGAAAATGAGAAGCTGGTGCGACTTGGGTGGGGGAGGGAGATAGAGATAGAGGGAATGCCAAGGCCGAGGGCTGAGGGAGAGGTGGGAAGGGGAGGAGACAGCAAGGTTAACAGAATTGAGAAAAATTCAATATTCAAGCCCAAAGGATGCAGACTCCCCAAGCGGAATATGAGGTGCTGTTCCTCCAGCTTGCGGTGTTGCTCACTCTGGCCGTGGAGGAGGCCCAGGACCGAGAGGTCGGATGTGGAATGGGAGGGGGAGTTGAAGTGCTGAGCCACCGGGAGGTCGGGTTGGTTATTGCGGACCGAGCGGAGGTGTTCGGCGAAGCGATCGCCAAGCCTCCGCTTGGTCTCACCGATATAGATCATCTGGCATCTGGAGCAACGGATGCAGTAGATGAGGTTGGAGGAGGTGCAGGTGAACCTCTGTCGGACCTGGAAGGACTGCTTGGGTCCCTGAAAGGAGTGGAGGGGGGAGGTGAAGGGACAAGTGTTGCATTTCTTGCGGTTGCAAGGGAAAGTGCCCGGGGAAGGGGTAGAGTGGGAGGGGAGGGAAGAATTGACAAGGGAGTTGCGGAGGGAGCGGTCTTTGCGGAAGGCAGACAGGGGGGGAGATGGGAAGATGTGGCGGGGTGGAGGGGTCACGTTGGAGGTGGCGAAACTGGCGGAGGACTATATGTTGTATTTGCCGGCTGGTGGGGTGAAAGGTGAGGACCAGGGGGACTCTGCCCTGTTTGCGAGTGGGGGAATGGGGGAGCGAGGGCAGTGTTGCGGGGTATGGAGGAGACCCTGGTGCGAGCCTCATCAATAGTGGGGGAGGGGAATCCCCGTTTCTCTGAAGAATGAGGCCATTTGTGATGACCTGGTGTGGAACACCTCATCCTGGGAGCAGATGCGGCGTAGACGGAGGAATTGGGAATAGGGGATGGAGTCCTTACAGGAAGCAGGGTGGGAGGAGTAGTCCAGGTAGCTGTGGGAGTCAGTAGGTTTGTAGTGGATGTCGGTCAGGAGTGTATCACCTGCAATAGAGATGGTGAGGTCAAGGGAATGGTAGGGAAGTGTCGGAAATGGTCAAGTGTATTTGAGTGCCGGATGGAAGTTGGTGGTGAAATGAATGAAGTCAGTCAGTTGTGTGTGGGTGCAGGAGGTGACACCAAAGCAGTCGTCGATGTAACGGAGGTAGAGGTCGGGGATGGGGCCCTGGTACGCCGAGAACAAGGATTGTTCGACATACCCAACAAAGAGGCAAGCGTAGCTGGGGCCCATGCGTGTGCCCATAGCTACGCCTTGTGTTTGGAGGAAATGGGAGGAATCAAAAGAGAAGTTATTGAGGGTGAGGACCAACTCTGCTAGGCGGAGGAGGGTGTCAGTGGACGGGTATGGGTTGCTCCTCTGGTCGAGGAAGAACCGGAGGGCTTTGAGACCGTCCTGGTGGGGGATGGAGGTGTAGAGTGACTGGACGTCCATGGTAAAGATGAGAGGATGGGGGCCTGGGGAATGGAATGCACGGAGCCGACGAGAGAGTGTCCTGAGGTGTCTTTGAACATAGGTGGGGAGGGATTTAACAAAGGGGGATAGGATGGCGTCAAGGTATGTGGAAATGTGTTCGGTGGGGCACGAACAGGCAGAGACAATGGGTCTGCCAGGGCAGTCGGGTTTGTGGATTTTGGGGAGAAGGTAAAATCGGGCCGTGCGGGGCTGGGAAACGATGAGGTCGGAGGCTCGGGGGGGTAGGGAGCCGGAGCTGATGAAGTCAGTTATGGTGCTCGAGATGGTGGCCTGGTGTTCGTCAGTGGGGTCATGGTCCAGGGGTAAGTAGGAGGAGGTGTCCGAGAGTTGGCGCGCGGCCTCCGCTTTGTAGAGATCGACGCGCCAGACTACCACGGCACCTCCCTTGTCGGCGGGTTTGATAACCCAGTCTGGGTTGTTACGGAGTGAGTCGATGGCAGCACGTTCAGGGCTGGAGAGATTGGAGTGAGACAGGGGGGTGGAGAAGTCGAGGCGGTTGATGTCCCGACGGCAGTTCTGGATAAATAGTTCTACAGCCGGAAGACTACGAGGGGGGGTTCCAAGTGGAAACGATGAGGTCGGAGGCTCGGGGGGGTAGGGAGCCGGAGTGTGATGAAGTCAGTTATGGTGCTCGAGATGGTGGCCTGGTGTTCGTCAGTGGGGTCATGGTCCAGGGGTGGTAAGTAGGAGGAGGTGTCCGAGAGTTGGCGCGCGGCCTCCGCTTTGTAGAGATCGAGCGCCAGACTACCACGGCACCTCCCTTGTCGGCGGGTTTGATAACCAGTCTGGGTTCTGTTACGGAGTGAGTCGATGGCAGCTACGTTCAGGGCTGGAGAGATTGGAGTGAGACAGGGGGGTGGAGAAGTCGAGGCGGTTGATGTCCCGACGGCAGTTCTGGATAAATAGTTCTACCAGCCGGAAGACTACGAGGGGGGTTCCAAGTGGAAACGATGAGGTCGGAGGCTCGGGGGGGTAGGGAGCCGGAGCTGATGAAGTCAGTTATGGTGCTCGAGATGGTGGCCTGGTGTTCGTCAGTGGGGTCATGGTCCAGGGGTAAGTAGGAGGAGTGTGTCGAGAGTTGGCGCGCGGCCTCCGCTTTGTAGAGATTCGACGCGCCAGACTACCACGGCACCTCCCTTGTCGGCGGGTTTGATATACCCAGTCTGGGTTGTTTACGGAGTGAGTCGATGGCAGCACGTTTCAGGGCTGGAGAGATTGGAGTGAGACAGGGGGGTGGAGAAGTCGAGGCGGTTGATGTCCGACGGCAGTTCTGGATAAATAGTTTTCTACAGCCGGAAGACTACGAGGGGGGTTCCAAGTGGAAAACGATGAGGTCGGAGGCTCGGGGGGGGGGTTAGGGAGCCGGAGTGATGAAGTCAGTTATGGTGCTCGAGATGGTGGCCTGGGTGTTCGTCAGTGGGGTCATGGTCCAGGGGTAAGTAGGAGGAGGTGTCCGAGGAGGTGTCAACTACAGGAGAAGGTGAACCAAGGTAAGCCACGGTGAACATCTGGTAAGTAAATACTTGGGTCAACCCACTGTCACAACTAAAATTCCCCAAATATTATTGTGTACCCATGGACAATCATTTAACTTGGCTTCATGTCCATCATGGAGATTGTGGGCGGAAGGGTCTACTCCTGTGCTGTTCTATGTTCTACATCCCCACCAACTGAAAATGAAAATCTGACATTCCTTTCATAAAGTGCAAGAAGCCAGGAGTTCATGGCATCCAATAAATAATCTGCTCAACCACAATTTACTTCCCAATGTGTACTGTTCTGAACCAAGGACATGGGCACCTTGTTAATCTTTCCCAGAGCCCACTGCAGAAGGCACAAAGAGACATATTATTAGTCCACACACTTAAAACTATGTATGTGTTCCAAGCACAGTGGGTGAAAGTCAGCATGTCTCTTATCAAATGCAAAAGTAAATTGCATCATGGAGGAGACACATAAATATAGTTACCAGAAATCCAAAGAAATATCAGTCAACTACAGGAGAAGGCGAACCAAGGTAAGCCACGGTGAACATCTGGTAAGTAAATACTTGGGTCAACCCACTGTCACAACTAAAATCCCCAATATTATTTCATAACCTTATAGTAAATCTCTTTTAAAATCCTGAACCTCAAACATTCTCTGACACGTGCCTGTTAAAATATTCAAGAGTCAAATAACATTGGATTTGGCTTTAAAATGTGATCGTTTATCCACACTTGGTGATCATCCAATTCATGGCTACCTTAGGTTTTGCAAGTGATCAGAGAGCAAAGATTGGAGGCCGTTTCAAACCACAAAGTAAGAAGATGCTGTTCTACCTCTTTAACCAAGTGTATGTCAAACATATATCGAGCCGATCCAAGACGCAAAAGCCCAGTTCGGCTATGACCTTCTTTGTGCAAAGCAATAATGTGTAATTGGTGAGTAGAAAGAGACAAAGGGGAGATCTTCAGGTTGACTGACTAGATGGTACAGAGAGGTCCACTGAGATTAACGTGCTGGCTACTTAGGGTAATGTTGGGGTGGAAAAGTTGATAAGACGAGGGGGAGCAGGGATAATGCCAAATATGTTGAAGCTTATGGGCAAACAAAGAACAAAACAGGATAATGTGTGTAGTTTCATTTTCAATGGCACTTTATTAGTCGCATGTGCCGAGGTAGTGAAATTCATTTTTGTATACAGTTCAGAACGTATCACTTTACATAAGCACATAGATACATCTTAGATACGCATCTCAGATACAGTACAAGTGTATAGTAGTCCAGGGGTCAATGTTGGTAATTCCGACCTGGGCTCTCAATGCTACGAACAAAGCACTAGCCAGACTGGGGATCAACCAGAGGCTTTTCAGCCTGGGACTGACTGCTGAAGATGTATTCATTAGGACCATAAATAGAAATAGGAGGTGAAACATGGAGAGCTTATGGAGAGTAAGTGAGAGTTTTTGATGATTTAATGGCAATTTTGAAAGGAAGCAAATGACACCTTTCTGTATCCCTGGAGAGCCAGCAAGCACCAGGACGTGAAAAGAAAAAATAGAGATATCTACAGATAATCATTTAAAGCCTTCAGCAAGCTCTACTTATTACAAAGCACTTGCATTATCGATTGTATTACTAGCTGTTAAATACAAAAAAAAGGATGCATGTATAATTTTGGAGAACATCAAACAACTCTGAAGACATTAGTTACATATAGATGGTTTTTATTGGACTTATCATGATCTTAAGTCTCACTTGAATCCCATTACGCAAGAGCTTCAGTATAGCCCGCAGTAGAACTGATATGAATGCTCTCATTTTGTTGATGAGTACCCCGAGGAGAATCACAGCAAGATTTAAATGGTATGAGTTTCTCTGGTAATACCATTCAGAGGCTCCGCAGATCAAAGATAAAACAAATTGCACTTTACATCCTTAATTCTTTTTTAAAAGAGGGAATTCAGGGGTGATCTCAAAGTACCGATTTACACTAAAGTAATTTCCATTGCCAATTAGTCAGCAGAGTTACCAATCCATTTACACTGCAAGCTGAAACTAGTTCAATTCCTTTGGAGAAGCTGTGGTGAAAGGTGTGTACAAGACTTACTTATGGATGCTGTAGTGTGATGATTATGTTACTGGATTCATGATCCAAAGAAGAAAAGTTCAAATCACACAAGGACAGCTTGATAATTTGAATTCAGTTTTATAAAACAAAAAAATCGAATTAAATCAAATTACGGAATTGAACTGACCAAAAAATGATTCAGTACTAAAGGATGGACAATATATATCTATATATATATATATATATATATAATATATATATATATATATATATATAATATATAGTGTGTGTGTGTGACATCCAAATCTCAATGAGGATTACAAAAATAGTTCTTCAGGGCACTTTTAGGAACATAGAAAATCGGTGCAGGCCCTTCGATCCTTTGATCATGGCTGATCATCCAAAATCAGTACTCCATTCCTGCTCTCTCCCCATATTCCTTGATTCCGTTAGCCCTAAGAGCTATATCTACTCTCTCTTGAAAACATCCAATGAATTGGCCTCCACTGCCTTCTGTGGCAGAGAATTCCACAGATTCACAACTCTCTGGGTGAAAAAGTTTTTCCTCAGTCCTAACTGGCCTGCCCCTTATTCTTAAACAGTGACTCCTGGTTCTGGACTCCCCCAACATAGGGAACATTTTTTCTCTTAGCACCTTTCACCAGGCATGTAAGCAAACTTCGGTTGTGCCTACCAATCCTTTCTTGCGTTAGCAGGAACAGACAGGACTTTAAACGGTGGAAAATGTGGATATTCCAAGAAAGGTTGGCAAGTTTTGGAATGGATTGCGCTCTCTAATTATTCAAAGCTTTTATCAATATGTTACGTGGAGAAACCCAAGTGTGTAGGAAGGAACTGCAGATGCTGGTTTACACCAAAGATAGACACAAAGTGCTGGAGTAATTCAGCCGGACTCTGAGGCAACATCTCTGGAGAGAAGGAATGGTAACGTTTTGGGTCGAGACCCTTCTCCAGGCACAGGCAGTGCATTCATTTGGAGATGAGTGTCTTTGGGTCACAAGCCCAATTCAATTAAATGGCTGGGTGCAGAGTAATTTGGGTGCAGAATTAATTTTTTTTAATCCTCATTGAGATTTGGATGTCACTTTATATATATTGTCCATCCCGCGGCATTGAATCACTTTTTGGTCATTTCAATTCGGTCATTTGATTTAATTCGATTTTTTAGTTTTATAAAACTGTCTACATCCTGAATATGTTTGTACTCGTTGAGCTGTGTAATTCTGCAGGTACTTCTCACGACAGGCCTTTAACAAGGGTCTTAATGAGCCATGAACACACTTTAATTTTGTAAGGATTTCCACTCCTTCACCGTTGGGGGTAGGCATCTCTGGCGATGCACTAATAAACACAGGGAAATTACATTTGTGTTACATTACACATTCCATTTTATGGGGGACAGAGTCTTCGCCACTTATTCAATAAACAATGCCGGGAGACACTCCATTGCCCTCTGCACAAGGGCTCTCCAAGTTAGGCATTTATAGGCAATAGACAATAGGTGCAGGAGTAGGCCCTTCGGCCCTTCGTGCCAGCACTTGAAACTGTGTGTGGAACTGTCAGCTGATGGCCAGAAAACAAAGCAAACCAGTTTACCATATCATCGAACTACATCAAACTTCTTGTAACTAATAATAGACTGGTACAAAAGATCCTTTAACTTCGTAACATAATGCACCCGCTGATCTTTCTATGTCAGTGAGTGCATTCACTTGATGTTATAAAACACATTTTGACTCATTTAAAATGACACAAATTCTGGAAAGATATTATAAAATGAAGAAAGATTGCACTTACTTTGTTTAAAGCCAAGATAGGGTATCCTTTCTATCGGAGTACTCCTTTCTTTCATGTACTTGTAAAGTGTGACAAGGAAAGTCTGTTCCTCGGCTCTACATTCATCGCCTGTTGCAACCTTTGATTTTTCATCAGCTGCGATATTTTTGCAGTTGCCGCTGTTATTCTTGGGCTTTGCCATTGTGGCTTTGGGCTCACATTTCGACTGAGGTTGAAAAATACGCACAGGATTTGTAACAGCACAGTGATTGACACTTCATCACTTGGATCCAAGGTTTGCTTGGAACCTGAAGGTTATTATTTCCTAAATGATGCTATAAAAAGCACGGATGATAGATCGGAACATTTTCATTTACTTACAGCCTTTCGCAGCTTCAGGATTCTCTAAAGCACGTTACAATCTACAACCAGCATCTTTTACACAGCCTTCTTCATGAAATATGATCAAACAGTACCTGACTATGAACGATGTAATGGAATAATAGGGCAGTAGGTGGTTCTTTAAACAGGAAAGAGGTGGAGAAGCAGAGAGCGAAATGCTGGAATTTCAGGGACCGAGGTCTTGTGAGAAAGATCGTGTGCAATAGTCTGGGTATGATCATATGACCAGGATCCGTGGAGGCACGGTGGCACAGCGGTAGAGTTGCTGCCTTACAGCGCTTGCAGCCCCGGAGACCTGGGTTCGATCCCGACTACGGATGCTGTCTGTACGGAGTTTGTACGTACTTCCCTGTGACTGCGTGGGTTTTCTCCGAGATGCTCCAAAGATGTGCAGGTGTGTAGGTTAATTGGCTTGGGTTTGTATACTTGGTATATGAGTCAACTGCGTGGGAGGCTTATGTTAATGTGTGGGGATCGCTGGTTGGTGCGGACTCGGTGGGCCGATGCGCCTGAATCTGCGTTGCATCTCGAAACTAAAATTAGGGGAGTCCAGATAGGTACAGCAGCACAGCGGTGTGGTGGGTGGTGCCATTGCCCTACCAGGGACGCAGGTTCGATCCTGGCCCCCACTGCAGCCTGGGTGGACTCTTCAGGTTTTACCTGTGGCAGGGTACATTCTCCCAGATGCGCCAGGTCCCTCTCATATTCCTGGAGCGTGCAGGTTGACAAGTTTGTTGGGTGCTGCGGGATGGCTCCAGTGTGAAAGTGAATGATGGAATCCGCGGGAATCCGCGATCAGAAGAAGAGGTGAGGGGGAAGAGGAATGAAATGGGATTAACACAAATGGGTGCTTGATGGTGGCAATGCCAAGGTGGTTCAATGGGTCCGTTTCTGTGCTGCAAGGTAGTAGGGCTGAAGTAGATTTCAGAGACGTAGGGCAGAAGAGGGGCAAGCAAAGGTTTGATGCAACTCTTAAAATCAGACATCGCTCAAATAGAAGCCAAAGTATGTCAGCCATCATGAGAGTAATGTGCAAATGGGCTGGCACGTTGTAGGAAGCAAGAGATGCTCTGGATGATTCACAAGTGGGAGACTAGCTGGGATTGTGCTACATAAATCAAGTCTAGGATGTGACAAGGATGGTGGGGCAGTGCCCAAACTCCAGTTGGAGAGGCCAGGTGTAAGGGGCAGTCAGTTAATTTTACAACAGTAGAAACAGGCAGTCAATCAAGGTATTGCACACGAGTCACTGAAATGGGCCTTGAACCCACAATCTTTCATTCAAAGGCAGAGGATGGATGACATCTTGCCGATGATCACAGGAAGTAAGAGGAGAAAAGCTACAAGCTTGAAATCAGCAAAGAGTTGAAGCAAGTGAAGCGGTCCATACCTTGGGATTGCTCTTCCCATCCGAATCCTCATTGGAGTCTCTCAAGCCATTGAGGCCTTGTGCATCTCGCTTCTGGGAACAAGCCTTCTTCTTCCGAGGTCGGCCTTTGAGATTAAGCGCTATAAATTGATAAAACGAGGAACAATTTTCAGAACCCATAAAACAGCAATATAAACACCTAATTGATAAATTTCTGTTTTGGATTCTGTGCTGACATCAACAAATGTTTACATGATCCAAATCAAACTAACATTAAGACAGCAGCATTTCCTTAATTGAAGTATTTATATGGAAGGCATGATGCTTAGTACACTTTCACTTTCCTGCTGAAAATACAGGTGTGGTTTTAATGGCCATTCCCAGCATGACCATTCCCAAAGTATCCCTGCATTTGATCACACAGAGACTGCAGGTTCCAGAGAGACGTGTAAATCACAATGAGCGTTTGGCCATTAATAAGCTTGTGTATTCTGTGCAGCTGCACTACTTTGCTGCGATAAATAACATCGAAAGAGAAAATAGGTGCAGGAGGAGGCCATTCGGCCCTTTGAGCCAGCACCACCATTCATTGTGATCATGGCTGATCGTCCCCTATCAATATCCCGTGCCTGCCTTCTCCCCATATCCCTTGACTCCACTAGCCCCTAGAGCTCTATCTAACTCTCTCTTAAATCCATCCAGTGATTTGGCCTCCACTGCCCTCTGTGGCATGGAATTCCATAAATTCACAACTCTCTGGGTGAAAAAGGTTTTTCTCACCTCAGTCTTAAATTACTTCCGCTTTATTCTAAGACTGTGGTCCCTGGTTCTGGACTCGCCCAACCATAGTACACCTTGCCCTTGTACAGCAGGCAGTGAAGAAAGCTAATAGCATGTGGTCTTCATGATGAGAGGATTTGAGTACAGGAGTAAAGAGATCCTTATGTAGTTGTACAGGGCCCTGGTGAGACCACATCTGGAGTAATGTGTGCAGTTTTGGTCTCCTAATCTGAGGAGGACATCCTTGCTTTTGAGGCGGTGCAGCGTATGTTCACGAGGTTAATCCCCGGGATGGCGGGACTGTCATATGAGGAAAGATTGGAAAGACTGGGCTTGTATTCACTGAAATTTAGAAGGATGAGATGGGATCGTATAGAAACATATTTAATTATAAAAGGACCGGATAAGCTAGATGGGGGAAAAATGTTCCCAATGTTAGGGGAGTCCAGAACCAGGGGCCACAGTGTAAGAATAAAGGAAAGGCCATTTAAAATTGAGATGAGAAAAAGATATTCTTTCCTCGGCTCCTAGAAAATAGGAAAATAGGTGCAGGAGTAGGTCATTCAAGCAGGCACTGCCATTCAATATACTCTGTTCCTGCTTTCTCCCAATAATCCCTTGATCTCTTCACTCAGCATCATTAATGTGCTGATTAATTTCACCAAAAACAATGGAGACCTTGGGGACTCATTTTAATTTTGAGTAACTGTGTAAAACAGAAAGATAGACTCAACTGCCTACTGACTTCCAATGAAATGGAAACTGGAAGAGATGTATAACAGGTGGCTGAAAAATGGATGCATACAGGTGGTAGAGGTGTTAACAATATATGGGCATCTGCTGCAGCCAGCTTTCATTGCAGCAAATCTAAGGGAACTTTGCTAGATTCTGCAATGTATCAATCCTGCAACAGACACATTTCTGCTTTTTCAGCAAGATCCATAAATAATCTGGAGGTGACTCTTTTGCAAAACTGTTACTGAACTGTAACTACGATGGTGGCAGTCAGATTTACAGGTTTGCAAGGCTGTTGTTTTAATCTAGTATACACACACAATGTGGAATGTGAAATCCTCGTGATAAATCCTCGTGATAAATCCTCGTGAGGGTGGTGGCTGTGTGGAATGAGCTTCCAGCAGAAGTGGTGGAGGCAGGATCGATTTTAACATTTAAGAGTAAAGTGGATAGGTATATGGACGTGAAGGGAATGGAGGGGTATGGTCTGAGTGCAGGTAGATGGGACTAGGGGAAAACAAATGGTCGGCACGGACTGGAAGGGCCGAGAGGGCCTGTTTCCGTGCTGTAATTGTTATATGGTTATATGGTTATAAATCATTTGGAATGCACAGTGCTCCTACGCCAGGGCAAGCTTGGAGTTTCATTGCTTGGTACCAGCAAAGATGCCTCTGCCAATGTTTGGATATTTAGCTTATTATTGTCTGGAAGGACCTAAACTACCATAAATCTCACTGTACTTGTCTATTGATAGCATTGTCTGCAACATGTTCATACTGTACCAGCAATGCCCCAGGGCATACATCTCATGTCAGTCACACCAATTCCATACTCAAAGAAAGGAATTCAAACACCTTTTGCAATCCTGCGGTATATTCCGGAACTGCACAAGAACTGCCTGGAACATGACTATTTGAGATTGTTATGCTTAAGTGCTCGAAACCAGTTGCAAAAGATCACAGAGATTACTAATCATTAAGCGTATTGTTTGACAACTCGAAAGCCAATGTTCATATTTTCTTTCATATCGTACTATAAAAGGCAGCCAAGACATCAAAAGCTGCTCGAAATAAGCAACAATTCCTATTTAATTACTGTATATTTGCTCAGTAGCTGATGACTGTTTTAATGACAGGGTTCAAACGTAGACTGCAATGAGTAATGAAACTCATCAAAATAGCTGCAAAGCCAAGAAGTCACTGAAAATATGGTTAAGAAACCCAATGCAATCTTGTATTGGATTTCTCAATCCTGCATTTGTATGTTCACTGAGAATGAATACAATATACATTGTGCGCAGTAAATGTAGAACACAAGTTGCATTATCCTTATTTGGTATTTTGAATTATTTAGCTGCAGTGCCAAAGTCTGATACAGTGTTTATGTTTGATATTTGCATTTGTAGCCAAAACATACAAATTACATATTAGTCCATTTCGTTCTGTGGTGTAATAACTTAGAAATCTTAATCTGTTATTTAGGGAAAAAAGAGCTCCCCATTGTACGTTACAAATTACTGTAGCATACTTAACAAATGTGGAGGTGACCTTTAAATAGCACTGACTGAGGAAGTGAACCAATTTGAGCTGATTCAGAAATATCAGACAAACTGCAGCTCTGCTGAATGTGTCCAAAAATGGCTTGGGATGAAATAATTTTACCATTATTAAAATATGATGACATCCTGTATAGATTGCAGTAAAACTGAACATAAACACCCTTCCCTTGCCCAGACACGCACACACACCCCTATGCTGGTACCGTGAACTCTTGATCACTAATCGTAACCGCATTATGAGCTTTGCAGAAGCTATTTCTTAATTTAGTTCACTTAATTTGGATCCTAGCTAAACATTCCACCCAAGGTGAGCCGCAGACTACTTTAATCAAACAACGTTTTAATGTCCTACTGACATTGACCAACACTAGCAAACACAAAATTCAAAAGGAAATACAGAATAAACACAGAAAGTGAAATAAAAGTGTTACCCATTTAATCCGAATTCACCGGGTCCTATCAGCCTCTGACATTATCGCTGCGGCATGTGACAATATGCATCATCCCTGCCACTCCAACCTTCAGTAAATTGAAGCACTTGTCAATAATTGTGCTTCCTGTCTTGTGCCAACAACAACTTTTACTTGGGCTCAAGAGGACGATTACTCAAGGAACAACAGATCACTGACAACACAAAAAAAAAGGGATGAACTGCCAAGCGGGAGGGGAAAAGAAAACCCTTACATACGAGGTCTGGTTCTGCACAGCCCATTTGTTGTCATCTCGTCCCACCTCTTTCATAGTAACAATGATTTCAATTACTGGACTTGTTTTGCGGGGTCGAATTGCCAACTCATTTGAAAGGCACTGCACCCGCTTACAAGTCGAAGCCCAGTTACTCATGTCAAAGAATGTGGCACAGGAAAGAGGTGCAGGCTCGTGGTTTTGCGTAATTTGATATTTATGCGACTTCCAATATTTCAGAGGCCCTGATCCTGCTGTGAAAGTTATAGATATATTGGTGCCTGAAAGTAAGAGCACTATGAACAAAATTTTCCATACACTTAAAAATGATTACAAAGATAGATTAGTTTGTCGATATTTTTCAGGTGCACAAAGCCATAACGCAACACAATAGCAGCGCTGCATAAACTGGGCGCTAGCAGAAGAATTATTAGAAAGCAGGATAAGGGTAATTTAGGATAAGAACATTTAGGCAATATATTACCCGAGCCAGTTGCATCATTTTAGATCCACTTCTTCCCCCCACGTTTATTGGTAAATTGAAGCTCACCGCAGTTTTTGATCAATTTATTAAAATTGTTACCTTGCAATTAACTCTGCAAGTTCAGTAAGATCTGTTGAAGGCTGGCATGCTAATGGCTGTAAAAGCCGATTGCCTAATCACAAACAACTTTCTTCGTTAAAAGCATTAAAGAAGCTGCAGTCTAAAATGGACATGGACAATTTCAAAGTCCAAAGGGCCGCAGCAGGTTTTGAAACAAAAGGTATCTCTGCTCTCTTGTGCAAACAGCTGACGCCCTCACTTCCTCATAGGGCAACAGTTTCAGTAATTAATATACGTTTGCGAGTTAATTCTTCATTTTATTTGGTAGTCAGTTTAAAGCGTCTTTTAAAATTGTGCCTCTAAAAGGCAGTATTAAACCATAAAATGAAATCATAAGTAATTTATTGGGCTAATGTACTATATCCTTTTATAATATTAATGAACATAAAACCTCAGGTTTAAATATCAGCCATGTAAATAGAGCACTGCACCAAACTTAACAAAGGATTATCTTGCCACATGACATAAATATACTCTTCAACTATTAGGTTTCAAATTCTGGTGCCAGAATGTGAACAAAACAATCTCTTAATTACTGCAAATGAAAATCCAATTTAAGTTTCACTGGAACATGATCCCATTACTTCAGTTATTATATTCCTTCCATAATTCTTTTCACAGACCAAAACACACAAAGTATAAACAGTTCAGTTCGCAACCATCTCCCTTTTGGGATCAGACATCCTGTCTCATTATGTCGATGATTAAAGCAATAATGTCAGATATTCCGAGGCATAAAAATCCTGAAATAGCTTTGAAATCCACCATTTCTTACTGCACCATTTAAAAAAAATTTGTACTGTGAACAAATTTGCAGATTTAAAATATCCTATTTAGTTTCAACCCACATTCAGGAGACAGCTGTTTTCTCTCTGTTGTGTACAGAGAATTGAAGCTCATAGTCATGGGAACATGTCACTGGAGGAGGCCATTATGCCCACCATTCCTATGCTAGCTATTTCAAACAGCTGTCCGCGTATCTCTCTGTTCTTTTCATAATCTTAAAAATGTTTCTTCACCAAGGATTCATCCAAACCTGTAGTACAAGTTATTGTTGAATGTGTTTCCACCAGTCCATCTGGCATTGGATTCCAGATCACAACAGTTAACCTTATAATGTGTAAGAAAGAACTGCAGATTAATCTTATAAAGTATTTTACTTATTTCCCCGCGAGTTCTTTAAATGTTTCAACTGGTTACTCATTCTTCTGCCAGTTACCTTTATTTACGCCACTAATATCCTTTACAATTCTGAATATCCCTGATTAAAATCCCACCTTAACCTTGTCACGATAGGAAAGTACAACTCCAGCACTCTAGTCCCTCCATCAAGCTGAAGTACTCGCTACATCGCTAGATGCTCTATGTACCTTATGCACACCTTTGACATCATTCCCATCATTTGGCATGCAGAAGTGGAGCAAAACCTCCAGATTAAGCCATCAATTATTAACTAAATTAAGGATGCCTTGCATTTTATAAATTATATAAAATGGCCCTGCCATTCCATAGTTTACCTGTGGTATAGGTCTTCCTGGAAATTACGTTGCGCAATTCTGTGTCCATGAGTTTTACGTGATGCTATTCCAATGAAAACTAAACATAATTGGAAAAAAAACAGGAACTTTGTGCAAGTTGCATGAAGTTTGACATTTTCACCCTGGGTCTTCCATTCGTTGCACCTCCCACTAAACATCCCAGTGGCAGGCTTAAGGGCAACATTCCTGTCTGTCCAAAACTCTCCCAACTAATGGGCGGCACGGCGGCGCAGCGGTAGAGTTGCTTCCTTACACCCGGGTTCGATCCCGACTACGGCTGCTGTCTGCACGGAGTTTGCACGTTCTCCCCATGACCGCTTGGCGCAAGTGTAAAGTGCCCCTAGTGTGTGTAGGATAGTGTAAATGTGCAGGTATCGCTGGACGGCGCGAACTCGGTGGGCCGAAGGGCCTGTTTCCGCGCTGTATCTGTGAACTAAACTAAACTAATGGGCCTCAAGCGGTGCCAACAAATTTCCAGGCACTTAATTTCTTTGCTGCAAAGAAACTATTTCAGATTTTTAATTAAACTCTACTTCGAAGCATACTTACTACGAGAAAACTGATCAGAGGAAAATCACTGAATGAACCAATCTGCAATAGTAGCACCCATGCCTCAGGGGAAAGCAAAATAACTTATCTGTTTCTTCCTAAACTTTTGCCGAAACATAATCTGATATTTAGACCTGAATTCACATTCTTAATGTTGGTGTGCCAAGTAATTTAAAAGTTATTTGGAGTTACCAAAGCTAATGATTATTTTTTAATAACATAAGTACCTCACTGGTTAGTTAAAAATTCAATTTTATTAATTGGGCTAAACTATTCTTACATTACAGGTTGCTACATGGTAGTACTCATACCTGTGAATTACAAGACAATGTATGAGAAATTCATTAGCGGTGATGTAAGGGGTTATTGGGAGATGGCAGGAGAATGAGGCTGAGGGAAAGATAGATCAGCCATGAATAGTGGAATACACATGATGGGCCGAATGGCCTAATTCTGCTTCTACAACTTATGAACATAAAGTACTGCAGAGATATGGGTCTAATCCAGGTCGAAATTTCAGTTCAACAACTAAAATAATGCAGAGCAGTGTTTCAAGTGCTGCATTATTCCAATTCCCGTAAGTGCGGAACAAATTGGGAGAAGTGGGAGGGCACGCAGTCCCTCTAGTTTGTCCTACCATTCACTATGATCATGGCTAGTCTGCCTCAAGCCTCAACTCTTCAATGCCAGCTCCCCAGCCTTCAATTCCTTGATCTTTTAAAAATGTACCTACTTCCTCTTTAAAAAGCCCCCAATGATCTCCCCTCCACGGGGATAGAGAATTCCAGGCTCCCCCATTTGCTACAACATGTTGCTATACACTTCAATTTTAAGTGACCACCCTATAAACTTGTAACAAAATCGCCTTGAGATTCTCCCACCAGTGGAAACATCACAATATCCACCCTGTCATGTTCCTCAGGATCTTGTATGTTTTATTATAATTATCCCTTATTCTTCCAAACTCCACAAAATACAACTTCCTTAACCACTGGTGATAGGACAACCCTCTCATCTTAGAAATTAGCCTAACCAATTTGCTTTGGAGCACCACCAATGCATGAATATCCTTTCTTAACGACGGGGACTAACATGGTGTGCAGATGTGGTGTCATTGGGACCCTGTACAATTGCAACAACTTCGTATTCGCAAACGTCAACCCTCTTGCAATCAAAGCCAATACATAATTTGGCTTCTTCAGCACATGATGCACCTTTGTGTGATACGTGTTCAAGAATGCCTAGATCCCTCTGCACTTCACTCGTGCGTAATCTCTCTCCTTTTAGATAATAGGAACCTGAGGGGGTAACATTTTCACACAAAGGGTGGTGGGTGTAGGGAACAGGCTATAAGAGGAGTTAGTTGAGGCAGGTACTATTACGACATTTAAGAAACAATTAGACAGGTACATGGATAGGATAGGGTTAGAGGGATATGGGCCAAATGCAGGCAGGTAGGACTAGTGTCGATGGGACATGTTGGCCGGTGTGGCGAAGTTGGGCTGAAGGGCCTGTTTCCACGCTGTAAGACTCTATGACTCTAAGCCTGCCGTTAGTTATTTTACTGAACTGCCCGATTTCTTGCGTTCCCACATTAAACTCCATTTGCCAAGTTTTCACCCACACATTCAGCCTATCCTATTGCAGAATCCTAATATCTTCTTCACAATGCAAGGCCCTTTATTTATTTATGGGTTATCGGCAAAACTGGTTAATTTACAATTTGCTCCAGATTATTTTTACAAGTCGTAAAAGAAAGGCTGGGGTGAGGGACTTGGGTAGAGGGGGCTAGGGGACAGGGTGTGGGGCATGAGGCAGAGAAGGGAAGCACTCGGACCCAAAATGTAGGCGAGAAAGAGGAAAAAGATAATAAACAGAGAATAAGGGATGGTGGGTTTCTAAAATGTGTATATTTTAATGCTAGGAACATTGTAAGAAAGGTGGATTAACTTAGAGCCTGGATTGACACCTGGAAACATGATGTTGTGGCAATCAGTGAAACATGGTTGCAGGAGGGCTGTGATTGGAAACTAAATATTCCAGGATTTCGTTGCTTCAGGTGTGATAGAATCGGAGGGACCAGAGGTGGAGGTGTTGCATTGCTTGTCAGAGAAGATATTACAGCAGTGCTTTGGCAGGATAGATTAGAGGGCTCGTCTAGGGAGGCTATTTGGGTGGAACTGAGAAGTGGGAACGGTGTAGCAACACTTTTAGGGGTGTATTATAGACCGCCAAATGGGGAGCGAGAATTGGAAGAGCAAATATGTAAGGAGATAGCAGATATTAGTAGTAAGCACAAGGAAGTGATTGTGGGAGATTTCAATTTTCCAAAAATCGACTGGGAAACACATTCTGTAAATGGGCTGGATGGTTTGGAGTTTGTAAAATGTGTGCAGGATAGTTTTTGCAGCAATACATAGAGGTATCGACCAGAGAAGGGGCAGTGCTGGACCTCCTGTTAGGAAATGAGGCAGGTCAGATGACGGAGGTATGTGTTGGTGAGCACTTCGGGACCAGTGATCACAATACCATTAGTTTCAATATAATTATGGAGAGAGTCAGAACTGGACCTAGGGTTGAGATTTTTGATTGGAGAAAGGCTAACTTTGAGGGAATGCGTAAGGATTTTAAAGGAGTTGAATTGGGACATTTTGTTTTATGGGAAGGATGTAGAAAAGAAATGGAGAACATTTAAAAGGGAAATTGTAAGAGTACAGAATCTTTATGTCTCTGTTCGGTTGAAAGGAAATAGTAAAAATTGGAAAGAGCCATGGTTTTTCAAGGGAAATTGGACACTTGGTTCGAAAAAAGAGAGATATCTACAATAATTATAGGAAGGGCATGGAGTAAATGAGGTGCTAGATGAGTATACAGAGTGTAAAAAGAATCTTAAGAAAGAAATTAGAAAAGCTAAAAGAAGATATGAGTAGTTGCTTTGGCAAGAAAGTGAAAGTAAATCCAAAGGGTTTCTGCAGCTATATTAATATCAAAAGGATAACGAGGGATAAAAATTTGACCATTAGAGAGCCAGAATGGACAGCTATCTTGCAGAGCCAAAAGAGATGGGGGAGATATTGAACAATTTATTTTCTTCGGTATTCACCAAGGAGAAGGATAATTGAACTGTTAGGCCAATTAAGTGAAAAAAGTAGAGTAGCTACATGGAAAAATCAAAAAACCATGAGATTCAAAGAGGCATAGTTCCCTGAAGTGGAACATGTAGATAGGGTGTAAAGAAACTGTAAATCAGAGCATTGAATATAGGAGTAGGGAAGTAATGTTAAAATTGTACAAGGCATTGGTGCGACCAATTCTGGAGTATGGTGTACAATTTTGGTCGCCTAATTAAGGAAGGATGTCAACAAAATAGAGTACAGAGGAGATTTACTAGAATGTTGCCTGGGATCCAGCAACTATGTTACAGAGAAAGGTTGAACAAGTTAGGTCTTTATTCTTTGGAGTGCAGAAGGTTAAGGGGGAACTTGATTGAGGTCTTTAAAATGATGAAAGGGATAGACAGAGTTGACGTGGATAAGCTTTTCCCATTGAGGGTAGGGAAGATTCAAACAAGAGGGCATGACATGAGAATTAAGGGACAGACGTTTAGGGGTAACATGAGGGGGAACTTCTTAAATCAGCCATGATCATATTGAATGGCGGTGCAGGCTCGAATGGCCGAATGGCCTGCTCCTGCACCTAATTTCTATGTTTCTATGTTTACTCAGAGTGGTGGCTGTGTGGAATGAACTTCCAGCAGAAGTGGTGGAGGCAGGATCGATTTTAACATTTAAAAGTAAAGTGGATAGGTATATGGACGGGAAGGGAATGGAAGGGTGCGGTCTGAGTGCAGGTAGATGGGACTAGGGGAAAATAAATGTTCGGCACGGACTGGAAGGGCTGAGAGGGCCTGTTTCCGTGCTGTAATTGTTATATGGTTATATTGTTATATGGTTAAATAAGGAAGAGCCAAGAATGGATCCCTGCGGAACTCAAACAGGTACATTTTTCCAGCCTGAAAAAAAACCTATCTACTCCGACTGTTCTTCAAGCGACAAACGATTTTCAATCCACACTATTCCACTTCCCTATATACCATGTCAAGTCTTGTGCAGAAGCCTTTAATGTGGCACCTTGCCCTACACCTGCCTTTTCAGAGGTGCATAAAAGATTCTCCTGGCACTATTGGGAGAGCAGAGAACTAAACCTGATGCCTTGGCCAGGATTTATCTATAAATCAGTATCACTGCAACATATTAGCTAGTCATATATACATGCTGTATATAGGGGACACAAGAGACTGCAGATGCTGGAATTTGGGCAGAAAGTAAACTGCTGGAAGAACTCAGCAAGCAAGAAGGGTGTCAGGGGTTGTGGGGAGAAGGCAGGAGAATGGGGATAGGAGGGATAGATAGATCCGCCATGATTGAATGGCGGAGTAGGCTTGATGGGCCGAATGGCCTAATTCTGCTCTTATCGCTTATGACCTTATGACCAGAAACTATGTATGCTTTGGGTTGAGACCCTGCATCAGGACATGTAGCTCCTGGCTTTTCCCATGCTGCTGTTGGCTGGCATATTTCCTACTTTACTTCAAATGTTACTCATTGTCTTCAGAGCACTTTGGAATATCCAAAGGGCATAAAAATCATTATTTAACTGCAAGTTGTTTATTTCCCGGCTTCATGCTATTGGATTTTGGCATTCAAGAATGGCACAAAAAAAGCCTTATAGCTGTTCTTCAAGCTTTATTACTGAAGTACTAACAAGTGACAGAAATCAATGGTCGATTCAATCAACTGTACAAGTTTACAGAGTCTCCACACTAGTTTACATTTGCTTCAATATTTGTGGATGTTTTTCTTTGCATATTTGGGCTCGTCTTACATTAATGATTGACTGGATTCAATACGACACTGAAACTGTGCAAATCCTACTTAATATATTCTTTCTTGTTTTAATATAGAACGTTCCACATTTCCCATTATTACCTTTGCAATGCCTGCATGCTATAATTTGCAACTTCTGAATGTTCTTGGCTTGTTAAAGGCTTACTGATAAAGATCTTCCAATGAGAAATACTTAACTCTGTAAACCAAATTCCTGCCAAACAATATTTAATGATTTCAAAACACTTCTACCACAATGCACTGTGTAGGATGTTTCTGAAGCTTACTGTTGCTGGATAGAAGGGTGACATTCAGCTTGTCAAGTCCATACTAAATGCCCCCCCCCCACATTCTTGACCCATCCTGCATCACATTTAGCTTTTCTATAAAATACAGCAGTTAATTTAAATGTATCTTCATTATCTAAGTAAATCAAGTCTCAATAATCACAGCACACACAATTTAAATCACATATTCTGTGTTGTTACACTGATGTGAGAATCTTTCTATGTTGTGTGAAACTGAAGCAAAATAATTATCAACCAATGGCAGCAAATATGTGCGCCCAGAAAATAAATTGCAGAGTGTTTTTTTAAAGAAACATAATGGATTGAAATTCCCTTCTGCCCAGACCTCCCATCCCAGAGGTTGTTCCACATCATTCCAGAAATTGGGGCAGGAACTTCAGAGTGCAAATCATGTTGGAGTCTCTTGGGGCGAGCACTGCAGGGGAACACAGACCCCTTTGCCCTGGGAGCAACCATTATCAAGCACAATAGGTTTTCCCAGCACAGCACTTGACTGGGATTCCCACCAGCCAAGTCCCTTACTGAACCCACTGCCCTTTGATGTCGAAACATGGAACTGCAGATACTTGTTTACCGAGGAAAGGCACAAAATGCTGGAGTAACTCGGCCAGTCAAGCAGCATCCCTGGGGAAGATGGATAAGTGACGTTTCGCGTCAGGACCTTTCTTCAGTCGCCTTCTGCAGTTTGAAGAAAGGTCACAACCCGAAATGTCACCTATCCATATTCTCAAGGGTTACTGCCGGAGTTACTCCAGCATTTTGTGTCTGCCCTTTGATGTCCCCCGCTCCTATTCTGCATTGCATCAATATTCCCCACCACAGCCTAACCTCTGATCCGCACCCCTCCCAACACATTATTGCCAACGTTTCTGTGGCCCTTACATCCTAGGGGAAATTTTAATTTTGTTTTTGATACCCTTGGCAATTTGGTATCACACTCAAGAGTATTAGAGCATACCAAATGGTCTAAAAGAATGATGCACGCCTTCTGTTGGGATTTCCTAATGTAAATGCAACATTGTTTTGTACTTTATTTGACCGTCAAGATAAACAATCACCAGATTTTCTGGTCAGAGACATTATGTGGACCCTGGAATAACTAAGGAGGCATTAACACGTACGCTGCATTTGAGAGTGAACAGGCCATAAAAAGGGGCTGTCCCACTTGGGCAACCTAATTGGCGAGTTTAGAAGAGTTTAAAAAAAAGACATGTTGAAGACCTCCTTCAACTATGTTGAAGAGTAGCTACGACTAGCTACGAATAACTTCGGGAAAATTGGACACCAAATAGTGGAGAGTGGAGAGTGAAGACGACCTCCTTCGATCTCCCTTCGACGATGATGAAGACTATCTACGACTACCTTCAACTACCCTCGATTACCTACAACTAACATGCTGACCTACTACGACTATACCTACGAGTAAAAAAAGTATCGATTTTTTTCCATGACGACCTTTTTTTAACTCATGGGCATTTTTTTTTAACATATAGAATAAAGCACCTAGCTGAGGCCTCGGGTACGCGGCAACCACTCTCGAGCATGAAGGTGAGTTGCGAAGACCTCCTACGACCTCGTGTCGACCATGGTGCGAGTATGAGTCGAGGGCAAACTCGCCAGAACTCCCGGATTAAGTCGCCCAAGTGGGACAGCCCCTTAACAGCCAGTGTTAGATGGTTGGACTAACCTTAAAGAAATTGATATCCAATGGTCAAATTGAATTGATCAACAGTTTTATTATTTCTTTTGGGTGAGATATAAATAAAAAAATATATAAAAGTTATATTGCAAAGGCAGGGATTCAAAATCCATTTTGCAAAAGGAATCTACAATCTTTTTTTAGAATTCAGATTTCAATCTTGCACTATAATCTCAAAACACTGATTTTTATGATTCAATAATTCCCACAATAAAATCCTTTGTAAAAGTTAACAGGTTGGCATATTTCCAAAACCTACTGAAGTAGCTGATGCTCTCCTGCACTTGTTAAAGCAATCTGGGGACATTTTGCAGTAAGATTCCTGCAGATTATCTTATGGTTTGATTTTAGTAAAATCCAAATCAAAACCGGTCCAGTATGAAGATGTACAACCTGAACGATCGACTCGAGCAAAAAAGATTGCTGCTAAAACGTCACAGGCTCACCAATCTCTCACAGGGGATCAAATTTGACCTTGCAAAACAGGCCACAGCAAATAAACTAACCATTTTACACCCTGCCTGGTTTCATTTTATTTCATTTTATTTTTTATTATTCGCTGTATGGCAAGGGGCTGCAGGTTGAAGAACAGATGCGGAATTTGCTAAATTAACAATACATATTTATAGAACACAAATGCCACGGTCAATTACTTCAAAGAAACTCAGGCAAAAAAAATTTTACTTAAATTTTAAATACATTTTATACCATCCTCACTCTGATGTCCCTTCTACTATCAGCAAACCAGGCATGATATCATATCAAAATGGATTGCAAAAGGTTGGTCAGAGGAGTGAATTTCCGAGCACCTTATAGGAAGAGAGAGGGATAGCTGACAAATTTAAGTCGGAAATTCCAAACTCTGGAATCTGGACAGCCTTGTGCACGGTCACCATTAAAGAAGTAGGAAATATGATCGATTTTGATGCGTTGTAAATATAATGAATTGATATGCCGGCAGAATGGACTTTTGCTTTGTTGTTTTGAAGATACTGTGAATGTAAGGAAAGAAGTGCTGATTGTAATACATTTCCTGCATATATTTTCATGAATTATGTCGATATTTTGAAATACATCAAACAAGTGGGTGGTGGTGGTTCAGAGGGCCAAAGCTGGGGAAACACATTTTCAAGACAACTGGGAAACTGAAGCAAGTTAAAAAGGAATAAATGATTCATGAAGGATTTGAACGCAAAGATGAGAAATGCAAAATTTACGCTATTACTACTTCTTAATGTAGTTCAGTGGGCAGCATTTGGTGCAAGTTAAATATAGGCACATTACGACTGAATAACGTCTTTGGCACGGGCTTGAACTGTAATAGGCAAAAAAATTTCACCAAAAATAAAACAAAAATAAAAATTTATTCAAATTCAACTTTCAACAGACTAGAAGAAAATTAACTTCAGAATGTCTCAGGGCACATTACAACAAAACATTGATTTTTTTAAAGAGCTATTTTTCCAAGTAAACAAACAAGACCTAGTAATGTGACAGCGAGAGATCATGACCGACCTTTGAATTTGTTTAGGTTGATGGGGATATTTGGAGAATTTTCTACCTCACTTTGAATAGCATGTGTGGGATAACAGTGTGGGATCTTCCACACTGACCGAAAAGCAGTGTTACCCCAATCCTGCAGTCAAGTCCCAATCAAGACCATGTGTGAAGCCTTGGGGATGACTAAGGATTTTTCTTTTGGGGGAGGGGGAGGGGGGGGGGTTGGTGAAGCTTAAACTACAACCTACAGTCTTAGAGGTGACCAAAGGGTCACGTCTTTTGTCAGGCCTATCAGAATTAATACCTCAAAGATCGGGCCCCATGTTTCGTAGGCCTGGGATTTGTAGCCTGACTGCGCTAATGTTCCCTCCGACAGCTGTCACCACTTGAACCATAATTCAGAGCATCACGTTGCTAGTAAAAGAGTGGGTTTGCAAGGGAGCACAGAATGATAAATAAACACTCTGCTCCTGCAGACCTCAATTCAGCGGCAGGACAGTGAACCTTGCATCATAATCAAATGAAGCGGAGAGATAATGTTCTCCAGTTTACTTTAGTTTATTGTCACATGTACTGAGGTACGGTGAAAAGCTATTTTGTTGCGTGCTATCCAGTCACCAATTGATTACAATCGAGCCATCCACAGTGTACAGATACATGATAAAGGGAATAACGTTTAGTGCAAGATAAAGCCCAGTATTGTCAGATTAAAGATATTCCAAGGGTTTCCAATGAGGTAAATAGCAGTTCAGGACTGCTCTCTAGTTGTTGATAGGATGGTTCAGTTGCCTGATAACAGGTGTGGGTTTTCACACTTCTTGTGTCTCTTGCCTGATGGGAGAGGGGAGAATCGGGTGTGACCGGGGCAAAACTGGTCCTTGATTATGCTGCCGATTTTCCAGTTGGAGGTATTCCTCGAGGTTTTTAACACCTGACCTCCTCCCTTCCTATCCCATCAAATGTCACAATATCACCTCTGCAATATTTTCCAAAGACAATAACGAAAACAAATACGTTTTAATTTTTCTCCCTGCTCACGGTGTCATCCTGGAGATTAATCTTTAATGTTCAAAAACACATGATCGATCTTGGAAAGTTGGCAAATAAAATGAATGCTAATGCATGGCCTCCAGGTGGAGATACTGGCTTGCTCCTATCAATAGTCGTCCAACAACAAATCATTAGAGTTAACTGATATTGCCTGAAACACGTCATTGTGTATAACAAATTTGGAATCAATGTTGAGAGAGGTTTTTTAGATTCTGGTTCTCATCTCTTTGAGCATAATTGGCCACATGAGGCTTCCATATTAAAATATAAGCTTACTTTGTAACTAAGCTGCTGTGGATGAGTCAAAGACCCATTTTAATGCAAACAGATCAGTTACCTCAGCCTCCAACACAATTAAATTACCAGCAGTTATGTCATGTGGCCTTCATGAAACATTTATTCTATAACTTCCTGTTCAAATCTATTTATAATACATGAATTGGCAAATGAAAGAACAATAAACAATCTTTTCTCAGAAATGTCATCAGATTGTTCTGATTGTCGGAGGTGCTGTTTTTCCATATTAAACTGAGAACCCTATTGGCTTCTTAGGTGAACGCAGAAGATCTCACAGCCACATTGAAAAGATCAACATGGAAGTTCTGTTCATTAACAGGCCCATTATTTACACGTTGGCTATACTTAAAAAAACACATTATTAGTCAGAACCCACTGGTATTTCCAGGATGGAGAAAGGCAGTAGTTCTCCCCTATTTTCAACTGAGCTTGCATCTGCCATTGAGCTGTGTTGCAGTCTTTGATACCACTAAGCATAATACTTTGCTGAGGAACTGTGATGAAAATCTCCACGGGCTCAAAGCCAAGCTGAATATACTTGGAACGATCAGTTAAAGTAGTACCTCCGATGATTCAGAGTCGGATATTCACCAAAGCACTCAATTGCCCTCTAGTGTCAAACTTTCCTCCCACATACTCAAAGAAATCATTACTGGTGAATCTATTATTTCAAGGCTTCAGACCCATCAGGGGAAATCTGCCTCGAGTGAGGCAGGAGCACGTCCTGGCATCTGCTCAAAATCATTGTTGAAAAGGGAATCACTCCAAGTGACTGATTAGCAAATAGTTACAGGGAATTCTAGAACAGTCATAAGGGCAGGATTAGTCTATTGATCCCACGCCAACTATTTGCAGAACCACCTGGTCAGCCTTACTTCCTGCTACATCTCCACTGTCCTACAATGTGTTTTTCCAAAATATTTGGAGTCATGATGAGATACAGAGACATTGGTCTCTGATCTCTTGTCTGTTCAGTCTGCACTAATCCTGCATTATTCTTTATTAATTCCCCCTCGATTTTCATTGAATTCTCCCTAATTCTAATATTCACCTGCACACACACACACACAGGGACTATTTACAGAGGCAATTAGTCTCCCATCTGTGGGATGTGGGAGCACCCAAAGGAAACCAACACACTCACAGAGAGAGAGTGTGCAAAGGTTCAGGTTTGAACCCGGGTTTCTGGCGCTGAGAGGCAAGCTGCACCACTGTTGCCGCCTGTGAATTCATCAAACTTCCTCGGTTTCCAGCAAATGGGTTTCACATCATAACCATTCACCGCATTAAAAACGATCTTCCTCACGCCGTGCCTGGGTATTATGCCTGCCACTTTAAATCATTGTCCACCTATCTCTGATCCCCCTCCCATTAATACTGTTCACGCTATCTATATCTGTCAAAATTGAACAAACCTCCAATTTTCCTACTCCTCCAATTTTCTCGCTGTTTCCATGCAGACCCACAAGTACCAGCCAGCCCTTTTTCCATGCCCCTCACCCGGCCAGAATCCTGAATGTCCTATTTTCTTTCACTTCCATTACTGCAGGCAGGGGAAAATGCTCAGCAGCTGTAGTTTGCAACATCACGATTAAAACATCATTTGCACAATGTTCTTTACAGCGCACCCAGATCTCCTGCTTCCTGCATCCCCTTTGGAACTGTATTTTCAGGTTCATATTTCTTCCCCTTTTCCACTGCCGTAATAACCTCTTTGAATCTCTCTGCGTTAAATTAAATTTCATCTGCCACGTCTGTCCACGTCACCTGGCTACGTCCACCTGAAATCTATTAACCGTCTTAATGCTTCCCACACGTCCAAGCTTTAGGTCATCCTCAAAGCTCAAAAAAGCCAGTACACCCATGTCTAAGTCGTGACGTATTAAAAAAAAAAGATGTTTGCACTCCAGCTCCCTTCAGTCTCAAAAACTCTTTACCATGACCCTCTGCTTGTTATCCCAGATGGTTTCATATTAATGCCTTCACCGATCCTTTTATTTCATGGGGTTTCAATTTTCCTAAACAACCTTAGCAAATTTAACATCGCTTGTAACAAAGTTAATTCAATCTCGAGGTCTCAGGAAAACAATTTTGTACGGTTAAAACAAATCGCCAAAAAGTCTCAATAGCTAGCAAAAAGCTTGATTCTACATATACTTTGGCCAAGTTCTCGTTTAAATGTATTTCCGAAGCCAAAGTATTTTTGCCCAATTACTGCTTTGAGACCAATGCCCCTTTCTTTTGACCTCCTGAAACCGCCCGACTTTCATCCCAGCTAACTCAGCTGAAGTAAAATAGCCAAGAGTCTCATTGACATAATGAAAATGCCAAAATGATTTTGGCAAGATTAATGACCTGGCTTGTTGAACACAGTTATAATCACTGCATCTTGCTTGTTCTTACATTCTTCATTGCAAAAAAATAAGAAGTGGCTTCCCCTCATACTTCAGATTTCTTCCAGCTGAAAAATAATCCCAACCCCACCCTCCCACTATTTATTTATTTCCAATCTAGATTACAGATTGCACACTTCAGACCCTAGTAACAATGGAATCATGCAAAATAAAATCAATGTTTCACTCATATGTTACTCAGTAACACATGGAGCATGTATAGATCGGTCTGGGGAAGGGGTGCCGACCCGAAACGTCATCTATCCATGTTCTCCACAGATGCTGCCTGACCCACTGAGTTACTCCAGGACTACTATCACTATCACTGATCTCATCACTTCCAGCTCCCTGTCCTCCTAAGCCTCCAACCTCGTCGATCCCCAGCCCCGCACGGCCCGATTTTACCTTCTCCCCAAAATCTACAAACCTGACTGTCCAGGCAGACCCATTGTTTCTGCCTGTTCGTGTCCCACCAAACTTATTTCCACATACCTCGACATACATACCTCATTTATTGCATCCACAGTTCTAGATGTCAGCTGCTCTACATCGGTGAGACCAAGCGTAGACTTGGTGATCACTTCGCCCAACACCTCCGCTCGGTTCGCAATAACCAACGATGTCCCGGAGGCTCAACACTTCAACTCCCCCTCCCATTCCAAATCTGACCTTTCTGTCCTGGGCCTCCTTCATGGCCAGAGTGAGGACCACCGTAAATTGGAGGAGGAGCACCTCATATTTTGCTTGGGTAGTTTACACCCCAGCAGTATGAACATTGACCTCCAATTTCACAGTCCCTCCTTCCTCCTTCCCAACTTTCCCTCAGCCCACTGTCTCCGCCTCTTCCTTTCTTCTTCCCACCCTCACATCAGTCTGAAGAAGGGTCCCGACCCAAAACGTCGCCTATTTCCTTTGCTCCATAGATGCTGCCTCACCCGCTGAGTTTCTCCAGTATTTTTGCCTTCCTACTCCAGGACTTTGTCTTTTTTTGTAAACCAGCATCTGCAGTTCCGTGCTTCTACATTTGACTGTTAAGAGCTTCCAGGTGGGCAACTTGCACTGAAACATCTATGACTCAACCAACATATGCAAACTTATATCCAAGTCGCGTTCACAAGTTATCGGAGTAGAATTAGGCAATCGGCCCATCGAGTCTACTCCGCCATTCAAGCATGGCTGATCTCTGCCTCCTAATCACATTTTCCTGCCTTCTCCCCATAACCCTTGACACCCGTTCTAATCAAGAATTTGTCTATCTCTGCCTTAAAAATATCCACTAACTTGACCTCCACAGCCCTTTGTGGCAATGAGTTCCACAGATTAACCACCCTCTGAGTAAAGAAGTTCTTCCTCACCTCCTTTCTAAAATTCTGAGGCTATGGCTTCTGGCCCGAGATTCTCCCGCCAGTGGAAACATCATTTCCTAATCCACTCTATGCCTATCATTATTCTCTAAGTTTCATTGAGGTCCCTCCTCAACCTTCTAAACTCCAGCTAATACAGGCCCAGTGCTGTCAAATGCTCATCATATACTAACCCACTCATTCCTGGAATCATTCTTGTAAATCTCCTCTGGACCCTCTCCAGAGCCAGCACAGATAAGGGGCCCAAATTTGCAAAACTTTCAGAGATAAGGAGTCCAAATTTGCTAACAGCACTCCAAATGCGGCCTGACCAGCACCTTATAGAGCCTCAACAATACATCTCTGTTTATGGATTCCAGTTCTCTTGATATAAATGCTAGCATTGACTTTGCCTTCCATAGATGAGAGACTAACTGCAAATAACATGCAGTTTTTTTTCAAAGCAACATTACATAAATATAACATTGGTTCATTTTCTGAATTAGTTGAAAGTGTCCAATAAGGTCAATAAAGCATTTGGTTATAAAAAAGGGACTTATATACTGATTTACTGGAAAATAAACTGCCAGCAATCTGTGGGTGATTTTTCTCTGATGTAATTCTTGTGTATTTTCCAGTAAACTACTGCTAGCTGCTTCGAACAAATGGACACATGTTGCTTCAGACTAGACTTGTGTAGAAATTTAAAAATTATCACATCAGAAATTAATCAAAGTTTGATTCTTCAACAACGTTTTGGGAAATGCATTGTTTCAGAACAGAGTTTATACCTTATCCCTTCTCTCTGAAAAATCAAATAATCTGTTCTTGCCAAGTTTTGCACATTTTAAAGACTATTTTCTTAGCACTGCTGTTTGTCTTTTGTAAAAATGAATCCATTTCAAACACAAATCAAACTACACAGAGATACCAAGGACATCACAAATTCACCCTAGACCACATGGGACAGAAAAGGAGCCTGTTTCTCGTTAAGATTCATGAACCAACCATAATATTTTATGCCCATTTTTAAATATATTTCAACCATTGCTACCTCGACGTGTACAGCTTGTCAAATGACTGTAAAACAACCTGAAGAACAATATGTTCATTGGTTTTGTAGCATAATATCACAACTGTAATCTCTTTATTGGCTGGGTTAAACACCCATTACATGTACATTCTGCAAATTGGCGAGGTTAAACATGCTTTTCAGCTCACTGTAATAGGTGCTTGATCAACCCAAACATAATCTTTTCATAATGGGTCTTTAACCCAGCCAGGAAGGGAATTGGCAATCTTACTTGAGAATTGCCAATCAAGTTGTGAAAAAAGGTTTGAGGATTTCAAATGATTTTCTCTACTTCAGTAGCATATTTTACAGATGTTAAGTCACAGCTGGAAACTGACAACGAAAGCTATTATTAAACACATCCTTCAGTCACAAAGAAATTATTTTAAGTGGAATGCTTGCAAAATCCATGCCTAGTTGCTAAGATCATGAGTGAGGGGATATTAACACAAGTCTCTAGGCTTTCAGTTTTGCAGTTCTTGGCTCATTCCTCTTTTTGTGTTGTGTGTGTGATTAAATTGGGCAGGCAAATCACACTGTTGACTCAGTTAAGTATATAACACTTGAGCTAACATTTGCCTGCAAAAACTTCAGGTTTAACTCACAGAAAGTAAAATACCAGATGCTGTGATTAATATCTTTTCAAATCGGTTTCATGTTACATGTTAAGAATTCAGCTGCCGAGCTATCTTAGAGAAAAAAATGCGAAAAGCAGCATTTTTGCACTGACCCCACATTAGGTCACAACAACTCTCATTTATTGCAATATACTTTAAAACTTACAACTGAAAGCCAGATGCAATGCCATACCAATAGTACAACTGAAATGTATTCCATCAGTTTTAAACTTCATCTGCTGTACAGGTGGTGTTTATCTTGTTAGAATGCCTGAATTTATGTTTCTTCATTCTTTATTCCTTTAGGTAATCCAAACCCGAATTGTATTCCTTATCAAATTGCTTTGAAGTCAATCATATAGATGGAAATTCTCCATTCTCAAACCATCAGATTTCTCTGCTGATGTGCGTATGAAACATAAAAAAATGAACAGGATAAACATTCCATCTGGTCTTGACAAATGGCTCATATTTCTTGATATTCACTTGCAGGTTGTGAACATACACTGGCAAGGCCTGCATTTTCTTTTCCTTATTCCTTGTTTACTTGGGAAGGTGCTGCCAACTGAACGGCTGGCAAAGCCTACTTCAGACGGAGCTTAAGAGTAAACCAGAAGCTACCGAAGAATAGCAGAGAACCACAAATGATGATTTTTAAGAAAAATATTTGGAGTTTTTTAAAGATCTGATAGAAACATTTAAAAGATATTAAATTCTTAAGGGATTGGACAGGCTAGATGCAGGAGAAATGTTCCCCATGTTGGGGAAGTCCACAACCAGGGGTCACAGTTTAAGAATAAGGGGTAGGCCATTTAGGATTGAGATGAGGAAAACCTTTTTCACCCAGAGAGTTGCGAATCTGTGAAATTCTCTGCCACAGAAGGCAGTGGAGGCCAATTCACTGTATGTTTTCAAGAGAGAGTTAGATCTGGCTCATAGGGCTAATGGAATCAAGGGATATGGGGAAAAAGCAGGAACAAGGAACTGATTTTGGATAATCAGCCATGGTCATATTGAATGGCGGTGCTGGCTCAAAGGGCCTACTCCTGCATCTATTTCCTATATTTCTAAACCAGGAGCTACTTAAGAATAGCAGAGAACCACCAATGAAGACTTTTCAGAAAAAATTGTGGTCTCGCTTAAAGATATAAGTATACAACAAGAATCCAGGGCTGTTCAAGAAGGAACTGCTGATGCTGGAAAATCGAAGGTAGACAAAATTGCTGAAGAAACTCTGTGGGTGGGGCAGCATCTATGGAGCGAAGGAAAACTAAGAATCCAGGGCCTGTGATTACTCTGGATCTGAAGAAGGGTCTCAAACCGAAACGTCACCCATTCAGTCTCCCCAGAGATGCTGCCTGTCCCGCTGAGTTACTCCAGCATTTTGTGTCTATCTTGAGATTACTAATCCAGTACCAAAACCAGAGTCGTATTGCCACCTTAATACATGACACTTTGGTTCCCAAATGCCTTATCAACCCCCTCAGAGACTACAAAACTGGAACGGAAACAGATCATCCCCAAACCAGACAAACAAAGAAGGAAACTAGAAATGCTTGCGAGGCTCGGCTTCCATGTGGGAAATAGTGCCAGGAAGAAACGGTTTTGAACATATTTATTCAACCCAAGAAAATAATAATTTAATTGATAGAGAATTATCACCCAGTGCCTTAATCAAATTGAACCACAATCTTTAACACTAAAATAGGAAGGTAATAAGACAAACCTTTTGAGTATTCACTGTGACAATTCCACATCAATTTGTCTCCATGGTTGCTCACAGTAGGAGATTATTGTCAGATTCCTGAATCCCATGATGCAGGAGGGTTACCTACCTTAGAAAAGGTCAGCAGATGGTTTCTTGTTCGAGAATTTTGAAAATTATTGTGCACTGGGCTCCAAGGAATGCAAGACTCTGCAGCCCAAGCCGGAACAGCCTTCTGCCCCATGATAGCCCATAAATGACTTCATCCAACTGCATCCTGACCAAACAATGGGTCACATGATGGCGTTGCAGAGATTAGTTTTGCTGCAGATAGACACAAAAAAGCTGGAGTAACTCAGTGGGACAGGCAGCATCTCTGGAGAGAAGGAATGGGTGACGTTTTGGGTCAAGACCCTGAATGGTCTCGACACTAATCGTCACCCATTCCTTCTCTCCAGAGATGCTGCCTGTCCCACTGAGTTATTCCAGCTTCTTGTGTCGATCTTCAGTTTAAACCAGCATCTGCAGTTCCTTCCCGCACATTAGTTCTGCTTCCAATTTGTCAAACACAAATTTCTGGGATCTCAGGAAAATAATCTGTCTTGTTTTGTGTATTTGTCTTGCTGAACCTTTCCACAACACTGGTTTGAGACCAATTATTGTACTGATCAAGGCCTCGCATTTTTGGAAAATTGAAAAGAGTTAAAAAACATAACCTAGAAGGATTCTAACGATGACCGATTCCAACGATGTAGTTATGTGGATGAACTGAAGAAACTTGGGTTGTGCTTCATGGAACAAAGGTTGAAAGGGGATCAGATAGCAGTATTTAAAATCAAGAAGCATCCAGAGAGATTAGATAATGGAAATGCTTCCAAAGATAGAAGGGTCAAGAACAAGTATGTATAATGAATGTAGTCAGCAAAAGAATCAAAGAGGTGACAATTTGAAAAGGTTTTCATGCAGCAAATGATTGGGTCTGGAATGCATTGTCAGGGAGCATACAGGAGCCCAGTTCAATTCTGGTCTTTCCAAGAGAACTGGATAAATACTTGAAAGGAAGGTACATGAAAGGCTTGAATAAAGTGGATGTGGAGAGGATGGTTTCACCAAGAGGGAAAGTCAAGGACAATAGGTCACAGCCTCAGAATTAAAGGACATTCCTTTAGGAAGGAGATGAGGAGGAATTTCATTAGTCAGAGGGTAGTGAATCTGTGGAATTCTTTGCCACAGAAGGTTGTGGAAGCCATTAATGCATAATTTTAAGGCAGAGATAAATAGATTCTTGATAGGTACAGGTGACAGAGGTTTTGGGGAAAAGGCAGGAGAATGGAGTTAGGAGAGAGCGATAGATCGGCCACGATTGAATGGCGAAGTAGACTCGATGCGGGGGGAGGGTAGTTGACTGAGAATGGTTGCATTGCTCTTCTCTAGCGATAGCATCGGCTTGATGGAGCAAGTGGCCTCCTGCTCTGCTGCAACCTGCAATTCTGCAGCAATGCACAAAATAGGGTACCAAGAAAAAAAACCTGTGTGAGTTTAAAAAAAACAACAATAAAGTTTATTTAAAGAACCTTGCACTCCGTTGAATCTTTTGTTAACAAACCCAAATCTGGTTGCCTCATGGCAAATGCAGCTGTAAAAAGTGATGCAACCACGTAAAATAGAGCAAGCACAGTTAACTTGAAAGATTAGATCATATTCAGAGAAATTTTTAAAAAAAAATCTTAAACTAGATGTATAATTAGAAAAAGCAGAATACTTATTTTCTAAGTAATTATTGAAATGCTTCAAAAACACACAGAACCCTTTGTGATGTATTTTGCTTGGCTGAATTCACAAATTAACTTGATGCTGCAAAGACTAAACATCTTTGGAGTTGAGGCTTTCCTTCAAGTCTCTACAGCTTTGTAGCAAGACTATAATTAAATGCAATTCAAAAAATATTTATATAGAGTAAAAAAGGCAGGACAGTTTGAGTAGCCCCTCCTGTTTTCTACATTCATTAAGTTCTAGGATTAGTTCTTACAGCAAACCAATTCTGCAGTATTTAATTTCAGTTTTATCTAGACTTGAGCACAGAATCTTTTGTCCATGTTGAAGGGCTGTCTTATCTGCTTGTGCCTTTGATGAATTGTTGAAAGAAAAGTATAAAGTGACATGGCAAATTACATGGAAAACATTCATTTCAATTACAAAATATTCATTATGACTCGATTCAAATTGCTCATAATAATACCGTTTAGACTCTTCAACAGTTAAAAATTCTGAAGCAGTTGTTTTTTTTTGCTCATTTAATGGGCTTTAGTAACAAAATGGATTATGGCCAACTTATTTTATTTTCATCTATATTTCTAATTACCAGCACATTAACAAGTCGCTTGTTGGAGTCATGTCGGCAATTCACATTATCAGTGTCAGCAAACTAGGACAATAGTTTATGGAAAAGTAGTGAATTGATCATTTCGAATACTTTAATTCTTTTTCCAGTCTGAAACACATCACCTGTCTTACAGTGCAACAGGATGCTGCCCATTTTAAATTCATGCTCTCAGTTCTCACATCAGATGCAACACATTCTTTTGTTTTAAATGCCACAAATTACATTGCCTCAAGTTCACTTTCGGTTTCCCCTCGGCAACCGTCCCACCTGAGAACGGCAGCAAAATAAAAAGCAGGGCAAAAGTGATATGCGATCCAGATATTATTTTGGTCCTCCTGTGACTAAGTGACAAGAGACACCAAGAAACAACCCGGAGTGAATCAGTTATTACTCAAAGCTGATACATCAAGCAAATTGTTTCAAAAGCACAGTTAGAAATGTGGTGGCTAAAAGAAAATACTTCACATTCTGGTAACATTCTTAATTAATCCACAGCGTGAAACCTTTCACTAAATTCCTCGCCTAGAAGATAATGTAACTAGGACTAGAAGCTTGGGACTTTGAGAAGGTATTTAATCACTATTGAGCAATGGTCTTCATGTATATTTCATTTTGTCAAGACCCTAGTGATTATAGATGCTCTCTTTTTGTGGTGATTTAATGCTGTAGGAACACTAGTGCACAGGCTCTACATGGTGGAGCTTTTGTTTAAAATAGAAAGTTTTATCGATTTTTTATTGAAACTTTCAATTGTTCCCCAGTGAGGTTTCAAACTCTCACTAAAAGTCATATAGTTGGGTACAAATGTTTAGCCTGCATCAACCGTACGACAAAGAGCACATTTATTTTAAAGACTCCCATTTGTCAAAAATGTAGTACAAGAGATTACAACATCATTCCTGCAAAAACCAAGAAAAATTCTGTACATTTACAATCCACAATCATTAACATCTGTCAATAGAACCATTTATTCTTTGCTTCAGCCATCCATTTAGGAAAAAATATATTTTGGCCAGTGTTGTGCCTGCTTTATAACATTTCTGTGAACCATCTGTTAATTGCACCTTATATGGTAACTCTGAGTCAGGAGGCTAAGGGCTCCAGACTCACTTCAGAAGCAAAATCTCGGCTGTTAATTGCAGCAGTGAAGGTGTGTTACTGTGTTAGAGAGTTCATTTCCTGAAATACCGGATTAAATTGCCTGCCCTCACAATAAATATAAAAGATTCAACAATGATGATCTCAAAAAGATGATCAGGGAGTTCTCCACCACTGCCCTGGCCGATGTTCATCCGTCAACAATCAGCACTAAACAGCACTGGATTATCTGGTGGTTATCACCTCGTTATTTATAGGAGTTTGGCTGTGTGCACGTTGGCTGCCATATTCCCCACGATCAGACAGTCCATCTAGTTTCGGCCTCACTTTAAAAGTACTTGCTGCGAAAAAACCCGAGACGCCAAGATTGCAGAAGATTTGAAACAACAGCAAACATACACAGAAAATACTGAAGAGCTGCTTTCGTTTCAGATTTCCAGCCAAAATCCCTATAAACCGTTGCCCCCAAAACAAATTCTGGAATTCCCACCTAAATTATTTGCACTGGTCAATCTGCCTCTTACAATGTAGCACATTATAATGTCTGACAAAGGATCTTTGACCTGTAACATTAACCTTTTCTCTTTCTCTGATCTGCCGAGTGTTTCCAACATTTTCTGTTTTTGTTTCAGATTTCGAACAGCTGATTGAACTTTTAAATCACTGCTCCGATTATCTTTTTCTTTTATTCTAGTTAATTGGAACTCTGTGCAGCAGCTTAGAAGGCATTACTTAAATGCAAATTATTGTCCATGTAAACCACGGAAAGAAAAAAGTGGCCTCGATTTAACATCTCCGCCAAACAACATCTATTTGAGAAGTCAAGCAACCCCTAACTTAATTAGATAGACGCAAAATGCAGGAGTAACTCAGCGAGCCAGGCAGCATCCCTCTCCCTGAACTCTCAGTCTGATGAAGGGTCTCAACCTGAAATGTCCCCTATTCCTTTTACCCAGAGACCCGGGTTCGATCCCGACTGCGGTTTGTACGTTCTCCCCGAGGCCTCGTGTGTTTTCTCCGAGATCTTCGGTTTCTCCCACATTCTGAAGACGTATAGGTATGTAGGTTAATTGGCTTGGTGTCTGTGTAAATTGGCCGTAGTGTGTGTTAATGTGCGGGGATCGTTGGTTGGTGCGGACCCGGTGGGCCGAAGGGCCTGTTTCTGCGCTGTATCTCTAAATTAAACTAAAACTAAATCGCCCACTGCTTGTCCCATCAGCCGCTTCCTGCCCCCGCCCCCCCCCCCCCAAAAAAAAGAGACAAAATGTTGGAAGCACTGTTTATCTTTTGCGCACCAGCATCTTCAGTTCCTTGTGTCTACTGCTCTCAGCCCCAGCCATTTCAGAACCCCAAAAATGCAGTGGAAACTGATCATCCTAAATTCCAAGGAATTGCCTCAGAAAAAAGATTGTGCGTGAAGGTACAGTATCCATTCTATAACATGTAGAAAAACTTCACGAGCTTACCGCGTTTCCCGAGTACCTGCCGTTAGCGTTACGAGCCGCTAAGAGAAGTCCCTAGCTCCGATGTACCCGCTACGTACATTCTACGTACCTTCCACAAGTTTGTTTCGTTTTTAAAACTCGGGCGAGCTCTTGGGTAAACTCGTATAGTGGGAGAGGCCCTTTAGGCAGTGGAATTTTTGAATTCCCTCTCCAGAAGCCTGTGGAAGCCGGGGAATTTTTTAAAGATTTATCACATCACATCACATAGAATAGCCGCTACATCGACGACTGCATTGGTGCTACCTCCTGCACCCACACACAACTCACTGACTTCATCCATTTCACCACTAACTTCCATCCGGCATTCAAATACACCTGGGCCATTTCCAACATTTCCCTACCATTTCTTGACTTCCCTATCTCCAACGCAGGTGATAGACTACTGACCGACATCCACTATAAACTCACTACACTTCTTCCCACCCTGCTTCCTGTAAGGACTCCATCCCCTACTACCAATTCCTCCGTCTACTCTGCATCTGCACCCAGGATGAGGTGTTCCACACCAGGGCATCGGAGATGTCCTCATTCTTCAGGGAACGGGGTTTCCCCTCTTCTACCATAGATGAGGCTCTCACCAGGGTCTCTTCTATACTCCGTGACTCTGCTCTCACCCCCCATCCCCCCACTCGTAACAAGGACAGAGTCCCCCTTGTCCTCACTTTCCACCCCACCAGCCATCACATACAACAAATAATCCTCCGACATTTTTGCCACCTCCAACATGATCCCACCGCTTGACACATCTTCCAATCGCATCCGCTGTCTGCTTTCCAAGAGACCACTCCCTCTGTAACTCCCTGGTCAATTCGTCCCTTCCCACCCGAACCACCCCCTCTCCGGGCACTTTCCCTTGCAACCGCAAGAAATGCTACACTTGTCGCTTTCCCTCCCCCCTTGACTCCATTCAAGGACCCAAGCAGTCTTACCAGGTGCGGCAGCGGTTCACTTGCACCTCCTCCAAACTCATCTATTGCATCCACTGCTCTAGGTGTCAGCTGCTCTACATCGGTGAGAGCAAGCATAGGCTTGGCGATTGTTTCGCCCAACACCTTCGCTCGGTTCGCTATAACCAACCTGATCTCCCAGTGGCTCAGCACTTCAACTCCCCCTCCCATTCCGAATCCGGCCTTTCTGTCCTCGGCCTCCTCCATGGCCAGAGTGAGGACCACCATAAATTTGAGGAGCAGCACCTCATATGTCGCTTGGGCCGTTTACACCCCAGAGGTATAAACATTGACCTCTAATTTCAGGTAGTCCCTACTTTCTCCTCCCGTTCTCAGCTCTCCCTTTGCCCTCTGGCTCCACCTCTTCCTTTCTTCCTCCCGCCCCCCCCACATCAGTCTGACGAAGCGTTTTTCAACCTTAAACGTTGCCTATTTCCTTCGCTCCATAGATGCTGCCTCACCCGCTGAGTTTCTCCAGCATTTTTGTCAGCATAGAATAGTAAGTACAGTTGAGATACAAAGAATTGCAGATACTGATTTCCAAAAGAAACAAATTGCTGGAGTGACTCAATGGGCCCGGCAGCATCATTGGAGGACGTGGATAGACAATGTTTCGGGAAGAAACTCTTCACAACACTGCAGCACAGCCCGCAATGTCTGTGCCAAACTTGCTGCCAGGTAAACTAATCTCTGCAGGCGATCCATACTACACCATTCCCTGCATTTCTACGTGCTAATCTAAAAAGCTTCGCAAATACCACTATTGCACTGGCCTCCAACATCATTCCTGGCAGCGCATGGTCGCAGTCGATTCCCCATGTTCAGTAAACATGTGGGGCGAAATTAGCTGGGGAAGGCAAACAACTCAGCCATGCTTAGTATAGCTTAAAGATACAGCGCAGAAACAGGCCCTTCGGCCCACCGTGTCGGGGCCAACCAGCGATCCCCCTACACTAACACTATCCTCCACATACTAGGGACAATTTACAATTATACCAAACCAATTAACCAACAAACCTGTACGTCTTTGGATAGGCTGTGGGCCGAGCATCAGAAATTTGCCTAGAAATCAACTTTCGTGACCCATGTCACAGAACTGCACGAAAGTTTGCACAGATTTAGATAAAATATAATTGAGAAAGAAGTCATAACTTGTCAGTGCCAAAAGTTGCACATTAATTAATTAAACTTAGAAAATGAGATCGAAAAAGTAAGTACCATCTAGTGTCCAATGCCCATATTACACCAAGGGGAGCCTATTTAAGCCATATATTATTATACCATATATATATCCCATAGGGGTTGGCTTCTGAACCAGCCTAATTAATGGCTGAGGGCAGTTCCTCTGGGTTCCCCCGTTTACTGATCCCAGGCTATAGTGGAACTGGAGTAGTGCCAGGCGGGGGGGAAGGCCAAGGCATCTTCCACTGACAGGAAAATGCCTAATCCTAACCCTAACTCGCCCCCCGTTCCAGAGCTGCCCACGGCTGGAGCTGGAGCCGCTTTGGGACCGACTGTGGGCTCCGTACGTGTGGCCCCGCAGCGCGTCCACCTCGGCCAGCATGCCCCTCTGGATCATCGCGGTGATGGTGGTGGGGAGCAGCACTGCTCTGCACGTCGCCTGGGCCGCCTTCAGCACCCCCATAGCGCTGGCTCCGTCAGACCGCCCGCATGCTCGCTGCAACACCGGCTTACCGACAGCCCGACTGACCGCTCGCAGCACCCACCGGCCGGCCGACCGTTCGCAGCACCCACCGGCAGACCGACCACTTGCAGCACACACTAGCGGACCGATCACTCTTCACCACCCACCGGCGGCCCGACAGATCCTCCACAGCATCCATTGGCCTACTGACAAGCCCAGCTGACCAGCCGACCAACTGAATAGCCGACTGACCCTAACCCTAATCCGAACCTTAGCTCTACATTGGTTATTTATCATTTTTATTTAACAGTTCACATCATAACTTTATAAAGATAAATCAATTGAAAAACAAAATGATCAGCAAGGTTAGCATTAACTTTATTCCTTCGAAACCTTGTTTTGGTTTTGATGTAATTAGGAGGCAACCATGATCCCAGGGTCCTCGCTGCCTTGCTACCATAAAACAAAGCGCGGGATTGGTCAATTTGCGTCCAACCTCAATGTCAAACGTGCATTGATTGGACAATTACTACTTGGAAAATTAGAAGTTTTTCTCATATTTTAAAAAAAGTGCATGTTTTGGTCTCGACGAGTTTCAAGTATGATTTGTATAATATCTTTACACAATATGTTAGAAGTTCAAATGGTTCCATGAGTTGGGTCACGAACTTGAACGAAAAAGCTCCTCGACCCACAGCCTAGTAGCGTTGGAGGAAACCAGAGCTCCTGGAGTAAACCCACGCAGGTCAGGGGGCGAACATTCAAACTCCGTACAGCCAGCACCCGTAGTCAGGATCGCATCCGTTTCTCTGGTGCTTTAAGGCAACAACTCTATCGCTGATCCACCATATGCGCCCTACCGCCCATGCTCTCACAGAACAGTGGACCCATCCTGCTGATAAACTGGCCACTCCTATTCCTTTGGTGGCCTTTAAATAGAAATGGGGGAGAAAGGAGAGATACAGATCCATGGCAGACTTAGGTGCTGATAAATCCAGTTTACAATTAACTACTCAATGACCAAGCAAGGACTCTGTGTATCCGCAGGAATTTAATGGTTTTAGATTTGCCTCTCCATTGCCTGTATTTGCCCTTCCAGACAACATGCTCTTACACACCCCCCCCCCCCCCCCCCCCCCGCCCCTTGTCTGGATTATTGAAAGCGGAGTTACCAAACATATGGACTAATTGCAGAACAAGAGCTGAAGTTCTATTAAAATAGCAAGGACACAGAACATCAAACAATGGTATATTATTTCAGCTTGTATGTCACTGTAACACACTGAACCAACAAACCCAGCAACCCTGCAAATAAAACGTAGTCTAATTTGATTACGGGGCCATGTTTAATTTATTAGAAGCATACAAAATCACAATCAGAAATGTAGATGAATCAAGTGAAATACAAATGAATCTCGTGGGGGAGGGAGGGGATTTTTCATTCTGCAAATGAATCCGGAAAAATATTTCAATGGGCAGCTATCATTAGGAAGTGTTCTCTTCATCCATTTGATTTATTTATAATATATATATATATAGGAAAAAAGGCAGCTTTATGAACAATTTAGTATCTTGCGCAAGCAGAAAGTAAACATGCTCTCTCTGGTGTATACAAAGGCTATAATGAGGAGTTGACAGATGTCGTATTTCAACTGCTTCAAGCCGCCATCTATTTTTAAGTCAAAGTTTCGACTGCTTTGTGCCAAGTACCTGAGTTCAATTCTGCAATGGATCGTCTGGTGTGTGTAAAAAAAAAACATACCGAATTCCTACCAGCCCTGAAATGTGACAAGGACCCTCTGGACTGATATTCCTCACTAATCTTTTATTGTGTCGTCTCTGGGTTGCTGTAAAGGAAACCATGTTATAGTGCTTCAAAATACTGCAAGAGGCAATTTAGCTATCTAGTGAATACTCCCACCTTATAAACACAATAAACCAATTACACCTTCTGCTAAAAATCACTACAAAAAAGTTTAATTTGAAGCGACCAATTTCTTTTTAAGTAACCATGCTATTATTCACAAACAGGATTGATTTTATCCCTCCAAGGAGGAAAAGGACAAACATTGTTTTAAATGGATTATGTTATATGTGCTTTTTGTGTTTCTATAAATAGCACAGTAATCTCTTTATAATGCATTTCTGCATTGTACCACAAAGAAACAATCTTGAATTTTTTCTGAGAACTGAATAGCTTTGTATCAAAGCCCAAATCAATGTTTGTGTTCTGTTGTTGTAGCTGAATGCCAAATAACCAAAGAAAATGTACAACATATGGCGCTTTTATTGCCGCATGTAACATAAAACATAAAAATGATCTTTCCTGATTGAAACTCCACTAAGTAATAACAGAATAACACATTCCTCCTGTGAGTACAAGGCACTACTGTACACTAAGTACACACTCAACTTGCATTTATCTTCTCAAAGTAATAATTTATTAAGTTCCAAAGGTGAGAGATCTCTGCTGCCTCCCACCTTCTCAAGAATTAAGCCCATAGCCCTGCCGCTCTGATTAAAGTCCAGTATGTTGACAATATTTCTGCTGGATTAATTTGATGAGAGGATTGTGAAAATAACCTGATACTTGATCATGAGTTACCTTTCACTGGAATTTCTGGAACTGCCAGAAAAGTTCACTTTTTGATTCTCTGAACTGATGTCTGAGCATGTGACAATCCCAAGATCTGAACGCAGTGTCAGTAGAAAGGATTGAGCAGATGCGTGCTTTGACCTTCTGTCTAAATACCTTGCCCCTTAATTAAAAAACCTAAGGTGCGTTTGTAGTCCAAGGCCCAGTCAGTCAGCCAGCACTGTTGCACTTAATCACAGGCTGTGTGTGATGATAAACAACATTCTCAATGGAGAGATATGAAATGATCTGTTTGGGAGATCTGCATAGTGCAGGAGCCAGATATCCCCAGCACAGTTTTATTTTGAGAAAATTGATCTGCTTTGCATTGATGAGAGGAGCAGGTGGTTCTGATTATCAGTCCTGGCAATCAGTCTGGGGTTGATCCTGCAACCTGACAGCTACAAACTACATTTGTAGGAAGTGAACTGCAGATGCTGGTTTGAACCCAAAGATAGACACAAAAAGCTGGAGTCAGGGGGACAGGCAGCGTCTCTAGAGAGAAGGAATAGGTGACGTTTCGGGTCGAGACTCTTCTTCAGACTGAAAGTAACGGGAATGGGAAATGAGAGACATAGACGATGTAGAGAGATAAAGAACAATGAATGAAAGATATGCAAAAAAAACGACCACAGAAAGATGTGCAAAAAAGTAACGTCGATACTTTTTTGCATATCTTTCATTCATTGTTCTTTATCTCTCTATATCATCGTCTATATCTCTCATTTCCCGTGACTTTCAGTCTGAAGAAGGGTTACGACACGAGATGTCACCATTCCTTCTCTCCAGAGATGCTGCCTGTCCCGCTGAGTTACTCCAGCTTTTTGTGTCTATCTTCTGCTACAAACTACATCTTGTTTCAGAATTTCCTCAGTGCAGACTTTGAGAGCAGAGTTTTTGTCCAAGTAAAATTCTCACATTCCAGATTGCTCTCAACTACGTCACTGAAGATTACACACACGGGTCGGTGTAGTTAGCACATCGGCTGCCTCACAGTTCCAGCCACTCGGGTTCGATCCCGACCGCCGATACTGTATGCGTCGAGTTTGCACTTTCTCCTTGTGTGTTTTCTAATGTGCTTGATTAATCACTCGTATCCCCAAAACATGGGCAAGTGGTCAGTGTAAATGGCCCCAGGTCGGTGGCTTAAGGATAGAATCTGGCAGGAGAATAGGCTACAGGGGAACAGGTTTGCTCCATAAGCTAAGACAGACACAATGACGCGAAACTACCTCCTCCTATATCGTAAGGAAATAAGGAAAAACATTAGACGACTTGCTTCAGTGTGGGTGACGAGCCTTTAATTGAAAGGAAAGTTCCACAGGCCTTCAAGGCTTTCATCAAACAGACTCCCAATGCTTAGAACACCTTTGTTAGCTTGAGGTTTGTGCTAGTTATACTAGATTGTACATTCCCCAGAAAGGCACAACAATCTTGCACCAAATCGCAACTCCACTTGCCCAATTCATTTGATATCAGCGGACCGGAAATGCATCAGAGCATGCAACATGCCGCCGCAGCTATATATTGCACCTTCAGCACGAGCAACAAATTACCATCAGAACACTTCCAGCAGTTCTGGAACGTCAGCCTGGGATTCTGGACTTAAATGTCTCGGACTGAGTGTGAAGCCACGGGTTTTACAAGGCAAGCACGCGACGGACTGAGCCAGAGGCTGACATCTAACACTTACCACTTAACACTTACTGGCAAGAAAAAGGCTTTGGATTTTCATTCTGAAAATTAAGGATTAAATCCAGTTCCCTGAGCACATTCTGACCTGACTTGCCAAGACCATTAAATGTTCTTCCACTTGTAGTAGAAACAACAGCACCAAATGGGACAGCTTTAAACTCTGGGAACTGTCTTGATATACATGTGTTATAGATTGGAACTCTGCTGAAAATAGTACATCTTCAAAATGGAATATAAACAAGAACACCCCCCCCCCCCCCCCCCAACACCACTCAACTTTACACACACCCGAGTTTATACAGTCTGAAGCAAACATTTCACAAATATTTTGTTCTGATATACGAATAAACTGCCCATATTTACCTTTCATTCTTTGCTGACCCATTTTAGAGCTGCATCAATAAACCATCTAGTTTAATAATCTCAAGGACAAACTGACTTGGCGCAGTGTGACATGAGCAATAATGAATAGGTATTTTGCAGCAAACGACACATTGCATTTCCATACACAATTCAATTTAATAAGTCTTAGATTATTTTTTCATATTAAAATTGTGATTTACAAGCTAATAGAATTTTAATGAATTATTAAACACAATGTGCCCTATTTCCCTTGCTGTAAATAACATAATAGAATTATTTATACACTACTTGTTTGATGTTGCGATTTCTCCACTTATGTTAATTTGTTACATCAGCTAACCACTTGTGGACCATCAATTCATTGTTCAGTTTACTAAAGTCCACAATTTCTTCAATGCATTTCCAATGCACGCAAAATACCAGCAGGTTCTGCTCAGAAAAAAATACTAGAGAACAGAACTGATAGTCGTGCACGCTTCCTAGTTTAAGGCACCCATTACTACCAGGAAGAGGAGGGGGGGGGGGGGGACACACACACACACACAAAAAAAGACAAGCACACACAAGCTGTGCCAAGACAGTGAAAGCAAGTCTGAACAAAATAATTCTTCCTAAAAACCATAATTTGTTTTACTCACAAAAACAAAATCCTCAGCAGTGCTCCACTTTCAGAACAAGTAATGACATGTACGCTGTCATGAGTCAGTGTATGTGTCTGAGTAACAATATCACATACTACAGCACTATTGTCATTAATATTCCCTGAAGCAAAAAAATGCATTATATGTTCAGAGGACAAAGTAGCCAAAGGCAAGTTTTTTTCCTTATAAAGTAATCCAATTGCTGCTATCCAAATGGAATTTTTATTAGTTTTGCAATGTCAGAAAGGAATGCAATTGATAGCTTGATTTAAATCCATTTTCGTTCCACCCCCCCCCCCCCCCACCCCACATTTTTACAAATAAGAAATCATAGGATTTCAAAAACTATCAGCAAAGGTAAGTACACATGGGCACAAATAGCTTGGCAAGTCTTACTTGGGTACGTACCATTGTAAGTATTGTAAGTAATTTAAATTTACTGCAATGTGTCAGCGCTGCGCATAAATGTAATTAAAACATAGAACATCACACTTTAAATGCTCAGCTGATGTTAAATTTATCTAAGGCACTTGGAAAAATTGACTTTTTTCTGATTGGCACAAATAAATTATAACACTGATTCACTAAATTCAGATCAAAAAAGATATTAGTTAAGTGCAACTCATTCAAATGCATTCAGTGTGAATCAATCAAGTTGCTAAAGTCGTTGCTTCAATATTATTCCAGTTGCCATCGCGATTTATGAATTAACATGTAACATTACAAGCATGCGTCTAGCATCAATTGAAATAAATTTTACTGTTTTAAGTTTAAAGGAGACTCGACCAAGTGGCACCCGTTGGGCCCCATTCCCCCAACGCAATATTCCACCACTCACCCATAGCCCCCAACTGCGCAGGCGCGGTCCATTTCCCCATATCCCCCAACACTCCCTCCCCCTCCCCTTCACCTTCCCTCTTCTCTCCCCTCTCCTCCCTCACCGTCTCCTTTCCCCTACCCTCAGTCACTCCCTCCCTCGCTCCATAACACCTCTCCCCTCCTTACACCTCCCTTGACGTCATTGTGATGTGGAAGCCGCATTTTTAAAATGTAAATGAGATCCCATTGTGATGTAATTGTGGGGTGGAGCACGGCTCACAGGCACTTTATGTAAATGAGATCCCATTGTGATGTCATAGCTGCTAACTGCCACTGCAACATCAAGTGATTTTTTCTCAAACTGGATTTTGCTTTTTTTACATATTCATTAATTGTTCTTTATCTCTCTACATCATCATCTATATCTCTCTTTGGTCTGTTTCAAGCACTTAGTGGTTTGAGTCATGTGAGCTTTGAGTAACTACAAAGGTAGGTGGTAATGATGGAGTGTGGAGATTGATCAAGATCAGGGCATTGGTCGGAGCACGGGTTAGGGCACTGGTGTCAATTGTTATAAAGTGACACAATGTCACTGTTGTTTACATTTTTGGACAGCGCCAAATTAAGTTTAATAACCAAATGACAATGACCAATGTTCTTGCCCACACACAAAAATCAAACATCGCAGAAGCCGGAAACCCAAGTCAAAAATAAAATGTTGGAAATATTCATGCAAGCCAGGCAGCATTCTTGGGGAGGAGAGCGGAATCAATGATGAAAGGTTGTCAGCTTAAAACAAGACTTGAGCTCGGAACAATTCTGATGAAATGACATTCATCTAAAATGTTTACTCATTTTTCTATCTTCACAGATGCTGCCCAGTATGCTGAGTATCCCTATAGCATTTTCTGCCTGTATTTGGCACTGACCTACATCAGCTCCAAGCACCTCTGGGTCTCCACATAGAAAATGTGGTTCTTGTAGTTGCACTATTTTTTAAAAAATGATTGCGAGTGTTGCCTCCATGTAAACCTTTGCAAATTACCAAATTCAGAAAAGTAAATCATGTGCAAGTAGGTAAAACTGGTTCCTATCTTTCAACACACCTTGCTTCCTGGCACACAATGGGAATGGGTCAGGATAAATTTGCATTTCTGATTTGAAGGATGCAAATTCACGACACAGTGTTTTTCGTGAATATGGTGCAGCAAAATTGAATTTAGAGAGAACATTTGTCCACACATTAAACCAGGTGTGTTACATTTGCAGGGGTTAATCCTGAATCTTCCAAATTGTATTATTCTTTATTTAAACCTTAATGTTACAATACAGCAATTGTAATGCACACAATACAAGCATATTTAGACTGCACTATAAATTATACAGACATTAATTACCATGCTGAATAAATCAAAAGCACTGGGGAGCAAATCTGATGCGATGCAAGATAAACAGTGCATGCAAAATATTAAAATGTTTTTTTTATTGTAGTGCATGCATAATTCTAAAGAACGATCAATTGAGAGCACAAGCTATTTTAATTGCTAATACTAGGTGCTGGTTTACTGAGTGCCAGAATCAAGGGCAGTTTGAGATTGCTTCCAACTTATGAATCTGCTTTGAAGTATTGGTGGATCCAGAAGCTAAAACCCATGGGGAATATAGGAATATTAAATACTAGGTTGATGAGACTCTGTGGGACTGCCAAAAATGAACCCTAAGATGCTACAAGATTGGGAAGTTGCTGTATTAAGTTGGGGGGGTTGGGGGTGCAGTAGCTGCCCAAAGCATGAATGAATGACAGCAATCCAAACAGATTGCATGATTCAACAAACACATATTGGCATATTTCCAAAACGCAGGTAGATCACAACTGCTCATAACTCACAATGATATCACTGCAAAACAACAATTGCCATTTAACTAAGTGAATCATCCCCACAGTACCTCACAGAAGTGTTATTGAGAAGGGATGCATGTTAGAGCAGGGAAGCAAGAGCTTGGTCAGAGGGATACTTTATGGAACATCCTAGGAAAGGAGTGGAAGATGGAGAGGGCATGAGTCACGAAGACGCAGACCTCAATGGTGGAACAAAGGTATTGAAGACGGTACAAGAGGCTGGAGTTGGAAGAACAGTTTTTACACAGGTCTATATTGCTGTAGTAATTAATGGGAATGAGGAAGAAAAAGGTCATGGAGTTACTTGAACATGAATGGAATTTAATGTCAAGCCATTGTTGGCCTCACCAAATGCAGAGTACTTAATAGACAAGATTTAGCTGCCGGGCACTTTGAAAAGAATCTCAAAAGGGGTTGAAGAATAGCACCCCTGCAGAATGAAAAAAAAACACAATTCAGATCATCTGCTGCTCTGCAAAATATGTGCCAGCATGAGGCACTAAAAAAAAACTCAGAACAGAAGGCCTTTCAGCCCCTCGAGTCTGCTCTGCTGTTCAGTTAGATCGTGGCTAATTGATTAATAATGAACACTCCACACTGAAGTCTGCACCAAAAGACTTTGGTATAACAAATCCTTCGGGTAACTTATGTGTGGAGTTGCTGCCGAGCCTCATGAATATTTCTGGCAGGTTCATCAGAATATAATTCAACAGTATTTTCTTTCCCTCATACACAACCTATCCATCCCAGAAGTACATGTAAATAGAGTATTTTGTTCAGCAATGCAGGGTCAATTATTTTATTTTTTAAAAGAACGCAGTGAATGTTTCCCTTAATGGAAAAATGTGATGTGCTTATAAAAGATTATTTAGTCATCTGGTGTTGCACAACCTACTGAATACATGACTTGATTACAAAATATAGAGCTGCCTGAAATTTCACAATACATTCTAAAGGGTCTGTATGTTTAACCTTGCACCATATTTATGTGAAGTGCTGGGATACATTTCACAAAGCTTTGAGTCAATAAACCACATATCAATAGTTGATGCAATCTAGCAAAGTGGGCAAGGCTTAAACAACTGGCCAAAGGCGAGGGATGTTGACAGGCTACCATACTGGAATTCATTTCAAGAATTAACAATGTAATATTATTAATGCACACGCTGTGCACCAACACCTCAGCTCGCTTACCTTGAAAGCAAATAGACGAGGTAGCTTTTAGTTCAGTTCATGGCATGCGTTGAATTAGTTGAGTTTGGGTGGGTTGGCTGTACTAGGACTCCCAGGTTGCAGAAAAGTAAGTTACCTTTGTACAGTGAACTGCTGCCATCGACACAATTGTACACAGCCACAGTGCCCTCACAGTGGCGAAACCATCTGACAATTTACAGTCGAGGCTGATGCAACAGGACCAATAAGCATTTTTAATTACATCCCAGCAAAGTGGAAACACTGTGAGATACGGAGTAGGAGATTGGAATCAGATTACAAGCACAAGTATAGAAGCATTATCGGCTATAGCCTCTTTTGCAGCATATTTCAGGCATTAGATGAGCAGGGAGGTCGTCTTTCCTGTATTGCTGGCAAGGAAACTCACTATGCAGCATTATTTAGAAAGCATAGAAACAAGAATTGCTGGATGACAAAAAGACCAGGGTCCATCCAGTCAGTCTTCAACCACATGGGGAGGCCACCGGAGACAGTGATAATCGAGAGGTCGGCTAATCGCTGCAATCAGTCACTGTCAACAAACCATGGCTGGCATGAGGTGAGGAAATTCCACAGATGAAGATTGGGAACCATAGATCCAAACTCACCTTTCCTTCTCAGCATGATACCCTTGTGTTGTGTCAACAAGTCCATAACAGCAGCTTCCCTTTGGCTGCTCAAGTCTTGAGGGGCCAAGGAGCCCATTCCAGTGACTGGCTGCATACGAGTACATTTATTAGTTCTGACTCTGTCCCCTCACTCCCCAGTGTTGCTGCAGCTGCAAATAGGACAGGAATCAGAAAGGGCTGACATCTTTCTTATACTGTTGTGCAGAAAATTGTCATAAACTACTTCCAATCTGTGTGGGAAGATCAGTCTGAAGAAGGGTCTCGACCCGAAACGTCCCCACTTCCTTCTCTCCAGCTTGTCCCACTCCAGCTTTTTATGTCTAACTTTCAACCTGTATTGTACATTGCTTTTACATTCTTCATGTGAATGCGTGGATTGTATCCAGGTGCTCCGGTTTCCACCCACACTCCAAAGACAGACAGATGAGTAGGTGAATTGGCTTCTATAAATTGTCAATTGTCCCAAGTGTGTAGGATGGTGCTAGTGTAAGGGGTGACCGCTGGTCGGTGACCAAAGAGTCTGTCTCCACATTGTATCTCTAAAGTAAAGTCCAACTCTCTTATGACCATGTTGGGAATCACACATTTTAGGATGCGAGCTGTCCTCTTTATTCTGCTGACAGACAATTTCATGACATAGGGGGGGGCACAGAATGAAGGGGGGGGGGGGGGGGCACAGAATGAATCTGAGTGAGCATTTAGAGCACAGGAAATAGACAAAACCTGATCTCTGGACATGTGCCTTGTCTTGGCTTTTAAAATAAATCCAATGAAATGGTTGCACATTTCATAAATGGGATAAGAGAGATATGCATGTTTTAGGAAGTATTTGCTGAAGAACAGTCGGAGGTTTATTGTTCATGAGTGCCTATTTTAAACAGTGAACTAGAAACATTTCAAAGTCACCAACGAGGTACTTAAGAGAAGCATAAAGAAAGAACAAATGGCAGTTTATCACCAGGCCAATCTCACAAGATCAGATCACAGTAAGTTAAATTAAAATATAACTTTTTTTAAAAAAAAACCTATAGTAACAGTTCAACATTTACAGAGCTGCAAGATCAAGGGAAAATCTATCCTCATAATGGAATTTGAACATTCTACCTGCAACACAGCAGCAAGGTTTATCTCTGCATAGTGTCGTATCCATTTTAACAGCCCTGATTCCAGCATACATTTCACATGATGTATGGTCAGGACTGCATTTCAAGTTTATATGGTTTTGGCTCTGTGCCATGTAAGTGCACACAGGTGGCCCATCCCCCGCTGGCTGCCATTCTCTATATCTGTGTGCTCATCTTGAGACACAGACTGCTTTTTTTGTAAAAACAACCTTGTCATATAAATGGTAGCTTGCATTCCTTTTGGCTATGCATCATATCAGTTCAAATCATGACCAATGCTTTCTTAGCAGCTGGATGGTAAGGAAATGTTGCCAGAAAATTGGTTTCACCCCCCCCCCCCCATCCCAGTTCACTCTTTCCCCCCCCCCCCCCCCCCCCCCCCCCCCCCCCCCCCCCCCCCCCCACCCCACCAAGTTGTACAAACTGGGGCTTCTTATAACTATACATGCATTAAGAGAAACACATCAACTTCATGTTCTCCAAAATGCTGCCGGACCCACTGAGTTACTCCACTACATTGTTTTTGTAAACCAGCATCTGTAGCTCTTTGAGTCTATATCAACCTCATCATTTGATTGCCATTAAAACTCAGTTACTGTCTCACTGACCTGCACCAGATTGCAGCTGAATTACTGCTTGCAACCAGAGCATGACATTGACTCATTCGAGGAGTGGCGTCACCATGCCACTTACTTCTCTGCAAGAATTATAGAGTTTCAAAGAAAGTTTTCATGCAAATCTAGAGGGGGCTTGTCAGACAACACCTGGTGCACCGAGTACAATTTCGGAGCAACCACATGTCTGAAGAAGGGTTTTGGTCCGAAATGTTGCCTATCTCCTTAGATGCTGCTGCACCTGCTGAGTTTCTCCAGCTTTTTGTGTACCCTCGATTTTCCAGCATCTGCAGTTCCTTCTTTAAAACTCAAGGAAGAAATTTCCTGCACCTTTAGACTTTAGAGATACATTCGGCTCACCAGGTCCGCACCGACCAGCGATCCCCGTCTACTAGTACTATGCCACACACTAGGGACAATTTACAATTTTATTGAAGCCAATTGACTTACAAACCTGTACATCCTTAGATAGTGGGAGAAAAGCGAAGCACCCACAGAAAACCCACATGGTCACGGGGAGAATGTACAAACTCCGTACAGACAGCACCACCGTAGTCAGGATCAAACCCCAGTCTCTAGCGCTGCGCCACTGTGTGGCCCTGAGGCAGCAACGGGTTGAATTGGTTGTTTCACTGAATAGAAGGGCTGACTCATGATGACACGGTCAGTAGATCAGTCTTGCGCTCCCTGGAGTGTAGAAGGAAGAGAAGCGATCTCATTGAAACATACAATTCTGAGGAGGTTGACTGATGGCGATGTGGGAATGATGATTATGACAGTGGGGTTATTCAGAACTCAGGATCAAAGGAAGAACAGGAGGAACTTCTCTCAAAAGGGTCTTTCTATCCCAAAAGAGCTGTGGAGTTATTGGACACATTCATGAGATTGACGTACTTCTGATCTTCGAGAGAATCAAGGGTTAGGGCAGAGGTTGAGAAAGTAGCGGCAAGAGATGAACTAAATGAAACACTGGAGTCTGAGGGGGATTGAATGAGGAACATGCCTGGTATCCTGTGGAGAATTAAGCCAGGTTCTTACTAACCAGCGAAGACTCAAAAGGCCGGTTGGTCCAGTTTTGCTTCCTTTGTACCTTCACTGAGGAAGGCAACCCGAACACCCATTCACATTCTAGTGTAATACAGTCAGATGTGCCGATATCTGGCGCGAGAAGATAAACTTTGACCACTTTGGTGGCTGTAAGATCCCACGATTTTAAAGAAGGCGTGGCACAGTGGTGTAGCTAGTAGAGCTGCTGCCTCAGAGCTCCAGAGTCCCAAGGTAGATCTCGACCTGGGTGCTATCTGTGTGGCGTTTGCATGCTTTCCTTGTGCCGAGTGGGTTTCCTCCGGGTGCTCTGGTTATCTCCCACATCCCAAAGATGTGGGCTTGTAGGTTTATAATGTTACATGTGATAGGAGCAGGAGGCCTTTCGGCCCATCGTCTACTCCAACATTTAATCATGGCTGATCTATCTCTCCCCCTAACCCCATTTCTCCTGCTCCCCACAACCCCCGACACCCGTATTAATCAAGCCTTCTGTGAAATTGCCCCCTAATGTGGGATAGCATTGAACTAGTGTGAATGGGTGATCGATGATCAGTGCAGATTCCGTGGGCTGAAGAACCTGCTTCCATGCTGATCTCTAGACTAAAGGAGAGAGAATGGGACCTCCCCTAGTGCGCAAGCCACTATTAATCGCGAATATCAATAAAACAAATAAGCTTGTCATTTTCACATTACTGTTTATGAGACCTGGTTGTGCTCAAATTGGCTGCAGCATTTCCTACATTAAAACAAACTCAAAATTCTTCATTGGCTCCGAGGCAAAATGGGCATCCCGATAGCATCGGAAAGTGCGACATAAATACAGGCTTGTTCCTTCTTTCAGATTTTATCAAAAATGGCACAGTGTAAACGTCAGATTCACCACAGATGTTGAGTACAGAAATAAAATGATAATTATCAACAGACTTTCATCTCTGTCGAGAACGTATGGAGACTCAATGGGGGACGGTCGAGAAATAAAGGGGGGCCAGCGGGGGGCTGTGCATAACATGGGGGACCCGGCGGGGGGCGGTGAGAATGGAGGGGAGCTGTTTGCTGTCATGTGCGGCGGCAGGTAGAAAGCAAGACTGATCAGTAAACTTTTGTAACGTTGGCAGCGGCAGGAACGTGGCAACTCTTGTGTACCGCCTAGGTGAGGTCTACTGTATCATTTTACCAGGTTGTATGCAAACCAAAGCATTTCAGTGTACCTAAGGAAAGTTGACAATAAAGTATCATTGAATCATTGTCTTTCCAAGTTACCTGTTCCTCACTATGCCTGGGATGCTGGTACTGTGGCTGCCACTGGTTGAGTTCAGGTTGATCTCAAATGCTTTGCAATGGCAGGTCTTAAAATCAAGGATCCCAGATATCCTCTCCAGACACTAAACCACCCAAAAGCTATTGGTGCTTTTTGGTGATGCTCTCGAAATTTAATTACTGCCCGGCTCTTGCAAAGAATGGGTCATCATAGGCTGTGGCCACTAGCGTCCTTACAGGTAACAGGTTCTGATACCCAAACTCTTGTTTCCATTTTCCCGTGACTTTCAGTCTGAAGAAGGGTCTCGACCCGAAATGGCACCCATTCCTTCTCTCCAGAGATGCTGCCTGTCCCGCTGAGTTACCCCAGCATTTTGTGTCTACCGTCGGACACAAATGAACTTGTATTTCTCTGTTCCCAGTACCGACGAAGCATCCCAATCCCAAAACTTTAACCATTTCTCCTTGCGTGGAGGCTGCCCGGCCTGCTGTGTGTTTAATGTGCATTTTGTTTGGGATTTCCAGCATCTGTACTTTTACGATTTACTGTTACAAAGGAAAAGGTTGTGAAATGCATGACTCCTACCGGAAGCATCGAGCCTTTTTAAAAGGGTCTAAGTAAAGAACAGGGCGGTCCAACATGCCTCGGAGTGCTCCCACTACCATTGCTTCTCAGGCTCAGTTTCATTAAGACCAAAATTCATTCTTCAACCTAAGAGATTCATTTGACGAAACTACCCCAAAGTTATGGTTTTTTTTTCAAATGGAATGAAAGGGAGGAAGGAAAAGCGAGCGAAGAGAGTGAACCAATGGAGATTTAATTCTTGAGGCAGTGATTCATCATGAAGTGGAAGTGAAAACAATGCTACTAATATTTGCATGGTAAAGTCATTTAATATATTCAAAGCAAGAATCTGCAAGTTAATTATTTATCTCAAATTATATATTGATTGCTAAAACTGTTTGTGGTTAAGGAATAGCTCACACAGAGAACATTTATTCCTGACCACTTTACCATGGTAACCTGGAAAACGCAGTGTGCTTTTCATTCTATAGAACATCTTCACCCAGTCATCTCTCATTGTAGAACCGACATTCATTGTTGGTCGCATTAATTAATAGTTTAAAAATGTCTTGACACTTTTTTTTTTTTTTAAATTGTTGAGCACTAAGTCTATATGTTTTAATTTAATACATTGAACTATAAAATAAAAAATAACTTTTCAAAAGGAAAACATGACACTAATTTCGAAATGTCATGCCATCTTTCCCCAAAGTGAGTTTGCTGGAGGATATATGGTTTCAGCCAACCGGCTTCACACCACCGTGGCTACGCTCTCATTTCACTCCTGCTAACAGGAAGACGTTTTTGGAGCCGTTAAACTGTAACGTCCTGGTTCAGGAGCAGCTTCTTCCCAACAACCATCATTAAACATTATTAAACACTACAACCTCCAACTAAGCTTCGAACTACATCGAGTTGGGGGCATTGTTTTTGTCTTTGCACTATTAATATTGTTTGTTTGCTTTTTATATATTGCATAAAAATATTTTAGAATGTTATTGTTTATTATGGTGTTTACAAAGTACTGTGTTTTCATATCTGCTGAGTGGCGGCTGCAAGTTCGTATTTCATTGCTCCGTTTCGGGACATACGACAATAAAACAGTCTTGACTCTCGATTTTTTTTATTCCGAAGTATCTTTTTGTCAAAGACTACTTCAAAGTAAATGTTTTGAAATAAACTTAAATTAAAATAATTGGTTTCAATTTTGTTTGATATGCTATGTTTGCAAATGGTTAACTATTACATTGAAATGCATTCAGAAGCACTCAGCGTGAATTCACATTTTTCTGTGTATTTGTAAGGTTGATTTGTACCTGCAGAAACAAGAGTGCAATAGATGCAAAGCATCTGGCATGTGAAGAGTGACCCCAGGGTGCCCTATCCAGCATTAAAAATAATGTGCATAGTTTGATACTGAAACAGACTGAAAAATAGACAGGTAGACAGATAAATATTAATGGATGCATGGGTGCAGTCATAAGGCTATAAACTAAATGTGGAAGATATTTGATATTATAAGCTACCAGACTGAAGCTTAACTAAGTTTACAAATAGCTGAACTTGCCCATGTATAGGTTACAGCTGTCAAATGATGTCCTGCCGTTTATCTATTATTTCTGCGACATATACTGAAAGTGCAATTTTACACTACGCCACTGAAGTGTTATTGTCACAGTGCCAGGATTGCTGTGTTGTTCTCAATGTCAGGGTAATGCAAAATGGCATTCATCATGTTATGCGATTACTACATTAGAAAGGAATTCGAACAGTCTTTAGAAGAATTCCATTTAGATTATGAGTATATTAAACCTATCATTCACCAAAAATTTCAACGCTGAAGTATGTGCAATAATAATTGATGTTAATAATCCTATCAATAGTTCCATGCATACTGTGGTCATAAACACATTATCTGAACAAATGAGTCAACCCACTGTGTATTTTTCCACTCAGACTGCCCAGAATGGGCAACTATTCAATGTATTTTTTTTATTTTTAAGCTTGTCTTTGAGTTCTCAAAATTTAAGTGGAGCAGAAGCCAGTTTAAATTTATAGTTGCAGACACTGATAATAATCTGCAAAGAAACTAATTAAAGTAATTTGATAATCTAAAGGCAGCTGGAGAGACAGAATTCCAGAGCTCAAAAGTTCAAGGTTAATATTTCCAAATAAAGGAACCATAGCCAATATTACCAACTGCATTCTGTCAGTTTTACTCACTGCTGGCAACAGTCCAACAGAATGTGATTTTTCAGCAGAAATACCTGCTCTGAATCAACAACCCAACCCTTCACAAGACTGATATCATGTTTATTTTAGTCCTATAAAAACTCGAGCATTTTATAATCTCGAAATGGAATCTGGCTGGTTTCCGCCATCTAACACAGAATATAAACTCATCCCATTTTGCTAGCTGGTAATCAAGGCTGTTAACTAGATTAGCTTAATTGAGGCAATTAACAATTAACAAGAGAGCTTTCTTTTCCTCGACACAGGTTTGGCCAATTCAGGACTTTGGGTCATGTATCTACCTTCCAAAGCAGGAAAACTAGTTCAGAGAGTTAGTTTTTTTTAGAAAAAAATATTTTCTTCCAAAGGTGTTTAACCCCCCCCCCCCCCCCCCCCCCCCCCCCCCCCCCCCTCCTGCTTCCCCAAGATCTCTATCATCCTCTAACCACGACGTCATGCACACTTCACACTCTCTTTATCACAGCAATAAAGCGGGCGTTCTTCATCTGCACCTCGCTCTCTCTCCCACTTCTCCCTCCTCTCCACTCACACTCTGTAAAAATCCTGCGCTTTCACAAGACTTGTGATTGGTTATTCCAACATCTCTTACTTTGACTCAATGTTAATTGGTCTTTGATATTCAATGCCTGTGAAGTTCTTCGGAACATTTTACTACGTTGAAGGAACCATGTAAATAATAGATTTTACTCCAGATAATACAAATTTTGAAAAGGGCAGCACAGTGGCACAGCTGATACCGTGCCAGAGTCCAAGGTTCAAACTTAACCTCGGGTGCTGTCTGTGCAGAGTTTGCATGTTCTCCCTGTGACCGTGTGGGTTTCCTCCGGACTCCTCCGGTTGTAGGTGTAGGTATGTAGATTGATTGACCTCTAAAATTATCCCTAGTGTGTAGGGAGTGGATGAGAAAGTGGGATAAACTAGAACTAATGTTAAATGTTATTAGCTAATGCTCATGTTGGTGGTCCATGTGGACTCGGTGAGCCAAAGGACCCATTTCCATCCTGTATCTCTAAACTATCATAGGCTATTTCTTTGATGTTCCAAAACACTTTTGAGACATTTCTCATGCATTTTGATAAATTAAATTGCCTGCATGAATGAGAAAAAATAAAAATGTTGATAATCCAAATATGCATTTTCAATAATCAAATATGCTTTTCAGAGTTCCATGTTGCAAATATATTCAAATATTCACATTTGATTTATGCTGGTGGCAGGTACTTTGCACGTAAACCAATTAGAATCATGGCATACATTGCAGGGTGTACAAAAGCAGTGCTACAGTCTAGTCTGAAGAAAAGTTTGGACCCAAAACATCACCCATTCCTTCTCTCCAGAGATGCTGCCTGTCCCGCCAAGTTACTCCTGAATTTTATGTCTACCTTCGATGTAAACCAGAATCTGCAGCTCCTTCCTACATCACAGTCTCGGTGTTGGCAGCTGATTGAAATAAAGTGCTACGTTTTTGTTGGGTGGGTGGCTTTTGACATTGTTTAGCATTTGCTTGGTGCTGCAAAGGTGTTGCTTTGGGATGCAACAAAAACTGGCTTGTTGCACATAAATACACAAAGGCCTTTGCCTGCTGTACCGGTGCAGAGCATCTGCACTATGCCATCATAGGATGCACAAGATGGTGCCGGATGGTGGAGACTCTTAGTGAGCTGGTCCCAGAACAGGAGTTACTATCATCCAATACAATTGCCCCACTCTTCCAAAACTCTATTCCAACTGCATTGGCATACAGCATGATTGTACTCATGTAGAATTTCATTAGACAGCATGCAAACTAAAGCTTTTCACCAATGTTCATGAGCGTTGCTGAACAAGGCAGTGACACACAACAAAAGTCAGACTAGTGCAGCACAGAAACAGGCCGTTTGGCCCATCACATTCGACCTGACCTTTTTTCCCCACCTATACTAATCCCATTTCCCACATTAGCACCACGTTCTTTTTTGCCTTGCCTTCTTAAATGTCTGTCGAAATGCCTTTTAAATGTAGTAAATGTGCCCGATCCCCCTAGCAGTGGCACAGCGGTAGAGTTGCTACCTCACAGCAGCACCAGAGGCTAGTATTCAACCCTGACTACATGTGCTGCCTGTGCGGAGTTTGTACGTTCTCCTTGTGACCTTGTGGGTTTTCTCCAGGTGCTTCCATTTCCTCCCACATTCCAAAGACGTGCAGGTTTGTAGGTTAATTGGCTTTTCCCTCGCGTGTGGGATTGTGAAAGTGGGAAAGCATAGAACTAGTGTACCGGTGATCGATGATCAGCGTGACATGGTGGGCCAAAGGCCCTGTTTCCACGCTGTATCGCTAAACTAAACCAAACCTTGGATGGCCAGCACACACCAGATATAAACCATTCTCCGTGTGAAATAAACTGGACTCTCTGGTCTCATTTAAAACTCCTACCTCTCACCTCGAACCTATGCCCTTGTTTTTGATACTCCTACTATGGGTGGGCAATCAAAGCTCTGCTTACATATATTTTAAATATATATTTACGACATAACCTAACGTTGAAACATAGTAAGTAGGTGCAGGAGTAGGCCATTCGGCCCTTCAAGCCAGCACCGCCATTCAATATGATCATGGCTGATAATCCAGAATCGGTACCCTGTTCCTGCTTTTCCCCCATATCCCTGGATTCCGTTAGCCCCAAGAGCTATATCTAACTTGAGTGTGAAGTGCACTTGATTTGACACTAAATTGTGAAAGCGTGGCGTTTCTGTGCTCCAACTCTGAAGTACCACAGCACGTTATTCTGCTGTCAGGATGGGCTGGACTCGAGATAGCTTTTAAAAGTGACAGATAATTGTTTAACATGCGACCTTAAGCACGCTGACAATTCCACTGCAGCAAAACACCAGCCTTGGCAAACTCAGGCCAGCTAGCTCTTTGTTGTCCATTGTTCCAATTCCATTCACAAAACATTTCCTACCAATAACAAATTCAAACTTTTGTTTTTCAACCATTTGGTTCCGATAACATAGAAAAGTTCAGCGTTATTTTCGCTACTCCTTAAAAATTATTTCTCAAAATCTCTATCTAAGGGTACGAGTGACCTTTTTTGCTCGACACCAAAGCAAAACCCAGTTTTTGGAAGAATTTGATATCGCACTCCATCCAGTAGGACCCACAGCAAGCAGGTATCATCCGAAACATTTCTTTGTGGTTTAGTAATGTAAAACTTACATTATTACATTACAACAGATCTTGGCATCTTTAAAGTCTGCATAGTTACATGGTCCAGCAGTTAAAATTCCAATCTTTTACGACATCTAGTATTTCAACCATGTTATTGAGCTCAAGTTACCATTTTATGATGAGAGTTCCCGCACTTACCAAGTTCATCGCAGACACTCTCGCTTTCAAGCAGAGTTGGATGATCAAACGTGTCACGGCAGTACAGGATGCGGGTACTTTCGTTCAGGATCGCGATGCCACCCAACGCCATCACAAATTGGTCGACCAACCATGAGGATGATCGGTTCTGAATCCTCTTCAGCATGGTACGGTATCGACAGTACTGCGGGTAACTGAGGACAATGATTTTGGTGTCGTCTACGTCGTCACTATCTTCAACATCATCATCTTCGGCATCTATGCAGAGAGAGAGAGAGAGAGAGACAAACATTGTTTTTATCACTGAGGAATATTAGCTGTGTAAGAAGGAACTGCAGATGCCGGTTTAGACCGAAGATGAACACAAAAAGCTGGAGTAACTCAGCGGGACAGGCAGCGTCTCTGGCGAGAAGGAGTGGGTGACTTTTCGGGATGAGACCCTCCTTCTTACTGGTTAGGGATAAGGGAAATGGGAGATATAGACGGCGATGTAGAGAGATAAACAACAATGAATGAAAGATATGCAAAAAAGTAACGATGAGAAAGGAAATAGGCCATTGTAAGCTGTTTGTAGTGTGAAAATGAGAAGCTAGTGTGATTTGGGTGGGAGAGGGAGAGAGAGAGAGAGAGAGAGAGAGAGGGAGGGGGAGTGCCGGGGCTACCTGAATTGAAATAAGTCAATATTCATACCACTGGGCTGTAAGCTGCCCAACGAAATATGAGATGCTGGTGAGACCAAACACAGAACACCTTCGCTCAACCGGTGTGAACCAACCTGATCTCCCGGTTGCTGGACACCTTATTCTTCCCATTCCTGCGCAGACCATTGTTCTTGGTCTCCTCCATTGTCAGAGTGAGGCTAAACGCAAATTGGAGGAACAGCATCTCATATTTTGCTTGGGCAGCTTACAGCCCAGTGGTATAAATATTGATTTTTCTCACTTCAGGTAGCTCCGGCATTCCCTCTCTCTCTCTCTCTCTCCCTCCCCTATCCAAGTCACAGTAGCTTCTCATTTTCACCCTACAAATGGTTTACAATGGCCTGTTTCCTTTATCATCGTTACTTTTTTTGCATATCTTTCATTCATTGTTGTTTATCTCCCCACATCACCGTCCATATCTCTAGTTTCCCTTCTTCCGAACCAGCCTGAAGAAGGGTCTCGACCCGAAACGTCACCCATTCCTTCTCTCCAGAGATGCTGCCTGTCCCGCTGAGATACTCTAGCTTTTTGTGTCTATTTTCGAAGATTATTAGCTATAGGAGGGGATGGCACATGGACATATCCCATTACCATAGACTCCCAGCAGCTGTCTTTGCATTGTGTTACTGTGTAAATTAAACACATTTCACGTCAATAGGATGCAGGGTATCGTCAGTAATATTAAACATTTGTTCCTGTTATCATCCAATGCAGCAAGAAAAATAGCACAATCCATTTGTGACATTATGCAAGAAATAGCCTTGAAGGCTTGTTGATATCAATCCAAAAAAAAAATACACATGAATATAATAATAAGCCCCATCTTGAGTGATGGAAGCTTGCTTGTTGTCTGTTTAAATATTTAGCTGAAAGACTGAAGGCAAAACACATACATAATTAATACATAACAAATCACAGTTTAATACCAGATTTTAAAAAGTCTTCTGCTATATACTGGGAGCTCACTTGCAATCTAAACAGGAAATGGCACAATAATGGCTAATAGACTCATTACCCAGCACTAGCTCAGGCTGTCAAATGCCACACCTTGCTTAATGACACGTGTGTAGCTATTTATCACGTTACCACGCAGGAGGAGTAAAAACAGCAACATGCAGTTGTGTAGGAAGGAACTGCAGAAGCTGGTTTAAACCGAAGATAGACAGAAATTGCTGGAGTAACTCAGCGGGACAGACAGCATCTCTGGAGAGAAGGAACGGGTGAGGTTACGGGTCGAGACCCTTCTTCAAACTGTTACCAGCTTTGCCGGTTTGCTGGACATTCCAAAGCACGATATCGTTCTTGGAAATGTATTAAGGAAGTAAAAATACTAGGAAAAAAAATCAAAACCAGAATGTTTAAGAATTCAGCTCCATTTTTAGTCATAAGCTGCAACTTAAGATATTTTCCCACTTTATTTTGCTGAGTAAATGAATAGCTGGCTTGATTATACAGACCAGCAAGTTAAAATGCCAATCGCTGTTTCAGTGCCGAATTGTGTTGGAAGGAATTGCAGATGCTGGTTTAAACCAAACATAGACACAAGAAGCTGGTGTAACTCAACAGGTCAGAAAAACATCTCTGGAGAAAAGGAATAGGTGACGTTTCAAGTCGAGATCCAAAGCATCACCTATTCCTTTTCTCCAGAGATTCTGTCTGACCCACTGAGTTACTCCAGCTTTTTATGTCTTATCTTCTGTGCAGAATTAGTTGATCTGAGCTGCAGCACCTTCCGTCTCTGCAACCCAGGGTTTGCTGTGGAAAACTCGACCCAATCAGTGTTTCCATTTAATTCCTATGACGTGTGACTTTTATTTTTGTTTTTTTTGCTTATGCAAGTTCTGCTTGAACATTTGCATTTGCACTTGAAATTCTGTGTTTGGGTTCTCAGTAAAGGGCCTGTCCCACTTTCACGACCTCTGCCGAGTTCGCCCGTGACTCGTACTCGCAGCATGGTCGTCACGAGGTCGTTGGTAGGTCGTAGCAGGCCGTGATGCTAGTCGTAGGTACTCGTGGCATCAAGTAGGTCGGGGCGTTTTTTCAACATGATAAAAAATGCCCTTCTTCAGACTATGTTTCGGGTCAAGACCCTTCTTCAACTTTTCCACTCCCCTTACCTACTCTAACCTCTCTCTTTCCCCTTCCCCCCCCTCTCCATCTTAGTCCCAAACGCGATGGATTAACTGCTGAAACAAAGACCAGCAGATAGATGCTGGTTTATATTTAAAAAAATCAAAGTGCTGGAGTGACTCAGTGGGTCAGGCAGCGTCTCTGGAAAACATAAATAGGTGACATTTCGGGTTGGAAATTATTAACTGCGTGCTACGGTAGCTGGAGATTTGGGATGGATCAATTGATATGCTACTCACTCTAGGAGGTAACATGAGCTCACATATCATACATTCAGTATTTATAGATAATGACACATCTCCAGGCTGAAGAAAGGACTCATCCTGAAACATCATCTGTCCATTCCCTCCACAGATGCTACTTGACCCGCTGACTTCCTTCAGCACTATGTGTTTTGATGAAGTCACATACTGTAAATTCATAGAGTGCATAAACGGCCTGTCCCACTGCGGCGACCTAATTTGCGAGTTTAGAAGAGTTTGCGCTCGACTCAAACTCGCAGCATGGTCGACATATGGTCCTCGGAGGTCACTAGAACGCTCCTTCATGCTCGAGGGAAGTTCCTGCATACTCAGTTTGGTCGAGGAAAAATGTTCAGCATGCTGAAAAATGTTCCGCAAGTAAAAATTGGTCAGCATGGTTCTTTTGAACTCGTAGTGCAGTGGAACGGGGTCGCTATGTAGTTATAGGCAGTCGAGAGTAGCCGTAGGCAATCTCCTTTGCTGACCGGGCATTTTCATTGGCTCATTGGAGTTTTCAGAACTCCAAGGAAAAGGGACCGGTAATGTTAAATGCCCGCTAAACTTTATTAAATGTTGTCTGGCTTCTTAAAAGTGTCTCCACTCCTTCTCCCCCTCCCCTCTCTAAAAGAATTACCGTGCAGTGTGCCAGCCGTCTTGTACCTTCCTGTTCATCGTGGGTGTGCATTTCAGACAGCGCTCCCCCTGGCCCCCGCCTCTACGGGGGAGTGTGCGTGTGTGTGTGTTAGTGTTACTGTGCGGGGATCACTGGTCGGCATGGATTCGGTGGGTCGAAGGGCCCGTTTCCATGCTGTATCTCTAAACTTAAAAACTAAACTAAAATAAACTTCTATTCACGTTGTGTCATTTGCCAACAGAGCTCTCATTAAAGTGCCTCACAGCCCACGAGGTGTCTTTGAAGCAAGATCATTCCAAGCAGGGTACAGGCTGAAGAAGGGTCTCGACCCGAAACGTCACCTATCTCCTTCGCTCCTTAGATGCTGCTGCACCCGCTGAGTTTCTCCAGCTTTTTGTGTAACCCCCCTACAGGCTGATACACATGAGCTGTTTCCACCTTCAAACGGGAACTGAGCAGGTTGCAGATTGGGTCTAAATGTATCATAATTGGTCCCATCACTTGGACTGCATGATCTCTTGGACTTTTTTGGGGTTGGTGGCGGGGTCGGTAGTTCGTTAGTTAGCTAGTTTAGTTTATTGTCAGGTGTACCAAGGTACAGTGAAAAGCGTTTGTTGCATGCTAACTAACCATGCTATCCAGACAATGCATGATTATAATCGATCCATTTACAGTGTATAGATACATGATAAGGGAATAATGTATAGTGCAAGGTAAAGCCAGCAAAAGTCCGATCAAGGACAGTCCGAGGGTCACCAATGAGGTAGACAGAAGTTCAGCACTGCTCTCTGGTTATGGTGGGATGATTCAGTTGCCTGATAACAGCTGGGAAGAGACGGTTGGTGAAACTGAATTTGGTGGTGTATGTTTTCACACTTCTATACCTTTTCCTTGGGTTACACAAAAAGCTGGAGAAACTCAGCGGGTGCAGCAGCATCTAAGGAGCGAAGGAGGCAGGCGACGTTTCGGGTCGAGACCCTTCTTCAGACCTTTTCCTTGATGGGAGAGAGGAGAAAAGGGAGTGGCCAGGGTGCGACGTCCTTGGTTATGCTGCTGGCCTTGCCGAGGCAGCATGAGGTATAAATGGAGTCAATAGAGGGTAGGGGATGATTCAGTGTTGCTTGCTTCCAGTCGAGATGCTCAACCTTTGCGTAGACTTTGTGTTTTTAATAATGCTAATGAAACAACTGTGTTTCATTTAAAAGACTGTAGTTCTGCTTCCTGGCACAAACTGGAAACGTAAAACCTCAATGAAATACTTGATCATAGTTTTCTCAATTTTCCTCCCAATCTGCCAACATCACGTTCAACTTCCAAGATGTTACAAACGGAAACACATAATTTTCTCCCACTGTCCAGTAAATGTAATTATTTGTTCTACACAGTTAATCTGAAGTGTTATGTGGTGGATGCATTTTTCATTCTTGCACTGTTAATTCAATTCCACCAGCAATATTACAATGGTACATTGTTTTCTCTAAATGGACAGTGCGAAGTAGATAATACATAAAGATCTGAAGGCAACTTGTTAAATAAACGCTCTTTCATTCCAATGCACCACTGCTACTTTCCGACAACATCAAGAAAACATCCAAATAAGTTTCCCAAAGCCCACACAGCTTGTTTGTGGAAAAGTTAGTCAAATTGGCCCAATTTTCAAAGAGATTAAAAAAATGTATAATCAGATACACATTACAATCTCCCGGTTTCTAAACACCAATTCTCCTTCCTATTCCCACGCTGACCTTTCCGTCCTAGCCCTCCCCCATTGTCAGAGTGAGGCTAAATGCAAATTGGAGGAACAGTACCTCATATTTCGCTTGGGCAGCTTACAATCCAGTGGTATGAATATTGATTTTGCTTACTGATTATTGATTCCCCGTCACTCCATCCCTCCTCCACCCAAGTTGCACCAGATTCTCTTTCTCACCCAACAAACAGCTAACAATGGCCTGTTTTGTTTATCATCATTACTTTTTTTACATTTCTCTCTACGTTGTAGTCCATATCTCTCATTCCCCTTTCCTGTGACTTTCAGTCTGAAGAAGGGTCTCGACCCGAAACGTCACCCATTTCTTCTCTCACGAGATGCTGCCTGTCCCGCCGAGTTACTCCAGTTTTTTGTGTCTATCTTCTGCACATTACAACATATATCCCCATTAATCAAACATGCTTCCTTGCAAAACAAGTATAACACAGTCAAACAGGACACAAATATGACATTGCGGAGAGGACCAGAATAAATGGGCACAGCGCTGAAACTTAGAAACTTAGGTATGATATCAGTAAACACTTCTGCAGACAGCAAGCATTGGTAGTCTGGAACTCTCTTGCCAAAGGTTGTCAAAGAATATAGCGCAAGGATAGACAAATGGTTCCATCTGAATGACAAAACAAACCAAAGGGGTTAAATGGCTAGGATCAATTCCCATGATCTCACACGCAAAGAGCTGAACAAAATGCAGTACAATCCTAGCTCTAGTTGAGACAGAGATAGGTCAACCAGAGGTAGGTTCACTTACCTCAGGCTCAACTAAAGCTCCTTTAGGTTTGCACTTTGAAAGAGCAATTGGCTCAACGAGCAAACCGCTGCAATGCAAATGTCGTTTGACTGGTGAAGATGTTGGCATTATCACCGAGGACAGAGGACAAATTTTGTTCTGCTTTGTATTGCAGTTGTCATGGAACATGTCCTGGGTCCTGCCAGGACTCGACGGCATGAGCTGCAGGGAGAGATTGAGTAGGCTGGGGCTCCAATCCTTGGAGCGCAGGAGGATGAGGGATGATCTTACAGAGGTGTATAAAATCCTGTGAGGAATAGATCAGGTAGATGCTTGGACACTCTTGTCCAGAGTAGGGGAATCGAGGACGAGAGGACATAGGTTTAAGGTGAAGGGGGAAAGATTTAATAGGAATCTGAGAAGTAACATTTTCACACCAAGGGTGATGGATGAATGGAACAAGCTGCCAGAGGAAATAGTTGAGGCAGGTATTCTCACAACATTTAAGAAACATTTAGACAGGTACATGTATAGGACAGTGGGCCAAATGTGTAGGAAGGAATCGCAGATGCTAGTTTAAACCGAAGATAGACACAAAATGCTGGAGTAACTCAGCGGTATAGGCAGCATCGCTGGAGAGAAAGAATAGGTGACGTTTTGGGTCGAGACCCTTGTTCAGACTGAAAGTGATGTAATGACTGTCTATAGCTCTTGATTCCCTTTCCCCTGTCTAGTCTGAAGAGGGCTCTCGACCCGACTCACTGTGGGTAGTCCAACAGGGAGACATACCCGATCATTCAATTGGAGAATTTGCAGGACCATTTGCACCGACTGAATGGCATTACCTGCCAGGCTTACACGCCATTTTACCATCTGCCAGCACAGTGTCTTGCAAACGGTGATTAAAATTAAAGAGACCTGCAGACGCAAGAGATGGCAGACGCTGGAATCTGTAGCAAAAAATAACGAGCTGCAGGGAGAACTCAGGTGGCATCTGCTGGGGCGAAGGGTCGGTCGACATTTTACGTTGCGACCCTGCATCTGAACAGATGGTGTGAAGAGAGAGGGCGAATATAAGGAGATGGAGGGGGAGGGAGGGATGGGGAAGGTAGGATCGAGGGGAGGAGGGTTAGTTCCTTCCGCCGATCCACCAACCCTCACCTAGTCCCACCGTTCGTTTGCAGCTCCCACTTCCAATCCCGCCTCTGCCTCTTTATACTCGCGATCTCCCCTTCACACCATCAGTCCAGATGTAGGGTCAACGCTCCCTCTGCCTCCACAGATGCCGCCTGACCCATTGAGTTCGTCCAGCAGCTGTAGTTGTACCAAGAACACAACTTGACATTCTCCCAAATGGACAATGATAATCCAATTAAGTCCATCTGTTGAAATTGGAACGCCTTTGACAACCTTGAATATAAATGTGTTACATTTAAGGCTGAACCAAAATGGGCCAAGTATCATATCTTTACGCCTGTACAGATATAGTCAGTCAGCATGCAAAGCACAAAATAAATAACAAAATAGATCTCCGAGTTCCTCACCTTGTAACAAAGAGCTATTTGATGATTAAATAGCAACACTATCTTAATGATATTTGTGAGTGACAAATTAATTTATATTACTGTTACCAATCACTATCTTTAAATACAGTGTTATAAAAAACACAGAATTTATAAAGCAAATTTAAAATAGAAAAACATTCCAGAGCACATCACAGGATCATAAACAAAATTTCACACTGAGTCACACAGATTGACAAGCAAATTGAATAATCATCATTAGTTTAATTAGTGGAGGACTGCATTCACTTTCAGGGAGCTGAATAAATAATATTGTTGTAAAGATAACATCAAGGTTTTAAATCTTGTGTGTGGCTACATTTAATTGAAATCCACTACACTTAAATTTCGGAAGGAACTGCAGATGCTGGTCTAAACCGAAGATGGACACAAAAAACTGGTGTAACACAGTGGGACAGGTAGCATCTCTGGAGATAAATAAATAGGTGACATCACCTATTCCTTTTATCCAGAGATGTTGTCTATCCCGCTGAGTTACACAGGCTTTTTGTGTCGGCAGTTAGGTTTAGAATTTGCAATCTCGTAATTTAGTGCAAAGGACAACTCATAAGATGAACGTAACTGGCCAGTTCTTGCAGACTTGCTGCAATGTCGTTTACCTTGCATTTGTTATCCGAGTTGCTTCATTGACCTACAGTGTTATGGTGTTTCTTAGGGACCATATGCATGACATGTCCGGCATCAATAAACTTCTTTAAAAAAGATATACATTTCACATCAACTTTAAGTACAATTTGAGTGCAGAGTTGGGAGCTCAACCTAATTCTGTAATAATTCATCATGGAAAATGTCCAGGCACAGAAGAGGAAAATAAATAACGTGCCTCAGGACATCAAAGTATTTTGCAGCCAATGAAATATTTTTGAAGATGCCGTCACTGTTGTAAGAGTGGAAATCCGATAGCAAGCCTCCATAAACAGCAAAACGGTAAGCAAGCAGATCAACTGCTTTATTTAATAAAAGAGCATAGGGGGGGAACTCCCTTGCTACTCCTTATTTTTAAATTGCAAAAATTTCCTTCAAATTACATATACAGTAAACAAAATTGGTACATGTCTTCATTCATTCATTCATTGTAACATCAATTCAATATGTTCTCTTACAACGCAACATTGCACGCCCCTGCTACTCTTGCAAACAAGTAATCACTCTATTTACATCACATTCTTTCATCTATTTGAATTGGTGCTAAATAAGCAGGCAAACATTTAAGTAGCATCATGGGGCTTTTATGTAAAAGACCTTGCTTGGGCATTTGTTCTGCAAACAATCTCTCTAGAGTTACGATAAAGCTGCTAGTGAGGTTTGGAGAATGTTGTTTGGACAATGGTTGTAGTTAGTGACTACACAGGAATCTGTGGCAGATCAAACCTTCATGTCGTGTTCATCAGTCAGATATCTTCTACTCCGCCATTCAATCATGGATTCATCTCTCCCTCTCAGCCCCGTTCTCCTGCCTTCTCCCCAAAACTCCTGACACCCTTACTAATCAAGAATTTATCATTCTCCACCATAAAAATATCCATTGACTTGGCCTCCACAGCCTTGTATGTCAGAGAAGTACAGTGCCCTCCATAATGTTTCAGACAAAGACCCATCATTTATTTATTTGCCTCTGTACTCCACAATTTGAGATTTGTTATAGAAAAAAAATCACATGTGGTTAAAGTGCACATTGTCAGATTTTATTATAGGCCATTTTAATACATTTTGGTTTCACCATGTAGAAATTACAGCTGTGTTTATACATAGTTCCCCCCCACACCCCCATTTCAGGGCACCATAATTTTTGGGACAAATGGCTTCATAGGCATTTGTAATTTCTCAGGTGTGTTTAATTGCCTCCTTAATGCAGGTATAAGAGAGCTCTCAGCACATAGTCTTTCCATCATCTTTGGAAACTTATTGCTGTTTCTCAACATTAGGACCTAAATTGTGCCAACGAAAGTCAAAGAAGCCATTATGAGACAGAGAAACAAGAATAAAACTGTTAGAGACTTCAGCCAAACCTTAGGCTTACCAAAATCAACTGTTTGGAACATCATTAAGAAGAAAGCTTACGAATCGCAAAAGGACTGGCAGGCCAAGGAAGACCTCCACAGCTGATGACAGAAGAATTCTCTCCATAATAAAGAAAAATCCCCAAACACCTGTCCGACAGATCAGAAACACTCTTCAGGAGTCAGGTGTGGATTTGTCAATGACCACTGTCCGCAGAAGACTTCATGAACAGAAATACAGAGGTTACACTGCAAGATGCAAACCACTGGATAGCCGCAAAAATAGGATGGCCAGGTTACAGTTTGCCAAGAAGTACTTAAAAGAGCAACCACAGTTCTGGAAAAAGATTTTGTGGCCATATGAGATAAAGATTAAGTTATATCAGAGTGATGGCAAGAGCAAAGTATAGAGGAGAGAAGGCCCAAGATCCAAAGCATACCATCTCATCTGTGAAGCACAGTGGTGGGGGTGTTACGGCCTGGGCATGTATGGCTGCTGAAGGTACTGGCTCACTTATCTTCATTGATGAAGCAACTGCTGATGGTTGTAGCATAATTAATTCTGAAGTGTTTAGACACATCCTATCTGCTCAAGTTCAAACAAATGCCTCAAAACTCATTGGCCAGCGGTTCATTCTACAGCAAGACAATGATCCCAAACACACTGCTAAATCAACAAAGGAGTTGTCAATCACCTGATCTGAACCCAATTGAGCATGCCTTTTATATGCTGAAGAGAAAACTGAAGGGGACTAGCCCCCAAAACAAGCATAAGCTAAAGATGGCTGCAATACAGCCTGGCAGAGCATCACCTGAGAAGACACCCAGCAATTGGTGATGTCCATGAATCGCAGACTTCAAGCAGTCATTACATGCAAAGGATATGCAACAAAATACTAAACATGACTACTTTCATTTACATTACATTGCTGTGTCCCAAACATTATGGTGCCCTGAAATGGGGGACTATGTATAAACACTGCTATGATTTCTACATGGTGAAACCAAAATGTATAAAAATTGCCTTTATTAAAATCTGACAATGTGCACTTTAACCACATGTGATTTTTTTTTCTATTACAAATCTCAAATTGTGGAGTACAGAGGAAAATAAATAAATTATGTGACTTTGTCCCAAACATTATGGAGGGCACTGTGAGACAGGCTCAGATTTTTCTGTTGACAGTTTTAATAATATTTCAGTGGTAAATTGACAGCTGGAACCAACTAAGGCAGAACACATCATAAAGCACATTTTGTAGCAAAGTCAAATTTTCATAAGATATTAGTGAATCTGTGGCTGATTTTCAGGGATATGGTTTGATTAAGGAAGTGAAGTTACTATTCTTAGAAGAATTGAGTGTCATTCTTGCCAATGTGATACAAAGTGTCTCCCGTTATGTATTTTATCTTTGTTCATTATCACAACACCTGATGATGATATCGGTTTCGGGCCTACAGTGGAGCTTTTGCATTGCAGAATTTGGTGGTTACCTAAAAACCACACCTAAATTTAAAAAAATCCCTGGCGGCATAGACGATATCAGACAGATGAACACAACATGAAGGTTTGATCTGCCACAGATATCTGTGTACTCACTGACTACAACCATTATCCAAACAACATATACTATTGAAAACAAGATACACTCTTGGAAACAACACAATCCATCTTTTATTTCCACCCGACTGGGCAGATGGAAACTCATCTTATTCAAAAGGCAGCATGTCATGGAGAAGGTCCCACCGAGTGTTGCTTAAAACTCTAAACCATGGGCTGAAGCCACAACCCGAACTACAGAGAAGTGTGGGGGGGGGGGGGGTTACACAAAAAGCTGGAGAAACTCAGCGGGTGCAGCAGCATCTAAGGAGCGAAGGAGATAGGCGACGTTTCGGGTCGAGACCCTTCTTCAGACTGGTCAGGGATCAGGGAAACGAGAGATATAGACGGTGATGTGGAGAGATAAAGAACAATGAGTGAAAGATATGCAAAAAAGTATCGATGATAAAGGGAACAAGCCATTGTAAGCTGTTTGTGGTGTGAAAATGAGAAGCTAGTGCGACTAGGGTGGGGGAGGGAGATAGAGATAGAGGGAATACCAGGGTCCGAGGGCTGAGGGAGAGGTGGGAGGGGGAGGAGACAGCAGGGGTTAACAGAATTGAGAAAATTCAATGTTCAAGCCCAAGGGTGCAGACTCCCCAAGCGGAATATGAGATGCTGTTCCTCCAACCTGCGGTGTTGCTCACTCTGGCCGTGGAGGAGGCCCAGGACCGAGAGGTCGGATACGGAATGGGAGGGGGAGTTGAAGTGCTGAGCGACCGGGAGGTCGGGTTGGTTTTTGCGGACCGAGCGGAGGTGTTCGGCGAAACGATCGCCAAGCCGCCGCTTGGTCTCACCGATATAGATCATCTGGCATCTGGAGCAGCGGATGCAGTAGATGAGGTTGGAGGAGGTGCAGGTGAACCTCTGTCGGACCTGGAAGGACTGCTTGTGTCCCTGAAAGGAGTGGAGGGGGGAGGTGAAGGGACAAGTGTTGCATTTCTTGCGGTTGCAAGGGAAAGTGCCCGGGGAAGGAGTAGAGCGGGAGGGAAGGGAAGAATTGACAAGGGAGTTGCGGAGGGAGCGGTCTTTGCGGAAGGCAGACAGGGGGGGAGATGGGAAGATGTGGCGGGTGGAGGGGTCACGTTGGAGGTGGCGAAACTGGCGGAGGACTATCTTTTGTATTTGCCGGCTGGTGGGGTGAAAGGTGAGGACCAGGGGGACTCTGCCCTGTTTGCGAATGGGGGAATGGGGAGAGAGGGCAATGTTGCGGGGTATGGAGGAGACCCTGGTGCGAGCCTCATCAATAGTGGGGGAGGGGAATCCCCGTTCTCTGAAGAATGAGGCCATTTGGGATGACCTGGTGTGAAACTCCTCATCCTGGGAGCAGATGCGGCGTAGACGAAGGAATTGGGAATAGGGGATGGAGTCCTTACAGGAAGCAGGGTGGGAGGAAGAGTAGTCCAGGTAGCTGTGGGAGCCAGTGGGTTTGTAGTGGATGTCGGTCAGGAGTGTATCACCTGCAATAGAGATGGTGAGGTCAAGGAATGGTAGGGAAATGTCGGAAATGGTCCAAGTGTATTTGAGTGCCGGATGGAAGTTGGTGGTGAAATGAATGAAGTCAGTCAGTTGTGTGTGGGTGCAGGAGGTGACACCAAAGCAGTCATCGATGTAACGGAGGTAGAGGTCGGGGATGGGGCCCTGGTACGCCGAGAACAAGGATTGTTCGACGTACCCAACAAAGAGGCAAGCGTAGCTGGGGCCCATGCGTGTGCACATAGCTACGCCTTGTGTTTGGAGGAAATGGGAGGAATCAAAAGAGAAGTTATTGAGGGTAAGGACCAACTCCGCTAGGCGGAGGAGGGTGTCAGTGGACGGGTATGGGTTGCTCCTCTGGTCGAGGAAGAACCGGAGGGCTTTGAGACCGTCCTGGTGGGGGATGGAGGTGTAGAGTGACTGGACGTCCATGGTAAAGATGAGAGGATGGGGGCCTGGAGAATGGAATGCACGGAGCCGACGGAGAGTGTCTGAGGTGTCTTGAACATAGGTGGGGAGGGATTTAACAAAGGGGGATAGGATGGCGTCAAGGTATGTGGAAATGTGTTCGGTGGGGCACGAACAGGCAGAGACAATGGGTCTGCCAGGGCAATCGGGTTTGTGGATTTTGGGGAGAAGGTAAAATCGGGCCGTGCGGGGCTGGGAAACGATGAGGTCGGAGGCTCGGGGGGGTAGGTGATGCTTAAGAGAAGTGTGATGCTTAAGTTTGAAGTCTCACACAATGCAAATCAGGGGTGGAGTGAATCCCATTTTGCATAATTTGCTAGAACTTTATGCAATTTAGTTTAGTTTAGAGATACAGCGCGGACACTTGTTTGTCTTTGGAGTGTGGGAGGAAACCGAAGATCCCGGAGAAAACCCACACGGTCACGGGGAGAACATACAACAGCACCCGTGGTCAGGATTAAACCAGGCTCTCTACCACTGCAAGCGCAGTAAAGCGGCAACTCTACCACTCACGCCACCATGCTACCAATTTTTTTATTTAGGTGTGGTATTTAGGTAACCACCAAACTGTGCACTGCAAAAGCACCACTGTAGGCCTGAAACAGATAACATCATCAGATGTTGTGATAATGAACAAAGATAAAATAAATAACTGGAGACACTTTGTATCACAGCGGCAAGAATGACACTCAATTCCTCCAAGGATATAGTAACCACTTCCTTAATCAAACCGTCTCCCTGTAAATCAGCCACAGGTTTACTAATATCTTATGAAAATTTAAATTTGCTACAAAATGCACTTCATGAAGTGTTCTGCCTTAGTTGGTTCCTGCTGTCAATTATTATTAAAACTGTCAACAGAAAAATCTGAGCCCGTCTCACCTACCTCTGTGACATACAAGGCTGTGGAGGCCAAGTCAATGGATATTTTTTATGAATGAATGAATAAGTTTATTGGCCAAGTATTCACATACAGGGAATTTGCCTTGATGCTACACCCACAAGTGACAACATGACATACAGTGACAGTTTAGAATGACACATCAAATATTAATAATAAAATATTATTGATTAAACATGTGAATTAAATAAAATAACAGAGCAAAAGGAGGCTACAGATTTTTGGTTATTGAGTAGAGCTACTACTCGTGGGGAAAAAAAGCTCTTTTTATGTCTGGCTGTGGCAGCTTTAACAGTCCGGAGTTATGGTGGAAAATGATAGATTCTTGATTAGTAAGGGTGTCAGGGGTTAAGGGAGAAGGCATGAGAATGGGGTTGAGATGGAGAGATGAATCAGCCATGATTGAATGGCGGAGTAGACTTGATGGGCTGAATGGCCTCATTCTGCTCCTACAACTTGTGAACTTGTACATTGAGGGCAATGGCACAATCAATGAAGCAACGCTGCATCACAGTCAACTTCTAATTTTGCAACCCGTCATTCATTAAAGTCCCAAACCAATTTCAGCCGCTCTAAATCCGCCTGCACGAGAACAGGAATTTGACAGAAGTAAGCCTAATGCTCATTGTCATCTTCCACTGAAATCAGGAACAAACAATGTGCGCCGAAAGGTCAAATATTCATCCATCCTGGTCACAAGAAAATAGCGGAGACTTTACTAGCGGGGCGAGGGTTAATTCCAGCTGGCCTAGTGGCAAAAATTCTATCATGAATTATGTGTACTCAAACTTTAACTGGGTTAATCAAAATAAATAGAAGATATCTGACAGATGAACACGACATGAAGATTTGATCTGCCACAGATTTCTGTGTACTTACTGACTACAACCATTGTCCAAACAACATCCTCCTAACCCCACTAGCAGCTTTATTGTAACTCTAGAAAGACTGTTTGCAGAACAAATGTACAAGCAAGGACTTTTACATAAAAGGCCCATGATGCTACTTAAATGCTTGCCTGTTTATTTAGCACCAATTCAAATAGATGAAAGAATGTGATGCAAATAGAGTGATTACTTGTTTTGAGGTTAATAAATACTAGAGGTATCAGAAAGATCTTGCTGACAATAATCTGTTCTCAAGCCACCACCAATGGTAACTATGCTAAGTAGCCACTTGTGTGCTATCGCTTCAAGAGAACATTATATTTTGTCTGATAAACAGCCCATTATACTTGAACCTTTACAGTGGTGACAAGTGTAGACCCCACTTGTCAATTTTAGAAGGCCTGCCTCTTTCCCAGTGTGAACAAAACTTAATAATTCATTCCAGGGATGTCGGCCAAATTTATGACCCATGAGGACATTTTTTCAAATATTTTTTCAACTTCAACCCACCCAGTCCACGCTGACCATTGATCACCCATTCACATTAGTTCCATGTTATCCCACTTTCTCATCCACTCCATACACATTAGGGTCCATTTTTACAGAGACCAATTGAACGACAACCCACATGTCTTTGGGATGTGCGAAGAAATCATAGCACTCGGAGGAAACCAAAGGAGTCATTGGAAGAATGTGCAAACTTCACACAGAAGGCAGCCAAGCTCGGGATCGAACCAGGAGGTGAACACACAGATGTGGGAACACGTGCCGCATGAAATGAGATTGGTGTGAAACTGGGTTCGTGATTCAGACTCGGAATTCTGATCCCATTTTGAGGACGTGGTGACCTGGGAACATCTCACCGTCCACCGTTTCTGTACAAAGATGGTTGGCCACACTGACCTTGGGCAACTTATCCCTGACTTTGTCTGCCCATGCTTGCACTAAAGCGTGATACTGCAATGAAAGGCAGATCAGATACCCTTGTTCTGTCTCTGCCTCTGCCCTGCTCACGACAATAACTAATCCCAAGGCTATGTCTCCACAATACCTGGGCAGCCTTTTGATCTACAACTGATGATGAGTGCCTTTTAAATTGTTCTTGAAAAATCTCCCTGGTGACCACAGACATTTTAAAAACAGTCCAAATATTACACCAGCTTTTCCAAGATTGCATTCTAAATCATAACTTGAGCATTAAAAAAGATTATGTTCGTCATTTTAAATTTTTCCCCTCTGGTTATCAACCCCCTTCAGATACTAAAATCCATTTTTTTCCCATTAGTTCTATCAAAATACCTCAATTTTGAATACCTCCATTAAATCATTCTATTTATGTTGATAAATATTTAAAAGCAACTTAGCTGATCTGGATACCTACTCACGGCGCCAGAGACCCGGGTTCAGTCCTGATTTTGGATGCTGGTTGAGTAGAGTTTGCACATTCTCGCTCTAACCACATGGATTTCTAACCGGCGTCCTCTCACACCCCAAACACGAGCAAATTTGTGGGTCAAGTTCTTGTGATCATGAGGCAGGAGGGTGACTAGTGGTCCTGCCATTGGCAGTCACAGGAAGATTGTGGGTATTGGGTGGAACGCAATTTTCATTCAATGCAATTTGTGAACTCCAGGGGAGAAATTGACCTGTTTGGATAACAGAAATCTAACAACCGTTAACATCAAGCCAAGCAAAAATATTAGCTAATGTTTCTGGTATAAACCAACAGGAGGTAAATCACCATTTAATGTAACTGTGACTGTTGAATAAATGCTATGCAAGCTCCATATAGGGTCACAAAGCACAGGCCATTCAACACCTCATGCCTGTGCTATCTCTGAAAGAGCAACTTAAGAATTTCCACTTCCTTGCTTTTCCCCCTTAGCCCTGTACAACTACCCCTTTCAAAAGCAAATTGAATAAACATTTGGAATGTACGAGTTAATCTGCTTACACCAGCTTTTCCACGATTGCATTCTAAATCATAACTTGAGCATTAAAAAAGATTATGTTCTTTTTTCTTTACTGTCAGTCATTTTAAATCTTTCCCCTCTGGTTATCAACCCCTTCAGATACTAAAATCCATTTTTTTTCCCATTAGTTCTATCAAAATACCTCAATTTTGAATACCTCCATTAAATCATTCTATTTATGTTGATAAATATTTAAAAGCAACTTAGCAGATCTGGATACCTACTAACTTCATAGCAGTTAAATCACGTAGGCAAAAAAAAAAACTGGAATCAGCAATTCTCCTCCGTCTCGCAGACAATAAATACAGCCCGTTTAAAAAAGGGGGTTATTTCAAACAACCAACACTAATGATAATGCACTCCCACTCCTCAATACTACTGGGAGCCATGTAATTAAATGTTATACAGTGATAAAATAAATATCAATGTTTTAATTTGATAAGCGGCATCATTGGAAACAGAAACAACTTCAGTCCAATAGAATCTCATTGCCTTGAAAGACTAACATTTAACTACTTCACAGATAACATCCCCAAATCTCCCCTTTATCATTATCCTCTGCCCATGGAGTGTAGTGGTTCAAGGGAAGGCTCACTTTACCTCTGTAAGAGTAATGAGAAATTAATAGTTTGTCGGAACTGCCTTCACTCCCAGAACAAACAACTTTTTAAAAAAGCTGAAACATATATGGAGCCTGAAATAAAGTGCGGTGTGGTGTGGGGACGTTTCACCATGACCAATTTACTCATGGATATTCTATTTCATGCAACAAAGCACCAACTTGGGGGCGAGGAGGGACACTAGTTAAAAGTTATCCTGCACTGAAAGATCTGCAGCATCTTTTAAACTGGCCGTCAATAATGCAGCGGAAACACTGGTGCAAGTGAAGAAAAAGGAAGAGACGACTCGTATTTGAAGGGTGCCAGGAATTCCTCTGCATAAAGATGTCCAAACCCCACGACCCTGGCCCTTTTCATATCCAGCATGGAAGTAGTGGGTAGTTTCAGCAGGTGTGTGGACCCAGCATAACATGGTGCCAAAGTCCCAGCGTCATTGCAGCACAAAACAGAAGTTTAGTTTAGTTTAAAGATACAGGGTGGAAACAGGCCCTTCGGCCCACCGGGTCCGCGCCGACCAGCGATCCCCGCACATTAACACTATCCTACTCCCACCAGGGACAATTTTTACATTTATACCAAGCCAATTAACCTACAAAACCTGTACGTCTTTGGAGTGTGGGAGGAAACCGAAGATCTCAGAGAAAACCCTCGCAGGTCACGGGGAGAACGTACAAACTCTGTACAGACACCGCCCATAGTCAGGATCGAGCCTGGGTCTCTGGCGCTGCGAACCAGTAACTCTACCGCTGCGCCACAGTGCAGTTTGCACTGTGGATATTCCATCCCTATTGGATTTAGTGAAGTAACATAGTTCTTCGCAGATTTTGTATGGTGAGGGGAAATTGAATAATAGAAATGTCCAACAAAAGACATGACCTCCAAACTCTGCTAGTTCATATTCCAAAATCTTTTCATTTAGCGTCTACCTACGGTCACACAGATGGAATAAGCTACAGCACCCAGGTCAGCAAGATGAATTGCTTCCAATACATCGCTATGGAATGAATTTAGCAAATGGCAATTAAATCAGTTCTGATGACAATCGAGTACTTCCAGTTGAAAAAAAGTCCTAAATGCATTTTTTCAAAAAGGCTTATGAAGTGGAATCAGTGATTAATGATAATCCATCAAAGTATATTTAAATTACAAACAACTGACACATAGAGGAACATTGAAAACAACATTTACTCTGTTTTCAAAACAACCAATACTACAAAACTTATAAAAATGTTTCAAAGCAAATTAAGTCAGCAGACCAATTCAATCCAGTTTATTCACCCCACCCCCAAACAACCAAATACCTAATTTTAATTAGGTCTCAGAAGCAAACTGAAATGCTTGATTTTTTTTAAAACAGCAGATCCTGGAAATGTAAAATAAAAAACAGAAAATGCAGGACGAAGTGGTCTTTGACATGAAACATTATCTCTGCTTCTATTACCACATATACTGCCCGACCCATTGAAATGCTTGTTCAGTTTCAAAAAGTCACCACATTTGAAAGAATGGCCCAAGATTGAGTAATCGCACAAATAATTATAAATTCTTTGTTCTTTCAAAATTTTCCACAATTTATGCCATAAATAATGTTTCATTTCCCACATCTGGCCTACATTTACATCAGTACGAATGCATTCATCTCTTATTAATGTGCAACTGAGCTGCAAAACATGCATACATTTATTAATTTAAGAAATAATTTAAAAATATTTTTTCTGCTGGATGCGCAACCCATATCTATTTAATAATAATTAGGTGGTCACAAAATAGTTGAAGTACTTTTGACTTTGTTAATCACAAATACTTGTGACGGATTTAAAACAAACATTTCTCTGTGACCTCTGGCTGTTTCAGATGTCGCTCCAGAATATTAGACCGAATGCATTATGTTTCAGTGGCTGGATGTTTGGGTTTTAGGCACTGCCCAAAATATTAGGAAAAGGAAAGAAGAACCACTTCTGGGAACAGTGCTCTTGATGTATTTTCAATGATCTTAGTTTAGTTTAGTTTAGAGATACAGTGCGGAGACAAGCCCTTCGGCCCACCGAGTCCGCACTGACCAACGCACGTTAACACCATCCGACACACACTAGGGACAACTTACACTTATACCAAGCCAATTAACCTACGAACCTGTACGTTTTTGGTGTGGGAGGAAACTAAAGATCTCGGAGAAAACCCAGGCAGGTCACGTGGAGAACGTACAAATTCCATACAAACAGCACCCGTAGTCAGGATCGAACCCGGGTCCCCGGCGCAGCAAGGCAGTAACTCTACTGTTACTCCACCGTGTTGCCCAATCTTATGCGTTGAAAACAAGAGCCCATTTTGCTGGGCCATGAATACAACTGAGAGATTGAAACCAAGTGGTTAGGCTTGCCCGGTGTACAGAAAGATCAGCACCACAAACTGCTTGGTGATAAGTACTTTGAATCATAGAGAAACTGCTTGATCTCGAGCCATGACCCTCCTTCTTTTGATGGTAGAGTACAAAGTGGATGAAATGAGAAGCAGACTGAGGCCACACAGCTACCAATTGTTACAGTATAGCATCCCACCAGTGTGACATTAGGAAACAAGTGATGAGCTCTCACATAAAGTCTTTCCTTGTCCACTCTTAGGATCGTAGATTGACACAATGTAGAAACAGGCCCTTTGGCCCAACTTGCCCACACCGGCCAACATGTCCCAGCAACACTAGTCCCACCTGCCCGACTTTGGTCCATATTTCTCCAAACCTTAATTTCAGGTCGGGGGGGTGTTCCCTCTGCCACAGGTACCATGTAATCCCGTGCTACCTGCTCCACGGTCAGGTAGTCAGCGACTAAACCGTCTCCCCCACCTGGTTTGCCAGGTGAGGAGGGGGCTGTGGACCCCCAGCAGGACTAAAAACAAGACCTGTGAAAGGGCAGATGAGCTCCTAGCGAGCCAATGGCCATGCACACTTCAGTACAAGTTGTGATCACTGTCGTACATAGCATTGTAAGGCAGCGCGCCTGTTGATGTTTTCAACGATGATGATGATGATGATGATGATGATCTCCAAACCTGTCCTATCCACGTACCTATCTAACTGCTTCTTAAATGTTGGGATAGTCCCTTTCTCAACTACCTCTTCTGGCAGCTCGTTCCATACACCCACTACCCTTTGTGTGGAAAAAGTTACCCCTCAGATTTCTATTAAATCGTTTCCCCTTACCTTCACTTCAAACCTGTCGTCTGGTTCTCGATTCACCTAGTCAAGTCAAGTGTCAAGAGAGTTTATTGTCATGTGTCCCAGATAGGACAATGAAATTCTTGCTTGCTGCAGCACTATGTGCATTATTTCCCAAGACAAGATCCTTCAGTGTGATATCTACTCTTCAATTAGCCACCTACTGTCAGCAAGTCCATCTGCTCATTTAGTTAATTGACTATGCCCCGGTCAGAGGGCTTAATCAACCAGTCAGGTGCAGTTAGTAAGAGACAGACAGACAAACAGAGACACACACACACAGACACATACATAGACACACACGCACACACACACACTCCACCCCCCCTCCCCTCAGTCTGACACCGAGATCCTGCTGAAGATGGGTGCCCGCTGGCCCTGCTCGAAGACGGGCGACTTGGTGTCCCGTCAGTCCAGATGTACAATTGGACCCAAACTATACTCACTGTGCCTACAGCGCTTTGCTCGATTTTTATTTATAGCACTTGACCTTTGACAAATCCCATGATTCCTTGCGTTTTTCGGAATACCTAACACGCTTATTCTCCAATGCCAGACCCAATGCCACATCAAAACCGTGTAAATAGTACAGAAGCCAATAGCTCTCACCAATTCCTTCTCCACTTCTCTGAACGTCATGGGATCTAGATGGGTGTAGTTGCCGGGAATGAAATCAAATCTGGGCTGTAGGTTGACCTGCTGCAGCAGGGAAGGCCCACATATTTGAACTGAGGACAATGAATTCTGGTGGATACAGAGTGCACCAAAAAGGCTCTTTACCTACACAGTTGTCACAATACATGCTGTCTCATTTAGAAATTTCAATCTCACATAATTCCCTGCCATGTCATCACATCACCCACTCTTTACGTAAATAATGACCCACATTTCTCAGTAATTACCAGTTCTGCTCACCTTCGCTACACTTTCTGTGGGATCACACCTCATCGTGTAACCAGAGTCAACCGACGTTACCTTGGTGAAATGATCACATGACTCTTTCAGTGACCTTTTGAACTGGATGACCTGTAGGGTTCAAGTTATTAAAATGGTTATTCCACAGTGCTGGACTTGTTTCTTTGCCAGCCGAGTGATGCCATATTCATGTCTATTTCAATTAGGTGTTACACCCCTAGATTGAGGAAAGATATTTGAAAGTATGGACATACACCACAGAGGACAGACAGCACTGCGAAAGCAAATCAGCCTACCAGTCTCCTCACCAACCTTCACTTCCTCCTCCTCAAAGGAGAACAGAGGCTCATGACTCCTAACTACGGGACTCTCAACATTGATATGGCAGATGCATTAACACCAGGACAACCTGACCAAAGAGAAGTATCCAAACAACTAAGCAAACTTAATAGGAGACAAAGTAGGAAGATATAACCAGAAAAAACAGCACCTCATCAGTAATAAATTGGAAAATTGTGGGGGTCAATTTTAATGCGGTTTAAGAAGAAAAAAAATGCAAGAATAAACAGGGTGCCACGAACAGTGAATTTAATGGGAGATAAGAAGTGGTGATAATGGGGCAGGATACCAGAATTAATATTGTACCTAATTTGCATACAGTAGGAACCAAATTTCATGGAGAATCTGGGTGGCACACAGAGGAAGCAATAAATGAAATGAAAATCTTTGATGTCAATGTCCTGGCACAGGTAGCCCAGAATGGTGAAGGCAAGGTTGATTAGTGAGCAGCATTTGGATAGAGTGGGAAGATTGGTAGAACTTGTGCAACCAGAACAAGGAGACTGATTGCTAGGGAGTTAAAATTTGGGGTTAAAAGAAGAGGATTCGGCAATAATATGAGCAAGGTTGGACCTTAAGATAGGAATACTGAGATGATAATAGACAGGATGTATCCATTCTGACAGAATGTCATTGACCTTAAACAAAATCAGTTTCTCTCCAAAAAAGTTGCTGTCATTCGGTTTCCAACATATTTTATTGTTTTTATTTTAAATTTCCAGTACCCACAGTACTTTCATTTTATATTGAATTGAATGTAGCCTTTGGCGAATGCCAAAATATTACAAACATGCAACACTGAAATACATTTCTCCATATTTCAATCGCATCTCTTCTCCGTGTCACTTTCTGACAGTTGTACGGTTGTTAAGTCCTTAATATATATGTAGGCGTTAAAAGTAAACTTCAGGACAGCCAAGGCATCTTACTATGCTGCTTCAAGATATCTGATGTCTAAGTAGTTAGCTCTCCCATCACCTGCCTGATTGTGCATAATGTGGGGGTACCAATGCTTGAAGTGCACAGTGCCTGAGGAGGGGCGGACTGCATTACTATTCCGAAGGGTCATGGGTCAAGCAGAAGCAGACACGTGAGAAATTCCTCTTGAACAGTACCAACATGCGGCAATAAATAAGCAGGGATTGGTAGGCTCAGGCTGATAACAGTTTTCATTTTAGAAATACAACGTAGAAACAGGCCCTTCCGCCCACCGAGTCCACTCCAACCATCGATCACTCATTCCATGTTTTACCACATCCTACACACTAGGGGGCAATTTGCAGAGGCCAATTAACCTACAGACCAGCATATCTTTGGAATATGGGAGGAGACCGGAGCACCTGGAGGAAACCCATGCAGTAACAGGGAGAATGTACAAACTCTGCACTGACAGCACCCGAGATCCTTGTCGAACCCGGGTCTCTGACGCTGTGATGCAGCAGCTTTACTGCTGCACCACCCTTTTGAAGTCAGCGAAGATGAATATGATGGGAGTAGTACAGGGGTTCAGTTTCACTGTTACTCATTTTGCATTATCAACAGGGATCAGTCTTTCTAGTGGGAGATATTAATTCATTAGGCACTGGGCTCTTTTGGCCAGCAAAATGCCAGCCCAAGGAGATTCCCCGAGTCTAATTCTCACGCCATTCGCTGGGATTTATATTGGGGTCACTCGCATTCTCATTCAAAGGCACACCTGCTGCCAATTAAAAATCACACATTTCTAAATTGAAAACAAATCTTAACACTCAAATGAGAATACAAGTCTTTAAAAGCAAAAATGTCATTCCTCGGCCTCAGAATATTTCTTTCAAATAATTTGCACTTCATCTAGCAACGTGGAGCACCAGGGTATATTTATATTGCAAACTGACTGTACGAGGAGTTATCCTAAAAACAAGCCCAATATATCCCGGCATTGACAGAATCAGATCAAACTGCCGCACATGGTCACCCCTCTAAATCTAGCCGCCATTTGGAACCATCAGATGCAGCGAAGGGAGCAGATTCTTTAATCAGATGGTGTGAATCTGTGGAATTCTTTGCCACAGAAGGCTGTGAAGGGGATATTTTTAAGGCAAAGATAGATTTTTGATTAGTACAGGTGTCAGAGGTCATGGGGAGAAGGCAGGAGAATTAGGAAGATGAGATCAATCAGCCATGATTGAATGGCGGAGTAAATTTGATGGGCCAAATGGCCTAATTCTACTCTTATCACTTATGACCTTATGATAACAAAACCAGGATAGCATTCACAAATACATTGTTATACCTCTAACCCGTAGCTGGCTGCAGACTAACATTGCTAATTGAGCCACTCGTCTCTGGGTTAACACTGGATAGTGTTCAGATATACAGCCAGTCAAAGCATTATGTTAGCGGAATATTTAATCAAAATACCATACCAGACAGCTTATCAGAAAAGCAGGAACATGACTGCAAAACAACCGATTACAGAAGATAAAAGAAAAATCTGTTGAGGCCTTTTTTCATTTGTGCCGTGAGTCATATTAATAAACCACATTGTTGGTTCAGTCACAGAAACAGGACAGACAATAAAACTATTCATTTCCTAAAAGGTCACCCCTGGGAGAAGCACATATTGTTTCATAGCCTATCAGTGTAACTACCATTCAGTACATGAAATAAAATATTATAACAAGTACTTTGAAAAGTCCTGATGTGTTCATTACGTGGACCAGGGAGGAAAAAAAAAACAATTTGCCAAAGGAAATCTGAAGAGAATTAATCACTTGCTTGTTTTACTTAATTTTCAAATCTGTTTACACTTTTCCAACTACAAATGCATTTTACATGCCTCAGCTCACAATTTACATCACAGAGGGTCAGATTGTTGGCATTGTGCCAAATCCCAGTCATGAGGAAACTAACTGCACATGAACTGATTCAGTGTTTCATAATGGATAAAGGAACATGTAAATTTTCAGTATGTCAGCAAATGCAAAAGAAATGTCACAGCGCACACACACACACACACCGCATACAAAGCTATTTGGATAAATAATGGACCAGAAATGTAGGTGAAGGAGAAAACAGGAAGATGTTCTAACAATGAGTACAGGACTTCTTTCCGCCTTAATAAGAAGTCTGATGAAGGAGGAGAATTTGACATTGGAGAATAAACCAGAGCAGATGGGAAAATTAGGGGAATGTCTGGAAAATTGGTACAATATACCGAGATAATAATTGTGAATGACGTTAATGTTATGGACTCTAGTAACAGACTGGAGAATAGCTGATATTATTATCTAATATATTGTACTAATTTTTCAGGCACTCCCCTAATTTTCCTATCTGCTTTGGTTTATTCTCCATTCCTATTCACGCCAATGACAAATTCGCCTCTTTCAATGTACAAGTATATCAATAAACAATGATTAGAGCAGAGAGTGTGCACAGCCGGGTGTCTCGTGCATCTGTCCCCGGGACAATTGTTCACAATTTATATGAATGATTTAAACAGGAATCCTAATTTGCAAATTACAGTCGGCACCAATTTAGGGGAAAGGTCAATGCTGCAAGAGCTATGACGAGTTAGATGAAGTGATTAAAAAGATGCAGGTAGGCTGTATAATTGACAAGTGCACTTCAAGTTTAAGTTGAGAAAAATGTAGTTAGATCACACGTCACATACAGTAGTTGGAAAGTAAGATTCGTATCATACAGGAAATTGCCAAGCAATAAACAATCACCAAAGAAATAACGAAGTAAGCTAAAATAAGGTCAAAGAAAAAGGTCTAAGCACCAGTGTTTAGTACGAGACAAATTGAACTGGAGATGAGTAACAACATAATTGCAATATGATTTTCCCAGGAAGGAGCACTGGGTTTAATCCCAATTGCCATATTTTGAGAACGAAATGTAGAGCCATTGAAGAGACAACAAATGACAGATGGTAACAGATTGTTTTTTCCTGTCAACAGGTCGCTGAAGACTCTATCGAACTTCTATAGATGTACAGCAGAGTGCACACTGGTTGCATGGCAGCCCAGGTTGATACTTCAAATGCTCAGGAAATAAGGGGACTGCAGAAAGTGGTGGACATTGTCCGTCCCAACATGAGTATTGACCACAACACCATGGAGGGGATCTACAGGAAGCGCTGCCTCAAGAGGGCGGCTAATATCGTCAAATACCCACACCACCCTGGTCATGCAGCTACCATCAGGAAGAAGATACAAGGTCCTGAGAACCGTTACCTCCAGGTTCACGAACACCTTCTTCCCATTATTCACCAAACTTGAACCATTCTGTACCTAGGCCATATCCTACTTGCCTCTCTCTCTCTTAGCTTTAACCTGTTCTCTGCTCCTTCAGTATAGCTGGACTTTCTACCCGTCGCCCAGACCATCACACATCCCTAACCCAAACCCAACAAGCAAGAATTTCATTATTCTGGTTCCAGTACGGTGCACATGACAATTAAACACTCTTGATTCATGAAGACTGCTCCGTGGCACAACGGTAGAGTTGCTGCCTTTTTGCGCTGGAGACCCGGGTTCGATCCTGACCAAGGGCGCAGTTTGTACAGAGTGTGCACGTTCTCCCCGTGACTGTGGCCAGGGTTTTCTCCGAGATCTTCGGTTTCCTCCCACACAAAGACGTACAGGTTTTGTAGGTTGGTTGGCTTGGTACAAGTGTACATTGTCCCTCGTGTGTGTAGGATATTGTTAACGTGCGGGGATCGCAGGTCTGCGCAGACGTGATGGGCCGAAGGGCCTGTTTCCGTGCTGTATCTCTAAACATGCTGCGAGAGGGCTGAGGCATAACCTCTCAGAGCCTCAAAAATTATCCAGAACGACCTGTAACTCCAAACCCTATATCATGCCCTTAGGCTGCCCTAAAGCATTTTACAGCCAACAAACGTTGTAATGTAGCAAGGTTTGCAAGCACAGAGAATGTTTCCACTCGGACGGTCAAGCAGAATCAGAAGCCACTACTGGACGGGCAATAAATCACAGCCTGGTTTGGAAACAGCTCCATCCAGGACCATAAGGAAATGCAGAGCTGTGGCCATAGCTCAGAGCATCACACAAACTAACCTCCCTTCCATGGACTCCATCTACACCTCACGCTGCCTTAGCAAGGCCACCAGCATAATCAAGGATCTGTCTCATCCCGATCACTCCCTCTTCTCCCCTTTCCCATCAGGCGTTTGAAAAGACATACCTCCAGATTAAGGGACAGCTTCTTCCCAGCTGTTATCAGGCAACTGAACAAGTCCTCTCATCAGCTAGAGCGCGATCCTGACTTCCCATCAAACTCATTGGACACCATTGAACAATAATCTTTAATCCGAGTTTATCGGACTTCAATGTTATATCGTGCACTAAATGTTATAGCCTTTATCTGTACACTATGAATGGTTTGATTTTATTTGTGTAAAGACTTTTCTTCGACTGAAGAGCATGCAAACAAAAGCTTTTCACTGCACCTTGGTTCACTTGACAATAATAAACTGAAATGAAACTAAATCAAATTGGGGATTCAGGACAAATAAAAAACACTTTAACCAGAAAGTGAAGAGAAAGTGGAACATATAATCAAAGGTAAGCAAATAGCGTAAACAGTGTAAATGTTTGGAGTTTAGTTCAGAGATACAGCGTAAAAACAGGCCCTTCAGCCCAATGAGTCCATGCCAATGGTAGGAAGCTAATGCTGGAGTAACTCAGCGGGTGAGGCAGCATCTCTGGAGAGAAGGAATGGGCGACGTTTCGGGTTGAGTCCATGCCGACCATTGATGACACTAGTTATATGTTTTTCTATTATAGAAACATAGAAATTAGGTGCAGGAGTAGGCCATTCGGCCCTTCGAGCCTGCACCGCCATTCAATATGATCATGGCTGATCATCCAACTCAGTATCCTGTACCTGCCTTCTCTCCATACCCCCTGATCCCTTCAGCCACAAGGGCCACATCCAACTCCCTCTTAAATATGGCCAACGAACTGGCCTCAACTACCTTCTGTGGCAGAGAATTCCACAGATTCACCACTCTCTGTGTGAAAAACGATTTTCTCATCTCGGTCCCAAAAGACTTCCCCCTTATCCTTAAACTGTGACCCCTTGTCCTGGACTTCCCCAACATCGGGAACAATCTTCCTGCATCTAGCCTGTCCAACCCCTTAAGAATTTTGTAAGTCTCTATGAGATCACCCCTCAATCTTCTAAATTCCAGCGAGTACAAGCCAAGTCTATCCAGTCTTTCTTCATATGAAAGTCGTGCCATCCCAGGAATCAGTCTGGTGAACCTAGTATCTCACCCACTCCCTACACACTGGGGCAATTTATAGCTGTCAACTAACCTACGAACCTGCATGTCTTTGGGTTGTGGGTGGAAACCGGAGCACCCAAAGAAAAACCACGCGGTCGCAGAGAGAACGTGCAAACTCCGCACAGACAGCACCCAAGGTCAGAATCAAACCCGGGTCTCTGGCGCTGTGAGGCAGCAGCTCTACCATTGCTTTTTTTTAAGGAAAGTCCCAATATACTGAAAGAGCAGGGACTGGAAGTTAAAGCTAAGAGAGAAAGGCAAGCAGGATATGGCCCAAGTATAGTATGAACATCTAGCATGGATTGTGAGGGCCAAATGGACAGTTTCTGCACCACTGCATTTATTGTAATCCTTTAAATATAGTTTCTGACATTTAATATGGTCTCACAAGGGTGTATTAGAAATAGCTCCAAGTATAATCATAACTTTCCACTGCACCCTGTAATTTACCTTTTTCTTCCCCTTTCTTTCTAGAATATGTTAACTCTTTTTTTTTTAAACTCAGGGCTCATGTGTATATAACCAATAAAACATACATGCCAAAAAGTACCCTTGCAAAACAGTAAAAGCCAAAAGGGCACCATGCCAAACGGAGATGCAGATTAATCACTCCTCATTCCTTTCTGTTCAACAACAAGCTTGCTGCAAGCACATAGGATATAACCCACACAAGTGCCATCCATCACTGAGGATGAAACAAAAAAGCCAGAAATTTAGACCCATGTAGCTGAGGTGACTATAACCTATTCCGGACAAAGAAAGTTAAGTTTCCAGCTAACATAAAATTGATTGCATCCCCAGACCTTAGCTACTCAACTAGAAACAAATGCATGGCCTGATCACATTATTTCCTTGTAAAATGAGAAGGCAACTTCAAAACAGAAAAGAATAATAGGTTACTTTTCCAAATTACTTTTGAATCAGAAGACTGGAAGATTTAGTGGTTTCCTGTTTCAGCTTGCAAAGTAAAAAGTATAGATACCACATAATTAGACCCGGCCTTTTTCCACAGCAGTTTTCAATCTGTTCTAAAAATGACAACATAATCTAACCCTCTTTAATATGATTCAATTAAGATACAAGACTGTTCGTTTCAGAATCGTCATGCAAAATATCCTCAAAAATATCCTGTAGTGTTCATGTTTAAAATAAGTCTAACTATTGTAATTCTGGCTTTCAAATTTATTCTGACGGATATATTTAGTCTGATTTTATGATGTAAAAATATTTTCCAATGTGCACATTATGAAATGCATTTAAAAGGCCTTGGGGCAAATTTCTTTCTGTATCAGTGTCAGGGTAAAGAGAACATTATCACAGGTTTCAATTTAAAAAATAAGTTCTTAACAGGTTTGCACATTTCTCTTTCAAAGGGGATAATAAAATGGCCAATAAAGCTGGGTCAAAAAGCTGGGTTTGAAGGAAGGACTTTGAAGGGAGAGCTTTTAGGAGAGAATTCCACAGACTGACGTCTAATTAAAAGGCAGGACTGCAAACCAGGAGCTGGACAGCGTGGAGTCAAGGACCTTCACAGTTAAAACCCCAGTGCGCCTTTGGGTAAGTAATGGGTGAACCTGCCCTCACGCCATTTAGGAGACGGCAGATTACTCATCACCCCTGATCGCATCCTTTGAACAGTGAGCAAGTGCCGATTCAGCAGTGGAAAAAGAACGACAAACTGAACGAGGCCCCAGGAATCAAAACCTGTCGTCATCCCCCGACACAGAGTATAAATAATAAACAGAAGACTAGACCTCCCATTCTCCCCACCTTGGCATCTGGCCAACAGGTGAACTTCAAGAAGACCGGACAAAAAGTGGGATGCTACTGACGCACTCACGCAAGCAACTAAATTGTGCCATTAGGCACATCTATCCACGCCCGTAGTCTGTAAAACCAAATTAGCCAGAACAAAGTATTTATTTGAATTGAATTTATGCCTCCCCTTCTACTATTCCGGTCCTGAAAGCAGATTTTGGCAGTAAGCATGCAAGTGCCCTTCACTTTTTGCTTCACTTGAATGCAAATATTAAGGTGTGGTTTGATCAAGGTGCAGAAAGTTGATCAAAGGAATTGGAAGGGTAAAGCCAGCAAAACCATTTAGTCTGCAGGAACCCAGCCAAAGGAGTGCAATCTTAACATTAGAGCTGGGCTAGTTAGGAGTATTTTAAATCAGGAGCTCTCTTCTTCAAAAAGCTTCCGAGACTTTTGATGAGGGGAATATTACTTAAGTAACTGTTTATATTGATAAATTGTTAGTCGAGGGCAATCAAATGGTTCAAACCAAGGAATTATAAAGAGTTCAGATACACTCACATCTAAAGTCACACGCACAGTGGCGCAGCGGTATAGTTGCTGCCTTACAGTGCTTGCAGCGCCAGAGACCCGGGTTCCATCCAGACTACAGGTGCTGTCTATATGGAGTTTGCACGTTCTCCCCGTGACTGCGCGAGTTTTCTCCGAGATCTACGTTTTCCTCCCACATTCCAAAGACGTACAGGTTCGTAGGTTAATTGGCTTGGGTTTGTATACTTGGTAGAAGCGTAAATTGCCCCTAGTGTGTGCAGGCTTGTGTTAAGGTGCGGGGATTGCAGACGCGGTGGGCCGAAGGGCCTGTTTCCACGCTGTATCTCTAAACCAAACTAAATGAGTATTGCAACAAGACTGGCCTATTTCTATTCAACCACTTCTTCCTACATTACTATTTTTAACGTGATATATTTGGTGTTGCACAATGAGGGGAAAAAAGGATGATTTGGCAATAACAACCCATGGTACATAAATGCGATGACGTAAGCTGCTTTTCAAAGTTCTATTTTGACCCAAGGCAACATCGTTGCAGAAGCAACTGGAGTACATTATTAACAATACAGGTATCTATTTCTTCACTGATGCAATAATCACAATTACTTATGTGATTACTGTACCGGTTTGCAAAAACTACTGGAGCCAAATTAGGTTTGACGCAGTTATGACATTTCTTAATCCAGAAATTTGGATTAACTACTGTGTTCACTAAAAAGGCCGAAAAATAATTAATCATAGTTTTCATCATAGGTTTTATTCCGGCTCACAGATACAGATATAAATTAAATAAAAGAATATATTACTCATTTGTGATAAGGCTATTATCCTAATGTACTAAAAGTACACTTCACAAAGAGAATGCTAATTGCTATGTAAAGAAACGGTTGGAGAATTTAGAATAGTGGCAAAATAAGATTCAAACAACCCGATAACTTAAACATCAAAGTATGTTCCTGACGCCACAAAATATGCCTAAGGATGAAACAACCAGTGGAACAGAACGTTCAATTTGTAATTGCATTCCTAAAAACATTTGGTCAAAAGACCTAACTTTGAATTCCGACAAGAGCCTTCAATGATAAAACACCAAGTTTGCCCACTTATTGCGTAATACGATTCAAGAGAGCAAAACCCATTCTGATCTGGGACTTCCCTTCCCTTAAAGCAGACATTGCAGCATTCTGGGAATGTGCAGAAATATGCATCACCTTTATTTAAAAATGTAATTGTAGGAAGGAACTGCAGATGCTGGTTTAAACTGAAGATAGACACATATAGCTGGAATAACTCAGGGGGATAGGCAGTATCTCTGGAGAGAAGGAACGGGTGACGTTTCGGGTCGAGACTTAATTCTGTCTTATTTTACAATGATTCTCAAGAATAGAATAGGGCTGTAATATGGCATCATTGCTGATTATCAATGTGAAGTTGAGGTACAACTCCTACCAACATCTTCCAATATACTGGAGGCACAGAAGACTGCAGATGCTGGCATCTGTAGCAAAAAAGCAGGCTGCTGGAGGAACTCCCTCCACTGACACAGAGTTCCTCCAGCAGTCTGTATTGTCTTCTTCCATCGCACAGATGAAACCCGCATTACGCTGAGGGGTGGAGGAGAATTGCGTTCCTAGAAGGTGTCCATATCGTGAGATTCCTTGATGCAAAACTGCGTCATTGGTGCATGCATCAAGATAGGTGTTGGAAAAATATAGATTTTGCACTTGTGCGTTTTTGCCCTCATATAAATTTTACGGGAGCAAATTTTATTCCGTAACACACGTTTTATGGATTGTGAATTCCGTAAGGGGTAAATTGCAGAGTCCTAGCACCAGGGTTGCTTGCAATTTAATTGGGAGAAGTTTCCATCAGCACTTGCAGAGGTCCATTAATCTGTTCCGTACAGCAAGCCAACATTCAGCAGAGCGTGGATGTCCGTGGATCAGGTTTACACAACAAAGCACCTCTCCTCCACGCACCTTTGCACAAGCTTGCAGACAGGAAGGTTGTTGGGCTTGACGTGAGTCAGGGTGTCCAAAAGAACGTTGACAAGTAAATGCATTTCAGGAGTCCTCTCTGGGTTCCGGGGCTGGGACGTACTTTTTATAATTGGATTAAATTGAAAGAGACAGCTTGGAAACAGGCCCGTCGACCCACCGATTCCACGCCGACCGTCGGCCACCTGTCCACACTAGTCCTGCGATCTCATTTTCTCATCCGCTCTCTACACAGGAGGGGCAATCGTACAGAGGCCGATTAACCTGCAAACTCGCACGTCTTTGGTGGAATGTGGGAGGAGAGCAGAGGAGTACCTGGAGGAAACCCACGCGTTCACATGGAGAACAAGCAAAACGCCAAACAGACAGAACTCAAGTTCAACACTGAGGCAGCAGCTCTACCAGATGCACCACTGCACTCAAGGCGATCCCTGTTAAAGCTCGCCACTGAGGGGCTGGCTACCTAACAAGTCATACAAGTCGGAGAACATGATTCATTTCTCCTGGTAGTGCTGTAAACACATAATGCATGGGGAATGCCACTAGTACATTCACAATTTAACTTTAGCGGAAAAAAGCCAATCTTCACAAGTGCGACTCGTGATCGGATGTATCAGAATTTTTTTTTTTTTTTTTTAAATCATCCCGTATCGAGAGACAGTGACTAACTGTGTTTTACTTGCCATCCAAACAAATTATACATGGTTACACCTGGTAGTGCATGAAACAAAATAAACAAGAGTGCAGAAGATAGTGTTTGTTAGCAGCTACAGAGATAGTGCAGATAGAAAAATCTGGAAAATGTCAATGTTCACATGGGCAGATTTAGCAGGCTGAATATTTAGTCACTAACATTTATAATGGAAATAACCTATGTATTCTTGTCGCGCTGTAATTACAGTGAGACAATGCACAAATTATTTCCTCAGTTTGCTGGAGCTACACTGGATGAGATGGCATTCCCTACAGTCTTGTATTTTATTACATTAGCCGAGCATGAGATGCAATACAGCACATTGACGACCGACTGCAAGCCTCCCCACACCCAAGATTCTGCTGCCCCTGTTACATCCGCCTAATAAGTTAGTCCACCAGGTCCCTCATCTGCTTACCAACCATTGACTACGTGCTATAAGCTCCACTCATCCAATGCTCTACTGTCATAATCCAAATGCTAAGGCAACCTAATGCCCAACCTTATTTGTTGAGTCGCCAGGAATTTCCTTGGGACAGTGGGGCTAAGAGAATTTCAAAATGTAGAAACAAGGAACTGCAGATGCTGGTTTACACAAAAGGACACAAAGTGCTGGAGTAACTCAGCAGGTGAGGCAGCATCACTGGAGAACATGGGTAGGTGACGTTCTGGATCGCGACCCTTCTTAAAGGCTGGCAGGCTTCATAATTATAAAATGCTGGTGACTACCTTGTCAAAGTTGCACTGACCAACTTGGATGAACCCCCTCAAGGAGGTCTGCCTGCAACCAAACTATTGTCATTGCATTCAACCTTTGTTCAGTTACAACTCCAACTAAGGTGAGATTGATACTTCAATTTTGCAAAATGACAATACTTTAAGTATTTAATTTGGAGGAGAATTGCGCAAGCCAAAGCACTTATGGGCCTGTCCCACTTAGGAGACTTTTTCGGCGACTGTCATAATCGTACGGGGTCGCCGAAAAACTGGCGACTCGACTAATGGGCCTGTCGCACTTAGGCAATTTTTTAGGCGACTGCCGGCGAATACGGTATTGAAACTCATCGATGTCAACACTGACGACAACCTACGACATCGTGGCGACTGCCTACATTAACCCGGCGACAACCTACGACAGCACATACATCAAGCTACGCTCATTTGGCGTCAAACCCAAGGTCACCACTGTCGCTGAAATATTTTCAACATGTTGAAAATTGTTCGGCGACCAGAAAGACACTACGACTATATGGGCGCCCGAGGAGACTACTCACGACCATACAGGCGATACCCCGCGGCCACGTGGCAACTGCATGGTCTCCTGTAGTTGGCTAAAAAGTCGCCTCACCACAGCCCCATTACACTACCTACTTCCAAACTCTCACTGATAAACGGAGGATAGCTTGGCTTTACATTGCAGATGTGATAATATTCTGCTCTTCACGTAGACTGGATATAAATGAATAGAACAAAGTTTACTCTTAAATACTTAGACTTTTAAGCACAGAATTAATAGACAGCAGTGCATCAAGGGTGCGCAAATGTACTGAAGTGTCCTGCAACCAAGATAGGTTTGCTTGCATTTCCTTCGTTAAGGCTGAAAATATAAATTTTCAGACAATCATGTGTAACACTTTCAAGTGCCAAAGACACATTAAATGTAACACATTAAAATGCTAACAGATCTCTCCTGGTGCTGTTCGTAGGTAGTTTGTGATCTTGGAATGGGATAAATGTTGTTGCTATGGGAATGATGTTGTTAAGCTGAAAGGAGTACAGAGATGATTTACAAGGATGTTGCCAGGACTTGAGGGGCAGAGCTGTAGGGAGATGTTGGGCAGGCTAGCACTATATTCCTTGGAGTGCAGGAGGATGAGGGGTGATCTTACAGAGGCGCACAAGACCATGAGGGGAATAGATAGACTGAATACGCAGACTCTTTTATCCAGAGTAGAGAAATAAAAAAGCAGAGGACAGAGGGATTACTGCATGTAGGAGGGAAAGTTTAATAGAAACCCAAGGGGCAACTTCTTCACTCAGAGAGTGGTGGGTATACGGAACGGACTGCCAGAGAAGGTAGTTGAGTCACTTACTATAATGGCATTTAAAGGACGTTTGGACAGGCACATGGATAGGAAAGGTTTAGAGGCATTAAGGCCAAACGCATGCAGGTGGGACTAGTGTAGGCGCGGCATCTAGGTTGGCATGGGCAAGTTGGGCCGAATGGCCTGTTCTCGTGCTGTTTGACACAATGCTTGGTTGTTCTGTTCAACAACTAATTAGTCCTTTGTCTTTAAGGGAAATGGTCAATTACTTCATACTAATTTCAATTGGTTATACATTTCTTCAGGTCAACTTAAAGGTCAGTAAACTGCTTCAAATGTTCAGTTACTGAGTTAATGACTAGCTTTCTTTATTATTACTATTAAGATCATATTTATAACAAAGCCAGACATAGAAACCCAAAATTATGTGCTGTGTGTGTGCATGCATATGCAAATGTGTATGCATGCATTTCCACACAAGTGTGCATGTGCACTTGTATGCATGTGGTGGGAAAGGGGCAGGGGAGGAGTAAATTGTCAGCTGCTTTTGGCATAGATGACGTAAGAATTTACAGTAGAACCTCTTATTTTTCCTTTACCATGCTGTTTTACAAGGCAAGCTCACTTTCCGATCTAACCTGCTACATCAATGAATGTTCCTGAGAATATTGGCTAACCTAGGAGTTCATCCTTTTGAGATTTGAGACACTGCCTGATCGGCTGAGTTACTCACTAGGTATCTATCGTTGGTATGAACCAGCATACGCAGTTCTTTTTTTTAGTACCAGGAATTCATCTTTGTCCCCCCTGCCCTCCTCAGGCCCAAAGCTGACACGAGATCACTGATATCTACTGGGAGCGGCATCAATTGCAAAGAGGATGGGTCGCACTCCTCCAGGCCCACGTTTCCTCCACTGAATGACGGTGGTGCAAATTAAAACTTCACATATCGGGGCACAGAGGTTCAAATTTGGGAGGAACTGTGGGGGGAAGAAAGTTGGCATTTTAAAACCTCATCCATTCTCGTTTGCTCTGGATAGTAATCTTACACTCCAAATAGAATTCCCACAATAATATACTGTATATTTTGAAGTGCTGCCCACAGTTACATTATAAAAACAAACAAACATATCCTGTGAACCATACTACTCGGTCACTTCCAAGTGTTGCTCATACCTTTAAGGAACATATTAATTTGCATGAACACAATCATCAGATGCACGGTGCCAACCTTCGCTAAGTTAGCCTCTCTTTGAACCAGGGCTACACAAAATGCTGGATAAACTCAGCGGGTGCAGCAGCATCTATGGAGCGAAGGAGATGGGTAACGTTTCAGGCCAAAACCCTTCTTCAGACTGATAGGGGGTGGGGGGAGGCGGGGGGAAGAAAGGAATAAGGAGGAGAGGCGGGAAGGGGAGGAGACAGCAAGGGTCAACAGAATTGAGAGAATTCAATGTTCATGCCAAGAGGATGCAGACTCCCCAAGCGGAATATGAGGTGCTGTTCCTCCAATTTGCCGGTGTTGCTCACTCTGGCCATGGAGGAGGCCCAGGACAGAGAGAGCTTTGAACCAAGTGTTTATGTGACAGCAATGAAACCTTGCAAGCTGAAAAAAGTCACACTCACTTTTATAAGGGACTAGATCAAGTGGGACCTGTAGGGTGATAATGACATCCCATCTTATTGAGTAGTGAATTCCTTGACTCACTGTCAGCAGTTCCATACAAGACCTTCCAATGATATTACCCACTAGATTGCTCATAGCCTATGGAAATGATATCCTGCTTTTAAAGGGGGAAAAAGTTTTTTCTTTTCCATTATGTATTATTCTATTGCAATAAAGCTGCTTTCTGGAGATCAACCAGAGACTGACTGCCCTTAGCAGAACTTAACTGTGATTAGAAATCAAATTTTCTTTCCTTTAAGGTATTCAAGAGAGTTAGATATAGCTCTTAGGGCAAATGGAATCAAGGTATATGTGGAGAAAGCAGGAATGGGGTGCTGATTTTGGATGATCAGCCATGATTATATTGAATGGCCTACTCCCATACTCAAGGGCTGAATGGCCTACTCCCGTACCTATTTTCCATGTTTCTTCCATAATGCATGCAACTACCAAGGTCAAGAGGGAAGTATTTTCTAGTGGTAGGCAGTTTTGCTGGATATTGGAAAATAGTGGCTCTTGTCCTTGCGTAATATTTATTTTTGAGAAGCACAATTCAGCAACAAACACGTTGCGGCTTTTGAGGGAAGTTCACTGGCCGACAATTTCCTGGAAATCCCAACTCTCCTGGGTGCAGGCAAGAGGAAATAAATAGGAAATGACTACTCCAAATTTTGCTTCAAGAAAATGCCACTTGGTCAATAGCAATAGATGTGGTTCAAAATTGAAAAGGCGATCTCTATACATTTTACAGACATGCTGTTTGTGATGAACATGTCCTGTAGTCTCAAAAGACTTAACACTAAACGTACCAACAATGATACAAATTCCAACCAATGAAGAAACTCAAGCTTAAAACCACTTCCTTGATCTACTTCTTCAATATCCAATAAACTGCACAGAAAATTGGTCATGCACCACCAAATGAAAATTGATTTATTATCGCATACATTCTGAAACTGGTTTTGCTAGCACAACATGTTGAACTTTGTGAACCAGCTGAGACAAAGAGTTATTTGTACATTTAACAAATAAACAGCAACTTGTTTGGCAGCTCTAGAGAATTGCAGTTTGAAAGCTGGAACCCGACTCACAAAAGCCTTTACGATACGATACGATAAAATGTTATTCATCCCCGGAGGGAAATTGGTCTGCCAACATTAAATTGGTTGTTGCAGAACCAGAAGCGAAACAGAGCAACTACTCTAAATGGGCCTTTTTGGCACACCAGATTGATTTTTTGCTTGTCTTTCTCGCAACGTCTCCATCTTGGCTGTCAGGGTGATCGAGGCACTCGGGGGGGGGGGGGGGGGGGGGGGGAGGTGGAGGGGGGGGGGGGGCACACAAGTGCCAAATCAGTGCAACAAAAGAAACAAGAATTTTAAATGCGTTTTGGTCTGTCATTCTTTAAACATTGGCATCAATGTTGGATCATTATTTAGGCTGGAATGGGTGGGAGGTGAGAAGGGGAAGAGTACAACACAGCACTCTCCAATGAACATATACGTGTGTCTTTAATATGGGTGCTAAATCTACCCCTCCAAAAGCAAAATGACACAAAACCCTTACAAGCTGGGTCTTGGATGCGCCCATTCAGGCTTCAAATGTCCAATTGTTTATTTCTCACAGGCAACACAAGCTAATGATGTAGACTTCTGCAGCCAGCCAAAACCTTTAAATCCCTCTTAACTTCTGCTCATTATCAAAATGGGTTACAGCTGATGTATGTGGCTTGAGTTTCTTCATAAACTGCAAATGACTAAAATACAAAGATGCCTGTTCAACAAAGCAAACCTTCAATATTGACAAAATATTGGTCAAATACTTTGTATTTTAGTCATAAAAATGTCAAAACAAATAGCGTAAAATTCACTTACTTTAAAAGCGCAACGAGCCAGACTTGCATCACAATATGAATTAGATACCTATATTCCCTATTTACTATAATTCCTTAAGAACTTAGGAGCGACATTCTTTCCAAGTTATTAGGACATAACAATGTTAAATAATAAACCTGGTTATTATACAATCCCTGGAGTTATCATACTCTCTAAAACTGCATTGTTTTATCAAACTCTCTAAAATTGCATCTCCATCAGGGAAAGCAAATCAATTACAAAAAAAAAAGTATTATTTTAAGCAGGACTCTCTGCAAAGCAATAGCCGAAAGGGCAAGATTGGTCGAAAACAAACATCAGCGGTTTATCCACAATATGACCATGCTCATTCAATTCTTTCTTCCCAATGCAAGATGTCTACAGAGTTGGTAGAAACCTCAGAACTGTGCTCCCTGTCGACACCTGCTGAACATTACGTTGCATAACACGTGACAGTTGACATAGCAAAGCTAAAGGATAAATGATGACAGAAAATCATGGCCAAAAAGGTACGAGAGAAAGAGGGACAGGCAGTCGCAGATTCAAATGGATAACATTTTTGATACTGACCATTAATTATATAAAACTGGAAAATCAAGCATTTTAAAGGATGACCTCACATTTATTTTTCCATGCACGTCTAACAACATTAAACTTGCAACTCTATAGAAGAACATCAATGACACAAAAACATCATAAATGTCATAACAGTTGAAAATAACCAATGCCAAAATGCAAGCCATTAAATTCCACCAGAGACCAAGCAACTTCAATGAAAATATACACATCTGTTCAGTATCAACTGAAGCTAAAATTGAATCAAAAGATAAATAAGAATAAAAGGGATTTCAAATTTGAATTTTGAGCTAAAAAAACACAAAGTAAATAAAATAATTACCAAGGTCAGCCTTTTCTTTTAACACGTCCTTGAAACTGAGGCCACTGTTGAGAGTGCATTGTCTGTAGTGATGCAAGGTTTCCTTCTGTCCACTGATCCTCAGCTCCTTTCTCTTCGAGGGTTTCAGTGACACGGCCCCGAGGCCTCGTGTCCACGTGCTGAAATCCGAGCACGTCCATTTCATCAGGTCATCCAGCTTCACAACTACCTTTCTCCGAAACAGCCACAACTTCATCCTGTAAAGAGTACCAGAAAGATTCAATGAAAGAACAATAAGAGCTTGCTGACCTTTAATTGTGCACCATAGCTTCATAAGATCATAACTGATAGGAGCGGAATTAGGTCATTCGGCCATCAAGCCTACTCCACCATTCAATCATGGCTGATCTATCTTTCCCTCCAATCCCCATTCTCCTGCCTTCTCCCCATGACCTCTGACACCCGTACTAATCAAGAATATATCTATCTCTGCCTTAAATATATCTACTGACTTCGCTTCCCAAGCCTTCTGTGGCAAAGTATTCCACAGATTCACCATCCTCTGACGAAAGAAACGTCTCTTCATCAAAAGTCCTTTAATTCTGAGGCTATGACCTCTAGTCCTAGACTCTCCCAGCAGTGGAAACATCCTCTCCACATCCACTCTATCCAAGCTTTTCAACATTCTGTATGTTTTAATGAGGTCTCCCCTCATTCTTTTTACATTTCAGGTTTTCCATTTTACAAAAGTCACGCACATCTCAAACAAAAGATTTTAATATTCTAAATTAATTCCATTGATGACTGAATAATACCTAATAATATAGCTATCCAACTGCATCGTTACATAGGATCAAACTGCACAGGAGTACATTTAATTCCGAAGTTAGTCCGAATAAAAATTTGTCATACTGACCTGTCCCTTCCCATTAGTCCCGCACTTTTTCCTTCCTAAATATTTATTCTCTTTTGGAAGTTATTACTCAATTTATTTCCACCACTCTTTGAGGCAATGCATTCCAGATCATGACAATTTACTACACTTCTTAAAACAAAAAAGTTCTTTCATTTTCTTTCCCTAGTTATCATCGCAATTCAGTTAAACCTCCTCCTGCTTGTCACCACCTCTCCTGTGTTATTATTCAGCTGATAAAATGCCTAGGTAGCCTGCAAAAGGAATCTGTAATAAACCATTCAAAAGTTTATGAGAGCAGCTCAGGTGACTTCCCTTCTAATCTCTGAAATTATCTCTCTGAAATGCTTCTGCATGTAGACAGCAGAGATAAAAAGTATCCGATCACTCTGAAACATAAACTATTGTTTCATCTACTGTCTGCCACAATACTACAGGATCAGGTGTGCTAGGTCTTTTCTTCTGCATTTGCCATTTTCTGAATATATTTATCTATGAGAGAAAATGATAGATTAATATTCCCAGTCTGAAGAAGGGTCTCGACCAGAAAAGTCACATGTCCATTCCCCTCCACAGAGTTGCTCCAGTACTTAGTGTTTTGTTCAAGATTCCAGCATCTGCCAATTCTTGTGTCACCAATTTAAAATGAATATTCTGTGCATTATTTGAAAAAATCATGAGAGGGACAAAATTCTGACTGACATTAAAAGAAAAATCGATGTCAACACTTATGTGAAGATTTATTAATGCAATTGTTATTGCGCAATCTGAATGTCAATTGTTTGCACAGATAGTTTGAGTGTTGCATTAATAATATGACTGAAGACGTTTTAAGATTTGGTGCCAGAATAAATTAAGGATTCGAAGTGTTCAGCACTATCTTCTTATTTTTGTTCAAACCTTTGAGATTCTTCCTAATTTTGTGATTTATTTATTTTTCTTTCATGCAGCATAAATCATTTTCAGTAAATATCTAACATGCCTACATGATTATAAATCTGAACTAGAAAACCATTGAAAAGGAACATACCCATTATTTGCATTTGTCATTGGAATAATCAATCAAATTTATTTTAACCATAATGTGCGTGCAAGCACCACAAAAAAAAGTGCTTAAATGGATCTGTACCAATCCACTTTAAATTTCACAGCTTCCTCAAATTCTTCCATCCCCCCGCCCAAAATGAATCTACATACTTTTAACAATAATGAAATACAATTTACACCACGTTCACCTATAAATGAAAAACTCTCACTGCTAAAAATGTTAAAGCTCTACGTAAACAGATATTGGTAATGAAACAATGTCTGCATTAGTTTGTGAAAATGTCATCTGGTTAATAAAGCTCAAGTGCAGGAAACAGACAAAGGCATTTTACAGCTTTTGTAATCCATTTTGAATCTTCTGTTGTTGTGTGATTTGTTTGAATTCTCTTTTATACTTACTGCCTTGATGAGCACATCTGTTAGCTGTGTAAGCAGTAATGCTGTAATATGAGAATGTGAAAACAATCACTTTCCAAAGTTCATCAAATCAGCTTTAATGCCAGAATTTCCAGATGCTTGCCCAGATACGATTTAGGATTACATAGAGTAAAAGCTTCGATCTGAAAGGTATCCAATGCCCAAAATCAGATCTCACCCCCCTCCCCCTCATAATTACTTAAACGGCACAGCATTTATAAAGTCCTCAAATACAAAGATGGGAACTAAAATATAGAAACTAGAGATTTATTCTTGGCTGAAGATTGTAAAGTTGAAGTAATTGCTTGATATAACAGACCTTACACGAGGAGACAGCTAAAAGTCACCCAACAGAATCCTACTATTTTTAATGAAAATCTCCAATATTCATCTTTAGAAAAAAGCAATAAAGTAATTATTTAGCATAATTTATAATGTAAGTAATGTTACAGGCAACTGACACAAAGTACAAGTAAACTATGTAATAAAATGGTGCTTACAGTTAGCAATGAAATTGTATGCAATCATCCATATAATAATCTTAGTTAATGTATGGTTTGCTGTGTCCAACCCTTTGATAAAACAGCTACCAAAAGAAAGAAAATCTGTCATGCTGAGAATGTTTCAGTCTGTTGCCTCATGAGGTCAAAGAAAGAATTCTTCAGGTCAAAACAGATTAGTACACCTGCTTTGCTGTCTATTGAATTACTGACCTCGCAACATGAGAAATGATGCCTATAGGAATGAGAAAACCCTTTATGTAAAGTGGCTATCTAGTAATTCATGTTTCTAACAAAAACCTGTAGATTTCCAATTTTATTAATATTCTAAATTCAATTAGCAAAAAACTCAATGTTATAAATCTACATTAAGATGTAAATTCTAACACTAATGTTACATTGAGCATGAACCACACCATATGCGTTTGGAACTCTGAATTGTATCACCCACTTTATGAATGATCTGAAAATGCACTCTCGTTCCCACAAGTAATTTATTTGGCCTGCAATCAAATCATAAGTTGCTCGTGTCCTAATCCTGATTGCACAATGTTTTCTGAGAAATGTCATGTTTAGAACAAAGAGAACGTTAAAATGTATAAAAAGATAAAGCGCAAAAAATTAAAAATGTATTCATTGTCCCATTTTCTTTTCAAATCCACCATTCTCTCTGGATAGCACTGTTCCCAATTATCCAACCCGTTACTTCAACGTCCACCGTATAATTTGATCACACTTCAAAAAATAGTGTCTAAGGCTGTGATAAGGCTGTCATTTTTTTTTCCATGCTGGCAACAAATCACCCTGAAGATAGACACAAAATGCTGGAGTAACTCAGCAGGTCAGGCAGCACCTCTGAGTTACTTCAGCTTTTCGTGTCTATCTTTGGTGTAAAGTAACATCTGCAGTTCCTTCCTACCCAATGAATCCTTCTGCACTATTCTACCAAAGGAGACATCAGCACCCACTCTGCACCAGCTCTTTCACCTGATGTACCAGAACGAATGTCAATGGTGATTACCCAAAAAGTTATTTTTCTGGTCTCTAGTCCAAGGTCAGTAGCCTTCCAACTCCAATTAGCTGACTCGGGAGAAACCAAGAGATAATATTTTTTGAAACAAGGAATTGCAAATTCTGTTTGACAAAAGAATGAGTGCTAGAGTAGCTCAGTGGGTCAGGCAGCATCTCAGGAGAGCATGGATAGAAACATAGAAAATAGGTGCAGGAGGAGGCCATTCGGCCCTTCGAGCCTGCACCGCCATTCAATATGATCATGGCTGATCATCCAACTCAGTATCCTGTACCTGCCTTCTCTCCATACCCCCTGATTCCTTTAGCAACAAGGGCCACATCTAACTCCCTCTTAAATATAGCTGAGACAACGTCTCAGGTCAATACCCTTCCTCAGACTGATATTATTTGGAAGAATTTAATTTTACGCTGTTGTACTGTTTCTGTGAACTTACCATGATCTTTTACATGGCGACCATGACTGCTCAAATGATGAGAACCTGATAGCCTTGCAGCCTGTAAAGACTTGTAAGAGCTATTCTCTGTGCAGGTACCTACACTTCAGCAAGTGCAACATCCATAACTTCAGCTGGTTGTGTTAGTGAATGGAGCAGTCTGAACGTAACCCTTGATAGAATGATCAATGAACTCCAGGGTAGATACATAAAGATATCTTCAGTAGCTTTACCTCTCCTGATTTGCAGGTACTATCAGATCTTGGCATTTCCTATTTAGGATTTCAACTCTAGCCTTTCCCAAACGAGATTCATCCCCGAAATGGCGGGACTGTCATATGAGGAAAGATTGAAAAGACTAGGCTTGTATTCACTGGAGTTTAGAAGATGAGGGGTGAATCTTATAGAAACATATAAAATTATAAAAGGACTGGACAAGCTAGATGCAGGAAAAATGTTCCCAATGTTGGGCGAATCCAGAACCAGGGGCCACAGTCTTATAATAAACAGGAGGCCATTTAAGCCCGAGGTGTGAAAAAACGTTTTCACCCAGAGAGTTGTGAATTTGTGGAATTCCCTGCCAGAGGACAGTGGAGGCCAAATCACTGGATGGATTTAAGAGATAGTTAGATAGAGCTCTTGGGGCTAGTGGAATCAAGGGATATAGGGAGAAGGCAGGCACGGGTTATTGATTGGGAACGATCAGCCATGATCACAATGAATGGCGGTGCTGGCTTGAAGGGCCGAATGGCCTCCTCCTGCACCTACTTTCTATGTTTCTATGTAAATCTCTAGCCCAAGGCTACAAAAGGCAGGCACAATAGGATTATGGGATTCCTAAATTGATGATCATTTAAACATATGCTGTACTGATGGTGTTTCTCAGATCTGATTCCCCCATATTATTTATCTTTCCACAGTTGCTGCATGTCCTGCCATGTTTTTTCTAGCATATTCTGTTTTAAGTTCAGATTCCAGGCGTCTGCAGATTTTGATTTTCATATTCATTTTTATCCTTGGTATTTGTGTCATGCAACTCCTGTTTATGACCTATTTTCATCAGCTCAGCAATTCAGGGCTGATAATGCTGCCTCAACTAAAACCACTCGTCACTGCAGCACCAGCATTGTATCCTGCTATTTCCATTTTACAAGGAATTAAAAACTGTAAGATAAGAATCTCACACTGCCTACCTACATAATCCTTGCACCTTTGCGCACAAGCCTTTGGAAACTTGCCAGAATGTTGGCTGAATTGTTGCCAGAAGGAAATTTTTGAACAGATATTATATAAAATGTTGTACTCTTAAAAGAACATTGTGTAACCATTGCAACCCAGTCATTTCACTGTTAAAGGCAGCAGAGGACTTCAACAAGTAATTAGAGCCTTACTATTGAATTCACGGTATTATTAGAGGACAGAATAACTTAAAGAGTATTTGGTAACTGGGACCTAATTTAAAGAAGTCAGATGCTTGGCACCATCATTTTATTTCCCCTCATCCACCCTGCAACCACCCCCCCCCCCCCCCCCCCCCGAACAATAATTTTATTTTTCTCTGAAAGCAAGCTTTTAAGAGCTCTTTAAATTACCCATGTCAGCAATGGAGTTAGGAAAGTATTTTTTAACAAATGTTAAATTTCATTCCAAGGTATTTATGTTCCGCGATCCTTCCACCAGACCAACTTATAGTCGTAAAATATTACGATCTTGCTCTCTAGTTTAAATTTATGTCATTATTTCCCCTCCGATATTATATTTTAAAAATTGTTTAAACATATCTTTAGTTACTGCCTTCAGTGACTGACCCACTTTAAAATGAGCTTTGCCATGCAGGCAATGCTGCTTGCTGGATTTGAATTTCGAAGTAGACAAGTGACTCTTGGGGGGGAAAAGGATATTGCTGTTTTCCTATTACTATATTCAAAACAGATGACATTATTCAAATAATTGGCACATTAAATGAAAAAACCCATGATGCTCGCAGTATCAGAACAGTGCTTGTGAACATAAGAAATGCAAAATTTGGAAAAAAAATTGTTGCCAAAAATATACTGCAGAGTATTTTGCAGATTTGCATAATGGTATTCATTATATTTGATCCCTCTGGGGAGTAGGACATTAATATACTGTACAGTGAAGATGAACTACAATTTATTCAGCTTTACTGGAATAGTTTGCCATTATTAATGCCGCATATTTATGCCAAATTTAATATGCAGGCACAATTAGCATCTTATGATTCACAGCACAGCAACAAAAAGGTGGATTAGAGTTGAAATAGAAGGTAATTGTTCTGCGACAAAGTCTTTAAAAAAAAATCTGAAAAGGAGCATACAATTGCAATCTATTAGCAAATCTTACTGCGTAGGAGGCCATTCATCCCCCAATGCCTATTCCAGCTCTTTCAAAGCTTTCTATATAATCTCATGTTGCCTTCTCTTTCTCAATAATCCCCCCTTTTTGTTGCTTTTCTAAGTACGCATCTGATTTCCTTGACAAACATCCTACTGAATCAGCTTCTGTTTCAGCTTTTCAGGCCATCCATTCCAGATTATAACAACATTCGCCTATAGAGAGTCATCAGGTGATACAGCGTGGAAACAGGTCTTCTGCCCAATTTGCCCCAGCTACGCTAGTCCCACCTGTCCGTGTTTGGTCCTTATCCCTCCAAACCTGTCATAGAAACATAGAAAATAGGTGGAGTATGCCATTCGGCCCTTCGAGCCAGCACCGCCATTCAATATGATCATGGCTGATTGTCCAAAATCAGTACCCCGTTCTGTTTTTTTTCCCCATATCACTTGATTCCCTTATCCTCAAGCGTTAAATCTAACTCTCTCTTGAAATCCATATGGAAATATCCTATCCATATACAATGCCCACCATAATGTTTGGGACAAAGACCCATCATTTATTTATTTGCCTTTGTACTCCACAATTTGAGATTTTCAATAGAGAAAAAAAAAATCACATGTGGTTGAAGTGCATATTTTTAGATTTTAATAAAGGCCAATTTTATACATTTTGTTTCCACCATGTAGAAAACTGTAATCTGGCCATCCTCTTTTTGCAGCTAACCAGTGGTTTGCATCTTGCAGCGTAGCCTCTGTATTTCTGTTCATGAAGTATTTTGCAGAGAGTGATCTTTGACAAATCCACACCCGACTCCTGAAGAGTGTTTCTGATCTGTTGGACATGTGTTTGGGGATTTTTCTTTATTATAGAGAGAATTCTTCTGTCATCATCAGCTTCCTTGGCCTGCCAGTCCCTTTGTGATTAGTAACCTCACCAGTGCCTCACCAGTGCTCTCTTTCTTCTTAATGATGTTCCAAACAGTTGATTTTGTTCAGCCTAATGTTTGGCTGATGTCTCTAATAGTTTTATTCTTGTTTCGCAGTTTGGTTTATTTGACTTTAATTGGTTCTCATGTTGATAAATAGCACTAAAAGTTTCCAAAGGTGATGGAAAGACTGGGGGAAAAAGGCCTGAGAGCTCTCTCATACCTGCATTGAGGCATTCACACCTGAGCAATTACAAACACCTGTGAAGCCATGTGTCCCAAACATTATGGTGCCCTGAAATGGGGGGAACATGTATAAATGCAGCTGTAATTTCTACATGGTGAAACCAAAATGTATAAAAATGCCCTTTTATAAAATCTGACAATGTGCACTTTAACCACGTGATTTTTTTCTGTTACAAATCTCAAATTATTGAGTACAGACACAAATAAATAAATTATGGGTCTTTGTCCCAAACATTATGTAGGGCACTGTACCAGTCTATAGACACAACATGCTGGAGTAACTCAGCGGGACAGTTAGCATCTCTGGAGAGAAGGATGTTGCCTGTCCCGCCGAGATACTCCAGCATTTTGTGTCTATGTTTGGTTTAAACCAGCATCTGCAGTTCCTTCCTGCACATATACCTGTCTAACTATTTCTTAAACGTTGGATAGTCCCAGCCTCAACTCCCTCCTCTGGCAGCTTGTTCACTTCACCCACCACCCTTTGTGTGAAAAGGTGACCCCTCAGATTCCTATTAAATCTTTTCCCCTTTGAACCAACCAATATCCTCTCGTCTGGTCTGCTCTGTCGAAACATCTTTATTCTCTGCCTGGTTGATTCTCATGAATTGCTTGATTTCACAAATTCATCCCACTCTTTCTCCTTCTTACATCATCTTTATCTGTGAGGCCACATCTTGTAGATTCCAAACTCTGACCTATTTGTCATTGATTGTCTTTTGCTTCCCAAGTTCAATTTGCATTGATGTGGTGCCTTCAAACCGTGACCGAGAAAGTTAAACTCCACAAAGAATCAAAATGTTCAGAGAGAGCCATGCAGTCATACAGCATGAAAACAGACCCTTCAGCCCAATTAGTCCGTGCTGACCCGGATACCAATCTACGCTAATCCCATCTGCACAAATTTGATCCATATCCCACAAAATCTTTCTTATCCATGTCCCGGTCTAAATGTCTTTTAAATGGTGTCACTGTACCTGCCTCAATCTCTAGCAGTTTGCACCACATAAGTACCACTGTGTGAAGAAAACATTGCCCCTCAGCTTCCTAATAACCCCCCCCCCCCCCCCCACCCACCTCACCTTAAACATAAGCCCTCTGGTTCTTGATTATATACACCTCAATAAGATCAGACCTCATCCTCCTGCACTCCACGCAATAAAGTTCCAGCCTGGCCAACCTCTGCCAGTAACTTCCTCATCAATCTTTTCTGCACTTTTCCCAGCTTAATAGCATCTTTCCCATATTCCCTCTGGTTTGCGATTCCCCGACGCTGGGTGTAAAATTGGTGTACTTTTGCTATTGTAATCGAGCATAAAAACCACAACATACCAAATGCTTGTGTATATAGTGTGCAGCGTACATCAGCATATGCTTTTGTGTGGCATACATTATATTGTGTGCACAAGCAAAGTATGTATGTACAATCTAATTTATACCGGTTGCTCAGCAAGTGAGATACATAGTTCAAACATTTAAGAGACATTTGGACAGATACGATATCCCACATGTTTCTATACAGAGAGAGAAACAGTTAAAGGGATATGGCCCAAACGGGACTATCTTGCATGGGGTATCTTGGTTGGCATGGACGAGTCGAGCCAAAGGGCCTGCTTCCATGCCATAAGACTCTATTTATTTTTGAAATACGTCAGCATTCCCGTAAATCATTTTCATTCCAATGCAGTCCAAGTGTTTTTTTGGGAATCCATCTATTTTTGACATTGGATAAAAAGGTCATGGTGTCACAGCACCAAATTCACAAACATTTGGCAACTGACACCTTTGAAAATGAAAAATTCTTAAAAATGAGGAATCATCGATTTCCTTGGGGGGGGGGGGGGGTTCTAAATTTATAACTCAATATGACAATGATGGGTTAATTACCTCGTAATTCCCATTCAGTGAGCTGAAAGATGGTGTAATATAAAAGAGGATGATACAATGCGAGCGAGATAGATAACCATCAATGCAGACGAGAACTGTATGTACACAACACACCTATTAATATGTGACAACTACGTTCACATATTAATGGGAGTCTCGTATTGAGCTCGCTGGAGCTTGGTGTAAGTTTCTCTGGGCACTTTGCCAAGGATTAGGGATCAGTGTGAGTGCGCGCTTGTTGCTGTTCCTGCCTCCGTTTCTCTTTGCTAATGAATGACTAACTCTGGCCAGAAGGGAAATTACATCAGCGGCCGTGAAGTAAGACAGCATCTGGAAACTACAACCTGCTCCCATCCTCGTTCGTGTTATTCTGAAGCACACAAGGTATTTGCACAATTTCAGCCCTGTCCGTGAGAGCAAACTTCCAGCTTGTAACCACCCCCCTCCCTCAGATGATTTTGAGGTTTTCCGGGTGATATTAACTGGGAGTTAATCATTAACAACAGCACTTTGGTCGTGGACTCCGATATCAGAAATAGCAAATCAGCACAATTTAACCGCAATGCTAAAAACACACAGTGCATTCATATATAGGGGAATACACACAAAACGCACACAAGTTCATGTGAAAACAGGGGGTACACAAAAGGCTGGAGAAACTCAGCGGGTGCAGCAGCATCTAAGGAGCGAAGGAGATAGGCGACGTTTCGGGTCGAGACCCTTCTTTAACACTTCATGTGAAAACAGCTGTGCATCGCTTCCAATGCATGTAAAATCATAATACGACTTCCTACAATATAGCTGAATAAACAAAAAATATCAACCGGCAGGTTCGCGTTGAGAAAACAATGACGAGTCCCGCGTTGCTGCATGCAAATGGCATGCTATTAAATTGTGGCATTTGCAGATATTCCACCCTGCATAATAAGCTCATCGTTTTTAGCTGCTTAACATGTTCTGGAGGAGGGGGCGGATTTAGCCTGAAGTGCCACGGATCTCTGTTTCGTTATTTATTTTATTATTTCCCCCCCCCCCCCCCATCACTAAACCGCGTCAAGTAATAAATTTCAAAAGCAAATAATAAAGAAGGGGGGGTGGTTGGAGAGAGACAGCTGCACGGGAACATTTAGACAGGGGGAGGGGTAACAGAACTCTGGAGAAAGGTCACTAAGTGTTTTCAATAGTTTTTTTCAACTGGCAACAATGAATTTAGTAATTATCGATCTGGAAAGAGAAACTAAGCAGGTAAACAGGTCGAATTTAACGGGATTGGATAGTAACAGTAGCAGCGCGGTTGGGGCTTTTTTTTACTAATGTATTCGGGAAAGAGAACACTAAAAAACAATACGAGGGATTAACTGCTTCTAAACCTGTTGCAAGATATGAAAAGGTAATTTGACACGCCAGTCTTTCAGAATGCACAATTAACTCCGACGTGCAGACAAGAGCCGTTTTCACGAGCACGACTAGTCGCCTGTAGTGTTTCCAATCTATACTCTCTCGCCCCTATCAGGATACTGTAAAAATGCAGCTTAAACGCTGGACTATTTACACGTCACGTTAAACCAGCATTTCCAATGCGTAACTGTTTATCATCGATTTTCACACACATCACTACTAAATTAGAGCACAAACGCCGCGCAGACCAATCCAGTCCCCCCCACTATCCTTCTAATGTATTTATATGGTAAACTGAGTCAGATTTCAGTTTTTAATTTAAAAAAAGTTATTTAAAGATTTGCGTCATAGCATGGAAAATTGAGAGGCTTGTTTCCCTGGCACGCTAGATATTTTTTTTTTCTCTCTCATCTGAATATGCTGTTTGGATGTTTACATGGAAAAGGACCCGTTTTCACTACACACTGTAAAAACACATCACATGTTGACAATCATGAAAAAAAGACTCGGCGCATCACATCTCTTGTGCACAGATAGCGAGACTCAGAGCTGGGCTTTCACTGTATTGTACCTGTCCCCTTTCACTCGCTTACACGCCTTCATATAATAGCTTTGATCTCATCCCGTTTCGTAATTTCCGCCCTTTAGTCCATGCTAAATATTTTTAATCACATAGTTTCAGCCCCCCCCCCCATGCCCAAGACAAATAGCTGAACATTACCCAACCGAGCTACAGGGGGAGGGCGCAAATATCAATTCCTTTTCGCTTTACACTATACAGACACATTCTATGAATGTACTTATTCGCCATAAAGTTCACGTCCAGCATATGCAATATACACGGCAAAGTGTACAGCCTATATTTAATAACTGTAGCAACGAGAGAGAGAGAGAGAGAGAAAACACACATTACATAGTCCATTAAAAGTGAATCAAACAAGAAAGTGGGGGGTCATCACCTCTCCGTGGCCGATCGACCTTCCTTCGGGTGTATCTTCGGGGAGAAAGTAGAGTTTGGAACTCGACAAAAGTTGCTTGTTGTTTTTCTCTTCCCACAACAGCTGGAGTTCTGCTATGCAAATCGGAGCTCCTGGCTTACATCTTACAAAGAAAAAGTCTCCGAGGGAGAGGATTCTTGGTCTGCCTTCAAGACTGAATTTGAAAGCTTTGTAGAAAATGTAGGCTCCGTGTAAACCGCACGGAGAGCCGACCCACTGCGGGGGGAAAATAAAAACATACACAAACACTATTAATAAATATATTGGGGTTTTGGGTTTTTTTTCCAAACAAAACAAAAAGTGAAACGTTGGGGAAATTTTGACTGGGAAAAAAAAAACACAATCAAAATATGTTTGGAACAAGATTTAGGTCAGCTTTTTAAAAAATATAAATATATATATATTTAGTATATATATATATATTTTAAAACTTTTATGCCTCATCCACAAGTCAATTGGAAGTCAGGGAGAGGGAAGGGTGCAGACGGTGGAAGGGTTTGGAGGGCAGTGTGAGAATAATAGCAGAAAGCAGTTTAATACCTTGATTGAGTCCGTCTCCATATCGCCCTTCTCAATTGATTGAAGTCTACATTCTCCTCCAAAGTTGGCTTGAATGAACGTGCGAGGTCCTGGCAGCTCCAACAATATTTCGCAGAAAAGTGCAGGGATGGTGCAATATGAAATTCATTTCTCTTTTCCCAGACACATCCAATATGATCGCAGTCTGCACCCAATTATCGCCCCTCCCCCCAAGTTTTGATGCCTCCTCCCCAAACTGCAGCAAACGCCGGAAAGTCCGACTGTTTTTCTCCTGCAAAGTGATGTGAGCGTCTGCCTCGGCAGCCCCGGGGCGCGCCAAAGTGCGGTGCTCGCGCCCCCCGGCGCGGCTAGAAATGCGGCCGGGGCGGCGGGCGGGAGGGGGGGGCGGTCCGGATCCCCCCGGGCCCGGTTGCCGGCGGGGCGGGGGCGGGGGTTCATTTTTCGCCGCGGGTTTTGTCAACACCGGCCTCTACCGCCCTGCCAGGACCTGCGGCATGACGTCAGCGTGTGAGTGAGATTTCCTGCAGCGGGTCCCGGGAGCGCGCGGCGCGGGCGTCGCGGACGCGCTTCCCCCACGCGGGAGCGCGCGCCCCGGGCACACGCACATAACTTCAATCAGTTATGAAGGGAGCAAATTCTATTGCACGTGCACGGCATTTCTGCCCAATTACCCCCCCATCCCCTCCCCTCCCCTCCGGGGGGAATCACGGCGAGGACGCGCATCCCCTCTCATTTCCTCCTGAAGTTTTCTTTTTTTTGTTTTTTTTTGCAATTAATTGATTTTAAAACAAATTGCAAACTGGCGAAGCTGGCGGGAGTCTGGAGCGCTGCCACTCATTGACAGCTCTGCACTGCATAACATCACGGTTCCCCGCTTGTTACCTATGCTCAGGTGCATATTTTGAGTGACATAGCTGCCAGAGCTGGGATGAATGCAATGCATGGGCGGCTGCAGAGGATGGTTGGGGTGCATGTATTTATTACACGCCGTGTTTCCGTACGGGCGCAGGTGGTTTATAGTCACAGAGCTGCCCAGCACAGAAACGAGGCCCTTCGGCCCACCTAGGCCGTGCTGGCATAGCTTGTTCTGGGGTGGATAAAACATGATTCCGGATGGTGCTGAGACTGAAATGCAAATACTGCATGGCATGTTTCCGGATTCTACCGCTGTTAGGGTGCAGGGGTTAATTTTAATGGCTTGGGGCGGCACTGATGCTAGAGTGCATGTAACCTGAAAAGTTAGTCTCGGGTGTCAATGTCAAGCAGAATCTGGTGCCCTTTGCCTGTCTCACCGGTTGCTTTTCATATTCACCACTCTTGACAGTCTGCAGCACACATTGCATTTGCGTAACTGAGATTCAATGCAGAATTCGGTTAATAATTAAACGTTTTCTTTTTTTTCCCTCTGCAGCGATTGCAAATTGCAGAAAACAAGGAGTGGGGAGGGGGGGGGGGGGGGGGGGGGGGGGGTGGGGGGTCCAATGATGATTCTACGCGAGGTAGAAGACGCGTCCACTGTATTTGCGGTTTCGTACGATAACTGCAGTAAAACATCTCGGCGCCTGCAGCGTAAATAGCACGTTGATGTTGCAGTCAATTTCTGTACCGCGAAAGCCGTGTGTTATTTCTAACACAATAATACGGTGCGAACGGAAAGCGTTCGCTATCATGCATTTTTTTCACGCCTCCACCGCAACTGATTATTTATAATTCCATGTTTCTTTCGTGCTCCATCTAGAGGGAGAAAACAACTCCTGGGTTATTTGAATGATGTTTCGTGGAACAACAATATACGCGATGACCTTCAAACTTGTACATGAGGTTTTTTTTTTAGTGGGCGGGGAATTTTCCAGTATTCTGGACTTGCACAAACCTATTTCTCCTCTTTTACAGTCATAATCACAGCTCGGTGCAGAGATGGGATCCATTCTGGGCGAGTTTAAACAGTAAGGGGGCGGTAATGAGAAGTTTATTTAAACTCAGTAAGAAGTATCCAATTTCAAATATCCACACAAACATTTCTAAAAATACCATGAAAAAATGCCCCAAGAAATTTGCCACATTTACCCAAATAGTCATAAAATGAAAATGCAATCTGGCGTTGTAATAAAAGGAATTGAAATTTGCAGTAAACGGCTTTCGTGGACTTCGAGCGAAAGTAAAATAGTTACAATTTTTACAGCTCCTACTGTACAAGCTACCAGGCATCCCCGGGGTGGGGAGAGTTTTAAAAATGCTCGGAATAAAAAAATAGCGACATTTAAAATATTTCCATATCAAAATTGCTCAAACGAAAACAAGTCACGGTCAATATCACTCGATAAGGAACCAATTACCGGATCTTTGGAAATTACATTAAATAAGCAAGATAGTTAGTTGTGTGCTGACTATTTTTAGTTGACTTAAGCGTTTGGTGTGCGATTGCAACACGTAATGCCACTCGGTAGTTATCTGGCGCAGAAATTACCCGCAATTTGAATTCTTATTCTGTTCAACTTCAAAAGGTACGTATTATTAGCAATGTGCAAACAATTAGAAAATGCCCTCGTGACCCGTGATGTGCAAAGCAGAATTAACAGTGGACTCGGCGCTCTCTGGGCGTAGTGTAATAACATGATGTTATTTATTTCACAATGCTTTGTTACACTGTTTATATTTCATTGTGCATTTAGTTTATTATATGTCATTAAAATATTGAGAAACCTTACACTTGCAACCCATCTCTTTTCTCCGATGTTATTCCTGCCTAGTCAGCGTTTAACATTAAAACTGCTTACGCAAACGTTTAGAATTGGGAATAGGGTAGTTCTGGAACCAGGCCAGCAATGGACAAAGAACAAAGTGCTGGAAGAACACGGCGGGTCGGGCAGCATCTGTGGAGAAAATGGGCAGATGATGTCGTTGTCCACAGATGCTGCCTGGCCCTCTCGTTATAAACTTTGTTTATTTCCTGAAGATTCCGGCATCTGTAGTCTCTTGTGTCATTCTGGCCTCACAATGGGTTTAATGGTGTTTTGACTGATTGAAAATACAGCATGGAAACAAACCCCTCTGGCCCAACGAGTCCACAACGACCATCAAAATAATATGAGCCGGTGAGTTCCTCCAGCACTTTGTATCTTGCTCATTTACCAACTGGTATTTTTCTCTGGTGACACCTTACAAAAAGCCTTGTCAACATCACCTATCCATGTTCACTGGAGATGCTGCCTGACCCGCTGAGTTACTCCTTGTAGTTTAGTTTAGAGATACGGCATGGAAACAGATCCTTTGTCCCTCCAAGTCCATGCCAACCATCGACCACCTGGCCACAAAACCTCTTTCTATGTTATCCCATTTTCACACCCACTCCCTACATACAGGGGCAATTTTACAGAAGCCAATTAACCTGCAAACCTGCACATCTTTAGAATTTGGGTTGATACAGGAGCACCCGCAGGAAAGCCACGCATTCACAGGGAGAACGTACAAATTCCACACAGACAGCACCCAAGGTCAGAATCATACCTGTGTCTCAGGCTCTGTGAGGCAGCAGTGCGACCAGCTGTATCAAAATCTCTGAATCAGCTGCTGGCTTCCGTCAAATATACCTTACTTTAATACACTAAGTTTTTGTAAAATGTGCAAGTCCTGCTCACAATCCTTTCTTTTATTAGAATGTTTGAGTATTTTAAAGTTTCCTTTATAACATGTAGTTGTTGTTGGCAAGGACAATATTTATCACCCAATTCCTAATTACCCTGAGGATAGACACAAAATACTGGAGTAACTCAGTGGGACAGGCAGCATCTCTGGATAGAAGGAATGGGTGATGTTTCTTCTTCTGAAGAAGGGTCTCGACCTGAACCATCACCCATTCCTTCTCTCCAGAGATGCTGCCTGTCCCGCTGAGTTACTCCAGCATTTTGTGCTTATCTTCGGTGTAAACCAGCATCTGCAGTTCCTTCCTACACATTACCCTGAGGATGGTGGCATTTGGAAACACTGCATGTTAACTCGATTAACTTACATGTTACTCCAGCATTTGATGAACTTCATGAAAATGGCATGTTAATATATACAGCCATGACAACAATTATCAAGAATATATGTCAGCATTATCATGTCACTGTCTAATTCTGACTGTCATCCAATAAGTGGCACCACAGAGCAACCCATTTTTATTTCCCAGCTGTCTAAAGAAGGATCATGACCCAATACATCACCTGTCCATTCTCTCCACAAATGCAGCCTGACCCGCTGAGTTACTCCAGCACTTGTGTATTTTTTTCCATTATCCAGCATCTGCAGTTCCTTGTTTCTAGATTATAAATCTAGGTTAGTTGGGCATTCTGCCTTGGAAGTCTGTGTAGGTCCAAAACACTGAATTTGGCTAAAATGGGATTCTTTTATTTCAGATAATATGAATCAATTTATCAGTCTTGAATTATAAATGAAAATCAAGGATGGAAATAGCAAAAGATGATCCATTGAATGTGAAGGCGAAGGAGGTGGAAAGTAAGGGCCAAGGGAACTCTGGTGTAAAACACAAAGTACTGGCGTAACTCAACAGGTCAGGCAGCATCTCCAGTCAGGTATCTGGTGCTGTGAGTAGCTATGTTACAAAACTTACCTTCAGGGGAGCTGCAGTTTTGTCACTGGCCGTGTGCGCGCCTTTGAGGGGGGGGGGGGGGGGGGGGTTAAAATGTGGTTTTCCAATGCCTTCCGGAGTTATATTTTCTCGGAGTGCGAGCTTTTGCTGGAGATTGTTCCAACTGCCGGTGTGTGAATTTCTTTTTTATAAATCGCCCGACAATTTCAGCACTGGAGTAAAATAAAAATTAGCTTCTAACGCCGTGAACGCTGACAACGGGGACGGATTTTACGTAGGGGACAGGTAAAGAAAAGCTGTTTATTTTTTCATATAAACTTGCTTGTTTAGATGACCTTAATTAACATTTCTTGTTGCGAAACGGTGATTTATTCCCCATACGAACCGGCAGTATTTTTCATGCCGATATGGGGTTTAAATTCACCACAACTGCAATGTTCCAATCCATCGCGTTCCATAAAATCCCACTCACAAGTTGATTTAAATGGCCTTTAATTTACACTAAACACTAAATTCCTTCAATTTGGCCTATAAATTCATAACATTGAGATTTAAAAATCATGTTATATTGTGAATTCTTGTGTGAATGTTATTTGGACACTTAGGCTTTTAAAAAAAAGTTAATATTTTCTTAAGAAATGGATAGATGTTTAGATCTAGTAATTGAATTTTGTAATTAGCTACAATTGGGTAATTAACTAATTATATGCTTTAATTTCAGGTCATCCAAGTAAGATTGTTTCATATTTGTTTCAAAATGCTTTAATCTATAATAACTGAATTTTTTTTTTCAGTTCTCTTAATTTTTAAGAAAGTTATGGGCTTTTGACTGTCCTCGATCACAACTTTTGTGTTAAGTCAATGGAAAAGCAATAGGGAACAAGATGCTAATTTCCGAGTATGAAAATGACCATAACCTTTTTAATACTGAAGATATGAAAGTGAATTAGGTGTCAAATTAAACTTCTTTTTATGCTTTATCTGATGGGATAAATTGCAGACTTGATTTTTAAAATCTCAAAATTTTGTAACATTGCTACTGTGAGACAGCAGCTCTGCCAGCTGTGCCACTGTGCCTCTCCATGGACATTTTCAAGTTCTCTCTGGGTGCAGGAAACAGCACCAATGCAGTTGTCGATATACCAGTAAAAGAGTTCAGGGTGGGGCACAAAAGAGTTATGGGCGGCCACGGTGGCACAACGGTAGAGTTGCTGCCTTACAGCGCTTGCAGCGCCGGAGACCCGGGTTCGATCCGAACTACGGGGGCTGTCTGTACGGAGTTTGTGCGTTCTCCCCATGACCGTGTGGGTTTTCTCCAAGCCCTTCGGATTCCTCCCACACTCCAAAGACGTACAGATTTGTAGGTTATTTGTTTTGGTGTAAGTGTAAATTGTTCCTAGTGTGTGCAGGATAGTGCGAATGTGCGGGGATCGCTGGTCGGTGCGGACTCGGTGGGCCAAAGGGCCTGTTTCCGCGCTGTATCTCTAAAACTAAAACGAAAAAAACTAAAACAAAGACTATTCCGCATAACTCAGAAAATGACAGGTGCAGCTTGCACCCATGTGAATTACCATAACTACACATTGATCTGGGAGGGGGGGGGGGGGCAGGAAAAGTGGAGATGAAGAAGAGGTTGTTTTATCTGAAGAAGAATTCAGTGTTGCAGAGATCTTTTCCAGTTCCAGAAAGTGCAAAATTCTGTTTCTCGTTCCACAGGTGCTGCCTGACTTGCAGAGCGTTAAGGGCCTGTCCCACTTTCACGGCCTAATTCACGACCTTTTTTACACGTGGACATTTTTCATCATGTTGAAAAAACGCCACGACCTACTTGATGCCACGAGTACCTACGACTAGCATCACGACCTGCTACGACCTACCTACGACCTCCTACGACCTCGTGACGACCATGCTGCGAGTATGAGTCAAGGGCAAACTCGGCAGAGGCCGTGAATTAGGTCGTGAAAGTGGGACAGGCCCTTTACATAGACCATAGAAAAGTACATCACAGGAACAGGTCCTTTGGTCCACAATATCCTTGCTGAACATCTTGCCAAGATTCTATTCTCATCTCCCTACACGTTCATGTCACTACTATCGCATCTGCCTCTCTTTAGCATCATACAGCATGGAAGTCATTTTCACCCAACACCATGCCAACCAAGATGGCCCATCTAAGCTAGTCCAGTTTGCCTGCATTTGACCCATACCCTCTTAAATCCTTCCTATCCATGTATTTTTCTCATCAATTTCAGATTTTAGTTCTGATTTCCTACGTTATGTGATTTTTTTAAACATTCAGTGATTTAATTGTGTTTTTATGGCCAACCGACCATTTCATGGTCATCGTTATAGAGGCTCGCTCTTTAATTACAGATTTGTTGAATTATGGATATTCAAATCCTTTTGTTGCTCTGATGGAATTGGATTTTGTGCTTTGGATCAATGATCCAGTCGCTTGAAATACCCACCCAGTAACTTGAGGCTAGGAAGCTACGTGTGACTGTGAAACTGACCTTGGGCAAAGCAGTCCATTCATGCCTTGTGATTTAACATTGCAAGATCTCAGTGAGGAAGTCTTGGTGAAGTTTCAGGGGCAGGGATTCCTCAGAGACATCTAGCTATGAGCATGGACCCCTGTAACTTTCTGATGGACAAAGTCCTAATCAATAAGACTTCCTAGCCATCCTCCCACATGGCCCGAGTAGTTGCCTGTGATGTCTCTGATGTCTACACTCCAACTCCACACCATGCAGCAAGTGAAACATTAGGTGCAGGCTAATCCCCAGCGAGAATCAATATATAATGTGGGAAAGTCATCAAAGATGAAAGGAAGGGACAGAGTTCGCTGTAAACAGTGTCCAAAGAAAGCAATGAGGCTGCAGTGTGTCTTGAAACAGCCTGGCAAAGAGTGCGGGTTTTGTGATTTCCCTTCACGTAGAATAGCATCTGGATTAGTAAAGTTGGTCATTCTGTGAGTAAATGAGAACTGTCACTTTTTTAAACTATGGAAATTTGCAAATCATGCTGGAGCTGAATTGTTTATTGTAGACATTGCATTCTTGTTTTACCTTGGAGAAACGTTGCTAATGACAATGAATATTCCGTTGGGAGGAGTGAGGTAAAGTTTCTATCGGGATGTCTGGGGGCCTGTAAAAGGGTGCACTGTGGCTCTACACTGGAGTAGGACTATTTTTATTTGAACTTTTTGGCAATGCGAAAAAGAATTTACAGGTCAATATGCTATACTTGATCTCATGATATTGCACAGAAGAAGTCGATCATGATCGCCTGTAATATCTTGGTGAAGATATCTCTAGGGCACGAGGCCAAAGGATGCAGATTCCAGAGGTACATAGTAATTCAGTCTGCTTTTCAAAGTCAAACATTCTGAATCCATTCACGAAAAGTTCAATGAACACATCAAACATGGCCAAGTATAATAGGTAGAGCAAAGGGAAACATATAGAGTGCAGAATAAAGTTCTCAACCTTGATGTGCACCAGTTCCTTAGAGCCGCTGCACCAGTGACTCTTATTATTTGAAACTTGTAATGCATTTAACTACAGAGGAAAGCCAACCTTAGCTTAATTAAGAAACAGTGCTGGGGCTGCTTCGACAGCACCTCCCAAGATGCTGACCTCAACCTGCTGAATGAACGAGCTGTGCATCATCACCTGCAGGTTCCTATCCAAGTTATGCATCCAATGGATTTTGGCATCCATCACCATCCTTGCAGGCGTTACCCAGCAACATTAGAGAAGCACCTATGCCAAACGAAAGGTAGCCGATCAGAAAGATCCATGTTCATCTTCGTAAGGAAGATATAAATTGCATGATAACAATACATCAAAGCCAACGAGGTAGACTTATAATATTGCCATTGTGGCCACAGGAAATCTACTATCCAGGTCATTGCACAATGGGCTCTCTTAAGCAGCAATTTGATTTGTTCAAGTTCAAGCTCGCATTTATTGTCACTTAACCAATTAAGGACCAGATATTCTGTTTCACTGAAGTAGGTTGAGGATTTGATACTGGACAAGAAACCAGACTAGATCCCTTGCTGTTACCCTGGTCATTGTTTTCATTGGTGGGTCGGTGGAGGCAGCTTATTCCTGGGTATTAATATCTTACATGACCTGTCCTGGGCCCAACACATAGATATATACACAAAGAATGTGCACCAGCGCCTCTACTTTCTAAGAAATTCTTCTAACTCTTCTAACTGAGAAGTTTAAAGGGATTCGGAGTGTCTCTAACACTCTTGTACAGATGCACTGGGGAAACTATCCTGACTGGTTGCCTGTTATGGCAACTACAATGCAGAGGAGCACAAGAGGTTCCAGAGAGTGTTGGACTCAGCTCGATCCATCACGGGCACTGCCCTCTCCTGCGTCAAAAGTATCTACATGAGTTGCTGCCTCAAGAAGGTGGCATCTATCATCAAGGATCCCTACCATCTGGGACCTGCTCCCTTTTCATTGCTACCACCAGGCAGGAGGTACAGAAGTCACACACCAGTTGGTTCTGGAATAACTATTTACCTTAAACTATCAGCTTCCTGCACAACTTCAATCGTACCCCGACAATGGAACTCTATAAATCCACCTATTCCACAAATTTCTTTTCTAATTGTGTTTTGCACTAATATTTTGTTTTGGCATTGTCGTCTTTCCTTTAGAAATTTTGGGTGCACTTTACATATAATTTAAGTGTAAGCTGTTTTGATGTGTTTGAGTCTATGTACTTGTGCTGTTATCTGCATTCAATATTTCCATTGTCCCTGTACCTCACTGTACTTGCGTGTACAACGATAGACTTGACTTGGTCAATATTTAGTCACCTACATACCCCATTATACCATTGAAATTAATACATTTTGTGAAGGTTTTCTGTGTGCAATTTTGCCACGTTGCAGAGGCTATACTTGAAATATATATAATTGGCTGCGAGCGATTTTAGAAAGTCTCGAGGCTGCAACTGATGCTATATTGGTATTAGTTTATTATTGTTATGTGTAGAGTGAAAAACTGTGGTGTGCTATCCAGGCAAATCATCCCATGACTATAACAGGTAGTGCAAAAGAGAAAAAGGGTGAAGAGTATAGTGTTTCATCTACAAAGAGAGTGCAAATAAAACAACCAAGAGCCACAAATGGCTAGATTGGAAGATCGGGAATTCAGCCCGAGATTAGGAGAGGGCCGTTCCAGCGTCTGATAACGGTAACAAAGAAGCTATTCTTGAATCTGTGGAACGTGATTTCAAGTTTTTGTATATATTGTCTGATGGGAGAGGGGTGAAGAGAGAAGGACCTGGGTCCTTGATTAGTTTGGCTGTTTGCACCAAGCAGAGGGAAGTATATATGGAGTCAATGGGTATGAGGCTGGTTTGTGTGATGGACTGGGCTATTTAAACGCAGTGAACAATGTTGCACAAGAGAACTTAGTATATACAGGTTGTTTCCTTGAGAGCTTTTGGGAAACCAAACAATGAACCAGTAATTCCACTTTGTGGCAAGTGAATCTGAAAGTATAACATTGCATAATGGCCTTAACCTTCATTTCCATGTCATTGTCTAGTTATTTGCCTTTTATTCAATATGCATTACCTCTTCCCCTCTCCATTTTCTTAGTTCATATCAATATTTGGAGGAATGGGTGTGGATGCTAATAATGCATTATAAGTGAAAATGAAATTCACAGAGAGATTAGGAATTTCGCAAGCTCAGAGCATTGGTGACAGTCACAGAACGCTCACTGCTTGCACTCACAGTTTTAGGCACAGTACTGACTTCCATCTGTGTCAAATTCTGCTCTTGCTCTGCAAATGCAAAACAATATCATTATCCAAGCAATGCAGGCAATGATTGTTCTCATAAGGTCTTTATAATTAATGCCAAAACGTTATTCATCTGCTAAATTGAAAAAATATTTAGGATGATATATAGAGGCAGAGAGCACGAAACAGCTTACTAAGAGCACGCAAACTATTAAGTATCATTTAAAATCAACCCACACACACCCCATTTTATTGTCCCCACATTCCTATCAATCCTGCCCCCACTGTCCCAGAAATCTACCACTGCAACCAAAGATAGACACAAAAAGCAGGAGTAACTCAGCGGGACAGGCAGCATCTCTGGAGAGAAGGAAACCAGCATCTGCAGTTCTTTCTTACACATATCACTACAACCAATGCTTCCTTCCTCTGGCACATACCCCTTCGAATACAGTCTAACCAACGTTTTGTACAACGTTTTATTAAGACCTCCCAAATCAATTCCACCGCCAATCAAGGATAGCTTACCATTTGCGTGAAGAATCATCAGTCCTGACCCGAAACGATGCCTATACATTCCCTCCACAGATGCTGCCTGACCCTCCGAGTTACTCCAGCACTTTGTGTTTTGCTCAAGATTTCAGTAAATGCAGTTCCTTGTGATACCATATGTCATGGAGTCATATGGCATGGGGACAGTTCCTTAGGCCCAACTTGCCCATGCTGACCAAGATATCCCATTTTCACTGGTCCAACATGCCCATGTTTGGCCCATATCCCACTAAATGATTCCTATCCATAGGATATGTCTTCTTCACCACTTTATCTACCTGGATTGCCGCTTTCAGAGACAACATCTTTGTACCCCTGGATCTCTCTGTTCAATATAATTAAAGTATATGGGTTTGTGCAGGAAATTGCCTCTGATGTAAAAGATAATTGAATGGCAAAGCCAATTGAAAGCCAATTGTCCCTCAATTCATTATGTCTGTGTGATTTACTGGAGTTATAATTAATTTCTCTAATATGAGACTCCATAATATGGCTCTCCCACTTCCATCTTTTCCACTCAACAAGTTCATAAACTTCATTCCCTAAAACAAATTCAGGTTCTAATCTTTGTTGGACTTATTACGATTTGATTAAAACAATCCTGGTGAATGCACTTCAAGTGCAATGTTCCTTCTTTACCATTTAACCTGATCATCTCCCAGTAAATAATATGAGAGTTAATGTCCACAACGATCACTACCTTGTCAATTTTGCCATTGTGATAAATATTTGTACATATTTGCTTTTCTATCTCTGGCTATCAAGGTATTTCATATACTTCCATCTAGGTTGTTGTTTCTTTTATGTTTCTCTGTTCAACCCATATAGCTTCATTTCTGATAAGACTATCTGTCCTCTTTGCTATCATTATTCTATCAATCAATACTACAGCACTTCTTTTACAACTCTTTCCATCTCATCTGGAAAAAATAACCAGGAATTTTCACCTACCACATAAGGCATGCTTGAGTAATGGCCACTATAATAAACTCCCCCTTGTCTATCTTTATCCTTGATACATCAGCTTCATTCTCTTGATACCTTGTATTAAAGTATAAACAATCAAAACCTAGCCAGTAAAATTTGTTTACTCTTTCTCAATCTTTGTTTGAATTTCTTTCCAAATCCATCCCTTTACCATCCAGGTTAATTTGCTAAAAACACTATCTTCCACATCCAATGTTTAAGAAGGAACTGCAGATGCTGGAAAATCGAAGGTAGACAAAAGTGCTCCAGCTTTAAGGGTTAAAAACGACAGGACTTGAATGGATCCCATGTTCTCCAAAAGAGGTCTCATGCCCCAAGAAGTGAAGGTTCTCTCTCAGGTTACAATCTTGTCAACCATGCAATCATTTGGAAACCAGAGCACCAGGAAGAAACCCATACACTCGTGGGGAGAACGAGCAAACTCCACGCAAACAGCACTGGAGGTCAGGATTGAACCTGGATCACTGGAGTTCTGAGGCAGCAGCTTTACTAGCTATGCCACTCTGCTGCCCCAGTGTATTACAGGCACCACATTTTAGGAAGTTTGCCAAACTTTTGGATTCACTGCAGACTGATTCATTACAATGGTACCAACAATAAAAGGCATGACGAAACTGGAGAAATTGAGGTTACTCCATTTGGAATAGCAAAGGTCAAGAAGAGATTTGTTCGAGGTGTTCAAAATCAAATAAGTAATGTGTGGGAACTGATCGCAATAGTCATTGACCAGGCAACGCGTGTTTAAGGTTGTTAACAAGGGAACTTAGGAGAGAGAAAAACTGCATAGTGAATTATTGCGATCCATAATCCAGTGCCTGGAAAAGATGCTGGAGGCTGGTTGTAGGGTAAATTTTAAAAGGGAGTTTATGAATACGCAATGTGGTGGGGGACGTGGGGGGGGTGGGGGGGGGGGGGGGGGGGGGGGGGGGGATTTGTCAGACCCAGGGGAAATTGCAGTAGTGTGGAAATATTTCAATAGCTTGTGATGAAATCTTGACCACATCTCGGGGAATCTTCATTAAGGTGATTTAGTTTGGCAGGAAACGCATCCTTCTTATGCTGCCAAGATAAAGTTGCCCCAGGTGCTAATGACATCTTTAGGACCTAATGCATAGATTAAAATAAATCCTTTTCAGCCTTGGGTGGGTGTTCTTGACACCTGCTCGGGAGAGCAAGTCCAAATATGGATCTTGCCGATTATCACGTGTCCAGAGAAAAGAAGTAATTTGGCCCATCAAGTCTAGACGAGCTCTCCGAACATTCCCGACAATTCCACTCGGGGCCAGTTACAGTGGCCAATTAAACCAACGATCAACATGACTTTGGAACGTGGGAGGAAACTCGTATGGTCTCATGGAGAACGTGCAAACTCCACACAGACAACACCAGAGGACAGGGTAAATCCAAAATTCAGAAGCTATGAGGCAGAGTGCCACAGAGCAGCACAGTGAAAAGGGCTGGTGCCTCACACCAGCAGAGTCCAAGGTTCTATCCCAACCTTGGGGGGTGCGGTCTGTGTGGAGTTTGCGTGTTCTTCCTTTGACCTTGTGGGTTTCCTCCAGGTTCTCCAGTTTCCTCCCTCATCCCACAGCTGTGTGGGCTTTAGGTTAAAGATAGAAGATACTCCAGCATTTTGTGTCTACTGTAACTCAGCGGGACAGGCAGCATCTCTGGAGAGAAGGAATGGGTGACGTTTTGGGTCGAGACCCATCTTCAGACTGATAGAGGTACATAGATAAGGAAGTGTAAGATGTGAAAACAGGACAAAGGGGATGGATATCAAGGAACATGTAGAATAGATCATTGTTAGTTGGGAGAATGTAACAACAAAGCAACAGGTATAAAATGTAGTCGGACAACTGGGAAGGGGGAGGGATGGAGAGAGAGGGAAAGTAAGGGCTACTTGAAGTTAGAGAAGTCAATGTTCATACCTCTGGGGTGTCAGCTGCCATTGCAAAGTATGAGGTGCTGTTCCTCCAATATGTGCTGGGCCTCACTCTGACAATGGAGGAGGCGCAGGACAGAAAGGTCCGCGTGGGAATGGGAGGCGGAATTAAAGTGCTGAGCAACTGGGAGATCAGGTTGGTTTTGGCGGGGATGTTCAGCATAACGGTCGCTGAGCCTGCGCTTGGTCTCGCCGATATACAGTAATCCACACCTGGAACAGCGGACACAGCTGAACACCTCTGCGGAAAGCGGAAAGGGGTGGAGATGGGAAAATGTGGCCAGTAGTGGGATCCTGTTGGAGGTGGCGAACAATGGCGGAGGATTATAGGCTGATGGGGTGAAAGATGAGGACAAGGGGGACTCATGTCCCTGTTACGAATGGGGGGAGGGTGAGCAAGAGCGGATCTGCGGGACATTGAGGCGACCCTAGTGAGGTTGGTTGGGGTCGGAGGTGGGTGGGTGAGTAGACGGAGGTCTGGTGGGGGGATGGTGGGTGTTCAGAAGAGGAGGGGGGCATGAGGACTTTTGTATGGGTGGGGAGTAGCTGGAGCCACCTGGTTAAAAGAGTTTAGGTTAAGGGCCTGTCCCACTTGGACGACCTAATCCATGAGTTTAGAAGACCCAAGACGAGTGGAAAAAAATGTCAAGGTCGAAGTAAAAGACCTTCTGGACCTTCTACAACTATGTCTACGACCTCCTATGACTATGTCTACGACCTCCTACAACCCCCCTTGACTACAGTCTTCCACACCCAAGACCAACTACGACTAGCTACGAGTGGAAAATGATCGCATGATAAAATTATGTCATGTTTGCATTTTTTTCTCAGGCCAGTTACCGACCTACGACTGCCTACGACGATCTACGACTACCTACGACTATCATCACAACCTACCTACGACCTACCTCCGAGTACAAAGTGTCACTTTTTTCCAAGCCGACCTTTTTTTTACTCGTGGACATTTTTTATCTGGCTGGAAAAAAACGCCGCGACTGACTTGAGGCCACGAGTACGCGGAGACCACTCACGAGCGTGAGGAAGAGTTACAAAGACCTCCTACGACCTCGTGGCGACCATGCTGCGAGTATGAGCCAATTAGGTCGTGAGAGTTGGACAGGGGCTTTAACTGGCGCCTGCAAAACCAAAACAAATTGATGTTCATGGTGGGTGTGAAATGGCGGGCCGCAGGGCGATTTCCATGCTGTATCCTTCACAATACCCGCTACAACACCGTCTGACTCCTTGTTACCTTTGGGCTACTACATGGCTTGTTTTTTTAAAATCTTGTTAATTTTAAAAAATAGAGAACGGCAAAGAGCTGTTTGACGTCCAGTTCTCAATCATCCAAAACAGGACATCACAAGAGGTGTGACTAGCCAGTTGACTTGAAAGGCTGTGTCCCACTGCAATGGATATGTCAGACGATTGAAGACCAGGGGTGGGGCAGGATGTTAACTCCTTGCCCGTGGATTTTGAGCCAAATTCGAAGGATGAAAAATACCCCTCTAAAGTTTTTTTAACATGTTGGCCCAAAATGGGGAATGGTTCTGAGTCATAGCCCAATTCACCAAATTCTGTGTAATAATGTTTAATTCTGTAATTTGCAAAATGAAAGTGATCTAAAAGTGCATGTGGTGCATGTAAAAATAGTCTGCATGTGCACATTCATTATGGAACAATCAAACAAAGAAAATATGTATCTGTCTTTCACACAAACACCAGAAGGCAAGAAAATTGAAACAATGGGCTGTTTGTCCATAAGTAATTTTCACTGAAGATAATTATCTGCTGCCTTGCTGGAAACAATTCTGATTTCCTTTTACTTTGGAACAATAATTTATTTCAGTACCATGTATCAATAAAATTAAATTGAAAATTTGCACACAAATAGGCAGAGTAATATAATCCCCTCTGGGTACTTTCCACTGACTCCAAGTTTTTACTGCATTCAAAAAAAGGAAGTAACAGCTAGAATATGACTTGTATTCTGATCTGTATTCAAGTATTTCCAATACAATATTACTCATTTCTTGTACAGGGGAAATTGAGTAAAATATGTACAGGAAGTTGATTCTACAATGCACTTCAAATTCACAATGCCAAACCAGTTACTAATTTATTTAACTAAAAATATATTTGGGGAAAATAAGGGCATGCATTAAATGGCAACATCAGGTCAATGCAAACATGGAAATATAGTTACACACTGTCATAATGTGAGAAACCCAGCAATCCAAACCAATCCAGGCAAGAAATATAAATAGAATTTGAAATATTTTTAAGTTGTAAAGGGAAATCTTGCTTCATGGGGACACGGCAAATCAAACTGATCATCATGCTTCCCAATTTATTTGGATTTCCAGAAAGTCTTTGGCACCATTTCACACAGTATACTGTTACAGTTTTGTTTATTGTCACGTGTAACGAGGTACAGTGAAAAGCTTTTGTTATCCAGTCAGCAGACAGACAATACACGATTGCAATCGAGCCATTTACAGTGTGTAGATACATGATAAGGGAATAACACTTAGCGCAAGGTAAAGCCAGCAAAGTCCGAGCAAGGGCAGTCCGCGGGTCACCAAAGAGGTAGATAGTAGTTCAGCACTGCTCTCTGGTTGTGGTACAATGATTCAATTGCCTGATCACAGCTTGGAATAAACTGTCCCTGAATCTGGTGGTGTGCGTTTTCACACTTCTATACCTTTTGCCTGTTGGGAGAGGGGAGAGGAAGGAGTGGCCAGGGTGCAACTCATCCTTGATTATGCTGCTGACCTTGCCGAGGCAGCGCGAGGTACATGAGAGATGGTCATTCAAGCCAAGGTGTGTGGGGATGCTGGGTGGATGTGGCCCCGGGGAAAGCAAAGGCAACCGTACATTCCAGTGGAGAGGATAATTCAGAATTTCTTCAGAGCAACTCGTCCCATCAGCACAAGGAACTACAGGTGCTGGTTTACAAAGATAGACACAAAAATATTGCAGTAACTCAGCAGGTCAGGCAGCATCTCTGGAGAATGTTTTGGGTTGGGACCCTTATTCAGACTCAAGACAACAAGCAACTCTTTCTCTGTCACCCTAACCTCTGTGATGTGTTGGGGGTGGTTCAGTAGTGGGCTACGGCCTAGAAGTCCTTGAACAGGAAGAACCTAGAATGAATGAGGCATTTTATTACAGCACAGAAAATGCTGGAAACACTTAATACGTCAGGCAGCGTCTGCCCAGAGAGGAACAGCGTTAACTTGTCAGGAGAAAAGATTGGCCTTCAATCAGAAACATTCAATCTATTTATATTTTCAAAAAGTCTGCCCGTCCTGCTGAGATACATTGATTCTTACAGCACAGAAATGGGCTCTTCACTCCTTCATGACCATCAAGGATGGTACCCATGTATACGAACCCCATTGACCAGCACTTGGTACAAAACCTTCTATGCTTCAGCAATTCAAGTCAGTAAATTCTTAAATGTGGTGTGAATCCCTACTGTCTACTAAGGCAGTGCGTTTCCGATTCCAAACACCCTCTTCTTTCCTATATCCTTGCTTTGTCTCTTACCCCTTACCCCATAATTCTGCCCTCTGCTTTTAGACAGCTCTGCTATGGGTAATAGTTTCCTCCTAACTACCCCATCAATGTTTTGTGCATCTCTATTAGCAACCCCCCCCCCCCCCCCCCCGCCTCTGCCTCCTCTGCTCCAAGGAAAACAAACCCAGATCCACTGTAACTGCAATACTCCATTGCAGGCAACATCCTGGTGAATCTCCTCTGCACCCTCTCCAATGCAATCATGCCAATCCTTTGACGTGCATACAGTCCTCCAGCTGTGGCTTCACCAAGGTTTTATAAAGTTGGCAATAGACTCCCTGGAATGTTTCTAATATTTTCTGCTTTATTTCATTACCTGCAGTGTTTTACTTAGGACATTTTATTGGATGTGTATGGAATATTTAATAATTCAATTGAGGCAATGTAATCTCTGCCTTTCTATATATTTTTGAGTACATGTTAAGTTATACCCCTTCAACCAAATATTATTTGATAAGTTTTGTCTGATCGCAGGCCAGCAGTGCTAGGAATGTTACTTCATTAAATGGACCAAAGAGCAATCAGTAGAAGTTGCATTTGTATTACCGGTACATCTTCACTGTAGTAAAGCAGGGGAGGTGGGGGCAAAGAAGAGGTTATCATAGGAAGAAAGCAGGGTTGTGAGAGGATTGTAAAAACCGAGGAGGATACGGAGATCGGGAAGGATACAACGCTGGAATTTAAACACAAGGATAAGATCTATAAATTTGAGGCATTAGGGATTGAGCCAGTGTAAATTAAGACTAAAGAGGCAAAGACTCCAAATTAGGATTAGGGCATCAGAGATTTACATAAACCCGAGTAGAAGATTACTGGCACAATCGACCCTGGAGAATAAATGCAAGTGTACACTGCTGTTGAAATTTAAAGCAAGTATGGGTATTAATGCAACATTTTAGTTGATGGGCGAATAAGTAGATTTTGACTATCCAAAAGCAGTAAATGAACTGTTTATGAGTGGTCTGTGAGTCATAAAAATAAGATAAGTAATTTCAGCCTAAACAGATTATTCATAATACATTTCAGTAACCAGTTTCAATTCATTTCATTCCGTTAGTCACATAACTCAGTTATTTGAAATACCAAATCTGCAGAGCATCAGACACATTGTATTGTTACCAGATGTGATTATAAAACTATTGCTACAGACATGCGAAACCACAATTAAAGATTTGAAAAGAAAAATGTCATTGCATCATGTAGGAAGAATTAGAGTCAATTAGGATTTTTATTGTATGTGTATGGAATATCATTTTATTTTCATTGAGGTAAAGTAACCTACAAGCATTCGAACGGAAGATGACAAGCATGGTGAACATTGCACCCTGCGGTGCTGGCGTGAGGTTGTGCTTAAAGGGAGAGTGCGCTAGATGGATCGGCAAACAGTGCAGCACTGCGTCCCTGTTGGGTGCGGGAATTATCCAGGCAAAAAATTAGAGAGGTCACACCTTTCATTCAACCTCATTTAAGCCCTTGACATATGTCAGCTGGTCTAAGAGTATTGCATGCAGCTCTGGTCGCCCCATTGCAGCAAAGATGTGGAGTCTTTGGAGAGAGCGCAGAGGAGGTTTACCAGAAAGGTGCCTGGATGAGAGGGTTTCAACTACAGGGAAAGGTTAGATAAACGTGGATTGTTTTTTCTGGAACGTCGGAAATTTGATAGAAGTATATACAATTATGGGAGGCATAGTTTTACTCGCACAGAGGTTAACCAGACTAGAGTTGTGAGGAAACATTGGGATTCATGTTCCTGTGTTTATTCCACAGAGGCTGTGAATGGTGATCCATTTTCATTCATTCCTGTGTTCCACTCTCTAACACACGTTGTGTGTAAAAACAAAAGGACACAAAGTGCTGGAGTAACTCAGCGGGTCAGGCAGCGTCTCTGGAGAACATTATTAGGTGGTACTTTGGATCAGAAACATTACCTATCAACGTTCTCTGGAGATGCTGACTGACCTGCTGAGTGACCCCTGGACTTTGTGTCCTTCTATGTAAACCAGCATCTGTAGCTCCTTGTTTCTACATTCTGTGTAGCACATATGGTCTAGAGGTCCCAGTGCATATGAATGAATCCAATGCCTCGCCAACTGAACAGGAAGTAACAAAATGCTTGGAGTTGGGCCAGAGATTGGAATTGGGTGATAAGACAATAAGCTACAGTGATCTCAATCAGTGATGGTGATTGTGGGAAGGAGTAATGGTCAGGGTGCCTGCGGTTATAAGAAGGCTCACAGTCAAGTTTTTGGCCTAGGACTGCGTTGATTTATGGTGCAAATTAATTAAGTATCGTGAGTTAATTGATGCTTTCACAGTGTTCCTTAACGCATCAGAGTATCATGGATGCAGGGAGTTTGGATAGTTGGGAGACCAGGGCCTGGGTTGGGGTGAGGTGAGAAATGATTAGAAGATCGCAAGGTCAAGGGGTGGAAGTCTCATCCATGGGGATGGATTGAGGAAGGGGTTGCTGAGTCCAAGGCTGGGGTTGCACACAGATGCAAGATATGGATAGGCCTACTTTGTTTTTGGAAATACCTAGTTGTCCCAGGCATGCTGAATGATCGACATTCCTCAGACAAAAGTGGTATTGGTTTATTATTATCGCAGCACAATGAGAACATTTATTTTGCATACTATCCAGGTCAGTCATTCCAGGCATGAGTACAACCAAACCATACGTGAGTACATGTATATACTCATATAGATGGACTACTCTTCATGTATGTATTTCTTATGTACATGGTACAGAAGAGGTTTATCAGAAAGCTGCTTGCATTAGAAGGTATTAGATAAAAGGAGAGGTGAGCCAGATTTGGATTGTTTTCTCAGGAGTGCTTGGAGTTGAGCTGAGACTTAGAGTTATAGAGTTATAGATTGATACAGTGTGGAAACAGACCCTTCGGCCCAACTTGCTCACATCGACCAACATGTCCCAGCGACATTAGTCCTATCTGTCTGCGCTTGGTCCATATCCCTCCAAACGTATCCTATCCATGTACCTGTCTAACTGTTTCTTAAATGTTAGCATAGTCCCAGCCTCAACTACCTCCTCTGGCAGCTTGTTCCATACACCCGTCACATTTGGTGTGAAAAAGTTACCCCTCAGATTCCTATTAAATCTTTTCCCCTTCACCTTGAACCTATGTCCTCTAGCCCTCGATTCCCCTACTCTGGCCAAGAGATTCTGCGCATCTACCTGATCTATTCCTCTCATGATTTGATTGAGGTATATAAAATTATGAGAGGCATAGATGGGATTGACTGTCAGAACCTTTTCCCTAGGGTGGAAATATCACAAACTAGAGTGCTTTGCTTTATGGTAAGAGAGCCAATGTTTAACAGAGATGTGTGAGACTAGTTTTTAACACATGGGTGCTTGGAACGTGCTGCCAAGGGTGGTGGTAGATGCAGATACAATAGTGGTGTTTAAGAGGCTTTTAGATGTGCACATGAATATGCATAAAATGGAGAGATATGGATCCTGTATAGGTAGATGCGATTAGTTTATCTTGGCATCATGGTTGGCAAGGATATTGTGGGCTGAAGGGCCCTCTCTGCGTTATATTGTTTTGTGTTCTATATTCAACGTACATTGGGTAATGCAAAGGAGAAAAGGGACAGTGTGCAGAATATAGTGTTACAAAGAAAGTATAAATTTTAAAAAAGTGCAAGGACCCCAAAGAGGCAGATTGGGAGATCAGGAATTCATCCTTAGTGAGTGATAGACACGTTCAGGTGTCTTACAAGAGTGGGGAAGAAGTTGGTCTTGAGGTGCACGTTCCACTTACTGCTCAGATGGATCGTTTGTGGAGAATGCTTTTCCATGTCGGGGCTGCATGCATTGTATCAGGTCTTAGAACATAGACGACAGACACAAAACGCTGGAGAAACTCAGCGGGACAGGCAGCATCTCTGGATAGAAGGAATGGGTGACGTTTTGGGACGAGACCCTTCTTCAGACAGAATCAGGGGAGAGGGAGACACGGAGACGTGGAAAGGTAAGGTGTGAAAATGAGATATCAAAGGGGACAAAGTACAAGGAGAATGTAGAATAGGTCATTGTCAGCTAGGGGAAGTTGACAACGAGCCATATAAAGATAATATTTAATCAGGAGGACAGTCAGACTGGTCGGAGAACTAGGATGGGGGAAGGATGGAGAGAGAGGGGAATAAAGGGTTATTTGAAGTTAGAGAAATCAATATAGAACATGCAAAGGTACAGGAACAGGCTCTTTGGCCACAACATCTGTGGCGGGCAAGAAGAACTCTCGGCCAGAGCTCATGAAATGGCAAACAATTTTGAAATGGTGGCTATTGAATTACACTCCTGAAAGAAAATACCAAAATGAAGAACGTTGATGTGATTGTCCAAATCAGCAAGTCTACTGTGCCAGCTGATGACTTGTAGCTCCCCCTAGAGTGGTGCTCTGGTACTGACTGCAGTGACTGATCCTCTCATCCACACAGCTCTGTGCGATTCCTACATCTGCAATATTTCACCATAAATAGCATGTTAAAATGAATCAAGTCCAAACGTATATTTCAGAATCTTAAGTGTAATCCGAAAATGAGGGTCAGGCCCCCAGCTAATTTATTTAGTAAGAAACAGTATTTTGTAACCAGTGGTATTACATTTTCTATCTGGAAGGCCATCTCACATTAAAGTGTTTGTTAAAATGATCCATGGTAAAGAAAACATTTAGTCCTCCAATGAAGTTGGCTGCTGTCCTATTGAATGCATGTTGAGAGGTTCTGCCGTGATGGACACACTTCTGTTTGGTTGCTACTGTTTGGCACTGATTGTATCGAGGTGAATACAACCGGGGCCAACATACTCACACATGTTTAACAGTAGCGACAAAAGGCAAATTTCTCCCCCGAGGAGTTTGAAGCCAGCAGCAGCCAGAATTCTTTGCGTTCAAACACAACGATGCAACTTCCACCAATGAGGTTTTCCTTTCTCCTGCATGGTCGCCGTATTCTTGTTTTTGTCGCTTTGGGCTCACCAAGGTAAATCAATGCTTCTCCATCCCCCTCCCTCAATTGCACATCGCTGGTGTGTCCTTTCCCATTTGTCCAACTCCTTTACGAACACCAATTGACTCTCCATATTCCTCATGGAAAGACACAAAATGCTGGAGTAACACAGCAGGTCAGGCAGCATCCCTGGAGAACATGGATGAGTGATGCTTCGTGTCGATACCCTTCTTCAGACTCAAAATCCTCACCCCCACTTACGGTATGATTGTGCACATGTTTGGTAATATTTGCAGGGCTAGCTTGCCAAAGAGTTTTTCACTGAATCTCCATACACTTGACAATATCAAACCAATACCAAATAATAATCATAAACCAATCAACAACCATCACTAACTAAAAGATGAACTATGATTTGTCTTGGTTGAACTAAGGCCTTCGAGGTCTTTGGATTAGTATTTGGTTTTTTAATTTATTTAATTTTTTAAAATGTATTATGTTATCTCTGAGTGCTGTTTTTACAGGCTTGTTACGGTGCTGCAAGTAAGAATGTCATTGTTCCACTGACAATTTGGCACCCTTGACTTGGCTCTTGAACTGCATTCAATCCAATGACCTTTTGTGCCGTATGATTCTCCAAATCCCTTCCTATTTGTCTGACAGCTCTCTTTGATTTAGCTCAAATATTTCCCCCCCCGGTAGTGTTTGGTGAGGTATTTTGGATCCCTGATGACGAGTGTTTATATGATGGGAATGCTTATTATATTTAGTAGCCACTGTAGTGCGAGGTGATTCTCCCAGGAGGCAGCAGCACTCAGGTCCAAGCCTCCCTGTGCATGGACAATGCTGCTCTATGCTGCATCTGATATTCCCAATGTGGCCTACAGTACATCGGCAAGGCCAAGCATAGATTCGCCGAGCGTTTAGCTGCACACCTCCACTTGGTCCGCCAAGGCCTACTAGATCTCCTCGTTGCTAACCATTTTAACTCCACTTCCTATTTCCATACAGACCTTTCAATCCTGGGCCTCCTCCACTGGAGGAAGAGTACCTTGTTTTTCGCTTGGGTAGCATACAACGCAATCGTGTGATCATTGAATTCCCCAATTTTAGGTAACTACAGATCCAAATACTCCAATCTAATAACTTTAAACATATCTCAGTATCAGAGATTCAATCAGTTAACCTGCTGTCCCAGGTCCACACTCCCCATCACGTTTTTTTGACTGTGTCAAGTTCCACCACCTTCACGCCAGAGCATCGGGATCTTGGGGGTTTGGTTGTCGAACGTCCAAACCCAGTCTCCTATCTGGTGCAGGGCTGCACATGTTTGGTGCAACATGGCCTTGGTCCTCACTGGATCCATATGTTTCTCAGAGTCCTGGATCTATGTACAGCAAGGAAGCAGGCCCTTCAGCCCAACCTGTCCGTGCCTACCAAGTTGCCCAACTGAGTTAATCCCACTTGCCTGCCCCGGCCCATATTCCTCCAAATCCTTCCTCTCCATCTACCTGTCCAAGCTCCTTCTAAATGTTGTTATTGTACCCACCCCTACCACTTCCTCAGGTAACTTGTTCCACATACCACTGTCTATGTGAAAAAATATATGCCCCATTCTCTGTGAAGAGTGCAGTCGGCAAGACAGTTGAGTCTTCGCTACGTCCTATCTGCCCTCTGCAGTTTCAGGGCACAAGTTCAATCCATCACCTTCCAACCTGTGTATTACTTGGGACCCTACAATAGCTTAGTTTAGTTTAGTTTATTGTCACGTGTACCGAGAGACAGTGAAAAGCTTTTGCTGTGTGCTAACCAGCCAGTGGACAGACAATACATGATTACAATTGAGCCATTCGCAATGATATGAGAATACATTCAGTGCAAGTTAAAGCCAGTAAAGTCCGATCAAAGATAGTCCGAGGGTCCCCGATGAGGTATATGAGATGATATTTAAAAAATTGGAAAAATATCTGTTAGTAATACAGTATGTGTGATTTCTAACTTTTTTTTTTTTTTGTTAAATTTCAAAATATGCTTTATTCAAATGATCAATATATACAATACATTAACCTTGCGGAAAATCCATCCGACATTTTCGGGGGCTGTACAAATTGATGAATACAGTTTAGACATTTCTTTTCCCCAAATTTCCACAAATCAGTCCCCCACTCTGTGGCACAATGGCGTGGGATACCTTCGCTTATTTTGAGGGGCGTCTCCACCATACCGTGTCCCCCCATGTCCAGCGGCGGAAGGGCCTTAGACTGTGGCCCTCCCCCACCGAGCCTTGGCGTTGGCTGCACCGAGCTTCAGTGCGTCCCTCAGCACGTACTCCTGCAGTCTGCAGCGGGCCAGTCGGCAACATTCCCTGACGGACATCTCGCTCTGCTGGGTGGTGAACAATGCTCGGGCAGACCAAAGTGCGTCTTTTACCGAGTTGATGACCCTCCAGCAGCACTCGATGTCAGCCTCTGAATGTGTCCCTGGGAACAGTCCGTAAATCATCGAGTCCTCTGTGACGGAGCTGTTCGGGATAAAGCGTACCAGGGACCCTTGCATTTTTCTCCACTCTTTTAGCAAACCCACACTCTGTAAAGAGGTGGGCAACTGTCTCCTCGCCATAGCAGCCGTCCCGAGGGCAGCGTGCGCTGGCAGTGAGGTTCCGACGGTGCAGGAAGGATCTGACTGGGAGGGCTCCCCTCACCGCCAGCCAAGCCAGGTCTTGGTGCTTGTTGGTGAGTTCTGGCGATGAGGCATTTTGCCAGACAAGCTGGGCAGTCTGCTCAGGGAACCACGCCACCGGGTCCATAGAGTCCTTTCCCTGCAGTGCCTGCAGGACATTCTGTGCTGACCACTGCCCGATGGACATGTGGTCAAAGGTGTTGGTCCGGAAGAACCCTTCCACCGACGACAGATGGGGCGGCAATGTCCAGCTGACTGGCACAGTGTGATTTCTATCAATCAGATGGCCAGTACCATCCTCTATGCTCTCGCGTTCTGGGGTAGCTGGGCAAAGTTCGCGGACGCCAACAGAATCAACATCCTCTTCAGGAAGGCTGGCTCCATCCTGGGGGTGGAGTTGGATTATTGGAGGTGGTATTGGAGAGGAGGATGCTCCTCAAACTGCGGACCATCTTGGACAATACAGCTCACCCCCCTCCGTGACACACTGGCCAACCTGAGGAGCACCTTCAGCCACAGACTGATTCCACCAAGATGCAGCATGGGACACCGCAGGTGTTCCTGTGGCTATCAAACTGTACAACTACACTCCCTTCTGTCATGGCGTAGACTGTATCTTTTGTGTTTTTATGACTGGCGGCAGACCAATTTCTCTCCTGGGATAAATAAAGTTGTATCATATCGTAAGAGCTCGTCAGTGCAAACTTAATGAAGGACTAAAATCCAGATGGAAGTATATTTAAGTTGTCTGGTGAATTTATTATACAAAAACATTAAACAATATATTTTGGATATAAGAATAGGCTCCTTAATAGATAGAAACATAAATGCAGTGGAAATCAGTGGAATCTTAAGACATAAATTATTTTAAAACGTGGCAATGCAATAGTAAGGCAACATGGAATCTCTGGCTTTGTATTTACATGTACACAATATGAAGCAAAGAACTAATGTTGCAGGTTTGTAGGTTAATTAGCCTTTGTAAATTGAAGTAAATTGGCCTTGGGTACTGTCAGTGTGGAGTTTGCACGTTCTCCCAGTGACTTGCTGGGTTTCCTACGGGTACTCCAGTTTTCTCCCCCATCCCAAAAGATATGCAGGCTTGTAGGTTAATTCACTTCTGTAAATTTCCCCTGGTGTGTAGAACGTGGATGAGAAAGTGGGATAAAATAGAGCCAGCTCAGTGTGGACTCGGCAAGCTGAGGGGCCTGTATCTATGTTGCATCTTTCAATCAATCAATTCTACATTTCCTTTGGCTTGCGCTCTATAACTTTAAGGAATCTCCTTAGAGGGAGGATAATAGCATTGGTGAACATTGCAGCATACATTTCTTAGGATATTGTCTGGAGATGAGGGATACAATTGTCAAAGAAAACTTGAGAAATTAGAAGTGTTTTTCAACATCTGGGAAGACTAAAGTTGATTTAATTGACATGTTTTAATGTTTTATTCTTAATTGTTTACTGTAGGTCGTGTTGTTACTTGTGAGCGGAGCACCAAGGCAAATTCCTTGTATGTGTACATACATGGCCTATAAACTTATTCATTCATTCATTCATTCATTCATTCATTCATCTTCCAGATTCTGATTTTCATTGGAAGCAAGTCAGCACAAATTTAAGGGATTTATAATAACAAAATAAGCGGAGTTAACAAACATTTTGTATGCTGCAGCAGAACTATGATAAACTATTGTAAAAGCAAGGCTTATGAATTATTTTTAGAGAGATAATATTAATGTGTGTGGGCAAGAGAGGGAGAGTTAATGTAAGCTAGATGGTTCTTACAGAGAAAAATGCTGGTACAGGCTTCCTGGGCAGAATTTACATTTTCTCTCTTAAGCATTTAATAATTTTAATCGAAAGGAGGCTGATGATAAAGCACTTTGATGAACTCTTTGCATCTTCAAAATAATTCTTGATCCCCTGTCAGAATGTTTAACTTATCCTTGCAATGTACCAGAGTAGTTCCCACCAATGCCAAGAATGACCAGAAATTACAATTACATCCTTTTTCTCCTATTATTTTGCTGCCCTAATATCCACTTGCTTAGAAATAGTGTCACTTGGTGCCACCATTCTCGTTGATATATGGTCCAGTTATTATGAAAAATTAACGCACAATGATCCTATTACAAAGACTAGCTATATTTTTCCCAAATTCCAGATACATTTATTTATTCGACAAGCAAAACATTTCGTTGTCCACCATGTTATTGACAAGTCCTTGCAAACACCAACAAAATTCGTGGCAACTGTGAACACATGTGACAATGTCGGGGAAAGAACCGCAAATGCTGGTTTACACCGAAGATGGACACAAAATGCTGGAGTTACTCAGCGGGACAGGCAACACCTCTGGAGAGAAAGGGTCAGGGTGACATTTGGGGTCGAGACCCTTCTTCAGACTGAGAGTAAAAGGACAGGGAAACTAGAGATATGGAAGGGTATAGAGCATGAAAGGTGTGAAAAGGACAGATCAAAGCAATGTCTAGGCTAGATTTTTTAAACAGGTAAAAAATATTCCCAGGCAGAAAAAATGTCACATTGATTTTCTAGGACACTTTGTTATCTCCTCACAAAAAAAAAACGATCAGGCCATCGTTCTGCCCTTCTCTTCCAATGAGTTAACCGGGTAAACCTTTGTTGCATTGGCCCCAGGCCAAATACATTCTAAAATCTAAACTCCGCATGGCTCTCCAGGTGTACAGTTAACAAACCCTGTAATAATTATAACCAAACTTTCTTAAGCTCTTCATTTATTCATTCATTAGGTGCCAGCAGTTGTTGTCCATCCCAAATTGCCCCAGTACTGGGTTGGGGGTGGGGGCTTAGCTAATAATGAACCATGTTGGTAATCTAGAGGCACAAATAAACCAACTAGATCAGGATGAGATATTTCTCTTGCAAAAAGACATTTGGGAACCATGTGGGATTTTACTACATCTTTTAGTTCCATGGTGACCAGGTATGTTTTCCCTCAATGGCAGATTTATTCAAGTAATTGAATTTAATTTCCCCAGCTGCCGTGCAAACACATATTCTGGTTCAATGGTTCAGAAACATGGCTGTTAGTCCAGCAGCATATTCCACTCCATGCAACCCACAATAACAAAAAATATATATTCTAAACTGCTTGCTGAACCTGCACCCTATGCTTTAGGTGTGAGAACATTAGAATCTCTGCGAACACCTCCATTTGATGGATTAGCTCTCTGCTTTAAAATCGGGTCTCTGGTGCTACCTCTGGTGCTACCTCACAGCACCAGAGACCAGGGCTCGATCCTGACCTTGGGTGATGTCACATGGGTTTCCTGCGAATGCTCCGGTTTCCTCCCACATCCCAAAAGATGGGCGGGTTTGCAGGTTAATTAACTTCTATAAATTACCTGGATAGAGAGGATGTGGAGAGGATATTTCCATCAGTGGGAAAGTCTAGGACCAGAGGTCATATCCTCAGAATTAAATTACGTTCCTTTAGGAAGGAGATGAGGAGGAATTTATTTAGTCAGAGGGTGGTGAATCTGTGGAATTCATTACCACACAAGGCTGTGGAAGCTGTGTCAATGGATATTTTTAAGGCAGCGATAGATTGATTCTTGATTAGTACAGGTGTCAGGCGTCATGGGGCGAAGGCAGGAGAATGACGTTTAGATGGAAATACGGATCAGCCATGGTTGAATGGCGGAGTAGACTTGGTGGGCCGAATGTCCTAGTTCTGCTCCTATCACTTGTGAACTAATGAACTAGTGTGAACGGACGAGGAATGGTCAGCGTGGTCTTGGCTCCATGTTGTATCTCTTAAATTAAAGTGTACTCTCCAGCGTGTGGCACTACTCCAGCACGGGGCTGTTTGGCAAAACTCTCCATTTCTGAGGTGTACATTTGAAGTAATTTTTAGGAATGCATGTCAGCAAAAGGAGATACAATATGTATGTCATGCCTACACTTGCCCTTTAGCAATGTATCATTGTGCTCTAGTTGAGATGCTCAGTCAGTAACTAATCAGCAAACATCCACCAGTTCTTCATTCAAGTGTAATCAGGATAAATTAATGGAAGGATGTGTATAACACAGTGGAAATGCTGTTATACACATGGTAATTAAATTTAAAAATTGCCTGTGCAGTCTGAAATAAGACAGCACCCGATGATAATGTGTTCAAATCAACCTGGCTTGGCAAGAGCTGGCAACTAAGAATGCTCAGTGCTCAACTCCGGAGACATTACAAAGCATCGCCCCCAGTGCCACACGCAGCTCCCTCACAACCCAGGACAGGCAACATAAGCCCCAGCACCAGGTCCTCCCTCCCAATGCTCCGCGGAAACAAAACCATCTGGTCTTAATAGCAATGACTCTGAAACTGAAGCATGTTGTAAAAATCCGTCTGGTTCACTGATGTTCAGAAGAGAAAACCTGCCATCCTTACCTGGTCTGGCATATATGTCACTCCAGGCCTGCCAATGTGGTTTCTAAGTTCATAAGTTATAGGAGCAGAATGAGGCCATAGAAACAAAGCAAATAGGTGCATGAGTGGGCCATTCGACCCTTCGAGTCAGCACTGCCATTCAATATGATAATGGCTGATCATCCTAAATCAGTACCCCGTTCCTGCTTTCTCCCCATATGCCTTGATTCTGTTAGGCCTAAGAGCTAACTCCCTCTTGAAAACATCCAGTCTCCACTGCCGTCTGTGGCAGAGAATTCCACAGATTCACAACTCTGGACGAAAATTCATCCCATCAAATCCACTCTGACATTCAATCATGGCTATCTTTCCCTCTCAACCCCTGCCTTCTCCCCAGAACCCCTGACACCCGTTTGGTTTATTCTTAAATGGCCACTGAAATAGCTTTGCAAACGACTCCATCCAAGAGCAATTAGGGATGAGCAATAAATGCTGGGTTTGTAAGGGTAACCAAATCCTGAAAATTGAATAAATTTAAAAAAAAACCTAAATTGTCGTCATTTTTTTTTAAAGAAAGGAAGCATATACAAGGTTTAGGAAGTTGAAATCGGGGAGGACTGTTGAGGAATATAAAGGAAACAAGAAATAAATTAAACAGGGAATCCGGAGGGCTAAAAGTAATGGTCTTGGCAAAGGGGATGAAGGAACATCCAAATACATTTTATACACACATTAATAACAAGAGGGAAGCAAAGGACAGGGTAATGCCACTAAATAATAAAGGAATGAATTTATGCCTGGTGCGAGGGGAAGTGGGTGGGGTACTAAATGAGTACTTTGCATCAGTCTACACCAAGGAGAAGGATGTGGAGGATAGTGAGATCGGGCAGGGGCATGCTGATATTCTTGGGCATGTCAACATCAAGAAGGAGGATATGTTGAGTCTTTTGAAGAATATTGAGGTGGATACGTTTCCAGGGACCGCTGGGATTTATCTCAAGTTATTAAAGAAGACAAGATTGTTAGGGCCCTGATGGAGATCTTTGTACCAGCTTTAGTGATCTCCCAGAAGACTAGAGTATTGTCATTGTTGTTCTTTTGTTTACGAAGAGCAAAAGGGATAGTCCAGTGAACCTTATGGGGCTCATGTTGTCGACCTCCCCGTGGTGAGCCCTGTCCAGAGGGGGCGCCGTCGAGTATGGCTGCCCTGCCAGCAGCTGTTAGTCTTTTCATTCACTTTTTTATTTTTAGTTAGTTAAAAGTGTTTGTTTTTGGAGGGCTTTTAGTCTTTTATGTGGGGGTGGGGGGGTTGAGGGGGGGTTGAGGGGGGGTTGAGGGGGGGTTGAGGGGGGGGAAAGGGGGAAAGGGGGAAACAATTTTTCTCAGTCCTACCTGGTCGGAGATGCGGCTTTTCTCCAAGCCGTGTTTTCGCCCCTTCCTCGCGGCCTAACGGCAGTCTGGAACGGCGTTTCCTGCCGGGACCGGCTGGGACTTCAGCTTCGGCAGCGGCACAGCGCTGGGGGCGCCATCGTGGAGCGGGCGATGCCTTGCCCGGGTCGCCGTGCGGTGGGCTCCGGAGGGCTGGGACCGCCGACTGCAACATCGCGGAGCTGCGGTCTGCGGAGCTTCCAGCCGCGGGCGGGCGGCGCTGAGCTTTGAACACCGCGGAGCCTGGGATCTCACGATGAGATCGCCAGAGTCGGAGCTCCGTGGACCGTGGACTTCGGGAGTTGTGTACTCCGGGGAGGAAGCGGGCGCTCCAGACACTCCGGGCCGCTGAGAGTGCTCACCCGACGCCAGAACTTCATCACCCGGCGAGAGGGCCTGAAGCATCGGGCTGCCGTAGCGACGGCTGCTGAGGCCTCAATAGGCCCGACTATGGATGAACATGGGATGGGACTGGACTTTGCTGCCTTCCCCCACAGTGGGAACCATTGTGGGGGGATGTTTTTATGTTTATAGTTAAATTCCGTAGTGATGTGTATTATCTTTATTTCATGTGCTGCATTGGCAAGTCAAATTTCACTGCACCAATTGGTGTACGTGATAATAAATGTCCTTTGTCGTTTGTCCTTTGTCTTTGCCAACTGACCTCAGTCAGGCGAACGACAACGAACAGTGACAGCAGCAGCGCCGCAGCTTGGCGCCAACCCGGAGCATGCGCCCTTTTTAGGGCGGGCACCTACGGATGTTGAACCGGATGGCATCACCCTGCTGCAGACGTCTGCTGGCTCAAACGCAAGAAGAAGAAGAAGAAGAAGAAGAAGAGGAGAACCTTATTTCGAGTAAGTACTTTCCTTTGAAGGAAAGTTTGTACGTTTTCCTTGTGACCTCGTGGGTTTTCTCTGGGTGCTTCGGTTTCCTCCCACATTCCAAAGAGGTGCAGGTTTGCAGGTTAATTGGCTTCTGTAAATTGCCCCTAGTGTGTAGGATAGATCTACACTAGGTGATCGTCAGTCAATGTGGACTTAGTGGACCGAAGGGTCTGTTTACAAGCTATGTCTCTAAACTAAACTAAACATTGAAGCTCCTACGATACAATAGGACATGATATAACTTTATTTATCCCAGGAGGAAATTGATCTGCCAACAGTCATAAAAACATAAAATACACAAAACACAAATCATGAAATACATGAAATTATCTATTATCCTATTATCACTGAAACCAATTTGACTTTAAATCAGTTTGCCTGATGCATGGAGACCGCAGTGAGCTCACATTAATTCTCAATTCCCTCTCAAATATATTGTTGACGTAGCAAGCTGCGATTAGGTTCGGAAGCTGGACATTATGCATTTAACCTTTGTTGCTCAAGAGATGATGAGTTTGGTGTGCAAGTATTATGTGGCCATTTTGCCATTATCTCAAGTTTCTTCATCAATGCTGGGTGCAAAATTGGTGCAAAAAATAAACCGGGAACAAGAAAATGTTAACCCATTTCCTATCAAAAATGAAAAACTTCCGTATTTCACGCACAAATGATTGTTGCTGGTTCCTGGCAGAAGTCATGGCATTTAAATCTAGAAAGAATAGAAACACATCACATGTGTTATTGTGAAAGAAAAGGCTGTGATGACTAACACCCTTATGCTGCCCAGATTCTGAGACTCAGCATTTAAAAGGCGAAGCAAGGCAGTCACAACAAGAATGCCAGCGAAACATCTGCCTTGACAATACGTGACTACCTCTCAACTACAGGGAATTGTCTTCCAAACACATAACATTTTAATAGACAAATCCATTAAATTCACCAAGGTTTCAATACAAATGTAATCGGGCCCATTCAGAAGGAAGCTGGCCCACTGTCTGCTATATTAATTAGCAGTGCAGAGTGAGAGAGAGAGAGATGGGTTAATGTGTGTGGGGGATGTGAAAGCAAAGGTCACTGCATAAAATACAACATTTCATGAATGAACAATTGTGCTGCAAACAAAACTGACTTTCATTTCAGTAGTGTGATTATGAACATATGCAAACCAAGGGAAATTAAGCACATCATGATGTTCATAGCCATATAACGAAGGTAACTTGGCCAATTACATTTAAAAAACTGTAGAAATAAAAAATATTGTAATAAAGTATACAACCTTTGGGTAATTTTACAATAACCTCATATCAGTTCAATTTCTAAAATAATGGTAAAATCTTAAACAAGAAATCTAAGACTTGGTTCCCAAGTACTAATATGTTGGCCAATTTGTGAATTTTACATTACACAAGAATTTTGTCATTCACATAGGAATTGTCAGCTTGGCACAGAGTAACTAATAAAAATGAAAAATATTTCAACTATATCCTTCATTTTTATGTGATCTTGAAGCTTTCAGATATTAGCTTGAAGCTATTAGACCCTATGCAGTCTGATGAAGGCCCCCAACCCGTAACGTTGCCTGTCCACTTCTCTCCGCCGATGCTGCCTGACCCATTGAGTTCCTCAGCATTTTGTTTTTTTACTCAAGATTCCAGCAGCTGCGGTCTCGTGTCTCAAACATTAGCCAAGTTTGGGAAGTTAGATAATGATGGGTGACTTCCTAGAGGTCGCTAATTATAATAAAGAGTTCTGGGAACAGCTGTTTGGCATTAGGAGAAGGAAGAGGGAAGTTAATAGAGAAGATGGCTTTTCATTCACTGTACTGTAAAGAACATTCCGTTTCCAAGGTGCTGGGAAGAGGAGAAGGTGGAGACCGAACAAAGAAATTATTTGAAGATAGACACAAAATGCTGGCACAACTCAGCGGGACAGGCAGCATCTCTGGATAGAAGGAGTGGGTGACGTTCCAGGTCGAGACCCTTCTTCAGGTCTTGACCCGAAACGTCACCCATTCCTTCTATGCTGCCTGTCCCGCTGAGTTACTCCAGCATTTTGTGGTGTATATCTTCGGTGTAAACCAGCATCTGCAGTTCCTTCCTAAATTATTTGTGTCCAATAGCTATTCAGATAGCTAAGGAAGTCACAAAGTGCATTTAAATCATTGAAATATTTCTGAGGCTTTGTCACTCTTGTAATCTTGGAAATTCATCTAATCTATACGCAGCAAGTTCCCAAAAACTGAATTGGATAGACAATCAGATAATCCATCCGGAAATGTTGTTTTTGATATTTGGTAATCTCTTTCCTCGATGGAGATGCAATTTTTTTCCCGTATCGTATCTCCGTCGGCGCTTGCGGCATAACATCGAGGAGCTGGCGGCCTCTTGCTGGGGATCGACTTTGGGAGCTCCAACTGTGGGAGCCTGTGGACTTAACATTGTGGACCTCGCGGCCCCTTGGTTAGCGACCGGCTTCGGGAGCTCCAACCGCAGGAACTTCGACAGCCCCGATCGCGGGAGCTTCAATCGCCCTGACGTGGGAGCTTTTCGATCGCCGGCTGCAGGAGCTTCGATCGCCCTGACTGAGGATGGTTCAACTGCCCCGTCCGCGGGAGAGTAAAGAGGAAAGAAGATAAGACTTTATTGCCATCCATCACAGTGAGGAATGTGGGGGAGCCGCTGTGGTTGATGTTTATGTTAAGTTCTATGTAGTTGTGTGTGTGGTTGCTTTTTTCTGGTACGACTGTACGGTAAATCAAATATCACTGACAATAAAGGACCATTGAACCATTGAAATATTTACCTGGCCACCAAGCAGAATTTTCTGAATTTTGCCGTGATTTTTTTTCAATATAGTGAAGCCACTTCACTGACACATCCGAGAGTGCACCACTCCTCAGCTCTATAATGAGCTTGGATCTTGCACACAGATCTTTAGGGTTGACTTGAACCCATGGCCTTTGGGTGAGATTCCTCTGCTGATATCTCCCTCTTTTGTCCCCTGTAAATTATGATTTTTACATCATTCTATTTAAACACTGGTGTGCCTGCCCTAGTCGCAATCTTTTAACGAAGATCCCGATATTTTTACAGGAAGCTGGAATATGATTGAATCAATTATATCAGAAAATGTTTATCGAATCCCAGAGAACTCTCAGACGCTGTCACAGGGTCTGCGTACAGCCCAGAACTGACTGCCCAATCATCCCCAGCCGGAGGCAAGACAATGGTAATTAGAGCATCGTCTGTTTTTTATTTAAAGCAGTTCCAACTTATTTTAAATTAGAATTGCTGTCATGGTGATGAAACATATTTTTTACATTAACATGACTTAAACACAGTAAAACATTTCCATTGAAATGACTTCAATAAGCTGCAGACAATGTAATCTGTGAGCAGTCTCCAACTCAAATGACATGATGTTTCATGTAATATTTTGTGTAACAAAAAGGATAAATTTGATTTCATTTTCAATTAACTTTTCCAGGAGATTAACCCAGTGAGAGGCATTGAAACATGATTCGTCAGCAAGAACTGGACGGCACAGTGGCTAAGCTGGTTGAGCCGCTGGCTCACAGCACCAGAGACCCGGGTTCAATCCTGGCCTCGGGTGCTATCTGTGTGCAGTTTACACACCTACTCCCTGTGACACTGTGGATTTTCTCCGGGTGCTCCGGTTTCCTCTGACATCCCAATGATATGAGAGGTTGCAGGTTAACTGGCCTCTGTAATTTGCCCCTTGTGTTGTGATGGGGATGGGGGGGGGGTGGGGGGTGATTGATAACAATATGGAGAGAATAACGCTCAGAGGAATGTTGATGGTCAGCATGGACCCGGTGGGCCAGAGGACCAGTTTCCATGCTGTATCTCTCTATCGATCTAACGTACCACCATCTCTTTACTAGTCATCGATTAACCCTCAGCCAGAGAATCACAGCAATTCCAGACACCCCATCCTTGGGAAGGATTTCATGGAGAGGGTGGAGAAAAGATACTTTCATTTTATGGAGAGAAATGAGGATCGGGAAAGGACTTGAAAGTAGTGTCCAAGATTATTGATGTAATAAACTGTAGAGAGTATAAAAATGATGAAGCTGCTCAGCAAGTCAGGTAACATAGAAACATAGAAAATAGTTGCAGGAGTAGGCCATCCGGCCCTTCGAGCCTCCACCACCATTCAATATGATCATGGCTGATCATCCAACTCAGTATCCTGTACCTGCCTTCTCTCCATCCGCTCTGTATCTCTAAACCAAACTAGAGTATTCATCCAGTCCTCCTTTGTAAATAATCACAGAATCTGCTTTGCTACATTTCAGGTTCACAAATTACTGCATATAAAAAATTCTCGTCATCACCTTCAGCACCCCATCCACTTCCTCCGCACCTCCACACACACACAAAATCCAATTCACATTTTTTTCCCCATTTATGTTAAATCCGTTTCATCTTCTTGGCACTGGAAGCAGATTCACAGATTCAAATCATTATGAACTACGATCAGGTGATTGGTTGCAAATCTGAGGAGGGAGTGGAGTCACTATACATCCATGGCCACAGTTGTGGAATTACTTCTGGACTTGGTCCTGAGCTTGCAGCCTCAGGGATGATGTGGACTCCTACTATGTGACCTCAGCTGGAGTTTCTTAAGGGTCAATCCAAAGAAGAAATTTGGCGGTGTTGGAAGGCTTTGATTAGAAACGATGCAAGGCTTTGATTAGAAACAATGTGAGAAGGCTGCTCTCTGTTTTAGCACTCTTTGCTTGTATAATGGTGAACAGGGAGGTGTTGGAGGGAAATGGTCTCCAAGACAGTGGTGGAGGAAATCTGCTGCTACGATGAAGAGGGTGCAGCTGGATATCAGCAACAGGGGCATTGTGCCCCATCCCTGGACTCAGAGCAGGAGGGCACCTGAATTGATTGATCGATTGATTGGAAGATACAGCATGGATCTCAGTGACACTTTATTGTCACATGTACCTAGGTACAGTGAAATGCTTTGTTTTGCATACAACTCGGTAAAATCACACTGCAGACCTCACCTAGACAGTACCCAAGAGTTGCCATGTTTCTGGTGCCAACAACATTATTCATTTGATGAATTAGTGAATTGCCCACCTTCCTATAAGCCAGGCGCTTTGTACGGGTGTGTGGGAAGGAACTGCAGATGTTGGTTTACACTGAAGATTGGCACAAAAAGGAAACAGGCTCTATGGCCTACGGCCCATCGATCGTCGATCATCCATTCGTACAGTACTAGTTCTATGTTAATCCACTTACTCATCCACTCCCTATACAATGGGGGCAATTTACATAGGCCAAAATTAATCTCCACACCCGCACATCTTTGAGATGTGGGAGGAAAGCAGAGCACTCGGACGAAACCTACCCGTTCACAGGAAGAACATGCAAACTCCATAAAGACAGCTGAGGTCTGCATCGATTCCTGGTCTCCAGTGGTGTTTCGTGTTTTCTAACCAACTTAACCAACCTAACCAACCGGGTTGCACCATGGCACATCGGTAGAGTTACTGCCTTACAACGCCAGAGACATGAGTTCGATCCTCACCTGGATCCTGTCTGTACGGAGTTTGTACGTTCTCACAATGACCGTGTGGTTTTTCTGCGTGGGTGCTTTGGTTTCCTCTCACATTCCAAAGACGTACAGGTTTGTAGGTTAATTGGCTTTGTACAATTTGTAAATTGTCCCTAGTGTGTAGGATAGGGTTAGTGGCTGAGGATAACTGGTTGGCATGGACTTGGTAGGCTGAAATGCCTGTGTCTGCGCTGTATCTCTAAAGTAAACTAAACTTGTTTTCGCCATGACTAATCAAACACTTCCCATCAGGTACCCAACCCCTCCTTCCAGGTGACGTAATGAATATCAGGGTATGCACACTCGAGAAACCACGTGAAGATTGGGAGACTATTTTGCAGAGCACCTGCATTCAGGGGTCAGCAGGGGTGACCTTGTGCTTCTGCTCGCCTTTCACTTTTATTCTCCATCCAACTCTCACTCCACTATCTCCATTTTTGGTTTTCTACACAGTTCCAACAATGCCCAATATCTGTGCTGGCTCGAAGGGCCGAATGGCCTACTCCTGCACCTATTGTCTATTGTCTATATAAGCTGAAGGAACGGTTTCTCATTTCCTGGCAATGCATGCCACAGCCCTCAGGACACAGTGTCAAATAATGTCTTTTAACCAGCCATTTCAGTATTTTACTTCAAAGTCACGTGAGTGATTCCGTGAAGAAGTCCCGCCAGGTGCATGCGCGTCATTACGTCAGACGCATGGCGCATCGACGGGCTGGAGAGCGCAGCTCCACCAGCGGTAAGTAATAAACCAGCAGGTATTAATTCCGGAATTAACACATTATAATTTGATAATTGGAGGAGATTTTAATTGTACATTAGACCCTGACCTAGACAGATCTTCAAAACAAAGAAAAACTAAATCACATTCTAGTGATTTATTAAATGCATATATTCAAACGACTAATATTAAAGATGTTTGGAGAATAGAAAACCCTACTGGTCGAGAATACTCTTTTTACTCACCAGTACATAAAACTTACTCAAGAATAGATTATTTTCTGGTAGATGCAAAGCTTATCTCACTTACTTACAAACCCAAATATCATAATATTATAATCTCAGATCATGCACCATTAACATTTAAAATTAAAATAAATGGTTAAAACAGAAAATTGTGGACAATGGAAACTTAATCCACAAATTTTAAAAAATAAAACCACTCAGGAATATATTATAACTCAAATTAAGATTTTTTTTGAAATAAATGATCAACCAGAAATATCTCGCTCTTTATTATGGGAAACATTTAAAGCATATCTTCGAGGAATTATGATTTCTTCACAAGCATTCCATAATAAAAAGATTCGGAAGGAACAACAGGACTTGGAAAGGGAGATTAAACAATTAGATATACAGAATGCAACAAAACCAGATATAATAATACATAATAAAATTGTAGCATTGAAATATAAATTAAATAAAATATATACTGATCAAGTTTTAAAATTTTATCAACATACTAAACAATTACAGTTTGAATTTGGAGACAAACCCCAAAAATTATTAGCTCGACAATTAAGGAAAATTGAAGCTGAAAAAATTATACATAGGATTAAATCACAAAATGGTGATTTATTAATACAACTTAAAGATATTAATGAAAGATTTATGCAATATTATAAAAATCTATATACTGCTAAAGCGACAGTAAATAAAACAGAAATAGATGCCTTTTTAAAAATATGTAACTTAAAAGGTTTGGATTTACAAAATAAAGAACTATTAAATGCTGATATTTCAATAAAAGAAATCCAAGAATCTATTAGATCATTAAAAAATGGTAAAACACCGGGACCGGATGGTATAGGCTCGGAATTTTATAAAATTTTTTCATGATCATATGGTCCCATATTTGAAATCATTATATGAACAGATATATACACAACAGAAATTACCAGATACGCTGAACGAGTCTATTATAACACTTATACCTAAAATAAATAAAGACTTGGATGAACCAGGATCATATAGAGCAATAGCTCTATTAAATACGGATCAAAAGATTCTAACAAAAATATTAGCACAAAGATTAGTACAGTTGTCAATGAATTAATTCATCCCGATCAAACAGGATTTATATCTAAAAGATATTTCTCATATAATCTAAGACGGTTATTTAATATTATATATTCGAAAAGAAGTGATAAAAAAGATTTAGTAGTTATCTCGCTGGATGCAGAAAAGCTTTTGACCAAGTGGAATGGCCTTATCTATTTTCGGTGATGGAAGCTTTCAAGCTCGGTGAGAAGTTTACTACTTGGATTAAATTGTTATATGCAAACCCAACAGCTAGAATAACAACAAACCGTATGTTATCTACTAAATTTAGTTTATCTCGAGGTTGTAGACAAGGCTGTCCTCTATCACCTTTATTGTTCGCGCTAGCAATAGAACCTCTCGCCCAAAGGGTGAGATTACATCCGGAAATACATGGATATGATACTAAAGATACTAAGAATAAAATCTCCTTATATGCGGACGATGTATTACTTTATATCACTGAACCGGAAATAAGTATCCGAAATTTGTTAAAACTAATAACGGAATTTGGACTAATCTCAGGATACAGTATCAATTGGAATAAAAGTGAACTTATGCCAATAACGATGAATAATTTACAGATATTACAACAATTTCCTTTCAAGATAACAAATGAAAATATTAAATATCTTGGCATTTTCGTTACAAAAAGATTTGATTCTTTATTTAAATCTAACTTCCCGTTATTACTGAACAAATTAAATAAGAATATTTTATACTGGAAAAGTTTACCTATTTCAATGTTAGGTAAAATCAACGCGATAAAAATGATTTTTCTCCCACAATTATTATATTTATTTCAATTAATCTAATATATCTCCCTAAAAATTTTTTTTTTTTAAAATTAGACTCCCTAGTTACTAACTTTATTTGGGATTATAAGAACCACAGAATAAATAAAAAACACTTATGTAAAGCTAAAATAAATGGGGGATTAGCATTACCAAATTTTATGTTTATTACTGGGCAGTTAATATCAAAAACATGAATTTTTGGCTAGAAGAAATAGATAACAAACCAAACTGGTTAAAAATGGAAAAAGAAGATTGTTCTCCATTTGAAATTAGTTCTATAATATTTGCTAATACTAACGTGACTAAGAAAATTTAGTGAAAATAGTGAAAACCCGATAATAGAAAACGGAATCTGCATTTGGAAACAAATAAAGAAAACATTAAAATTAAAATCTATACCGTTAGGTCTTACCATTGCCAATAATTTTACGTTTAAACCTTCAACGATGGATAAGGCTTTTTTACAATGGAAAAATAAAGGAATTTTAAACATAGGGGATCTTTATAAGGAAAGCTCTTTTCTTTCATTTCAAGAGTTACAACAAACTTATGGACTACAAAACAATGAATATTTTAGATATTTACAAATCAGAAACTATATCTCTGCAAATACACAAGAACTTAGAAATAGAAAGACTGAAATTTTAGATGAATGCTTGAATAAACATCCAAATACAGAAAAAATTATATCATATATTTATAATATTTTATTGGAAAGTGATATCCCATCAACGGACACATAGACAGATTTGGGAAAATGAATTAGGTCAAATAATAAGCTCAGAAATATGGGACGAAAGCTTACAACACATACATCATTGTTCGTTAAATGCTAAACATGTTCTTATACAGTTTAAAATTCTACATAGACTACATTATTCCAAATCTAAATTACATAATATATTTCCAAAATTATCGCCTATATGTGATAAATGTCAAATCTCAGAAGCAAATTTGTCACATTCATTCACTAATTGTATAAAGATTGTAGAATATTGGAACAAAATATTTAAGATAATTTCGAATGTTATTAATATTACTATGATTTCTGATCCAAAGTTAATAATACTTGGAATACTTGAAACGGACCAACTAATTACAATGAACCAAAGAATTTTTATCGACTATTGTCTAATAATTGGGAAAAAATTAATACTAAAATTTTGGAAAGGCCCTGCATCCCCAACAATTAAAATGTGGAATACAGAAATGTCGGAGACACTTCATTTGGAGAGATTGAGGCTTGTCCTTATGGATAGGTTAGATCTCTTCAGAGAGATTTGGTCTCCATATATTAAATATTTACAGGGTCATAACGGTTCGGCGCGAAGACTTGACTGAGGCCTGAATATCTGAATGGATGAAGAAACATATATAATAAATCATGAATATATCTCCAAGGACGAATTAATGAATAAGATTTCAATCTCCATCAAACTTTCAACACTCTCTTTTCTATTTTCTATTCTTTATTTTTTCTATCCTTAATTAGAAAAAAAGTATAGAAACACATTATATTAAATTTTTAATATTAATGCGAATATAGATATCATTACTTGTATGAAAATATTATTGATGTCCTGTATTTTTAATTACATAAAATTGTGTAGTTTCAACTATATAATAATTTAGAAATATAAAGTCAATAATAATACAAACACTCTTATTATTATGAAAATATAATGAATATTATAGAAGTTCGGTTAATATTGTGTATTATACAATTATAACATGGGGGACTTGTATTTTGAAATCAGAGGAAATATGGATATTAAATTTAAAAAAAAAACAAAAAAAAACCAGCAGGTAAGTGGTTTAAAAAACTTTCTGCGGTTACTTAAACTCCGTAAGGCTGGTTACAGGAGCCAGCAAGTGAAATTAAAAATGGAGAAAAATAACGAAAAAGGTTGCTGCCGTTCAGAGTAAAAAACGTACCCGCGGGACCGCGATTAGCGAGCGTGGGTCGGCTGGGGAAACACCGGCTTCAGTAACACCGGCTCCAAAGATGCCGACTACAGAACCGCCGGCAGTTCAGCTAATTCCAGCAACTCCGGTGCCTCAGGGCGCTGGGGCCACTCCTGTCGCGAGGAAGGCCAAAAGGAAAAAGGTCAGGCCTATCGACTCGGATGAGTCTGACCAGGAAGGCTCCCCTCCTTCAAATACAAAGGTTTGGGGACGTCTTGAGAAAATGGAACACTTAATAGAGCAAATGCTAAATCATGAGGTGTTCCAGTCGGGGTTGCATACCCCCAGGGTTCCCCAACAGCTCTCTGGAGCAGCCTCAGGCAGAGGTCCTTATGGCGAGGAGGAGTATCAGCAACACGCCTATGAGTATCAATGGGGACCCACATCACCAGCACCTTGTTTAGGGCTGGGTGATACCTCCCTAGAGCAAGGCTCGGGAGAGCCAGGGCAGGATGAATCTGACCCTGAAGTTGGTGTCACTGCTCTTGTGCATAAACCAAAGCACATGAGCCATGCTCCAGGTGTGCCGGATGTGGCAAACAATTTTGCCATACCGGTGGGGACTGGTGAAGCCATGGATGACAATCTGGCCAGCAATATTAATTATATGGCCCCTCACCAGCTCCAGGACTCCATAATGGAGGAGACTTCTTTGCGTTACCAGACACCTGTTAACTGTGCGTCGCTCAAGGTGCCCGCCATGAACCCAGCCATCTGGGGGCAAATGAGCGCATCCATGAGGGGGCAAGAGCTGTGATTTCAGAAAGTCCTCAAATTGGTGGGGGCAGGGATAACAGCGTTTGGGCGAATGGTCCAAGGAACACCGATGTCACGTACACAGCAGGATATGTTAGCCCTGCTGTGCAATGCTCATTTTGAGCTTAGTCGCATCCGTAAAATCGCCATAAAGCCAACACTCAATCCAGGTGTTGTGGCACTCTGCAAGTCTTCAAATGTCCAGACACCCTACTTTCTATTTGGGGAAGACCTGACGAAGCAAGTCAAAGATCTGGAAGAGGAGGCGAAAACCATCGGCCTCATAAAAACTTATACACCCTCGGCCAGGATACCGCCTCGCAAGCCATTCCCCTTCAGGCGAGCTGCAGACGCTGGAGCAGGTCAAGGACCGAGCAGGGGGTTTCCAGCTACACGCCGTTCGCACGCACCTCTGCACACCCCCAACATGGCTAGGAGGTTGAGATATCCAAAATCAACCATGGAGGTACAAGTAACTGGTTCAGTCCAGGATATATCCTCTGGGGAGCAGTCTCCGGTCGGGGGTAGGTTGCAATTATATTATGATGAATGGTGCTGCATAACATCAGATCCATTTATACTGGACAGTATCCGGGGGTCTCGAATTGAGTTTATTTCAGGAATACATCCACCACACAAAATACACCTAGTCGGGGATTGAGTTTTTCAAGACCAGAAACTCTACAGGTAAATGATGAAATTGGGGTTTTATTCCAAAAAGGGGTAATTGAAAGGACGGCATATCAGCCTCAACAATTTGTGTCCTATATATTCCACCAGTCAGAAGAAGGATGGTGGATGTTGAGTCATTCTGGACCTAACCCAACTAAACTCTTATGTCCAGTATATACATTTTAAAATGGAAACATTCAGTACTGCTAAGAAACTGATATCAAAAGGTTGTTATATGGCAACCATAGATCTGAAAGACGCATATTATTCAGTACCAATTCATCACCAGTACTGTAGATACTTGAAATTTAGTTGGATGGGACAGCTGTGGCAATTTAAAGCGTTGCCCAATAGGTTAACCTCAGCCCCTAGGTTATTTACAAAGTTGTAAAAAACAGTATTGGCGCTACTCCACACCCAGAATCACATTGTGATGGCTTATCTGGATGATATTCTGATTATAAGCAACACTCAGGAGGCAGCTGAGGAATCGGTTTCAGTGACCAAACACCTGTTTGAGAGGTTAGGTTTCCTCATCCATCCAACTAAATCTAAACTAGTACCAGCCAGAATAATTGACTATTTGGGGTTCATCATTGATTCACTTGATATGTCAGTGACTTTGCCTATGGCCAAAGCTGTTGAAATTATGGAGGCCTGTAGCAATCTGGTAGAAGAACAACAACCCTCCATCCGGCAAGCAGCCAGTTAGTGGAAGCTTTCCCTGGAGTGCAGTTCGGACCTCTGCACTATCAGAGTGTGCAACGCGCTAAAGAACAAGCACTTAAAGAACACGCAGGTCATTTCGACAGACCAATGCAGTTGCTAGCCAAAGCTATCACCGAGTTGCAATGGTGGATAATTAATGTCTCACGAAGTACTAAAAACATTTTGACTCAACAACCCTCAGTTAATTTATAAACAGATGTCAGTGCTTCGGGATGGGGAGCCACTGATACCGAGTCTAGCTGCGGTGGCAGATGGAGTGTGCAAGAGGCATTAATCCTGCAGAGGCATGGGATAAATTACTTAGATTTGCTGGGTGCATTCTATGGCCTAAAAGCATATTGTTCAACATTGAATGATTTACATGTTCAGCTCCAGATTGACAATACCACAGTTGTTGCATATATCAATCACATAGGAGGAATTAGGTCAGTATCATGTGATAATCTGGCTAACCTAATTTGGGACTGGTGCATTACGAGAAATATCTGGGTCTCAGCTATCTACCTACCAGGTAGAGATAATGTGCTGGCAGACACCAGGTCACGTAAATTTAATGACAACACAGAATGGATGCTGAATCCAAAAGTTTTCAAAATTATTGTCAGCCGGTATGGATTGCCAGACATAGATCTGTTTGCATCCAGGCTAAATCACCAGTTACCTAAATACGCCTCATGGGAGCCGGATCCAAGGGCAGTGTATGCATTCTCGCTACATTGGGGACGTTTGTTCTTTTACGCTTTCCCCCCATTCTGCCTCAATGTCTCACCAAAATAGAGCAGGACCGCCTCAGGTGGTTCCCATTGGTCATGAGACTGATGATACAGCCATTCATGACTGTTCCCAAATGCAGCAACTTGTTGGTTCATCCGGTGACAGGAGAAAGTCACCCTTTACATGATCGTATTAATCTGTTGATCTGCAGATTCTGACCAGACCGTTCCAGGCAGACTATCGAGTAGGACCGTGGATGTGATTACTGAGACTTGGACAGATAGTACTAAAAAACAATATGTATCCCATATTAAGAAATGGGAGGTGTTTTATTTACAGTCAGATATATCTTTATCATACTGTAAGCCTACCGGATGTATTGGAGTTCCTTGCTACATTGTATTTTGACGAACAATTGAGCTATAGTGCCATTAATAGTGCTCGGAGTGCTTTGTCCTCCTATTTAAGGCAAATGTTGGGACAACAATCTATCGGGTCTCATCCGTTAGTGTCCTGATTCATGAGAGGTATTTTAAACAAAAACCCTCCTGAGCCTAGATATACGGAAATCTGGGATGTGAGCATAGTTCTCACACTGCTTCGGCAATGGGCTCCAATCACATCTCTATCTTTTCAGAAATTAACACTTAAAGTGGGTATGCTCATGGCACTAGTATCCGCGCAACGGGTCCAGACATTGCAAAAGCTACGGCTGGATAGCATGCATTCTTCTGTAGATAATATTAATAGAATATTGACTGGCCTTGAGGGGGATACGACATATATTGCCTGAAGTAGATTCATATTGCCCGAGTCGAAGACGAGGGCAATATGGATCTAGTGAGGGCAATATATGTCGTATCTCCCGAAAGAGGACAGTCAATATTGTTATTATTACCCATTATCAGACATCTAGAGGAAAATCTGAACATCTCATATGATATGAATGTATCTATACATTTTGCAATATGCATTGCAACATTGTAAATAAGGGTACTAAAACAATGTAACATTTATGTTTCATTTATGTAATTTATGTAATTCATTTATGTGACAATGTGAAGGTCGAACTTTTAAATCGCGAACCTCTTCTCGCAACAGGCTGCCATTTTGTTTGTTTTGAGAATAAATTTTAAATTTCGCACGCAGCGTCACGTTGCCGTCACGTTGCCGTCACGTTGCCAAGTTCCCGGATGTGAGACCAGGGGAATATAAGACTATATTCCCCGCTGTTTTAACAGGTAAAGTCCATAGGCATTCGCTAGAAAGGGGAATATAAGAAAATATTCCCCTGTTACCCCTGCTGGCAGTAAAAACGAAGGGAATACAATTTCGTAAAAGCATACCTCAGATGGGTGATATGGGTAATAATACATTTTATGTATCTGATTTAATCAAACAAAGCATGCCAGGGACGGCTGGAACCAAAATAAGCTTTAAAGTATACCCCATTGACCTAAGGCTATGTGTAGTTATGCACCTGAGTCAATATATCGAGGTAACAAAGAGTCTCAGAGGCTCTGAAACAGCGATGTTCATCAGCCACAAAAAATACCTCATAAAAAGGTGTCAGTACAAACTATTTCTAGGTGGTTGAAACAAGCTTTGGATTGTGCTGGAGTAGGCATTGATGTGCTTAAATCTCACTCCACCAGGGCGGCGTCAACATCCACAGCGAAGGCACAGGACGTGCCTCTAGATCAAATCCTCGGGGCCGCAGGATGGTCTCGTTAATCAAATTTTTCAAGATTCTATGACAAACCTGTCCTGGCAGTGCAAGGTTTTGGGCATTGCTGTTTTGGGTTCTGATTTCATTTGTAATTTCATTTGTAAATTCCCCCTGGGAGAGGGGTTATTACTGTTCTTTTTATTATTAAAATGTTCATTGTATAATTTAAACAATGTTCAATACATTCTTTGTTCATCCTGTGTCAACCGAAACAGTGTGTCATATGGAACTGGATCTACGGCATGAAATCACAGTGCTTTGAAATCTTCACGGAATCATTCACGTGACTCCGAAGTAATATAGTAAGATTAAACGAGAACTTACCAGTTTGAAGTTTGATCTTTATTTTATGAGGAGTTACGGTGAGCGATTACGTGTCCTCCACTCCCGGCCCTCATAATCGCAAAGATCATCTGGTAGTTCTAGTCTTCTGAGTCTTACTATATCACTTCGACTGTAGTTACTGTGATTTCACGCCACTGCTTGAAGTATGACGTGCCTGGTGGGGCTTCTTCACGCAATCGCTCACCGTAACTCCTCATAAAATAAAGATCAAACTTCAAACTGGCAAGTTCTCATTTAATCTTACTATTACACCTCACATTCTTTCTTGTCTGCCGTTTCAGATGTAATTCATCTCCTATTTACATCTCTTCCAGGCATACCTTTATTACCCACATTTAGCTCACATCACCACCACTTGTGTCATTCAAGCTTTTCTGAACGCTACCCCACCATTGGCCATTCCTTCTAACCCTCTCATTATTACCCTTCCTTTCTCTACATCTGCTTTTATTGCTAACTTTCCCCAGTTCAGGAGGCTTCCACAGATACTGCCTGACTTACTGAGGATTCCAGTATTTCCCTTCTTTATTTCAGCCCTGCAAAATCTGCACTATTTCGCTTTTTTACATTACACTGAATAAACGTGTTCCCTGTGGGAGATAAGAAAGTAGCTGTGAGCAGTGAGTGTATTGTGATCTCTATATGACTGATCCTTAAAATGCCTCTCTGAGCTGATCTTCGCCTAGGGACTCGATAGCAAGCTTCAGGAAGGCAGGAATATTTGTAGCGGTGCCATCACACTTATGCATGTCATTGCAATTTCTGTATTCAAATATCCACATTAGATGCACAGTCTCTTGCCCAGAGTAGGTGAATCGTGGACCAGAGGACGTAGGTTCAAGGTGAAGGGGAAAAGATTTAATAGGAATCTGAGGGATAAGTTTTTCACACAAATGTGGTGGGTGTATGGAACAAACTGCCAGAGGAGGTAGTTGAGGCAGGGACTATCCCAACATTTAAGAAGCTGTTAGACGGGTACATGGACAGGACAGGTTTGGAGGGATATGGCGGGACTAGTGTAGCTGGGACATGTTGGACGGTGTGGGCAAGTTGGGCTGAAGAGCCTGTTTCCACACTGTATCACTCTATGACTCCATATTACTAAATGACTCCATATTACTAACCATACACAGCTGCCTTGACTCATCATTATGGTAACTTTTCCCCCTGGCCTTCTGTGGTTGCTGCACCACAGCTGACTATCACCTGCTTTCTTTGCTGTTGTGGAATTGGCTCATCATATTAGATCATGGTGTTGGTATTGGTTTATTATTATCATGCATTCTCAGATACAATTAAAATATTTCATCTGTGTGCTATCCAATTAAATCAGATATTACTAAACATGAATACGATCAAACCGCACTCATTCAACAGGTACAACAAGTAAAACAAAGAGAAAAATATCAGCGTGCAAAATATTTTGCGATGTTCCGATTCAATTCAAACTAACGCATGAGTAGCAGAGCTTTGAACCGATTCAACACAAGCTGAAAAGAGAGAAGTGCCTTCTCATCTCCAACAGCTGTGGAAATATTCTGAGGCCATATCAGTGTAATTTTCTTTTAATGGACCATAATAAGGCTTGTGATGCTGGGAATGGAGGTGGGGTGGGGAACAAGATCACGGTTTGCAGAACAACTATGAAGAAGCATCAAATTAAAATAAAACATCTAAAGTTCAGACATATAATTGTTGTAATTAAGTCTCCTAACATGCCTCAATACGGAAGCCAAATAAATACTGCACTATATTTCCCAATATTCATTGCATGCCGTTTTTCAGCAAGTGGGAAAGCAGGAAATTGCTGAGCAGATATAATCTAGTTACGTGTAAATGTCAACAATTTGCAGTCTTCGTTACAAATGCAGTTCCAATTATTAACTGAGATTAGACACTGTTGCACTTTAAATCTTTCTTTTTCAAGCGATTCTAGAATGCAGAGTTCTTTCCATAACAAGATCACAGGATAATTATTGATAAGGAAGATCTTCCTGACCTGCTTGATTAATACATTCAGAAACACCCTGAACACTAATTCAACACACCACGTATTTGTTTATAAATATTTCCAGTAATTTTGCCTGATCTTGTAAATCTGCATTTTTCCTCTCATTCTCTATTTGAATAATATCCTTATCTGAAAAGGAGGTGTTTTGGCAAGTAACATCAAAATAAAATCTCGACCCGAAACGTCACCTTCACTCCATAGATGCTGCCTCACCCGCTGAGTTTCTCCAGAACTTTTGTCTACCTTCAAAATAATCATTTTTGTTTGCATTAAAGATTGAATGCATGGAAACAGGCCCTTCGGCCCACAGAGTCCACATGGACCATCGATCACCCGTTCACACTAGTTCTATGTTATCCCACTGTTGCATCCACTCCCTACACACTAGAGACATTTTACAGTGGACAATTAACGTCCAAAGCCTGCATGTCTTTGGGATGTTGGAGGAAGCCGGATCATCTGGAGGAAACTCATGCGGTCACGGGGAGAGCATGCAAACTCCATACAACCAGCACCCGAGGTCAGGATTGAACCCAGGTCTAGTGTTGTGAGACAGTGGCTCTAGCAATAAATTCAGTGGGGAGCTCCAGAGAATCTTCTTTGCCAGCGTCCTGCTTAGATCATGTAAATCCCATTTCACGGTAAACATGTAGCATTTGATGTCACAGGAATAGATTATGCTTCAAGTATTTCTGGGTAAAAGCATGCAATCACAAAACTGATCTGATGCCCCCATGTGTGCGGGACTGCCTCTGGCCGTGTGGTGCACCATGTGCTGCTACTATTTAGGGACTTCTGTCCACGTTGACATTAATTGGAGAACAAAGCATCACGTTATGCTTGATGTTATACGTCACGTTATACATCTGAAGAAGGGTCTCGACCCAAAATGTCACCCATTCCTTCTCTCCAGAGATACTGCCTGCTGAGTTACTCCAGTGCTTATGGGTAGAGCTACAAAACACTAAGGGGCAGAAAACGCTGGTGGGTGTTGTGTACAGGCCACCTAACAGTAGCAGTGAAGTTGGGGATGGTATCAAACAGGAAATTAGAAATGCGTGCGACAAAGGCAAAACAGTTATAATGGGTAACTTCAATCTACTTATAGATTGGGTGAATCAAATTGGCAGGGGTGCTGAGGAAGAGGATTTTTTGGAATGTATGCGGGATAGTTATCTAAATCAACATGTAGAGGAACCAACGAGAGAGCAGGCTATTTTAGACTGGTTTTTGAGTAATGAGGAAGGGGTAGTTAGCCGTCTTGTTGTACGTGCCCCCTTGGGCAAGAGTGACCATAATATGGTGGAGTTCTTCATTAGGATGGAGAGTGACATTGTTAATTCAGAAACAATGGTTCTGAACTTAAAGAAAGGTAACTTTGAGGGTATGAGACGTGAATTGGCCAAGATTGACTGGCAATTAATTCTAAAAGGGTTGACGGTGGATATACAATGGAAGACATTTAAAGACTGCATGGATGAACTACAAAAATTGTTCATCCCAGTTTGGCAAAAGAATAAATCGGGGAAGGTAGTGCATCCGTGGATAACAAGGGAAATCAGGGATAGTATCAAAGCAAAGGATGATGCGTACAAAGTAGCCAGAAAAAGCAGCATACCAGAGGACTGGGAGAAATTCAGAGACCAGCAGAGGAGGACAAAGGGCTTAATTAGGAAAGGAAAAATAGATTATGAAAGAAAACTGGCAGGGAACATAAAAACTGACTGCAAAAGTTTTTATAGATATGTGAAGAGAAAGAGGTTAGTTAAAACAAATGTAGGTCCCTTGCAGTCAGAAACAGGTGAGTTGATCATGGGGAACAAGGATATGGCGGACCAATTGAATAACTACTTTGGTTCCGTCTTCACTAAGGAAGATATAAATAATCTGCCGGAAATAGCAGGGGACCGTGGGTCAAAGGAGGAATTGAGTGAAATCCAGGTCAGTCGGGAAGTGGTGTTGGGTAAATTGAATAGATTAAAGGCCGATAAATCCCCAGGGCCAGATAGACTGCATCCAGAGTACTTAAGGAAGTAGCTCAGGAAATAGTGGATGCATTAGTGATAATCTTTCAAAACTCTTTAGATTCTGGAGTAGTTCCTGAGGATTGGCGGGTAGCAAATGTAACCCCTCTTTTTAAGAAGGGAGGGAGAGAGAAAACGGGGAATTACAGACCAGTTAGTCTAACATCGGTAGTGGGGAAACTGCTAGAGTCAGTTATTAAAGATGGGATAGCAGCACATTTGGAAAGTGGTGAAATCATTGGACAAAGTCAGCATGGATTTATGAAAGGTAAATCATGTCTGACGAATCTTGTGGAATTTTTCGAGGATGTAACTAGTAGCGTGGATAAGGGAGAACCAGTGGATGTGGTATATCTGGACTTCCAGAAGGCTTTCGACAAGGTCCCACATAAGAGATTAGTATACAAACTTAAAGCATACGGTATTAGGGGTTCAGTATTGATGTGGATAGAGAACTGGCTGGCAAACAGGAAGCAAAGAGTAGGAGTAAACGGGTCCTTTTCACAATGGCAGGCAGTGACTAGTGGGGTACCGCAGGGCTCAGTGCTGGGACCCCAGCTATTTACAATATAAATTAATGATCTGGATGAGGGAATTGAAGGCAATATCTCCAGGTTTGCGGATGACACTAAGCTGGGGGGCAGTGTTAGCTGTGAGGAGGATGCTAGGAGACTGCAAGGTGACTTGGATAGGCTGGGTGAGTGGGCAAATGTTTGGCAGATGCAGTATAATGTGGATAAATGTGAGGTTATCCACTTTGGTGGCAAAAACAGGAAAGCAGACTATTATTTAAATGGTGGCCGATTAGGAAAAGGGGAGATGCAGCGAGACCTGGGTGTCATGGTACACCAGTCATTGAAAGTAGGCATGCAGGTGCAGCAGGCTGTGAAAAAAGCAAATGGTATGTTAGCTTTCATAGCAAAAGGATTTGAGTACAGGAGCAGGGAGGTTCTACTTCAGTTGTACAGGGTCTTGGTGAGACCACACCTGGAGTATTGCGTACAGTTTTGGTCTCCAAATCTGAGGAAGGACATTATTGCCATAGAGGGAGTGCAGAGAAGGTTCACCAGACTGATTCCTGGGATGTCAGGACTGTCTTATGAAGAAAGACTGGATAGACTCGGTTTATACTCTCTGGAATTTAGGAGATTGAGAGGGGATCTTATAGAAACTTACAAAATTCTTAAGGGGTTGGACAGGCTAGATGCAGGAAGATTGTTCCCGATGTTGAGGAAGTCCAGGACAAGGGGTCACAGCTTAAGGATAAGGGGGAAATCCTTTAAGACCGAGATGAGAAAGACTTTTTTCACACAGAGAGTGGTGAGTCTCTGGAACTCTCTGCCACAGAGGGTAGTTGAGGCCAGTTCATTGGCTATATTTAAGAGTGAGTTGGATGTGGCCCTTGTGGCTAAGGGGATCAGAGGGTATGGAGAGAAGGCAGGTACGGGATACTGAGTAGGATGATCAGCCATGATCATATTGAATGGCGGTGCAGGCTCGAAGGGCTGAATGGCCTACTCCTGCACCTAATTTCTATGTTTCTATGTTTCTATGTTTCTATGCTTATACATGTTGTGGAGCATAGAAGTCTGCAAAACATTGAGGATAATGCATTCACTTCATGATTTTTTTCCACTACATGATATAAATAATGCTGACATCAGAAGACCTGACTGGGTAGTTCAGAACTTTGCAGGCTAATCCAATATTTCAGAAACTTGAACGAGTGAGTGCATTATTTAATCAGAAAGTTTAAGGTAGAACAGCGAGTGTCTGGGTGTAAGCTTTTCGCTGATGGTAATATCTTTGCTCCAATCTGTATTGTGTGGTCACCTTCATGGAAATGAGATGTCCAACTGCATCAAGTTGCAGAGAACTATTTATCATAGGATGAGATTTTGAATTAAATTGTGGCAAAATGGTGTTTGGCCTTTTGATCCCAATCCAATCTTATTGTGTTAAACACCAACACCCATTGTTAAGAATGAAGAAGAGGATGATAAAAACGGCTGGAAGTCTTGGTGAAATGTTTATCAGGCATTGACAGTGTACTGTGTCAGTGGCCGGAGAGTAACCACAGAAAGCGTTATTATCCATATCGAGAGGGATCCTCAAGTTATTCTGTGCAGGCACATTTTTGAGTAATTGCTCAGAAACACTACACATAACATAGTGATGAAAGGTCATCAACCTGAAGTGTGAATTTTGTTTCTCTCAGCAGGCTGCCAGAGGGTTTCCAGTCTTTTCTGGTTTATAATATATGAAGTGATTTTTGTTGCTCCGTCTGAGTTGAAATGCCATTCATTTTAGAAGTAAGTTAATTGATGCTTTAGAAATCTTGCTCTTAAAGTTTGATTAATGGCAACTCAGGCAGTACTTACTGCTCATTCCTAGTTTTGCACTGAGTAAGTGTGAGTGCGAGAGACTGGAGTCATGTGTAGTAGTGACGAAGTGGAACTGGCTGTCTACCTTACCCGAAGGGCACATAGAAACTATTTCAGATTCTTACTGCAATCCAGCTACTATTTGCTGTCAGCTCCCAAATGATCAGATTTATACAGAAGCATTTGCTTTGCGACCATTTGAATTCAGCAGTTCAGAAGTGCTAGCCCTCTAGCAGGGGAAACCATCCAAATTTGCCCCTGAATCATGTATATTTCTTTGATTGGTGGAGGCTAATGTTCTTTCCTTTTATGTCTTTAATCAACAATAGCAGATGCAGAGTGCTGACTAACTGGTGAAGGAAGATTTGCGTTTAATTTAGTTTTGAAATACAGCACGGACACAGGCCCTTCGGCCCATCGTGTCCATACCGATGAGCGATGCCCACACATTAACACCACCCTGCACACACATGGGGCAATTTTAAATATACACCAAGCCAATTAACCTACAAACCTGTAGGTCTTTGGAGTGTGGGGGGAAACCGAATAATCTCAAAGAAAACCCATGCATGTCACGGGGAGAACGTACAAACTGCGTACAGACAGCACCCGTAATCATTGGAATCATTGGACAAAGTCAGCATGGATTTACGAAGGGTAAATCATGTCTGACGAATCTTATTGAATTTTTCGAGGATGTAACTAGCAGAGTGGATAAGGAAGAAGCAGTGGATGTGTTATATCTGGACTTTCAGAAGGCTTTCGACAAGATCCCACACAAGAGATTGGTATACAAACTTAAAGCACACGGTATTGGTGGTTCAGTATTGATGTGGATAGTGAACTGGCTGGCAGACAGGAAGCAAAGAGTAGGAGTGAACGGGTCCTTTTCAGGATGGCAGACAGTGACTAGTGGGGTGCCGCAAGGCTCAGTGCTGGGACCCCAGCTATTTACAATATACATTAATGATTTGGACGAAGGAATTAAATGCAACATCTCGAAGTTTGAGGATGACACGAAGCTGGGGGGTAGTGTTAGCTGTGAGGAGGATGCTAGGAGGCTGCAGGATGACTTGGATAGACTGGGTGAGTGGGCAATTGCATGGCAAATGCAGTATAATGTGGATAAATGTGAGGTTATCCACTTTGGTGGCAAAAACAGGAAGGTAGACTATTATTTGAATGGTGACCGATTAGGAAAAGGGGAGATGCAGCGAGACCTGGGTGTCATGGTACACCAGTCATTGAAAGTAGGCATGCAGGTGCAGCAGGCTGTGAAGAAAGCGAATGGTATGTTGGCATGCATAGCAAAAGGATTTGAGTACAAGAGCAGGGAGGTTCTACTGCAGTTGTACAGGGTCTTGGTGAGGCCACACCTGGAGTATTGCATACAGTTTTGGTCTCCAAATCTGAGGAAAGACATTCTTGCCATAGAGGAAGTACAGAGAAGGTTCACCAGACTGATTCCTGGGATGACTTCCATATGAAGAAAGACTGGATAGACTCGGCTTGTACTCGCTGGAATTTAGAAGATTGAGGGGTGATCTCATAGAGACTTACAAAATTCTTAAGGGGTTGGACAGGCTAGATGCAGGAAGATTGTTCCCAATGTTGGGGAAGTCCAGGACAAGGGGTCACAGTTTAAGGATAAGGGGGAAGTCTTTTAGGATCGAGATGAGAAAATCATTTTTCACACAGAGAGTGGTGAATCTGTGGAATTCTCTGCCACAGAAGGTAGTTGAGGCCAGTTCGTTGGCCATATTTAAGAGGGAGTTGGATGTGGCCCTTGTGGCTGAACGGATCAGGGGGTATGGAGAGAAGGCAGGTACAGGATACTGAGTTGGATGATCAGCCATGATCATATTGAATGGCGGTGCAGGCTCGAAGGGCCGAATGGCCTGCTCCTATATTTCTGTGTTTCTATGTTTCAAAATTTCTATGTTTCTGTGTAATCGGGATCGAACCCAGGTCTCTGACGCTGTTAGCAGTAGTTCAACTGCTACACCACCAACTCCTGCCATTCACACCCAGGATGCAAGAAAACAAGTTATAACTGAAGAAGTCTCACATAGGACGTCTTATGTATACAACGTAGGAAGTATGGCGACCAGTGTTTGCATATTGGCACAGTAGGTAGTGTTGCACATTCACAGCTCCAGCTACCTGCATCGTCTCCCTGTGCTCGTGTGGGTTTCCTCTGGGTGATTCCTTTTTCCTCTCACGTCCAAATATGTGTGAGTTGGTTGGTTAATTGGTTACTGTAAAATACCCCCAATGTGGGTGGGTGGTTGGAGAATCTAGGAAGAACTGTTGGACATGTGAGAGAGTTCAGAAATTAGAACAAAGAACAGTGCAGCACAGGAACAGGCCCTTAGGCCCATGATGTCTGTGCTGAGCAGATTGTCAAATCAAACTGTAAGAAGGAACTGCAGATGCTGGTTTAAACCGAACATAGACACAAAAAGCTGGAGTAACTCAGTGGGACAGGCAGCATCTCTGGAGAGAAGGGTTGGGTGACGTTTCAGGTCTGAAGACTGGTCTTGAACCGAAACGTCACCCATTCCTTCTCTCAGGGCCGGATTTATGTATAAGCTTCACAAGCTTAAGCTCAGGGCCTTGAGCTATAGGGGGGCCTCGGCAGGGGCGGATTTACTTATAGGCTTCATAGGCTAAAGTCTAGGGCCTTAAAATCTAGGGGGCCTCCGGCCAAGGTGTTTTTTTACCCCAGTGTAAAAAAAATTGGAGCACTATCAGCATTTCCACTTTGACGGAGATTACTCAAAATTCTGGTTCCGGCCTGCTGGAAGTTTTGAGGAAAAAAATTGCGACCATCCGCGCCTGCGTAGTTGGGGGAAGCCGGTGATGCAGTAGCGACACAAAATGACGCCGTCTCTCCGCGCGTGCGCAGTGGGCCCGGGCGGGTTCAGATTTCCATTTGCACTCCACACATTCACCTCGATGCCTCGTGTCTACCAAAGATCCTAGGTGTCTACTCCAGGTAAGTAGTGTAATATTGCATTGCAGGAGTGGGGAGAGAGAGAGGAGAAGGGGAGGGGGAGAGAGAGAGAGATGGGGAGAGAGGTGGAGGGAGGGGGAAGGAGGAGGGTGGAGAGGGAAATGGAGATTATCTTTAGTGAGATTGCAAAATTAAGGTAGGTTTTAGAGCAATTATATTTTGTCCTCTATATGAAAAATATCAAACAATTGGAACTGCTTTCTTTTCCTTGATAACAATACTGAAAACTATGTATTCCATAGTTTGTGACTTTCATTTTGCATCATATTTTTAATGTGCACACACTAACACAGTCGAACAGTAACAGGCAATCAAATCAACAAACACAAAACACTTTCTAAAAAAAGGTTTTATTTACTGCAAAATTTACAGTAATATATTTGCAGTGTTTGCATACTCCTTTATAACATTTTACATAACATTTTACAGTACAACTTGATTATTAAAACAAGGACAGCTTCAATTCTTGATTTAAAAAAATGTATACAACAATGACCCCAATCATCCCATTCCAACCATTCATTGCTCTTGACTCAATCAAAATTATTTCTGAAATATTGGTCATAAATTTGGTGCAAAAATGCTCCAAAATAAGGCTCAGAATGCACCACAGAGCATCTAAAACCACTTGTGATATGCACTGCATGCACTTATTTCACATAACATTTTTGTAATCCTGCCATGCCACCACCCCCCTTTTTGAAAAGCTTCATACGGGCCTGGTGTGTAATATTTTTGACACTGTCGTAGGCTTTCTTACACATGCTGTCACAATGCACTGTAGTCTCTAAACAATACTTCAGTAATTAATGTTCCTTGCCCTCCATTTCAGAATAATAGTGTTTTAAGCCGATAACTCGACACCAGCACGGGCAATAAATAAAAAGCGCAGCTTTCCATCCCTTATCGCATTGGCTATGCTCGGCTGCACATGGTCTGGTGGACTCTTCCATCTTCCTCTCGTCGTGAGGGTGGGAGGGGCTTCACAAGTGGAATAGCCTTCATCTAAATCCGGCCCTGCCTTCTCTCCAGAGATGCTGCCTGTCCTGCCGAGTTACTCCAGTTTTTTGTGCCAAATGAAATTGATCCTTTCTACCTGCATGTGATCCATATCCCTCCATTCCTTGCATGGTCATGTGCTTATCTAAAAGCCTCTTAAATGCCACTATTGCATCTGCTTCCACTACCATCCCTGGTTGTACATTCCAAGCACCCACCATTCTCTGTGGAAAAATACTTGCCCCATGCATTTTCCATATACTTTCCCTCTCTCAATTTAAAGCTCCCTGACATTTCCACCTTCGGAAAAATGTTCATAATGCGTCTCATAATTTTATAACCTTCCATCAGTTCTTCCCTCACCCTCTGATGCTCCAACAGATGAGGGCGACCGTATCATATGCCTTCTTTACCACTCTAACCACTTGTGTTGCTACAAGGAAGTAAGTGGAAGTATAAAATTTATGGGATTGCTCTGCAAGGTGGTATATACTAGATTAACAAAATGGCCAACTATATTTTAAGGAGGCACAGAAAAATATTCAATAAAGAGCAATGTTATCATGACCAAAAAATCTGTTGGATGAGCGATAGGTATTCGTAGTTACCAGGAGAACCCCCCAGCTATACGAGATAGAAACACTGGATCATTTAAGTCTGCACGAGAAGGTAAATTGGACCTTGATTTCAAGTCAAGTTGAATTTAATGTAAGAAACACAATTACGGTGAGGGGCAGGTAGAATGAAAATCTTACCTGCAACAACATCACAGGTACTCAGACAAACAAACATAAATTATACAAGGCACTGAAATGAAAAAAAAAGACTGCAAAAAACAAGATATTAGTGTGAAAACACAATTGGAATACGTCCTTGGTAGTGCAAGAGGTAGTTTGTGGGGTTGGTTACTGAGATTTAACATCCCATCCAAGAAATGGCATTTCGGCAAATGCAGTAATTCCTCCGAAATAGTCTGGAAATGCCAGTAATCCATCTGAAAAGGGCGGGGAATGCCAGCATGGATTAACTCAGCAGGCTAGAGTGCTACCAATGACCCACAGCGGATTCATGGTCGAGTATGTGGATTGTGAGATGACCATTCATTTTCAATTATGAAAGCATTACACTAACAATTTACTTGTACCTCTCCACATAATAATAATAATAATAATAATAATAATAATAATAATAATAATAATAATAACAACAACTTTATTGCTGACTCAAGGTCCAGACAAGGGGCAACATTACATTAAAAAATGCATTGCATCTCAAATATCATAAATATATATAAAATCATGGTAAATCACATAAAAACATCATAATTTATATATTTTTTATAAAAAAAACCCACAATACTTAAGTTAAAAATCCAGAGTAAAAAATGATCAATGTCGTACAACGAGACAACGATACCAGTGTCTCCACAACTGGGATTCGTAGCGTGTAGTGCTAACCCTTATGTTTGTCAAGGCCACAATAAGCACATTTTTAGAGTCATTTATCCTGCAAATGAATTTATACATGTGTTGTCTTAGGATAGCTTCTAGAGTACTGACTCCTGCAGCCACAAACATATTACTGGCAGATATACAATGGAGTATATTGCATCTGACTCAAGAACAGAGGAAAACAATATTTTAGAGACACAAGTGAATTGCAGATTCCGAGATCTGGAGAAAAAATACAAGCCCTGGGCGGCGCGGTGGCACTGCGGTAGAGCTGCTGCCTTACAGCGCCGGAGACCCTGGTATGATCCTGACTACGGGTGCTGTCTGTACAGAGTTTGCTCGTTCTCCCCGTGACCGCGAGAGTTGTCTTCGAGATCTTCGGTTTCCTTCCACACGCCAAAGACATACAGGTTTTTAGGTTAATTGGCTTGTTATAAATGCAAATTGTCCATAGTGTGTATGATAGAGTTAATGTGCGGGGATCGGTGCGGACTTGGTGGGCCGAAGGACCTGTTTCCGCGCTGTATCTCTAAACTAAACTAACCATCTGGAGGAACTCAGTGGGTCAGCCAGGCATCTGTGGAGGCAAAGGAATTTCCAGGTTGAGACCCTGCATCAGGACTGAGCGTTCAGCAGTATAAAGTGGTGAGGGAGAGGGGTGTAAAGTGGTGAGGAGTTAGCCAACGACAGCTGGATCCAGGTGAGGAAGGGTTGATGGCAGATGGAGCCACATGGTGGAGGGAGGGATGGACAGAGGGAAGGTGGTGACTAGAGGCTGGGAAGTGATCAGTAGAGATAAAGAAGGGTTGCAGATTATAGAATCTGCCAAAAAAAGAAGATGGTGAACAGAACAAGATAAGGAAGACGTGCTGGTCGGAAGGGAACTGTGGGGGGAGAAGAGGGTTTATGGGGACTGAGTTGTTTGAGTAGGTGGGTGATAGGCAGATGTTTCTAGCTGGGGAAAGTGAAACAAACTGGGAAACGGGGTCTGACAGGGTGGATATGAAAGTAGTTGGTGTGCGAGAGATCTTATCGCTTGCAAGCTCCTGCTCACTCCTTCTATTCACCTCTTTATAACGTTTATGCCCCTTTACTCTCAGTCCAAAACATTGACTATCCCTTTGATTCCATAGAGAATGTTTGACCTGCTGAGTCCCTCCAGTGGATTGATTTTGTTTGAGAAACAATCTTTTATGTTGCAAGTTATTTTACTAATCTGAAAAGATAACTCGTATAGGCGATGTGTGTCTGAAGGCAAAGTTCAAGAGCAGCACTCGTCTTTTATCCAAACTGACAAGGATTTGAAACAATTTGTTAAGAAGTCTGATCCTCGGAAATATTAAAAAAAAATAATACATTTGAAATAAATTAAATCTATATAAAATTAAATCTATATTTTTAAATTGAGAAAAAAATATATAAACATACCAAAAATAATTAAAAGCATTGAACTTAAGATTATTATTTTTTTTTAACTTTGCATTTTTATTTTATCTTTTATTTTGCTTTTGCCTCTTAGCTACTATGTCTCTGATTCGGCACCTAAAATATCTGTTGAAATAAATTGGGTGCCTGATCCTAATCTGTATTTATGTGGGATCTGAGTACTGTCACGATGGTTCCACCCTTTGATTCCACTTGGAATCCAGTGGCAGAGCACGACAACAGATATGGTGTGGTGTCCATCTGTAAAACAGAACATCTTTGGATTTCAGTGTTCTCCAGCGGACGTGGAAGTCTGAGACTTGTTGAAGCTTGAATAGTTGAACACAAACATTTCTCAGAACTGCCATACCCAGTCAGCATGATTTGTCCCATTATGCTAGCAACAAAGACATGAAGTTCCAACCTTCCAGCCTAAATACAGATGCAGGGGACCAAACCGCAAATTTGCAACCGCAAGAGATGGTACACTTGTCCCTTCACCTCCCCCCTCCACTCCTTTCAGGGACCCAAGCAGTCCTTCCAGCTGCGACAGAGGTTCACCTGCACCTCCTCCAACCTCATCTACTGCATCCGCTGCACCAGATGCCAGCTGATCTATATCGGTGAGACCAAGCGGAGGCTTGGCGATCGTTTCGCCGAACACCTTCGCTCGGTCCGCAATAACCAATCCGACCTCCCAGTGGCTCAGCACTTCAATTCCCCCTCCCATTCCGTATCCGACCTCTCGGTCCTGGGCCTCCTCCACGGTCAGAGTGAGCAACACCGCAAGTTGGAGGAACAGCACCTCATATTCCGCTTGGGGAGTCTGCATTCTTTGGCTTGAACATTGAATTTTCTCAATCCGGTTAACCCTTGCTGTCTTCCCCCCTTCCCACCTCTCCCTCAGCCCTCGGGCCCTGGCATTCCCTCTCTCTATCTCTCCCCTACCCAAGTCGCACTAGCTTCTCATTTTCACACTACAAACAGCTTACAATGGCCTGTTTCCTTTATCATCGTTACTTTTTTGCATATCTTTCATTCGTTGTTCTTTATCTCTCCACATCACCGTCTATATCTCTCGTTTCCCCAATCCTTAACCAGTCTGAAGAAGAGTCTCGAACCGAAACGTCGCCTAGCTCCTTCGCTCCTTAGATGCTGCTGCACCCGCTGAGTTTCTCCAGCCTTTTGTGTACTCCCGCATGCTATAAAGATTCTGCTCTTTCTAAACAAAAAAGACATTTACTGGATAATCTAAAACATTTTGTGTTTAATTGAAATGTGCAGATTTCAAGCTAAACATATAAACACATAAAAAAATCAAATATATTCAAAAGATTAATTTTAAATTATAGCTGAAATTCAGACTGGTGGAGCGACAAATATTGACACTATTTCTTTTTTTTTCTCTGCAATTATAACATTGAACAGAAGGTGGTGCCATTACAGCATGCAGAAACACAGAACTGCAGTTTTTTGGTTTCAACCAAAGATAGACACAAAGTGCTGTAATTACGCATCGGGTCTGGCAGCATCTCTGGAGAAAAAGGATGGGTGACGTTTTTGATCAGGACCCACTTCAGACTTCAGACCCCTCTTCTGAGAAAGGGTCCCAAATCGATACGACACCCATCCTTTTTCTCCAGAGATGTTGCCTGACCAGCTGAGTTACTCCAGCACTTTGTGTCGACCATTACAGCATGCCTTTGGAAGAGATGGCAATCAACTGAATAACTGGGAGTTAATCACAATGATGCAGCCAGGTTCAGAGTTGCTTTGCAGCTACCTGCATTGTCAGTTTGGCATTTATAATCAATAACAAGCATTTTTGACATTCCTTTTCTGCACAAATCCCTAACATTAACCCTTCAACTCCAACCACTTCAGCATTATTTATTTATTTTTTACCACCACAAATGGTCAAACCTTCGGATGCCGCAGCCCTGAACCCTATCTGAACCTTTTTCATCTTTCTCCCTATCTGAACCTTTTCCAAACTTTTTCCATCTTTTAAGATGCTTCTTAAAACCATTAAAAGCCTTGTTCATCTGGCTCACTTTTAAGGCGCTACACAAATACACGTTGCATCTGATGATTATTAGCACCAATGTCGTAATTAGTAGCTTGGCAATGTGCACTGCTAAATACCAAATAGGAAGAAACATTCAGTTGCAGATCAGCCACCACTGTGTATAAAGTAGCAAATTAATTTCAATTTATGAATGTTGGAACGTACATGGTTTATTTGTCTAATTTTAGTTAAGATATTTTTCTCAGTATTCACCGTAGAAAAGTAGATGCATAATCGTACATCTTTGTTGATTTAAAATGTTGCAGGCTATAATTTTTGAGGTGGTAATATAATCTCAAGGATCTTAAGGATAAGCATTCCACCCAGAACTGCATATCAGCAATCACAGGCACAAGAATGAACAAACTTGAAAATTCATTTTCCATCACCTGAAACCCATAATTAGTTAGTATATTAGTGTCAGCTATTGTACGCTTCTCAAATCAACTACTGAAGCTCGCAAGACATGCACACAAAAAACAAATACTTCTAGAAACATCATATAAAATTGGACAGTAAAGTTCTTCATTAGCTGATGTGTTTGGAGGGAGTTTCTGCTTCGCGACTTTTGCGAGTGAAGGTGAGGAGAAGGAATATTGTGGATTATAGTTTCCTCAAATTTAAATACATTTAAATAACAAAATTGAAAAACAATATTTTGATATTTTTATATCTAATTTTCAAATGGAAGTAGTGGTTGTATTAAATTAGCATGGCTTTGTACTGAACATGCTGTACAAACTTGAATGAGTTTTGTTTAGGAGGTGACTTGTGAAGGTAGGGCATTGGATGTTGTTGACATGGACTATAGTAGTTGACAAGGACATAGTATTTGACAAGGTTTCTCATAATAGTCTGATCCAACAGAGCAAGGTGCAAGGGATCCATGGTGATTTGGTAGTTTTGATTTAGAACTGGTTTACCCATAGAAGACCTAAGGTGGTGGATGAAGGTGGTTATTTTACATGTCTGTGGTCACTGGTGTTCTGCATGGATCAGTGCCGGGATCTCTGTTGTTTGTGATATTTATAGATGACTTGGATGATAATATAGATCGGTTGATTAGTACTTTTGAGATAACACAAAAATTGATGTAGTTGCAGACAGTGAAGAAAGTTGTCAAACGTTGCAATGTGATATAGATCTGTTAAAGATACAGGTGGAGAAATGGCAGATCGAGTTTAATCTGCGCAAATATACTGTAAGTGATCACAATTTGGTAAAGAAGGCATATGGTATACTTACCATCACTGGTCAGTACATCAAGAATAAAAGTTAGGAAATCATGTTGCAGCTGTATAAAACTTTGGTTAGGCTGCATTTGAGTATTGTGTGCAGTTCAGTTCACCCCATAGGAAGGATATGGAGGTCTTGAAGGGAGCGCAGAATAGATTGACTTGAATGCTGCCTGGATTAGAAGGGAGAGGTTGGACAAACTCGGATTCCTTTCTCTGGATCAGCTCTGGAGACCTGATAGAAATCTATAATATTGTTAGATGCAAAGATAGGATAGACAGTCAGAATCTTTTATGTCAAATATTAGAGGGCATAGCTTTGAGTTGAGAGGGGGAAAGGTTAAAGATGATGTGTGAGGCTACTTTTCTTTTTGCAGAGAGTCATGGGTGCGTGGAATGCACTGCGAGGAATGGTAGTGGAAGCAGATACTATAGAAAGGGGCATGAAAATGCAGGAGATGGAGGGATAGGGATCAACTTCAGGCCTAAAGGATAAGTTTAATTTGGCATCATTTTCAGCATGGGCATCGTAGTTTGAAGTGCCTCTTCCTGTGTTGTTCTGTAATAATAGTTAGGCTTGAACTATTGGTCTATAGAATATGATAGTTCGAGAATGTCAGCTTAATTTTTATGAATAAAAATTCTGTAAAATGTACCATATGGTAATGGGGAGGAGGATTATTATCGTGTGGGGCAGGATAACTGTTGATTGTTAATGATTCTGATCCCACATCAACCTGCGTGATCTGTAGCTACGCTTCGCTGAAGTAACTTGGTTGAATTAAACAGGATTGGCAACCTTTGCTGACTCTGCAAAAACCAACAATATATATTTTTTAACTTATTACCTTTAATTTTACATTTTCTACTGTACCAGTCCCTCTCCCTTTCTCTTCATTCAGTTGTTTCCTTCTCATTGTAAGTTAGTCTGAGATTGTGCCCTGCACATAGAGACTATTGATAAAGCCTGAATGCATCTTGTTCTCTTGGCTGGAGTGTGATATGTGGTGATGTCGGGGGATAAAATACCATCATAATTTCCACTGAATGTACTGCTAAAATGATTATTAGTGTTTACACTTGAGCAATGAACGAAACAATTTATATCGTCACAGCAGTATATATGATGGGCATTGTCATCAGGGCCCTTTATTGTCTACATGCATTACGTAGGAACACAAACCACGAGGAAATAAAATGCATTCTCATGCAAAACGTTGAATATTTCGTCATAAACACAAGTAACATTGTTGAGATTTGTCCTCTGAATCACCTACTTTCCAACTAAATAAGTGGCTCAGCAAGCAGCAACCTCCGCAGGGCTGTGATTTACTGGGGACGTTCAGCAGTTGCTCCTGTCTCAATGCTCAGGACTTCTTCAGTTTATTTATTCTTGTAGTGAAGGCCTCCTCTTGCTTTTGCAGTTTTTCACTTATCTCACTCTGCGGAGATGACAGGACAGGGTTAATGAACAAACCGTCCTATACTGCACTGTCTCCTTCATGTTTAAGTTTGCCATTAGGCAGACAGTGGTTGACAAGCCTTTCACTCCTACCTTCCTGTTTTTCACAAATTGAGGAGATATCCCTGCCCCAATGTGATAACTGTTTATCTTATAGTTTACAATTTTGCCCATGCATCCTCCCAATATGTATATCTACAACAAACAGAAAGTGTAAGGAAGTGAATACCATGATTAACTATTACTCATGAACTGAAAATAGGAGATATGCTTATGTTAACTGATTTGCTGAAAATGCCTGGCACCTCAAAGACAACAAATTACAAAATGTTGTTAGAGATAACGTGTCCAAATGAAAAATGGCTTGATAAGAATTAATCACAAGTATTAATTGCTATTAATAAATGTTTCACAAATATGGGAGGAACCGTGCAAGGTATTTATTTTAATAAGCAGTTCCTTCAATAAATTAATTGTTTATTTGAACTGAAACTGTGCAATATAAGGCCTCCTGTGCTATTCTATTCAATTTACAACTGAGCTACAGGAAATTTGACTTTTATGTTTAAAATTACAAAAAATGTTTCACCAGAACCATATGTTTCACCAGAACCATAGATGAGCAGAACATAGTGATGGTTCGAGAGAATCAACTGTGGGCATTATGAAGAGAGCATGTATTTATCTAGGTCACATTAAAGTGGAGATCACAGGGACGATATTTGTGTGAATCTGTAGGTCTTCAGAGGTTCAAATTCTGCTCAATGGTACTGGCTTTGAATCTGACTGAATGTGTGTACTAACCCTCTAACCTGCCTCCCAGGTGCAGCGTACAAGATCATAAGCGACTTGGCTTTTTAATTCTCCAAATGAGACAACTTTAGTAGTCATCCCCAATGGGAATGGAATGAAATAGAATGCTTTATTGTGACATGTGACAAGGCACAGTGAAATTCTTTGCTTGCAAAGTATGCAAATAGTCACCACATAGTAACAAAGTAACCCCCTCCTGCCAGCTCCTCCTTTGTGTGTCCCCCCCTCCCCCGCTCCGGGTCCTCCATTGTTCTCCCTCCCGGTGCTCCCCCCACGCCAGGTCCTCCATTGCTCATTGTTCTTTGCAGGTTGGGAATCAGAATAGAATGCTGAAGTGCATATCATTAAACCCAGCAGCATGAATATTGATTTCTCTAATTTCGAGTAATCCTTGCATTCCCTCGCTCTCCATCCTTCCCCCAGCCTTGTCCTCCTACTAGGTTCACTGTCTGTATGTCTTCGCTATCGCCTCCTCCACAGCCAACAATGGACCATTGTGGGCTGCTTGCCATCAGTGCTGGCTCTGATTCGTTCTGTACCCTTTCATATCTCTAGTTTCCCCCTCCTTTGACTCTCATTCTGAAGAAGGCTCTCAACCGAAACATCACCTATCCATTTTCTCCAGAGATGCTGCCTGACCCGCTGAGTCAATCCAGCATTTTGTGTCTATCTTCATACAATCTTAGCTCGGTTAGAGTGCAACCGCTGACCGGGAAATGCTGCCTCATCAGTCAATTTTCAGTCATCGGTAAAATGACAAAAGGTCAGACTGACTGTGGTGACAATTTCCAATAACCTGTTCACCAGTGTTCTTCGGCGCCTTCATATTTCAACCCAGCTCAAACATGAACATGAGCAGAATTGCAGAGACAAGATGAGAATGATCATATTTTTGACATCATGGCAACATATGACTTGGTGGCATGAAGGAACCCTAATAAAATTGATATCAAAGGCAAATGAGGCAAGAACTCTTGACCAATAACCCAAAGCACAATGGGGGGTATTTTTTTTAAATCAATCATGTCAGCTCAATATCATATACAATATCAGTGTCATCATTAAATCCTTCAATATTGTTATCATTCCAGAGGAGGGGTAGCTTATCAATCACAAGTTGGTGATATTGGGACCAATCACATAAATACTATACATACAGCAGCAAAAGCTGTTTGAAGAAACACAATTTTGTGGACACTAACTCACCCCCAAGCTCTCAAAGTCCTTCTACTATTTACTGCAAGACTCGCACGTGTGTGTTTGATTACTCTCCACTCACCGGATGAATATAACTACAAAAACACTACAAAAAGCTGTACATTGTTCAGATTAATACAGTCAGCCTGATTGCTCCCCATCTACCATTATAAATCTTCATGCCCACCCCCACCACAATGGGTACCATCTTCAAGGAGTTTCTGTGGCAGCCTGCTTTTTTCGATAATGACTCTCAATGTTTAAACAAGTGTATGAACACACCGCCATCAAATTATCCTTCAGGTTGCACACATCTTAACTTGGCAATATTTGCCCTATGTTTATTCCAGTTAGGTCAAGTTGCTAGAACAACCGCATCATGGGAAAAACTAACTCATGATATGTCGAAGTTATACACCATGTGTATGTGAACAGATCATGGTGCCGGGATGCTGTGGTGTTTTCCACTTACTGCTCACCCCACGTGGAGCTAATGACTGTGAATGCTATGACACAGCTCTACAACAACATCAGTGAGCAGCAGAGGGAACATCCAGATGCTTTCTTCATGGCAGCTGGGGATTTCAACCAGGCAAGTCTTACTTCGGTCCTGCCTAAATTCTACGTAAACATTGCAACCAGGGGAAAGAACAAACTAGATCTGGTGTACACCAACATTAAAGATGCATATAAAGCAGCCCCCCTCCCCCATATCGGCAACTCTGACCACCTAGCGGTTATGCTCACACCTGCATACAGACCCAGGGTGAAACAGGATAAGCCAACAGTCAAAGAAGTCAGAACATGGCCACAGGGAGCCTACGAGACACTACAGGACTGTTTCGAAACCACGCAGTGGGCCATCTTCAGAGAGGCAGCAACAGTTGACAGTGGCATCAACCTCCAAGAATACACAGATTCCGTCATTGGATACATCAATAAATGCATCAAGGATGTAACGGTGGTATAAACCGTCAGGAGGCGTGCCAATCGGAAACCCTGGCTAACTGGGGATGTGTGTTCCCTACTGAGAATCCGGAATGCTGCATTTAAATCTGGAGACAACGCAGCATACAAACTGGCAAGGAGTAACCTATCCAGGGGGATCAGGGAAGCAAAGAGGCTGTAAGGACAAAAACTTAATAGTCACTTCACAAATGACAAAGGTACACGTCGCTTGTGGCAGGGATTTTCATACCATCACTGACTACAAGCCCCCCCCCCGCTGCGGATATGCCAAAATGACCCCTCTACCAGATGAACTGAACGAGTTCTACGCACGGTTTGAGGTTAAAAACAGCACCCAGACACGTGCACTACTGCCATCTCCCAGTGACCAGTCGCTCAGACTGTCCGCAGCCGGAGTAAAAAAGGCCTTTGCCAGCATCAACCCACGCAAAGCCACAGGGCTGGACAACATTCCTGGGTGTGTGCTAAGAGAATGCGCCGAGCAACTGAAAGATGTCTTCACAGATATGTTTAACACCTCGCTCAGCCAGGCAGTAGTGCCCAACTGTCTTAAGAGTGCCACCATCGTTCCTGTCCCGAAGAAACCAAACCCAGCCTGCCATAATGACTTTCGACCAGTGGCTCTAACACCCATAGTAATGAAGTGTTTTGAGCGACTGGTTATGCAGCATATCAAAAATAGCCTACCTGCCAACCTAGACCCACTGCAGTTCGCCTACAGAGCCAACCGATCCACAGAGGATGCAGTCTCAACAACACTGAACCTCGTACTGCCACACCTTGATCGGAAAAAATACTTATGCCAGGATCCTCTTCATAGACTTCAGCTCTGCTTTTAACACAATCATTCCGCAGCAGCTGGTGGAAATGTTGGAGTTATTGGGGATTGATGCTGGCACATGTAACTGGGTCCTGAACTTTCTATCACAATGGCAGCAGACAGTCAGAGTGGGCAGTAGGACATCAAAAACCATAGCCGTGAGCACTGGCTCGCCCCAAGGCTGTGTCCTAAGCCCCCTGCTGTTTAGTCTGCTTACACACGACTGTACTGCTAGACTCAACAACAACTTCATCAACAAGTTCGCTGATGACACAACAGTGATGGGTCTCATCAGTGACGATGATGAGTCGACGTACAGGATGGAGGTGGAGCTGCTCACAGGATGGTGCAAATCCCACAACCTCATTCTCAACATGGGAAAAACAAAGGAGATGGTGGTTGACTTCAGGAGGGCGGGAAAACAACGCCATACACCTCTACACATCGATGGAGCTGATGTGGAAAGGGTCAGCAGTGTGAAGTTCCTAGGACTCCACCTGTCAGATGACCTGACGTCCACGACCAACACCACAGCACTGGTCAAGAGAGCCCAGCAGCGACTACACCCTCTCTGTAGACTATGGAAAGCAGGTCTCCCCACTGCACACCTACGAACATTTTATAGGGGGACAATCAAGAGCATCACCTCCTGGTTCGGGAGCTGCAAGGTGTATGAACGGCACCAACTGAACAGGATTGTGAAGACCGCCAGCAGGATTATTGGTGCTCCACTCCCTTTATTGCTGGACATATACAGGAAGAGATGTATCAGCAGAGCCATCTCCATCATCAAAGACCCCTACCACCCATCGCATCACATATTCTCCATCCTGCCATCTGGGAAAAGGTACAGGAGCATCAGCTGCAAAACCAGCAGGATGCTCCTCAGCTTCTTCCCGCAGGCTATAAGACTGATAAACGGACTTTGCCCCCTGCCAAAGTATCGCGCACCAAACACCTAACCTGGACACACTGAAGCAGAGCCATTGTCGTGCCACTGCCGATCGAAACTCGTGATATATGTACTTTTATTCTTTATTTCCATTTATTTTTTACCGCACACTGGTTGAGAAACGTTTTTTCGTTTTCCTCTGGGTATGTAAGTACTCAGAAAAATGACAATAAAGATATACAATACAAGTTCAAGAAACTAACTTACCACAATTTTCTTAAGGGTAAATCAGAATAAATGTCAGCCAGCAAAGTTCATATTACACAGGATAATCGATATACAAGCAACATTAAATTGCTGCTTAAAAATTCTATATTAATAACATACTGCTCTAAATGTATTTCTGCATGAATCGGTAGGTTTGTGAGATATCAGTAATACAAGCATGATATTTACATTTCAGCCTGCTTTCTTAAACTGCTATCTCTGATATTAATCTAATTTGGTTCCCAAACTAACACAATCTTAGTTTATATTTTGTTGTATCTGAGAGTTTTCAACAATCTTGTTTTTTTAATTTTCTCTTAGGAATATAAATCTGCAGCCTGGCATTTATTCTCCATCCTGATTTTCCCTTAAGAAAGTAGTTTAAAGAGCGGCTTAGGCTTTCTTAATTAAATTAATGATTAAATGCAGCATGTTATTTAAATGCAAATGTAAATCGCAGCCATGAAAATGGGTTTCTGATATCTTTGTTTAAAGAATTACAAATATTTGAGCTAATCTGCAGTCTTGAAGTCCCCCGATTTATAATGTACAGCATTAAATTGAAGCACTTGTGCTTTTAGTTTTAGCTGTTTGTAAATTTACCATTTCAATCCACAGAAGCCCACTTACTTCCAATGGAAAACATGATGTGACTTGGGTTGTAGGAGGCTGGAAATTTACAAAACACCTATCAACCCCTTGACACATTGCTCTAGCTTGTCTGCAGTTGGAAACTCTGTGTAACATTTAGTTGTCAAGCTGGTCCACCCTTTTAAGAGCACTGTGCAGTTGTGGTGGATAAATGGTGAACATGGGTCTCTAGTTTGATTAGGGGTGAGCTGGTGTTTCTCAAGGTTAAAAGCTTTTTCTTAGCAATCCTACTTGGTTACTTTAATATGAACCCCTGAATTGTAAGAAATCAGTTTACTATTCATATTTCTGTATCTGCACATCAATGGCAAGGCCAACGTTATTGCTCTTGCAAAATGTGGTGGTAATGACATTTTGGAAGGAGATTAGACGAGTTTGCTAAAAGGAAGTAACATTTCAAAAAATCACTAAGAAGTAATGGGTGCCTTAAATAGTTTTGTGCCAATAATAAATTCCATTTTAACTGAAGCTTGTTGTTATTTTGAAATTCCATTCAGTTGGAATGGAATTAATTATTTGCCCACAAATATTTAAGGCACCCATTACTTCCCTGTGATTTTTTTGAAATTTGACTTCCTTTTAGCAAACAAACAACCTGGTCTAATCTCTTTCCAAAATGTCATAATTTGTAAACAGTTTCAGTTGAAATTTAAAGTGGTGAAATATGGATATAGTAAATAATCTCAGTGAACTAGTTAGTTATACCTTAGTTGTGGAATTCCACAACAAAAACTTAAATAAATGGATTACTCTGGTCAATTTTCAGCCATTCGTGGTGCAAAATTGTGGGCACATAGAGCTATGTGGAAATGGGAACATGATAAATATGCACTAACCATTACATAGTTTTCAGCCTTTTAAACAACATGCATATCCTGTCTTTTCTCTGTCACACTGTGTGACTCATTAACAAACCTTTGGCAATTTATGAAATGTATTATAAAAAACATATCAATTGCTTCCTGGAAGGACCTTCAACATTTCTTGAAATTATTTGAATTTTATAAATCCATATTTGTTGTCCTTAACTAAACTATGTATTTTGGGTGAATACAAAATTTATCCCATTGAAATTGGCAATTCCCTTATATTTTTCTATGTTTTAGAAAATTATGGTCATTTCAGAGCTTTGCTATTTCCTGCATGATTTTCTGCAGAATTCATGGGTGCATGCCAACAGAGCCTGGCTTCCTTTCTTGACTGAGTGCCACTAATAGTTTTTATAATTGCCCTGTCTAATAGTTCCAGTTTCTCTTGTATTCTTTCTTTCCCAATACTGCACTCTTCTGCGAACACCAAAGCTATTCATTAGCAATGTTGTCCTCAAGATTTTTTCTTAATCTCTAATTAACTAATCATTGGTTATGTATTTATAAAATCTTTCAGCCATTCCCCCTTACTTGCAACACACGTTTTCTTAGATTCTTCCTTTTGACCTACCTAGTTCTCGATTTGTTTCTCCTGTACTTTGTATTATTAGATTTATTATGGCTCATTTTAAAATCTGATTTTAACTTCTCCAATCAAGTGGGAACTGGAGCTTTTTATTGCACTCGCATTTCTTGTTATGGGAATACTGTATGTGCAATCTATAGAAAACATATCTATGTTTTTCATTTTGTTTTCATTCTTTCTGCAGTATTTAAAGAAAACCGGCCATCTATAACCATATAACCATATAACAATTACAGCACGGAAACAGGCCCTCTCGGCCCTTCCAGTCCATGCCGACCATTTGTTTTCCCCTAGTCCCATCTACCTGCTCCATTCCCTCCATACCCCTCACGTCCATATACCTATCCACTTTACTTTTAAATGTTAAAATCGATCCTGCCTCCACCACTTCTGCTGGAAGCTCATTCCACACAGCCACCACCCTCTGAGTAAAGAAGTTCCCCCTCACGTTACCCCTAAACTTCTGTCCCTTAATTCTCATGTCATGCCCTCTTGTTTGAATCTTCCCTACCCTCAATGGGAAAAACGTATCCACGTCAACTCTGTCTATCCCTTTCATCATTTTAAAGACCTCAATCAAGTCCCCCCTTAACCTTCTGCGCTCCAAAGAATAAAGACCTAACTTGTTCAACCTTTCTCTGTAACATAGTTGCTGGAACCCTGGCAACATTCTAGTAAACTGCTGGTATCCAGACAATATTCGTCCCTTGGTAACATCATTTTGGTGTATGTGATATCATGCACAACATTAAGCTGTACTCTTCAACACAAACCTGGTGTGAGAGCCGTGATTATTGGCAGCAAGGGCTGCCTACTGAGATTCACAGGGACTAGAGCCATCTACAGGCCGCATGAGGTAGATATAAGATGTTGCCTTCTCTGAAATAATGGAAACGATCACGAGATTTTGCAAAAATACGTTTTCATTCATGACCACTCTCCCTAAATTTTTCCAAAAGCATTTCAAAGAGTTGTTATAAAGTGAAAAATGTCACCATGCCTCAAAAGGATGCTAACAGAGGTAAATAAAACGTTAGGTAGACAAAAGAGCTGGTGAAACTAAGCGGGTGAGGCCGCATCTATGGAGCGAAGGAATAGGCGACATTTCGGGTCAAGACCCTTCTTCAACGAAAACGTTAGTCAGAGGTAAATTTCAAAGGGTATCTTAAAACATGATTTACAAAAAAAGTGATTTGGAAAGATAATTTAAATCTGAGGAACCAACAACGAGACCATAACTATTAGTGGCAGAATGAAAGGAATCAAGGATGAACGTGGGGTTGTGTTCCAGTGTTCATGTTCAGTCTATATTTACCTCACTGTTTTTTACTTACACGTTTCCTAATATATAAATACACTTTGTTGATGAATGAATTTTAACTTTAAAACGTAACAAACTGCAAACCTGAATATTGTTGAGCATTTCGCCTGTTATTTGACTCAGCATTGATGTGACATCATCCATGTTATAACAGGCCAGAGCATCCTCAGCTGTGGAGTCTTTAACTTCCATCTCCTCCTCAGTCTCTTGCTCAACCTAGAAAAATATGTCCTTAGTTTAATTTAGAGATACAGCGCAGAAACAGGCCCTTCGGCCCACCAAGTCCATGCCGCCCAACGATCCCACACACTCCCACTATCCTACAAACACTAGGGACAATTTACAATTAAACCGAGCCAAATAACCTACAAAACTGTACGTCCTTGGAGTGTGGGAAGAAACCGGAGATCCCGAAGAAAACCAACGCAGGTCACGGTTCACAAACTCTGTACAGACAACACCCGTAGTCAGGATCAAACCCGGGTCTCTGGCAATGTAAGGCAGCAACTCTACTGCTGCACCACTGTGCCGTGAATCTATACATAACTAAAATCTCTGATTTTATGCTCTTCTGGTTTGCGCAGTTTGTTTATTTGCGCAAAAACGGTACGTGATAGCGCTACGATTTTTTGCCAGGTTCCTAGCCGTTCCCCTGTGCTGCAAGTGCAACAAGGTTCGCTCCGATCAATGGTATATTGTAAAAGTTATCGAGGTTTAAAAATCTTTAAAACTGCACGTGTGCAGATTCCTTCAGTCAGCACCACGCAGATTGGTCTCTTCTGTCAGTCAATGCCATGGCTGGGATGGCAACGCCCCTTCCTGCCCCACCGGTGGTGGCCTGTCCCACCTCACTCACAAACTGTGAACTTAGAAAATGGGGCCATACCTCAGCTTCTGGTTCCTCTGTTGGCTGCTGTAGAATGTAGGATGAATAGATATCCCAAGATAAACTCTCCTCCAATGGCGAAGGGAGCGGATCTGCTGACTTGATAACTTCAACCTCAAGCTAAAACAAGGGGAAAATTATTTTGCATTAAGATACTGTGTCCAGTACTCCATGCTATGATAAAGGTAAATAAAGACACAGTACAGTAAAAACTAAACGTATCTCCATATGAAAATAAAAAAATTGATCCTAGAAATCTGAAATGAAAACAGAAAATACTGGAAACACTCAGCAGGTCTGGCAGCATCTGTGGAAAGAGAAACAGAAGTAATATTTCAGTGTGTAGGTGCTGAGTGATGCACTGTCAGATGTGTCAATAAAGTGGCTTCACTATATTGAAAAAAAAACACATGGCACAATTCAGAACATTCTGCATTGTGGTCTGGTAAATATTTATACCAAAAACAACATTTCCAAGTGGATTATCTGATTGTTTATCACAATTCCGTTTTTAGGAACTTGTTGCGTGTAAATTAGATGAATTTCCAAGATTACAACAGTGACTAAGCCTTCGAAATATTTCAATGGTTTCAATGCACTTTGTGACTTAGCTATCTAAATAGCTATCGAATACAAGTAATTTGTTTGCGTAGGAGGAACTGCAGATGCTGGTTTACACTGAAGATAGACACAAAATGCCTGAGTAATTCAGCGGGACAGGCAGCATCTCTGGAGAGAAGGAATGGGTGATATTTTCAGGTGGAGATCCTTCTTAAGGTTAGACTCTTTGCTCGAATTGAGAAAGATGTCTCTTCCTTAGTTATGAAGAAGGGTCATGGACCTGAAACCTTAACACTTGTTTCTTTTTTAACACCGATGCTGCCCAACCTGCTGAATGTTTCCAGCACCAAATTATCTCTTATTTAGAAACATAGAAACATAGAAATTAGGTGCAGGAGTAGGCCATTCAGCCCTTCGAGCCTGCACCGCCATTCAATATGATCATGGCTGATCATCCAACTCAGTATCCCGTACCTGCCTTCTCTCCATACCCTCTGATCCCCTTAGCCACAAGGGCCACATCCAACTCACTCTTAAATATAGCCAATGAACTGGCCTCAACTACCCTCTGTGGCAGAGAGTTCCAGAGACTCACCACTCTCTGTGTGAAAAAAGTCTTTCTCATCTCGGTCTTAAAGGATTTCCCCCTTATCCTTAAGCTGTGACCCCTTGTCCTGGACTTCCCCAACATCGGGAACAATCTTCCTGCATCTAGCCTGTCCAACCCCTTAAGAATTTTGTAAGAAAATGGGGGTGTCCGCCTTCGACACAGGTGCGTCTTCATTGCCGGGAAATACGGTAATTCGATTTTCTCAACTATCCCCTATACATTAGTGGCAATTTACAGAGGCTAATTAGGGGCAACTTAGAGGTATTAAATAACCTACAAACCTGCACATCTTTGGAATATGGGAGGGAACCCATGCTGTCACAGAAAGAATGTGCAAACCACACAGACAGTATCCGAAGTCCGTTTCGAACCCCGTTCTCCGGCACTGTGAGGCAGCAGCTCTACCCGCTGCGCCACTGGGATATCCCTTAATTTCCTTTTTTGAATCATCAAATACAACCTATAATTTGTACCGTGACACAAAGTGCTGGAGTAACTCAGTGCGACAGGCAGCATCTCTGGAGAGAAGGAATGGGTGACGTTTCGGGTCGAGACGCTTCTTCAGACAGGTATAATTTGTACCTACCTAGCTCGCTTCCCTCTTGGGGCCTCTGGTTTTCCTCAATTTCTGCATCCAAGATATTTTTTTACAGGATTACCTTTGATCTGTTCAAATTCCAAGTTCCAACTCCGGGCTGTTGTGGGCCAGGTTTTTCATCCAGAGTTACAGCTCTATTCCCCTATCATTTCTTGCCTGCATGCATATATTGAAATTTAATCTGGCACAAGGTGCTTCAAGCAGTTCTGAACACAAGTGCAGAGCAACTTGCTCCAGTTCACAATCCCATACTGACCTCCATGAGGAGTCAAGTGTCAAGTTGCAATCAGTTGCCCATTGGCAAACTGCTGACATGCCTACTATATGTTGCTGTGCAGGGTGTTTTATATATTCCTCTGCAGATGATTTCGTGATTTGAGTCCCTCAGCCAGTTTTTGTTTCACTATCCACAGTTCTTATAGAGCTGTAAATGATAGAAAAATTGGATTAGTTCATCCCCATTTTATGAACGCCCAATTTATGTATAGCCTTGGAGCTCAGGAGACTGAGGATGATCTGAAAGAGGCATTTAAAATCATGAGGGGAATAGATAGCGTGATTCCTTTTTAACTCAGGATAGGGGAATCAAGAACCAGACCACATAGGTTTAAGGTGAGAAGGACAAAATTTAACTGGAATCCAAGGAGGCAGTTGAGACAGGTACTAGAACAGCATTTCAAAGACACTTGGACTGGACATGATTGGAAAGGTTTAAAGGGTGTGGTGGTGCGGATGATGGCAGGTTGACAATGACTACACCGACAATCACAGAAGGGTGATCTCGCATGATGTGGTTTATTCATGGTGAAGGACAGGAATGACGAGAAGGTCAGGGTATCCATAGAGGCACAGTTCCTCTTCATCAGTGTTCATGTGTGAAGACGCTGCCGATCTCGGGCTTGTTCTGGCAGCTCAGTCTTGACCTCACAGAACAGGTGCTGGTGGTTTCAAGCATGTCCTGGCGGCTCAGTCCTGGCCTTGAAAAAGGCACTGGCAATCTAGAGCTTGCCCTGGCAGCTCAGTTTTGGCCTCAGAAGAGCTGTTGGCAGTCTCATGCTTGTTCCAGCAGCTCAGATTTGGTGCTCTCAGGTTTGTCTCTGCAGATCACTCCTGCCTCAAAAGGAGGTGCTGGCAGTTCTGGGCTTTTCCTGGCAACCCAGTGTTTGCCTCGAGAAACATGCACAGCAATCTCAAGCATGTCCTGGTGGCTCAGTTTTGGCCTTGAAGGAGTACCTGCCTGTCTTATCCTGGCAGTTCAGTCTTTGCCTTGAAGAGGAGACTTTGGTGGTCTCAGGCTTGCCTAGTAGCTCAGTTCTTGCCTCAAAGAGGAGATGCTGGCGGCACTCCATGTGCGGGTGCAGTCCCTTGTGGTCTATAGGCAGGTGAGGAGATGCTGGCAGTCTCAGGGCTTGTCCTGACAACTCAGTCTTGGCCACGTTGGCTGACTTGAGCTTACCCCGACAGCTCAATATTTTTGTCAAGTCTGCAAAAGGGGAAAACAGCTAGTAGGGAGGTGCCCCACTTTCTCTCCTTTCTCCTCTTTCTGCCTTCCTTCCTTTCCTGGTTTCTTCCGATCCCTGCTGCTTCCTCTCTAACCCCTTAATTTTTCCTCTTCCTGGCTGAAATTGCCTTAGTTTTTAAGGGGAAGGGTGATGAGGTGCAGATGGAACAGCTAATTGGACATACCAGTTGCTTCTTTGGCCTCAGCTCAATCTGGATCTGTATTTTCCAGCAGCCAGGCGTTGTTTGTGGTGCTGATCATTGGTTTCTCCTGGCCTGCCTGCTAGTGGCGGAGATCAGAGCTAGGGAGAAGGGCTGTCACAAAGGATTTGAACCGAAGGCAGGCAAATGGGCATGAACGATTTGGGCCGAAGAGCCCGTTTCCTTGCTCTATGGGTTCCAACGGTAGAAAAGTGGATAGGTATACGGACGGGAAGGGAATGGAGGGGTATGGTCTGAGTGCAGGTAGATGGGACTAGGGGAAAACAAATGATCGGCACAGACTGGAAAGGCCGAGAGGGCCTGTTTCCGTGCTGTAATTGTTATATGGTTATATGGTTAAAAGTGTTTGGGAGACGGGCAGGATGGATTTGCAGGCAACTATCTTTGATTCTAGCTGGATTTTTGCCACATTGAACCCAGGTAAAATACATTCTAGTAAAATACAAAACTTTCTCACCCAGAGAGTTGTGAATGTGTGGAATTCTCTCCCTCAGAAGACAGTGGAGGACAATTCTCTGGATGCTTTCAATAGAGAGTTAGATAGAGCTCTTAAAGATAATGGAGTCTGAGGATATGGTGAGAAGGCAGGAACTGATTGGGGATGATCAGCCATGATCACAGTGAATGGCGGTGCTGGTTCGAAGGGCCGAATGGCCTACTCCTGCACCTATTGTCTATTGTCTATTTACTGTATTCATTGTGCTGTTGTGTTTAATGTGCCTGCAGAGCTGCAACAATTTAGGAAAGGTCTTGACCTGAAACTTTACCTATTCGTTTTCTCCAGGGATGCTGCCTGACCCAGTGAGTTATTCCAGCTTTTTGTGTCTATCTTTGGAGTAAACCAGCACCTGCATTTTTTTTTCCTGTACTATTAAGCAATTAATTGTGCTAGCGCATGTGACAATTACTCACACATGGCTCTTGAATGATCACATTACAATTACTAATCAGAGATCTCCCTGCAGCAGATGTGTGTTTGTTCCAGTGGTGAATGGCTATACTCAGAAACATAAACGATCAGTCTATCACCATCACCAATTTAAATCTACAAGGCATATTTGAGTATAATGAAATTATTACTAAACCCATTGTACTAAAACCATCTGTAACAAATATATGTTGGAATAAACATAATCGTGATAATTTTATCTCAATCTTGGTATTGTTCTAATAAACATCACGAATAAAAGGCATGACTATTCATATTTTCAATGTTGTTGACAATGTGCAAAGAGGTATTTCACAGCACTTAACCATTATGTGTGCCAATCCTCAAAGCGGGGTTGAAATAAAAGCATGGGTTAAAGCTAAATGTCTTGTAGGTATTTTAGTAAAAGATTTTGACAGTTTCATGGAACACTTCAAGAATTTTTAATTTTTTAAAAAATATGATATTTTGCTCAAAAATCGTTTAAGCTTTCCAGTGCAACTTGTGTATAATATTTAATTAGGATAATACCCTAACATTTGCTCAATAGAAGTGTTATTTTTAAGGTTTAAACAATAGCATCCTTCATCTATTCGTCAAATTAAGTTTGATCATTTATGGATGGATAAAGCAACTATTAAATATCCTTCTATACTTAAAAGTTAATGAAACATTCAGCTAACAACCAACATTTTCGATTTTTAGTTTTTTTAAATTGCTAAACTGTGTTTCAATGAATTTATGTCAAATGTTTTAATTTATATATTGACAATTTAGAAGAATTAACAAATAAAAACTGGGAAGTCATAGTCTAGGTTGAAACAAAGACAGGAAAGACTCTGGACTATATCCAAAGTTCGGTGACCTTTGTTAAATTATCGGACTATTTCTTTACACTTCAGAAAGGCTGACTGCACGCACCATATGCTAGTGTCTCTTATCATCAAAAGAAAACTGCTAACAGGAAACATGACTAATGTGGGTGCATTTACAAGATATCTTTCAATCAAAATAACATTAAAATGGTTCCATTAAAATTATCAGATCCGTTGTTGAACACAAACTAAGTATTAAAAACAGCAGGAAGTTTCTCCCCAAACACACACATTTTGTCAAAAATGTTTTGAAAGTGTGAAATGACATTGCAGGAAATATAATTAAATGAAGTGGGTAACATTACAGCTTTCACAATTACTTCCAGGAAGAATAAAATAAGCAGTGAAAAACTATCCCAAGCGGACCTTTATGCCCACCATAAGTCCCTACCCATCTTCATCCAATTCTGTCACAATAGCTTTAGACTTTAGTTGTTTTTACTTTAGAGATACAGCACGGAAAAAGGCCTTTCAGCCCACCCCGGCTAGCATTCACCTTATGCACTGGCCTACACACACGAGAGACAATTTTATAACTTACCGAAGCCAATTACTGACATCTACTACGAACCCACTGACCCCTACATTACCTTGAATACACCTCATCCCACTCTGTCTCTTGTAAGGAGGCCATCCCTTACTCTCAATATCTCTGTCCCTGCTACATCTGCTCCCAAGATGAGCCTTTCCAATCTAGGACATATGAGATGAACTCTTCCTTCAGTAAACACAATTTCCTCCCTGATGTTGTGGATGGATCCCTCACCCATGCCTCCTCTGTGTCCTGTAGTTCTGCTTTCACTCTCCCTCCTCCCAGATGGAACAAGGTTTGTCTAGACATCACCTTTCACCCACCAGCATCTGCATCCAATACATAATTCTCCGAAATTTCTTCCACCTTTCCCACCACTACCAGTCTCATCTTCCAATGCCCGCAGCTTGGATGTCCTAGTATGGAATGGATGATTGTTTTCAGTTTGGAGGACTATCATTGGAGTACATTGCAGAGATCTTAGTTGGATTCTCTGTTGTTTGTCAAATAAATTAATGATTTGTTTGAGAGTGCCATGCTTGAGGTAGCATCACTGGTAAGTTTGAAAATGACACTAAATTGTGATAAAGTGGACAGTGAAGAAGATTGTCTAAAGTTACAATAGGATAGAGATCAATTGGGAATGGCTGATGGAATTTAAATGACCAATTGTGAAGTATTGCATTTTGGAGCAATAAACCAGCCAAGACATACACAGTGAATCGCATAGCCCTAGGATGTTATTGAATGAAGAGACCTTGCAATATAATGATGACATTCCTGGAAAATGGCCTCACAGATAGACAAGATGGTGAAGAAGGCATATGGCATGCTTGTTTTCATTAACCAAGGCATTGAGTCAAGAGCTGGGATATCATGTTAGAGTTGTTCAAAATGTTGGCACACTTTGGAATTTTGTGTGCAGTTCTGGTTGCCACTTTACAGGAGAAATTAAGCGACAGACTGTGCAGGTGAGATTCACAATGAATGTTGCACTGATTGGAGGGCTCGAGTTATATAGAGATTTTAGATGGGCTGGGTCTGTTTTCCCTGCAGCAAAGTGTGACATGATCAAGGTGTATGAAATGATGGCAGGCATGGTTAGGGTAGAGAGGCAGAGGCTGTTTCCCATGATATGGGTGTCTAAAACTAGAGGGCAGAATAGTTAGATTGGCATGATAATGAGCCAAATTGTGTATTTCTCGTCAGCACATTTCTTTGACTCTACGAGTCAATTTCACAGAGAAATCTGGAGAATGCCTACAATTATGACTTTAAAAAGACATTTGGACAGATATATGGGCAGGAAGACTTTACAGGAATATGGGCCAAATGTAGATAGATTGGATGACCCAAGCATGCCAACTGGTAGACAAGTTGGCCAAAGGGCCTGTATTCAGACTTGCAGAAGGTCTTAAACACACATAGAAAGCAAAGTGCCTTAAGATGGAGAATTCAATGTCGAAATCCAGAGAGCTGCAAAGGGCTTGGATACAAGTTGAGGTGCTGTCCCTCAAGCTTGAATTGGGCCTTGTAATAATGCAGGAGGCCAAGTCAATGTGGTGGAAGGATGAAGAATTAAATTAGCAGTCAACAGGAAAGCTCAGGTTTGCTGACTGAATGCAGACTATTGCTGGAAAAATTCTTACTGATGAATGCAGAATTGGATTGGGTTCATCGTTAGACAAGTCCTGTGCTTACTTTTGAAATTGCAGTTCCCTTGCCCTTCTTCCACAAGGCAGTAACCAGACTCCAGCAGCGAACATTGCTCCCAGCCCCCACAGAGACCCAGGGCATGACCTCCGATGGCTCCAACCACTTGGCCCATTTAATTTCTGAGGTCTGCCCCACCCACAACCACAAGGCCAACCCCAATACTGATCATTGCTCGCCTTAGAAACATAGAAAAATGGAGTAGGCCATTCGCCCCTTCGAGCCAGCACCGCCATTCAATATGATCATGACTGATCATCTAAAATCAGTACCCCGCTCCTGCTTTTTCCCCATATCCCTTGATTCCTTTAGCCCTAAGAGCTAAATCTAACTCTTTCTTGAAAACATCCTGCGAATTGGCCTCCACTGCCTTCTGTGGCAGAGAATTTCACAGATTCACAGCTCTCTGGGTGAAGAGGTTTTTCCTCATCTCAATTCTAAATGGCCTAACCCTTATTCATAAACTGTGACCCCTGGTTCCCCCAACATCGGAAACATTTTACCTGCATCTAGCCTGTCCAATCCTTTAAGAATTGTATATGTTTCTATAATATCTCCTCTCATCCTTCTAAATTCCAGTGAATACAAGCCCAGTCAACTCATTCTTTTATCATATGGCAGTCCAGCCATCCCGGGAATTAACCTGGTGAACCTACGCTGCACTCCCTCAATTTCAATAATGTCCTTCCTCAAATTTGGAGACCAGAATTGCGCACAATACTCCAGGTCCCTGTAAAATTGCAGTAGGACCTCCTTGCTCTTAAACTCAAATCCTCTAGCAACGAAGGCCAACATGACATGATTTATATGATTGATGCCCCAACTCAACCATCAGTTTCTCACCACTGCCCCAGTATATTAGTCACACCACATCTGCTTCCCACCCACATTTTGTTAATCATACCGCATCTCTGTCCCACACCCAGGCTACTTAGCCTGGTGTCTACTCTAACTCCAGGTCCTAATTCTGGCCTCTAGCCACTGGCCCTCTCCTTCCGTGATAGCAGATTAAATACTATGAGAAAAATGCAATAACCTAAACAAGCAACCTTGGGAACATTAAACTCTCTCGGCTTCTCTCTGTGTCTATCACAGCCTCTGATAACTTTAAAGCTCTCTCTTGTATGATCACATGGCCTTATTATTTTAAGAGAAGAGAGACTCAAGACGGCTCATCTTTTTTTTTTAATATTTCAAAATAAAATGAATTCCTCCGGTTTTCTTTGCTAATTTTTTGTTTCTGATAGTGCAGTTACTGATGAAATCAGGATGCTGTGAATGTTGCTTTCCAGAATTTCTGAACCAGCAGCAACATATAAGGTATATTCAGAAAAACTCCAATAATCTGGTACATCTGAGACTTTGGTGGTGCCGGACTGCCAGATTATCCCCACTATTGAAAGTTATCTCTGTTGATACCTCAAAACAATTTTTTTTTTTTTTCATTAGATGTTACACAGTATTATTATTATTATTACATTATTACATTTTCCAATTAATCTGGTAATTATAAAGGGAGCACGGGATACAGAGTTTCAACAAGTTTAAAAGGAATGCTGGAACTGGAGCCCAGGCGAGATGAAAAGTCTGAAAAAGGGTCTCGAACCCGAAATGTCACCCGTTCCTTCTCTCCAGAGATGCTGCCTATCCCGCCACTCCAACATTTTGTATCTATCTTTGGTTCAAACCAGCATCTGCAGTTTCTTCCTACACATTAAAGTATTCCGCAATTGCCAGATGCCGAACCATTGGGATTTCCAAACAGATGCATAGTGGATTATTGAAGTTGTACATACATGTAGTTTTGCTTTAACACGTGTTTCCACAACATGGGCATTAGATATAAAACAATCAATGAATCAGGGAGCACTGTTTGTATTAAGCAGACATAGAAACAGAGAACATAGGTGCAGGAGTAGGTCATTCAGCCCTTCGCCAGCACCGCCATTCAATATGATCATGGCTGATCTTCCAAAATCAGTACCCCGTTCTTGCTTTCCCCCCCATATTCTTTGATTACCTTTATCCAAATGGTTATAATGTAATTTCAATCGGGAACTAGAGAACCATTTAAGCGTTACTTTGGAAATCGACATGCAGAAAATAAATCGCTCTTGGGATAAAGGATAATCTAGGGAAAATAACCTTGCTTCCATGTAAACCTCCCCACAGAAATGAGACGCCATTGTCTTTTAAGAACACAGCTGCTACTTTCACTGCGGGTGGCCATTGGAATTGACGAGCAGTCGTTTCCATTGATACTTGTGCAATGATATTCTATGAAACAACATAACATACAGCCTTCAGCACTTTCAGTAACAAAAATAAACTTACAGCTATTGAAAATGCGTTAATTTTTGAAATTCCTGGTGGGAATCAACTGTTATTGCAAGTCTGAAAAGGTCTGGCCCCTGACCCCCATCTCTCCAAACCTCAAAATTCTGTCAGTTAGAAAACATTTTAAGCCATTAAACCTATTTTTAGTTTTGTAAAGCTGTCACAAAGTAAATGGATCAGCTGTGAATTATTTTCTTTTATTTACCTCCCAGCTCTTAAATAATTAATAAATAAAATGTACTGAACTTTGCAAATTAAAGTCAATGCTGAAACTACTCCAATTTTACTTTTGTTATGGTTTCAGAGCATTTCCTTTCATGAGATATTAATGTTAAACTCCCTCGAGGCTGAATAAAGTTATTCACTGAACAACTAAACCTTATAATGCTAGACAATTTCACTTTAGATTTCCAGTCTATGAGAGAGAGCCAATCTCATCTGGGCTCACAGTAAGAGACCTAAATTAATTTCATTGTCATGGGAGAAAAATGATACAGGCATTTTTGAAGTTATATATTACTGACCTGAGTGTCTAGAATCTTTATGTCAGGAGTATGATGGAAAAGAAACTCGTACAGTCTGTAATGCTGAAATACACTAGGAAATAAACACAATCAATGCAAAATAGCCCAAGGCTTTTTAAAATAAAATTATCCATTACACAACATTCAAAACTGAAATTATATTAAATGCACATGAAACAAAGCCCAAATGCCAAAATCTGTCTATTGAAGACAAGTAATAAAATTAAGGTTTTTGCAAATGTGACAAAATATGTGATCAATGCCAACCCTTAAGTAATTGATCTTATTTGTTGATCAGTAAATGCAAACTGAACGTTAAGACGGTAAGTTACTAAACCTTGAGACAGGAAATAGTTATATTCAGGTTCAATTCATATTCAGTGCAGTCAGAGGCATAGCTTGGGCACAATAAATGGTCACAATATCCCTAGATCGGGTAGAAGGAAATTGTTCATGGTCCTCATTCCTGATTACTGCTCGTTGACTCATGATCTGAGGATCCTACCACACGAGGAGAGAATGGAGCTCATTTTGATGTACTCTGCAGTTCAATAATATTCCAAATCTCTGATTTACAATTCAATTTCCCATTAGCTGAAATTCTGGAGGATTCCGTTTTCTCATTCACTGTTTTTCATCGAAATTATGTCTTCACCCAATATCCTTCACCAAACCTTTGCTTATTATGGTAGGCACCCTTTATTTATTGCCTTCTTTCTTCAGTGCATATAATACTCGTACGATTAAAGTAAGATTAAAATTCAATAAAATGTGAACATTTCAGAAAACAGAAAACAACAAAATCAGTGAAAAAAAGAACCAGAAAATAAACAAAATACATGAATGCCAACTTGACTTGAAACCAAATTGTGCACAAAGTACAACTGGGAGAAACTGGGGCGGCAAGATGGCGCAATGGTAGCGTTGCTGCCTTACAGAGCCAGAAACCCTGGTTCGATCCTGACTGCGGGTGCAGTCTGCACAGAGTTTGTACGTTCTCCCCGTAACCTGCATGGGTTTCCTCCGAGATCTTCGGTTTCCTCCAACACTCCAAAGTAGGTTAATTGGCTTGGTATAATTGTAAATTGTCCCTAGTGTTTGTAGGAAAATGTTAATGTACAGGGATCGTTGGTCGATGTGGACCGATGGGCCTGTTTCTGTGCTATATCTCTAAACTAAACTATGAAGAGAAATAATTTAAAATAAATAATGGATATTGATGGCTAGTATAGAACTATTTGGATGCAATGGAAAACTAGGATGATGAACGTTAAGCAATTATTTTGTGTTTAGCTTTTGTTGGGGAGTAAAAAGAATTCAGGTAAGAAAAGGTTAAACATTAGACAAAAAAAACAGCCAGTTACTCATCCCTGTTTCAATTAAACCATTTTAAAATATACAAACAGAAAGAGATCCGGTTAAAAATCAGCATAAACTAAATAATTTCCTCAAACCAGAATGTGGGCCTCAAGCAGAAATTCCAGCCAGTAGTTGCAATAGAGTAATAAACCTGCTCATTTAAGGGCCAAAGAGTAGAAATCAGTCATATGTATGCAAATTGACTATATTCTGATTGATGAAAGATATTTCATAAATGACTATCATATGGAGTAAAAAAAGGTCTTCAGTTGGGAAGGATTTGAAAAATTATGTAAATTAGAATATAGTATAAATTCTGCCATTTTGTATTGTTGATTAGTTTTAAATACAGCAGGGTTCCACAATGCTTACTGTATTTACTGTAAGTGCCTAATGACATTACTGTTGACTTTCAAGTTATCATTTTCAAGTTAACAACATTTTATCTGATAGCCAGATATGTTGTTTATATCTGACTTCCCCAAAAATCTGTGCCCGTAGCTATCTAATTTCCTCTCAAATCATGCTATCTCGGCTGTAATCTACCAATTGTTTTTCCCATTAGTGGTAGAGTTTCCCAAGAGATCTGTTCTCCCTCTCTCACTATTTCCTCTTTGTATCAATGACATCTTGCTCTTATTATCCCAATAAGAGGTTAGTGCAAAATCAAAGCTCACGGGTTGGGGTTTATATACAGTCATAGCTTGAGAATTAATTTGACAAACAACAAACTCAGTAGGAATAAATGTCTCTTTTTTTCCCACATAGCAATCATAGCTTGGGCTTCAGTTATTCATAATAGGTAACAAATTAAATATAACATCCACAATTACTGACAACACAAAGTTGTGAAGGAATGTGAGTTGTGAGGAGGATGCAAAAAGGATGCTCCATTGTGATTTAGAAAGGTTGGGTGAGCAAAATGCACAACATAGCTGCTTCATGTGGACAAGTGCGAGGTATTTTTCCAGCAGTATTTCCTTTGCTCCCATTTTAATGCATTTATAATGTTCACATTAATAAGTCCATATGGTAGTGAGTTCCTTATTCTCTTCTGGGTTAAAAAAAAAATCACAAATTCCTCATTAGATTTATTAGGGATTATTTCATTTTTATAAATTGTAAATTTGGCTTTCCCAAAAAGCATAGCCTCCAATTACCTAAATAACCTCCTTTATCATTTAAATGCCTCCATTAAATCATCCCCCAAACAATTTTCTTTCTGCCACCATACCATTATCTTCAAAATAAATCATTATTGATGTGTACTTCTGATTATTGTGAATTAACTAGCATCAAATAATGAGAGAATATACATAATACATATTTACCACAGATATGTTGAGGTAGACTCTCAAAAAGGAAAACAATAAATGTTGCCACCTGCAAAGTTAAATTACCTTTAGCTGCCACATATGCAGTTACTCATTCTAACTGCCTTATCAACTATAGAAGCTAAATAACAATGCAGACTGTAAACTAATAAAATAACTGAAAGTCACCTAGTAGAGTATTGTTCCAAATGATAATGAATTTGATTGTCAATAGCAATTCAAAAATAACATTCATTAATTACATAACTGAGTAAATTATACAAACAACAAAGGACATTTATTATCACATACACCGATTGGTGCAGTGTAATTTGACTGGCCATTGCAGTACACAAATAAAGATAAGACACAACATTAAAGAATTTAACAATAAACATAAAAACATCCCCCCACAATGGTTCCCACTGTGGGGGGAGGCATCAAAAATCCAGTCCTGTCCCCTGTTCACCCATAGTCGGACCTATTGAGGCCTCCGCAGTCACCGCTATGGAAGCCCGATGCTTCAGGCCCTCGCGCCGGATGATGAAGCTCTGGCGTCGGGTGAACACGCTCAGCGGCTCGGAGTGTCTGGAGCGGCCGCTTCCTCCCCGGAGACCACGGCTCCCGAAGTCCACGGGCCGCGCTGGTCGGAGCTCTGGCGACCTCGGCGTGAGATCCCAGGCTCCGCAGTGTTTTAAATCCAGCACTTCCCGCGGCTGGAAGCTCCACAGACTGCAGCTCCACGATGTTGGAGTTGGCGGTAACAGCACTCCGGAGCTCCACCACACGGTGACCCGGGTAAGGCAGCGCCCGCTCCACGATGGTGCCTCAGCACTGTGCCACCGCCGAAGCTGAAGTCCTGGCCGGTCGCGGCAGGAAACGCCGCTCCAGACTGTTGGCAGGAAGGGGCGAAAACACGGCTCGGAGAAAAGCTGCATCTCCGACCAAATAGGGACTGAGAAAAATAGTTTCCCCCTTCCCCCACATAAAAAGACTAGAAGACCTCCAAAACAAACACTTTTAACTCACTAAAAATAAAAAAAAAGGGGTGAAAGGACTAACAGCTGCTGGCAGGGCAGACATACTCGACGGCGCCCCCTACTGTGCAGTATACAGGGGTGAAACACAATACAGGATTAAACTGCGGATCCTGAAACATGGAGCAAAAATCCAACTGTTGGAGAAACTCAACGGGCAAGCAGCATCTGTAGGGGGTTATACATCAACTCCAAACTGCTTTATTGCATTTGGTACTTCCAATGTCATCTTCTGTACATGGGTGACACCAAACACAGACTGGCTGACCTACGCTCTGTCCACAATAGCCATCCCAAGCTTCCTGTTGCGTGTCATTTCAACCCCTTTTCCCATTCCCACATCGACATTGAATTTTCCAATTCCAGGTTATCTTTTTCTCTTGCGTTCCTCTCATTATCCTTCCGATTCACCTCTTGTCCTCCAATTTTTGTTCCCTTTTGCCCCCATTCAGTCCTCAATCATGCATTTCAATCCACCCCCTCAACCCCCTCCTTGCTCTACCCACCTACTATCCACATACTTAATTCCCTAATCCCCAACCTCATCTCTCCCTTAATTGTTCCCACTGTCATCTTCCTTACTTACTTTTGTATCCTCACATATCATCCTCCAGCTTTTGTCTCTGCCTTCAACCCCCCCCCCCCCCCCCCCCCCCACACACACACACACACACACACACAAACACACACACCTGGCTCCATCTGCCTTTTTTTTTCATTGTCTGCTTCCACCTTCCATCTATCACCCATCTATCGTCACAGTCTCCAAACGCCACATGGCTCTTTCTGCCCATCACTCCTCACTCTTCCTAAATCTACTTATCAGCTCCATCTCCTCCCTACACAGGAAACCTTCCACTTCCACTCTCAGTCCTGAAGTAGGATCTTGATCCAAAACAGCAACAATTCCTTCACCAACCCCCCCCCCCCCCCCCCCCCCCCACACCCGCTGAGTATCTCAACAGTTTGCATTTTTGCTCCAAATTATATGACCGATTTTTTTCATGGCTAGGTTCTTTCATCCATCTTGCAGTGTGGAGATGATTGAAGGAAATTCTTATTAAATAGAAAGAGTACCGTTTTTACAATCCACAGTCTAAAGGGACTACCAACAGTCTCCAATTAGAAATTTAACCATATCACACATACACACCAATATGTCTCCTGCTGGATTAGCAAATTATAGATGCAGATTAATTAGTAAGGGTTCTGGTTAATCCTGTCGTAACAGCTCAATTACAAGACATTTCTGATATAATTGTTTATTTCAGTTGTTCAATTCATAATTTATTCATGCTTCTGCTCCTCTGGAAAAGAACAACATTTAAGGATAGGCCTATTTAAAATTAGTGGTGTAAAATATTGGGCTCCTAAGCTAAAAACATACATTTGCGATACGAGGCATTGCAGTGAAGGTTATACAGTTGGTTCCTAGGAAGACAGGTCTGTCAAGTGAATCATTTATTTCTTATGACGAGAAGAAATGGTCTTATTAAAGCATAAACATTTAGGGCTCAACGGGATAGATACAGCGAGCATGTTTCCCTTGGAGTTCAGAACTATGGGCCTCTCCACAGTCTCAAAATAAAGGATAGGCCATTTCAGATTGAAGTGAGGGGAAATGTTTTCACTCAAATAATGTTAAATCGTTAGAATTCTCTAGTCTGGATACTGTGGAGACAGTGTGTTCACGTAATACAGTGAAGGGGCTAAGAGACCACTCATAATGGAGCCAAATTGTGTACTCCTGCTACTGTTTTCCTGTGTTTATGTGTTAGAATTTCTACGGAATTAAAACATATGCAGCAACCTGAGCACTTTTACGCAATTAACACAATTAACATCATTAACATACAATATATTAAATACAATGTTCATAATCACTCTACCTTGCGGAACTGAGTGGGCACAATGATGAACAAAATGAACAGGTCATTTTCTTTATAAAAGAGAGACTGAAATCGGGTCTGTTATAGGGTTTCAAAATTACAAAATTTAGAGTCAATCTAAAAAAAGGCAATATAAATATCAGCTAACAAAACCAACAGGAAAAGAGAGACTTTAGTATTCAGAGCAGTAAAAGTATACAACTTGCAGAAAAAATGGAATGGACAAGGTGAATAGCATTTAAAGAGACATTTTTCTGATCATTACCAATCCAGGGGAGTTTTTAAATGATAAACACAAGAGGAAGCAAGGAATAGAAGGAATCGCTACTGAGTAAATGAAGCAGTTAGATAAAAACAAAGAGTGGTGTAGCGGAACAGCAATAGTCTGCATCATCCCAGTCAACCTTGACTTCTGGTGTTGTGTACATCGAGTTTGCACATTCTCCCTCTGACCTTATGGTTTTCTCAGTCAGAGGAAGTTCCCCCTATATGTATCCTGTTGAGCCTTTGAATAAATTTTATATTTTAGCAAGGACAATCTTATGATCATGAGAAATCAGGGGAGTTGTTGGGCATATGGGCAAGGATAAGCTTCAAGAAATAACTAAAGGAACAAGATTCATGGAATAGCTTTGAGAGCTGGCATGGTCTTGATGGGTCAAATAGCCCCTTTGTGTGTAAAAAATGAATATGGGAATCTAAATGAAACCACAAGGTCTGCTTTCTGCGATGCAATTGTTAGGATTTTCTCTCAATCAGCATTGGACAATATTCAGTAGTTACTAATTTGAAAGGAATCATAATTTTTACAAGGTCATGTTATTGATTATAAAATATATACATTATAAAATCACAGCATCACTTCCTTAAAATAAAAAAGATAGCGGCCTTATTGTAACAATAACCTTGCTGCCTTCCTTATTTTCAAATGTGAAATAAATACAGAAAATGCTGGAAATACCCATCAGGTCAGGCTATATCTTAGAGAATCAAAACAGAGCTTCTGTATCAGGTCAAAGACCTTTCGTTAGAACAATGAGATGCAGACTGACACGGTGAGCACTTTCAGCATTTTATGTTTACATTTCAATTTTCAATATCTGCATTAAAAACAAACAAATTCTTTCAAAAGTGCTTCTCCTATTATCCTATTTTGCAGCATAACAGGTTACTGAAGATAAAATTGAAATGTATAATCAGTATACATGAAAATATTAAAACTATCAATAATAATGTAGAATGCAATGTGAACAGCAAGAATGCCGAAAGATTATTTATACCCTGATGTGTAATGCAATAGCATTAATTAGTAATCTCACAGCAAGGGATCCTCAGGGATAGATCATAACACGCTAGAATTTGAAACTGCTTTTTAATGAGGTGTATTTAAGACAAAAACTAGCTGTAACCCTAAATAAATCCAATTATAATGGTATTAGAAATGGGTTGAAGATTGAGAAATTAAAAGCTGTGATATATAAAAGCAAAGGGAAAACTATTTCATAATACTTCACTCACATACACAACGTTAAAAATATTTGGGGTGGATTAGTTAATTTTCCGTGGCTAACAAATAAAATTATTTTATAATGGATTAAAAAAGGCTTAAAATATTGTTAGGAAGAGTGACCAATTGGTAATTGGTTCTTTATTATGATCAATGTTATGGTCATAATAAAGAACCAGCAAATGATTATCATAACATTGGTAAAGAGGGAGGAGACGATAGAATATTAACTGATACAAACTCACAGGAAATATAAAACAGATTGTAAGAGCTTCTACAAGTATGTACAGGTGGAGGTAGCAGTGAATGTAAATATTGGTCTTAAGTAACAGGAGAATTATTAAAAGGGATTAAAAAAAACAGATGAGGATTAACAACCATCTGTTTCTTTATTCACAGTAGAAGACGGAACCAATTGCCAGAAACCAGAAATCTAACGAGAGTAAGGAAATTATACCAATTAATACTAGTAAAGAACAACTGTGTAGGAAATGAAAGTGACAAAAAGTTAACAAATCCCCCCGAACAGTTGTCCTACATCTAATTTGCACTTAAAAACTTCCAGATTAGATTTGTTTTCATCAATTCAGCCCTGGTCCTGGTGTTGCTATGATTCTGTCTGCCAATAACCTGCACTGGCAACGACTGCACCTGCAATTATTTCAGTTCTTTGGAATGCTAAATACATTATGTTAATTGTAACTTTTTGACCAGATAAGGAAAGAAAACAACAGACCAGGACAATTAGAAATGACAGTACTAGGCAAGTTCACTTTGCATATTTCAGAAGCACCACAGATTTCTGGGAAAAAGAGATTTATAAGTATTTCTATGATCCTTGGCTTATAGAATCATGAACTAAAATGGGATTGGCGTGCTTCATTTAATGAGCTGATTGAAGAACTTCCAGCTACTGAATCATTACGATCAAAAGAAGAGATTGTTGCCTTACGGGTAAAACATGGGGACATGAGACAAGGCATTTTCCTGTATGTGTCTGGTTGCTGTGCGGCTGATAAAAGTGCCAGTGATCGCAAGGTGTTTAGATTTAGTTTGCACATAAGGGGTATCCCAGTAGCGCAGCGGGTAGAGCTGCTGCCTCACAGTGCCGGAGAACGGGGTTCGAAACGGACTTCGGATACTGTCTGTGTGGTTTGCACATTCTTTCTGTGACAGGATGGGTTCCCTCCCATATTCCAAAGATGTGCAGGTTTGTAGGTTATTTAATACCTCTAAGTTGCCCCTAATTAGCCTCTGTAAATTGCCACTAATGTATAGGGGATAGTTGAGAAAATCGAATTACCGTATTTCCCGGCAATGAAGACGCACCTGTGTCGAAGGCGGACACCCCCATTTTGAGTTGCTAAATGTTTATTAAAAGGCTGGCAGACAGGATCAAGGGTTTGGTTTAGTACAGGGGTCGGCAACCTTTTTTGCACAGGGACCAGGACCCATGTTTGTGAGCGGATGGCAGGCCAGATCTATCGCCATAGTTAATAAATGGAGGTAATAATGCATACTAACTAAATTGGTAATTATTTATAATACGTTCTAATAATACATAAATTAGTAGTAATACATACTAATAATAGTATGTTCTTCACGTGTTTTTCAATTAGTTTTCTGCAGTCTACGGATCGCCTGCGTGCCCCGGGACTGACTACAGTTCCCAGATCCCTCGCGTCTCTGGGACTAGCTGCAGTTCCCAAGTTGCCTGTGAGTCCCGGGACTAGCTGCAGTTCCCAGGTCACCTGCGAGCCCCGGGACTAGCTGTAGTTCCCAGGTCACCTGCGAGCCCCGGGTCTAGCTGCAGTTCCCAGGTCACCTGCGAGCCTCGGGTCTAGCTGCAGTTCCCAGGTCACCTGTGAACTCCGGGTCTAGCTGCAGTTCCCAGGTCACCTGTGAACTCCGGGTCTAGCTGCAGTTCCCAGGTCACCTGCGAGCCCTGGGTCCAGCTGCAGTTCCGCTATCAGGGTCCAGCTGCAGTTCCGCTATCTGGTCCCAGCGGCCGCTCGCAGCCACCCGAGCTACTGAGTGAGTTGCTGGCATGATACCCGACCCCCCTCCTTCTCAATGCTCCTGCCCTCCCCGCAACTTTACCCCTGGCGGCCCAGCCGTGCTGACCCGGGCCCAACTCCCCACACACTGTAGAAGGAACTCTTTCCCCCCCCAGCTGTGTTGTCCTTTTACAGCCGCTGTACTGAGGGATAGCGAAGTCTATCTTTCTTGGCTAACAATCTAACATAGAAACATAGAAACATAGAAACATAGAAATTAGGTGCAGGAGCAGGCCATTCAGCCCTTCGAGCCTGCACCGCCATTCAATATGATCATGGCTGATCATCCAACTCAGTATCCCGTACCTGCCTTCTCTCCATACCCTCTGATCCCCTTAGCCACAAGGGCCACATCCAACTCACTCTTAAATATAGCCAATGAACTGGCCTCAACTACCCTCTGTGGCAGAGAGTTCCAGAGACTCACCACTCTCTGTGTGAAAAAAGTCTTTCTCATCTCGGTCTTAAAGGATTTCCCCTTATCCTTAAGCTGTGACCCTTGTCCTGGACTTCCCCAACATCGGGAACAATCTTCCTGCATCTAGCCTGTCCAACCCCTTAAGAATTTTGTAAGTTTCTATAAGATCCCCTCTCAATCTCCTAAATTCCAGAGAGTATAAAACGAGTCTATCCAGTCTTTCTTCATAAGACAGTCCTGACATCCCAGGAATCAGTCTGGTGAACCTTCTCTGCACTCCCTCTATGGCAATAATGTCCTTCCTCAGATTTGGAGACCAAAACTGTATGCAATACTCCAGGTGTGGTCTCACCAAGACCCTGTACAACTGAAGTAGAACCTCGCTGCTCCTGTACCCAAATCCTTTTGCTATGAAAGCTAACATACCATTCGCTTTTTTCACTGCCTGCTGCACCTGCATGCCTACTTTCAATGACTGGTGTACCATGACACCCAGGTCTCGCTGCATCTCCCCTTTTCCTAATCGGCCACCATTTAAATAATAGTCTGCTTTCCTGTTTTTGCCACCAAAGTGGATAACCTCACATTTATCCACATTATACTGCATCTGCCAAACATTTGCCCACTCACACAGCCTATCCAAGTCACCTTGCAGTCTCCTAGCATCCTCCTCACAGCTAACACTGCCCCCCAGCTTTGTGTCATCCGCAAACTTGGAGATATTGCCTTCAATTCCCTCATCCAGATCATTAATATATATTGTAAATAGCTGGGGTCCCAGCACTGAGCCCTGCGGTACCCCACTAGTCACTGCCTGCCATTGTGAAAAGCACAGTGTGCCATTGTGAAGTAACCTTCGGCCTCCAAGACGAAGGTAAATTTTCTGGCCTTATTTGCCGGGAAACACGATACACAAAACTAGTATGAATGAGTGATCGGTTGTCGGCATGGACTCAATGGGCCATGGGGCCTGTAAAAAGGGCGGCAGTGTTGCTGCCTTCGAGTGCCAGAGACCCAGGTTCTATCCTGACTGTGATGCTATCTGTACAAAGTTTCTACGCTCTCCCTGTGACCGCGTGGGTTTTCTCCAGGTGCTCTGGTTTCCTCCCACACTCCAAAGATGTACAAGTTTCTAGAAATTTGGCTTTGTTAAAATTGTAAATTCTCCCTAGTGGGTAGGATAGTGTTAGTGTACAGGATGATCGCAGGTCGGCGTGGACTCGGGGGGCCAAAGGGCTTGTTTCCACGCTGTATCTCTAAAGTCTAAAAACAAATTTACATGCTATTGATAAATATCAGCTGAGGTAAGGTGAAATGTGTGAAGAAAGGCTCGGTCCAATTTCGCAACGATTGTAATTTCAGAGCAACTCTTTGCTAACATATTTTATCTTGTGTCAAACCACTTGAGCAAATTGATCCAATTTCTCTGCCTTGAGCATAGAAACACAAATAGGTCATTTGGTCCCTGATAACTCTTCCATCATTCTATGAAACCAGGTCTGTGTAGTATCTCAACTCATCCATTCGTCTTAGCTCCATGACACTTGGTACTGCATAAAAATTGATGAATTGTAGGTTTAAAATGATAACGTAAGCTCGTACCTTCTGTGAGAATCCTATGCTTCTTACATCAATACAGAAACCAGGTATTTTAATGAAGGTTTCCTAATCACATTTACAATGGATTGACAAAGTGAGCTGTACACTTTTGAAATCCGATTTTTTTTTAACTCTCACAAATGAACAGGCAAAATAAAATGTATATTGAAGTTGACAAGGGGTCTGTGGCCTTACAACAATGAGCAAACCTCTTGCTTTTTGCGGCGTGAGATGCAGTCCAGAATTGTTACCTACAAAATCATGCATGATTGACCATGCTGCAGGAGCACTGAGGCAATGCAGCAGCATAAACCACAGTGTGGAAAGGTGTATTGTCCATGTGAAGAACTCCGAAAATGGAATTCGCAAAGTACGAACTAGTTGCTTGATTGATATTCGAAAAACATATTGAGTGCACAGCAACAATTTAGTTCCGTCGGTTAGCTCATTTATCTTGCTACTACATTGTGGTGAACAATGTGCAGTTGCGTAAAATATATACATTTTGACAGCATGGTACTCTCCCTACCTCCTGGAGAACATAGGAGTAGATTAGGATGTTAACACCTTCAAGAGTGCAGTCTGAAGTAAACCACAGCATGGTGAGAGAATCAACCAGATAGGGACATTAAAATACATATATTCAAGGGACTGGATTGTGCCAAATATGAACGTGTTCCCTCTCTAGAGGCAGGTTGAAGTGAAGTTTGTGAAAGATTGGCAACAGCAAGAGATATCTCCTTTGCTAGTGCCAATAACATCAACAGAAAATATGTGGCATGTTCTTGGTAAATTTCAGGAACTGGAAAAAGATTAAAGAGTACGATCTCAAAGGTGGTCATTATTTGCATGCTCCCAGTATATTTCTTAGTTTAGAGATACAGCACGGAAACAGGACCTTCGGCTCACCGAGTCTGCACCGACCAGCAATCCCCACACATTAACAACATCTACACACACTAGGGACAATTTACATTTATACCAAGCCAATTAACCTACAAACCTGTATGCCTTTGGAGGGCGGGAGGAAACCGAAGATTTCGGAGAAAACCCACGCAGGTGATTGAACACGGGACTCGGGTCCCTGCCGCTGTAAGGCAGCAACACCACCGCTGCGCCACCATTCCGCCCTCATGTTAATAAATAGAGAAGCAGAGTTATTTTGCAGATGAATAATTAGCTTCAGAAGTGCTGCCAGAGTGGGGCTTTCAGATTTTGGAACATTAGGACTATTCAAACAAATTACACCTGAACAGGACTGGGATTAATGTTTTCACGAGGTAATTAAGTGGTGCTGTGAGAAAAGGTTTAAACTAATCTGAATGAGAAAGAGCAACCAGAAGCAGCATACAAACAAAATACCAAGAGACCCAGGAGATTCAAGCAGAAACAACAAACGATAATGTAAAAACAGCAGGAATTAATTGGGAATTAAGTTAATTAGGATTGCTTCAGAAAGCATGTACGTTGATGTGAGAATTGATACAAATAAAAAATTAACATTGAACAGAATAGTATAGTGCAGGAGCAGACCCTACAGTCCACCAGTTACATTCTGACCACAATGTCAATCTAAACTAATCACAACAGCCTGCACAAGGTTCGTATCTCTCGATTGCTCCTTGTTCATGTGTGTCTAAATGCCTCTTAACCATTGAAAAAGTATCTATTTCTACCATCTCCCCTTGTAGAGTGTTCCAGGAATCTCTCTGTGTAAAAGAAACGGCCTTGCATGTCTCCTTTAAACTTCCCCCCTCTCATTTTAAACCCACATGTTCTCTAATATTTGACATTACTACTCTGAAAAATGACTGTGATTATTTACCCAGTCTGTGCCGTTCATGATTTTATAAACTTCCATCAAGTTTCCCTAGTATCCGATACTCCAGTGTAAATAATTCAAGTTGATCCAATCTTTCCGTATACAGTAGCTAATATATTCCACTCTAGGAAACATCCTGCTTAACTTATTTTGCACCTCTCCTAAGCCCCCACATCCTTCCTATAATATAGTGACAAGAACTGGATACTGTATTCCAAATGTGGTCTAACTAAAGCTTTATACGACTGCAACGTGACTTCCTGACTTTTATATCATGGCTCAAACGGTGAAGGAACTAAATCTGCTCATTCTCACCCTTTCCCATCATCGCTTTCTACCAGCTAGTTCTCCACTACTCTCTCAATCTGAAGAAGGATCCTGACCCAAAACAATATCTGTCCATTTCCCTCCACAGATGGATCCTGACCCAAAACAATATCTGTCCATTTCCCTCCTCAACCAATTCTTTTTTGTTCAATGCTTCTGAGTTCTGGCATTTACAACACTTTCCCCTTGAGTTTAACCTTCCATAATGCAATACCTCATACTCGTCTGCGTTTACCTCCACCTGCCATTTGTCAAATTTCCAACTGAACTGTATCCCGCTGTATCTTTTGACAAACTTCCTCTCTATACACAGCTCTGCCTATTTTAGTCTTGCCTGCCAATTTACTAATCAGATCACCTCCATTTTCATCCGGACCATTTTTTGTAAATTACAAACAATTGAGCTCCCAGCATCGATCCTTGTGGGACACCCCTCCAGTCCGCCTGACATCCCTCCACCAGTACTCGTGTCTTTTGTGACCAAGAATTATGAATTACGTGGAAATTGCCACCAGAGATTATGTTACAATGGTTATAAATAGAGAAGTGACTTATAAATAGCCAGGAGTCATTGTTAAACATTCCTGGATCCTTTGTTCACAAGACTCTGGGAAGGAAATGTAATCAGTTGAAGTCAACATTGAACTGGGACAGCATTACAGTTCTATAGAAATCTTGACGATTCAAGATCTGAATATATCAAACCCATCAAACAAACTTTATTGTCATTTAGAAATACATCATTATATGCAATTCCAAACAAAATTCCGTTGCATTTGGCTCCCCGTGCAACACGATAATAAACAGAAGGATAGTTTATTTAGTTTATTTTAGAAACAGAAACATAAATTTAGTTTATTTAGAAACAGGAAGCACAAACAAAGTTATTATTTAGTTAATATCTATCATTCTCAAACAGTGAGGGAAATTGAGGAGCAAAATTTGGGGAAAAATAAAATGAGTAGAACTGCAATAAAAGGGAATGCATTTACCTTAATCCGGACTAAGAAATATTATGATGGAAGGATGATGAAAATGGAAATGAAAGTTAAAACAGAAATGCTATATTTATGGCAAGGATCTGTCAGAGAACAAAGATGAAAGCCAGTCAAACTATAGAGAGTGGAATGTTAAATTGTGACAGAATGCACGTGGAACAAAAAGTATGAGAAAAGTTCAGTGATAATATAAAAGGAAATACAACCATATTTTATCCATACACAGAATGCAAAAATTTAAGAAAATATTTCTGTGAAAGCAAAACCTATGACTGAAATAGTGAATGAGTATTTTACATCTGTTTTCATAAAAATAGTCAATTTCTGATTTCTGTTATTTAACACTCTTGCCTTGCAAGGTTTTCTTATATTCTTTGTATACTTGATCTCTAATGCAGGTCACAAAATATTAGAAAATCACCATTCATCTTTTCATTCCTGGGTCCTCTTGTTGATGAATAATAATCTTCTTTTACACTTCTTTTACCCAGGGTAGGGGAATCAAAAACAAGAGGACATATGTTTAAATTGAGAGGGGCAAGATTTAATACTGGCCTGAGGAGCAACTTTTTTCACTCAGAGGATAGTGGGTATAAGTAATGAGCTGCCAGAGGAGGTAGTTGAGGCAGGTTCTATAACAGCACTTAAAATACACTTGGACAAGTACATGGAAAGGAAAGTTTTAATGGAACAGAGGAATGCAGGCAAGTGGGATGAGCTTAGAGGGGGCATCTTGGTCGGCATGGACGAGTTGGGTTGGAGGGCCTGTTTCCATGCTGTATGGCCCTATGACTAGTAACCTTTATATTTATTAGAAACTTTAGCTTTTACTGCAGTAGTTTCTTCCGTTTCTGACCTTTCCCTTACGAGTAATCCACTTATTTCTATCACTGTCTCATTCCTGAACACTACTGCTTCTCTCTTCCCCATAATATCCTCACATCTTAACAACAAAAGCTGACATTAAGCCAATTGCTCCAAGATTGTTTAATTAACATGATTTCCTTCTATTTAAAAGTAATTTGCCAAAATCGAAAGGAAATGCTCGGTAAGAAATATACTAACATTTGTTTAGTTATTGTGTTACAAATTCCTGCTTTGGTCTCTTTGTAAACCTCTGAACTCTTCATATCTAATGTGAACTGATAAAGTGGTACATGAAGAAATATTCTTCAATGTGTGCCTTCTTAGATAAATTTCTATGTAGAAATTTTCTTTCAATTTAAAATAATGAGGACTTCCTGTTTTCTATACTTTAGTCAAAACTTGGAACAGAGTGAATTACAGAAATAAAATTGTAAGACAGCTAAACAAGCTACCATGGGAAAGCATTTTAACAGCATTTTACTCAAAATTGACAACATGGATTCAAATTATCAGATTATATCTCAATAGTCCTGTTCTTTGAATTAGTTAACTAAAATTACGAAAGACACGTTTGCCTTGGCAAAACGAACCTCTATAATCACAAAAAAGATGAGTAACATAGAAACATGGAAACATAGACAATAGATGTACGAGTGGGCCTTTTGGCCCTTCGAGCCAGCACCACCATTCAATATGATCATGCTGATCATCCAAAATCAGCACTCTGTTCCTGCTTTTTCCCCATATCCCTTGACTCCGTTTGCCCTAGGTGCTTTACCTAACTCTCTCTTGAACAGCCCAGCCTGACATAACTGGCTTTCATGAATTGTGAAACTGTATCCAACCAAAGACTTGAAGAAAAATGGAGCTATGACAGAAAAGACAAAATGGAATTTGAAAAGTTTTCCACTGTGTCGTTCTCTGGCTAAATAGTTAATGATAGTGCCCACACAGTTTTCATGAAACTTATCTTATGGTGAAACCATTTAAGAAAATCCTCTCCGCAGAATGCTTTCCCACAAATGATTTAAACTCCTTCTTGTGTGCATTATCGTGCATTAGCATCCTGTCTAAAGGCTGAATAAATAATATGTGACTAAGCTTGGCGTGCAAGATTAGTTCTCTTGGGTTGGTCAATGAGACTGTGTCTTTCTGTCAGGGAATAAGATAAAAGGAACATGGGAAGAGAATTAAAACAACAAGCAAAGATAGGTTTGCCCATCGAGCCAGTTCCATACTTTATAGTGCTACTGAACAACATGACATCAATCATGTCCTATCTTGACATTCAATCATGTAATCTCATGTAAAAAGAAAACCTGGGAATAACCTGATTACCTCGGGTTACTCCGCAGGGAAAACAAATACTGGTCGATTCCTCTGTTTCCCTGAGGATTTACAAAAGTTCTCATTCGAATTAAAAATATGGTGACCAAAAATCCACCCAGCTTTAGTACACTTGTGTCAGTCAAGGTATGTAAATTAGAGTAAATTACAAAACGTTGTTGAATAACTCAGCAGGTCAGGCAGCATCTGCAGAGGGAATGGACAGACAATGTTTTGGGTCGGAACCCTTCGTCAGACTGCTGTCTGAAGCTTCTCCAGTCTGAAGGAGGATCCCGACCTAAAACATTGTCTGTCCATTTCCTCCACAGACACGGAGTTACGTTGTGTTTTACTCAAAATTTGAGCATCTGCAGTTCCTTGAGCCCCAATGGTATATAAATTACCCAGATTTCTTCTGAATATCTTGACCTACCACATGTAAGGAAAGATTCCAGGGTATCAAAATGAAAGTAATGTCATATGCCCAAAAATATGGGAAACATTACTCTACTCTGTGTTGTCAATTTTCAAAAGCTTGGAACTATCGTCTCCAAACTGTGAATTAATTCCTAGCCATAGACACAGCAAAGGGATAGATGAATGTGCAGAGCTTTAGCAATACAAATAAACCAGGGAAATGCAAGATTATCCACCTAGATTAGAAGGAAAGCTGAATATTGTTTAAATGCTGCAAAAATGCTGCTGTTAACAGGAATCAGGGTATCCTCATACATGAAACACAAAAGGTTAGGAGCAGGTACAAGTAATTAGAAAGGCAAATGGAAATTAGCTTAATTGAAAGGGGAATAGAATATAAAAGCAGATTTGTCCGGTGGAAGGTTATAACCAGCGGTTACTCTTACTCTGAATGGGAGGGTAAAGAGTGAAAGCAGAGGTACAGGAAACTGATGAGACACTGGGAGAATGGCAGAGAATCCCAACAGGACGCAGGTTGAGAGAGCCTGTAGAATTTCACAGATTCCTACAGCTATCTCATTTGCACCCCTCACATCCCCCTCCTCTCTCAGCCCCCATTGTCCCCGACGGTACATCGCCCAAGCCTCCCTTCACCCAACTGCACCCCTCTGACCCTCCAGCGCTTATCCCTGTGGTGTGGTTACCATTCCCCCTGACCTCCCTCTATCCGATACAGAATGGTCAGTCCTTAACAGAGGCCTTACCATTGTACCCCTAAGCCGTCCCCTCATTGAGGTCCAGGCTCGTCATAATGTAGAGCTCTTTTTCTGTCGCCTCCGCCTCAAGGCTTTTTTCTACGGAAAGGAGTCCTGATCCCTCCTCCCGTCTTCAACATTGCTCGTCCTTTTGCCAGCTTTCTACCCTCTCTGGACCGTTTTATTTCCAACTACCGGCACGACTTCTCTACACCACCCAGACACTCCAGTCTCACCCCCTCTGAATGTGCAGCCCTCCACATACGTCACAACAATCCCGACATCGTCATTAAACCCGCCGATAAGGGCGGTGCCGTTGTAGTCTGGTGAGCTGACTTCTACCATGCTGAGGCTGGGCACCAGCTCTCGGACACCTCCTCAGGCTTACCCCTTGATCACAACCACCAGGCCATCATCTCCCAAACTCTCTCTGGTATCATGCCAATCTCCTATTTTCACCACTTCCTTGAAGATTAATTAACAACAATAGATATTTCTGCTGCTTTCACATAGATATTATCATTTTGATTCAAAGAATCGCTATTTTGCCATTTTCCCCTTAAATATTAATAAAGCATTATATGGTATTCCTTGATTTCACTTGACAATAATTTATCATGCATTTTTGCCCTAATTTCTTTTTAAAATGTCACCGTTTGCTCTTCTGCGGTTTTTGTATTGTTCAACTCTCCTGATTTCACAGGTTTCTCTTTTTGCTTAATTTAACCTTATGTGGTTCCTGATATACAGATAATTGATTTGGGAGCTGCCATTTTGTTCTTAATACGTGGTCTGAGCCTCATCTACTCTGACACTGACTTACTGTACCTTAAGATGAAACACAGTGTAATAGCAGTTAGTATTGCTGTGCACGGACCCAGAATTGCAGGTTCGATTCTGAGCTTGAGTGTTACGTGTGTGGAGTTTGCACGTACTCCGTGATCCCATTGGGTTGCCCTGGGAGCACCAGTATCAGCCCACATACCAAAGAAGTGCTTGTTAGGCAAATTAGGCATTGTAAATTTCCCCTGGTGTAGGTGGATGACAAGGAGAATGGGGTTGGGGGAGTTAATGGAGATACAAGAGGGAGAAATTGGGATTGATATAGATAGGTGCAAATGGTTTGCATGACACTGTCTATTTTCTGTATGACTGTGCCTGATGCATTCTTGCTAAAGTGTTTCTTATCCTTGTAAAATTGATCTTAACCTGATTTATAGATGTTACTACAAATGTTTCTTTGTCTGTTCCAATAATTATGCTAAATCTAACTGATTTTAGATGCTTTCCCACTACTAGCTCTTCTACATGTTAAGATTAGCCCTATTTGTAAATCCAGCGCCGTCTCCTCTCATTGGTCTTGCGCAATACTTATTAAATCTTTTTGTATAAACAATGACATAGAATGATACAACATGGAAACAGCGTCACGCTAACTATTTGCACGGATTTGAAGTGCATTTTAAATGTTCTAAACCTTCAATAATGTTTACACTGCCATTCTACAAGAGATGCCAACTGGGAACAGAACTGCTACTGAGAACAGTGTACACTTCTGCTCGAGCCGGGAGCTACGATTGAAAGCATGCTGTTTTCATCAAAAGGCAGACTACCGTCATGTGAGGGACGATTCTCTACATATCAGTATGTCTCATGCCACTATTACGTTCTCAGACCAGACTTTCAGCCAGTTCACCAAGCAGCAGGCTCTCTATCCCAAATGCTGCAGTTGTCATCTGGCCCACAGCCGGACTTATGAGCAGTTGCCCATGAAGATACCTGCACTCTCCCCAACTCAGAGGGAGCAAGCATGGAATGGGACTAAAGGGCACTGTGACAGCATGTTCCTATGTGAGTGGCCAACAATTTTTCCCCAGCTGTAAACTTGCCTCAGTTTTAGCCAGCAACGTTCACGACAACACCTACATCAGGTTGCTGTTCATTGACTTCAGCTCCACCTTTAACACTGTCATACCCGCTAGCTTGATCACCAAACTCAGTGGTCTTGGCATCTCCACTTCCCTCTGCAACTGGATACTGGACTTCCTCACTAACAGACCCCAGTCTGTTAGGATCAACAACCTCACCTCCTCCACTATAATACTGAACACTGGCGTGCCACAGGGCTGTGGGCTCAGTCCTCTCCTCTACTCTCTCTTCACCCATGACTGCATCCCTAAGTATGGCTCCAACGCCATCATAAAATTTGCCGACAACACCACGGTGGTAGGACTGATCAGCGACAACGACGAGTCAGCCTACAGGGAGGAGGTCCAGCACCTGACAACCTGGTGTGACGATAATAACCTCGTCCTCAACTCCCAGAAGACGAAGGAAATCATTGTCGACTTCAGGAAGAACAGAGGGGGCAGACACACCCCCATCCGTATAAATGGGACTGTTGGACCGGGTCTCCAACTACAAATTCCTCGGAGTACACATCTCGGAGGATCTGTCCTGGTCCCTCAACATCTCCAAGCTGATCAAAAAGGCGCAGCAGCGCCTTTACTTCCTGAGGAGGCTCAAAAAAGCCCACCTGTCCCCCCTGATCCTGACCAACATCTACCGATGCACCATTGAAAGCATCCTGACCACCTGCTTTACGGTATGGTAAAGCAGTTGCACCATAGCAGACAGGAAGGCACTACAACGGGTGGTGAAAACCGCCCAGCACATCATCGGTGCCCCGCTCCCTGCCATGGATGCTCTCCACCGAAAACGGTGTCTGAGACGGGCTGGGAAGATCATCAAGGACCCCTCCTACCCTAACCATGGACTGTTTGCCCTCCTACCATCGGGGAGGCGGTACAGGAGCCTCAGGTCCCGCACCAGCAGGATGAGGAGTAGCTTCTATAATAACACCATCGCACTGCTGAATTCAGAGTCCCGCCGATAGATTTCCACACCTGTATTTATTTATCTGTATTTACCTATATATTGCTATCACTTCGTACTGTCACTAAACTGCATTTCGTTGTACCCATACTTGTATCTGTGCAATGACATTAAAGTTGAATTGAATTGATTGAATTGAATTGAATTGACAAGGCTGAAATCCACTGGGGTTTACTTGCAATTTACAATGGGAATAGGAACTAGATGGTTTATTTGATGGGCAGCCAACCGTAAAGGTCAGGTTAAACTGGGGAGACAAATTGAAACATCACACATACTACTTGCACAGAGCAGTGTCAGGTACAGCAATGTAGCAAAACTTACTTGCTACACCTATTCTACCTTCACAAGTATCATTTTATTACTTTTATTCATGTAGGATATATTTCAACTGTATATATCACTATTTGTGGACAAAGATGAATCGCGTCAGCAAGAAAAAGATAATGACAGGGGAATGATACAAATGTGCAAAAAGAGTACTGGTAATTGACACTGAAAGACAGAGGAAGAGGAGACAGAGCAATAAGCTATAACTTAATGACATTAAAATAGGAAATTAAGTTGTATATCTTCTACAATCTCCATTGTGCAGAAGCAGATTGATTTTAATATTCACCTAGGTTACGTTATGTGATGACTTCTATTGTGATGACATCATAAATGTCCATGGTAACTGCAAAACCACTCTATCTAGGCTTCATTTGCTTTAAGACATGCCAAGGTATTTCAGGTTTAGTTGGTTTACAAGAAGATTACGGAAGCTAAGGAGAGCAAGAAGAAGTCCATCTTTTTCAGTTTTATTTCAATTTATTCTAAGGAAAATACAAAATGCCCCTGAATATGAAAGACTAAATGACTTTGATCTTGAAGAAAAGCCCCTCACTGTGGCTGAACAATTGCAACTTGGGCGCTACTAACATTGAAGAAGAAAGATCACTAGTACCTGATCTTCATGTAATTAATAATGGCCTTTGACTGGTCGACGGAGAAGAATTCCACGCCACGACTTATATCTGAACTTGACTGACTGACTTCAGTCATGAGTTTTGAGAGCTCTTTTAAATTATCCAGCAATGGCAAGTGTTTGTCTGCAATAAAACACAACACCAACTGAGTGAATTCCTTAAAAGATATTCCATTTCCTATAATTTGAGGAAGCATTAGATAGAAAGTGACAAAATCAATTTGAATGTCTGTTTTATCTTCCGTTAAATTAAAGATGTTGCCTCTTTTACACATACAAATGTAGTATCAAAACCTTGTTAATTTAACTGTCAATTGGTAAGATTGATAAACTTTCTCACAAATCATTATATTTTCTTCTTTTAGGAGGTTCTTTGACGTTGGAGATGAAACTCACACAAAAAAATTGCATCATTTCTCACCAATCCAGAGATTATATGAGTTGCAGGTGAAATGTTCCCTTGTTTGGCTCTTTGTTTGTATTAAGTATAGAATCGACAAATGCAATGCAAGTGAGCCCAATGACTTTCTGGAAGAAAGCTTGCAATTTCCTGTTCACAGTTACTATTTTGAAAATAATTAAAGTAGATAAATCCACTGATGGGATCTATCCCAGGTCATTGAGAGAGGCAAGCGAAGAGATTGTAAGGTGCCTGACGAAGATCTTTGTTTCTTCTCTAGCTACAGGCGAGGTCCTGGAAGTCTGGAGAGTAGCCAATGTTGTTCCTTTGTTTAAGAAGGCAAGTAAGAGATAATCACAGAAATTATAAGGCAGTGAGTTTTATGTCGATGGTAGGGAAGCAATTGGGAGGGATGCTTTGCGATAGAATTCTTCGGGATAGGATGGAAGAGGATGGGAAAAGTAAGGACAGTCAGCATAACTTTGTCCATGAATGGTGGTGTCTTATGAACTTGACAAAGTTTTTTGAAGAGGTGACGAAGGTGATCGATGAACGTAGGGTAGTGGATGTTGTCTACATGGATTTTAATAAGATTATTTAATAAGGCATTTGAGAAAGTATCTCAAAGTAGGCTGATCCAGAAGATGCAGGCATCCATGGTGATTTGGCCATTTGACTTACTGAAGGTCTAAAACCAGTGACATTCTACAGGGATTTGTACTGGGTTCCCTGTTGATTGTGATATATAAAATCAATTTGAAAGTAAATGTAGTTGGGTTGGTTAATAAGTTTGGAAACACCAATAGTGGTGGATTGAGGAAGGTTGTCAAAGTATACAGCGAGATATAGATCAACTACTGAAATGGATGGAAAAAATGGCAGATGGAGTTTAATTTAAGCAAGTGTGAGGTGTTGCACCTGGGAGGATGAATGCAATGGCTAAGTATACAGTTAATGGCAAGATCCTTAACAGCATTATGTACAGAGGGATCTTAGGGTCCAAGCAATCTGTCCTTGAAAGTAGCAAAACATATAGATAGATTAGTAAAGAAGCATTATGGTATGCTCACCTTCATTGATTAGGGCATTTAACATAAGAGTGAGAAAGTAATAATGCAGTTTTTAGGACTGGTTCGGAGTATCATGTGCAGTTCTGTTCACTGCATAAGAGGAAGGGTGTGGAGGCTTTGGATAAGATGCAGTAAGAGATATGGTTAGGGAAGGCAGTCAAAACCTTTTTCTCAGGATGAAAATGAAAAAGACCAGATGCATTACTTTAAGGTAAGAGGGCAAAGTTAACGGAGATGCGTGGGGCAAGATTTTACATAGAGAAGTGGGTGCCTGAATGAGCTGTCAGAGGTGGTGGTGGAAGCAGATATGATTGTGGCATTCAAGAGTCTTTTAAATAGCACATGAATATGCAACGCATGGAGCGATATGGATCACGTGCAGATAGAGGAGATTAGTTTAACTTAGCATCATATTTGGCATGGGCATCATTGGCAGGAAGGCCCGTTTCTTTGCTGTACTGTACTGTTCCATGTTTTTTGTGTACAGAACATGCTTGTATTTGGATAAGGTCAACAATGAACATTTAATATAGGAGTAGGAGTGGGAGAAGGATGGGAATCCAATCCCATCCTGTTTCTTGAACCAATATACTGATATACCCCCCCCCCCCCTCACTACTCCACAAGGCATGTTCACAACTGTCCAAGTACCCATTCTTTTTTATTGCAAATTTCCTGTACCCCAGTTTTTCCAGAAGCTAGGATCCAAATGACTCCATGCCCCTCTCCTCAGCCCCTGATCAAACAGTGTGTACTGACAACATTGAGATTTCCATCATTTCATAATGATTATATGTCTAATTCTTAGCCCCTCAGTACAACCAGCATGACAGTCCGCGAGCACATTTAGTCATTCAAGACTGCAATACTCCCAGATATGAAGTCATACAATTACCCAGATATGGACAAATATTCTGCATCTTAGCTCATGCTGAAATTTACCATCATCAATGCTGTGGCCTTAAATGAATATTTTGTTCTATAATTCTATATTAATTCCCGATCTGAATATGTAAATATTATGATATCAAGATAGAGACATTATCTAAATGACCTATGAATAGATTAGTCATTTTACTTATACTTGATGCTGAAACAGTTTGCATTAAAATGTGAACCACATTTTTGCAGTGCAAAAGCACTATCAAACTAGGCATCATTTTTGTGAAAATCTATTAGTTTTAAAATTTAAGAAACTAAATTCATCGAAGGAAAATTACTTCCAGAAATTATTTCTATGAAGATTCTGGCAATAAGCCACACTAGATATTCATAAATGATCAAAATAGCATGCTGGTGAAAAGAAAAACAAAGTTCCAATGATGTTTGTTGATTTACAGATTTACATAGCGTCTATCAACCAATGCACATTTTCCAATGTTATGATACCAACTTTCTCCTGAATTACTTAATTCTCTTGCGATTAATCATGCATTCATATGTGAACTGCACTAAGAATTATACTTACCGCTGATGTTCTCCAAAATGACATTTAATAGAGTCATGAAGGCAGATATTTGAAGTATTGTGAAAGCTTGTTCTTTGGCCCACAAAAATCCAGAGACATAATAATCCAAGAGGATGCCTTCCTTCATGCAATGTTCGTACTGTTTGAGTTGCAAAATTTCTGCTAATTCTCTTTAACGAACAGAAAGAAATAGGAAAAATTACATTCCCTGGGAACAATTTAATGGTGGCATACAGGTATATCTTTAAAATACAATGCTCTAGAATGCAATAACACCAAATTAAGTGCTCAAAGCTAATATTATCAGAATATAGTGGTAGTGAAATTGTCCAACTGAGAAATTGTTTTATAATTTTGAGTTAGGTGAAGAATGTTTACATTAATAATCACTGGACCTAAACCAATCAAGAATAAGACTGCATTTATGCAGAATCTTTCACAACCTTGCTTCCTCAGAAGAGCAATGAGGTTCGGCATGTCTCCAATGCCCCTTATTAACTTCTACAAATGCATCCTAGAAAATAATCTATTGGGATGCATTGGAGCTTGGTCTGCCAGCAGCTCTACCCCAGACTGCGAAAAATTGCAGAGCATTCTGAATGGAAATTTAGGACTTTCTCTTTTCCTAATTATTATGTAACTAATAGAATTATGTCCATTAATCTCAAAATGCTCCCCCACTAGTATTTTATTTACTTTCCCAGCCTCATTTCCCAAGAGGAGGTTAACGGTTTTGTATTTGGGACAACCATAACAAAATTTAAAAAATTATATATTGAAAGTATAGCATGTTTGAAAATTCCAAAAGCTATTCCATTGTGATTGCTTTCCATGTTGACTTCACTGTTCAATGTTGCAGTAGTTCCCTAATAGCTTCCAGATAGGTTCTGGTAGGCTGTTCCTTTCCTGTGATAGTGCAAACAGATATCCATGGAAAATGTGGTTGCCAATACTCCTGCTGCAGTATAAGAAAGCAGTCTATGGGTACATGGCCTTAGACTTTGTTGAGGGAGAAGAAATCATGACATTTCGAATTCCTTCAGAACTTTCAGATCTCCACAATATCAGAGGATTATGCATACAATTAATGTGAACAGCTCGCACAACTGTTGCAAATGGTTCTAGACCCTTGCCAATCCTGAAGTAAACCTCATGCAAATTACAAATGGTTCTAGACCATTGCCAATCCTTGAGTAAAGCTCAAGCAAATGGGTTGTCTGCTCCAAATCCTGTAGTGTGTCCTACAAGGCACACAGTGCAGCGCTGCGTCACAGTTAATAGAGCTTTGGTGAGTTAGCCTGAGATTCAGTGCCGATACAAACAGTCTGAAAACCCTTGGCTGATGTTCCCATGGGAGCTGTTGCTAAAGGATTGATGGTAGCCATTAGTGACTTTTAGGTTAGAAACCAAGATGAAAAGTCATCCAAGAAAGAATTTATACAACTGTATGACACCATTACTGATGGCTTGGATCTCCTCTTCAAACTGTGCATTTGTCAATGGATGTGAATAGACACAAAGCAAATGCCATTAGTCCGAGTCCATGATCTGAGAGATACCAATGTCAACCATTTAGTTGGAAACATCACAAGATAACCTACGTTTGAGATCATAATGAACAATGCTATTACTGGAATTGGGCTTACACCTCCTCCATACTGTCTGCTGGTCTTCATCCTTGTACCAAGGCTCACCTTTTTGCAATAAACTATGCAGAGGGATCGGAGTAGTGGAAAGATCCAATGGAAAATAAGCACTGTATTGAAGAATCCATAGAAACATCTGAGGGCTGTAACATTTGTTGCTTCATTTTCATTCAATACAATGACCAACTTCTAGTATTCATATATACTTTGAGGCCCAAGCATATGTTTTTACATTGCATTCACTCCTATTTACTTATCCTATTGTGACAATGTAGTCTTTTTAACACGTTCCAATACTTTCAAGGCCTCCTACTTAGAATATTGTCCAGAAAGCTGCTGGGAACCACCAGCAATTTTAGGTGTAACCTTCTACAATGGCTCTTTTTTTTTGCAATAACCTATGCAGAGGGGCTACTCCTCGAAAAATATCTTTGGCGCTGATTTCGCCCCAGTAGCAACTCTGTACATTCAACTAGTTAGTCCCTTCTGAATGTTCATTGGCAGCACTGATTCACTACGTCTACACGGTCTCCTAATCTGAGGAAAGACATTCTTGCCACAGAGGGGGTACAGAGAAGGTTCACCAGACTGATTCCTGGGATGGCACGACTTCCATATGAAGAAAGACTGGATAGACTCGGCTTGTACTCGCTGGAATTTATAAGATTGAGGGGGGATTTCATAGAGACTTACAAAATTCTAAAGGGGTTGGACAGGCTAGATGCAGGAAGATTGTTCCCGATGTTGGGGAAGTCCAGGACAAGGGGTCACAGTTTAAGGATAAGGGGGAAGTCTTTTAGGACCGAGATGAGAAAATCATTTTTCACACAAAGAGTGGTGAACCTCTGGAATTTTCTGCCACAGAAGGTTGTTGAGGCCAGTTTGTTGGCTATATTTAAGAGGGAGTTAGATGTGGCCCTTGTGGCTAAAGGGATCAGGGGGTATGGAGAGAAGGCAGGTACAGGATACTGAGTTGGATGATCAGCCATGATCATATTGAATGGCAGTGCAGGCTCGAAGGGCCGAATGGCCTACTCCTGCACCTATTTTCTATGTTTCTATGTTAACTGAGTGGGGCAAGTAGAGCTTGGTAAATATGTTGGTCCTGCCAGGTCTATGTCCAGATCCTGTGACATGGGCAAGTGGAATAGCCAGTTATTGATATTTTCAAAATACCCCTAGAATAAATATATCATTTTGTTTAACTTCAGGACCACGTTAAGTGATTCCCATTCACACACTGAACCTTAACCAGCTGGTACTGTTCAAGATCCCACAAGCTTTCCACACCTATGGCATAAGGGAATAAGGAGGTGGTCTGGATTAGTTGGCATCTTGGTGGAAATGGATATGGGCATTTGTACTAAAGTTGTTGAGCGTGTCATTTAACAAAATGCAAATTGTACATGTAACCAATCTTTACCCAGCAGTGTTAGTTAGTCACTATATATAGTTCGTAAAAGCATGCGTAAACTTCTCCTACTAACTTGAAATCTTGCTGAATTTATTATCATAAGCAGTATGCCCTAACGCTATGTCAATGATCATTTATAATTCAAAAAAATTCACTGTAATGGTAATTTAAAATCTTAATTCTTTCATGTGGTGACTACTAATTATGTGAATGCGATTTTTGTCATGTCCACTTCCTAGTTTTCAGGAGTCACTATAATAGATGCAGCAGCGTTCTCTAACTGCTTCCTTTGATAACTGTGGCCAAGCTTTCCATATTTCAAGCCAGCGTGACATGATAGTTTCCTGCCAGAACTGACCTCTGCACTCACAAGACCATGATTCAATTAAGATAATGATGAATTACACAGTTATTTCTGCTTCCCTCTGCATCCTGGAGTCCTGCACTGACCAAGATTGCCTTGTACTCTTCAGTGCCATTTCTACATCAATAGCAATCCTATACATTTTGACATAAAGTGTGCTTATGTAGTCGAAAACAGCCGAGTCTGTCCCACAGAAACATTGCAAACATAGCCTCATTAAATACTGAAATCCACAATGTAACTGTTGTTTATTTCCTCTGACATTTGATCATGCATAGCACATATGTGGCGTTGTGGTATCTACTATGGTGTTAAGAGGAGTTGCCAGTGCTTGAATCACCTCAAACAAAACGTCATTTTGTTGGATTGTGTCAATTCGCTCGTGTTGCATATGTGTCCATGCTCATTACTACTAGTAAGGGTTACAAAGCTCAGAGATCACTGAGTTTTATGTTGGAATTTTTGCCTATCACTTCTGAAAGATTATTGACTTTGGAGAACATAAACAACCATTCCAAGTAAATGCTCAGCGACTCCAGTGATTTTTCTAATTTATCATTATCTCAACATAGCCCATGTGAACTACTTTTGCCATCTGGTTTTAATCCCATTTTAAACATTTTTTTTACTTCAGTGTTGAGAGATTCACCTTCAGTTTTGCACTACTTTATTGATGTCACTGAGAACAATATAGAACCTGTCCAGTGGAGTGCATTTGGGTTCTTCTACATTAGCAATTTAACCCAGAGAATCAGAGAAACATGACCATTTAATATAGCAGACAATATTTAGCTGCCTATCAAAACCCTCTCACATTTTGATTATATGTTAATTCAGAGAAAGAGAATAAAAGAGAAATAATCATATCGACGACTTCTCAAGGTCTCATGGTAACTAAATAACAGTCCTATCCACTAATTCCCTCTCCTTTGCATACACTGATGGTTCATTTCTATTATTTCAATATATCTGGACAGCACCCACCAGGCCTACCATTAAAAACGTTTGGCTCTAGTTGGCTTCTCCAGGGTATGTCAGGCTCATGAAATATTTTATGATGCATGGTACACCATTTCAAAGACCTCTTTTAAGGTCTATAAAACCTTTAAGGAAAGTGGAATGGTCATTTCCACCACCTTCAATGTGACTCCTGCACCTGTCATGTCTTCCCATTCTCACCCCTTTCTGCTTTCCGCAGAGACCGCTCCAACCGCAACTCCTTGGTTCATTCATCCTTTCCCACCCAAATTATGCCCTCCCCAGCTACTTTCCCCTGCAATGGCAGGATATGTAAAACCTGTCCCTATACCTCCTGCCCCATCCTTGCACGGACCCCAGCAGCTATTACAGGTGAGGTAGAAGTTAACATACACCCCCTATAACGTCATCTATTGCATTCAGTGGTCCCAACGTGACTTATTTTACATTATTTTATTATTGGATCTCCCGATTTGCTAACCATTTTAACTCCCCTTTCCAACTCCCCCCCCCTGACCTTTCTGTCCTGGGCTTCCTCCATTGCCAGAGTGAAGCCACATGCAAACTGGAAGAGCAGCACCTCATATTCTGCTTGGGTAGCTTACAACCCAATGGTATGGAGATTGAATTCACCAATTTTAGCTAACTAACCAACATTAACCCTTTTCCCTTCATCCCCCCCCCCCCCCCCCCCCCCCCCCCCCCCCCCCCCCACCCCACCCTGCACTTCCAGCACTTTGAGTCTTATATGGGAAAGGTTACTCAATGGTCTTAATTTCCTCCATTTAGGGTAACAGTGAGGGATATGAGGAAGACCACATGCACAGGAAAATCATCCTCTGGACTGCAATGCCTCACAAGACTTGAGGGGACCATCCTTGTTCTGTTACGCAGAGGAATCAGAGAGCTACAAATCCCAATTGAGAAGAGGTTATATGGAATCTTCCAGGTATGATAATTAATAATGCTTCTTTGTGATTACTAATCCCCTTTAATATGATTAACATCTGCATTGATGCATCACCATAAAGATGTTTGGATGCAAAGATGTTTGGCCTGTTTCTTTTATCATCATTACATTTTTACATACCTTTCATTAATTGTTCTTTATCTCTCTACTTCCTCATCTATATCTCTCGTTTCTCCTACCCATAATCAGTCTGAAGAAGAGTTTTGACCCAAAATGTCACCCATTCCTTCTCTCCAGAGATGCTGCCTGTCCCACCGAGTTACTCCAGCTATTTGAGTCTACCTTCGGTTTAAACCAGCATCTGCAGTTCCTTCTGATTTGTGTTGACAAGTTACCAGCACAGACCCAGCTTTCTCCTGCCGGGGCATTACTCAAAGCACACAGCAAAGAAAGGAGAGGGATAATGATACTAATAACGGCTATAATGTGTCACTATATCTGATATCCTTGAGAACTGGGCAGAATAATTTAGAGGGCTGTTTGTCACAAGAGATGCACCGAGACTCAGACAAAGTCCATGATTGGCATGTTTTCATGATGTACTAATGTGGATGCACAAATAGATGGTTAACAAGTTGTTTGGGCTGCCCAGCCAAATGCAGAAAGTGGCAAGGAGCCTGGATAAATCCATTTCCATGTTCTTGCAAGGATGTTGAGCGGTGTCAGGAAACCATGATCTCCCCCTGGAGCTCATGTGCTTCTTTTTGCTGGGACTGGGCAGCATTTCTGTGACACTACGCCAGCTGCTGTTAAGTGATAGCTGCTGCAGAGATGTAGACATAAACTGCACAAGCCTTCTGCTTAGATGCAATCTATCCTGATCTAGTTAGAGGCCTGCCACATGAAAGAACAGCATGTGCCTGAGGAAGAGCACAGTCCTCACTGAGCACAGAGATATTTTTCATAAACAGACTGCTGTTCTGAGAATCCCACTCCTGAGAAGATACTTATCTCAAAGAACAAAGGTATGTAACCCATGAGAAGCTCATGGTTCTATCGGAGCTTGGGGATGCCGAAGATGTGCAGCTTTTTGTATTTCATGAACAGTGTGAAGCTGCATGTTGCCAACTAGTTCAGAGATGTCAGGCATAAGCAAGTTGCTCTCCTATAGAATCAGAGGGATGGTACATAGGAATTGATTTCTCTTCTGCATCTACATATACCATCCATACACTGCCCCCCCTCGCATACCTATTCATTGTAAACAAAGTTCTGCTCGTGATGCTGGAAAGGGTACAGAGAAGATTTACAAGGATGTTGCCAGGGCTAGAGGGTCTGAGCTATAGGGAGAGGTTGAGCAGGCTGGGTATATTCCTTGGAATGCGGAAGGATGAAGGGTGATCTTATTGAGGTGTATAAATCAGGTAGATGCACATAATCTCTTGCCCAGAGTAGGTGAATCGAGGATCAGAGGACATAGGTATAAGGTGAAGAGGAAAAATTGTAATAGGAATCTAAGGGGCGACTTTTTCACGGGATGGTGGATGTATGGAACAAGCTGCCAGAGGAGGTAGTTGGGGCAGGGACTATCCCAGCATTTAAGAAATTGTATTGTGTTGCTATTGTATCCTGTGTAAGGGGGGAGTATGAAGGCAAGGACAGTGTACTGTTCTGGATGTCAGATGTGGGAGGTCAGGAAATCTGATAGCCCTCCAGACATCCACATCTGCGCCAGGTGTGTTGAGATGGGGCTCCTAAAGGACTGTGTTAGGAACCTGGAGCAGCAGCTCGATGACCTCCGTCTGGTCAGGGAGAGTGAGGAGGTAATAGAGAGGAGCTACAGGGAGGTAATTACTCCCAAACCACAGGAGGCAGACAAGTGGGTCACAGTTAGGAAGGGCAAGGGGCAGAGGCAGGGGCTAGAGAGTACCCCTGTGACCGTGCACCTGGAAAATAGGTACTCGGGTTTGAGTACGATTGGAGGGGACAGCCTAGCTGGGGGCGGCAACAGCGGCCGGGCCTCCAGCACAGAGACCGGCCCTGATGCTCAGAAGGGTAGCAAAAAGAGGAGGGCAATTGTAATAGGGGACTCTATAGTTAGGGGGTCGGATAGGCGATTCTGTGGACGCAGTCGGGAGACCCGGATGGTACTTTGCCTCCCTTGCCTCCCTGGTGCCAGGGTCTCGCATGTGTCAGAACGTGTCCAAAAGATTCTGATAAGGGAGGGAGAGGAGCCTGATGTTGTGGTATACATAGGTACCAATGACATAGGCAGAAAAAGTGACGAGGTCCTGAAGCGAGAATTTAGGGAGTTGGGGGGAAAGTTAAGGAGAAGGACCAAAAGGGTAACAATTTCAGGATTACTGCCTGTGCCGCATGACAGTGAGAGTAGGAATGAAATGAGGTGGAGGATAAATGCGTGGCTGAGGGACTGGTGCAGTGGGCAGGGATTCAAGTTCCTTGATCACTGGGACCTCTTTTGGGGAAGGCATGATCTGTACACAAAGGACGGGTTGCACTTGAGCCCGAGGGGGACCAATATCCTGGCAGGGAGATTTGCAAAGGCTACTGGGGAGACTTTAAACTAGAAAGGCTGGGGGGAGGGTCTCGGGTAGAGGGGGCTAGGGGTCAGGGTGTGGGGCAAGAGGCAGAGAAGGGAAGCACTCGGATCCAAATTGTAGGCGAGAAAGATGAAAAAGATAATAGACAGAGAATAAGGGATGGTGGGTTTCTAAAATGTGTATAATTTTAATGCTAGGAGCATTGTAAGTAAGGTGGACGAACTTAGATCCTGGATTGACACCTGGAAATATGATGTTGTGGCAATCAGTGAAACATGGTTGCAGGAGGGCTGTGATTGGAAACTAAATATTCCAGGATTTCGTTGCTTCAGGTGTGATAGAATTGGAGGGACCAGAGGGGGAGGTGTTGCATTGCTTGTCAGAGAAGATATTACAGCAGTGCTTTGGCAGGATAGATTAGAGGGCTCGTCTAGGGAGGCTATTTGGGTGGAACTGAGAAGTGGGAACGGTGTAGCAACACTTTTAGGGGTGTATTATAGACCGCCAAATGGGGAGCGTGAATTGGAAGAGCAAATATGTAAGGAGATAGCAGATATTAGTAGTAAGCACAAGGTAGTGATTGTGGGAGATTTCAATTTTCCAAAAATAGACTGGGAAACACATTCTGTAAATGGGCTGGATGGTTTGGAGTTTGTAAAATGTGTGCAGGATAGTTTTTTGCAGCAGTACATAGAGGTATCGACCAGAGAAGGGGAAGTGCTGGACCTCCTGTTAGGAAATGAGGCAGGTCAGGTGACGGAGGTATGCGTTGGTGAGCACTTCGGGACCAGTGATCACAATACCATTAGTTTCAATATAATTATGGAGAGTCAGAACTGGACCTAGGGTGGAGATTTTTGATTGGAGAAAGGCTAACTTTGAGGGAATGCGTAAGGATTTTAAAGGAGTGAATTGGGACACTTTGTTTCATGGGAAGGATGTAGAAGAGAAATGGGGGACATTTAAAGGGGAAATTGTAAGAGTACAAAATCTTTATGTCCCTGTTAGGTTGAAAGGAAATAGTAAAAATTGGAAAGAGCCATGGTTTTCAAGGGAAATTGGACACTTGTTTCGAAAAAAGAGAGACGTCTGCAATAATTATAGGAGGCATGGAGTAAATGAGGTGCTAGAGGAGTATAAAGAATGTAAAAAGAATCTTAAGAAAGAAATTAGGAAGGCTAAAAGAAGATATGAGGTTGCTTTGGCAAGAAAGGTGAAAGTAAACCCAAAGGGTTTCTACAGCTATATTAATAGCAAAAGGATAACAAGGGATAAAAGTGGACCATTATTGAACCAGAATGGACAGCTATCTGCAGAGCCAAAAGAGATGGGGGAGATATTGAACAATTTATTTTCTTCGGTATTCACCAAGGAAAAGGATATTGAACTCTGTGAGTTAAGGGGAAAAAGTAGAGTAGCTATGGAAACTATGAGATTCAAAGAGGAGGAAGTACTGACACTTTTGAAAAATATAAAAGTGGATAAGTCTCCAGGTCCTGACAGGATATTCCCTAGGACATTGAGGGAAGTTAGTGTAGAAATAGCAGGAGCTATGACAGAAATATTTCAAATGTCATTAGAAACGGGAATAGTGCCGGAGGATTGGCGTACTGCGCATGTTGTTCCATTGTTGAAAAAGGGTTCAAAGAATAAACCTAGCAATTATAGACCTATTAGTTTGACGTCAGTGGTGGGCAAATTAATGGAAAGGATACTTAGAGATAATATATATAAGCATCTGGATAAACAGGGTCTGATCAGGAACAGTCAACATGGATTTGTGCCTGGAAGGTCATGTTTGACAAACCTTCTTGAATTTTCTGAAGCGGTAACTAGGGAAATTGATGAGGGTAAAGCAGTGGGTGTTGTCTATATGGATTTCAGTAAGGCCTTTGACAAGGTTCCCCATGGAAGGTTGGTTAAGAAGGTTCAATCTTTGGGTGTTAATGGCGGAGTAGCAAGATGGATTCAACAGTGGCTGAATGGGAGATGTCAGAGAGTAATGGTGGATGGCTGTTTGTCAGGTTGGAAGCCGGTGACCAGTGGGGTGCCTCAGGGATCTGTGTTGGGTCCACTGTTGTTTGTCATGTACATCAATGATCTGGATGATGGGGTGGAAAATTGGATAAGTAAGTATGCAGATGATACTAAGATAGGTGGTGTTGTGGATAATGAAGTAGATTTTCAAAGTCTACAGAGAGATTTGGGCCATTTGGAAAAGTGGGCTGAAAGATGGCAGATGGAGTTTAATGCTGTTAAGTGTGAAGTGCTACATCTTGGCAGGACAAATCAAAATAGGACGTACATGGTAAATGGTAGGGAATTGAGGAATGCTGTGGAACAGAGGGCTCTAAGAATAACTGTGCATAGTTCCCTGAAGGTGGAATCGCAGTTAGATAGGGTGGTAAAGAAAGCCTTTGGTGTGCTGGCCTTTATAAATCAGAGCATTGAATACAGGAGTAGGGAAGTAATGTTAAAATTGTACAAGGCATTGGAAAGACCAATTCTGGAGTATGGTGTACAATTTTGGTCGCCTAGTTATAGGAAGGATGTCAACAAAATAGAGAGAGTACAGAGGAGATTTACTAGAATGTTGCCAGGGTTCCAGCAACTATGTTACAGAGAAAGGTTGAACAAGTTAGGTCTTTATTCTTTGGAGCGCAGAAGGTTAAGGGGGACTTGATTGAGGTCTTTAAAATGATGAAAGGGATAGACAGAGTTAACGTGGATACGTTTTTCCCATTGAGGGTAGGTGAAGATTCAAACAAGAGGCAATGACATGAGAATTAAGGGACAGAAGTTTCGGGGTAACGTGAGGGGGAACTTCTTTACTCAGAGGGTGGTGGCTGTGTGGAATGAGCTTCCAGCAGAAGTGGTGGAGGCAGGATCGATTTTAACATTTAAGAGTAAAGTGGACGTGAAGGGAATGGAGGGGTATGGTCTGAGTGCAGGTAGATGGGACTAGGGGAAAACAAATGGTCGGCACGGACTGGAAGGGCCGAGAGGGCCTGTTTCCATGCTGTAATTGTTATATGGTTACATGGAAACAGTTAGACAGGAACATGGTTAAGACCGGTTTGGAGGGATATGGACCAAACACGGGCAGGTGGGACTAGTGCAGCTGGGACATGTTGGCTAGTGTGGGCAAGTTGGGCCGAAGGGCCCATTTTCACACTATCATTCAATGACACTATGCACTGACAACTGACTCAAGGGAAATGAGTGAAGTCAACAGGGACAAGACAACGTACTCTAGCGTGTCAGCAGCTCCAGGTCTAAAGATTGAAACAATGTTAGAGAGTCTGAATGCTAGCTGATCATTGCACCAATGCCTCCTCAGTCTTCTGAGAGTTTGCCTCGTGTGCTGGGTCAGAAGACCATGAATTAGAACATCTACCAGACTCTCAGACAGCACATCACTCCATGTATCCATGCCCCACAGCCAGCACATCCATTTGATAACCTCCGGTGTCAGGGGTTATGGGGAGAAGGCAGGAGAATAGGGTTAGGAGAGAGAGGTAGATCAGCCATGATTGAATGGCAGAGTAAACATGATGGGCCAAATGGCCTAATTCTGCTCCTCTCACATATGAATAAGACCAGAGCAACATTAAGGGACCAAATGCTGGCCTATATGCGCAAGACCTATTTCTGGGTCAATAAAATGACAACAGTGCAGGTTCACAGGAAAAGGAAGTGGCCTTCAAGTAGAGAGATTGCAGAAACACAGGGACACTGTGATATACCACTAGGATACCAAACCACACCTACAATGTCATCAATCAGGAGAGATATTCTGCTGTGAAACTTTACAGATAAACGTCACAATCCTCCATTTGTGTATTAGTTCAGTTTTAAATTATTCTCAGGTCATGGGAACTATTTCTCATCCAGGGTAAATAATACCCTTCCTCGTACAAATATTAGTCACATTAGCATGACAGACCCCATCCAACCTCATCAAGAAAGATTGTTAATGTCATGCATTTTGGGTCAAAAAGCAACAGGAGAGTTTAGATTGTCACCATCCATTGAATTATGCTTTCCCCTTACAAATTGTCGCTTCATTGTAGCGCTGCAAATGACTGGGAAATAATTAGACTCATTTCATAACTGCCCTGTTATTTGACAATGATTGCATCCGACCTCCAATATGGGATTTATTATATTCTCACTTTTTTTTAAATCCCTTTTTGTTCTGCTCTTATAATATTTATCACGGCCAATTCTAAGGAAAATATGAGTGAGATGAAACATCTGGTCTACAGTCCCTGTTTTCCAGGAGCCCTCCTTTATGTGGAGGATTAAAATTAATAAGAAGGTTTGAGGCAGCGTTAGTGAAAAAATACAGATTGCGCATGGAAGTGTTACAATCAAATGATCAAATCCAATTGTGCCAGCTGAAAGGTTTTTCACTGATCTCAGCACACGTGGCATTAATAAACCAATACCATTACGCATGATATTTCATTACTTCTGTCCCACTATATATCATGATATGTTCAATTCACACAAAAATGTGAATATCACCTGGGCAGTTGCTAGGAATTTCTTCCTGCTGAATGACTGTGGATATCATTGGATTGAAATGTTTGTCGCTCATGTATCTCTGCAGCCAATGAATGCCAATCTGATCAGATCACTGTTTTTCTGTGCATTATTCCCAGTTGTTGCGGCCATAATGCTGTCTTGTCGATATCAATGTTGTAAAGCATTGGAGAAGATTCAACGTTTTCAACAAAGTTCAATTTTGAATCGGCCACAGATCCGAAGTAAGTATATCTTTGGGAAGGACAGTTTTTTTTTAAACTAGATGCCGCTCATCAGGAAATACAGATATTTTGCATCATATCATTCAAGTTATAGTTTCAAGGGAACCATTCATTGCTGTCCTACATTCAATGCATATAAAGGAGCATTGCAGGATACGGAAGAATGTTATGGCTCTCTGAGCAATGTTGATGTGAGGGATTGGAATGTGGCAACAGACACTTGGCTAACACTGGGGACTATAACAGAAGGTTCCTTATGAAAATTCCCTATGAGGGAATTCTTCACAGTCCATGCAGACCAGACCTCTCTCCTCTATTCTGCTGAGAGGCAAAGTGTTCATAGTCATCTGAAAATGCCTATGGTTCTACTTGCCCTCCACTCTTCAGATCCTTTTAGTTTTAGTTTTAGTTTTAGCTTTAGAGACACAGCGCAGAAACAGACCCTTCAACCCACCGGGTCCTGGCCGACCAGAGATCCCCACGCCCCCGCCCCCCCCGTACACTAGCACTATCTTACACACTAGGGACAATTTACAATTTTACCAGGCAAATTACCCTACAAACCTGTACGTCTTTGGAATGTGGGAGGAAACTGGAGTTCCCGGAGAAAGCCCACGCGGTCTCAGGGAGAACATAAAAACTCCACACACACGGCACCCGTGGCCAGGCGCCCTAAGCCAGCAATTCTACCACTGCACCATCGTGCCGTTACTTTTAAGTTGTGTCTCATGTTGCTCTTTATCCAGCACTGGCTACAGGCTTTGTGCAGCATGCAGCAGGTCAATATGTTTAATTGGCATATACTGGAGGCCGCAATGATACACTGACATTTCATATTTAAGAAGACCAATGGCTCTTTCATAATGACTGTGGTATTTGTGTAGTTCTCATTGTGCTTTTTCGTAGGAATGTTGTGGCTGGACAGTGCATTGGCGTGAGAAGCCAGGGAAGGAGAGTTGGCCTTTAATCCCCAAGACATCCATCAGGCAGTGCTGGTTGGGAAGGAAATGTGCAAAAGAGCCTGGGTGGGTCTTCCTGCAGAACACAACATATGGTGGATTATATAGTCAGAGGTCATTTCACTCCATCATAATGTCTCTGATTATCACAAACATTTGGAAACAGAGTTAAACCACTTAAATAAATAAAACTTCTTAAATTATTCAATGTAATATACAATTTTAACATCAAAGTAAATGGTTACTAATTAATTAAAGACAAAAATATACAGACAATGGCAGTGGCACAGTTCCACTGCCCAGCAATCCAGGTTAATTCCAGGCTTCATATATGGAGTACATACTCTCCCCGTGATCTGCGTAATCCCGTTTCCTCACACATTCCAAAGACATATGGATTGGTAGGTTAGACAGACATGAAGTGCTGGAGTAACTCAGCGGGTAAGGCAGCATCTTTGGAGAAAAAGAATGGGTGATGTTTTGGGTTGGGACCCTTCGTCAGGCTACCCACCTTTTTTTTCCAGAGATGCTGCCTGACCCATTGAGTTACTCCAGCACTTTGTGTTTATCTTTGGTATAAAACAGCATCCGCTGTTCCTTGTTTTTACCCTAGATTGGTAGGTTAATTGGCCCCTGTAGTTACCCCTAATGTGTTGGTGTGTCGCAGACTCTGAGGGGAGTTGGTGGGAATGTGGGAAAATAAACAGGTTAGTGTAAGATTAAGTAAATGAATGCTTGATGGCTGGTGTGGACTCAGTCTGGCTGAAAGGTTGGCTTCCATGCTTTATCTCTTTATGACGCTAAGATAAATCGCTTCTGGTCCATTATTCATCAGAGAAGTCTAAGTAAGATGTGTTCTCTCTGAAGATTCTCTGAGAGCAAATCTATGTAGATGTCCAAATTGCTTTCTTCTGTCCCAAGACTCCCAGGCTGCTCCAAGTACTAACCATGTAATTCAGTAGTGTAGTACTGTTAGTGGTCGTAGAGCTACACAGCACGGAAACAGGCTCTATTTACATTTAAAAGAATGTTATAGCATGTTATTTTGCAGAGGAAGTATTTCCTGCGATAAAAGTTTGTTTGTGGAAATCAGCTGGAGTTCTGATTTTATTATATGCCCTATGTAAATGAGCATTTACATAGGGCAGCTCAATGGCACAGCTGATAGAGCTGCTCCTTCCTAAGACCCAAAAGAGAGAGAGACGGTAACTAGGATGGGATCAGAGACAATGTTGGTATGATGATCAGTAGTGAAGAGTATTTGAACTCTGAATGATTAGGATAATGGATGCCTTAGTCTCACCAGCAGCTGAAAATAACACCAAAGCAAGTCTCTATCCTATAGCATGACTTACTTCAGTATTTCTGTGGGCTTGGTATAAATGTTAACTTTTGTGCAAGTGATATCAAACTAATATTGTACACCATGTGACATTGATATACAAGCAAATGGTCCCTGTTCTCCAGCACATTCGATTTTAATGTGATCTTTTGCTCCAAAATGAAAATGGCCATCCAAGCAATGTTTGGTATCTCTGCTCTATAGCCTGTGGTGACCAATCCAATACTACCTTAAACTTCAATTTTGACTTCTCCTGTATTGGCTTTACAAATTCAATTTTTACAGGCCAAACCAAGGGTCACAACTAAGATGCTTCACAGCTGGGATTTGCAATGGGGGCTGAGTGCGAACGCTGGATAAATACAACTCTCACAAACCTTCTAAATAAATTGTTTTTTAAAGTAACATTTGCAAAATAATGGTACTATTGAACCCAAAATATTTCAATCAGTTTAAGATGTCCTTGCTCTACCTATTACTTACTTCTGAGCCAAATCCACTGTTAATGGTACAAGGTCAGACATCTGGGATGAGGAAATAAGTTTCCAGGCCAATGGGTTTTCTTTTTCCTTTATGGTGGTCTCTTCACTCTATTTGATAAACAGAAATATGACTTTCAGTAAATTTCCAATGATTCACTACAATGGTGGATTCCAAGTCAACACTGGAACCTTTATTTTCACTCTGTTTTCTCTCTCAAACTTTTCCTTTGCCTTTCCCTCATGAGAAAAGTGCCTACGCACAACTATATAGCAAATCAACAAATGATCTGACTACAGAGATAATGCAGAAATAATGTTCAGGGCTCTTATTATCACAATAACAATAATAATCACCTAAAATCTAGAATTATTTCACTCTCAAACAAAACTCATTGGGTTTAATTGTAGTACCTAAATGCCATCATGATTTCTACATAGCTATTTTTTGTTTTTTAGTATGTCCAAATGTTTGTTTTAATGTCTCTCGGTGTGTCTTGTGTCTCGGGGGTGGTGAGGGGTGGAGAGGGGGGGCAAGGGGGGAACCGCTTTCCGTCGCCTCCTCCACGGAGAGGTGACTTTTTCCATGTCGCCTCCCTCTTGGCTTAACACCAAGGATTTTGGGCCTTTCCCAGAGTCGGAGCTTCAGCAGCAGGCGCAGCATGAACCTTTCATCGAGGAGCGGGCGAGCCCTCGCCGGGGCTCGCCAGACGGTAGTGCTCCGATCACAAGCCCACGGACTGTTACAGCCTGAAGCCGCGGTCTGCGGAGCTTCCAGCTGGCGCGGCGTCCTGAGCCTGGGATCCCTCGTTGAGCTCCGACCGCCAGTCTGCGGCCTACATCATCTAGAAGCCGCGAACTGCGGTGCTTCTAATCGCGGGCTCGGCGGGGACTTACCATCCGGAGTGGGATCCCTCGCCGGGGATCCCAGGAGAAGAGCTCCGACCACCGGCCCGCGGCCTACAACATCTTGAAGCCGCGGTCTACGGTGCTTCTAGCCGCGGGCGCGGCGGGGACTTACTTACCATCCGGAGTGGGATCCCTCATCGGGAATCCCTGGAGAAGAGCTCCGACCGCTGGCCTATGGCCTACGTCATCTTCAAGCCACGGTCTCCGGTAGGGAAGCAACGATTCGGGACCTACCTTGCCTGTACATCTGGCCACGGGGAAAAATGGGGGAGGACTGACTAAACTTTGTGCCATCCACCACAGTGATGAATGCTGTGGTGGATGTTTGTGTTACATTTTTTATTGTGTATTGTGTGTTCTTTTTTATTGTATCGCTGCTGGCAAGTTCATTTCACTGCACTTTATTGTGTATGTGACGAATAAATCTGACTATTGACTATTGACTATCATGTATTGAGCCATGATGGCAACTCATGTTTTCTTCATTTGACACAATATAAAATGGCAGATATTTACAGTGAAACAGAGGCTATTTCTCCCATCTTGTCTCTATTGTACATTTGCTAATCCCACTATTATACTCTCACCCCACTGCTTCTGTTGTTGCTGCTAAATACTCATACTGCTAAAGTACTGCACTTGCATGTTAAAGCTTGTGCAAACTGAATAGATTTGTTCTTAGCATAATTATAGTAGCCTTCACAATTCAGGTTATGTCTAATAAATTTACAACATGCACGAATTAAATGTAATGAATACACAATAGTGGAGATATAATCATCAATTATTTAGTTCACTAAGTAATCAGTGAATGATGAAGGAAACCTTTATGAATATATTGATGGAAAAAAATCATTAAATTAAAATATATGCAACGTGATATCAAAAATGAAAAAAAAAATTAGATTGTGTAAGTTTAGGAACATTATATATATATTTCCTTACTTCAAGTACTTCACTGTGCACTAACGTAATATTTTACAGTTGCCAAATAAAAATGTGCACCCTCCATTGCAAACATAGCAAACTTCACCAGACAAAAAACTGAGCTGTACTGCTTGACAAAGTTAATCACACCACAGTCTATTAAAATCAGAAATTAAAAAAATGGCCAAAGATATTGGGCTGCAACTGGGATTTTTTTTGTAAGATAAATAAGAACAAAATTATTTTTTTAGAATAGTGTCAAGCTGGTTTCCATAAGATTTATATTTGTATAAAAACAGGATAGCATGAATACCAAAGTAATGGTTGATTAAATAGATAATTATTAACTATCGGATATAAAGCCAAGTGCGTTGAGATGTCATGTCATTAGGGTCCTGTATGAAAGAATAAAGGAAGAGAGAATACGACAATGGAAAAGGAAAGAAGAGGAGAAGTGGTGTGAGGAGAGTGGATGAAGACTAAGAGTTGGGGTAAAGGGGAATAGAACAGTGAATAGAGGTAAGAGGACATCAGTAATATCAAGCTTGAGTTCTGTAATTAATAAATGAACATGTGCTTTTGTTTTCAGCTGTTTTCTGCTTGATGGATTTTGAGCTGCCCGGAGCTGAGCACCATGTTTTCAGGAATTTATATCCTGGGCAGTTTGTCGTTGACTAGTTGACAACTCCATCCTTGCTACATTCATTGACTGTTGGTTGTGAGTGAATCAAAATAGTCGAATAATCTGTGTGATATGTGTGAGAAATATGTTTTAAAACAAAGCAGTTTCTTATGTTATGGAATGTATTGCCCAAATAAGTGGTGACTTATTTCAAAAGAGAATAGGATTAATATATGAGATAGAAGAAAGTTCAAGATAATTGCATGAGAAAGGTAGAACATTGAAGCTAATTGGATACATTTTTTAAAGACCCAGCACTGGTTAAATGGCCTCTTTCCTCAGCTATCAATGGATAAATAGAAAACTTCAACAGAGTTAATGGAATCTCTTTTCAATACAAGAAAATACAGGTTTCAATGGTAAATTTCTACTGCTCTTCTGGCAGAAATCTTGTCATGCAAAAATATGTTCTGTAATTTTATGCCCCACAATCAACAACTCTGTAACTAGCAATGTTACAACATTTTGAGATTTAAAAAATCAAGTCTGCAATTTATCCCATCAGATAAAGCATAAAAAGTTTAATTTGACACCTAATTCACTTTCATATCTTCAGTATTAAATAAGTTATGGCCATTTTCTTACTCGGAAATTAGCATCTTGTTCCCTATTGCTTTTCCATTGACTTAACACAAAAGCTGTGATCAAGTTCAGTCAAAAGCCCATAACTTTCTTAAAAATTAAGAGAACTGAATTACATTTTCAGTTACTATAGATTGAAGCATTCTGAAACAAATATGAAACAATCTTACTTGGATGACCTGAAATTAAAGCATATAATTAGTTAGTTACCTAATTGTGGCTAATTACAAAATTCAATTACTAGATCTAAACATCTATCCATTTCTTAAGAAAAGGTTAACATTTTTAAAAAGCCTAAGTGTCCAAATAACATTCACACAAGAATTCACAATATAACATGATTTTTAAATCTCATTGTCATGAATTTGTAGGCCAAATGGAAGGAATTTAATGTTTAATTCCCGTAAATTAATGGCCATTTTAATCATCTTGCGAATGGAATTTTGTGGAACGCTATCGCTTGGAACGTTGCGGTTGCAGTGAATTTAAACCCCATATCGGCAGGAAAAATACTGTCGGTTCATATGGGTCCTAAGTCACCTTTTCACAACGTGAAATGCTGATTAAAGGCATCCTAAGAAGCAAGTTTATATGAAAAAATAAACGATGTACCTTGCCTTGTCCCCTACGTGAGATCCATCCCGTTGTCGGCATTAGAAGATTATTTTAATTTTACTCCTGCTATTAAATTATCCAGCGCTAATTTGAATAAACTTAATAAAACGGCAGTCGAAGCGATTTTTCTTCAGCAACTAAACAGCCTGTTCAAAATCGATTTGAACAGGCTGAAGAAAAAACGCATTTTAAACCCGCCCCCCTCTCAAAGGCGCCAAAGTCGCGCACACGGCCAGTAACAGAACTGCAGCGCCGCCAAAGGTAGGTTTTGTAACATACCTACTGTAACATCATGTCATAATATCAATAATAATCATAATAAGGTCAAATATCATAATAATCTTCCTGTAATTTAGTTAGGCCGAGCCAAAAAGCAATCTTAACCTTAGTGCTTCTCATGTCACACTCAGTTATGAATTCACAGGCACTGTTTGGCACCAGTCACTATATAGACAACCCAACAACTTGCAGCTGAATGGAATGAATATACATCATATGTCCACTCGACTCAACTGGTGCCCTATCCTCTTTTATACCACTCCCCCAATACAAACAATGGCAATTAGTTCAAAACTAATTCACTCTGCACTTGATTTACCTCCACATGATTTTTAAAATCCACCCACCCACAGAACTCCCATATCAACATCTTCCAAAAACCAGCCAGCCTGACCGGAATGTGTCTCAATACTCCAATTGAAACAGAAAATGGGAATCAACGAAAGCAAGAAACCAATTCCCCATTCTCCCAATGGCTTTGAGTTTATGCACCTGGAGTAGCCTTCGCTTAACAGATTTAGGATGGATCAGCAACAACCGAAGTGATCTTTATACCTGTACACCCTGCATGTTCACCTTTTTGTAGTTGTGGCAAAAGACAGAGAATGTTGTTTGTGTTAAGGTTATCCCTTCACCAAATTTAGAAGCAGTGTAACAATAGTGAACTCAGCAAACAGACGAATGTAATTTGGTTCTGTTGAATAAATAAATAGTCGTATATCTGCAGCTGCTTTGAAATATCGAGATTACTACCCATTCTAACACACAATAGCTGAGTAAATAAAATCATAAAAGTAAATTATCTACGCATCCTTGTGCAGCATAGAAGTCATATGCCAGGAGACAGTGACATTTATAATTGAAACATTTTCTTGCAGTAAAAAAGAGATTCTATTAACTTTGTTGAACGTTTCTATTTGTAGATTGACACCTGCGGAAAGAGGTCATTTATCCCATAGAATTACTGCTGGGTCTTTGAAAAAAAGTATCCAATAAGCTTCAATTTGCCACCTTTCCCATGCAATTGTCTTGCAAATTTCTTCAATTTCATATATTTACCCAATTCTCTTTTCATATGTTAAAATGTTCTCTTGAGTCACTCCTTTATCTCAAGAAGTACCTTGTCTTTTGTTAGCATGCTTTCAAGCAGTAGCAACTTGGATCGAAGATGGATTTTTTTTTAGAAAAAGCTTACTCCTATCAAATCTTTTCATTCAAATTATTTCAATTTTTTTAAATGACTGTGTATTTCTCCCTCCAGGCACTGTACTAACACTATAGTTAAAGTTCTTGTATGAACAAATTGATCCATTATTATTTCTTTGGACCTGCTTTATTGTTTTTACTTTAATATTAAAGAGATATTTCACATTTTTGCACTTCTGTTAGGTGCACTTCTGTTAGGTGCACTTCTGCACCTAATCTTCAAAGGAATTAAGAAGATTTTCCCACGTTATCGATCTAGTATTGATTTTTTTATGTAGGAACACTGCAAGCATTAAGCATGATCTATTGGTGTAAGTAAGACCAAGCATTAAAAGCAAAGCCAATTGCCTGTGGCGATATGTACAATTTCATCTTTCAGTGTTACACAATTAAATGTTAATACTTGCAAGATGAAAGTATGATGGTGATCGCTTCCATCATGCAAGTAAGTCAATAGAAAGGAGGCCGGTTTGCATGATGGTCTGAGCTGCGTCCATAATTTCTTGTGGTCTTAAATCGAGCTGTTCCCAAACCATTCTGTGATGCATCCCGATAAAATGCTTTCTACGGCACATCTGTAGAAATTGGTGAGTTGTTGGGGGCATGTCAAACTTACTGAGACTTCTAAGGAAGTACAGTAAGGGCATTGGTGTGCTTTCTTGGCCATTGCTTCGATATGGCTGGTCCAGGACAGGTTCCTGGTGATATTCACTCCTAGGAACTTGCAGCATCCAACCATCTCTACTAAGGCTCCGTAAATGTATACCAGGTTATGAGTACCACTGCACATCCTGAGGTTGATCACAATCTCCTTTGTCTTGCTGACATTGAGGGAAAGGTTGCTGTCCTGGCACCAGGTTACAAGGTTCTGAATCTCCTTTCTGTACTCCGTCTTGTCATTATTTGAGAGCTGGGCAAGGTGTGGGGTCAGATAAGAGAGTAGGGAGTATGAAAGGGAGTGCTCAGGGTATGGGACATTGCTGGGATGGAGGTGGAAGAGTAGTGCTTGGGGTAACTTGAATACGAGGTCAGACGAAGGTGGGTGGCGGGAGAATGGCAGCAAGGCAAGGAGAAAATCTAAAGTTCACAATTTGGTTTTAAAAGCAATTTATGGTAGCTTTGGGAGGCATTTTTTGGATATTTTGAAAATTGCCCATTGTTAACGATCCAAGCAACTAAAAAAGCTTCTGACGTTCAGCATTGTGAAGTGTAGTGCTAATAGATTAAGTTGCTATTATATTGAATAGAAACTGGTACATTAAAGCCAGAAGAGATTGAATCACTTCCTGCAATTGACTGAAGGCTAGTCTTTTAATTAAGACAGACCATCTTGAGATAAGTTTACACGACTTTAGTATTCCAGATGCAGGGCTGCCAACTCTCACGTATTGAGCGTGAGACTAACGCATTTGTGGAAATTCTCACGCTCTCACGCTGATGACAGAAGTTGTCACGCTCAAAAAAATAAAAAAATATATATGAATACATAAATAAAGTCACACTCCTCCACACTCACACTCACCAATGAGAATAGTTTTCTATCGGTGGGTTCCCCGTAGAGAATGAGCAATGTGTGCGATTTAAAACGGGAATGTAGACACAAATGCTGGAGAAACTCAGCGGGTGAGGCAGCATCTATGTCTGAGTTTGACCCTTCTTCACACTCAAGCATTTCTCCCAGCATTTTTGTCTACCGCTCCATAGATGCTGCCTCACTCACATTCACATTCCCGTGCAGATGGTGTGATAGGTGAGACACAGCGGTGGTCCCAGCACGCCCCCCCCCCCCCCCCCCCCCCCCCCCCCCCCCCCCGAGGCACCGCTCACAGCTCCCACCCTCACCTGCGGCGGCTCTGTGGCCATCGACCACTCTGTCCACACTACATGGAGTTTTTTTACCCCGGCCCGGAGCCAGGAGTGAACCGGGTGAGTGGGGGGGTCGGTGCCGTCTCCAGAGCCGCGGGGATGAATCTCAGGCTATAGCTCCGCTCCGATGCCCGACCCCCGAGTGTCTGTCCCTCACCTCTCCCCGGACCCCCGGGTCACTGACCCTCACCTCCCCCGGACCCCAGCTGGACACAGAGCACCTGGGCCGGCCCGCATTCCCGGGGAGGGGAGGAAAGAGGGAAATACTCCATGGACATCGCCAAGTCTCCGCTCACTCTGGGTGTTTTTGCTGCTTCACTGGCACACTCTCACGCACAACCTAACACACACTCTCACACACGCCCTTACACACACGAGGTTTAAAGGGATATGGGCCAAATGCGGATAAATGGGACTAGTTTAGATGGGGCATCTTGATCTGCATGGACAAGTTGGGATGAAGGGCCTGTTTCCATGCTGTGAGACTGTGACACACTGTAGAAGGGGTGCAATTGCTCTGGAAAGGATCGAGGGGCGATTTATGAACAGATCGGCGGGGCTTTTTTTTTTTTTTCACTTTTAAGAAAGATTTGATAACTGGGATTGTATTCTCTGTCGCAACGGAGGTGAAGAAAATACTTAGTTGGGGTGAATAATATGAGAATAGGACGCGTTTTGCTTAACAAAGAGTGTAAGAAGGATCTGCAGATGGTGGTTTAAACTGTAGACAGACACTAAATGCTGGAATAACTCAGCAGGACATGCGGCATCTCTGGAGGGTGGGGGTGGTGAGGGGAGTGAGGAGGGGAGTGAGGGTGGGGGTGAGGATGAAGTGTGTGAGGGTGGGGATGGTGAGGGTGGTGAGGGGGGGGTGCGGATGAAGTGTGTGAGGGTGGGGATGGTGAGGGGTGGGGGTGAGGAGGGGAGTGAGGGTGGGGGTGAGGATGAAGTGTGTGAGGGTGGGGATGGTGAGGGGAATGAGGGTGGGGGTGAGGATGAAGTGTGAGGATGGGGATGGTGAGGGGAGTGAGGGTAGGGGTGAGGATGAAGTGTGAGGGTGGGGATGGTGAGGGGAGTGAGGGTAGGGGTGAGGATGAAGTGTGTGAGGGTGGTGAGGGGAGTGAGGGTGAAGTGTGCGAGGGTGGGGGGTGGTGAGGGTTAGTGAGGGGTGGGGGTGGGGATGAACTGTGTGAGGGTGGGGGTGGTGAGGGGAGTGAGGGGGTGGGGGCGAGGATGAAGTGTGCGAGGGTGGGGGTGGTGAGGGTAGTGAGGGGTGGGGGTGAGGATGAACTGTGTGAGGGTGGGGGTGGTGAGGGGAGTGAGGGGGTGGGGGTGAAGTGTGCGAGGGTGGGGGTGGTGAGGGGAGTGAGGGGTGGGGGTGGGGATGAAGTGTGCGAGGGTGGGGGTGGTGAGGGGAGTGAGGGGGTGGGGGTGAGGATGAACTGTGTGAGGGTAGGGGTGGTGAGGGGAGTGAGGGGGTGGGGGTGAGGATGAAGTGGGTGAGGATTGCAAGAGGGCTGGGGATGGAGAAGTCTCCACTGCCTGCTCAGGGACTGTCATTGCCACAGACCCACTCCTTACCGAGCTGTTGCGGGTCACCGCCTTGTCGGGGCCTCTGCGGGACGAGTGCGAGTCGTGCTGCGGCCTCGCCGTTTTGGGCTTGTGTCGCGGCATGGCCGTGCCCTGGGTCACCATGGAGACGGGCCCGGGCGCGCAGCCGCAGAGTCGCACCGAAGTGGGCCGCACTGGGCATCACCGGGCATCACCGGGCATCACCGGGCCGCCTGCGACCCGCTTCAACTGTGCTGTAGTTTGGGGGCGAATCCACAAGCAGATGTTTTCGCTTTTACCCCCCTTTCAATGGGGGGGGGGGGGGGGGAAGACGTGAGTCTGATTCTAAGCATTGCCCGCCACGTGGAATAGGTTTTAAGATTGTGTGAACTTGGTGGCAAACTTTTTTTTTTTTTAAAGTTGCCCTGAAGCACGAGTGAACTGCTTTAATTATTCTGTAGTTTGAGAAAATCCACGAGTAGATGTTTTCGCTTTGAACCCGTTTCAATGCAAAAACGGCTTCTAAGCGTTGAAGAAGGAACTGCAGATGCTGGAGAATCGAGGGTTACACAAAAGGCTGGAGAAACTCAGCGGGTGCAGCAGCATCTAAGGAGCGAAGGCCCCGAAACGTCGCCCATCTCCTTCGCTCCTCAGATGCTGCTGCACCCGCTGAGTTTCTCCAGCCTTTTGTGTGCCCACGGCTTCTAAGCATTGCCCCTCCGCGATTTAAGATTGGGTGAACTTGGTGGCAAACTTTTATAAAGTTTTCTGAAGAACTCAGTTAAAATGTTAGCGTAACGGTTTGGAGAGCAAATTAATTTTAGGCACCTAGTAAACCTACAACATCTTGAGAAGGACTCAAAGGAAATGCTGGAATCTTGCGTGAGTGTTGGACACGAAGTGTAACTCAGCCAAGACGTCGTCTATCCATGTCCTCGGGTGACGATGAGGAGAATATCTGGTCACCGGTATTAAACCCAATACCCCCTCCTTCCCTGCTCTGAAAAATTAAAGCGTAAATGCAATAAAATATTGAGCAACACACGTGTTGGAGTATTAAAGAAGGAACTGCAGATGCTGGAGAATCGAGGGTTACACAAAAAGCTGGAGAAACTCAGCGGGTGCAGCAGCATCTAATGGCCCTGTCTCACTGTGCGAGTTGACCCACGAGGTACCCCGAGTGACAGACTCGTGGCTGTGCACGAGACTGCAAGTTTATGATCAAGTGTGTAACCGAGTTCCCACGGGTATGTCATTGCTGCGATGTTCCAAGTTCCTCTCCCGAGTTACCAAGTTCCTCTCCCGTTACTCTTGAGCCAACCGTGAATGAAGGTATGTTTTAATAAAGCAACAATGTTAAAATACATCTCCATCCTGTGGTTTTGAGTTATTTCAGCGCGGCGGCATCTATTGATATGACCTACAATGGGAAAATGCGCATCCTCCAGTAACCAAGCATTTCTTGTTGTTTTATGTTTTTAAATACTTTTTTGCAATGGATCTCTATTTTAAATAATTTTAAAAAAGGAAGCAGCTCGGGTGACTGACATTGAGCGGCCGCCGTGACCCGACAGCAGACACACACACACACACACACACACACACACACACACACACACACAGAGAGATACACACAGACAGCAGGACTGGCCGCCACTTCAGAGGAAGGAAGCAGCTCGGGTGACTTTGAGCGTCCGCCGGGACCCGACATCAGACACACACACACAGATACAAACAGATAGACAGAGAGGGAGAGAGAGACATACACACACACACACACACACACACACACACACACACACACACACACAGACAGCAGGACTGGCCACCACTTCAGAGGAAGGAAGCAGCTCGGGTGACTTTGAGCGGCCGCCGGGACCCGACAGCAGACACACACACAGATACAAACAGATAGACAGAGAGGGAGAGATACACACACACACACACACATAGAGAGAGAGATACACACAGACAGCAGCTGGCCACCACTTCAGAGGAAGGAAGCAGCTCGGGTGACTTTGAGCGGCCGCCAGGACCCGACAGCACACACACACACAGATAGACAGAGAGGGAGAGAGAGAGAGAGACACACACACACACACACACACACACACACACACACACACAGATACACACAGATAGACAGAGAGGGAGAGAGAGACACACACACACACACACACACAGATACACACAGACAGCAGGACTGGCCGCCACTTCAGAGGAAGGAAGCAGCTCGGGTGACTGACATTGAGTGGCCGCCGGGACCCGACAGCAGACACACACACAGATACACACAGATACACACACACAAACACACACACACACACACACAGAGAGGCAACATGACGTGTTGAAAACTCGTCATGATCTTTTATTCACACACTATAAAAATCGTCCCTTGGTTAAATTGGCTAATTTGGTAACATGTCTGCAACAAGGCAATTTGAGAGCAGGGTGTTGCTGTTTTTTGTTCAAGCGCTGTATGCAGCAGCCCAAAATCTGATGCAACTAAGCTTGTGAAATGACAGCAGAAGGGAGAGAGTAAGAGTAAAGAGGAAAATTAAGAAGAGGTCTCAGTGGGTGAAGCCCCTCTTTGAAAGGAGATCTCGCTTTGGACAATATGAAAAGCTGCTTAAAGTGCTGTGCCAAGAGGACAAATCAGCATTTAAAAATTTCCTCCGAATTTCACCTGAGCTCTTTAATGAGCTGAAGACTAGCTTGGGACCTCGGCTGATGAAGATCATTCTCTGCGGGATGGTTAGCGCGGGAGACATGTGTAGGAGAGGAATGCTGACTGCAGGCAGACACTTTGGTAGTGATTGCCCACCAGCCTCAAAAGCCGCTGTGTTTCCCTGTCCCTATGATAGCAGGGGGCATTCAAGCAGCACAATAGCCCCCTCCCCCTCCACGCCAACACAAAGGGCAACGATCCCAAGGCTTTAGGGGCAGAAACGGAAGGCAGACGCAACAAGCTGGCGTAACGCGGGCCAGGTAACATCTCTGGAGAAGGTGACGTTTTGGATAAGGGCTCGTCTTCTGAAGAAGGATCTCGACCCGAAAAGTCACCTATTCCTTCTCTCCAGAGTTGCTGCCTGACCCGCTGAGTTACTCCAGCTTTTTCGTTGAATGGGTGACGTTTCGGGTCGAGACCCTTCTTCGGACTGAAAATAAAACTTGCCTCGCTTGAAGCAGCTTGTAAATTAAAACATAAAATCAAAAAATATTAAAGGTCGACTCATTTATGTGCTGTATTCATTCACCTGGCCTATTGCTGTCCTCCCTCGTCCACCGTGAGCGCTGGACAACTCACCGGGTGCAAACCTCCGCTGCATCCCGGGCGGAGGGCGATGATCACCGGACTGACCGGCAAGTAGAGGCGGCGGGTCGGCCAAGCCGGGCTCCCCGCCACCGGGATAGACACCAACTACTGGACTAAGCTCAGCGGGATCTCTGGAGAAGTCTGAAGTAAGGTCTCGACCCGAAATCTCACCCATCCCATCTCTCCAGAGATGCTGCCTGTCCCTCGGAGTTACTCCAGCATTGTGTGTGTCTATCTCCGGTGTGAACCAGCATCTGCAGTTCCTTCCCAATCCCACACTCTCGGCCCCGGGGGGTGGATGGAGCATCACACGTGGACACATCCCACCCACCACCCCAGACTTGCCCCTTCGGCAGGTCTTTAACAGTGTCCTAAGCCGTTCATTGAGTGAAGCCACGGGGCAGGCGCCTCAGTAATAAAGGACAAGTGGCAGAAAGGCCGAAGATAGACACAAAATGCTGGAGTAACTCGGCGGGACAGGCTGCATCTCTGGAGCGAAGGAATGGGTGGCATTTCGGGTAAGTCTGAAGAAGGGTCTCGACTCCATTCCTTCTCTCCAGAGATGCTGCCTGGTCCGCTGAGTTACTCCAGCATTTTGTGTCTATCTTTGGTTCAGTCTTTACTCGAGCAAAAGAACAGATTATTAAAGTTCCCACGGTAGACTCACGAGACACTAAGATAAACGCAAGGGGCCACTACGTTATTACAACGAGTTTAAATGTTTCCATTTTTAACTTGAACAGTTAATTTGACTCGTGGAAAAAATCAAACATGTTTGATTTTTTTCACGAGTTAACAAGTTTCCCGAGTACCTGCCGTTAGCGCCACGAGTCGATAAGTTGCTCGTGCGAGTTCCGATGTTCCCGCTACGTGATCACCACGAGTGAAAACTCGGGGTCACTCGTGGGCCAACTCGCACAGTGAGACAGGGGTTTAAGGAGCGAAGGAGATAGGCGACGTTTCGGGTCAAGACCCTTCTTCAGACTGGTCAGGGATCAGGGAAACGAGAGATATAGACGGTGATGTGGAGAGATAAAGAACAATGAATGAAAGATATGCAAAAAAGTATCGATGATAAAGGGAACAAGCCATTGTAAGCTGTTTGTGGTGTGAAAATGAGAAACTAGTGCAACTAGGGTGGGGGAGGGAGATAGAGATAGAGTACTTCAGTTAGAGTCAAACAGCATCTGTGGACGAAATGGACAGACGACGTTTCCTGAACTGAAACGTCGCCTGTCCATTTCCTCCAAAGGGATGTGAGGGATAAAGTGATTAAACCCCATTAAAGTAAGGAGTTTTAAAGAGAATTCGAACTGAGAGGGGCCGGAGAGAGGGTTCTGACACAGCTGTGTCTGAAGGTTACCAGACCCATCCTTGAGTCCTTGAGTAAGAAGTAATAGCATTGTATAGCGGTAGAAGGGAGTGATGTAGAGAGATCCCTATCAGTGGAATGGAGTGATAGATGGGACCCTTGTCACTATAGCTTAGCTTTAGTACTGATATAGGAGAACTGAGAGGGTTCACTAGGAGGTGAGTACAACTAGGGTAGGTCATGAGCAACTGAGCATGCTTAATAGAATAAATGAATATTACAACACACCCCTGGTCAAGAAACTGCTCATTACCATGAACATGTTTGAACATGCGATGTTTGATATGGGAGGTGCGAGGGGATGTACGGTGGGATGTACCTACAGATTGTGCACCTCAGACCCTGATTGGAGAAGGGTCCAGAGGGGAGGTTGAATGTAAAATTCTGTGTATAAAGGGGGATGACTTCTTTGGCTTCGGTGTGTCTCGACTTGGAGAGGCACCCGGGTCTGCAGAGTCGTGAGGAATAAAGAACTCTTGCTTCTAAGATTTAGTCTTTGAGCAGTGATTGTGAGCACAAAGCGTATCTCACAGGTAGACACAAAATGCTGGAGTGACTCAGCGGGACAGGCAGCATCTCTGGAGAGAAGGAATTGGTGACGTTTCGGGTCGTGACATCTGATCATCTATTGCATCCGCTGCTCTTGGTGTCTGCTGCTCTACATCGGTGAGACCAAGGGTGATCGCTTCGCCCAACACCTCCCCTCGGTTAGCAATAACCAACCTGATCTCCCGGTGGCTCAGCGCTTCAGCTCCCCCTCCCATCCCGAATCTGACCTCTCTGTCCTGGGCCTCCGCCATGGCCATAGTGAGGCCCACCGTAAATTGGAGGAGCAGTAGCTCATATTTCGCTTGTGTCGTTTACACCCCAGCAGTATGAACTTTGACTTCTCCAATTTCAGGTAGTCCCTGCTTTCTCCTTTCCCCTCCAACCTCTTCCTTTCTTCTTCCCACCCCCACATCAGTCTGAAGAAGGGACTCGACCTGAAAGGTCGCCTATTTCCTTTGCTCCGTAGATGCTGCCTCACCAGCTGAGTTTCTCCAGCATTTTTGTCTACCTGCTGAGTTACTTCAACCTTTTATGCTTAGGAAGGAACTGCAGATGCTGGTTTACACTGAAGATAGACACAAAATGTTGGAGTAACTCAACAGGACAAGCAGCATCTCTGGAGAGAAGGAATGGATGACGTTTTAGTTCGCGACCCTTCAGACTGAGAGTCAGGGTAGAACGAGACTAGAAATATGGATGGGTAAGGTGTGAAAAATACAGATCAAAGCAGACGATTATAAGGAAATGTAGAATAGTTCATTGTTAGATGCGGGAAAGGTGACAACAATCAGTAAAATTAATTAGAAGGACAATGAAACTAGGCGGAGAACTAGGCTGGGGGAGGGATGGGGAAAGCAAGGGTTACTTGAAGTTAGAGAAATCAATATTCATACCGCTGGGTTGTAAGCAGCCCATGCAAAATATAAAGTGCTGTTCCTCCAATTTGCGATCCTCCAAGCTACCACAGGTGAAGTTGTCTCTGGCCGTTGGATAGTTGGGTCTGTTACCGATTTTGTGGGGTTGGTGCCTGGCCTCTAGCATCTTGAACCATATGCTGTTGTGGTACTTCACACCCATTTGGAGGTCCTTTCTCCATCTTCCCCGGTCCTCAGTAGCCGCTTCCCAGTTGTCGGTGCCAATGTTAAAAATGGTCATACCCCTTTCATATCTGTGGACCAAATGCTGGCAGGTGGAACTAGTGTAGCTAGGACATGTTGGCCGGTGTGGGCAAGTTGGGCCAAAGAGCCTGTTTTCACACTGTATCACTCTATGACTCTTTTAATTGTATCCTTGTAGTGAAGCTATGGTCTTACTCTTGGACTGTGTGCGTTGGCGACCCCCGTATAATATATCTTTGGGGATGTGTCCATTTTCCATCCTGTGAACATGTCCAAGCCAGTGCTTGAGGATGGCAGGGATGCTATATATGTTGGTCAGGGAGAGAACATATTCAATGGTGATTTTGTCCTGCCAAAACTCTCAGGATGTGATGAAGACAGCAGAAATGAAAATTATTCCATTTTCATTTTTGATGTAGGTAAGTCATAGAAACATAGAAAATAGGTGCAGGAGGAGGCCGTTCGGCCCTTCGAGCCAGCACCACCATTCATTGTGATCATGGCTGATCGTCTCCAATCAATAACCCGTGCCTACCTTCTCCCAATATCCCTTGATTCAACTTCCCGCTAGAGCTCTATCTACCTCTCTCTTAAATCCCTCCAGTGACTTGGCCTCCACTGCCCTCTGTGGCAGGGAATTCCACAAATTCACAACTCTGGGTGAAATTTGTTTTCTCATCTCAGTCTTAAATCTATATGTTCAGTAAATCCTGTTTTGTCAGCAAAGCCAAACACAGGCTTTAACTTAACAACTTAACTGGTATGGTACAAAACATTAAAAACGTTGGAACGAAACATAGAAAATTGGTGCAGGAATAGGCCATTCTGCCCTTATGATCCAGCACCGCCATTCAATATGATCATGGCTGATCATCCAAAATCAGTATCCTGTTCCTGCTTTCTCCCCATACCCCTTGATTCCATTAGCCTAAGATGCTATATTATTTGTGTGGAACAGCAGACAATGCAGAAGACACGCAGCGCCATCCGTTATGGTTGGGTGTTGACCTTGGGTGCTGTCTGTGTGGGGTTAGCATGTTCACCCTATGAGCCGTGTGAGTCATCTCCTACTGCACCAGTTTCCACCCATACCTCAAACATGTGTGGGTGGGAGTTCATGGGCATGAGGACAGTTACAAGAAAATGAGTGAGGGAGTGGGACTGCTCTCATTCATGCTCCCGAGATTCAGCATAGACTTCATTAGCTGAAGGGACTTTGTATATGAAAATCAAAAAATAACTGCAGCTGCTGAAAATCTGGAAAGAAAAAAACTGTAAAATGCGAGAAATACTCGGTAGTTAATGCAGCATATGTGAAAAGAGAAACAGTACACATTTTGGGTGCGTAACCCTTCATCAGAACTGAGAAGGAGAGATGCAAGTTAGTTTTCAGTAGGAGAAATGGTAGGGAGGGTTGTTTAAGAAAAAGGAATGTCTGTGATAGGGCTCTGATGAAAGGTATTCATCCTGATATTTCCCTTTCCACATATGCTGCATCACCTGCTGATTTTTTTTCTGTTTTTGACCTCCTCGTACATTGTCAAAATATATGAACAAATATAAAATATCACACAGGAGGGCTGGTCACCCAACGCAATATTCCACCTCTCCACCAATTCCAATATTGGTGGCCAGTGGGGGGGGGGGGCTTTCTGGAGCACTAGTATGGGTGTTGTGGGCTGAAGGGACTGGTTTCCAGAGGGCTAGTATGGACATTGTGGGCCGAATTGATTCTTGGGCTGGTGGCTCAGTCACTCAAGCCTGTTGTGCTGGCAGCTCACTCACTCATGGCAGGTGGGCTGGCAATTGACTCACGGCTATTCCTTGAAATTCTATTTCAAGCAGGGTGCAAGGCCACCAAATTCTTTTTTTTTTTTTTTTTTGTTTGTTTATTTTTGTTAGAAGTAAGTACAGTAGTCTGGTACTTAAGTACCTAATACATAATACATAAATACATATTTTCATTCTTGTACAACTTCATATTTTTGGTGCAATAATAAAAGAACAGTGAGAGAAAAGAGAAATAAAGAGTGTCGGAATAGATAGACAAGCAAGTAGAAACAGAAAGTAAAAAAAAAATAAAGGACAGAGGTGAGAAGTTAAAAGATTGAAAGAAAAAGAAAAAGTAATAAGAAATGAAAGATTAGGAGAGATCTACCTATCTCATATTTTTGCCCATTCGTCACCCAGTTCTGAACCATTTAATTTCTAAGGTTATGTTATGTTGCACCATATGCTTGTATAAAGTTGATAAACGGAGACCAAATCTTTAAGAATTGGTCTACTTTGCCTAGTAAGAGGAATCTCATTTCTTCAAGATGTAGCGTTTCAGACATATTTGAGATCCACATTTTGAATGTTGGCGTAGGTGCGTTTTTCCAAAATTTAAGTATAAGTTTTTTCGCTGTTATTAGACCATAATTAAGAAAGGCTTCTTGGGATATAGTTAGTTTACTTCCCTCTTCCATTGATCCAAAGATAATCAATTCAGTATTGGGGTTCAATTTTGTGTTAAATAGTTTTGTAAAATTCCAAAAATTTCATTCCAAAATGTATACAGTTTTGTACAAGAGACAAAGGAATGTGCTATAGTGGCATTTTGAGTTAGACATTTGTCGCAGATGGGGGAAACATTTGAAAATATTTTATTCAGTCTTGTTTTCGAATAATATAATCTATGTAAAATTTTAAATTGAATTAGGTTATGTCTTACATTCATTGAACATTTGTTTACATATAATAGATTTTTATCCCATCTATCGTTCGGAATTTTTATCAATAACTCTTGTTCCCAGTCTCTTCTAATTGCTTCTGTCGTTGGTGTTTCTATATTTAGAATTATATTATATAAGTAAGATATTAAATTGCTTGATTCTGCCTTTCTATTCATTCCTTCCTCCAGTAGATCTGGGGTTAAAGTTTGATATCCTTGTATATACTTTTTCAAATAATCTTGAATTTGAAGGTATTTGAAATATTGATTACTTTTCAAATTATATTTTAGTTGTAATTGTTGGAATGATAAAAGTTTTCCCATTTCATACATATCTCCCATCATTTTAATTCCTATTCTTTCCCAATGGGTAAACGTTTTTATCAATAATGGATGGTTTTGAATGAGGGATTATTAGCTATTGGAGAAAGAAGCGATAATTTTCTTAATTTTAAAGTTAATTTTATTTGTTTCCAAATTCGTATTATACTATGAATAATTGGATTCTTCTTGTATATTACATTGTTCAGTTTTTATCGGGGAAAGAAGGATCGCTCCTATATTATAAGGGGAACAATCCTCTTTCTCCATTCTTATCCAATCTACCTGTTGGGCAGAACTGTCCAACCAGTAGATTATATTTTTAATATTCACTGCCCAATAATAATACAATAAGTTAGGGAGTGTCAGTCCCCCTGATTCTTTAGATTTACACAAGTGTTTTTTTTTAATTCTGTGTGATTTATAATCCCATATAAAGTTTATAATATCAGAATCTAATTTTTTGAAGAATTTTTTAGGTATGTATATTGGTATTGATTGAAATAGGTACAATATTTGTGGTAAGAAGATCATTTTTATCGCGTTTATTCTGCCTATTAATGACATCGGTAGTGTCTTCCAAAATTTAATCAGCCCATTTAATTTAGTTAATAAAGGCATATAGTTTGCGTTGAGTAATGATTTATAGTTCCTAGTAATTTGGATGCCCAAATATTTAAATTTTTCTGTTGTAATTCTAAAAGGGAATTTCAACAGATGTGTCGACTCTTGAGGTTTTATCGTCATAATTTCGCTTTTGTTCCAATTTATTCTATATCCTGAAAAAGAACCAAATTCCTCTATTAAATTTAGTATATTTGGTATGCTAATTTGCGAATTTGTAATATATAATAATATGTCATCTGCATATAATGAAATTTTATTATTTGAGTGTTTGGTAATATACCCATGAATGTTCGGATGGCTTCTTATACTTTCAGCTAAAGGCTCTATCACTAGTGCAAAAAGCAGGGGCGATAACGCGCACCCCTGCCTATTGCCCCTTGTTAAGTGGAATTTCAGGGATAATATATTATTAGTCAGTATTCTAAGTCGGCTTATCATATAATAGTTTTACCCATGAAATAAAATTATCTCCCATATTAAATTTTTCCAATACTTTGAATAAATATTGCCATTCTACTTGATCAAAAGCTTTTTCTGCATCCAATGAAATAATTGCTAGTTCTTCTTCAGTATTATGTGAGTACATTATATTAGACAACCGTCTCAAATTGTTAAATGAGTATCTCTTTGGTATGAACCCTGTTTGGTCCGGATTTATTAGTTTACTAACATATTTACTCAATCTTCTCGCTAGGGTCTTCGTTAATATTTTTTGGTCTGTATTTAGGAGTGCAATAGCTCTATATGAGCCTGGGTCTTCTAGATCTTTATCCTTTTTTGGTATAAGTGTAATAGTTGATTCAGTTAGTGTTTCTGGTAGTTTATTTTCTTTAAAAATGTATATATATAAATCTTGCAACCGTGGAGAAATTATTTCGTAGAATCTTTTATAGAATTCATTACTGAAGCCATCTGAAGGCCACCAAATTCAAGTGCAGTTTCTTACCACTTCAAGCAGGGTGCAAGGCCGCCAAATTCAAGTGCAGTTTCATACCACTTCAAGCAGGGTGCAAGGCCACCAAATTCAAGTGCAGTTTCATACCATTTCAAGTAGTGTGCAAGGCCACTAAAGACAGCGAGTTGTGACCTCTCCCTCCTCCATCTTGCAGGGACTGAGGCACGCCCACACTTCTGGGTTTTATAGTCCGTACCCCCTCCCACCAGAAGGGGCATGGCCTTCATGGCGTGATTGACAGGAGAGAGAATTTCAACATGTTTTAAACGCTAATAACTCTTTTATTTTACATCGATAGGAAAATTCCTCGGCATCTGATGAGCAGAGGGGGATTCTGAGTAAGATGGCCAAAAAATCACAGCCGTAAATAGCAGGGGTTTTTTTTAAATCAATATAAAGCGCAAACAGGAAGTGGTCAAGATTAGACTTTTAATTATATAGAAGGCAACTTTAATTAGGCAAGGCAACTTTAATTAGGCAATGCAACTTTAATTAGGCAAGGCAACTTTAATTAGGCAAGGCAACTTTAATTAGGCAGCACAGCTTTAGCATTTCCAAACCAAAGGCAACACTGCTTTAGCATTTCCAAACCAAAGGCAACACAGTTTTAGCATTTCCAAATTATATTTTCAAACCACATGAAGGGCACTGACAGGTCAGTAAATACACTCACAGTTTAGTAGACATGTGTTCAGTGTTATTCACAGCTCAGACTGAGAGACGTGACCCTTTCACTCCTCCATCTTGCATAGACTGACTAAGGCACTCAACACTTCTGGGTTTTATAGTCCCTCCGGAAGGGGCATGGACTTCAGGAGAGAGAATCTCAACATTTTTTAAACACTAATAACTCTTTTATTTTTCATCAATGGGCAAAATCCCCTTATCCTGCGCAGCGGAGGGGGACTCTGAGTAAGATGGCCAAGAATCACAGCCGTAAGTGGCAGCGTTTTTTCTAAAATTAATATACAGAACAATAGGAAGTGGTCAAGATCAGACTTTTAGTAATATAGATGAGAAATTGAACATTGAAGACAATAAATGAGGATAATGCCTGCTTGTTGTCTTAGGAGAGCATTCCTCCATGTTGACAATGAGCCATTAATGCTCATTTTCAGATGGGAGCGGACTTTGTATAAGCTCTCTGGGCTTCCCTTCCCTCCCAGCACTGTATGGTATTATAAATTGATTGTTTGTCTTCTTTTAAAACATGGTGCAAATAAATAAACAATAAACAAAACAACAATAAACAAGAGGTACAAAGGCAAATGGGGAACTGGACTGGGACGTTATTGTGTGTTTCCAAAGGCATAAAGACACCTTATGTGAGGTTGGAGTAAGCAGGTAGCATATGACACCACATTTCTAAGCTTTGAAATATTACCCGGTTGCCAAGTCTAGGATAGTAATATGCAAAATTAAACTGTGATCCTTGTACAGTATTGCAGAGAAATTCATCATATACTTCGCTCCAGCCTAAAAAAGAGACTGCTTGTCAGCTGGAGAAAGCTCTGTGCTTTTCACCAATGTTCATTCAACAGTGACCTTCTCTAGACATGGCATTTGCAAACACCCTGGTTAAGATTATGAAGCGATTTATTTATTGTGTCAGCAATCTTTTCTGGGTCACTTTTCTGATGTTGGGTGGTGCTGACTGTGGTCTTTCGGTTTTACCTCTGTACGGTGCTTAAGGCTTGATGTAGCTTAGTTTCTCAGCATTAGTTTCTCACCTTGGCTATGGACTCCAATAGGATTTAGTTTGGTTTTAAGTTTCGAGACACAGCACGGAAACAGGCCCTTCTGCCCACCAAGTCCAGCGATCCCCGTACATTAACACCATCCTACACACACTAGGGACAATTTTACACTTATACCAAGCCGATTTACCTACTAACGAGTGCATCATTCGAGAGTGGGAGGAAACTGAAGATCTCGGAGGAAACCCACTTGGTCATGGGGAGAACCTACAAACTCCGTATGGACAGCACCCGTAGTTGGGATCGAACCTGGGTCTCCGGTGCTGCAAGTGCTGTAAGACAGCAACTCTACCGCTGCGCCACCGTAGCGCCCACGCAACAGTGTGAGTTTCTCTAGATTTCCCAAGTGTCAGACTGGGAAAGCTGCCTGCTGACCTGATCCCTACGTCAACCTGACACAAGTACAGCTGTTCAATCAAATGGGTGAAATTAGATTCCAGAGGGAGAACACTGTTTCCCTTCATTGAGATGGTTTCAATGTTTTGGTTGTTTTTAAGTGGGCCCTTTAATCATTTAAAGAATTTGTAATTTTTTTGTGTGTGATTTGTGATTTCTGACAGATGGCGAATGATTTTAAGTGTATCTGTCAAGTGTTCACAAACATTCAATAACAATAATAGATTTGAGGATTGGTGAGCCAAAGGCTGGGACCTCATCAGCAATAAAAATCTCTCTGTGAATTCAACTAGTTGCACTCCACCATGTCAAAGTGGTTAGTGGTGGGCCCCTGATGATAGACTGTTTCTGGCCCTAGGCTAGGCAGAATTCTTTAATAACAAGACACTTTTATACAATAACATCTGGCCTGGGCTTACAACACATATTGTTGCTTTATTTCACCAGGTACAAAGTTCATTACTTTCTCATCCAGCGAGACAAGAAAGTTTAAAAAAAAACAGTGCTAGGAAGCTTTCACTCACTGATTCACGTTTCTCTGTTGTACATCTACAAATGCAATAACCATATGAATGTTTTCGAAAAATGCATCCATAACGTTTGGATTAGATTGGATTGATTGCCCACCTTGCCTGGATCATGGTTTGTCAAGTGTTTTATTGTCAAAAGTCCCAGTTAGAACAATGAAATTCTTGCAGCATCACAACAGAATATCTAAACATGGTACACTGTAAACTATAGAATAAACGAGAGAGAAAAAAAGTTCAGTGCACAAATACACACACACACATATGTATATATATATATATATATATATATATAATATATATATATATATATATATATAGATCACAAATATGTAGATCAAATAAGCTCTGAACTAAGACTATTATTGCACTATTACTGTTTATTTTTTGTGTGTACATATATATTACAATAATAGCAATAATAGCCCATGTAGTTCAGAGCTTATTTGAGGTTGTAGTGTTTAATAGCCAAATGGTTGTAGGGAAGAAGCTGTTCCTGAACCTGCACGTTGCAGTTTTCAAGTTCCTGTACCTTCTTCCCGATGGTAGGGGTGAAATTAGTGTATGGCCAGGGTGGTGTGGGTACGTTAGTAATTTACTTTGCTGATGGGTATCATTATACGTGTTCTACCATCTAATTATTTCGCTTCTTGTTTGACTGTGCCAGTGTAAATGGCCTTGCGGTTTCATTTGTATTAAGTAGGTTATATTGATAGAAGTTCACAGATGTGAAGTAGATGTCAGTGTTGTAATATCATTGGAATAGCTTGGCTGGTGGCAAGGATAGTTCTGGAGCCTTCTCTTCCTTTTACCTCTTTAATTGGCCATAGTCATTCATGATTGAGTGTGGTAAATCTGCAATGTTTTGAGCTGTGGCTCAGAATTTCCCCCTCCCACGATATACTAAGTTTTATTAGACTAGGAATAATCTGCACCAGTCGTGTAAATTGGAAGAAGCTTTCTGTGGGAACAGTGTACAACTGTCAATTATGTTTGAACCCATTTCACGCATCTAGCATTAATAAGATTCTCTGCCTAAATATTGACCATTTAAAAAAACGTTTAAGAATAATTTTCCGAATCATTCATTTTGCAAATAATTTATTGCAAATGATTAATTCTTCAAACCTAACCCATGAGTTATATTAAATGGCACTTTTTTTTGCAGTTTTAATGATTTTCAGTCCTTATATAAATGGCTTTATTACTGTTTCACCATGAGAAAACAATCTGCTTTGGTGAAATTTGAGCCTACAATCTCTGCCACGTTTTTTACACAGCATTATAGCAATGGAAGCGTGCCATCTATTTTAATGAACAAGGTCCAATGTTTCAGAAGAGGAATGCAACATCAATATTGATATTTTATTCCAATTTATTTTTTATTTGAGCCCAGTGGTGCAGCACAGTGGACAGGGATGATGGTTTTTGCTTCAAATACTTATTAACTAATGCAAAGTGAACATGATATCCATAAAAGAGAGTGGAAAGTCCCAATTACGTGGATATGCTTGCACATATATGGCATCAAACACATTTTATATGTAGTTGTTTCCTCTTTCTCAAGGGACAGAAAGTAATTCAATGTAATCAGGAAAGTTTGAATGAGCAAGGTTTGGCTCACATCATTAATAATTTAAAGATCTGGATAGCACAGAGGTTTTTAGAAATTGGCAGTCAAAATGCTGAAGTTAATCTGGGATACCGCCTTTTCAATTTACCAGTTTTTATGGGGTGATAAGGAAAGAAAGTCAAAATAATTAGTTACGTATGATCTAGCCTAGAGAGATGTCCATCTCTTATTCTCTTCTCTCAGATCTCCTACTAACTCAGCTTGCCTGCAGACTCGCCTTCTGCTTCTTAAACAGTTTCCACAAAAATCATAACCACCCACATTCCCTTCCAGGTCCCCATATTATCTAATATATTTGAACATTCTCTCTATTCGGGTATAATCCTCCTCTCCTTTAAATCATCCATCAAAATCCTTCTCCTTAAAATAATCAGGATCCTCTCCAACCCGACAAACTATTATCCACATCCTTTTCGAATCCAACGTGTGTGCGCTACCTCACATATTCATTTTATCCATAATCCCTCCTGGAAGTTGAGATGGCAATTTTAGCAGCTCCCAAAGTACCGAGAGAACTCTTGCTAAATCCACTTACAAAAAGTTGTAATTCTGACCAAGTTGCTCCTTGACCTATTGTCCCTTCTCTTACTTTTGGTACATTTGAGCCAATTTCATACTATACCTTTTTACCATTATCATGTATCCCTTGTCATACATTGTAAATGGCTCGATTGTAATCATGTTTTGTCTTTATGCTGACTGGTTAACATGCAACATAAGCTTTTCACTGTACCTCGGTACACGTGACAATAAACTAAACCGACTGACTGATTATTACTGATTAACCAAGTGGGTGAGATTACATTTGTTTGGCTCCATTATAATCTATCCTGTCACAGCCAGAGAGCCATCGCCAATTGTTTCTCCCTCCTTCCTTTGCTGTATAAGTATGGCTGGCTTCGCTTGAGGACCCATCCCTCTATTTCCAATTCATCTGCACCTTCTCTTAATAACATTCAAAAACGATGCGACAGTTTCCATAAAAACATTGCTAACAACTGGATATATCTTATCTCCTCCTCTCTTGACCTTTCCCTCATCAATAAATTGTAAATCGTGCAGTTTGTTACAAGTACTGGATGAATGGAAACTTCTTCCAAACAAATATTAGGAAGATCAGAGACATTAACTTCATTTATCTTCACAACTGTTCCCTAGCCACTGACTCCCTGTCTCTTCCTCCCAGGTATCCAAAACTGCATGAGAGTTTGTTTGCAGACTCTATGAACACAGTCTCTGTGTCATTAATAAGAATGCCAATTTCAACGTGTAATATCATCTGCCTGTCTACTGAAACTATTTTCCATGACTTTCTTACCTCTAGAATTAGTATTCGAATTTGGACAGTCTCCCCCCTTCCATGCGATGTATATTAAACTCATTCTAAACGATGTTGCTCATGATCTAATGCACAACTCCCCTTCACCCATCGCTGATCATTCTGCTGCTTGCTGACCTGTACTCACAACCCTTAATTCTTAAAACATTCTCTCTTCAATGATAGTCCTCTCTGTATGCTCCAGCCCTCCGGCCCTTTAGTTTTGGTCTCTTCAGCCCCCTGAGTGTAATCAAATACCGTAAGCTAAGCCTTTGGTTGACAAGGCAATCCCTAAATCTATTTTCTTTTCTATTGCTATTTATTCAAAATGCATTCTGATCAAACTTTTTGATATTTCCATAATATTTAATATATAGTTAGTTACTATATAGTGATAGTTAATTACCCCAGAATTAATGGGAAATAAAGCTCACAAAGGGATAGGAGAATATGGACAAGTTTAATAGGGATCGATGTGAAAGGTGAGATGCGTAAGGAATTAAAAGTATTGTATTTGAATGCGCAAAGTATAAGAAATAAAGTAGATGAGCTTGAGGCTCAGTTAGAGGTTGGTAGATATGACATTGTGGGGATTACCGAGACGTGGTTGCAGGAGGATCGGGCCTGGGAACGTAATATTCAGGGTTATACATCCTATAGAAAGGACAGGCAGGTGGGCAGAGGAGGGGGTTAGCTTTGCTGGTGAGGGATGGAGTTCAGTCCCTTGTGAGGGAAGACATAGGGACTGACGAGGTAGAGTCACTGTGGATTGAGCTGAGGAATTGCAAAGGCAAGAAGATACTAATTGGTGTTATCTACAGATCCCCAAATAGTAGCCCGGATGTAGGGTGTAAGTTGCAGCAGGAGATAAAACTGCCATGTAACAAAGGTAATGCCACTGTGGTGATGGGGGGTTTCAATATGCAGGTAGACCGGGAAAATCAGGTTGGTTCAGGACCCCAAGAAAGAGAGTTTGTAGAGTGCCTCCGAGGGGGTAGGGTGTTGATGTGGATAGAAAATTGGTTGGCAGACAGGAAGCAAAGAGTAGGAGTGAACGGGTCCTTTTCAGTATGGCAGGCAGTGGTGAGTGGAGTGCCACAAGGCTCGTGTTGGGGCCGCAACTGTTTACCATATATATTAATGATTTGGAAGAGGGAATTAGGAGCAACACTAGCAAGTTTGCGGATGACACAAAGCTGGTTGGCAGTGTGAACTGTGAAGAGGATGTTAGGAGGTTGCAGGGTGACCTGGACAGGTTGAGTGAGTGGGCAGGTGCATGGCAGATGCAGTATAATATAGATAAATGTGAGGTTATCCACTTTGCTGGCAAAAACAAGGGGGCAGATTATTATCTCAATGGGGTTAGGTTAGGTAAGGGGGGGGGGGGGGGGGGGGGGGGGGGGGGGTAAACCGAGAACTGGGTGTCCTTGTACACCGGTCACTGAAAGTTGGCGTGCAGGTATAGCAGGCAGTGAAGAAAGCTAATGGAATGTTGGCCTTCATAACAAGAGGATTTCAGTACAGGAGTAGAGAGTTCTTCTGCAGTTTTATAGGGAGTATTGTGTACATCTGGAGTATTGTGTACAGTTTTGGTCTCCTAATTTGAGGAATGACATCCTTGTGATTGAGGCAGTGCAGCGGAGGTTCACGAGATTGATCCCTGGGATGGAGGGACTGTCATATGAGGAAAGATTGAAAAAACTAGGCTTGTATTCGCTGGAGTTTAGAAGGACGAGGGGATATCTTATAGAAACATGTAAAATTATAAAAGGACTGTACAAGCTCGATGTAGGAAAAATGTTCCCAATGTTGGGCGAGTCCAGAACCAGGGGCCACATTCTTAGAATAAAGGAGAGGCCATTTAAGACTGAGGTGAGAAAAAACGTTTTCACCCAGACAGTTGTGAATTTGTGGAATTCCCTGCCACAGAGGGCAGTGGAGGCCAAATCACTGGATGGATATAAGAGAGAGTTAGATAGAGCTCTAGGGGCTAGTGGAGTCAAGGGATATGGGGAGAAGGCAGGCACGGGATATTGATAGCGGACGATCAGCCATGATCACAATGAATGGCGGTGCAGGCTCGAAGGGCCGAATGGCCTCCTCCTGCACCTATTTTCTATGTTTCTATATTGCCTTATTATCATTTTTATGTAATATTTGAGATGTTCCTCAGGGCATTTGGTAACGTTTGCATCTAAGTGAAAGTTGTAATCAAATTTAATGGGATGTGATTCATCTTGCAGGGCAGTTCACAACAGCCAGCTCATTTTCTTTGTAATTCGGCCCCTTTGATGTCTTGTTTTTCACACCATACCCTTCCATATCCCAGTCTGAAAAAGTGTCTCGTCTTAAAATATCACCCATTCTCTCCAGAGATGCTGCCTGTCCCGCTGTGTTACTCCAGCTTTTTGGTGTCTATTTTCGGTTTAAACCAGCATCTACAGTTCCTTCCTACACATTTTGTTTGCAGTAAGTATAGTTCTCTTTGGCCAGTTTTGATCAGTACTCTACAAGGTCGACATATGATTCTTAAATCATAATGGGTTGGACAGGCTAGATGCAGGAAGATTGTTCCCGATGTTGGGGAACTCCAGAACAAGGGGTCAGTTTAAGGATAAGGGGGAAAGTCTTTTAGGACAGAGATGAGAAAATCATTTTTCACACAGAGAGTGGTGAATCTGTGGAATTCTCTGCCACAGAAGGTAGTTGAGGCCAGTTCATAAGCTATATTTAAGAGGGAGTTGGATGTGGCCCTTGTGGCTAAGGGAATCAGTGGGTATGGAGAGAAGGCAGGTACAGGATACTGAGTTGGATGATCAGCCATGATCATATTGAATGGCGGTGCAGGCTCGAAGGGCCGAATGGCCTACTCCTGCACCTATTTTCTATGTTTCTATGTTTCTAAATGTGGTTGTCAGATGAATCACAGCCTAGTCATTCTGATGATTCATGAAGAAAGTCTGGAAAGTGGGGTTTATGTTCGTTATGATAAATAAATATGGCTCAAAATTCTTTCACAATAACTATCAGCTACAAACAAGTTTGTAGCAATTAATGGCAAATCAATGTAGAGGAATGCATTTTAAAAATTCTATTATAAATATTCAGAATGATTTATGAAGGGGAAAATTCACCATGGGAAGCTGGAAATAAATCCTGCTGGTTCAAGTATATCATCAAAATATGTATATAATATAAAAGATATATGACATTATGGGATGTGTTGAATATACAGAAGCATGGAAACATTTCAAATGACACCATAGTTGTCAGGAAGGCTTTCGAATGCTAGCCTTTTCAGTAAGGGCTTTGAATGTAGAAGTTGGGACGTTATGTTTCAGATTTACAAGATGTCGATAAGGTCGCATTTGCAGTTTTGTAATTGTAATTGCAATTACCTTATTAGCCAAGTATGTAAAAACACAAGGAGGTAGACATAAATGCTGTAGAAACTCAGCGGGTGAGGCAGCATCTGTGGAGCGAAGGAAATTGACCCGAAACGTTGCCTATTTCCTTCGCTTCATGGATGCTGCCTCACCCGCTGTGTTTCTCCAGCATTTTTGTCTACCTTCGATTTTCCAGTATCTGCAGTTCCTTCTTAAACGTAAAAACACAAGGAATTTGATTTGCCATACAGTCATACCAAAAAAGCAACAAGACACACAACTGCATAGAAGTTAACATAAACATCTACCACAGCGGCTCCCCCACATTCCGCACTGTGATGGAAGGCAATAAAGTCATATCTTCTGTCCTCCTTGTTCTCCCGCGGACAGGACAGTCAAACCATCCACAGTCGGGGCAATCAAAGCTCTTTCAGCCGGCGATCGAAGCTCCCACTTCGTGGCAATCGAAGCTCCCACGATCGGGGTGGTTGAAGCCCCCGCGGTTGGAGCTCCCGAAGTCGATCCCTGGCAAAGGGATCGCAAGCACGACGATGTTAAGTCCGCAGGCTCCTGTGGTTGCAGCTCCCAAAATCGATCCCCGGCAAAGGGATCCCAGTTTAGGTCACCCTGTTGTAGGAAAGATGCCACAAACTGGAAAAAGTGCAGAGAAGATTTACAAGAATGTTGCCAGGACCCTATGGACTGGGACTTTATTCCTGAGAGTGCAGGAGGGCGAAAGTGATCTTACAGAGGTATATTGAATTATGAGAAGCATTCATAAGGTGAATGCACACGGTCTTTTTTTCCCATGGTAGGGATTCAAGAACTAGAGGCGAGAAGGGAGAGTTTTAATCGGAACCTGAGGGGCAACTTTTTCACACAGCAGGTGGTGGGAGAATGGAACAAGCTGCTAGAGGAAGTGGTTGAGTCAGGTACAATAGCAATATTTATCTATAAAATACATTTGAACAGGTACATGGGTAGATGTTTATGGGGATGCAGGACAAATGGAGGCAAATGGCACCAGCTGAGATGGGCATCTTGGTCGACACAGACCTGTTTCCGTGTTGTGTGACTCTGTGACAATGCATGCCCCACTGCTGCAGCATGCAACCATTTGGCTACACATAAACAGGGGAGAAGAGGCAGGGGAGGATACACAATCCGGATTCACAGAGACAGAGATGTTGATGGAGAAGATCTCCAGGAGGAGAGTGGTTTAGTGTGATTGGGAGGTGAAGAGCAATATCGAGGATAGGAGTGGAGGTAACTCCACCAGTGATGTGCCCTGAAATAATGGAATGTAGGATCACCTCATCATTAGATGATGATACTATACCCCATGCTTGTTCTAGAGTTTAGCCAATCAAGAACCCACTCTCCCTCTATCCAAAGATTTATCAGCCAGTCCATAACACACATTGTGCAAAGCACTAGAGGAACTCTATTGGCCTGACACCATCATTTGAGGGAAATAGGCTGAGAACATTTGGGATCAGGACTCTTCATAGGACTCAGTTCCTCCAACACATATTCTTCTGCTAAACATTCCAGCATTTTCAGTCTCCATAACACATGTTCCCTCTCACACACTCACTGGCAGCCGGACAGAAACACAAATTCCCTCCCACGCATTAACTTCCAGACAAGAAAGCAAAGGGCACTCTCTTCAGTGAGACAATTACATCATGATTCCACTTCATTCAACTGTATCTTTTTGCCTTGCAGGTCATATCTAAATTGAACGACTGTCTGTCACAGCAGACAAGAGAGGGACCTTCTCAGGCTGAGAGGTTGATTAACCTACAGGAGAGAGTCTTCCTGAAGACCACTGGAATCATAGAAGAAGTTATGCGTGTGCATTATGGTAATAGCGTAAGACAGCATCTGTCACTGAAAAAACCATTCTGCCATGTAGATATGTTGAATACTCCCTACAGAGAAACTAGGTTTCAGACTTTAGAGATGTAGCATAGAAATAGGCCCTTCGGCCCACCGAGTCCATGCCAACCTGCAATCACACCTGTATACTACCACTATTCTGCACATTAGGGACAACTTACCAATTTTACCAAAGCCAATTAACCTACAAACCTGTATGTCTTTGGAGTGTTGGAGGAAACTGGAGCACCCGGAGAAAACCCACACGGTCTCAGGGCGCTCCAGTTTCCTCCAACGCTCCAGAGACGTACAGGATTGTAGGTTAATTGGCTTTGGTAAAATTAGTAACATTCCCTACAGACAGCACCTGTGCCATGTAAGGCCAAGACAACAATCCCTCTCCCTTACATACGGGAGATATATTTCCCATATTATATATAGGGGATTATATATTTAATAAAACACTCTTGGTTCTTGACTCCAAACACACCTGAACCACCTTCCTCCTGACTCCACCACCACTTGTGTCATTCACTGTTTCTTGGTTGCCACCCCTTCACAAGCCTTGTCTTTTGTTCCCTCCAACTTCCTTTTTCTCTTGCAATTTAAACCCCATTTCCTTTCTACCCTTTCCCATTTCTGACAAAAGTTAACTCTGTTTTTCTCTCTACCTGAGTTGTTGAAAATTTCTAGCATCCTCTGTTAGCAATTCAGCAGTATCTTGGATACATAATTAAGTGTTGTTTTAACACAATCTGTGAAATGCGGAACATAGGAATTACTATCAATCCATTTTCTTTCCAAGGCTGGAACACATTTATATGAGTACTTTTTCACATTTGATCTATTCTCAATAGTAGTTAGTATGGCCAAATAGCAACTTTTTGAAGATTATTGTTCAGCAGGGATATCCCATCAAAGTAAGAACCAACCTTTCCAAATGAGTGGGTGAGGAAATTCGAGCTCTGAATGATTTGTATAAATGGACAACTACATTTCTTTGCTGCTTCACAAAGATTTTTCCACAAGAAGTGTTACCAATGCTCAGTGTTAGCTAGCTACGGGGTTGTAGGTCACAGGCAGTTCCAGACTGATGAACAATTGTGCAAGAAATAACTGATAAAAAGCCATGAGAATAATTCCCCTTGCTTCTTTGGTTGGAAGCATCTATGATTCACGGTCTTCTGATTTTAAGATTGTGGTTTTTATGTTTCCTCTTTGCTGCGTTGAGATTGCTTGGTATTCAATATTTGTGCAGAACACTACAAAAAGTCAGTTTAATGCAAACCGGCCACGATTAATTGTTCAGAGGAAAGGCCGTAACGTTAACTAAATAAAAACATTCCGAGTCAACCCCAATTATTCTCTGCTGTTGATTGTCTCAAGATTGCACACGTGAAATTCGAAAAATGTTTCGCTTTAATCAGTTGTGGAAGGGCGACAGATGATCATTGAAAAAAATACTAACCACGTTCATGCCATTCACAGCTTTTGTTTTAAATGTTACAATCCTAACATTCCTAAAACCACTTTATTTTGCTCCATATTTCCCATCATTGTGTTACTATATTATTGTATATAAGAAAACTTGCCTCTGCCTCCTTGGATCTGAAAGCAAATACTGCTCCAGATTCCTCTCACCCACTCTGCTAACTAAAACATCAGCTTTTTCCTCCCTGTCCAGCACTCTGATTTATTAAAGTTCTTGATGGTTTGAATGCACGGTAGTTCTGTAAGAACTCTTCCCGACCTCTTCCCCACCTCTCCCACCCTTCCCCTCAGAGAGCTGCATTACAGAGGAAAGCATACACTGTTGAAGACATGTGAAGTAGGCACAAGAATCGGCCCTTCTGCCACTGGAGCCTGGCTCTGCAATTCATCAACATTACGGCTGATCTTTCACCTCCAGCACTACACCTACATTCCAGGATTTCCTTAATGCCCGGTAATCTGTTGCATTATGGTTTGAATGAACTTAGTGATTTTCTCCACATCCTACTGGGTAGAGCGCTCCACCCTCTGGGGGAAGAGGTTTCTCCTTGTTCCAAAGTTAAATGATCATCCTCATTCTCAAACTATGCCGTTAGTCCTTGTCAGAGCTTGAAATGAAAAAGGAGAGGGCCTTAAGAGAGAAAGAGCTTGAACTAAGAGAGAAAGAGCTCCAATCAGAGCTTGAAAGGAAAAAGGAGGAGAGGGCCTTAAGACAGAAAGAACTTGAAATAAGAGAGAAAGAGCTCCAATCAGAGCTTGAAATGAAACGCCTTGACCTGCAGGAGATGGAATTGAATGCTTCCCGAGTTTCTTCTAGGGAACGGGAGGTGTCTAAGGCCGCGGTGTTAGTAGATGAGTATGTATTGACTCATAAAACGGAGTTTGCTGGGCGATCCTATAGTTTTGGTACACGGCCTTTTAATCGTGGTGGTGTCGCCAGGGGCAGTGCCAAAGCTGTTTCTGTGCCTGCAAGTGTCAGCTCATTAATCCAGGGGGATGTCCGAGCTGATTAGGTTGACGGAGATTTCAGGACTAAGGAAGGGCCTGTGTGCTACTATTGTAAAGGGAGTGGGCACATCTTAAAGTCGTGTCCCGTCCTGCAAAGGAAAAATGCAAAGCCTGTGGCTTTGGTGGGTACACAAAGAGCACCTGTGGTTCCTGGGATGCCTGCGTCTGATGAGTGTAGGAATTATTCTGCGTTCATCACGAAAGGTTTTGTTTCTCTACAGAATGGGGGTCATAGAGTTCCAGTATCCAGCTTGCGTGATACTGGTGCTCCTCAGTCCTTTATATTGGATAGTGTACTGCCATTTTCTGGGGAGTCATCGGTTGGGTCCAGTGTCCCTGTGGTAGGATTCGGATTGGAGGACATGGTAGTGCCTTTGCATACTGTGAGTCTCGAGTCCGAGTTGGTTTCAGGCCGGGTAATTGATGGGTTACGGCCGTGTTTTCCCGTTGCGGGAGTTTCTGTGATTTTGGGGAATGACTTGGCAGGAGGTAGAATTTTAATTACTCCTGAAGTGGCGGTTGTTCCGATGGTGCAGAGTCCTGATATATTGGCTATGCAGCATCCGATGGTCTTCACAGCTTGTGCTGTCACAAGGGCTATGGCTAAGAGCCAGGCAAAGTTTGAAGATGTAGTGGACCTGAGTGAGAGCATTTTTGGGGATCAGGATGATGGATCCTGTGTTGTGAAGGGTGTTTCTACATCTCAAGATGGGGTCTTGTCTGAAAATGTGCCGGTGTTGCTGTCACGGGACCGGCTGGTTGAGGAGCAAAAGAGTGATCAAGGTTTATCGGATCTGTTCGACTGCGCGGTGCCTGAGGGGGATATGGATTCCACAGCAAAGGGGTATTTTCTGAGGAATGGCTTCCTGATGCGAAAGTGGTCTCCCTTGGATATATCAGGGCATGATGATTGGAGCGTGGTTGATCAGATTGTGATACCTCGTCGGTATAGGGACGAGATACTCTGTTTGACTCATGATGGACCTCTGGGTGGACATTTGGGGGTCAATAAGACGTATGACCGTATCTTACGGAATTGTTTTTGGCCAGGGTTGAAAAAGGACGTGAAGCAGCACTGCAGGTGTTGTCACATTTGCCAGGTGGCAGGAAAGCCGAACCAATCGATTGTTCCTGCACCTTTATATTCAATCCCTGTAGTCGGGGAGCCGTTTGAACGGATTCTAGTTGATTGTGTGGGTCCTCTATCTCGGACAAGGGTGGGCAACAAGTTTTTATTGACCATTATGTGTGCGTCTACCCGCTTTCCGGAGGTGGTCCCTTTGCGTAACATTACTGCCCCTGCCATTGTGAAGTCTCTCACTAAGTTTTTTTCGTTGTTCGGTTTGCCCAAGGTTGTGCAGAGTAACCAAGGTTCCAACTTCATGTCAAAGGTTTTTGGTTGGGTAATGAAGTTGTTGGATATTGAGCATTGTTACTCCAGTGCGTATCATCCAGAGAGCCAGGGAGCTCTCGAGCGGTTTCACCAGACTTTGAAATCCATGTTGATGACTTACTGCCTGGAGTTTGAAAAAGACTGGGATGAGGGGGTTCATCTCGTTATGTTTGCGGTGCGTGAGGTCGTGCAGGAGTCTTTAGGGTTCAGTCCTGCTGACCTGGTGTTCGTGCATACTGTTCGTGGTCCGTTGAGGGTCCTGAAAGAGAAATGGTTGCAGGAGAATTCAAAACGTAGTATTTTAGACCACGTCTGTACTTTTAGGTCTAGACTGCGGAGAGCATGCGAACTGGCAATGGGTAATCTAGCTTCTGCTCAGTCTAGGATGAAGGCCTGGTTCTAGTAGGAAGGCTTCTAGTAGGAATTTTTCTCCAGGTGACAAAGTCCTGGTGTTGTTGCCTATTCCTGGTTCCAGTCTGCAGGCTCAGTATAGTGGTCCCTATCAGGTGGTTAAGAAGGTTGGTGCAAGGGATTACGTTATTGGTACCCCTGATCGGAGGCGTAAGACTCAGCTCTGTCATATCAACATGCTGAAGCAGTACCATGAGCAGGAGCATGTACAGGTTGATGGGGAGGAGCTGTGTCCTTCGGTTTTGTCTAAGCCGGTTTTGGCTGTAGTAGTGCTGCCCCCTGACACGGGTGGTGATGTGGGTGAGGCACGGTTGTCGGTGGCAGTGACGCTGGGAAAGCTGTGCAACTCTGAAGCTTTGGAGTCGCTTCCCTTGCGGTTGTCTCATTTGTCTGGAAGTCAGCGGGATGATCTGCTTGCTTTGGTGGGGCCAAATGGGTCACTGTTCTCGGATGTGCCTTCTCAAACATCTGTGCTGCAGCATGACATTGACCTGGCCGGTGCTGCGCCAATTAAACAGCATCCATAACGGGTCAACCCTGACAAGCGTCAACGTCTAAGAGGTCAGGTTGACTATATGCTGCAGCATGCAATTGCTGAACCTAGTTGTAGTCCGTGGAGTTCTCCGTGTCTACTGGCTACGAAGGCTAATGGGGAGGACAGGTTTTGCACGGACTTTCGGAAGGTGAATGGTGTAACTAAGCCGGATTGCTATCCTATTCCACGGATGGAGGATTGTGTGGATCATGTGGGTAGTGCATCTTTTGTGTCTAAGTAGGACTTGCTAAAAGGGTATTGGCAAATTCCTTTGACTAGGCGGGCGAGTGAGATCTCAGCATTCGTTACGCTTGATAACTTTCTTCAGTATTCACGGATCATAACCCTTTGGTTTTTTTGCAGAACATGAAGAATAAGAACAGGCGGTTAATGAGCTGGAGTTGGCAGCTGCAAGAATACAACCTGGAGTTCAGGCACATCAGGGGCAAGGATAATATCTTGGCTGACGCCTTGTCGCGACAGTAGTGTTTTAGTACTGAATGGTTTCTTCCGAAGCTTATTCAGTATCTTTGGGTGGCGGTGTTATGTTCTTCCACCCCCCTCTGGTGAATGCTATGTACTTAACTCTTCTGTTTCTCTCCTGAGTGCAGGCGCCGTGGCTGGGAGTCAGGAATAGAAACATAGAAATTAGGTGCAGGAGCAGGCGATTCGGCCCTTCGAACCTGCACCGCCATTCAATATGATCATGGCTGATCATCCAATTCAGTATCCTGTATCTGCCTTCTCTCCATACCCCCTGATCCCTTCAGCCACAAGGGCCACATCCAACTCCCTCTTAAATATGGCCAACGAACTGGCCTCAACTACCTTCTGTGGCAGAGAATTCCACAGATTCACCACTCTCTGTGTGAAAAACGATTTTCTCAACTCGGTCCTAAAAGACTTCCCCCTTATCCTTAAACTGAGACCCCTTCAAGGGCTCCTGTACCCGATTGGCCAAGCTGCGTCAGGTGACGGGTGACTCATCGGAAGCTTAAATACCAGAAGCTCCCAGAATTCTCTCTCTTCGTCGACCCTGACTCATGAACAGACTGGTTTGAACTGCAGGAGGCCTGGCCACATGGCATATAACTTTGTGTATTATTACCTACATTTGTCAATTAATATTGAATTGGGACGGATAAGGGCTGACCTGAGGGTTTTCGTGTATTTTGTTTAAGGGTTATTTCCATTTAGGCAGGTTAGAGACTCTAGTTCGACGGCCCATTGCGAGGCTGGCTGGAGCACTGTTATCTTTGTTTATTAGTTTATTCTTGTCCTTGACTGGGTTGTTTGAATCAAGTTTGGGTTTTAACAAAATAAAATACTATTTTCTTGAACTTGAGCCTGGTTTTTGACTATGTTACACGGCTCTGAAGTACCTGCATTTGGGAGTCGTAACAGTCCTAGCCTCAGTAACCAGGGGAAACATCCTCTCTGCCTCTAGCCTGTCAAGCCCTTCAAGAATTTTGTAAATTCAAATAAGATCTCCTATCATTTTTCTGAACTCTAATGAATATAGTTTCAGTCTACCTGGTCTTTCCTCATACACCAAACCCACCATCTGTGAAATCAGTTTAGTTCAACTTCATTGTACTTCCTCAATGGCAAGTACAATCATTTTTAGTGAAAAGGTCCAAAACTGTACACAATACTCCAGGGATATTCTTACTGAGTCCCTGCACAATTACATCGAGACTTACTGATTCCTGTAATGAAAAACCCTGTTGTAATAAAGGCTAACATAGTAATTGCTCTGACGATATACACAAAATGCTGGATTAACTCAGCGGGACAGGCAGCATCTCTGCGGAGAAGGAATGGGTGACGTTTTGGGTGGTGACCCTTCTCGACCCACGAAACTTCAGGCAGGTTATCATTCTGGCTGATCATTCAACTCAGTATCCCGTACCTGCCTTCTCTCCATACCCCCTGATCCCTTTAGCCACAAGGGCCACATTCAACTCCCTCTTGAATATAGCCAATGAACTGGCCTCAACGACCTTCTGTGGCAGAGAATTCCAGAGACTCACCACTCTCTGTGTAAAGAATGTTTTCCTCATCTCGGTCCTAAAGGAATTCCCCCTTATCCTTAGACTGTGACCCCTTGTTCTGGACTCCCCCAACATCGGGAACAATCTTCCTGCATCTAGCTTGTCCAACCCCTTAAGAATTTTGTAAGTTTCTATAAGATCCCCCCTCAATCTTCTAAATTCCAGTGAGTACAAGCCGAGTCTATCCAGTCTTTCTTCATATGAAAGTCCCGACATCCCAGGAATCAGTCTGGTGAACCTTCTCTGAACCCCCTCTATGGCAAGAATGTCTTTCCTCAGATTTGGAGACCAAAACTGTATGCAATACTCCAGGTGTGGTCTCACCAAAACCCTGTACAACTGCAGTAGAACCTCCCTGCTCCTATACTCAAATCCTTTCGCTATGAATGCTAACATACCATTTGCTTTCTTCACTTCATTTCTTCACTTTCTTCACCATCTACCAGAGACTCATGTGGGCGGGAGCATCTAACTTCCCGTGCAGGTCTATAGCACCTGCCCACTGATGGTAGACTAACAAAACAGACCGTTTGGCCTAACTTCCCCATGCCGACCAAAATGCTCCATCTACCCTGGTCCCAACCTCTCGCACTTGGCCCATATCCATCTAAACCAAAGATCCTATAGCGGAGCAAGATGGCCTACTCCCACTAAAAACACGTGGTACGGTCATGGGCAGATTCATGGGTAATTATAGGACCCATTTCAGCAACCAGCCTCCACCATCTTACAACCGCCATCTTGCTTCCGCCATCTTGCTTCCGCCCAAAGATATAATCTTTGCTTCCGTTTTCAGGGTTGAGGTGGCGGCCCGATTCCAGGCTGAGGCTGTGTCCCGGTGGAGTGGCCCGACTCGGGGCTGAGGCTGTGTCCCGGCGGCGACGGAGGCCTGTCTTCGGAGGTTCAGCCGCAAACAGTGTGATTAGATGAATGAATTACAGAGTGCAACTGTCAACTGAACAAAATCAACTCAAACACAGCATATGAGACATTTAAAAAGAAATGATTTAAAAAAACATTAAAAAGAAAATTACCAGAATCAAAATTTATAAACATAACAAGAATTAACAGAATTATGAATCTAACCCTATATCACACACACAAACTGTTCCCCCGCAACGTTGATTACACTGAGAGTCGGGTCGGGTAGGTTCTGGTTACTATTTAATCAACTCAAACACAGCTTATGAGCCATTAAAAATAAATGATTTAAAAAATAAAATTACCAGAGTCAAATTTTATTCTTTAACAAGAATTAACAGAATTATGAACTAACAGAATTATGAATCTAGCCCTATATCACACACACAAACTGTCGTCCCCCCCCCGCAACGTTGATTACACTGCGATTCGGGTCGGGTCGGGTAGGTTCCGGTTACTGAAATGGACGAAAAAAATGCCCATGTTCCACTCCGTTGTGTACTACACGTCAGCCTATTGCATTTCGCAGGAGTGGCCTATCTTGCTCCGCTGTAGGATCTTTGATCTAAACCTTTCCTACCCATGTACCTGCTGAGATGACTTTTAAATGATGTTATAATACCTGTCTAAACTATCTCCTCTGGCAGCTCATTCCATATACCCACCATCCTCTGTGTGAAAATGTTGCCCCTCAGGTTTTTATTTTTTTTTTTCCCTCGCACATTAATCGTATGTCCTCTGGTTCTTGATTCCCCTACTCTGGGTAAAAGACTGCGCATTTAACCTATCTATTCCGCTCATGATCTTATACATCTCTATAAGATCACCCATCATCCTCCTGCATTCCAAGTAATAAAGTTCTAATCACTAGTTTTAACCATATAACAATTACAGCACGGAGACAGGCCCTCTCGGCCCTTCCAGTCCGTGCCGACCATTTGTTTTCCCCTAGTCCCATCTACCTGCACTCAGACCATACCCCTCCATTCCCTTCACGTCCATATACCTATCCACTTTACTTTTAAATGTTAAAATCGATCCTGCCTCCACCACCTCTGCTGGAAGCTCATTCCACACAGCCACCACCCTCTGAGTAAAGAAGTTCCCCCTCACGTTACCCCTAAACTTCTGTCCCTTAATTCTCATGTCTTTCTGTATTCTTCCCCTCTCTTTTCTTAAATACCGGGTTTATATTTGCCACCCTCCACTAGGAACAAGTCCACATCCAACTGAGCTCTCCAAGTTGAAAACCAGATCATTACGAAACATTAAAGACTCTTCTTTGGAAATAGATTGTTAGACAGCATTTATTTGCCTCCAATTTCACGAGTATTATTTATGAATTGCAGTTCAGTTCCTTCACAGATCATTACGAAACATTAAAGACTCTTCTTTGGAAATAGATTGTTAGACAGCATTTATTTGCCTCCAATTTCACGAGTATTATTTATGAATTGCAGTTCAGTTCCTTCACAGAGTCAAGAGTCAAGAGTGTTTTATTATTCCTCATTCTCAATAAATGCTTGATTCTCTAAGATATTGGCAGCCTTTTTGTGCCTCAGATGGAAAGTAATAGTTTAATTCCCCTATCATTTTCCCATTCTTGTCATAAATTCTGCTGTCTCTTTGTACAAGGGGCCCACATTTGCCCTGACAATCTTTTCCTTAAAACATTCCTGTAATAGCTTTTACAGTCTTTTTGCTTCTCACCAGTTGACCACTATATTGTTTACTCAAGGTGACACAGTGGTGCAGCTGCTGCCAGAGACCCAGATTTTGATTCTTTCCTCGGGTGCTGTCTGTGTGGAGTTTCCATATTATCCCTGTGTCCACATGAGCTCCTCCGGGTGTACCATTTTCATCCCACTTCCCAAAGTCATGCAGGTTTGTAGGTCAATTGGCCTCTGTAAATAAAAATTGCCCCTAATGTGAAGGAAGTGGATGAGAAAATGGAATAACATAGACCTAATATGACTGGGCGATCAATGGTTGACGTGGACTCTAGGTTGAAGGGATTTCTTCCATGATGTGTCTTAAAACTAAATTAAACAACTCCATGGCCCTCCTCTGTGTATTCTAAAATGCTTCCGATTCTTAAGCCTATTGTTATTACTGGCACGTATAGAAATCCCTTCTTTTGATTTAATTTTTTTTTAATTTCTCTGATCATTTTTCATTTTAGAATTTTGTTCTTTAAATGAATAAATATTCTGCAACTTTTTTTTAACTACCAACCATAGATTGTCCACTGTTGTACCTTTCAAGATATTCTCCCCAAAAAAATCAACAATGTTCTCATATCCTCACTATCTCATCTTTGTAGATTTCAGATCCAAGTTTCACTTTGAACCACTTCACTTTCAAACCCAATAAAAATGTCATCTAATTGTGGTCACTCTCCCCCAATTAGCCCTTACTAATGGCACAAAACAAGATAGAAAATAGTCTTTTAACTAGAGACAAAAGAAGCTGCTGGAATCTTGAGCACAAGGTAAGGTGCTGGAGGCACTCAGCACATCAGGCACCATCTGTGGAGAGAATGGACACACAACATTTTGGGTCAGGACCCTTCTGAAGAATTTTCATCTGTCTATTCCCTCCCACATGCTGCCTGACCTGCTGTGTTCCTCTAGCTCTTTGTTTTTTTGCTGTAGTCATTTCCTGAGTTGGTTCTGCAACATACGGGATAGAGTGGATGTGGTGAGGATGTTTCCACTAGTTGGAGAGTCTAGGACCAGAGATCATAGCCTCAAAATTAAAGGACATTCCTTAAGGAAGGAGATGAAGAGGAATGTATTTAGTCAGAGGGTGGTGAATCTGTAGAATTGATTGCCACAGAAGGCTGTGGAGGCCATCAATGGATAATTTTAAGGCTAAGATAGATACATTCTTGATTAGTAAGGGGGGGGTCAGGGGTTATGGGGAAGAGGCAAGACAATGGGATTAAAAGGGAAAAATAGATCAGCCACGGTTGAATGTCAGGGTGGACTTGATGGGCAGAATGGCCCTAATTTGACTCCTATCCTTATGAACATGAACATACCGGTTTAGAAAGTCATTTTCCATACTTTTCATGAATTTGCTTTTTATTGTATCATGTCAAATTTGATTTATATACAAGTCTATTTACTGGTAAAAGTTACGCATGATTACTGCATTACCTCTGTTACACGCACCTCTAACTTCCTATGCAGTGTGCACTATTATAACTACTATTTGGTGACCTATGAATAGTTCCTATACGCTTTGTTATTCCTTTACTCAACCCAAATTGCTTCCAATTCTATGTCATCAATCTGACATGTCAAAATCAGCTTTCCAATCTCCTCCTTTCCAAAGGGTGTTATTCCATCCGATCAGTTAGATCAGTTAGGGTTAGGAAGAGTGACTAAGGTTAAGGGGATGGAAAGTAGGATTTGGAATCTGTGATTTAAGCTTAGGGAACATGGGGCGGCACAGTGATACAGCAGTAGACCTGTTGCCTTACAGCGTCAGAGACCCAGGTTTGATCCTCACTAAGGGTGCTATCTGTATCGAGTTTGTACGTTCTCCCTGTGACCACCTGGGTTTTCTCCGGGTGCTCCGGTTTCCTCCCACACTCCAAAGATGTATAGGTTTGTAGGTTAATTGGCTTCTGTATATTGCCCCTAGTGTGTAGGATAGAACTAGTGTATGGGTGTTCATTGATTGGTGTGGACTTGTTGGGCCGAAGGGCCCACGGTGTATCTCTAAACCAAATTAAACTAAACTAAACAAAACTAAACTGCTGAGTAAGTTTGTGGTTTGCAGAGTATGAGTGGTAGGTGCTGAATCATCCGCTGCAAATTAATATTAGAAGTTGCAACGTATTACATATTAACCATATATAACCATATAACAATTACAGCACGGAGACAGGCCCTCTCGGCCCTTCCAGTCCGTGCCGACCATTTGTTTTCCCCTAGTCCCATCTACCTGCACTCAGACCATACCCCTCCATTCCCTTCACGTCCATATACCTATCCACTTTACTTTTAAATGTTAAAATCGATCCTGCCTCCACCACCTCTGCTGGAAGCTCATTCCACACAGCCACCACCCTCTGAGTAAAGAAGTTCCCCCTCACGTTACCCCTAAACTTCTGTCCCTTAATTCTCATGTCAAATTGGAAAAAGGAAGCCATTATCTTTGGCCACTACCACCAACTTCAAATATGACTAATCATTTTGCTTCTCCTTGGCCTCTCTCAGGGATGAACTAGGCTGTTTGCAACCTTACCATCTAGTGTGAACCTCATTTGAGTTTATGACACCCTATTCTCTGCCACACCAGGACAACTCATTTCTACCTCCGTAATAATTCTTGTTTCTACCACAGTCCCAATTCAGCAGGTGCGGTCAGTACAAAAGTAGGAAAGTCGTGCTAGAAGATAGGCTCATAAAGCTGGAGTAACTCAGCGAGACACTCCAGGGTCACGAGGGTAGTTAATCTGTGGAACTCATTGCCACAGGGGGCTGTGGAGGCCAAGTCAGTTGATATTTTTAAGGCTGAGATAGACAAGTTCTTGATTAGAACGGGTGTCGAGGATTATGGGGAGAAAGCAGGAAAATGGGATGAGGTGGCAGAGATCAGCCATGATTGAATGACGGAGTAGACTCGATGGGCCGAATGGCCTAATTCTACTCCTATAACTTGTGAACTTGTCAGGCAGCTACTGAGCTGGGCTTTGGTGAGACCATGTCTGGAGGTATTACATGTGGTCTTGACTTGCTGATGAAGGAAGGATATCTTTGTATTTCAAGGCTCAGAATAGGTTTAACAAGATGATATCTGAGATGGAGAGTTGTCCTGTAGGGAATTATTGGGGAGTTTGGTGGTGTTTAGAAGAATGAAAGACATTCTTGAAGACACTAGAGAGAGGGAAGATGTTTCCCTTGTGGGGGAATCTGGAGGTAAGGTGAATATTTTCCAAATGAATGGCGGTGGACAAGAGCCAGTATTTGCTTTCTCAATTCGTGAATCTTTTTGTATCCATTAATTTAAACACTTCAGTAGTCTCGACTCAAAAGCTTTGAAATGTTCCTCCTAATCCTTTCCCCTTATCTTTCTCACTTTGAGCCTTTAATGTGTTGGAAGGAACTGCAGATGCTGGTTGAAACCGAAGATAGACACAAAAAGCTGGTGGAACCCAGCGGGACAGGCAGCATCTCTGAGATGGCATTTCGGGTCGGACTGATGCTGATCCTTGCGCATTCAATTAGTAAATCACATTTCTCATTAAAAAACAACAGTATAAAAGTGCTGCGCTCAACCATTTTGCCCGTTCAGGATGACCGCTGTGTTGATCTTTGCGACCTGCAGGGACTGGGGATCACACGAGGGAGGAGCCTGGAGCTGGGAGACTCTCCGGACGGGGGAAGGCTTGACCATACAATCTCTCCACGTTTGCTACTTTCAAGCGGGCGCTCAGAGCAGAGGACTTGGGGGTCTGACTCCGCCGGGCACGGCTCGGACAATGGTTTGGCACGTTTATCTGAGCGCCGTTGTCCCCAGGCTCGTCTTCATCCTTCACACCATCTTCGCAGTTTGGCGAGTGGTTCTTGCGAAGGATGACTACATGTACTGGCTGTTGCTGCTTCTGACATTGCTGATCTTTGTCGAGATGATAGTGACCATCACCATCCAGAAAGGCGCCGATTACAGAGGGTAAGTAAGAGCGATTCTCAATTACACGCTATTTATTGAACTGTGGATTAACATCGGGCAAAACGACCAGTTTCTCTCACTTCGATGCAAGTTCGTAAGAGGGCAGGTAAAGTTTTGAAACAAGAAAAAAAAAAAAGCAGCATAAAATCTCTCCACGTTTGCTTGCACGTATTTGCCCTGCAGAAATACACATTGACTTGATCTAAGCACCTATTTTTATTTGGTCACCCTCTCTGCATTTTGCATGTTCTGGCTAAAAATGACGACGGGAATTAACACTTGGGCGTTCAGTGTTTTTTTGTGAAGCAGCGGTATTTTTTTTTTAAATTGAATCGCTGTTCCACATCCACAGCAGTGCGAAGTCCGCTTCCTGTACAGGGAGCCGTCTGTGAAGTGCATTGAGGGATGGGAGAGTGGCCGGATTTTACCAACGGCCATGAGTTTAATGCTGCAGTTCTCAGCTGCTGCTCGAACATCAAGAGACTAGGGCAAAAGGGGAATAACAATTAAAAAAAAAAAATCTGCAAACACTCAGCAAGTCAGGCAGCATCTGTGGAACGTGGAACGCTCAACGATTCAGGGCGAAGACCGCAGTCAGAATTGAAACTGAGAATTGAAACTTAAACCGTTTCTCTCTCCACATATGCTGTCTGTTCTGCTGACCGTTCCCAATATCTGTTGTTGCTCCAGATTTCTAACATCTAATTTTCTGATTCCCATGAAAGGGGGGGGGCTTAGGGTATTGTGCATCAGTGGTGTGGGAAGACTTAACAAGTTGTGATGTGCAAGATGCTGGTTTAAACCGAAGATAGACACAAAAAGCTGGAGTAATTCAGCGGGACAGGCAGCATCTCTGGAGAGAAGGGTGGGGTGACGTTTCGGGTCGAGGCCCTTCTTCAGACAGACCTTCTTCAGTCTGAAGAAGGGTCTCGACCTGAAACATCACCCATTCCTTCTCTCCAGAGATGCTGCCTGTCTGAGTTACACCAGCTTTTGTGATTCTTAAGTTGTGATGGTTGCCTCACATCAAGTTCAGAGAAACCAGCCGAATGTTACCTGGGTTGACGTCAGATTATGAAGAGAAATTTCATGAATTTGATTTTTAATCTGAAATATAACCAGAACAAAATCCTGGAGGGAGAACTTTTCAACAAATATATTTCTGAAGTTTATTTTGCATCTAATTCAAACAAAGTGACTGAAACTAGATACAATTACCGGAGTAAGTTACACCGAAGATAGACACAAAAAGCTGGAGTAACTCAGCGGGTCAGGCAGCATCTCTGGAGAAAAGGAATAGGTGACGTTTCAGGTCAAGACCCTTCTTCAGGCTGAGTCAGAGAAGAAGGAAACTAGAGATATGAGAAGGTCCAAAGAACAAATGAATGAAAGGTGTAAAAAGGACAAATCAAAGCCAGCAACGATGAACAAGGGAAGGTGGAGCCCACAACGGGCCATTGTTGGCTGTGGAGAAGGTGATAAACTCTGAAACTAAGCAGGACAGCAGTGAAACTAGATGGATGACTAGGGTGGGGGAGGGACGCAGAGGGAGGGAATGCAAGGATCACTTGAAGTTCATGGTCCTCAATTGTTTACTATTTACATTAATGACCTGGTGGAGGGAACAAAATGTTAGGTTTCCAAGTTTGCTGCTGAGACAAACATAGGTCGAATGATGAGTGATTGGGATAAATCTTGACAAATAGTGTTTAATGTGGGGAAGTGTGGAGATCGTGAATTTCAGCAGGAGAAATCAAAGGTTGATTATTAACTCAACGGAGATGCACTGCAAATGAGTGAAGTTCACAGGGATCCGGGTGTTATAGTACATGAATCACAAGAAAGGTAAAGGCAGATCCAATTGGGTTAAAAAAGCATGTTGGCTTTTATTGCAGAGTGATTTGAGTTTGAGAATGGGGTGGTTCGATTACAGTTGTATTGGGCGTTGGAGAGGCCACACCCGCAATACTGTGAATAGTTTGGTTGACTTGCCTAAAAATAATATGGAGGTAGTGCATAGGAGATTCAACAGGTTAATTCCTGAGTTGAGACGATTGTCCCACACAGTTTGGGTCTGTTCGAGTTTTGCAAAATGAGGGATGATCTCATTCAAGTAGATAAGATTCTAAAGGGGTTTGACAGTGTAAATACAGGGGACTGCAGATGGTGGAATCTGGAGCAAAAACACAAAGTCCTGGAGTAACTCAGCAGGTCAGGCAGCATCTCAGAATCAGAATCAGAAAGACATTTTATTCGCCAAGTATGTTTTGCAACGTACGAGGAATTTCATTGGCCAGGTCTGTCATACAATTAAAAGCAACATATCACTCAAAAATCACATTTTAACATGAACATCCACCACAGTGACTCCTACACATTCCTCACTGTGATGGAAGGCTAAATAAAGTTCAAGTCACTTCCTTTGTTCGTCCTCGGTCGTGGGCCTCGAGCCCCCGTTGACAGGATGATCTTGACTCCCATAGCCGGTGGCGTTCGGGCCCTCCGATCCAAGCGATCTGCCAAATGGCCTAATTCTGCTCCTACAACATATGAACATGAATAAACCTTCTACTTACAGAAAATCACAATGGTCTTTGAAAATAATCATAAATCACATGGTTCTTTTTTTAAGTTTAACCACATTTTACAAAAAAAAGAGTGAGAAAAGGAAGTGAGCTCCTCTCAAAAATTATTCTAGTTTTTGTATTTTAAATCAGTGATTTCCATCTAACATCTAAAGTAAGAAGGTCATAATTCCTAGAAATGAGCAACTCTTCTTTGAGTAATTATTCAGTGCAGTCACTCTCCTTTCTACAATGACAAAACACACTGTTGTGTAAGATGACCACATGAAGTAAGAGAGGAGGTATAGAGAATGGTTAGAAGATGTCAGACACAGAAGGAAGTGAAAAGTTGCTCTCCTTAGTGGAAGCATGCGTGATCGCAAGGAACTGTTGAAGATGAAGAAGAAGAGATACATTTTCCTCAGGAGGGGAAGAAAAACGGTGTAACTTTAAACTTAGAACTATGTTGGTCAGGAGTTATGTTTCTAACATAAGGATAAAGGATAAGATAAAAGGTGGAATGATGAATACATTAAAATTTGTTGAGGCTCGAACTGTGATTAATAAAAAAAGCATCCTAAGCCAAAGCAGTAGAGATTATATGAGTAGGAAGGAACTGCTGATCAGAATTAGAATCAGAATCACACTTTGTTTTGCAACATATACGAGGAATTTCATTGGCCAGATCAGTCATAGAATTAAAAGCAACAGATCACTCAAAAACACATTTTAACATGAACATCCACCACAGTGACTCCTACACATTCCTCACTGTGATGGAAGGCAAAATAAAGTTCAAGGCCTTCCTTTTGTTCTTCCTCGGTCGGGGGCCTCGAGTCCCCATTGACGGGATGATCTTGACTCCCGTAGCCGTCGGCGTTCGGGCCCTCCGCGTTGAGGCGATCTGCTCCTGCATCGGACAGATATCAGCTCCCCCGCGCTGGACAATCGAACCTCGCGTCGGGGCTGGTCAAACCTTCCGCGACGTTAGAGCTCCCGACTCGGCCTCACCCGATGCTGGTTTAAACCGAAGATAGACACAAAATGCTGGAGTAAGTTAGCGAGACAGAGAACTTCTCTGGAGAGAAGGAATGGGTAACGAGTTGGGTCGGGTCGCGTTACTCCAGCATTTTGTGTCTATCAAAGATTACATGAAGAAGGTATAGATAGGCCAAGATTTAATTGGGTTCTTGACCCCAAGAACTAACCTTGGGGTCAAGCAGCATTCCCTTAATCCTATCTGTCTGAGATCTCAAACTGCTTTTCCTCATACAACCTTTTTGTATCGTCTTAATTTAAGCATCACTCTTTCAATAAAATCCCAGCTTTCTAAATCTCTCCGGTTGCACCCTAGCATCCATTGTAATTTTCTCAGCTTCCCCTCTTTGATTTTTGTCCCTATTTGTGACCATATTTTCAGGATTATCTGGTTAGGTGTATTGAGTTTAATCAGGCTACTGTGCCAGAAATCACATTGAAATGAAGGGTCTGTTTAGCAACACAACACACCATGGGAAGTGCATACAAATTGGCGCCAATAAATATAAGGAATGGGCAGTGTTTGTTATTTTTTCATTGATTGCATTTGCTGTTTTTTTTTTAAAACAAAAACTGGCTTTTGCTACCGATGGCTATCCTGGCGCTGCCCAATAAAAGTTTGGGACAGTAAAGATATGGCTCTACCTCAACTGACTTGAAAGGAGAAGAAAGGTCTCGGCCCGTAACGTCACCGATTCCTTCTCTCCAGAGATGCTGCCTGTCCCACTGAGTTACTCCTGCTTTTTGTGTCTATCTTTGAAAGGAGACCTTCCAGACTGGTATTTTGTTCCCCTGCATGCAATCACATTGTGCAAGCAGGAAAATTGCCATTTGATCTGGCAGGGGAAGGACTAGATTTAAAGTAATAGAAATATGGATAACATAGGCCATACTGTGTTTCAGTCAATGCCTGTCAAACAGCTTGTTCTGTGCATTGGTGTGATCTGCTACACTCTTACAAGAAGGATGCAGTTCAGTCTTTTCTCGCAAGAGTGTAGCAGCCCTTCTTGCAAGAAAGAAGCAGCTCACATCAATGCACAAACAAGCTGATAAGATAAACAAGCTGAGAAGATAAGCCTCACTGGGATAAAGACCATAAAAGAATTGTAAGTTTGTATGAAAACTTGGAGTAAATGAACCAAAAATATGAAATAGGTTTGCAGAGGCACTAATAATATATAATCGTTGTTAATCTGTTTTGTACATGGAACCAATCCTACAGCCTAACCCTGACGAAATGTTCCCAATGTTGGGTGAGTCCAGAACCAGGGGCCACAGCCTTAGAATAAAGGGGAGGTCATTTAAGACTGAGGTGAGAAAAAACTTTTTTACCCAGAGAGTTGTGAATTTATGGAATTCCCTGCCACAGAGGGCAGTGGAGGCCAAATCACTGGTTGGATTTAAGAGAGAGTTAGATAGAGCTCTAGGGGCTAGCGGAGTCAAGGGATATGGGGAGAAGGCAGGCACGGGTTATTGATAGCGGACGATCAGCCATGATCACAATGAATGGCGGTGCTGGCTCGAAGGGCCGAATGGCCTCCTCCTGCACCTATTTTCTATGTTTCTATGAATTGCTTAACATGGGACATTTTTTTCATCCATCCAATCCTAGGTCTTTCAGGGTATTGTAAACGTCATTGCACTTTAACTCTGCTGCCATGAATCGAGTTGTGCTGTCCTGAAATGGCTGATCAATCGCCACTCCTCACACTTATGGGAAACATGGTCTGAGGCATGAAATAGGCAATTGGTATTGAAAACACTCCATCGCTTGCCTTTTGCACTTCCAAGCTAATTCTTTTCAATTTATGTTTGATTGGTGATTTTTCCAAAAGGTTGTCGAATATTTTTTAATGGTCCTGAAGATTTACAAAATCTAGGACTACATATTGTCATTTACTATGAAGTGTACAAATGGCTTGAGTTTGATGTGCTGATTAAGCTGTGGTTACAAGGGTCATGCCGGCCATATAGTATTTCCACCATTTCAAATACACATTATTTTAATTGGTAAAACAAAACTGGCACCTCAGATGTTCATTTGCTTACAAGATTAAAGTAAAAATTAATTTTGGATAAACCATTATTAAAATCCAATTGATTCACCAATCTTTTAAGCACAGAAAACATGCTTATGTTAGCCACGCTATGTCACATTGATTTATATTTTCTGCTTTATTCACCACACCTTTCAATATTACGACATAATTAACAGACCATAGAGCAGTAAAACACAGGAACAGGCCCTTGAGCCCCCAATATTCATGGCGAACATGATGCCTAGTTAAACGAATCTCATTTGCCTGAATGTGATCTACACACTTTTATTCCCTGTATATCCATACACTTATTTAAAAGCCCCTTAAATGCCCTTACCTATCTGCCTCCACCACTACCCCTGCCACTATGATCCAGGCTCCCACCACTCTCTGTATATAAACACTTCCCCCGCACATCTCCTTTAAACTTTGCCTCTCTAACCTTAAAGCTATATCACATAGTCTTCGACATTTTCCACCCTGGGACAAATGTCCTGACCTATCTTTATTTCTCATAATTTTGTATACTTTTACCAGGTCTCCCGTCAACCTGTGACATTACAGATAAAACAAACCAAGTTTGCTCAACCTCTCCTTATAGCTAAATACCCTCTAATCCAGGCAGCATTCTAATAAACCTCCGCTGCACCCTTTCCAAAGCCGCTACATGCATTCTGTAATGGGGCGATCAGAATTGCACGCAAAACTCCAAATATGGCCGGCCTAACCACGGTCATATAAAGCGGCAACATGACTTCCTGACCCTTAATGCCCCAACCAATGAAGGCAAGCATATCGTCCGCCTTTGTTACCACTCTATCTACTGTTGTTGCCACTTTGAGTGAGCCATAGAATTAGACGCCCAAGATCCCTCTGCATATCAATGCCATTGAGCCTCTTGCCATGCGTTATATATTTCCCCCTTACATTTGACATTTATTAAAGAAATAAAATCACTAAGAAATGACATTTGATAATTTGAAAGCATCTGTACTAAATAAGAACATGAGAAACAGGCACAAAAGCTAGCCTTAAAACCTGCAACACTATTCAATTAGATTATGGCTGATCTGATGACCTCAGCGACCTTCCTCATAACAACTCCCCACTGAACCAAATATCCATACACTACATATAAGAGCCTCAAATATATTCAACAATTTAGCTTTCACATTTCTCTGGCGTAGACCATTCCAAAGATTCAGAATATTTTGAAAGGGGAAATTCTCTACGGTGGAAGGTAATCCCTCATTCAGAAACCTTGCCCATGTCCTAGACATCCCCATGAAAGGAACATTTATGGAAGCATTTTAGCAACCTCTCAGCATCAAGCCTGCTCACAACTTTACATGTTTCAATTAAATCACCCCTCGTTCTTCTAAACTCAACATCCCCAATCTTTTATCATACTATAACCTGTCCATCCAAGGATTTCCAACTTGGAAACATCGTTTGAACTGCCCTCCATGCAGGCACATCCCTATCTAAGTAAGGGAAGCAAAATCATACAGAATTTCTTGAATAGCTGTAGCTAAACTTACATCGCTTTTGCAATAAGGACCAATGTTCCATTCACTTTCCTAATTACTTCCTATACCTGACTGTTTAATGGTCATGCTTTATTACGTAAATCCCACATGCAATTAGCATCTTGTAGTGTGTCTCTATTTGAACAATAATCTGCTTTTGGAATGTACTGAAATGTAAGATTTTACTCTTTGGAGGGGTGGATTAAAAACACACATAAGCACATATAGTTTACAACTTATAGGAGCAGAATTAGGCAGAATGAATTACTCCAGCACTTTGTGTCTATTTTCGGTGTAAGTTACTCAAGTAGTTATAACTCGTTTCAGTCAATTTGTTTGAATCAGATCCAAAAAAAACTTCAGAATAATATTTAAGTTGAAAAGTTCTTCCTCCCTGTATTCTTTAAGTTATATTTCAGAATAGAAAATAAGTTCATGAAATTTCACTTCATAAACCTGACCAGTCCAACCATTAGATTGGTTTCTCTGAACTGGACGGGAAGCAGCCGTCACAACGTGCTAAGTCTTCCCACACCACTGTGCAACAATACCGAACCCCCCTTATGAGAATCAGAAAATTAGATGTTGGAAATCTGGAGTAAAAACAGCACTCAGCAGGTCAGACAGTATCTGTGGAGAGAAAAATAGTTTAACGTTTTAATTCTGACTGGAGTCTTTGACCTGAATTGTTAAGTGTCTCACCTTCCACAGATGTTGCCTGGCTTGCTGAGTGTTTCCGGATTAAGCCATTCAACCCATCAAGTCTATTCCGCCATTCAATCATGGCTGATCTTTCCTTTTCAACCGCATTCCCCTGCCTTCCTCTGCCATAATCCCTGAGACCCATACGAATCAAGTGCTAAGCATATGTTTATGCCAGTGAATCCCAACTGGCACTAAAACTAATTTGAAAGTAAGTTCGCTGACAGAGTCACTTGCCCAGAGTAGGGGAATTGAGGACCAGAGGACGTAGGTTCAAGATGAAGGAGAAGAGAATTAATAGGAATCTGAAGGGTAACTTTTTCACACAACGGGTGAATGGAACAAGCTGCCAGATGAGGTCGTTGAGGCTTCGAAACCCTTCTTCAGACTGATGTGAGGGTGGGGTGGGGGGGGAGAGTGGGAGGAAAAAAGGAAGAGGTGGAGCCAGAGGGCTGAGGGAGAGCTGAGAAGGGGAGGAGAAAGTAAGGACTACCTGAAATTAGAGAAGTCAATGTTCATACCGCTGGGGTGCAAACTGCCCAAGCAAAATATGAGATGCTGCTCCTCCAATTTACGGTGGGACTCACTCTGGCCGTGGAGGAGGCCCAGGACAGAAAGGTCGGATTCGGAATGGGAGGGGGAGTTGTAGTGCTGAGCCACCGGGAGATCAGGTTGGTTATTGCGAACAGAATGGAGGTGTTGGGCGAAGCGATCGCCAAGCCTACTCTTGGTCTCACCGATGTGGAGCAGCTGACACCTAGAGCAGCGGATGCAATAGATGAGGTTGGCGGAGGGGCAGGTGGACCTCTGCCGCACCTGGAAAGACTGCTTGGGTCCTTGAATGGAGTCAAGGGGGGAGGTAAAGCGACAATCGTAGTCTAACACTTCTGTATGCTCACTTGTACAGGTTTTCTCCAGCATTGTTTTTTTATCTAATCAACATAATACCTCCAATATGGATCCTTGAAATATGCCAACTTCAACGAATGCGCATCGATGAATGTGTTTCAAAGAATAACTCCACTTGCATGGTATGACCGTCTTATTTTTCAGTGTTATAAATGTTGGTATTTTATAAATGTTGGTATTCCCTGTACTAATTTTGACAGTAATTGAATTCCCATTATGACAAATGTTCCCTCTGATTCTACTGGCCTATAGATTTCTTGTTGATCCGTTTGTAAATGAGTGATATTTTTATGACTGCTCATTCTGAATTCTTCAATCAAGCAGTTTTTTATAAGTTGTTGCTCACCATAAATTCCAATGCAATATATCCTGATGCATCGTACATAACTTTAATGTACGTGATCTATAGCTGATGATGGCAAGAAAACAATGGCGATAAACTTATGTCACAGCCATATTATGTGTTAGTTGGGCTCCTTGGTGAGAACTAAGTTTATTCCGAGCAATCTCTCTCACAAAATGTGGACAGTTGTTGCATCATCTACAACAGTGCTTCTTTTGTTGTTATTGTGGCTGGGGATATAATTTTGTGCTTTGTCCAGAAAGGAGAGTGAAATTAAAATTATAAAGTCCCACACAGATGGCGTAGGACCATTTTGTTAATTGTCATCTTGAAACCATTTTGTTAATTGTCATCTTGAACTCCTGCATTAATTCTTGCAGTATTTGAATTCCTACTGATAGTGTTTCCCATATGCATTTGAACCTAGAGCGGCAACTTAGGGCGAATAGGGCGGCATGGTGGCGTAGCGGTAGAACTATTGCCTTACAGCTCCAGAGACCCGGGTTCGATCCTGTCTATGGTAGCTTGTCTGCGGGGAGTTTGTACATTCTCCCCATGACCTGCATGGGTTTTCCCCGAGCTCTTCAGTTTCCTCCCACACTCTAAAGAACTACAGGTTTGTAGGTTAATTGGTCTCCTATAGAAATGTAAACTGTTCCTAGTGTGTGTACGATAGTGTTAATGTACGAGTGATCGCTGGTCGTGTGCGAACTCGGTGGGCCGAAGGGCCTGTTTCCACGCTGTATCTCTAAGCGAAACTAAATTATGATTACATAGCATTGATCTTTTTTATTTGAATTTTCCCATCGTGGATCACCGCGACGAATATTTCTGGGTGAAATTGCGTCAACTTCTAAATTGGTTTTGGCACTTCCAAGAACAGAAAGGTCATGTTTGACCTACTGCCAGTATCAGCCATGCACCTAAGGACATCATGATTTGCGTAGTCAATATCAACATAATTGCCGATTAAATTTCCAAACTACAGCTGTTATGGAGTAATCTCTGTTGTACTAAGAACACATTGTTCCAGTTTGTGGTTCTCATCACTATTTAAAAGGATGACATTATTTAAAAGGACATTCTGCTAACTCTGGGAGATATGACAAGCTGGCTTCAGATTTTTTCCAAGGTCCGCACATGTGTGGATAAAATAATGAAACAAATTTCTTCAGGATGACAACAGTGATCAGCTGCCATTCGGTCGAGCGATAATTCAATAACCAGTGGCTTTATTACGGGCATGACTGACGAACTCAGGGCAGGAGGCACATATATGCCCAACAGTGAAGAAACCTGGTCATTGGAGATTTACAGTGGCTTGCAAAAGTTTTCATATCCCTTGAACTTTTCCACATTTTGTCACGTTACAACCACAAACGTAAATGTATTTTATTGGGGTTGTATGTGATAAACCAACATAAAGTGGTGCATAATTGTGAAGTGGAAGGAAAGTGATACATGGTTTCCAAATTTTATTACAAATAAAAAAACTGAAAAGTGTGGCGTGCAAAAGTATTCAGCCCCCCTGAGTCAATACTGTGTAGAACCACCTTTCGCTGCAATTACAGCTGCAAGTCTTTTGGGGTATGTCTCTACCAGCTTTGCACATCTAGAGACTGAAATTCAATTTCGGAGTCACGTGAGTGACTTCGTGAAGACCCCGCCAGGCACGCATGAGCGGCATATCGTCGACCGCATATGAGCGACAGGCAGTGAGGAGCGTTGCTCCTCTACTGCAGGGACCTGCAGGTAAGAAAAAAAAACTAACCTGCGGTCCTTTTTTCATTTTAGGGACTCTGTTCCCAGAGTACTCCAGGCCGCTTCGGCACTGACTGCGGACCGCGGGATGCGGGCAGTCAGCAGCGGCACTAACAGACTGGAGTCGGGAAGAGCCCGTTGACCCAGGTGGGTCCGGGTTCACACTCGCCGGTCGGGGGGACGGCAGAGGCAGCCCGACTCTACACTGTAGCCCGCAAGGATACTGTCGGCATCAACCAGGGAGTGGGGCTTGCAGGCTCACCGTGCGCAGTGAGCGACGGCAGAGCAGCAGCCCCGTCTCTACACCACAGCCTGCAAGGATACTGCGGGCTGTCTAAATTAACCAGGTAGTGGGGCTTGCAGGGCAGCCCCGACTCTACACCGCAGCCCGCAAGGACTCTGTGGGCTGACGGTTTTACTTACACCGGGCAGGTTGGGCAGCTCGTTGACCCGGTGGGGTCCGGGCTCACACTCGCCGTTCGCAGGCAGTGACGGCAGAGCGGCAGCCCGAATCTACACCGCAGCCCGCAGGGTCACCACGGGCTGACGGCAACACTACCCGGAAGTTGGGCAAGCCCGTGGACCAGGAGGGTCCGGGCTCGGAGACTGCAGCGAAGGCAGAGCAGGAGCTCCGACTCAACGCCGCAGGCCGCAGGAATACCGCGGACTAACGGCTGTGCTACCCTATAGAGGTCGTAGACAGAGCCGGGGCCCCGACTCGCACACAGGCGGGAGCCTTGCCGTTAGCGGCAGTCTATGTCCCGCATGAGAGTCTGGTCACCATTGGAGCTGGGGGAGAGGGGGAGAGAGTGCGCTCCTCCACCAGAAGCTCATAAAGACCCTCAGGTAAGATACTAACCTTGAGTTGTTTACCTTCTGTACTAGACTTTGCTTACAGAAACAATGGATGGGAGACCAGAATGAAGGCATCGAAGTCTGCCTCCCAGGGCCATGGGACTTCGGATGGGAGTCAGCGCCCACTATTCCCGGAGCTGCCAGCAACATCGGCAGCGCCCGCTCTGCGGGCCGGGATAAGAACGCGGAAACCGGGGAGCCCTGCGCAGCCAGGACCCGATTCTCCACCACGGCTGGCCATGCAGCCGTAAAGTGGTAGGAGCACCGCATAGGATCATGGTAGGCAAGACCCTGACTCCCTACCACTGTCACCTAAGCATAGGGACAGTGGAGCAAAGGTGCGTTCTCTCTCCCCGACCATGCAGGTCACCAGAGGGGGGACCAGGGGAAGAATCGCACAACAGTCGGTGAAGCCCCGCTGTTGGAGCCGGGGTCGACTTTCCACCGGAGCAGGCCGCCAGATCGCGGACCGGTGAAGGATTGAGGCCTGGGTCTGCAAGCCCCGCATGTGCGGCCGGCACAGACTCACCGCCGGGGGAGCCTCGGTCAGTAGCGGCAGGACGGACCCGGTTGTGAGCCGGTGTAGCCTCATCTCGGTCACCGCACCCCCCTTTAGCGGCAGGACGTGACCGAACGTCGCCTTTGTCCCTAGGAGGACAGGCGGCAAGCCCGCGCGGACGTTGGGGTACCACGCTTCAGCGGCCAGGACCGACTCATCACCGCTCATGTCTTATCAGACTAGCAGGCCACCTCCGCCCGGAAGACGGCGGGCCAGTGGCAGGTCCGCGCGGGAGTCGCTTAGCCACGCAGAAGCGGCAGGCAGCGACATCCTGTCTAGGCGCCCTTGTTATCACCTCGACGAGGTGCGGGGCGATGACAGAAGCCTCAGAGATTCTCCAGAACCCGAGGAAGTCGACTTGTCGTCCGCAGATGCGGCGGTGGTTGCGTGGCTCGGAGGAGCGCATGATGGAGCGTATCCTAGAGCACAATCTCTGCAGCTGGACCAGATAGCCTCCAGTCCCGGAGACATGCGGCTGGGCCACCCAGCATGTCCCCGTCATTGTTGGGGAATTCCACGGATCAGCAGCTGGCTGACACGTAAGTAGGGTGGAGCAGGAATCTGTAGTACCTGAGAAAACCCAGGAGGAACTGCTGAATGTGGTCTCCAAGTTTGCCCAGCCGAAGCACTCAGGTCAGCCTTTTGCAGCCCAAATTAGTGGCTAGTGTAGACTACCTCACCACACACCAGCTGCAGGAACAGGTCCTTACCAAGGCGATCAACAAATACAAGGCCCAGACAACTGGATATCGTTGAATGTACCAATAGTCAACACGCCCATCTGGGGCAACAACAGTCCCGGGATAAGGGCACAGGAGCTGAAGTTACAAAAGATCCAGAAATTGCTGACTTCGGGAATTACTGTCTTTGGCGGAAGTGACGGCAGAGCAGGAGGTTGCTCTTATGATATTAGTCATGAAGTTAACGCTTCCCGAAATATCGCCATTTAACCGACTCCTAAACCCCATATTTGCGAGGTTGTACAAGGCATCTGCGATGCCACCACCGAGACAGCTGTTCGGTGAGGACCTGCCCATACAGGTCAAGGACCTGGATTTGGAGGCGGAGGCAGTCAGGTTGATAACCCACCTCCCTCCAGCAGGGCGGCAGTGCGCAGGCAAACATCATATGCAAGACCACGGGCCACCTGAAAGACCAGTAAGGACCTACACGCCAGCAGCACCTCAACGCAATTCAACGGAACACCAGGAACCAGAACAACAGGCCCGCCAGTAGCCATGGAGGTAGGGGGTCTGGTTCTCTAGGAAGAGCTGCACGTAAAACCTCACAAGTAGGAGAGAGGTTACATACATTCTGGGATACATGGGTCTGATTGTCACTATCCCAGGGAACAAAGCAATAGACATTATAGAGGCATGTAACATCCTTGCTTGCACCAGGAAACCGACTATTGCACATGCTGCTAAGGTAATTGGTAAACTTGTAGCTGCATTCTAGCTACATAATTGGGCCGTTACACTATCACAGCTTGCAAAGAGCAAAATCTCGACCTTAATAGTGAATGCTGGACATTTTTTACGGGGCTATGCAGCCGCCAATCAAGGCATAAATTGAGCTACATTGATGGATTAGCAATGTTTGTGATTGTTAAATCCCATCATTACATAAAACCCATTAGTTGTGTTACAGACCGACGCAAGCACCAACGGCTGGGACTGTTCAGAAATGCTGGGAGCATGTCACGGGCTGCGGGCTTAATGCACAAATCTGCAGCATACGTAGGTCCATCTTCAAAATAATACCTGAGGTGGCGTATTTAAACCTTATGGGTGGTATCAAGTCAATATCTTGTGATGAATTGGAAAAAATAATTTGGCTCTGGTGCATTGAAAGAAATATTTGGATATCAGCTATGTACCTTCTGGTTAAGCTCAATACAGTGGCGGACACCAGGTCACAAGTATTTAATAACGACACCAAGTGGATGTTGAACCTCCAAATATTTGCTAAAATTATAGCCTAATATGGTACACCAGATATCGACCTCCTTGCGTCCAGGTTGACCATTAGATACCAATATGTGTCTCTTGAGAAGCAGATTCTGGGGCCGATGGGAGTTCTCGCTACGTTGGGGGAAATGGATTTCTATGCTTTCCCCCATTCTGCTTCATCAGTCAGGTGTTGCAGAAAACGCAACCAGCAACATAAAGGACCGATGGACGTCATACAGCATCGTGCAGAGAGAGAGTCCACTAGGAAGCAGTACCTCACCTGCATAAGGATATGGGAGGTTTCTGTAGTCGGACCAAGACCACCTACATATCTGCTACGATCTCCAATGTGCTGGCATCCTCACGGGTCTTCATTATGATGAGTCCCTCAGTTACAGTGCTGTATACAGTGCCAGGAGTGCACTGTCATCCTATCTCGACATTGGAGTAGGATCTCACCAGCTGGTATCCAAACTATGAGGGATATGTTCTATCCATCCCTGCCCGACCACGATATTATATTACCTGAGATATAAGGGTGGTGTTGACCCTACTCAGGAGCTGGTCGCCTATGACGGATTTACCACTGGACTTACTCACCTTTAAAGTGGTGATGGTAATGGCAGTGAACACAGCACAATGGGTCCAGACTCTACAGGAATTAAACCTGGATAGGGTAACATCTTTATAAAAGAGTTGCTTAAACTACAGAGACCTGCGACTACAGGTCATGGCCGTCAGGAATATGGAGGCGGATCTGTTATCAGCCATGGAAACCCACGTCACTGGTGCAGACATTCTCCAGATGGCTCAGCAGGTCTATCAGGGCTGCATCCACATCAGCGGTCCATGGAGGTGTTCATGGATCATGTCCTCGCAATAAGTGAAACTACATTTCAGCGATTTCATAACTAAAACGTTGCGGAGTCAGTTTTAAGTGCTGTTCCCTAAAAGTTCAGGGGTTTATTGTTGTATTAACAATAATGTTATTATTTTTCATCAAGTCTGAAATACGTTAACATACTTCCTCCATCAGTATTACGGCAGTGTGTTGGACGTGATTGTTATCACAAAGCTTTGAAATCTTCACGAAGTGAGAACTTACCAGTTTGAAGTTTGATCTTTATTTTTTGAGGAGTTGCGATGAGGGATTCCGTGCCCTCCGCTCCCAACCCTCTACTATAAGGTCAGCTGGTTAGAGGTTCAGGGGAGTTCTGTGATTCCACACTTTGAAGAAGTGCCTGGTGGGGTCTTCACGAAATCCCTCATCGCAACTCCTCAAGATCAAACTTACTGGTAAGTTCTCGTTTAATCATACTATTTTTGCCCATTCTTCTTTGCAAAATAGCTCAAGCTCAGTCAGCGTCTGGCAATTTTCAAGTCTTGCCAGAGATTCTCAATTGGATTTAGGTCTGGACTTTGACTGGGGAATATGCTTTGATCTAAATCATTCCATTGTAGCTCTGGCTGCCGTTGTCCTGCTGGAAGGTTCCGCCCCAGTCTCAAGTCTTTTGCAGACTTTAACGGTTTTCTTCCAAGATTGCCCTGTATTTGGTCATGTTTCACTCCGTGTTAGTTTTCCGCCAACACATAGCGTTTTACCCAAAAACTTCAATTTTGGTCTCATACCTTCCTCCACAACATGGCTTGTTACGGGACTTCTTATGATTTTGAAGGCCCGATTTGTGGAGTGCACGACTAATATGGACAGATTCTCCCACCTGAGCTGTGGATCTCTGCAGATTCCCCAGAGTTACCATGCTTCTCTGATCAAGCCCGGCATGTCAGTTTAGCTGGACGGCCATGTCTTGGTAGGTTTGCAGTTGTGCCATACTCTTTCCATTTTCGGATGATGGATTTAACAGTGCTCTGTGAGATGTTCTAACCCTGCTTTAAACTTCTTCACAAATCCCTGACCGTCTGGTGTGTTCCTTGGGCTTCATGATGCTGTTTGTTTACTAATATTCTCTAACAAACCTCTGTGGCCTTCACAGAACAGCTGTATTTATACTGAGATTAGATTACACACAAGTGGCTAATTAGGTGACTTCTGAAGGCAATTGGTTGCACATCAGAGAAAAAGGGGGCTGAATACTTTTGTACACCACACTTTTCGAAAACCATGAATTAACGCGTTTGGTGGTTTGTAACGTGACAAAATGTGGAAAGGTTCAAGGGGTATGAAAACTTTTGCAAGCCAATATTCCATTTTCCCCTGATTCTTGCCCAGGGTCTCGACCCAAAACATCACTGTTCCTTTCATGTGCGGACATGGCGTCGAAGGAGAGAAGCTGAAGCGAAGGCCGAAACGCCAAATAATCAAAAGCGTATAAAGCTAAAATGCCAACTAACCAAAAGGCTGCGTCACCTAAAAGCAAACTCACCGAAAGACCGCTCTGCCGAAACGCCAACTAACCGAAAGGCTGCAATACCTACAAGCCAACTAACCAATTGGCGCTCACCCAAAAAGCAAATAACGGACATGATGTCACCGTGGGGGGCGGGACTTGTCAGCGATTGGTCAAGACCCCCGCGTCCATCACATCACTGGCCGGTGGAGACGGGAGGGTGGGGGTCATTGCCCCACACAAGCCATAGATGACTGGGCACTCTGAACCCGAGCACCAAGTTGTAAGCGGTCCATGTGAAAGGACAGCACCTACCATCAATGTAGGCACTATGAAGCCAGCTGCCGCAAGCCCTTCCCACAGGACGGGGTTTTAACTCGGCATTAAAAATCAAAAAAGAGTTACATTGATATAAAAACAAAAATGTTACATGTATAAATAGTTCTTACATTCTGGAACCTGGTTAATTAAGTGGTGGGATTATTTCCCTGTCCTAACTATGCCTTCGGTTTAGCCGGTGGTTACATCCATTTCATCCCTCCCTCGCAAAGATGTGAGATTTCATTAAGAGCACACTTGGATGAATAGATGCAAGCGGCATGTAAAGCGTCTCTTCCATGCGCTCAATACATGAAGCCGATGAAATAAGACAACTGTCACACCAAAGATAGACACAAAATTTTGGAGTGACTCAGTGGGACAGGCAGCATCTCTGGAGGACCCTTCAGACTCAGTCTTCAAGTCTGAAGAAAGGTCTCGACCCGAAACGTCACCCATTCCTTCTCTCCAGAGATGCTGCCTGTTCCGCTGAGTTACTCCAGATTTCTGTGCCCATCTTTGGTTAAAACAGTTTACAGATTATCTGGTGTTTTGTGCGTGGGAGATTGCGTGCGTTGCGCAGGGAACCAGACAGAAGAAGGGTCTCGACCCGAAACGTCGCCTATCTCCTTCGCTCCTTAGATGCTGCTGCACCCGCTGAGTTTCTCCGGCCTTTTGTGTACCCTCAGTAATAAATAACACGTGCTTCTTGTTATTAAGGAGGGCGAGGGGAGTGGGTGGAGATAAAATTGGTTGTTGCCATGCACACTTGTCATCGGCCCGCCAGGAAATTTGTGTCCCCCCCCCCATGTTTTAAAAGCGATTTACTATGGCTGCCAATGCCCCGAGCTGTCTGTGCCCCCGGCCAGGGTGGGGGTGACTCACCGGTTGTGGGTGTCGGGGGTGAATCACCCCCTGTGTGGGTCGGGTCCGGGGGTGGGGGGGGGGGGGACAGGACGCGTCCCATCCTTTCGGTTAGTTTGCATTCAGGCGTCCCACCCTTTTGGTTAGTTGGCGTTTCGGCTTTGTACGCTTTTGGTTATTTGGCGTTTCGGCTTCATTTCCATTTGGTTATTTGGCTTCCACTTCTTTGCTTCAGCTTCTCGTCCTTCGACGCCATGTCCGGCTACCATTTCTTTCCTCTAGAGATGCTGCCTGACCCACTGAGTTACTCCAGCTTTTAGTGTCTATTTTCGATTGAAACCAGCATCGGCAATTCCTTCCTACACATTCCATGTCCTACATGGGCCAACGCATTCACAGGCTCAGGTTTTCCAATGCTGTTGCCACTCAGGTATATGTCCTACAACTACGCCATATGACTGGACAGCTCCCTCAAGAGAGGTGATAATTCCTCCCAAACCTCCTTGCTACACGATAACTCCAATCAATTCTCAATTTACTGCTCACTGCATACACAAATAAATCATTTAATCTACTTTGATATCTTGTGGAACAGCTGGCATCGGGCACCATTATCCTTGGGATCCATTGATTGCATCCATGCTCTTATAGTACTAATCATGAAGCGTTAGGACATTTTTATACATGGGAAAGGCTTCCACTCCTTTGTTATGCAACCTGCTGTGGATCGTGAGATGACTTTCCCGATGTTGAGCGCTGTTCTTCCAGGCAGCATAGATGACACCTCCATCCTGAAAGAGATAGCACTGCTGAGCATTTTCAGTAACCTACACTGCCTAAAGTGATGTATCTTGCGACCAGGGCTAGACTGGATTTACCTGGCACCTTGCACCAGGAGACTTTCCAATCTCAGCAATGAGCCGAAATAGGACATCCACACAACTTCCAGAAGAGTAGTGAAAAAATGCCATTGGATACTTAGAAGTGTGATTTTGGTTTCTGTGTCAATGGTGAGACTACACACCATTGTGTAGGTGCAGAGATACTGCACAACCATGCAAACTGAAGACAGCAACCTGTGGTGTCATGGAGTTCAGGAGGCAACGCCTGAGAGGAGCAGGAGGAGGAGGATGGTGGTTACCAAGGGATCATTTCTCCTCAGCATCCACAGGCTCTGATTGAGCCATGATAACCATCCCTAAAAAGTCAATTCCCTGCATCTGCACCAACTGGGAGATACCTCACCGAGAAAAGAATTTTAAACTACAATGACATTTCCAAACTGCCAAGGTGGATCTTGAATATGAGCTCGCCGTGTGCTTCAAGTCATGGCTGGTAACACGACCATTATGCTTCCATATCCCCAATTACATCAGCACAAGATGTTCCGAACCCTCCACTCTTTGTTTTCCTGATTGATTTGAGTCCGTTCTCAAGCACGCTGCAATCCCTTGTACCCAGTTTGTGAAATTGCATCCTGTCCAGGGAGTGCAGAGAAGGTTCACCAGACTGATTCCTGGGATGTCAGGACTGTCTTATGAAGAAAGACTGGATAGACTCGGTTTATACTCTCTGGAATTTAGGAGATTGAGAGGGGATCTTATAGAAACTTACAAAATTCTTAAGGGGTTGGACAGGCTAGATGCAGGAAGATTGTTCCCGATGTTGGGGAAGTCCAGGACAAGGGGTCACAGCTTAAGGATAAGGGGGAAATCCTTTAAGACCGAGATGAGAAATACTTTTTTCACACAGACAGTGGTGAGTCTCTGGAACTCTCTGCCACAGAGGGTAGTTGAGGCCAGTTCATTGGCTATATTTAAGAGTGAGTTGGATGTGGCCCTTGTGGCTAAGGGGATCAGAGGGTATGGAGAGAAGGCAGGTACGGGATACTGAGTTGGATGATCAGCCATGATCATATTGAATGGCGGTGCAGGCTCGAAGGGCTGAATGGCCTACTCCTGCACCTAATTTCTATGTTCTATGTTTCTATGTCCAGATTCCACAAGCCACAAAAGAACATGGCATTATTCTGTCTTTAGCTCATCTTGTGAAATGAGCAGACATTACGTTTCACCATTATTCCAGCAAGTGCTGCAGGAATGTGGTTGTGTTTTAGTGGACTAACAAGACTTGCAATCCAAGGGTTTGGAACAATGTTAGAGATTATACAGCACGGAATCAAGTCCTTCAGCCCAACTTGCCTATGCTAACCGAGGTGGCCCATCTACATTAGTCCTACCTGCCCATGTTTAACCCATAATCTTTTAAACCTTTCCTATCATATACCTGTCCAAATGCCTTTTATGTGTTGTTATAGTAGCTACCCCAAGTACCTCCTCTGGCAGCTCATTCTACGTACTCACTGCCCTCTGTGTGACATTTAAATAACATCCTGGCTGTTGTGGAATTCAAGTTTAGTTAATTACCTGAAACATAAGAAAGCAACAAGCACTTATCTTAGTTAAGTTGATCGCAATACTATTGGATTGCTGTGAAAACTCACTTTTAGCTCACTAATGTCCTTCAGAGGAGCAACTCATCCATTCATTCCCAGCCTGGCATATACACATGTAACTGGGGACCCATAGCAACACTGTCTTCAGTCAATTTGATTCACTCACTTGGTTGCAAGGAACAGCTGAGTGCAAAGGTTATAGGATCGGACAATATCCCAGGTACAGATGTAAAGACCCACACCTAGAATTCCAGAGTTTTCCAGTACTGTTCCATCTCTGGAATCTATAATGTTGATAATTATCCAGCTATGTCTTGTTCACAGAGAGCAGGACAAACCCAATTTGAATTAACACTACCGAATCAGACTATTCCTGATTATCAGAAATGTTACGGAAGCCATTGAAGTTTAGTGCAATTGATTGGCACTTGCTCTTCAACAACTTCCTCACCTTTGTCCAATTTGGATTTTGCCAGGGCCACTTGGCTCCAGACCTCATTATAGTCTTGAAGCAAACATGGACAAGAGAGCTGAACTGCAGAGGTGAAGTGAGAACGACTGCTCTTGAGTTCAAGGCAGCATTTCACTGAGTGTGGCATCAAGGAGCTCCAGTAAAACCAATATCAATGGGCATCAAAGTGAAGATGTTACATGGGTTTGAATAAACCGTGAATAAAGGCAGGTTATTCTGTTTTCTGGATGTCATTTATTCCGGCCCCAAAGCTTCACTGCAAGTGTTCCGAATAGAATTCCTAAGGAAATAGAGGCTCACTCAGGCATTGATCCCTCAAACCAGACACTGGACAACCCAGTCCAAGCACTGGAATTTTAGCCAAACACTGCCAGTGCACATCCAGATCTAGAAAGTAACCCCAATACCAACAGCTCAACCACACATCAACAACTCAACTCAGACACCAGCAAATTCATCTTAACCATGGCAACTGAGCCCAATCAGTTATCTGCATTCAGCAGAGAGTCATGCAATGTAACACAGAAACCCAGGTTTACGAGAATGATCCAAGAAATGATTAGGTTAACGTGTGACGAGCGTTTGACGGCACTGGGCCTATACTCGCTGGAGTTTAGAAGAATGAGGGGGGGGGGGCTCATTGAAACTTACTGATTAGTGAAAGGCCTAGATAGTGTGGATGTGGAAAGGATGTTTCCACTGGTGGGAGAGTCCAGGACCAGACGCCATAGCTTCAGAATAAAAGGACGTACCTTCAGAAAGGAGATGAGGAGGAATTATTTTAGGCAGTGGGTGGTGAATCTGTGGAATTCATTACCACAGACAGCTGTAGAGGCCAAGTAATTGGGTATTTATAAAGCAGAGATTGACAGATTCTTGATTAACATGGGTGTCGGGGTTATGGGGAGAAGGCAGGAGAATGGAATTGCGAGGGAAAGATTAATTGGTGGTGTAGACTTGATAGGCCGAATGGACTAATTGCCCTAATGGCCTAATTCAGCTCCTATAACTTATGAACTTAAGAGAAGCCAACAGCTCAACACAAATGTTAAGATTCAAATCAAATTTTGAAAGTCAATCCAAACATGAGCAATTTGACACAGAAGTTAAAATCCTAACATACAGTAATTGCTGACAGCTCAACCGAAATTACCTTTGCAAATCAACCTAGATAACCCAGTTACCTGCTGCAACCCAAACAGTTTAATTCAATCTCTGCAATTCAACCCAGTAAGGTAACCCAGGCATTGGCAACTCAACCCAGATACCTGCCAAAAAACCTATACAGCAGGAACTCAATCCAAATAGTGATAGCTCAACACAGTCTGACAACTCAACCCAAACGGAAATAGGTCAACCCATATAATCAGTAACTCAAACACAGACACATCAGCCCAATGCAAATATTTGCAAAATAATACCTGTGCCTCACCCAGGCCGAGTAAATAAACCTTCCCCAAGGTCTCTCGAGGCACTTCCATTGCCCGATATTTTCTAGGAAAACTAAACTAATGGTTGGATAGATGGAGAAGGCAGACGTGGTTTGAGTGGGTAAATAGGCAAACAGGGCAAGGCAATGAGTATGTGCAGGAAGGAACTGGAGATGCTGGTTCAAACCGTAGACTCAAAAAGCTGGAGAAACTCAGCGGATCAGATAGCATCTCTGGAGAAAAGGAATAGGTGATATTTCTTCTGAAGGGTCTCAACCCGAAACATTCCTTTTCTCCAGAGATGCTGTCTCATCCGCTGAGTTTCTCCAGCTTTTTGAGTCTATCTAGGGCAATGAGTATATCTGCTTCAGATTGGCAGTAATGAAATTGGCAGGATGGGCTTGATATCCAAACCCTGGACACTACAGCTAAAGAAGCCCCATATCCAACCCTGTGCTTACTGGCTTCTATGCCTCATCTAATGAAACTCTTACACACTCAAACACCCTACAAGGATCATGGAGTTAAACCTGGAAGTCAAGAATAAAAGTGGAAATAGTGGCAGATACTGGAGCCAGGCTGCACTTTGATGAGAGAATAGAACTCAGACTAATGATATTTCAGCAGAAACTTTAAATTAAAGTTTTTCGCCTTGTTCCTTTGTTTGCTGCAAAACAATTAACGGACAATTCTTTTGCAGTATGATATCCGTCCAACTGGATGTCCAGCTACAGAAAGGAACAAGAGTTCCAGTTTCACAGGCAATCAGGTAAATCTCTGTTTAATTTCATTACACTTCTCACTGCATGAAAAAGCAATATGATTTTATTGTTCTTCCTGTGTCTACCTTTGCCAGTAATCTACAAAATTCCACAACAAATATATATTGAAAGAAAAGACCTGCACAAACATTTCTCTTCCTGGTAAGGGAGGAACTGCAGATGCTGGTTTAAATCAAAGGTAGACACAAAATGCTGGAGTAAACACTTTGAAGAAGGGTCTTGACCCGAAACGTCACCCATTCTTTCTCTCCAGAGATGCTGCCTGTCCCGCTGTGTTACTCCAGCATTTTGTGTCTATTCTTTGTAACTTTGGTTTCTAATTATTCTTAAAAATTGTTGGTGCATGGCATTCCTTTGATTCTTATTTCAATTTGTGTTCTTCTCATGTTTCCTGTTGCATTAGGACATTTTTCAGAATGTCGACTGGATCCTGGGCCTACACCAAACTCTCCTTATTGTACTTATCATTGGAAAATGGATTCTGCCTTTGGGAATCGGAGTGAACCGCGACCAACTCTCCCAGCTGCTGTTGATGTTTGTGGGGACGGCAGCTGATATATTGGAGTTTAAGAGTGAAACACAATCACATACTGGGGTCAGGTAGGTTTATACTCAGATCAAAATAACATCGGAACTCTAAACGTTTTAAGATTGTTTTGAATAGGGAGAAGGTCGGACCTTGCGGGAAGGTGCCAAATTGGGGTAAGGCAAACCACAAAGTTATTAGGCAGGAGTTCGGGAGTGTGCATTGGGAGCAAATGTTATTGAGTAAGTCCACATCTGACATATGGCCCAAAATGCATCTCCGGAGAGAAGGAATGGTGACGTTTGTTATTGTAAAGGCCAAATGATCGATGTTCAGAACTGACATGTTCCAATAAGGAGGAGGGATAGGCAGCAAAGTAAGGGAATCTTGAATGACCAAAGAGGTTGCAAATTTGGCCAAAAGGAAAAAAAAGAAGTGCATGTAAGATTTAAGAGGCTAGAATCAGACAGGGCCTTTAAGAGAAAGAAAGGAGGAAAAAACTCATGCAGTTTGTGACATATATAAATGACTAGGACCTAAACATAGACGGGGTGCTAAGTATGTTTGGAGCTAACATCAAGATTGCTGGAGTCACAGACTATGAGGAAGGCTGACAAAGTATACAGCAGGATATGGATCAGCTGCAGACTAGGCAGAGAAATGGCAGGTAGGGTTTATTCTGAGCAAGTGTGAGGTGTTGCACTATTGGAGGTCAAATGTAAGGGGAAAATATACAATTAATGGAGTGACATTTATCAGTATTAATGCACTGAGGGATCTTGGGGTCCAAGTCCATAACTCCGTGAAAGTGGCAACACAAGTATACAGTGGTAAGGAAGGTATATGGTATAAGACTCCCAGTATGTCTTATTCAGTGGTTCTTGGCAGGAAATTACAGCAAACTTCATAGGACTTTGGTTAGGCCTCTTTTGGATTATTGTATGCAGTTCTGGTTGCCCCACTACAGGAAGGATGTGGGGGTTTTGGAAATGTGAAGAGAAGGTTTACCAGAATGATGTCTGGATTAGTGGCTATTAGATATAGGGAGAGGTTGGACAGACTTGGATTGTTTTCTCTGGAATGTCGGACGTTGCGGGGAGACCTAATAGGAGTATATACAATTATGAGAGGCTGGGATAGAGTAGACAGTCAGAATCTTTATCTCACAATGGAAAAATCAAATGCAAGATGGCATAGTTTTAAAGTGAAAGGGGCAACATTTAAAGGAGATGTGTTTTTTTTTTACACAGAGGGTGGTGAGTGCATGGAATGTGCTGCCAGAGGTAGTGGATGAAGCAGATATATTAGTGGCATTTGGAAGAATTTTAGATTGGCATAAGAACAGGCAGGGAATGGAGAGATGTGTGTTATGTGCAGACAGATAAGTGATGGTCTTGGCATCGTGTTTGGCACAGATATTGTGGGCCGAATGGCCTGTCTCCTGCTGTACTGTTCTATGTTCTTATTGGTGCCATTCAAGTTCTACATCATTGAGTAAGTGGATGTGTTGCTGATTTCAGGTGCTGCGTTGAGCTGGTCTATGCCATTCTGGCTCTATGGACATGGAGTATGCTGCAGTTTCCCTTGGACCTTACAGGTAAATCTTAACAGTGCTTTCTATTCCCTTGTTAGGGCAGCACAGTGGCGTGTTTGGAAGACCTGCTGCCCTACAGCTCCTGCAACCTAGGTTCAATCCTGACCTCTTTTGCACCTTCCCCTTGTAACTAAGTTGCTTGGGTTTCTTCTGTGTGTTGGAATTTCCTCCCAAAGACCACTGCCATTTGTCACTGGCGTGTGGGTGAAGGGTAGAATTTGACGGGCAGTTGGTGGGCGAGGAGAATAGGTTACAGGGAAAATAAGTGAGTGAAAGGGATTGTGCATGAAGCAGCATAGACTCAATGGGACAAAATGCTTCCTTCTATGCCATAAGGAATTGGGAAATTATAATATTTTGTCAATGTTAATGGAGGCATCTATCATATGTGGTTTCAAATATATGTTAGAAATCATTGCATTTGGAGGTGCTTCATGTAGTAAGCTGTGATAGAGACTCATCTCGTGTTTTAAGTGAAATGTGACTGAGGTATGTTTTTTGTGTCAATGTTTCATGCAGAAGATTAAGACAGCATTGTCTTGTTTGTTGCTGATTCAGGGAATGAGGTGGGCTGGAATCCATGATGGAGAATTGATTTATATGGTAGTTTATGGTTTAAGATGTGACAGAAATTTCTCAGATGATGTTTTATGGAGTGAAGTGTGACAGAGTTGTTTAGTGTGGCGTTGCTTTATGGCATGAGGGGCGATGTCGTTTTTTTTTTGTGGCATTGGTTCACGGAGTGAGGTGTGACTAGAATTGTTTTATGAAGTGGTACCTCAAGTGAGTTGAGATAAAAACTAGTTTGAAACCGAAAGGTCTGAGGAAGGGTCTCGACCTGAAACGTCACCTATTCCTTTTCTCCAGAGATGCTGTCTGACCCGCTGAGTTACTCCAACTTTATGTGGCTCTCTGAGGCAAAGGCAATGAATGATGATGTCTGCTCATGGCTGAAGGTGTGGCGGAAGCTTGCTGTGTGCCGTGTTGTTTCATGGTGTGATGTGTGAAGGCAGCTTGCTGTGAGCATCATTTTGTTTGTGAAAGGGACGGGGTGACGTTGATTCATGGAGCGAGGATTGATGTTGATTCATGGAATGAGGGATAACAGATGCTTATTTCCTATGGCAATGGTTCATGCAGTGAGATGTAATGGTTTGTTGCAGCAGAGATGCTGCCTGACCAATGAGTTACTCCAGCACTTTGTGTCCTTCTTTGGACTATAAAGTGATAGCCATCAAAGTTACATATATATTACGGCCTGTTAGGTAGTTAGCGTGTAATCATCTTGCCATTTCACATTGTTCTCCAAAGGAAAAGGTGATATTCATATCTACAAAATTGCACATTGGCTACTAAACTGTTCTCATGCTGCTTGTTAAATTCCAGTACAGCAGAGGGAAGATGCAGAACCCTCAGGACATCACACTCCACTATGGAAAGTACAGCTATACAAATACAGCGCAGACCTCTGGAATATATCCATATCCATATTTATACAAGATGGACCTTTCCTTATCTTCCGACTGTTCTTAATGCTAAGTCGAAAAATAAATCACCAGATGTTATTGTTCTTCACGATCAAGAATAGCTTGGTGTTGATACTGCAGATCTATCGGCTGGTTGTCATATATTTGGAACTACGTCATCCCCAGCGGAGGGAAAGCCAGAAGGCCACTGTGACCAACGTTGCTGCTACTCCTATTGAGATGGAAGACGTCGATGAGTAGCAGGTGCTTCTGGTCGGGGCAAAGATAGGATGAATGGACTCGGACTTGCAAGATCTCGCCATCGTCATTAGAAATGAATATGTCCAATTGGTTGAGACACAAAGCTGCTTGTTGGAGTTAGAAAATGTGCTTGCTAATGCGCTAGGGAGGAAGCACCAGAAGGCACAGCTCCAAGGTTACTTGGATGATAATTTTAAGGAATGCTTCTTCAGCATGTGACTTCATGATTTAGAGATCGACCGAGATTGGCGTAACTCCATTCCTCTGTCCTTCCTTGAGAGGCCTCTCTTTGACAGAACCGCATTAGAACCTTTTCCCTTTGCAACTCTGAACCTCTGCTGCCTTTTTCTGCTCATTCAAAGCAGGAGAAAATAAATTTTCAAGGCAAAGTCACCTTTCGGAAATCCAAAGTTGATCACTATTAGTGAACTGTTACTATAGGGAATGTGACAACTGATTTGTGCGCCGAAAGTGAGAATTTTAACAAATAATTGTAGGCTAGGCATCAGGATAATCTCTCTGCTCTTCCCTAATTTGTAACCACTTACATCTGCAGGAGAGTTTAAATGCATTATTCGGAATATAACTTCTTTACCTAATGTAGTAGTCTCCCAAAATTGCGCTGGAAACATCAATATTGGATATGCGTTTAAAGGGCCTGTCCACTTAGGCTATTTTTAGGCAACTGCCGGCAACTGTCACAGTCATATCAGGTCGCCGATAAACAGGCGACTGGACCCCCCTTCGACATAAAATTTGAAATAGAATCATTACTTTAACAACAACAAAAAACAATGTCAGCATCGGCGATAACCTACGTCAACTGGCGACAACCCACGTTAACCTGGCGACAACTACGACAGCACCTACGTCAGGAGAAGTCAAGCTACGCTCATTGGCGTCAAACCCACTGTCGCCGACTGTCTCAGAAAATGTTTCAACATGTTGAAAACCCAGCGACGACCAGAAAGACGCTACGACTCTTTGGGCGACTGAGGAAATGACTCACGACCATACAGGCAACATCCCGGTAACCATGTGGCGACAGACTAGTCGCCTGTGGTCGCCTAAAACATCGCCTAAGTGGGACAGGCCCTTAAATCATTAGAATGGGGCTTGAACCCATGACTGTCATAGCTACCCAATAACTCCATTGGTCTGAAGGGTCCTGACTCGAAACATCGCCTGTCCAGTTCATCCCTGACCAGCTGTTTCTCTAGAACTTCGTTTTTTGCTCAAGATTCCATTATCTGTTGTTTTTTTGTGTCTCCAACATAACTACCTGCTGTAACGGATCCGAAGCCCATTATAATGGAAAATACTTACCAATTTGTTCTATCGTGTTTTCGTAAATTTCAAAAGTCCTCCTTGATGTGCGTCATTTAAACGTTTTTTTTAAAATTTAGTATTGTTATTTCTTTGCAAGAAATCAAGGGAAAAAGTCATAAATGTAACTTTTCATGTACGCTGCAGATTACTCATATTGAACACATAAAATAGAAAGATACAGACTTGAATTACTGCTTGGATGAATAAATGTCAAATTCCATGAATTCGCACACTGTTGCTGCAGTGCAGTGATTAGATGGAAACATGCTCGTTAATTGATGACAGGGTGTGTGTGTGTGTGTGTTCTGTGAGTGCTCCAAAATGCACAGTGTATCTTCTGCACCAACACTGTGTGCAATCTGTGCAGAACAAACCAGACATTGCAACTTTTTTTGTGTCAAAAAAACTATTTGATAAAAACGCAATTGATCAATGGGCTTGCGTTCAGCACTGTCCTTTTGTGAACTCTCTAGTGAACTCTTTTTGGGCTCAGTGCCAAAAACATCTTTCTGTACTTCAGTGAAATGTGCTTTTGGAGCATAAGTATGTGCCATTTTTTTAAAAAACTGTGTATTTTTAGACATACCAATATTCCTTCCACTGGCTTCACAATTTGCGCTTCTTGTAGTCTTACCTCCTTATCTCACACTCTTTCATCTCTTGCTTTTGTCCAGCCATCTGCCAATCTACACCCCCCATTACCTTGCCCGTATCTACCTATCACTTGCCAGACTTTGTCCTGCCCCCACCTCTCTTCCAGCATTCTCCCCCCACCCCTCCCAACCACAATCAGTCTGAAGTAGGGTCCCGACCTGAAACCTCACCTGCCCTTGGTCTCCAGATATGCTGCCTGACCCATTGACTCCAGCATTTTGTATCTTTCTTTTGTAAACCAGCATTTCAGTTCTTTATGTCTACATCTGTATTTATTTTTATTCACCCGTTTTAATTATTTTATGGTAGGTAGAGCTTTTTGTAATAGTGCATGAGGAGGCCATTCGGCCCTTCGAGCCAGTACCTGCATTCAATATCATCATGGCTGATCATCCAAAATCGGTACCCCATTCCTGCATTTTCCCCATATCCCTTGATTCTGTTAGCCCTGAGAGCTATATCGAACTCTCTCTTGAAAACATCCAGTGAATTGGCCTCCTGTGCAGAGAATACCACAGATTCACAACTCTCTGGGTGAAAAAATTTCTGTAAGATCCTCTGTCATCCGTCTAAATTCCAGTGAATATAAGCCGAGTCGATCCATTAACTGCCCATCACTTAACCTGTAGATAACACAACTTCACTCTTTCCCTGACATTTTTTATGTCATGTTCTGATTAACTTTCCACAACATCATTCACCTGTTGGTAGTCATTGTCTGTTGTCTGAGCCATTTTCTTCAGTGAATTTACTTCCCCCAACTATGCCCTGGAATCTTTTTAGCCAGCCTTTTAAGCTAAAGAATGGGCTAAATCTTACTTGATAGATGAATGCAGAACCAAACACTTATTGTCATGCGTTTACCAGCCTTGGTCTCCCAAGTATAATTTTTCTGTTCTTTGAATATGTTCATCCACTCTTTATGATTTTGAGCAATCTGCTGTCCCTACATCGCTCCAAGTTGAGTTTTATCCAATATCTCCCAGTCAATGGACAATTAATTAGGCTAATCACCACGAATCACAAGTGAAGTTTGATTGAAACACTGTTTTGTGATGTTGGCAATTAATTCTTTGCTGTTTCCTTTAATGTTTTCACAAAAATCGGGCTCGCCATCCCTCGAGTGTACAGGCCTCTTGGCCATTTAACACAACTGCCGCATGGTCTGTGTGTAGATTGGTGCAGTTGTGGTGCAGCTAATCTCCATGGTTCTTCTACACAATGGCTAGACTATCACAACCGGTCACTACCTACCTCTGCCAGCCCACAACATTCCCTGGTTCCATTTATCTCACTGCAAGAGGTAGCATTACTCATTACCTAGAACATAGAACAGTACAATACAGAAACAGATCCTTCTGCCCACAATGCCGAGGCTGAACATGATGCCAAGACATGTGCAATCTTATCTGCCTGCACATAATCCATATCCCTCCAATCCCTGCATATCCAAAGTCTCTTAAATGCCACAATCGTGTCTGCCTCCACTTCCGCTCCTGGCAACACATTTCAGGCACACCACTTTGTGTGTAAAAAAACTTTCCGCAATTTCCTTTAAACTTCTCACCTTAAAGCTATGCCCTGAAGTTTTTGATATTTCCATCATGGGATAAAGGTTTTGGCTCCCCCATCTATGCTACTATCAGGTCTCCCCGTAACTTCCGGTATTCCAGAGAAAACAATGTCCAGCCTCTTCCTTTAGGTAATAGCTTCTAATCCAGGCATCACTCTGGAAAGACACTTTGTCTTTCTCTTTCTGGTAAATATTTATTCAGTCTCAGTTGAGCTGCTAGTTCTATTCTTCACCAATCATTAATAAAACCAAGGATTTTAGACGCAATCTAGAGGGAGGCCACCATTTATTATCCATCCCTACTGGACCTCAGGTGTTGATGGTGAGCCTTTCTCTTGAACCACTGTCAGGTACAAATGACTTGCTCATCTGCTGAGAAGGCAGTTTAAGGTTAGGCATATTGACCTGTGACTAGCGTTAAAGACAGGCCAGTCCTGGTCCAATCAAGGTGTTCACAGCCCCAACAGGCATTAGTGAACAACTTGGGATAACGTCAACTAAAATAGTTGGGATGGAGTTGCTTGTGAAATTATAATTTGCAAACCCACAAACCCAACTGGGACCATCAGGTCATTTCTGGCTTCAGCAGATTAGGGGTGGTCAATAATTTACTTCTTCCAAGAAGCGGATTGGCCATTTAAATATTATAGAACATATTAACTATTTAAGAGGTATAATCCTTGCCAGGGGCAGTGTGGGGAGCCAAGCAGACTCGAGGACAATATTGTGGAAGAGGCTGGTCCTTTCACAGCCCTTTTCACAGCCTGATCAACGGTGTTTGATCATTAATGTTTTATTATTATTAATGTTTAGTGTTTTCTGAGTCATTCGTAACTGTCACTGAATGTCATGTTGTTACTTGGGGGCCGGAGCACCAAGGCAAATTCCTTGTATGTGAATACTTGGCCAATAAACTAACTTGAACTTAAACTTAAACCGAGAACTTGCCCTCCTCATTGCCATAGGATTGCCTACTTTGCTCAGGGTCTGGAGTCAAACCCTTCCCCCAGATCAGTGGTGTGGTTACACCACAACTATTCCCCCGCCTCAGACTCTACCTTATCAAGCAGATCTTCTCCCTGCCTTCAGAGCCCCTCACCCCTCAACATCAGAGGCCTCTCCCCTCAATCAATTGAGATCCCTTGATCACAGCTTCCTCCAAGATCTAGACATCCAACTCTCCCGCTAACCTAAGTGCAAGATCTCAACCTCCTTGCCAGTAGCTTCGTAAGGAGCATCCCCTACCAACTGCGAGATTTTAGGTTAGGTTAGCTTCCAGATGTTGCAACGTGTGATAACCTGGAAATCATGGATCCTTAGCCATGAGTGCTTTTCCTCCTTGCTCATTGATCCCAGTAACGTTGGAGCCTCTGGACCTTTATGACCATCTCACAGTTCCATGGTCACTTTTTCAGATACCCATGCTACAGATGTATTTCACACTAATTTGAAATCATCAGATACTATGGTGGAATTTAAAACTCAGGTTTAATCTAAGAGTTCTGATCCAGTAACGTTGCCATGCCCATATCCATATGGAAGAGTCAGCTCATTAAGCTGGAAATTGTATTTTTATATAACAGGGAACGTATGGATATTATTACTCTGTTACACGATTTACTGTTCATTTATTTGTTTAATGTCAATAAAAGCTCATTGATCCAAAAGCTTGGGAGTGTGTGTTTTCATTTGAGTCGTAGATCACATAAACAGGCCCTTCAGCCCAACTCATCCATGCCAACCAAGATATCCTTCAAATCTGGTCCCGTTTGCCTGCGTTTGACCCATGGCACTCAACCTTTCCTATCCATGTACCTGACTGAATGTTCTTTAAATGTTGTTTTTTTAAATTGCCTCAATTACTTCCACTGATAATTCATTCTGTATATTCTAAGGTATGAAGATGTTGGCAATCAGGTCCCCTTTAAAACTTCCCCCTCTCATCTTAATTAAAACTACACACTTTATTTTTTGGTTCCCCTTCCCTGAGTAAAAGAGAGAGTGCATTCAATTTATCTATGCCCTTCATGATTTTATAAATCTCTTTAAGATCACTCATCAATCTCTTATACTCTTATACCCAGCCTGCTCAACTTTTCCTGTTAACTCAGGCCCTCAAGTCCAGGTAACAACCTTGTAAATCTTTTTACTCTCTTTCCAGCTTCAAGGTTTCAAGGTCAGTTTATTGACATATGTACCAATTAATAGTATAGTGAAATTCGATTTACCAAACAGCCATGCAAAAAAAAAGTAACAAGACACACAACTACATGAAAGTTAACGTAAACATCCACCACCGTGGATTCCCCACATTCCTCACTGTGATGGAAGGCGATAAAGTCCAATCTTCTTTCTCTTTTATTCTCCCACGGTCGTGGCAGTCGGACCCTCCGCAGTCGGGGCGATCGACGCTCCCACAGCCGGTGGTCAAAGCTCCTGTGTCGGGGCGGTCGAAGCTCCTGTGGCTTGGAGCTCCCGAAAGTCAGTCTCTAACCAGAGACCGCAAGCTCCATGATGTTAAACTCCGCAAGCACCCACGGATGGAGCTCCTGGTAATGGGATCTCGGGCTCCGTGATGTTAAGTCCACAGACATCCGCGGTGGAGCTCTCGAAATCGGTCTCCAGCAAACGCCACCAATTCCTTGATGTTAGGCCGCAGTGCGGACGGAGATACGATACAGAAAAAAAATCACATCACCGTCGAGGTAAGAGATTAGACAAAGTTTCCCCCAACTCCCCCCAACCCCCACATAAAACAAGCTAAAGAACACTATAAAACATACATTTAACACATACAAACAAACAACAAAGAAGGAAGGGACAGGCAGACTGTTGGCGAGGCAGCTTAATAGCATCTTTTCTATAGCAGGGTGACCAAAACTAAACACAATACTTTACATGCAGCCTCAGTAAATTCTAGTACAATTGTGACATCATGCGCATCTTCTGTATTCCAAGCCAACATGAAGACCAACATGCCAAACTTTACCACCTTGTCTGCCTGTGCCACCACTTTCAAGAAGGTCTCAAGGCCCTCTCCAGTTCTTCCTCGAACAAACCTCTCTCTACTGAAACTCTCCTCCACCTGGGGGAACTTGTCCTCACCCTCAACAACGTGTCTTTTGTCTACTCTCACTTTCTCCAAGTTAAAGGTGTAGCCATTGTGTAGGATAGTGCTAGAGTATGGGATTGGCGCAGACCTGGTGGGCGGAGAGGACTATTTCTCCACTGTTTATCTAAACTAAACTAAATTAAAACTATTCAAAGAATAGCACATAGGTTAAATGGAACATTTAATCCTCAGATTACCAAGAACATTGGCAGCAGAGTTTTTCAATTCGTCATTCAAAAAAAATCTCACAATTTTACACATCTCTATATCTCCTTTATTCTTTTCAATTCAGGAGAAGAATACTATTTTCTACATCCTTCTCACATAACTGAACCATTTCACTGTTGATACCAGTTCAGAAATCAGTTTGTGCCCTTTCTAATGGTTAGACTTCCTGCCTTAATAGTGGAGCTCAATATTGAACAAAATCTCCAATGAAAATCTCAGCGTAACTTTCTTGCTGTACTGTTTTTGAAAAATAGTAAAGCTAAGGGTGTGCTTCTTCTCGAATGGGCGGTCTTTAGAAATACATGCCCGTAGGTCCCTAGATCTCTGTTTCAAACTGTCCCCATTTCAAATTGTACCATTTTCTCATTCTTCCCCAAAGTGAATCTCCACTCTCTTCCATGCCTTAAAGTTGAATAGCCACATATATGTGCAATTTGAACATATGCACACATTGATTAGGAGCAGAAGTAGACCACTAGGGTTCTGGAACCTCCCCAGCCACTCAATTAAACCGAGGCTGAGCTCATCGTAACCTCAACTCCACATTCCTTCCCCTTATTTTTTCCAGCGTTTTTTGTTCTGCTGAAGTCCGTACCCATCATTCTAATTGCTTGCAATGTTGCTGTATTTTTGTCAAATTGAAACTTTGAAATCATGCCTGATGTGCTCAACTAGCGGTTATTAATTTATATCAAAGGGAGCATTGATTCCAACATCGACTTTTAATCAAACACTGTACTGTTCTTTCCAACAAGAAAAACAACTGCTCGTAACTTATTACTCTCTGATTTTGGACCTTAGCCAATTTCAGAATTATGTTGCCATTCTGGCTTTAATCCCAAGAGTTGTAATTTTGCAAATAATCTGCTATATGGCATCTTATGAAACGATTCTTGAAGATCCATGCTCGTAACTTCAACCACACTCCCTCTATCTGCTCTCTCCATTACCACATCACAAATCCCACTCAATCTAGTTAAATACAACTTGTCTTAACACATTTCTGCTAACTCTAACTTATTTTTGCCAAGTAACAATTAAGTCTTCCTATGTGTTTTCCCAGCATTGACCATAGACCATAGGCCCTATGGCTTGAATTTCCACGTTTACACCTGAACGGCACGGTGGCGCGGCGTAAGAGTTGCTGCGCTTACAGCGCTTGCAGCACTGGAGACCCGGGTTCGATCCCGACTACGGGTGCTGTCTGTACGGAGTTTGTACGTTCTCCCCATGACCGCGTGGGTTTTCTCCGAGATCTTCGGTTTCCTCCCACACTCCAAAGACGTGCAGGTTTGTAGGTTAATTGGCTTGGTATGAATGTAAAATTGTCCCTAGAGTGTGTAGGATAGTGTTAATGTGTGGGGATCGCGGGTCGGCACTGACTCGGTGGGCCGAAGGGCCTGTTTCTGCTCTGCATCTCTAAACTAAGCTAAAACTAAAGCAGGGTTCAGCTTCTGAAACCCTCCAGTCCTTTAGCAGCGTCGCCATATCTAAGATTATAAGGGAGAATTCCACAACAGTCTCACCTACTCCAACAATGGACAACCCTTTTGCTCTCTGTGCCTGTGTGTCCTGCAAGTTCCTTATCCAGCTGTTGTAAAATTCTTGGAGTGTAGCACTGATCATAAAATGCAACTTCAGCCGCTGATATCTTCCAAGGGATGTGCTAAAGGTTGTTGTTCGTGGATGCCCCCTATTGAGCACGCATGAATCTATTCTTAACGTCCAGCACACTCGAGGATTTTGCTCTGCTCAGGATAGTCGCTTTTAGTTTAGTTTATTGTCACATGCACCGAGGTGCAGTGGAAAGCTTTTGTTGCGTGCTAACCAGTCAGCAGAAAGACAATACACGATTACAATCGAGCCATTTACAGTGTACAGATACATGATAAAGGAATAACGTTTAGTGCAAGGTAAAGCCAGCAAATTCCAATTAAGGATAGTCTGAGGGTCATCAAAGAGGTAGATCGTAGTTCAGCACACCTCTCTGGTTGTGGTAGGATGATTCAGTTGCCCGATAACAGCTTCGTAAGTTCTCTTCATAAGTCATAGGAGCAGATTAGGCCATTCGGCCCATCAAGTCTACTCCGCCATTCAATCATAGCTGATCTATCTTTCCCTCTCAACCCCATTCTCCTGCTTGCTCCCCATAGCCTTTGACACCCGTACTAATCAAGAAACTGTCAATCTCCGCAATCAAAATACCCAACGACTTGGCCTCCAAGGCCATCTGTGGCTTCATTCAATTGCTTTCATTAGATACCGTTTTAGTTTTCGCATCTTTTCCAGATTATGCAGATCCTGAGCATCTTTAGCTTGCTACTAAATTCCATGAACAATCCTGCCTGTGGATCAGTGGATTGCCTGGATCACTGACCCATACTTGCAGCTGGGAACTTCAGGAACTTTAGGGTGGCACAGTGGTACAGCTGGTAGAGCTACTGTCTCACAGCACCAGAAACCGGTTCGGTCCTGACCTCGGGTGCTGTTTATGCGGAGTTTCCACGTTCCCCCTGCGACTGCGTGGGTAGCCTAATGGACCTGTCCCACTAAGGAAACCTGAACGGAAACCTCTGGAGACTTTGTGCCCCACCCAAGGTTTCCGTGCGGTTCCCGGAGGTTTTTGTCCTCTGGCAACTACCTTCAACTAGCAGCGCAACCGGCTTTGACTAAAAAATTACCGATTTTTAAAACGGAAACCACTTTCGACCATTAGGGAGACTGACATTCTGGGAACCTCCGGGAACCACACAGAAACCTTGGGTGGGGCACAAAGTCTCCAGAGGTTTCTGTTCAGGTTTCCTATGTGGGCCAGGGGCATAAGAGTGCTCCCGTTTCCTCTCACACCCTAAAGACATGCGGGTTTGTAGGTTAAGTGGCCTCTGTAGGTTAAGTCGCCCTTGTTGAATAGGGAGTGGATGTGAAAGTGGGATGACATGGAACTAGCCTTAACAGCCGATCGGTGATCAGAGTGAACTCAAGTTCAAGTGAGTTTATTGTCATGTGTCCCTGATAGGAAAATGAAAATCTTGCTTTGCATCAGCACACAGAACATAGAAGGCAGTTACTACAAAACTGATCAGTTTGTCCATATACCATATATAAATATATACACACATGAATAAATAAACTAATAAAGTGCAAATAACAGATAATGGGTTATTAGTTATCAGAGTTTTGTCCGAGCCAGGTTTAATAGCCTGATGGCTGTGGGGAAGTAGCTATTCCTGAACCTGGTTGTTGCAGTCTTCAGGCTCCTGTACCTTCTACCTGAAGGTAGCAGGGAGATGAGTGTGTGGCCAGGATGGTGTGGGTCTTTGATGATACTGCCAGCTTTTTTGAGGCAGCGACTGCGATAAATCCCCTCGATGGAAGGAAGGTCAGAGCCAATGATGGACTGGGCAGTGCTTACTACTTTTTGTAGTCTTTTCCCCTCCAGGGCGCTCAAGTTGCCGAACCAAGCCACGATGCAACCGGTCAGCAAGCTCTCTGCAGTGCACCTGTAGAAGTTAGAGAGAGTCCTCCTTGACAGACCGACTCCATTGGCGCTCCACGGTGCTGTAAGGCAGCAGTAGCTTTACCGCTTAGCCACTGTGCTGCCATTAACTATCCCAAGTTTCTTAGTCTTCATGTCTTTCTCCAAGGTAAAAATAGAGAAGAAATATACATTGAGGACCTTGTCCACTTTCAGCAGCTCCGCACATTGCTGAGAGGCCCTTTTCGCTATCTAGTCACCCTTTTTCCTTTAATACATAAAATCTCTTTGGATTCTCCTTAATCTTATCTGTCAGAACTATCTCACACCTCCATTTTGCCCTCTTTGATTTCATTCTTGAAAATCCCCAATACTCCTCCAGGGATACACTTGATCCCAGCCGTCTATACCTGACCCATACCTACCTTTTCCCGAGCGGAGCCTCAATTTCACTCGTCATCCTCTTACCTGCCTCGCCATTCACTCTAACAAGAGCGTGCATGTTTTGAACTTTAACCATCACACTTTCAGAAACACCCCCACTTTCCCCGGCATCCATTTGCTGTCAAAGAACCTATTTTTGCAATTTCCTGCCCAATTTTTCTTGTGGACTAGGCCTGTTCTTATCCATGACCATTTAAAATCTAATAGACCTGTGGTTGCTGGCCCTAAAATCTCACCAACTGACACTCAGTTAGTTGCCCTGCCCAATTCTCTGAGTCAGCTGTATCTGCCTTCCGCAAAGACCGCTCCCTCCGCAACTCCCTTGTCAATTCTTCCCTCCCCTCCCACTCTACCCCTTCCCCGGGCACTTTCCCTTGCAACCGCAAGAAATGCAACACTTGTCCCTTCACCTCCCCCCTCCACTCCTTTCAGGGACCCAAGCAGTCCTTCCAGGTCCGACAGAGGTTCACCTGCACCTCCTCCAACCTCATCTACTGCATCCGCTGCTCCAGATGCCAGATGATCTATATCGGTGAGACCAAGCGGAGGCTTGGCGATCGCTTCGCCGAACACCTCCGCTCGGGTCCGCAATAACCAACCCCGACCTCCCGGTGGCTCAGCACTTCAACTCCCCTCCCATTCCACATCTGACCTCTCGGTCCTGGGCCTCCTCCACGGCCAGAGTGAGCAACACCGCAAGCTGGAGGAACAGCACCCTCATATTCCGCTTGGGGAGTCTGCATCCTTTGGGCTTGAATATTGAATTTTCTCAATTCTGTTAACCCTTGCTGTCTCCTCCCCTTCCCACCTCTCCCTCAGCCCTCGGGCCCTGGCATTCCTCTATCTCTATCTCCCTCCCCCACCCCAGTTCACACCACAAACAGCTTACAATGGCTTGTTCCCTTTATCACCGATACTTTTTTGCATATCTTTCACTCATTGTTCCTTATCTCTCCACATCACCGTCTATATCTCTCGTTTCCCTGATCCCTGACCAGTCTGAAGAAGGGTCTCGACCCGAAACGTCGCCTATCTCCTTCGCTCCTTAGATGCTGCTGCACCCGCTGAGTTTCTCCAGCTTTTTGTGTACCCGTGATGCTAAAGATGATGAATGTCTTTCTCACCACTAGAGGGTATCGTCTGACTATCCTGCAATAAGACTGATGCCAATGTTTTGTCTGTGTTTCATCAGTTCATCAGTTTGATTCGCTGATTGTCCACATTTTTATTTCACTTTCGCAAAATGTCTTCTATTGAGTCCACACACAAGATTAGAAGTTGTTCAGCCAGAGCTCGGCATCTGCATACAATGGCGTCTGTCTTGTCGCTTCTTGTGCGCGGTGGTGGATAGATTGGTGGAAACAGGGCCGCGACGTCAACGCTCTTTCCTTGACCCCTTCGCAAAAGGTGAAGCTCTTGAAAAACAAAAGTAAGAAAATGCATTTAAAAGAAGGCCTTTCAATTCCCACAAAGGACCCAAATCACTTCACAGTTTCTAACGTCTACACTACAGCATTTTATTGAGTAAAAGTACCAGCAAAACAAATGGGGATATGTTCAACACTTCAGAGACCTCACCCTGTTGCAGCCCTATTCTATATTGGGCAGGTTAAGATACTTATTTCATTTAGAAATCAGAAAATTAATGCGATCTTCAGCATTGCGCTAAATCGATTTAGAAACAAAGAAACATAGGAAATAGGTGCAGGAGGAGGCCATAGGGCCTTTCGAGCCAGCACCGCCATTCAATATGATCATGGCTGACCATCCAAAATCAGTACCCCGTTCCTGCTTTTTCCCCATATCCCTTGATCCCGCTAGCCCTAAGATAAATCTACCTCTCTTGAAAATTAGCATGAATGTTAAGGCAAGTCCAGGACTTAGAGTTTTGGAGTTGAAGGGACTGGGAGCGAGATGTGTAGGAGTGCTTGGGGGAACTTTGCTTGTGCATTCCATGGGTCCGGCTGAACTCGTACGTCTGACCAAAATTGTTGCCAGGAGCTTCACATGTCTTACGGATGGAATAGAGTTGAAGCAGAGCTCTACTGTATGGCTGAGGTTTGCTTCGGTATTGGATCAGTGGCTCCGCACTACCTTGGCCATTGCTGGAGGTTAAGAGCAGTCCACCTTGCTATATCTGAATTCCATGCCTAGGTAATTATTGTCTTTTAATCTAATGGATATGATACAACCAAAAGTGTTGCTGGGCCAATTCAGAGGGTATTTAAGCTGGTGCGTCTTTATTTCCACAGGTACCAATTGGCCTAGCACCATGCTCCTTGCAGGTGTCGCCCCACCCCCATCATCTGGCCAAGGATACTTCCCATCACACATGTCAAACCCACGTCATTTCACTCATTCTGTGGCAGTGCAGGGGTTAAATTAAAAAGGTAGCAATCTAGAGGCAACTTGGTGGTTATAGTCTGAAGAAGGGTTTGACCCGAAACGTCAAACATTCCTTATCTCCAGAGATGCTGCCTGTCCCGCTGAGTTCCTCCAGCATTTTGTGTCTATCTTTGATGGTTACAGAGTTTCATCACAGCTAATTTGGGCAGCAGAGTAGCACAGTGGCAGGGTTGCTGCCTTACAGCGCCAGAGTCCCGGGTTCGATCCTGACTACAGATGCAGTCTATACGGAGTTTTTACATTCTTCCTGTGACTGCGTGGGTTTTCTCCGGGTCCTCCAATTTCCTCCCTCACTCCAAAGACATGCAGGTTTGTGGGTGAATTGGCTTCGGTAAAATTGTAAAAGATCCCTAGTGTGTGGATAGGGCTGGTGTACGGGGTGATCGCTGGTTGGCGCGGACTCAGCCGGCCAAAGGGCCTGTTTCCACACTGTCTCTCTACAGTCTAAAGTCCAAAAGTCTAAAGTCTAAAGACTCCAGATTGAAAAATACACTATTTTATGAGTAACATAATCAAAGAAATTAATATCAATGGAACTACCAGACTGTTGTATGAACCAAAGGTAGACAGACTTGCATCCAGAGTCAGGATCGATCCCGGTCTCTGGCACAGTGAGGCAGCAACTCGACCACTGTGCCGCCATGCCATGTCTGTGGTAATTGGGAATAAACAACGTGAGGGTTAAATAGAGTCATAGAGTGATACAGTGCGGAAACAGGCCCTTTGGCCCAACTTTACCACATCAGCCAACATGTCCCAGCTACACTAGTCCCACCTGCCCACGTTTGGTGCATATCCCTTCAAACTTGTCTACATGTATATGTCTAATTATTTCTTAAATGTTGGGATAGTCCCAGCCTCAACTACCTCCGCTGGCAGCTCATTCCACACACCCACTACTCTATGTGTGAAAAAGCTAACCCTCGGATTCCGATTAAATCTTTTCCCCTTCTCCTTAATTGTAATTGTAATTGTAATTGGTTTATTACCAAAGTATGTAAAAACATACAAAGAATTCGATTTGCCATACAGTCATACCAAAAAAGCAACAAGACACACAACTACATAAAAATTAACATAAACATCCACCACAGCGCACTGTGATGGAAGGCAATAACATATTATCTTCTTTCCTTCTTTCCTCCCACGGTTGGCGCTGTCGAACCATCCGCGTCGGGGCGAGCAAAGCTCCTGCGTCGGGGCAGTCGAAGCTCCCGCGGTTGGAGCTCCCGAAGTCGATCCCTGATAAAGGGTCCGCCAGCTCGACGATGTTAGGCCGTAGTGCGGACGGAGAAAAAATATACGGAAAAGTCGCATCTCCATCGAGGAAAAAGATTTTAAAAAGTTTCTCCCACCCCCCCTCCATAATACAAAACTAAAGATACACTAAAACATACATTTAACAACAGACTAAAAACAACAAAAGAAGAAAAGAACGATGACTGTGCATCTACCCGATCTATTCCTCTCAAACCTATTTGAACTTGTCCCAGTGCCGACTCTTTCAGATCAACTGAAGATTTTCAAGGTATTCATTTTCTCTTATCCATAATTATAGTAATTTTCAAAAATAAACATCAAGTTCACTGGTGTATGATTATCTGGTGCTTCCCTCTGTTACTTTAGTTAAATAGTGGAGGGACATGCACAATTTTCCAATCTAAAGAACAGTCGCTGAATCGAGAAAATATTAAAAGATTATCATGGGAAACCCACAATATTTCTTCCACATCCAGACATTGGTTGATAACGTGGGGGAAGGTTTAATCTAGATGGTACGATCAGTTGGGCAGAAAAGCAACAACATGGAATTTAACCCATTTAACTTTGACATGTTGCATGCGGCAAGGTGTAACAAGGCAGTGAATAAGCCGACAGTTACGGGGACGATATCGAGTGGTTTATTAGTAACAGAAGGACCCATGGCCTAATGCTGCCTAGTTTTAGTTTAGAGAGCAGGCCCTTCGGCCCACCAAGTCGGCGCCGACCAGCACGTTAACACTATCGTACACATACAACACCAAGCCAATTAACTTGCAAACCTATACGTCTTTGGAATGTGGGAGGAAACCGAAGATCTCGGAGAAAACTGACGCAGTCACTTGGAGAACGTACAAACTCCGTACAGACAGCACCCGTCGCCGGGTTCGAACCCGCTGCAAGTGCTGTAAGGCTGCAACTCTACTGCTGCGCCACCATAACCGCCCACCGTGCTCTTATGACGTATGAACTTATATTTCTGTACCCTATCCATCCGTCTCCACCTACCTTCTCTGCAACTTAACACTTAAGGGGCTGTCCCACTGCGGCAACCTAATTGGCGAGTTTAGAAGAGTTTCGGAGAGTTTGAAAAAAATGTCATGCTGAAGACCTCTTCGACTATGTAGAAGACCTCCTTCGACCTCCTTCGACTATGTTGAAGACTAGCTTCGACTAGCATTGGGAAAATTAGACTCCGAATAGTGGAGAGTGAAGACGACCTCCTTCAACCTCCCTTCAACCTCCCTTCGACTATGTTGAAGACTATCTACGACTACCTTAGACTACCTTTGATTACCTTCAACTACCCTCGATTACTTATGAATGACATGCCGACCTACTTTGACTTCCTTCGACTAAACCTACGAGTAAAATAAAGTATCTATGTTTTTCCTTGGCGACCTTTTTTTACTCACGGTCATTTTTCAACATGTTGAAAAATACGCCGCGACCTAGCTGAGGCCTCGAGTACACGGGGACTACCCTCGAGCACCAAGGAGAGTTACAAAAACCTCCTAGGTCCTCGTGTTGACCATGCTGCGAGTATGAGTCGAGGGCAAACTCGCCAGAGCTCGCAGATTAGGTCGCCGCAGTGGGACATCCCTTTAACTCGTTTTCTCTCCATCCCAATTCTGACAAAGATCCTTAACCTGAAACACTCTTTGTGCACATAACCCTTGACTTGTTGAGTATTTCTAACAATTTCTAGTTTAATTTCCAATTCTCGTCAACTGAGTTTTCTTATTTTCATTTGCAGATTCACGTGCTGCCCATTTAGTGAAAAGGAACTTCCTAATATAACTCTGGAATGGAATAATAAGATTCTGCCCATTTATTCCTGCGTCTCTCAGCAGGGGAAATGGTTTTGCTGTGCTTACCTTGTCAAATTGTTTCAATTCAAGGAAATACAAGCAGAAATCGGTATCCTGTTCTCATAATTTATCTCACTGAAGCCAAGAATAATTGAAAAGAATAATATCTCAATGAGATGGATTGCAATTCAGGACTACTGCAACCAGAGAGCAGTCCTGATCTACTATCTACCTCATCGAGGACCCTCGGACTATCTTTGATCGGACTTTACTAGCATTACCGTGCACTAAACATTAATCCTGTTTCACATATCTGTACATTGTGCATGGCTCGATTGTAATCACGTATTGTCTTTTGGCTGACTGGTCAGCACGCAACCAAAGCTTTTCACTGTACCTCGGTACACGTGACAGTAAACTAGACTGAATTTAGGTGAATCAGCACTGGATCCATTTCCAGCTCAATAGATCCTACCTAACATATTTAAATCCTTATGACTTAGAAGAAGGCCATTCTGCCCATTCAATCCATGCCCTCTCTTACAGCTACCCCATTCATTCCTTCTTATTTCCATGTAACCTATTTTGTCTCACATGCTTATTAATTTCCCATAAGTCACCTACCATCCACCTACCTACAGTGGGCAATTAACCTAGCACTAAGTACATCTCCGTAATGCGGGAGGAAACCAGAGCATCTGTGGGAGACCCATGCGTTCACAGGGGGAACATACAAAGTTCACCGTGAAACCACCAAAGGTATCACTGGAGCTGTGAGACAGCGGCAGCAGCACTACCTGCTGACCACGGTGCCTGTGCTCCATATGGGGTGTAACAGTAGCTTTCTACAAGTGAAGCATAGGTCTCTTCATTATACTCCAAACCCCTTGAGAATGAGACCAAAACCCGATTCCAAATTCAGATGCTCCAGATTCCAGCATCTGCAGTCTCTTGTGTCTCCAAACCTCGATTTCTTTCTTAGATTGTTCTTCACACTTTTCCCCGGGCATTTTGATATTTGTATTCCTAATTCTCTTTGCTCCTTTATATTTTCTGTCCGCTTTTTTTATTATCAGCATTCAGTGTGGATGGTCTCAAATATGTGCAAAAGATATCGTTCATTATTATCTTTCCGTGTGTCCTTGCAACATATCTAAGCTACATACTCTCCAAACTCAGCTGAAAGCAATAGTGAGCTTGAATATAACATTTTATTATTTCGTTCAAGCCTTTAGTAAATATGGTGACTTGTGGAGGCCCAAGATTACATATCACAGGCCCCAATTAGAATATCCTTATCCTAACTCTTTCTCCCAAATGTTTACTTTTAAGTGACCTTCCCCAGTGTCTGTGAATGTTAACCTGGCCCACTGCCTAATTAGTCATGAACCACTTTTGTTTAATTTTTATCAGTCCTACCTTAGACACATGACTACACAAATCAGAAGCAAGTATCGGCCATCTGGTCCCTCAAATCTGATCCATCATTTAATAAACTAGTAACCCCAACTCTACATTTCCATCCACGTGTAGTAACTCTTCACCCCCTTGATTGTGGAGAATCGATCAAACTCTAATTGAGTTCCAAAGACTCGTGACTGTCTTAGAGAAAGGGCTTTTGCCTCACCTCTGTGATCCCTTGTTTAAAAGTAACCCCTAGTTACTTTACTTTACTTTACAGCTACAGGGTAGAATCAGACCTTTCAGTTCACTGTGTCCTCGCCGACCAGCAATCACCCCATCAGGGCTCGAAATTAGCGGTTGCCCGGGTGCCAATGACCACAGAAAGTGCCGCCGGGCAACCTAAACGCCGACTCATTTTGCCCGGCTTGGCACCCAAATACTGGTTTATACCGGTAGACGCAAAAAACTGGAGTAACTCCGCAGGTCAGGCAGCACCTCTGGCGAATACGAACTGACGTTTTGTGTCGGCAGCGACTGTATTCCTCTAGTATTTTTGATTGCGGGGCAAAGATACTAGGAGCGGGGTGACGAAGGGTCAGAGCGAATGACAGGCCACGAACAGCGGCAACAGCGGCCGCGACAGCAGATCCACCGTCTCCTCCTCCCGCCCGGCGGAAGGAGACCTCCCTCTCCCTCCTCTCGGCCACGATGTGCGAGAGGGGTTGTTTTGAAAGCGTCTTTTGCGGATTTGACATCGCCCTGATAACGGCCGCTGCTTGCAAATTTGCTAACGGCGATAACCGCTTTCAAAACAACCCCTCTCGCACGCCGAGGCCGGGAAGAGGGAGGGAGGGAGGGAGAGGGAGGTCTCCTTCCGCCTTCTGAAGTAGCTGCACCAAAGATCCTATAGCTATAGGATCTTTGAGCTGCACCGCTCAGCCCCGCACCTTCCTGTCGGCTGGCGGAGGAGGGGAGGCGGTGGCAAGGAGGCGACGGCACTTTGGCGTTGGACAGTGGGGCGATGTTGTCCGAGGAGCGCTGACCTTCTTCCTCACCACCTCCTCTGCCCCTCCCCCCCCCGCTTTCTCTCTCTCTCTCTGTACGCCCCCCTCCCCCTCTCTTATCCTGGGACCCCTCCTCTCCATCCCGCACTGATCCCCATTCCCTCCACTATTCAGTGCTTACTGACATCCCCTGTGCTCCCCTCCCTATCTACTGCCCCCCCTCAAACTATTCATCATCCTACCCACCTCGCATTGATTCTCCTGGCACCCCCCCTATCCATTCTACACTGGTCCCCCAATTCATCCTGTACTGACCTCCCCTTCCCATCCATCCTGCACTTCTCCCCCCATTCATACTGCACTGTTCCTTCCATTCATCCTGTACTAACCCACCCTCCATTTACCCTGCACTGATCCTCCCATCCATCCTGTAGTGATCTTCCCATTCATCTTTTACTGATCCCCATTCACCCTGTACTGATCCCCTCATAAGTAAGTAAAGTATCCTTTATTGTCTCCCCATTCATCTTTTACTGATCCCCCATTGATCCTGTACTGATAACCCCATTCAAGAAGGATGGGGGGAATAGTCTTAAGAAGGGTCTCGACCCGAAACGATGCCTATTTCCTTAGCTCCATAGATGCTGCCTCACCCGCTGAATTTCTCCAGCATTTTTGTCTACCCCCATTCATCCTGTACTGAACCCCCATTCATCCTATATTGATCCCCCCCCATCCATCCCATACTGATCCCCCCATTCAACACCATTGATGTCCCCTGTGCTCTCCCCTCACAATTTTACATACTCCAAGCAACACGTACTAATTCACCTGCCTCAATCCATCCATTCTGCACCGATTGCCTTCTCAGCCCCCCCTGTCATCTACCCACCCCGCACTGATTCACACCCCCCCCCCCCGACCCTATTATGCTTCATGGTCTTCAGAGCGAACATTGATCATGTTTGATAACGGAATGTAATCAAATACGTTTTAATTCCCAATGTTATTATTTGTTTTGACACCTTTAAACATATTACCAAAAGAACATTTGCTGCAGTTATGTCCTTTGGCCATCTCTTGTCAATTAGTGTAATGTTTAACCTGTCAGATGGGTATAGTTGGTTTTAACAGCTATTATCATAAAATGCTTTTAGAAATGTCCTTGCAACCTCTATATTTTGTTAAGGATAAATTATGTGGGAAGCCAGAGTGTTTCTGTGTCAATAGCAATATCGACCCATGCTATGGCCATGTCATGGTAATTTTCGTTCCTTCACAGAAAACATGCTTGCATCAATCTGTAATGTGTACGGTTAAGCATATATGTTACCATGGTCCAGGATTTATTGACACAGGTTGATCATATGCTGAATAATCCAACCACATTTGTCTTTGGAAGTGGAAACAACTAATAGAAATTGCATTAATTGCAATGTGTAAAAAGAGTTGAGATATTGTATTATAATTTTGCTGCATGTCTTTGTGGTATATATCATGTCTTGGTTGGTGAATATGTTTAGTTTGTGAGTTATTTGAAGCAGAAATAATATGTGCATGTAGACAAAAGTGCTGGAGAAACTCAGCGGATGAGGCAGCATCTATGGAGCGAAGGAAATGGGCAACGTTTCAGGCCAAAACCCTTCTTCAGACTGATGGGTTTCGGCCTGAAACGTTGCCTATTTCCTTCGCTCCATAGATGCTGCTGTACCCGCTGAGTTTCCAAAGCACTTTTGTCTACCTTCGATTTTCCAGCATCTGCAATTCCTTCTTGAACATAATATGTGAATGCTTCATTGAGCATAATTACGACTGATAACTAAGCACTTCGTCCGAGCACATTATCGCACGCGTCATGCAAACCATCATCAATGACCACCTAAACTGTCATTTGGCAACCTAAAAAGCTGTCAAGGTTGCCCGGCTGGCAACAAGGAAAAAAAGTTAAGTGAGAGCCCTGCCCATACACTATAGAAACATAGAAATTAGGTGCAGGAGCAGGCCATTCGGCCCTTCGAGCCTGCACCGCCATTCAATATGATCATGGCTGATCATCCAACTCAGTATCCTGTACCTGCCTTCTCTCCATACCCCCTGATCCCTTCAGCCACAAGGGCCACATCCAACTCCCTCTTAAATATGGCCAACGAACTGGCCTCAACTACCTTCTGTGGCAGAGAATTCCACAGATTCACCACTCTCTGTGTGAAAAACGATTTTCTTATCTCGGTCCTAAAAGACTTCCCCCTTATCCTTAAACTGTGACCCCTTGTCCTGGACTTCCCCAACATCGGGAATAATCTTCCTGCATCTAGCCTGTCCAACCCCTTAAGAATTTTGTAAGTCTCTATGAGATCACCCCTCAATCTTCTAAATTCCAGCGAGTACAAGCCAAGTCTATCCAGTCTTTCTTCATATGGAAGTTGTGCCATCCCAGGAATCAGTCTGGTGAACCTTCTCTGTACTCCCTCTATGGCAAGAATGTCTTTCCTCAGATTAGGAGACCAAAACTGTACGCAATATTCCAGGTGTGGCCTCACCAAGACCCTGTACAACTGCAGTAGAACCTCCCTGCTCTTGTACTCAAATCCATTTGCTATGAATGCCAACATACCATTCGCTTTCTTCACAGCCTGCTGCACCTGCATGCCTACTTTCAATGACTGGTGTACCATGACACCCAGGTCTCGCTGCATCTCCCCTTTTCCTAATCGGTCACCATTCAAATAATAGTCTACCTTCCTGTTTTTGCCACCAAAGTGGATAACCTCACATTTATCCACATTATACTGCATCTGTCATGCATTTGCCCACTCACCCAGTCTATCCAAGTCATCCTGCAGCCTCCTAGCATCCTCCTCACAGCTAACACTGCCCCCCCAGCTTCGTGTCATCCGCAAACTTCAAGATGTTGCATTTAATTCCCTCGTCCAAATCATTAATGTATATTGTAAATAGCTGGGGTCCCAGCACTGAGCCTTGTGGCACCCCACTAGTCACTGTCTGCCATCCTGAAAAGGACCCGTTCACCCCTACTCTTTGCTTCCTGTCTGCCAGCCAGTTCTCTATCCACATCAATACTGAACCACCAATACCGTGTGCTTTAAGTTTGTATACCAATCTCCTATGTGGGACCTTGTCGAAAGCTTTTTGAAAGTCCAGATATAACACATCCACTGCTTCTCCCTTATCCACTCTACTAGTTACATCTCAAAAAATTCAATAAGATTCGTCAGACATGATTTACCCTTCGTAAATCAATGCTGACTTTGTCCAATGATTTCATCACTTTCCAAATGCGCTGCTATCCCATCTTTAATAATTGACTCTAGCAGTTTCCCCACTATCGATGTTAGACTAACTGGTCTGTAATTCCCCGTTTTCTCCCTCCCTCCCTTTTTAAAAAGTGGGTTACATTAGCTACCCTCCAATCCTCAGGAACTACTCCAGAATCTAAAGAGTTTTGAAAAATTATCACTAAGGCATCTTCTATTTCTGGGGCTACTTCCTTAGGTACCCTGGGATGCAGCCTATCTGGCCCTGGGGATTTATCACCTTTAATCCATTCAATTTACCTAACACCACTTTCCGGCTAACCTGGATTTCACTCATTTCCTCCATCTTATTTGACTCGCGATCCTCTGCTATTTCCGGCAAATTATTTATGTCTTCCTTAGTGAAGACAGAACCAAAGTAGTTATTCAATTTGGTCTGCCATGTCCTTGTTCCCCATGATCAATTCACCCATTTCTGACTGCAAGGGACCTACATTTGTTTTAACTAATCTTTTGCGCTTCACATATCGATAAAAACTTTTGCAGTCAGTTTTTATGTTTCCTGCCAGTTTTCTTTCATAATCTATTTTCCCTTTCCTAATTAAGCCCTTTGTCCTCCTCTGTTGGTCTCTGAATTTCTCCCAGTCCTCTGGTAGGCTGCTTTTTCTGGCTAATTTGTACGCTTCATCTTTTTCTTTGATACTATCCCTGATTTCCCTCGTTATCCACGGATGCGCCACCTTCCCTGATTTATTTTTTTGCCATACTGGGATGAACAATTGTTGTAGTTCATCCATGCAGTCTTTAAATGCCTTCCATTGCATATCCACCGTCAACCCTTCAAGAATCAATTGCCAGTCCATCTTGGCCAATTCACGTCTCATACCCTCAAAGTTACCTTTCTTTAAGTTCAGGACCCGTGTTTCTGAATTAACAATGTCACTCTCCATCCTAATGAAGCACTAGCACTATCCTACACACTAGGGGCAATTTAGAATTTTACCAAAGCTATTTAACCTACAAACCTGCACATCTTTGAAATTGGGATGGAAGATTGCAACCTTCACATGGTCCGCCCTGTTTCGACGAATGCAATCAACCCGGTGTGCACAATCAAATAAGATCAAATAGAACAAGTTGTCCTACAACTTTAGGCTGTGCACGCCATTCGCCAGAAGGACAAGTCTTTGAAATGTTGGAGGGAACCAGAGCACCCGGAGAAAACCCATGCAGTCACAGGGAGAACATACAAAGTCCGTATAGACAGCACCCCGTAGTCAGGATCGAACCCGGGAATCTGGCACTGTAAGGCAGCAACTCTACCGCTGTGCCACCATGCCACCCATTCTAGATCCTCCCTCATGAGGAAATGTCATCTACATCACACCCTGTAAAGATACCTCATGTTGCAATTGAGCTGTCTCTTATTCATCTATACACATCACAGTAACACAGAGATAAAGTGACTTTTTATCAGAATACACCGTATCGTGGCCACGGTGGCGCAGCGGTGGAGTTGCTGCAGCGCCGGAGACCCGGGTTCAATCCTGACTACGGGTGCTGTCTGTACGGAGTTTGTACGTTCTCCCTGTGACCGCATGTGTTTTCCTCTGAAATCTTCGGTTTCCTCCCACACTCCAAAGACGTACAGGTACGGTATGTAGGTTAATTGGCTTGGTGTATGTGTAAATTATCCCTAGTCTGTGTGGGATCGTGTTAATGTGTGAGGGTCTCTGGTCGGTGCGGACTCGGTGGGCCGAAGGGCCTGTTTCCGCACTGTATCTCAAATTAAACTAAACTAAATCGCTGTAGATTCAATTATTATCAGCCTAGTACAGTGTACGACTTTTCGAGAGTTTGGGTAAATGAAATTTACCGTTACAGAATCCACAAATTCACAAGTCATTACCATAAAATGTGAATTAGGGAATAAAAGATCGTTTTTACGGAATTTATGAGAAAATGTACAAATAAATAAATATGTGGGCACTAAAAATGCAAAGAGAGTGCTGAACAATATTAATCAAGGACAACAATCGCAGGCTGCCGGTTCACTAAAGAGATTTCCTTTGGAAACTGACATGGCAATCTTTTCTATTGACATTAGTATGATGGTACTTTATCGAACAATGTAGCATCCATTCCTAGTTAATTAAAACAACAACCCTTGCCCGTCTGCCTATGGTATAATTAGAATTCCTTTGTCCATTGACAGCACAGTCATGAGGGCATTACTACTGGGAGATAAACTTCCCACAAGATCACACATCTACTTGTAACATGGTATTCAATGGGAAAATATTTCACGTTACGTAAAATTTCTAGGAACACAAGTCCTGTGCAAAATGGGGGATCAATGTACATTTTAATATTTTCAAGGCTTCAAGGTCAGTTTATTGTCGCATGTACCAATTAAGGTACAGTGACATTTGAGTTACCGTACAGCCATACTAAGTGAAAAGCAACAAGACACACAACCACATAAAAGTTAACATTAACATCCATCACAGTGGATTCCACATTCCTCACTGTGATGTAAAGCAATAAAGTTCAAACTTCTTCCTCATTCCAAGCTCATATAATTGAGTTTCCAATCTCATATAATTGCTTGATTTGATTAATTGAAAGGAACAGCATGGAACAAGGCTATTCACCTGCTTAGTCCATTGATCGTCCATTCACACCAGTTCTATGCTATTCCACTTTGGCGTCCACTCCCTACACGTTAGGGACAATTTACCGAGGCCAATTTACCTACAAACCCGCACGTCTTTGGGATGTGGGAGGAAACTGAAGCACCCGGGAGAAACCTATGCGAATGTGCAAACCTGGGGAGAATGTGCAAACTCCACACAGACAGCACCCGGGTTTAGAATTGAAACGGGGTCTCTGGCGTAGTGAGGCAGCAGCTCTACCAGCTGCGATATTGCGCCACTTCTTCGAAATGAATATCAATTTATAATCTCTTTAGTATATTATATCTCTCCTTTATAAATTGAATGCCAAAGTCTCTCATATTATGGTTATATTTTGTAAGGTGTAGACACAAAAAACTGGAGCAACTCAACGGGACAGGCAGCATCTCTGGAGAGAAGGAATGGATGACATTTGGGGTCGAGGCCCTGGACTCTTGCACTGAGGCTGCTCCATGGCCGGAGCTGCAGCGAGCGACTTGCCAGCCCGGCAAACACCCGCCAGCCCGGCAAACACTCGCCAGCCCGGCAAACACTCGCCAGCCCCGGCTCCCCATCCGCATCTGCCCCCGCCGTTGCTTCTGCTACCATCCCTCCTTCAGCCCCGGCTCTCCAACACCCGCGGCCCATGCAGTTGATATGCATTTAAAATTTTTCGTTGATCACAGAATTTCTGACGACAGAGCGTGAGAAATTTGTGATCAGCGGGAGAGCGGGAGAATTTGGTCAAATGCGTGATTCTCACGCTCAGTGCGTGAGAGTTGGCAGCCCTGCAACCACCCTCCAGGTCATGCATTGCGGGTCGAAACAAACCAGGTCGCTGTAAAAACATTTCTCTTCATTATTCCCTTGGTTCTTTTTCCAGTTATCTTAATCTGTATTATTAGACTACTTACCTGATTGTTAATAGAAGGAATTCTGCCTGTTAACGTCTCGAAACCTATCAGAACCATGACCTTCGTTTAATTGCGCCTTTACCTCAAACCATGGTGAACATTTGGCATAAGGTAGGGCGAAAAGATAAAATGGGGACTGGAGACACAATACATGAAAGAACGGCAGAACAGGTTGAGTGCAAAAATGCCCTTGGCTTCTGATGTTTGTGTGGATCAAATATCTCACCTTTTTTTAATCAAGGGAGGCGAGCATTTTGCGGTACTAAGAACAGGCATTGTCCCTCTGCCACATTCTGAAATTCCAATGAGTCAGTGTTTAAACGTGCCAGAAATAGATGAAGTGCTTGTAAAACAAGGAGAACCATCAGGTCTCAGACACTGCCAGAAAGCCAAGCCAAGACTGATGCTGTAAACAGTAGCCAGTTCTGTCCGCTGTAAATGGTCTCAGCGGGATATTGTCATCAGTGTGTAGTTGTTGCCGTCCCGTGCGTTATTCAGTACATTTTTCCCAGATTCTGCAGCTCCCCAAATCTCAACGGTTCCCAGTGTAAACCCTTTCCACTCTCAGGCATCTCATCCCTTCACACTTGTTAATCCTCCCACTCGCACGGCAACCATGCAGCCATTCTGCGCCGTCTTCATGAAAAACTAACTCCAACCCCAACCTCACCCACCGTCTCCATTCCCTCCCCATTTGGCCCGCACGGTGGCGCGGCAGTAGGATTGCTGCCCTTCAGCGCTTGCAGCGCCAAAGACCCGTGTACGATCCTGACTACGGGCGCTGTCTGCATGGAGTCTGTACGTTCTCCCCGTGACCTGCGTGGGTTTTCTCCGAGATTTTCGGTTTCCTCCCGCGCTCTGAAGACGTGCAGGTTTGAGGGTTAATTGGCTTGGTATAAGTGTTAATTGTCCCCCAGTGTGTGTGGGATAGTGTTAGTGTCTGGGAATTCCGGGTTGCCACGGACTCGGTGGGCCGAAGGGTCAGTTTCCGCGCTGTATCTCTAAACTAAACTTATAGACTCTCCTGATTCCATCCCTCTCCCCACCCACTGCCTCCACCCTCTTACCCAGGCACTCATACGATTCCTCTCCCTCAGGTGCATTCCCCCTTCCCACCTGTAGACCCACCCCACACACCAACTCCATCCCTGTCCCCGCCCACTGATTCTACCCCTCTCCCCACCCACTGACAGGATACCCCATCCACTGTTGCCATCCCCCCTCCCCATTCCCCAATTACATCCCCCTATCCCCTCCTCCCCACCTATTGGCACCAGTCCCTTTGCCCATGCACCACCACGGTCCCATCCCTGACTGCAGACCCTTCCCCTACGTCTGACCCTGTCCCCCTCCCCATCCACCAGCTCAATTTCCCTTCCCTTCCCTCAATGACTCAATTCACCTCTCCTCCGCTTCTGGTCACCATGCCCCTCCCCTTCCATCTTCCAACCTCTCCCCCAACAGTCAAACTCTAGTTTACTTTAGTTTAGAGATACAGCGGAGGCAGCGTGGAATGTAGATGGAGTCAATGGAAGGGCGGTTGGTTTACGTGATGGTCTGGCCTACGTCCACAACGCTGCCATTTCGGTTCAGTTTAGTTTATTGTCACGTGTACCGAGGTACAGTCAAAAGCAGTCAGCAGAAAAACAACACATGATTACAATCGAGCCATTACAGTCTATAGATACAGGATACGGGAAAAATCTCACCGTCTAGGGTGGAGCGGTCTTTATCCCCCTCTCCACCTACTGTCCGCATGTCTCCCTCTGGTCCATGCAATTGCTCTCTTAGCCTCCACCCACATATGCAGCACAAAAACATATTCCTGATCCGCATTTATTTCAAGTCTCAATGCTTCATTCCGAATTCTTCGCTGTCTGAATCGGTTTCTGGTCTGCCTGCGTGTTTATGCCCGTATAAGTGTGTCAGTGAACAATGTGTCATTGATGTGGCGGCAGTGAATTGTGCGTTAATGGCAGTGTTTTTCTACTTTATTTAAGAGCTCGTGGGTTCAAGCCCCACTGCAAACAGCTGAGTTTGCTGTTTCAGATAATACTTCAGTGCAGTGCTGAGGGAGTGCCGCACTGATGGAGGGGCTGACTTTCGAACCACGAGTTAAACCCCAAAACCCTCTAGTATCTTTGTTTAAACCCTGGCCTTTTCTTTCCTGTTGCATGGACATGAAGGATGCGGTAGCTTTATTAAGAGTAGAGTGGTTCTCCCAATCTCCTAACCCTGTATTCATGCATGTGCCAAAGTGACTTAAAACATTCCAAGGCACGAAGTGCTGGAGTAAGTAACTCAGTGGACCAAGCAACATCTCTGGAAAACAGAAATCGGTGACGTTCCAAGTCGGGACCCTTCTTCAGACTCGAAACGTCACTATCTATTTTTCTCCAGAAATGCTGGCTGAGTCACTCCAGAACTTTGTGTCCTTTTTCTTTGGTCAACCAGCATCCCGCAGTTCCTTGTGTGTGCATCGGACTTCAAGCGTCGCCAGGTCATTTAATTCACTTGCTGCAGATGGCTCCTTGTCGTGCAAAGACCGCACTGTTGTGAAGACCTCTGAGTTGATATCGGGGTGCAAAGTGCATATTGTAATTTGCATTTACTGCACCACCCGTACACACAGCTTTATTTTGAGACTTCAGTTAAAAAAAAAAAAATCCCAACCTCTCCCATTCAGTTGAAGTACTGAATGGGCCGCGATTGTAATGTGAACAATTCTATCGGTGTCCCAGTGTGACAACAATATCAACTTGCACGCAGCAAAGGAAGGTTCAGTTGGAACCTTTCACTGAGGTTGGAATGACATAAACGATTCAGAATCGTCGAAGGGATAAGCAAGTGACAGGCCGACTCCCTGGAATTGAGGGCAGCACAGAGAGACTAGTGTCGACGGCTCCTTCCCACCGTGGCAGCCACGGATGGGGTGAAGTGTTTGGGACTGGTTAATGTGAAGTGACATTGATTCGAACTGCTCAACACCATCACCGAAATGACAGAGGGGTGACCTTGAATGCGCCTGCTGCAAATGTATCTAATCATAACAGATAATTCGCTCCACTAAAACCGGCCTGAAATTCTAGCCCTTTTAAAGACACTACCTAATTAAATGTTAATTATTCATGGCAGTCACGCTGCATGAATCTCTTGCGTTGTTGCCATGAACACAGCTTGGAATTCTGCTCCAGTTTGCCACGGTTTTTCAGTCAAGGGAGCGGAGTCGAATCCTGCTCTCCGGACCGGAATGGGTGCGTTGTTGCGTTAAAACAGGGAGGTTTCGCTGTGCAGGAAGGAACGGCAGGTGCTGGTTTAAATCGATGATGGAGTATCTCAGCGGGACTCTGGAGAGAAGGGGTGGGTGACATTTCGGGGTCGAGACCCTCCTTCAGACTGTTTCACTGTTGCAGTTCCAGCACACTTGACAGCAGAATATTCAAAGGAGGCCCAGTGGTAAATGCAGTGGAGTAAAATAATCCAGTGATAATACACATGCATCCCTGAGAGACAGTGAGAGAGTGAGAGAAAAACTAAAACAGGGTGCAAAAAAGCAGCCGAGAGACTCAATGTTTTGCATGGGTGTTTATAGCAGAGGTTAATAAACGGGGAGAACATACAAATTCAACCTGGGTCTCCGGCGCTTTAAGGCAGCAACTCTACCGCTGCGCCATCGTGCCGCCCTTACTCCAGGCTGTTGGAAACTATCCACAACAAAACCCACTGCCTGCTGGACCAGAAGATCATGTCTTACCAGTGGCTTCAAACAACTCATCACAGCTCCTATCTAAGATAGGCACAAAAAGCTGGAGTAACTCAGCGGGACAGGCAGCATCTCTGGCAAGAAAGATTGGGTGCCATTTTGTGTCGAGACCCTTCTTCAGACTAGTTAGGGAAAAGGGAAACAAGAGATACAGACGGCGATGTAGAAATAAAGAACAATGAATGAAAGATATGCAGAAAAGTAATCATGATAAATGAAACGGGTCATTGTTAGCTGTTTGACGGGTGAAAATGAGAAGCTACTGCGACTTGAGTGGGGGAGGGATAGAGAGAGAGGGAATGCAGGAGTTACTTGAAGTTAGAGAAATCAATATTCATACCACTGGGCTGTAAGCTGCCCAAACGAAATATGAGATGCAGTTCCTCCAATTTGCGTTTAGCCTCACACTGACAATGGAGCAGGCCTAGGACAGAAAGGTCAGTGTGGGAATGGGAAGGAGAATTATCTTCCCTGCTGCTGAGACCTTGCACATCTCACAGCATGTTGTGGACAGTTTATTAAACGGGTACCCATCACACAGTCAGCCACTGTAACCGGCACATCACCTTATCCATTGACTGTGCTGTCAACACACAAGAACACAGAGACTTGTGGCAGTCATTACTTTCTATTGAGTTTAGTTTAGTTTCGAGATACAGCACAGGAACAGGCCCTTTGGCCCATCGAGGCCACGCCGACCAGCGATCCCTGGCACACTAACACTACCCACTCACTGGGGATAATTTACAATTATATCAAGCCAATTAATCCACACATCTGTGCGCGTGGGAGGAAACAGTAAAATCAGTGTTGGAATGTAGTTTGGAAGATGATGTGTGAGGCTTGTGCCTGTGGAACAGATGATACCGGAGATGATGAGAAAGCAAGGTGGAATTAGGATAGTGAGCGAAGAAGGCAAAGCCAAATGTGTGAAATGTGAAATGTTGAAGGAGCTTTGAGAAAGATTAATGTTTGAGGATTTTAGTGCCTGAGCAGTTGGCAGTGTGATGAGGGTAAAGAACAAGGTGGGTGTAGCTGGAATAAGAAAGAGAGACCTTGCAATATTCATTCATGGTTAGATATTTAAAAATGGAAGGAAATATTAAGAGTGATGGGGTAGGCACGAAGTGATGGTGAGTAGCAATGTATCCAGATAACTATGTGGCTCAGTGATAGAGACCAGGGTTCGATGCTGACCACGGGTGCAATCAGTGTGGAGTTTGCACGTTCTCCCTGCGACCGCGTGGATTTCCTCCAGCTGCTCCGGTTTCATAGTCATAGAGTGATACAGTGTAGAAACAAGTCCTCCAGCCTAACTTGCCCACACCGGCCAACATGTCCCGGCTTCACTAGTCCCACTTGCCCGCATTTGGTCTATATCCCTCCAAACCTGCCCTTTCCATGTACCTGTCTAACTGCTTCTTAAATGTCCCTGCCTCAACTACCTCCGCTGGCAGCTTGTTTCATACATCCACCTCCCTTTGTGTGAAAAAGTTAACCCCTCAGATTCCAATTAAATCATTTCCCCTTCACCGTAAACCTATGTCCCCCTGGTTCGCAATTCACCTATTCTGGGCAAGAGACTGTGTGCATCCACCCGATCTATTCCTCTCATGGAATTGTACACTTCTATAAGATCAACTCTCATCCTTCTGCGCTCGTAGGAATAGATCCCCAGCCTACTCAACCTCTGCCTATAGCTCACACCCTCTATTCCTGGCAACATCTTCGTAAATCTTCTCCGCACCCTTTCCAGCTCGACAACATCTTTTCCATAACACGGTGCCCAGAACTGAATACCTGAACGGTTTCCTCCCACATTCCAAAGACATGCAGGTTTGTAAATGAACAATCCTCTGTAAATTACCCCCAGTGTGTCGAGAGTGGATGCAAAAGTGAAGTAATATAGAACTAGTGTACGATACGATACGATATAACTTTATTCATCCCCGGAGGGAAATTGGTCTGCCAACAGTCACAACACACAACAATGTAAACAAAAACCTGAAATTAAAAGTGAAAAAAAAAGAAAAAGACAAACGACTGTTGGCTGCCTGCCGTGTGCACAGCGCCTTAACTGAAACGAATGAATAAACAAACAAAAGAACGCAGGCTTATCCCCATGGCAGAGGAATCTACGCTAGCGTGCCCCCCCCCCCCCCATCCCACACACCAGGACCTTCTTTGTTCTCCCACCATCCCTCATGGCGGTCCCCCCACACTGGGTCCTCCATTGTCTTCCCCTCCCCCCTTCACGCTCATCGACCGCTGATCGAGGGTCGATCATGAGGCCCCAGCGCCACCGAGGCTCCCGTTGCCGTCGAGGCTCCTGCTGCCACCGAGGCTCCCGTTGCCATCGAGGCTCCTGCTGCCGCCAAGGCCCCAGCTGCCACCGAGGCTCCCGTTGCCATCGAGGCTCCTGCTGCCGCCAAGGCCCCAGCTGCCACCAAGGCTCCCGTTGCCATTGAGGCTCCTGCTGCCGCCAAGGCCCCAGCTACCACCGAGGCTCCCGTTGCCGTCGAGGCTCCTGCTCCCGCCAAGGCCCCAGCCGCCACCGAGGTTTGCATTGCGCCAAGGCCATTGTTACGGACAAGTACCTTTTTACATGTTGCATTCTCCCTCCCACCACCAGCATGTCCCAGAAAAAAATGGAAAACTTATGAGGGTGAGGTGGAGTTGCTGTTGGGGGCATAGTTTAGTTTAGTGTAGAGATGCAGCAAGGAAACTGGCCCTTCGGCCCATCGAGTCCATGCCAACCAGCGATCCCTGCACATTAACACTATCCTGCACGAGAGACAATTTTATACCCAGGGAAATTTATACCAAGCCAATTAACCAACAAACCTGTACGCCATTGGAGTGCGGGAGGTAACCGAACATCTCGGAGAAAACCCACACGGTTACGGGGAGAACGTACAAATTACGTACAGACAGCACCCGTAGTCAGGATCAGGCCCGGGTCTCTGCCGATTGTACGTTCTCCCCATGACCGCGTGGGTTTTCTCCGAAATCTTCGGTCTCCTCCCACACTCCAAAGACGTACAGGTTTGTAGGTTAATTGGCTTGGTATAAGTGTAAATTGTCCCTAGTGTGCGTACGACTGTGTTAATGTGTGAGCATCGCTGGTCGGTGCAGACTCAGTGGACCGAAAGGCCTGTTTACGTGCTGTATCTCTAAACTAAACTAAACTTAAGTAGGATATCCCTAAAGTTTCCAATGATGAGAGTTACTTCACTCACAAGCCATTTGACTCACGGATAAAGACTTGTGACAGACCAGACTTTCCAGCATCTAAAAATAATGGGTTGTCAAGGTGCTCAATGTAATGTCCCAAAGAGGGCCCACTGGTAGTTCAGCATGGTCCCAGTACTGTGTTGGAGTATCCTGCCAAGCTAGCAGCTTGAGTCTCTGGAGCAGACCTGGAGTTCATGATCATCTGATTCAGAAGAATCTGCTTTGGGCACCGAGCCACAGCTGACAACTGAGCCACTGCTAGAGCTCTCCGTAGGCTCTGTACGAGTTACAGAATATCATTTGTTGTTGTTGCAGGGCTCAATTAGTTTGATTTGGTTAAAGAGTTATCATGCTTGTTTTTACAGATTGCCAGTTGCTCTTAAGAATTATTAACTTATGAGAGAACACAAATGAAAGATTGTTGATTGTGCAAACAGTAAAGCAGGTTTATACTGCTCTGGTCTTTGATGCTGTCTAAACACAGGTGCAAATAGTCCAACCCAGCATTCAAAATATGTTGCTGGGTTCCAGGCTATTATTTATTGCATGGTAAGTTCAGCTTGTGACCAACGGGTTGGTTGGAGGGAGAGGGTCTTTTTTTAGCAGCGCATGCTCAGTCTCTGAAAACTAACTAATATGGAGTTGGGGCGGCACAGTGGCACAGAGGTAGAGTTGCTGCCTTACAGCGCCAGAAACACGGGTTCGATCCTGACAACGGGTACTGTCTGTATGGAATTTGTCCCTTCACCCTGTGACCATGGCTTTTCTCCTGGTGCTCTGGTTTCCCCCCCACTCAGCAAAGAAGTACAGGGTTGTAGGTTAGTTGCCTTCATTAAGTTGTAAAATTGTCATTAGCTCATAGGGTCATACGTGATAGGATTAGAATTAGGCCATTCGGCCCATCAAGTCAACTCCACCGTTGAGTCATGGCTGACCTATCTTTCCCGCTTAACCCCATTCTCCTGTCATCTCCCCATAAACTCTGACGCCTGTACTAATCAAGAATCTATCTATCTACCTACCTTAAAAATATCCACTGACTTAGCCTCCACAGCCTCCTGTGGCAAAGAATTCCACAAATTCACCACCCTCTGACTAAAGAAATTTCTCCTCATCTCCTTCCTAAAAGATCGCCCCGAGTGCGTACGGGGTGATCGCTGGTCGGTGCGGTCACAGTGGGCCAAAGAGCCAGTTTCCGCGCTGTGTCTCTGAAGTCTAAAAGTAAAGGAACTCCATTCAAAATAAGATGCCACCATTGCTCCATTCTTGTTTGAAGCGGGCAGAGATTTTGCCACAACGTTAGACCATGGCAGCATCATGGCAGGTCTGGGGCACGGTATTACTATTTCCAACGACTTTCATTAGATTCCTGCCATAACTTCACCAGGGCACTGAGCAGTTTCAAGATCTTTCTGCAATTAAATTAACAGGGAAAGCCATCAAGACAGAACCAAGGGGTCGTAATTTTAAATGTAGGAAGGAATTGCTGATGCTGGTTTACACTGAAAAAGCTGGAGTAACTCAACAGATCTGGAGAAAAGGAATAGGTGACGTTTGGGTCGGCTTTGAAGATTCAAGATTCAAGATTCAAGATTCAAGAGAGTTTATTGTCATATGTCCCTGATAGGACAATGAAATTCTTCCTTGGGTCTCGACCCGAAATGTCGTCACCTGTTCCTTTTCGCCAGAGATGCTGCCTGACCCCGCTGAGTTACTCCAGCACCTTGTGTCTATCTTGGGTCGAAATGGTAATATGCTCTCAAATGAATCCGATATATTCAGGAGAAAACACTTTGCCTAGAGAAAGCCTAGAGAGAGAAAATGGAACCACAACAATGAGTGAGGCTCATGGACAAGCCAGTTGCATTGAAAGTGAATCCAGTTTAACACAAAAGGGAGAAAAAGTAGATCAAGGATATATCTGAAGAAGAATCTTGGCACGAAACGCCACTCATTCCTTCTCTCCAGAGATGCTGCCTGTCCCGCTGAGTTACTCCAGCTTTTTGTGGATGCATCAATGGGGATGGGTAATGATTCGATATGATAGATTGATTAGTAGGACTGGATGTTACAATCCCTAAGGTTTTTCACTATAATTGACATTTGATATTCTTGGGGATGACCACCAGGTGATTTTGCTACCAATCAGACACATCTTCAGTTGTGTACCTCAACGTCACTGGGTGTTTCGGCCTTTTATCACAAGACACCCTCAGTCGAGGCAGGCCCACCGCAGGGTGATCAGCCCTGGGTGTGTGTCTTATGGTTAGCCTCGAGATGGTCATGTGGCAGCCCAGACAGCATCTTTTCTCTTCAGCCGCAGCCAGTGACTGCTCCGTTTGGCTTTTTTCCTTCCATCTTCCTCTCTACTGCTGACTGTGGACTCATGTCCGTTGGTGGGACAGTACTTGGTTGAGCTTCGCCTGGGGTGCTGATACCCTGTGGACTGTGGTGGTTAACCTGCCACTGGGCTTCACTCAACTGATTTGGCCTACCTCTTAGAAAGTAATGGTCAATGCAAGGCCTCTCGCCAAGCTCTCTCAGGCACTTTTTCTGCCCGGGTGGATCTTGAGACCCTTCTCTGATGTTATCTTTTCCCAGCCACAGATGCTGCTTCGTAGCTTATGTCACTGAACTTTATTTATCCCAGGAGGGAAATTGATCAAGAAGGTTGAGAGGAGGCTTGTGTGGATATATATCCCACCATATACATCATCACAGATCGATGATTTTGCCTGCATCTGACCATGGTCTTTGTAATATTGCATGATAGAAGGGACGACCCCTGCCACTATAAAACGCTTCTTATACCTTATGGACATCCCAAACTATTTTGCAACACAATTCTCTTCTAATTTAAGCCGTGGAGTTTTGTGGACTTACACAGGGCACAAAAACAGCAACAAATGCTGTACATTTCGCTAACACATCTTTTATAATGGGCTTGCTCGTGTTAAGGCGAGTTTCCCAGTGGCAAAGAAATGAAAAACTTGCATAGCCAATTTGTTTCAAAAATGCCATAAATCTCATTTAGCCCCAGTGTTTCCCAATTGTTAGCAGTTAGCATTCAGTTTTATCAACCAGTTAATCGCTCTGCAACCAGCTGGAAAGAATTGATTGCCGATCCGACTTTGATTAAAATCAGGATAAGTACCGACTGAACTGCCCAAAAATAGTTTTAGTGTTTAATCCATTATCAGTGGCTTCTTTATAATTGATCCTGCAGTAAAGGCTAATGATTAGTGCCTTTTACCCAATGTAGCCAGAGCTAGCTGATTTACGAACTACTTCACAAATGAGGCCATTTGCTGGCCCACAGCAGAGCCACCTCTCCCTGCAAATTATTCTGTTGCATATGCCTATCGACACCTTGGTTCTTTTGCCAGTAAGCTACATGAGGGAGTGATTTACATTGGTAACTAATAACTTACCACCACGTCTTCGGATGCAAGAGGCAACCAGAGCAACTCCACAGTTTTTGGGAGGACAGGCGGGATCGAATTGGATCTCCAAAGCTGTGAGGCAGCGGCACGAACAGCTGCGCAATGATACAGCTGCGCCAGTGATAAGTGTGGTTGGTTCCAGCATACTGAGTACCTAAAAGGACCTAACATATGTCATTTCCACACAAGCAACTAGTTTAAATGGGAATGAATAATGCAGCATACTTTATGTGCTTCCCTTTCAAACAGCGTTCACACAAAATATTGTCCTATTTTTGGCAGGTTAGTCAAACATATTTCAGTTTAGCTTCATCTACATTCGCATGTAACTTCTCAACGGGGTCGCATCTTATACAAAGAAAGACATGTCAGAAGACATTTACACAACCAGTCACGCATTAAAATAATATCAATAATATTGTTCAACCAATATTTCAGTGTTGGGGTCAGATAATCAGCATGGTGGCGCAGCGGGTAGAGCTGCTGCCTTACAGCGCCAGAGACCCGGGTTCGATGCTTTCCAAGGGTGCTGTCTGTACAGAGTTTGTACGTTCTCCCCGTGACCTGCGAGGGCTTTCTCCGGAAAGCTCCGGTTTCCTCCCACACTCCAAAGACGTACAGGTTTGCAGGCTAATTGGGTTTGTATAAATGTAAATTGTCCCTAGACTGTGTGGGATAATGTTAGTGTGCGGGGATCAGTGGTCGGTGCGGACTGGGCCAGCCGAAGAGCCTGTTTCCACGCTGCATCTCTGAACTAAACTAAACTTGCAGGCTGTATCATGTACCACACCAGATGTATCAGTTGAACATGACTGGAAACATCAATCAACAGGTGACCACGGTCCCATTCATCATTCTGTTATCAAATCCATCTATTCTGAGATGTGGGGCCAAGTACTTCTCAGGCTCTCTTTCCACAATAACAAAAATTGTTTTTGCTCAAAAATAGTTCACCCCTGGTATAAAACCTCATCAAAATAGAACTGAAAAGTGAAAACATTTTAAGGTATGGTAAAAAGATCCTGCACATATACACTACCTGCCACAGTTTGTTCCAATACACTTTGTAACTGATGAAATGCATATTGAACTGAAAAAGATACAAAGTGCTGGTGTAACTCTGCAGGTCAGGCAACATTTCTGGAGAACATAGATAGATGACATTTCATGTTGGGGCCCTTTTCTATGGATCTGAAGAAGGTTCCCAACCCAAAACATCACCTATCCACTCGGAAGGTCAGGCCGCATTTCTGGGGAACATAGATAGTTGACATTTAATGTCAGGACCCTTTTTTATGGATCTGAAGAAGGGTCCCAACCCGAAACTCCAAAACCCGAATTGCGTCTGTGGAATTCGTTGCCTCAGAGGGCGGTTGAGGCAGGTTCTCTGGATGCTTTCAAGAGAGAGCTCTTAAAAATAGCAGAGTCAGGGGGTATGGGGAGACGGCAGGAACGGGGTACTGATTGGAGATGATCAGCCATGATCAATAGGACAAAGGACAAAGGACATATATTATCACATACACCAATTGGTGCAGTGAAATGTGACTGGCCATTGCAGCACACAAATAAAGATAATACACACCATGAAGAATTTAACAATAAACATAAAAACATCCCCTCACAAAGGTTCCCACTGTGGGGGAAGGCAGCAAAGTCCAGTCCCATCCCATAGTCGGCCGCTACGGCAGCCCGCTACGGCAGCCCGCTGCTTCAGGTCCTCTCGCCGGCTGATGAAGCTCTGCGTCGGGATCACATTGAATGTCGGTGCTGGCTCGAAGGGCCGAATGGGCTACTCCTGCACCTACTGTCTATTGGCTTCTTCTGCTTCTTCTTGTTGCGTGTGGCGTGCACAGCCTAAAGTTTTAGGACAACTTGTTCTACTTGATCTTATCTGATTGTGCATGCCAGGTTGATTGCATTCGTTCGAAACAGGGCGGACCACGTGAAGGTTGCAATCTCCCACCCTGTCTATTGTCTATTGAAACATCACCTATCAGTGCTCCCCAGAAATGCTGCCTGACCTGCTGAGTTACTCCAGCACTTCACTGTCTTTTTTTTGGTAAACCAGCATCTACAGTTCCTTGAGTATTGAACTGAAATTGCTGTTATAATGTTGGAAAGTTTCTTGCGACTTACCAGCACTTGGCAGCTTTGACTGAAGGCAAAGCTAGGAGTTTTGCTATTTTAGTTATAATATTTTTTTTAGAATTTTGAGAATTTTGAGATACAGTGCTGAAACAGGCCCTCTGGTCCATGCCAACTAGTGATCACCTCATACACTAACACACTAGGGACAATTTTACAATTTACCAAAGCAAATTAACCTACAAATCTGTATGTCTTTGGAGTGTGGGAAGAATCCGGAGCAAACCCACAGGGGGAACGTACGAACTCCGCACAGACATCACTCGTAGTCAGGATCGAACCCGGGTCTCCGGCACTGTAAAGGCAGCAACTCTACCACAGCACCACTGTGCCGCCCTAATTTGTCAATATTATTTTTGGAAGAATGTTATGGGTGAGGCTTGTTCTGATCAAACCAGGTGGCCCAGTTCTGTCACACTAGGTATCCCTGGCATACTCCAGGGCTCGCTACTCTGCCCAGAGCGGTTTGGCCCAGCAAAGTTGCCTTCCTGAATGCAGATGATAGGAGTATGTGATATTGACATATTTCAGCAATAATATTGGAAGGAGGCTCCACTCCCCAAAATCCGGGACAAGGAAGTCAAATTGTCCGGTTCAAAGTCGCTCTTGTATTGAAATGTATCACATGTCACACTGAGCCGGAAAGGTCAGGTGAAGCATGTTGGCGGGAAATACCTGATGGGGGAATAAAACAGCACGTTAGTATTCAATGGAGTTGATAGTGTATATATTATAATCGGATCAAGGCGATGATCTCACACTGCTCACAGAAATGAAATAAGTCGGCAGATAATCAGTTTTTTCCCCCAGCTTACATAGAGGATCAACATTGGTCAGCACAATGATACAGCTCATTGTCAAATGGTCCACAGGTCTTTGTATGTCCCCATGAAGGTAAGCAAGACATCAGTTCACCATCCGATCTGAAAGGCAGCAGCAACTCAACCTTTACGACACATTGAAGTGATGTCCTGGGATATGCGCCCATTCCTTTGGAGTGCAGCTTGAACTGTCCAGTTTAGTTTAGTTTAGAGATACAGCATGCAAACAGGCCCTTCGCCCAACTCATTCCACGCCGACCAGCGATTCCCATACTCTTACACTGTCCTACGCCCAAGGGATGATTTACAATTTACAATAAAGCTAATTCACCTGCAAACCTGTACGTCTTTTTAATGTGGGAAGAAACTGGAGCATCCGGAGAAAACAGATAGATCCTAACCCGGGTCTCTGGCGCTGTAAGGCAGCTACTCTGCTGCTACACCACCGTGCTGCCTGAGATCCTTGAGATTCTTTCAACAAGAGGCAAGAGTGTAACCATTGGCCCATAGTTGAGGTCAGCAACAGTCAGATAAAAAAAGAAAAATGTCACATTGCAATTGCAACATTATTGTTGTGGCATGTTAGAATTTATCTTGTGGGTGAAAGAGTAGCCACTGTTTCTCAACACGGGTTTGACCTTAAAGTGGAGTTCAATGTTACTCCAGTTTAAAATGACTTGACTTAAAATAAAACAGAAATTCTTTCCAGTTGCATACAGTCACTCATTTTGTTTTAAATCTAATGTGCAACTCACAGCATAGTGTGATTAGAAATCGCCAAATCATTTACTGAGTGAAGGTTTAAACAATATTTAACCTCTGGGAGAATGGCCTGAAGATCGCAGTTTCTTTATCAGCAGATAGTTAGTGGAAGAACATGGATTACATTTCCAATATTTTCGATACAAAGACGGAAAATGCTGAAAATGTATCTGATTAATGACCTTTCAGCAGAACTGACTGGAAACATTATCCTTGTTACTTTCTCTCCACAGATGCTACCTGTCCTGACCATTTTTTAATTTTTGTCTCAGATTTCTGGCATCTGCTAGTCTTTTGCTTTTCAACCATCATGTTAGTGAGGGCTCTAAACTCCAGTACTTTTCTTAAGAGATGCAGCATGGAAACAGGCTCTCCGACCCATCGAGCTGCGTTGGCCAGCGACCACCCCGTGTACCAGCATTATCCTACACACTAGGGACAATTTACAATTTACACTAGCCAATTGATCTACAAACCTGTACATCTTTGGAGTGTGGAAGGAAACCGGTACACCGGGAGAAAACCCACGCGGGCACATGGAGAATGTACAAACTCCGGACACACAATTGCCATAGTTAGGATCAAACACAGGTCTCTCGTGCTGCTAGGCAGCAACTCCGTCACTGCACCACTGTGCCACCCATAAACCTTTGAAAATAACTTCCTCCATGGAGGATGGAGATAGGAAAGTGTTGAACATTTCTTTAGCAAGAATGGTTCCGTCACTTTTGACATCGCAGTTCCCAACAGAGTTCTAGCCCTGTCGCAGATATCAGAGTATGCAACTGAGGAAGTATTTGAATACTCAGGTGAACTAGTTACACTGACATGGGTTTCGAAGGAGCCATTGATCAAATGCATTCAAAGGTAGAAATGCCAGATCTGTTTGCATTATTCCAGGGCAGCAAAATTCTGCCAGTCTGTGGGTGAGTAGTTCTCTTCCGTGGGCTCCATGTGGTCCATTCAACACGTGTTTTGTTATTTTAAATGGCAAAGAGGAAGTAATAGTCTGAGTGCAGTTTGTGTAACACACAGGGAGCAGCGAGAGTGGCCGACCACAGCAAATAGGTTGAGAACCTCAGATCTAGGTCGGCATCAATAAATAGATCATCTGCTGACAAGAGATGCAGTCTACACTGCTGAAGGAACTTCAAAATCTTATGTCTGTCTTTTGGATGGAAACGGTAAAATTATCGAAAAGATAAATTTATTTTCTATTCATTTCAAGATTTTGCAAAGGTCACTAAAAAGAGAATGGCCCTCGGAGAGATTAGTGAACTTTGGATAGCGTAGTGGCGCAGTGGTAGAGTTGCTGACTCTCAGCGGCAAAGCCCTGGGTTCGATCCTGACTATGTGCTGTCTATATGGAGTTTGTACATTCTCACTGTGGCCACATGGGTTTTCTCCGGGTGCTCCAATTTCCTCCCGCACTCTAAAGACATGCACGTTTGTAATTTAATTGGCTTTGCAAAACATTATAAATTGCCCATAGTGTGTAGGATAGTACTAATATACGGGGTGATCACTGGTCAGTGCATACTCGGTGGGTTGAGGGGCCTGTTTCCATACTGTATCTCCAGAAATAAAGATGCCAGGAGATACCGAAAGGGGGGTATTAGGGATCACAGGTATGGACAGGACCGATGTCAGCAACATGTTGGGAATGGATGAAAATGAGGCCAGAGCCCCCGACAGTGGACAAAGGGGGGGCGAAGTCTCCAGGATCATGTGAGGTGAATTGGAAAGAGTAGTGAGTGGCTGAAAGAGAGATCAGTGACCTAAGGAACTGCTGAAATGGAGATCAGGGACACCCGGGGCATGGGCATTCAAGGACCAACAAAGTGGGAGCAGGAGAAGACTAATCAGTCCAAGGAGCCTGCGCTGGTGCTTCAATAGGTCAGAAGAATGGGTACCTGGAGAGCAGCTTGGAAGGAGGGGAGAGTCCAGGGTTGGTTGAGAGGAAGGAGAGGGCTTGGCTAAGAGGGACAAGAGAGCGCAGGGATGGGACAGGCCCAGGGTTTTCTGAGAAGAGGTGGAGACACTCTGGGTTTGCTGTGAGGATGAGGGGTCCAGAGCAGGCTGAGAGGAAGGGGAGAGCTCAGGGCTTGCTGTGAGGGGTGAGAGAGGCCTAATGCAGGCTGAGTGGGAGGAGAGAGCTCAGGGCTTGCTGTGAGGGGTGAGAGAGGCCTAATGCAGGCTGAGAGGGAGGAGAGAGCTCAGGGCTTGCTGTGAGGGGTGAGAGAGGTCCAGGGCTAGCTGTGAGGGAGGGGAGAGGTCCAGGGCTGGCTGAGAAGGGGGAAGGATGCTCAGGGCTGACTGAAAGGGATGGGAGACCCCCAGACTTCCTGAGAGGGAAGTGGAGCCCAACGCTGGTTGAGAAGGAGGGGAGAGGCCCAAGGAATGGGATTACTGGTAACTCAAAATGCAGGTAGGCCGGATCAGTGCATGCCGCCCAGCAGGAAGACGTAGCATGCCACTCTGCCTGTAGCGGGGAATCCGCAGCGCCCGGCCCATGCTCGTTCCCAGAAGACTGGAGTACCGAAGAGGAGGTAGCCATTGACGATGGTTGCAAGGCGCAGAGCCGGTAGGAAAGTGACCAGAGTCTGACCTCCCACACTCTCCAGGCCGGCTGCGGATTGCACAAAGGTGGCCGGGCAAGAAGAGGAACATCGGTACGCTGAGCGATTCAGGGGCTCGGGTGAATCGGGCGGTGCTCCATAACACTTGTGCGTGTACCGGCTTTGGAAATGGCATCGTCTGGTGATTCATAAGGTCATTAAGCTATAGGAGCAGAATTAGGCCATTCGGCCCATCGAGTCTATTCCCCCATTCATGGCTTATCTATTTCTCCCGCCTAACCCCATTCTCCTCCCTTCTCCCCATAACCCCTGACCCCCATATACTAATGAAATATCAATAGACAATAGACAATAGACAATAGACAATAGGTGCAGGAGTAGGCCATTTGGCCCTTTGAGCCAGCACCGCCATTCAATATGATCATGGCTGATCATCCCCAATCAGTACCCCGTTCCTGCCTTCCCCCCATATCCCCTGATTCTGATATTTCTAAGAGCCCTATCTATCTCTCTCCTGAAAGCATCCAGAGAACTTGCCTCCACTACCCTCTGAGGCAGAGAATTCCACAGACTCACCACTCTCTGTGAGAAAAAGTGTTTCCTCGTCTCCGTTCTAAATGGCAAACTCCTTATTCTTAAACTGTGGCCCCTGGTTCTGGACTCCCCCAACATCGGGAACATGTTTCTTGCCTCTAGCGTGTCCAAGCCCTTAACAATCTTATATGTTTCAATGAGATCCCCTCTCATCCTTCTAAACGCCAGAGTGTACAGGCCCAGCTGCTCCATTCTCAGTCCCGCCATCCCGGGAATTAACCTTGTAAACCTACGCTGCACTCCCTCAATAGCAAGAATGTCCTTCCTCAACTTCCTCAAATATCTATCTATCTCTGCCTTAAAATTATCCATTGACAGTCACCACAGCATTATGTGGCAAAGAATTCCACAGATTCACCGCCCTCTGACTAAAGAAATTCCTCATCTCCTTTCTAAAGGAACGTCCTTTAATTCTGAGGCTATGACCTCCAGTCCTAGACTTTCCCGCTAGTGGAAATATCATCTCCTCATCCACTCTATCACTTTCACTATTCGATTCAAAAATAATTTCAGTGTGTTTTGCGCATGTGACAATAAAGCACCGTGGATCTATTGATCATCTTGGGCAGGGGTCGGCAACCTACGGCCCAGGGGCCGGATCCACCCGTAACCCAAAATCATCCGGCCCGCAGGCGGATTTTTTTTCCCGTCATCAAGACTTCTTTAGACTGTTTAATTCCTCTTGGCCAGCGACATAAGGACTTGGTTTAATACTCCTAGCAATCCTGTTTGCTAAATAAAAAATTGGAACTGATATAATCCCACAAACTGGGCAAAATGTTAGTTGGATTGGTGGACGCGGTTCCGCTGATGTAAAAGTGCAGCGGCTCAGCGCGCCCCAGAACTGTCCGTCCCCGCACTTCACCTCCCTCAAAGATGGCGGCGCTGCTGGCAGTTGGTTTATGTGGACGCGGCGGACAGGAACCGAGCGGGGAGGAGAGCGGGGGGAGAGAGAGGGTAACAAAGGGTCTGCATGAAATTTAAGACAGAGAGGGGTGAGGGTAGTTTCAATACCAGTGTCCCAAACTAACTGCTATGTTCAGTAGACATAATATTGCTTAAATATATAAATATGTCAAAGCTTCGTTAGTATGTATTATTATTATCTCAATTTATTAACTATGGCGATAGATGTGGCCCGCCATCTGCTCACAGACATGGGTCCTGGCCCCTTTGCAGAACAATCTTGAGGCTCGATCGTGCACGACCTGCAATATTTCAACATCAGGAGGGCGCTGGGAAAACTGTGCTAATTGTCCAAATTGGCCAACAAGTTTCCTGAATTGTGACAGTGAAATTAGGGTAGACATACTCGATTGGCTGCCCGACACAACTTCTTTCTCTCTAAATAAACATTGTTAGCAGTGATAGGTCTGCCCCTGTGAGTTGAAATGGTTCAAACTAGTCAATGTAATTGACTTCTTACATTCTAGCTCTATAATTTCAGCAACTGCAATAGGGATTGTAGCCCAGAGGCTAGAGTGTGCTCGTCTATTGAAAGCAAGCGGAAGGGAACAATGGATTTTGTTATATTAGTGGAGGTCAATAATTGTTTATCCTCGGGAATGGATCCTGGCTCAGCTTTATTGGAAGTGACATAGTGCAAGGATGTCAAACTTTGCTTCTAATTCTACATTATGAGCCAGGGTAAGCTACAAGAGGAACGTATAAGACTGTCAGAGGACCAAGAGAGTTTATTTGAGAAGGCTGGAGGCGCACGGGCCTGCAGATGTCGGAGTCTGTAGTCAGAAAAGGAGATAGACACAAAAGGCTGGAGTAACTCAGCGGGACAGGTAGCATCTCTGGAAAGAAGGAGTGGGTGACATTTCAGGTCGAGACCCTTCCTCAGATTCAAGAAAAGGAGAGCAAATGGAGTCTGGATGAAGGGTCTCAACCCAAAACATCGACCATCCATTTTCCTCCACAGATACTGCATGGTCTGCTGTTCACCTTTCATTCTTCTACACTCCAAGCAGTATGACCAATCCTACTTAGTCTCCCTCCACGGAACAAACCTCTCATTTGAGAAATGGACAGAAGACATTTCGGGTCGGGACCCATTCTTGAAGAAGGGTCCTGAACTGAATTGTTTTTTGACCATTTCCCTCCGCAGGTGCTGTCTGACCCGTTGAGTTCTTCCTACAGTTTTTTTTAGCGCTCAGGATTCTGGCATCTGCAGTCTCTCGTGTTTCAATTGTGTCTGGAATGTTTACGTCGCGGTGGCTCCAGGGGAGGTATGTCCCTCTTTGGGTGCAGGCTCTCAAAACTATGCACCTGACTCCAAATCATCTATTGCTAAATTACTGTACAATTTCAACGTTCTCTGGCAATAAAGGGAAACAGATCAGTTAACTTTCTAATTGCTTGTTTTACTTGTGTGTTATGAGCCAGCAAAGCAAGGTCTCTCTGGGCACAAGCTTTATCAGTTTGCCATTATATCAATATTTATATCCTGCTTTTCTCTTCTTCTTACCAGATTGAACAATCTCACATTTACCCATATTAAACAGCAATGGCCACCTTCTTACCAACTTTGTTAAACTCAGAATGTTCTTTTGCAAGTGAGTACCACTGCTCTAAGAACTTCTGGCAGGAAAGCACATAGTGCTGGTAGATGTATCTTGTCACAGAGCCACAGAGAGATACGACATAAAAAGAGGCCATTCACCCCTCAAGTCCAACTGATCAACAATTAACCATTTTTCACTAATCCAACGTTTATCCCATTTTTCATTCTCAATACATTCTCCCCAATTCCTTCCAGGTTCCACTGTTCACATACACACTAAGGGCAATTTACCGCAATCAATTAACCTGCCAGCCTGCACAGCTTCAGGATGTGGGACGAAACCCACAACGTCACAGGAATGAACATGCAAACTCCATACAGGCAATACCTGAGATCAGGACCAGGACAAAGGACATTTATTGTCACATACACCATTTCTGGTGTTGTGAAATTTGAGTTGCCATTTGCAGCACACCAGTAAGACGCCACATTAAAGAAGAATTTAACATAAGACATAAAAACATCCCCCCACAATGGTTCCCACTGTGAGGGAAGGCAACAAAGTCCAGTCCTCTTCCTCTTTTTCACCCCGTAGTCAGGGCCTATTTGAGGCCTCAGCAGTTGCTGATGTTTCAGGCCCTGTCGCCTGATGATGGAGCTCCGGCATCGGGAGAACACTCTTCAGCGGCTTGAAGTGTCTGGAACGGCCACTTGCTGCCAGAGACCGCAACTCCCGAAGTCCACAGGCCGCGCTGGTCGGAGGTCCGACACTGGCGATCTCGGCAAACGATCCCAGGCTCTGTGGTGTTCAGAGTTAGCGCCGCCGCATCTGGACGCTCCGCTCCGCGATGTTGGAGTCGGCGGTCTCAGCGCTCCGGAGCTTACCGCACGGCGACCCGGGTAAGGCATCGGCCGCTCCGTGATGGTGCTTCAGACCTCCAAGACAAAACTTTTTAACATACTAAAAAATTTGTAAAGGGTGAAAAGACGGAGAGCTGCAGGCTGGGCAGCCATACTCGATGGCGCCCCCACTCTAGACCAGGATTGAACCTTGTCTCTGGCTCTGGAAGGCAACGGCTCTACCTGCTACGCCACTGTGCTGCCTCAATGGAGGCACACAAAGGGGTGTGGGACATGTGCCCAGAAGGGGCATCGTGGAAGATCGCACTCCAGCTGCACCATAAAAGATCCCCAGACAGGGACTATCCATGCATGCCTTCAAGAGAACATCTCATCCAAGGCTTATTAACAGAGAAGGGGCAGAAAGAGCATCAAATTCAAAGTCAGAGACACTTAGTTTGATCAAAGGGTGGGCAGCACAGTGGTGCGGTGGTAGAGTTGCTGCCTTACAGAGCGAGAGACCCGGTTTCGATCCTGACTACGGCTGATGTGTGTATGGAGTTTGTATGTTCTCCCTATGATAGCTTGGGTATTTCCCTGGGTGCTCTGGTTTTGTTCCACATTCCAAAGATGTGCAGGTTTGTTAGTTAATTGGCTTCTGTCAATTGTCCCTAAAGTGCAGGATAGATCTAGTGTAGGGATGCTCACTGGTTGGCGCGGACTCAGTAGGCCGAAGGGCCTATTTCCATGTTGTATCTCTAAAACTAAAATTCTAAAACAAAGAAGCTTGAAGATAAGCACTATGAGGCAGTTTTTGCAACATGTTGGTTAGTGCACAGAGGAAACCATGCAAAGTCATACAGGAAGGATATTAGAACAACGGACCGGATGCAGCCAGGTTTCAGTAGAATAAATAACCGAGACGTTATAGTTAAGCAATCATGAAAGCTCACTGGAACAAAAATGATGCTTTCCACTCATCTGCCAAATAAAACCCTTCTCACCTGTATCCACCTGTCACGGTGTGAGAAGGAACTGCAGATGCTGGTTTAAATCGAAGATAGAGACAAAAAGCTGGAGTAACTCAGCAGAACTCAACTCAGATAGCATCTCTGGAGAAAAGGAATAGATGATTTTTCCGGTGTGAAGAAGGGTCTCGAACCGAAACGTTGCCTATTCCTTTTCTCCAGAGATGCTGTCTGACCCGCTGAGTTACTCCAGCTTTTTGTGCCTATCTTGGGCAATGAGTATATCTGATTCAGATTGGCAATAATGAAATTGGCAGGATGGGCTTGATATCCAACCCTGGACACAACAGTTAAAGGAGCCCTTCATCCAACACTGTGCTCTCTGGCTTCTGTGCCTCATATATTGAATATCTTATGCACTCAAACACCCACATTTTGTGTCCGCCTATAACTTGCAGGCTTTGTCTCACCCTCCCTGCCTTTTTTTTCCAACTTTCTCCTCCCTACTCCAATCAGCCTGAAGAAGGGTCCCGACCCATAATGTCTCCTGTCCATTCCTTCCACAGATGTGGCCTGACCCACTGAGATCCTCCAGCACTTTATGTTTTGTTCAAGATTCCAACACCTGCAGTTCCTTACATCTCCATGTTGCTTCTTTTCTTTCATTGGCAATTGGTGCTTGGCTAGGATACTTCACGCAGTAAGAAGATGGATCTATTGCTTCAGGGTCTGACCTGCTGCCATGGTTTTTATGTTAAGGTTCTGGTCAGAGATGGCGCACAGAATATTAATGCTGTTGGATTCAATTCTGGCAATGCCAGTCAGTACAAGCAAATGTGACTAGGCTTTCTCATGTTGTTGTTGGCTGCCACTTGGCCAGCCACAAGGCTTGCTTGATGCTCACCAGCATAACCAACTGTTGTTCTGGCCTTGTTTAGAATAGGAAGGCCTTGTTACACTAACTGAGGAATTGAAAACTCTGTATTCCTTTGCAAAATCTAACTTGCAGAGCAGGAAAGCATGCCTAAGATGGACACAAAATGCTAGAGTAACTCAGCGGGACAGGCAGCATCTCTCGATAGAAGGAATGGGTGAGGTTTTGGGTCGAGAACCTTCTTCAGACTGAGAGCCAGGGGAGAGGGAGACACAGAAATATTGAAGGTGTGAAAACGAGACATCAAAGGGGACGAAGTTCAAGGATAATGTAGAATAGATCATGTTAGCTACGGGCAGGTGTCAACCAGCATCTGCAGTTCCTTCCTACACAGGAAGACATACTTGGCAGGTCAGCCTTGCCATGTCTTTCACTCCCAAAGGGAAATGGGAAGAAAATTCAAACCAGCCAATATCACAGATGCTGATCAATATCCTGCTCAGCCGACTGCAACTCCTACATTCTCTAGACTATGGTGTGTTGGCTCTATTTTCACTCTCTAACTGATCCCATTCACTCATTGACCGGACAACTTTGTTTGCAGCTTATCTCCGCTCCTCACCTTGCTTTTACCCTTCCAGTGACATCTCACCTCTCCCACTCTCTCACTTTCCTCTCCCATCCTCCGCTACCCTCCCTGCTTCTTAACAAACTTTGCTTGTCTCCTTCCCAGTTCTGACGAAGAGTTTTGACCTGATGCATTGACTCTTCTCTTCCCACAGATGCAACCTGATCTACTGATTAGATCGCAGCATTTTCTTTTGTCACTTTAGATTTCAGGACTCGGCAGTTGTTTTTATTTTTCGTTCATTAGTGGTTTGCCTCCAACTGATGTAAAATCATCCTTTTGGTTTCTTTGGACTTCATTTTTGATCAGGGCTCCTTGATACTTAACTCAGCCAAATGTTGCCAAGGTAACCACTCTCATCACACCTCTGAAACTCAGTTCTCTCTCTTGTATTTGGAGAAAGGTCCAATGAAAGAAGGTCTCATGTTCGAAGAAGATATCGACTTTAGGGAATAGTGAAAGGCCTGGACAGAGTGAATGTGGAGAGGATGTTTCCACTCGTGGGAGAGTCCAGGACCAGAGCCCATAGTATCTGAATAAAAAGATGTACCTTTAGAAAGGAAAAGAGAAGGAATTTCTTTAGTCAGAGGGTGGTGAATCTGTGGAATTCATTGCCACAGATGGCTGTGGAGACCAAGTCAAAGGATATTTTTAAGGGAAAGATTGACAGATTTTTGATTAGTACGGGTGTCAGGGGCTATGGGACGGGAGCGGGAGAATGAGGTTGAGAAGGAAAGATAGATCAGCCATGATTGAATGGCGGAGTAGACAATGGGCTGAATGGCCTTGTTCTGCTCCTATGCACTTATGCACTTATGAAATGAAGCTAGACATAACCAAGCCTCCTCTTCAAATTGCTACCTCTGCAGAAAGAATGCAAGAAACAGCACAGGCACGACGGTAAAGAGTGCTCTGCTTGAAAAGCTGCACTTTCCAGACCCAAGTGAAGTATGCCAAATTTGGGAGTGAAGTTGTTGAATAACAAAGAGCTGTTATTGTTACAGCAATGAACCAGGCCTCATTCTCTTCCTAAAACCAGACTGCAGTGTACATGCCAACATAGAAACCCAACAAAAAAACTGATGTGCAGCATTAAATAAAAGCTTTAGATATGCCGACGGCTGCACAAGAGTTCTGAACAAAGGTCTATTATGAAAACAAGCCAATACATTGGAAGTACAGTGGGGCATCAGCTTGCAACATCAAGGTGAAGCCATGAGTCTTGCTCATAAGTACACAAACCTTAAAGGGATATACTGTATCTCTTACTGGCAGCAGATTTCTTTACCAGGGGAAGGAGGTAATAATTGGGTATATTCTTTCAGAAATGTTGACTGTTGACGTCAATCAATTTGTCAGTGCATTACTTTTTTTTAAAGCGTGAGAATTGCAGCTTTTGGAAATAAATGTATTCGTATGGCCGTATGGCGACCACACATTTCACTGTACCAATTGGTTGGTACATGTGACAAATAAATGTCTCTTGTCTCTTGAAATTTAAAGTGGTTTAGTGGTGCTGTTACAGAGATTTATTGACTTTCTTCGCATCTTTAATTGTTTCTCAGTAGCAGCAGGATTGAGAGCGGGGAAATACTGCCCTATTTGTAATGTTACATTAGAAAAATAGAAAATCAATCCAATATGTCAGTCTATAGATTATAGACTACAGACTTTAGACTACAGGAAGCGAAGCTCACCTTCATACGCTGGTATACACTGATGGCAGCGAAGTAGAGGTGGGGTTGAAAGCTTCAAGTTTCTAGGAGTAAATATCACCAGCAGTTTGTCCTAGACTACCCATATCAAAGCAGTGGCCAGGAAAGCGCACCAATGTCTCTACTTGCTTAAAAGGCCCAGGAGGTTTGGTATGTCTCCAGCAACTCACACCAACATATGCAGATGTGCTGTAGAAAGCATTTATGGGGAAGCATCCCAGCATGGTTTAGGAACAGCTCCATCCAAGACCGCAAGAGATTGCAGAGAATTGTGGACACAGCCCTGACCATCACACAAGCCAACCTCCCTTCCATTGACTCCATCTACACTTCACGCAGCCTTGGCAAGGACACCAGCATAATCAGGGATGTGTCTCTCGCCGGTAACTCCCTTTACCCATCAGGCAAGAGGTACAGAAGTATGAAAAAGTATATCTCCAGATTTAGGGTTTCTTCCTGACTATTACCAGGCAACTGAACCATCCTATCAACAATTAGAATGCAGTCCTAAGCTATTATCTACCTGATTGAAGACCCTTGGACTATCTTTAGTCAGACTTTACTGGAGAGCAAGCAATATTTTCATTGTACCTGTACCTTGCCATACTTGTGCATGTGATAATAAACTCCAATTGACTAAATGTGACTTGCCCTGAATGGTGGTTCAAGTGCAATTGGGAAATGATACATGGCTATTTCTACTCCTCCTGTCATTAAAGGCCAAGTAGATCTATGCTTTGCAGTTCTTAACCTACGTATCATGGAATCTTTCTCCCCCATCCAATATAGACAGAAATGCCCCTGTCCCACTTCGGAAACCTGAACGGAAACCTCTGGAGACTTTGCGCCCCACCCAAGGTTTCCGTGCGGTTCCCGGAGGTTTTTGTCAGTCTCCCTTCTTCTATATGTTCTATAGAAGAAGCGGAAACCACTTTCGACCATTATAGAACATAGAAGAAGCGGAAACCACTTTCGACCATTAGGGAGACTGACAAAAACCTCCGGGAACCGCATGGAAACCTTGGGTGGGGCGCAAAGTCTCCAGAGGTTTCCGTTCAGGTTTCCTAAGTGGGACAGGGCATAGGACAATGAGCTGAAGGACAGCATCTTTGTCAGTTATAGCACCCAAATCCAGGACATTCTCATAGAGTCAAGAGCGCTGAAATATTGGAAGTTAAAAAATACATATATTATGTTCAGAGATAAAGGGGAGTCAATTCCATCTTCTGTCACCTGGTGCAAACCTGAGTGGATCAAGTATATTGCTGAATGTAGACACTTTTTGATTTGCCACTCACTTCAATGGAGAGGAAAATCTGTTGTTTAATCCTGGTGATTTTCCATCTGGCAGGTAACAATAAAAGTACTTTGTTCATGTTACATTTTCAGCAGAACTTCAGTTCCCTCCAGAACAGAGACTGATGGCTGGAGAATGGGGTGGGTCATTTCAATGTAAATATTTGTGTAGTTAAGGATGAGAACTAGACTGTGACTCAGAGAAGAGCACACCCACAATGAGTCAAACGAGTCAATAATGAATGTGTGAAAACGAAAGAGATGGCAGATGCTCGAATCCGAAATAAAAACAGAATGCAGGAAGAACTCAGCCAGACAAGCAGCATCTGCAGAAGACAAGGAACAAATTGATTTTTCAAATCAAGACCAGGCATCAAGACTGAGAAGGAAGAAGAAGATGATACCTTGAATGCAGAGGTGTGAGAGGTGAGGTCATAAGTGACAGAAGCAGAATTAGGCCATTTGGCCCATCAAGTCTACTCAAACATGGCTGATCTATCTCTCCCTCCTAACCCCATTTTCCTCCCTTCTCCCCATAGCCCCTGACACCCGTCCATTGAGGACCAAGAGAACTCTATCGCTGTTCTGTTTGGGGAGACAGGGAGTGAGAACATACGTGAAATGAAGGAAATTAATGTGCGGGGCCCATCACCTGTGGCAGAGAAGAGGTCTTGTTTCAGGAAGATGGTGGATACTTCAGAAGCCTAAAGCAGAAGGCCTCATCTTGAGAACTAATGTGGTAGAGATGGAAACATTGAGAAACAGGCATGGCATTCTTACAGGAGGCAGAATGGGAGGAGATACAGTCAAGGAAGTTGTGGCAATCAATAGGTTTAAAGAAGATTTCAGTGGCAGGTTTGTGGCCTGATATGGAGACAGGGTGATTAATAAATGGAAGAGAAACGTCAGGAATCCTCCTGGTAAAATTGTGGGCAGGTTGTAAATTGGCGACAGTTGATTAAATAGATGAGTTTGGGACCCCGTACACTCGCACTATCTAGGGACAATTTACAATTTACAGATGTCAATTAACTTACAAACCTGTACGTTTTTGAAGTGCGGGAGGAAACCGGAGCACCCAGAGAAACTCCATGCGGTCACGGGGAGAACGTACAAACTTCATACGGAGAGCGCCCGTAGTCAGGATGGAACCTGGGTCTCTGGCAATGTAAGGCAGCAACTCTACTGCTGTGCCACTGTGCCAATAGAGAGTTTTGAGAGCTACAAGCTTGCAGACACAAGGAATTGCAGATGCTGGAATCTTGAGCAAAGTCCTGGAGGACCATAGAAAGTCAGGAGGCATCTGTGGAGGGAATGGACTGACGACATTTCAGATCACAAATTTTCTTCAGTCCAAGATGTCGCCTGTCCATTCCTTCCACACTTTGAGTTCCTCCAGCACTTTGTCTTTCACTAAATGGAGTATTGTGTGCAGTTTTGGTCTCCAAATTTGATGAAGGACATTCTTGCTATTGAGGGCGTAGCTTCACAAGGTTAATTCCCGGGATGGCGGGACTGTCATATGTTGATAGAATGAAACGGCTGGGCTTGTACACTCTGGAATTTAGAAGGATGAGAGGGGATCGTTTTGAAACATTTAAGATTATTAAGGGATTGGACAGGAAACATATTCCCGATGTTGGGGGAATCCAGAACCAGGGGCCACAGTTAAGAATTAGGGGTAGGCCATTTAGAACAGAGATGAGGAAAAACTTTTTCACCCAGGGAGTTGTGAATCTGTGGAATTCTCTGCCTCAGAAGGTAGTGGAGGCCAATTCTCTGGATGCTTTCAAGAGAGAGTTAGATAGAGCTCTTAAAGATAGCGGAGTCAGGGGATATGGCGAAAAGGCAGAAACGGGGTACTGATTATGGATGATCAATCGTTGAATGGCGGTGTTGGCTCGAAGGGTCAAATGTCCTACTCCTGCACCTATTGTCGATTGTCTGTTGTCTATTGTCTAAATGTACAGTCTTGCAGAAGAGAAAATTCAGGCAAAATTATTTGATACATTGATGGATGCATACAAAATTCTTACAAAACGACTTACAAAATTCTTAAGAGGTTGGACAGGCTAGATGCAGGAAGATTGTTCCCGATGTTGGGGAAGTCCAGGACAAGGGGTCACAGCTTAAGGATAAGGGGGAAGTCTTTTAGGACCGAGATGAGAAAATCGTTTTTCACACAGAGAGTGGTGAATCTGTGGAATTCTCTGCCACAGAAGGTAGTTGAGGCCAGTTCGTTGGCCATATTTAAGAGGGAGTTGGATGTGGCCCTTGTGCAGCAAACGGACAAGCTGACCAAGATGGTAACGGTGGCATGGTCTTTTCCTCTTTAGCAGAGACTTATGGCACTCTCAATGGGTTCTGTGCGAAACCAATCGGTCATCTGAGTGAAGTATTGTTTTGGATACTTTGGGAGCCAGCTGGGTTGAGAATAGCTCTGCAATATGGCCTAGTGCTACAACTGTCATAGGTTAGGGGTCAGTCCCTGAAGAATGGAACTGCTGACGCTGTTGGGTGACAGCACGCACTATTATTAATTGTTATTGCAATGTTGTGGTTACTTCATGTGAGAAGGTAGATCTCAGATCAGGATGGTAGAGGTTATTAATATGCTGACACAAAGGAAACTGCTATCTTTGACCTCTAATTTGAGGACAGGTGAACTCCATCAGACTCCTTCACCAGCATGCTTTTGCTTTGTGTCAACTACTGGCTAAGCCTCCAATGCCCTATTTTTGTACGTCAGCCCCACTGATTGAATGAACATTTTAATTAGCAACAAATGCAAATTACAAAGGAACATAATATAGGGGGATGAAGGTGACAATTTAACTTAAAGGGACCATACCTATATCAAAAAACAGTTCAGAAAGTAGATAACTTCAGATACCTTTATTAATATTGCATTGTTAAAATAGTAAAATGTATATGAAATCTAAATAGACAATTTTGACATGTAGAAACAAGGAACTGCAGATGCTGGTTTGCAAAAAAAGGGCACAATGTGCTGAAGTAACTCAGCAGATCGGGTAGCATCGCTGGATAACATGGATAGGTGACGTTTCGCGTGTGGATCCTTCTTCACACTGATTGTGGGGGTGCGGGTGGCGGGGGAGGGGGGGTGAAAGGAAATCTGGGAGAGAGGAGAGGCAGGACAAAACATGGCAAGTAGTGGATGTGAGCGGGGGGGGGGGGGGGGGGGGTGGGGGTTGATAGGTAGATAGTTGGAACAAAGGCCAGAGATTAAAACTGAAGGTGTGAGACAAAAGGATCGAAGTGCCGTGAATAGTGAAGCCAGAGGGAGGATTGCTGGTGAAGGTAGCGGGGAGAAGTAGATAGAAAAGGTGGGTGTGGGGGTGAAAGTGGGGGGTTTGTAGGGGTTCCCTAAAACTGGAGAGAATGTTGGTACATGCCAACGAGTGACATGTGAGGGACGAGGAAAGTATCGCTTCATCAAAAGGGTAGATTGCAAAGACTATGCGCAAGCTGGAGAGTATGGTGCAGACTTTGCTGAGGGAGGCACATTGGCAGCTGAGGGTGTAGCTGTCAGTGTGGAGCAATAGAAAGCCACAGTCAGTGGGTGCAAGGATCTCAGAGTGATGCAAGGCTGGAAGTTGCAGAGATAGAAACTGCCTCTTCCCTGGAATAATTCATACACAACAATAAGAATTTTAAATCTAAGTCATTGGAAGTCTAAGAACCATTTGCAGGTCATCAATATTTGCACACAATGATTTGAGATATTGCACAAGAACATCATCACCATTGTGTCATGTGATCCTTTTCCATCTTCCATTGAACAAGACGAAAATTACCATGTCTAATAATTATCACTGCAAACAAACATCCTTTCAAAAATGGAGAGGAAAGCTTGCTGTGCACGATGCAAAACTTTTATTTTTGCATTGAAAGCCGTGCACGTTTCTGCATAATGTAAAAAGGGTTTTACTCAGAATTATCAAAATCTTAAAACGATGTCAAATGTTAATTTCCTGCCAATTGTGGATTACAGAAAACAGTCTTTGACTAACTCCAGTTCTCTCTGTACAAACTTGCAGAAATTCTCCACAGGATTAAGGCACTTCAGCCTAGGAACTGGAGATTGCATTCTTTTTGGTGCTGCCGTACTTACTCTGATCTCCAGAAAATGTTTGCAGAATTGTGGAGAAATTCATTAAGGCAAGCACCATGGCAGTCTTCTTTAGTCAGAGGGTGGTGAATCTGTGGAATTCTTTGCCACAGAAGGGAGAAGGCTGTGGAGGCAAAGTTGGTGGATATATTTAAGGCAGAGGTAGGTAGATTCTTGATTAGTGCGGGTATCAGAGGTTATGGGGAGAAGGCAGGAGAATGGGGTTAGGAGGGAGAGACAGATCAGCCATGATTGAGTGGCGGAGTAGACTTGATGGGCTGAATGGCCTAATTCTGCTCCTATCACTTATGATCTTATGATCTTATGATGGCACTTAGCACAAAAGTTCATGAGGGGCCTCTGCGTAGAATCATTGCGAATGTGCCATTGGTGCAGTGCAGTAACCTCCAGAAAGATAGTCAACTCCTGTAGTCAGGATCGAACCCATGTCAGGTGGGTTTTCCACGGAATCTCTAATTTTTGCATGTAGTGGATGAAGTATGTTACCTACGATACCATCAGTTGCACAACTAATGCCAGGATAATTACCCTCGTGTTCTGATAGCAAATTGAGCTGGAAGTGACCATTAATTCATCAAACGTGCATAAAACTGCTTTTATGTAACAAATTTTTGAACACACAATTGGAAATTTGCACTCAAAGTTCACAGTGCAATCCTATTCTATTCTATCTTGTATCACGTTTCTAAGGAACTGAACCGATCAAACTCAGAGATTAGAAGACAATAACATAACTCCCAAATCACAAGGACATTCTGAAATTGTGGGGTGATTAGTTTAGTTTAGAGATACAGCGCGGAAACAGGCCCTTCGGCCCACCGAGTCTGCACCGACCAGCGATCCCCGCACTTTAACACTACCCTAAACACACAAGGGACAATTTTACATGTTTTACACCAAGCCAATTAACCTACCTACCTGTACGTCTTTGGGGTGTGGGAGGAACCCGGAGATCTCGGAGAAAGCCCACACGGTCACCGGGAGAATGTACAAACTCTGTACAGACAACACCCGTAGTCAGGATCGAACCCATGTCTCTGCCGCTGCAAGGAAGTAGCTCTACCACTACTCCACCGTGCCGCCACTAAATAGATAGATAGAATTGATACATCTTTTTATTTCAGAGGGTTTTTTCCCCTCATATTTATTCTTGACATATTAACAAGCTGTTTCCCCAATCTGAATCCATTACCTGGGTCAATTCACTGTGATATAATAATTGTGGTTCTATGGCATAAATGGAAATACAGTTGCTCGCAACCACCTCTGACCAGTTCAATCGCAAATGTTTGCCAGAAAGTTGGCAAAAAGCCATAAAAATAAGGAAAGAGTTTTAGTCTGTGAGGCAAAGGAGATTAGCACGGCTCTCACGGACCAATGAAGAAATCCTGGTCTTCTACCAACCCATGTATCTCTCTTTCACATCTCCAACTGCTGCTAAAGTCTTAAACCTTCACTCCTTCCTTTTGTAAAAATCTGTCACATTCCTGCACCCGCCCCATCTGCACACCAATCCACAATAAGCCTGGCAACTTTCCACGATACAACTTGAATCATGAAATAGAAACTTACTATTCAGAATTGGTGCGTAAGCACTTCACGATCCCACCCTCACTTTGTATCTTTTTAATTAAATATCTCTTCCTTTGTATTATTTTCCCCGCCCAAATACATTACCTCACATTTCTGCAGATTGAATTCCATTTGCCCACTTAAACCAGTCTATTTATATTCAAAAGCACAACTCCACGGATTATGGAAATTCGAATTAGTGCAGAAAATAATGGGAATGTAACAAAACATCAACAATCCGCTTATCTAGAAATCCCAACTGTTGAGCAGTCATAAGGTCATGTGATAGCAGTAGAATTAGGCCATTCAGCCCATCAAGTCTACTCCACCATTCAATTAAGGCTGATCTATCTCTCCCTCCCAACCCCATTTTCCTGCCTTCTCCCCATAACCTCTGACACCTGTACTAATCAAGAACATTTATCTATCTCTGCCTTAAAAATATCCACTGAATTTATATTTACTTAAAAAGATCCACTGACATATTATGGCACTGCCTACACTTAATGTAGACAGGTAGGACTAGTGTAGATGGGACATGCTGGCCGGTGTGGGCAATTTGGGTCGAAGAGCCTGTTTCTACGCTGCAAGACTCTATGACTCAATGACTCTATAAAGTAGTCAGTGTTAATCTTTATTGACAGCTACTCAATTTAATTACTTCCCGCATAAAACATTTCTGACAGCATGAAGATTTGATAGAAAATATATTTTTCATTATGAAATATTCTATACCTATTATCTACTGAAACAAAGATTAGATCATAGCTGCTGGACACTATATTCCTAATAGATACTGACTTATTGAGTTCACTAATTTGACATTTATTGACCTATTTACTTGGCATTACATTGAGGGGCTTTACTCCTGCAATATTTCAAAGTAATGTGATTTATGTACTTAAGATAAGACACAAAATGCTGGAGTACTGTAACTCAGCGGAACAGGCGGCATCTCTGGAGAGAAGGAATGGGTGACGTTTCGGGTCGAGACCCCTGTGCACTGGGCATTATTGTTTAAAAGAAGGATAAAGAACAGGTAACTCTGGCAAATTTGATAATCTATTCAAGGTGAATTTGCCTAATAACAGGAAATAAAATAAGCTTTTTCGCATATAATTTGGAAAACGATCATCTTTTTTTGCTGGATGTTTATCAAAGCCACTATCAGCAACCACTTGAAGTTTCTGCACCCTCCTGGCACCTCAAGGCAGATGGAAAGTCTGAAATGTTTATGTGTGTGTGGCTCAGTTTCAAAACATGTGGTTCCTTTACCTAAGAGCATTGGGAAAGGTGCAAGTCAGGCCTGCGCTAATCATTATATCAAATATCTCCCCTTATTGTTGAAAATCAGTAGACTTATAATCATGTGCTGTTTCGTATTACCTCAGACTTTCTAAATGTCATGAGATTTGAATAAGTCTTCCATTGATATGAGGCTACATTTGAGAATTCAAATGAATAATTAATAATAATTGAGATCTGACGGTTTACAAGTCTTTGATATAGACAAGTAAGTCGATGAAGCTATTTAAAAAAAAGTGTGTGGTGCCATGAGCTCAGTAAAATACTTATTAAGAAGAACAAATTGGAGGTATATGATGAATGTGAGATGAATTGGATGGCACTTTGAAAGAGTTGTCACAAACATGATGGAATACTTTTCTCTCCTCTGTGCATCATGATTCTCTTTGCTTGATTTCCTTTGCTTGAAGACATCAGTCTTCAGGGAGCACAAGCCAAATGTGCAGCATTTAGTTAATATCATAATAAATGTTGAAACAAGCAACTGCAGGTGCAGGTTTACACAAAAGGGCAGGTGACATTTTGGACTGAAGAAGGGGATCGACCTGAAACGTCACCTATCCATTTTCTCCAGAGATGTTGCCTGACCTGCTGAGTGCTGAGTTACTCTAGCTCTCTGTGTCCTTTTCCAACTAAATGTTGTTTGGTACCACTTATCGTGATGACTCCAGCAAACAACTACATCTCTTATGACTCTGAAGAAGGGGTACCCACCTGAAATGTCACTTCTCCATTCCCTCCAGGCATCAAAAAGGCGTCTGGCACATTGGACTTTATCAGTCAGCGTATTGAGTTTAGAAGTTGGGAGGTCATGTTGCAGTTGTATAAGATGTTGATGAGGCCGCATTTAGAGTATTGTGTTCAGTTAACAAAATCATGTTATAAGAAAGATGTTGTCAAGCTGGAAAGATTACAGAGAAGATTTACAAGGATATTGCCAGAGCTGAAGGGAGAGGTCGAGTAGGCTGGGACTCTATTCCTTGGAGCACTGGAGGATGAGGGGGGATTTTATTGAGGTGTATAAAATCATGAGAACAATAGATCATGAGAGGAATGAGACGGGGAGATGCACAGTCTCTTGCCACGAGTAGGGGAATCGAGGACAAGAGGACATAGGTTTAAGGTGAAGGGGAAAAGATTGAATAGGAATCTGAGCAGTAACTTTTTCACACAAAGGGTGGTGGGTGTATGGAACAAGCTTCCAGAGGAGGTAGTCGAGGCAGGGACGATCCCAACATTTAAGAAACAGACAGGTACATGGATAGAAAAGGTTTGGAGGGATATGGGCCAAACACGGTCAAGTGGGACTAGTTGGCCAGTGTGGGCAAGTTGGGCAGAAGAGCCTGTTTCCACACTGTATCTCTCTGTGACTCTATGACTCTAAACCTGCTTTCTTCACTGTAGGAATTACTTGATAGTTTATTCAGGTGTTCTTCCTTCATGCTTCAAAGAAAGCCCCCAACAAAAAAATCATACTCATGTTGAATTCATAGGCTAATTCTCCCATCACCTGTCTGCTGGCCTCCCAGACAGGCCAGAGTCCTTATAGTGTTTCCAACATGTTACTTGACTGTTCCAACATGCTACCTGTAACGGCCTGGTTGCCTTATGAGGAATGCTTGTTCAGGTTAGGCTTGAATCTGTTGGAGTTTAGAAGTGTGGGGATGACTTGGTTGATATATAAGATTTTGAGGTATCCTGAAAAACACAGGTCAGGCAGCATTTGTGGAGGACTTATGTGGGCAACGTTTTGGGTCGGGATCCTATTTCAGACGTATCTCTATATTTAGGCATCTTTGTGGCAGAAATGAGAATTGAGGATCATTGTCTGAAAATAAGTGAGTACTCATTAAATAGAGAGATGGGTGAGTTATCTTTCTCTCCGAGAGCTGTCAGTCTTCGCAATTCTTCCGTCATAGGGTGGTGAAAGCAATACCATTGAATATTTTTAAGGCAGAGACTGAAATATTCCTGAGAATCTGGGATTAAATGTTGCTGTGGGTCAGTGGGAATGAAGAGTTGAGATTGCAGTCAAATCAGCCATGGTGTTGAATGTTGAAGCAGGTTCAAGGGACAAGGTTGGCCACTCCTGCCCCTAATGTCTTTATTCATACATGAACCATTGAGAGGGAATATGCCGACACTTCAGGGGAGAAGGTGAAATGTACCGGGATGAGATTTAGCTGTGATTTAACCTAATCCTATCTCAGCAACAGGCACCTAGGGCCACCTCTTGCACTACCATGGACCTGTTTGTCTCATTGTGCTCAGCATGAATGTCTTGTTTATGCCGTACTTTTCTTTTCACTGTCTTGAAGAATTTATGCATAATTTATTTATAATTTATGTTTTTAGTGGGGGCTACATAATGAATAGTGATTTCTACATAAACTTTCAGCACAATTTCCTTCTTATTCCCTAATCATTAATTAACAGCACATGGAAGACAAATCTGTGGACGTTCTCTGATATGAGCCTTCCTCTTTTCCAGCTTTCTCCCACACTACTACAATCAGTCTGAAGAATGATTCTACCCGAAACATCGGCCATCCATTTCCTCCAAAGATGCTGCCTGACCTGTTGAGTACCTCCAGCACTTTGTATTTTGCTCAAGACTCCAGCATCTGCAGTTCCTTATATCTCCCTGTGCTGTCATGCAGCATTAGTAATGGGCTGGTTCAACTTCACAAACGGGTAGCATGTGATCTAATGCTCTGTCTGTTTGCCTCTACGGCAGTTAGCAAGCAGCAAGAATGCTGCCACAATGCTTTGTTGGTGCCTTGTTAGTGAATGAGAGGAAGATTATTTAAACTGAACAATGAGCGGCTAAACTTTGACTCACCGTTGAAGAAGCACAGAAATATGGTGCTTCTGACATGGCCTCTCTGCAACAAATTTCCATGGCTTGAGTTTCTGCCTCACTGAACTGTTGTTACGTTTTGCCTTCGAGCCTTGCTAATACATGCAGCACAACTGATAAAGCCTATAAATAATGCACAATGAAAACTGGGGTGCTCTCCTTTACAGAAACAAAGAATTTCACCGCACTGTGCTTTTCGTTAAGCCATTTACAACTGCTGCTCTTGAACAAACGCGTTACAACTCACCAACGTACCTCATATTTGGCTTGAATGCTGCTTCAATACTTTGTTTGGACAATAACATGGCACCATAAACAATTCAATCATAACAGAGGATCGTTGAAAGGCCACTGGACAGGAATGCGTTTTGGAACTCATCAGGAAGCATTTTGCTTTTGCAAAACTGGATGTGAAGGACTTGAGGATGTATTCAGCAAATGATAAGAGCCAAGTGGAAAGCATTTTCTTCAGCGTCTGAAGAAGGATCCCAACTGGAATGGCTAGAGGGTCTGCGATTGAGCTGGTGGAATGGTCATCTGTCCATTCCCTCCAAAGATGCTGCCTGACCCATTGAGGAACTCCAGCACTTGGTGTTTTACTCAAGATTTCAGTGTCTGCAGTTCCTTGCGTCTCTTTCTTAAACTCTACAAATGCATGCAAGAATGGTATATGGATACACTGGTCTCTAACGTATATTCATGCCTTCTATAATTCTGGTGTGCTGAAGCAAAGCAAGAATTTCATTATCCTATCTGGGACACATGACAATAAATTCTCTTGAATCTTGAATCTTGAAATAAAAGCAGCATGCTTTTTTTTCTAACAGTGTATATTCTGAATGAAGATGTCATAGAATCAGACAGTTTAGTTTAGTTTAGTTTGGAGATACAGCGCGGTCCACCGAGTCCACGCGGACCAGCGATCCCCGCATACTAACGCTTCCTACATGCACTACTAGGGAAAATCTGCAATTATTCTGAGCCAATTAACCTGCAAACCTGTACGCCTTTGGAGTGTGGCAGGAAACCGGAGCACCCGGAGAAAACCCACACAGGCTTCTATGAACTCAATACAAAGAGCACCCATGGTCAGGATCGAACCGGGGTCTCTGGTGCTGCTCCACAGCTCAGATGGAGGCCAATTGCCCCTAGTCCGCCTGCACCAAACTTTCGAAAGATTATTCAATTATTCTTACTTCCTCATCCACCGCAGCACTTGTAAGCTTTCCTCTTCAAAAACAAGTACAATTCCCTTTTGAACATTACTGCTGAATCTTCTCCCACCAGCCTTTGAGTCCCTCTTTCTCCCCACCTCCCCATTCCCGCTGCATACAATCCATTCACCAGTTAATCACATCAGAAAGCATGTTGCCTTCCTAATATTGGATGTGAAAGGCATGCAATATATTCAGGAGATGATAATAGGCTATATAAAATGCATGGCCTTGTTTCTACGTACTGAAATGGTCTTAAAATATGCATTTGCCTTCAAGAAGTAAAACCACTGGAGAGCTGCCACTTCTGGCTGGCACTGACTTCAATCACATGGAATATTAAGAGCAGAGAAAACCTAACAACAAGCGACCAGGGGCTTCATTAAAATCTTAAAAGAAGGTTGGAATAACCATGCAGCTGCACTCTGATGGTCACACACTCAAGGCACCAAATCACAGCTATCCCCACATGACACAGAAGCGCACAAGTAGTAGTAAAAGGTGCACTCAATGGGCAGGCAGTGATGATACAAGTAAAACACAACATGCTGGAGGAACTCAGCAGGTCAGGCAGCGTCGGTGGAGGGAATGGACAGGCAGTGCATCAGGTCAGGACCCTTCTTCCGACTGATAATAGTAGGGGGGACGAAAGCTGGAAGAGAGAGGAGGGGGGGGGGGCGAGACAAAGGCTGGTTAGTCCTATCTCCCATCAGGTGATGAGAAGGGTTGAATGGCAGATAGTGGAGTATTGGGTTGAATGTGGAGTTAAGTGACAAAGGAGGAAAAAGAGTGTCAGACAAGAGGACAAGAGAAATGAAACGTAAAGCCGAAGGGAGGAATATAGGTGGAAGGGGGACGTGAGGAAGGAGAGAGAGAAGAGAGAGGGGATGTGAGGAAGTCGTGGATGGGAAATGTGTAAGATGGAGGGGTAAGGAGCAGGGTGATTAGGGTGGTGGTAGATAGCGGGAAACATTTATGTGCATCAGGAAAGAGAGAGGGGAGGGCGGATTTCCTTGAGCTATTTTGCCAATGGTTGGGCTCCATTATTTTTCCACCAGCACCATTGGTGCCACCATTGAGTTTCTCAAAGGCAATTACCAAATCTGATATCCTGACAGAAGAAAATGGGAGGCAACAGAGCAGCTGGGGTCTGAAGAAGAGTCTCAATCCAAAAGGTCACCTATTCATAAGGTCATAAGCGATAGCAACAGAATTAGGCCATTCGGCCCATCAAGTCAACTCTGCCTTTCAATCCTGGCTGATCTATCTCTCCCTCCAAACCCCATTCTCCTGCCTTCTCTCCATAACCCTTGACACCCGTACTATTCAAGATTTTATCTATCTCTGCCTTAAAAATATCCATTGACGGACTCCACAGCATTCTGTGACAAAGAATTTCACAGATTCACCACCCTCTGACTAAAGAAATTCCTCATCATCTCCTTCCTAAAGAAACATTCTTTCATTCTGTGGCAAAGACCTCTAGTCCTAGACTCTGCCACTAGTGAAAACGTCCTCTCCATGTCCACTCTATCCAAGCCTTTCACTATTCGATACATTTCAATGAGGTACCCTCCCATCCTTCTAAACTCCAGCGAGTACAGGCCCAGTGCCATTAAACGCTCATCATATGTTAACCCACTCATTCCTGGGATCATGCTTGTAAACCTCCTCAGGACCCTCACCAGAGCCGGCACATCCTTGCTCAGATATGTGCCCAAAATTGATCACAATACTCCAAATACAGCGCCTCACAGCACCTCCGCATTACATCCTTGTTTTTGTATTCTAGTCCTCTTAAAATTAAATGCTAGCATTCCTTTTCCCCAGAGATGCTGCCTCACCTGCTGAGTTACTCCAGCTTTTTGTGGCTATCTTCTTTAAACCAGCATCTGCAGTTCCTTCCTACACAGGGCATCTGAGCAGCCCTGCTGTCCTGGACTTGTTCTGAGTTACTCCACTGACACCCTCAAACATACATATCTTCAGACTAGTTCACTGTAACAGATTTTAAAAAATAATCATTTTTGTAATGCAGGACTAACGGGCAAGTCTTGCATTTATTGCCTGAACCAACATAATCTGAGAGAAGATGATGGCAGTTTTCCTTCTCAAAATACTTGTTAATGGTTTTAATACAATCACATTACTTGCTGAGCCATATAAGACTCAATCACCTGAAAACAGATCAAGTCAAGTCAAATCGAGTTTATTGTCAGATGTACATGCACGGTGAGGTGCAGGTACAATTAAAACCTTGCCTGCAGCAGCATTACAAGCACATTGAGTCAGACAATGCACAAAACATAAATTATACATAAATTACATATAAATTATACGGTGAAAAGAAAAACACTGTGGAAAAGAAGGCATTGTGGCGGCCTGAGCCAGCTTGGTATCGAACCGTCGTTGGTCGGGCTCAAATTCACGCGTGGATCGGGCTCGCACTCACGTGTGGATCGGGCGTGATCTGGACCGACCAATCATGTGGTCATGGGGGGGGCGGGCCGTTAGGCGGTTGGAATTCGAAGGTTTGGCGGTTGGAGTGGAACTCGGGTGCTCACGAGTGACAGCGCAGTAGTAGTAAAATATTGACTGGATGCGCACGTGAGCGACGGGGCTGTATCGGTTAATTATTAAACAGAGTGTTTACACAACGCATGGACCTCCACAACATTAGTTAAAAAATACAAAAATCAGTGACAGTGCAAGAGGTGGTCTGTAATGTTCAGTTGTCAAGGTGGAATTAGACTAATGCAAGTTCATAAGTTTATAAATTCGTAAGTGTTCAGGGCAGAATTAGGCCAATTGGCCCATCAAGTCTACTCTGCCATTCAATCATGGCTGATCTACCTCTTCATCTCAATCCCATTCTCCTGCCTTCTCCCCATAACCCCTGACACCCTTACTAATCAAGAATCTATTTATCTCGGCCTTAAAAAAGATTGCTTCAAAAACATGATCGTCGGAAAGTAGCTTTTCCCTAACCTCGTGGTTTGGGATTTCAGGCCTCTGTACCTCCTGCCCGACGGTAGCAATGAGAAGAATGCATGGTCCAGATGGTGGGGATCCTTGATGAGAGATACGGCTTACAGTATCTGAGGCAGCACCTCATGTAGATGCTTTCAGTGGTGGGGAGGGCTGTAGCTGTGATGGACTGGACTGAGTCTATCACTCTCTGCAGCCTCTTGCATTCCTATGTGTTGGAATTACCATATCGGCCATACTGCAACCAGTCATGATACTTGTTACGGTGCATAGATACATAGAAACATAGAAAATAGGTGCAGAGAGGATGCCATTTGGTCCTTCGAGCCAGCTCCGCCATTCATTGTGATCATGGCTGTTTGTCCGCTATCAATAACCCGTGCCTGCCTTCTCCCCATATCCCTTGACTCAACTAGCCCCGAGAGCTCTATCCAACTCTCTCTTAAATCCATCCAGTGATTTGGCCTCCACTGCCCTCTGTGGCAGGGAATTCCATAAATTCACAACTCTCTGCGTAAAAAGGTTTTTTCTCACCTCAGTCTTAAATGACCTCCCCTTTATTCTAAGACTGTGGCCCCTGGTTCCGGACTCACCCAACATTGGGAATATTTTTCCTGCATCTAGCTTGTCCAGTCCTTTTATAATTTTATATGTTTCTATAAGATATCCCCTCATCCTTCTAAACTCCAGTGAATACAAGCCTAGTCTTTTCAATCTTTCCTCATCTGTGGAGTATTTGTTGACGTACCAAATCTTTTTAAACTTCTAAGAAAGTAGAGATGCTGGTGCGCCTATTTTACTTCAGACTTTGGAGACACAGGCCCATCAACCCACCGAGTCCGCGGTGACCAACAACCACCCTGTACACTAGCACTGTCCTACACGCACTAGGGACAATTTACAATTTTACCTAAGCCAATTAACCTACAAACCTGTACGCCTTTGGAGTGTGGGAGGAAATCGGAGCACCCAGAGAAAACCCACATGGTCACAGGGAGAACGTACATACTCCATACAGACAGCACCGGTAGCCAGGACCGAACCCGGGTCTCTGGCGCTGTAAGCTGTTAACCATCTCCACCGCCAGCCCACCAATGAAAACCGACACATGCTCTCTCGACGATTATCTTTCTGAGATCAACAATTAGTGCCTTGCCTTTGTTGATGCTGAGCAATAAGTTGTTGTTGCCGCGGCACTCAACCAGGTGTTCTCTTTTTTTTAGGCAGAACATATAAGTTGTCCCTAAAAGGACAGCAGCGATTTGCACAGCAGACACCAATGAACATAACATGAAATTCCAAGCTTCAGGAAATGCAACATAAAATGTGTAACCTTGCAAATGAAGAGTGATTGCATTTGACAGGAGACAAATATACTCTGTCTCTGGCATAGCTGTTATTGTAAGCCTATAAAGACGATGCCATATGCTGCCTCAGTCCTCCTGGTGAAAGGTTAACCCTTGCTGGACTCTCTTTTCAAATGGCTCCGTTTCACTCCTGACAAATTTTGCACCATGTAACAAAAAACAAAGGCTTACAAGCCAGTGAGAAAGGGCCAAGTGAGTGGAACTAATTAGACATCTCTTTCAAAGAATTTACACGGACACGGTGCGTTGAATATCTGTGCTCAGCGATTATAACATGCACAAAAAGATGGAACTTGTTGATATGCTGAAACTTGCACTGGTTTTAAAATGACACATAGTGCTTAAAATTGTATGTGTTTAGTTTAGTTTAGTTTAGTTTAAAGATAGAAACAAGCCCTTCGGCCCACCCAGTCTGCGCCGACCAGTGATCCTCGTATACTAATACTACTAGGGACAATTTACAATTTTACCAAGCTAATTAGCCTACAAACCTGTATGTCTTTGAAGTGTGGGAGGGAACCGGAGAACCCAGAGAAAACCCACTCAGGTCATGGGGAGAGCGTACAAACTCCATACAGACAGTACCCGTAGTCAGGATCGAACCCGGGCCTCTGGCGCTGGAAGGCAGCAACTCTACCGCTCTGCTAGCCTGCCGCCCTTCTAAAATGATCTCAAAAATGTCCACAAATTAAATGTATAAGGGGGTGGAAGGTCTCATTTGGAGTGAGGTTGAATACATTCTGGACCTAAAACAAATCTCGCTCCCATTGTTCACAGGCAATGCAGCCATGAGTGTTCACTGATTGGGATTAAAATCAACTAATCATTCAATATTTGCTCTACATGCCCTTCACTGAAGGAGAAAACACTTACAGAAATAGTCACCTGTCCCTTTTGACTGTGCTTTTAGACGTTAATAAGCTGACATAAAGCAACCAATTTTCTTACATTTATTTATTGGACATTTATAAAGTACCCTTGGCTACACAATGTCGGGCATATTTATATGACCCACTTCAATCAGCAAACTGACGGCTCTTGAGGAATCGAGACTTGTTGCTTTCAAATGAAGGACAGACTTTGAAAGTACCCATTTTTATGGATTGATTTTTATACTTGTGTGATCTCTACCTGTGTGTCTGGACTGGTTATTTTGGCTGCAGCTTTTGATGCAGTTATCTGATGTAGTTATTGCTGAATGTAGGTCAGCACCACAGTGTTATATTCCTTGACCTAAGCAGTTATGCTTGAATGCTCTTCTAAATATACACTTGAACTACTTCTAATTTCCTTTCTTGTATAAATCCCCATTTTTCATCAAGCTTTTAAATTTTCATTACTGAATATGGGGAAAATCCTATTTATTTTGTGTATCGGTGTTCCGTAGCAAGAATAACTATTGCTCGCAATTAGAAGAAATGCAGAAATATGGCAACAGGTCTCTTTCTCATAAGTATGCTTTAAACACAGATCCGTTGACAAGTTAATATCTTATGTTGGTAAAACTCTTGCCTCAGAATCAGAGTGTCCTTTCCTGTCCTGTGGAGTTCCTACTTCTTGTTTCACTCTGGTGACACAGATAATGGAATCTGGGGCAGAAAATAAATGGCTGGAAGAACTCAGTGGGTCAGACAGCATCTCTGGAGGCAAAGGGAGGCGGCAGGTGGTGAGATTTTATTCCTTGCCATAGAGCGGTGGAGGCAAGCAGAGGTGGAGTGTCATCATATTGCTATTCCGCACAGTTTTGCAAATAGAAGACAACAAACCATGCAGGAGAAAGAGCAGCATGGCAGTTCAGATGATGAGAGGCATGGGAGTGTCAAAAGAGCAGCAAGAACAAGATGGAGACTACACTAAACGTTATTCCTGTTATTTATTTCCCATTATCATGTTCACAAGTTATAGGAGTAGGATTAGGCCAATCTGCCCATTGAGTCTACTCCGTCATTCAATCATGGCTGATCTTTGCCTCCTAATCCCATTTTCATGCCTTCTCCCCATAACCCTTCACACCCATTCTAATCAAGAATTTGTGTATCTCTGCCTTAAAAAATATCCACTGACTTGGCCTCCACAGCCCTCTGAGACAATGAGTTCCACAGATTAACTACCCTCAGACTAAAGAAGTTCCTCCTCGCCTCCCTTCTAAAAGAGCGCCCTTTAATTCTGAGGCTATGACCTCTGGTCCTAGATTCTCCCACCTGTGGAAACATCCTTTCCACATCCACTCTATCTATGTAATTCTTGGATCTGTACACTGTGGATGGCTAGATTGTAATCATGCATTGTCTTTCCGTTGACTGGTTAGCATGCAACAAAAGGTTTGCGCTGTATCTTAATACATGTGACAATTAGCTAAACTCGACTCAAACTCAACTCACTGAGGAATGTCCCAGTTCAGCATTCCCAGGGCTCACTTCCAGCTGAGTGAAAGAGACATTGTCCACCTGGGATATAATGAACTCTTTGACAGAGTTCCTCTTGTAATGAGCCTTGAAATTCATTGTCTCCAATGCAAACAAAGTGACTTCCTCCACACTCCAACGTTACCAACAACATAGTGTTGCAATAATAAGGTTGGGGAGCCCAGGAGGCAATTAATAATCCCCCGAGCTGCTTTGCAAACCCACCTGTGCCAATTATAAGACATCAATAAATGAATACCTGATCCCTATCGGGATGGTTTGCCACAACCATTTCCAGTGGCTTGCAATCCACTCTGCCAAATTTTATGAGGCTACATTAGTGGTTTGTGGAGGAAGGAACTGCAGATGCTGGTTACACCAAAGATAGACACACAATGCTGGAGTAACTTAGTCGGTCAGGTAGCATCTCTGGAGAAAAAGAATAGGTGACGTTTCGGGTCAAGGCTCTTCTTCAGACAGAGTCAGTCAGGGAAGAGGGATTTTCTCCGGGTGCTCCGGTTTCCTCCCACACTCCAAAGACATACTGGTTTGTAGGCTAATTGGTTTGGTAAAGTTGTAAATTGTCCCTCGTATGTGTAGGATAGTGTGTGGGATAGATCACTGGTCAGCGCTGACTCAGTGGATCAAAGGGCCTGTTTCCGCGCTGTATCTCTAGTCTAAAATGAACTAAATTAGTTTAAGACATCAAAAATAGGCAAAAGCCAATAAATAAGCAACAGTGAATTTGTGTACTCCACAATTTACTGCTTTCATGAGTGTATCAATCTGGCGGACAAAACAAGTCAGGGTGAAGTGCAGGGTGACATCTTTTCAACATTGGATCAGTGGAAGCGCTCTCAGCTCGGACATGTTTTAGATTTGCATCCCCTGCAGGAGGTATAAAACTAGGCTGACACATCAACGTAGTCTGAGGGAATGCCGCACAGTCCTAGTCAAGTCAAGTTGAGTTTATTGTCATTTGTATGGTCAAAATCTTGCTGGCAGTAGCATCAGACTCAGACAACAGCCAGAAACATAAATCATACATGCATTATGCATAAAATTTTATGAAAGGCGGAAAAAAAAGACCAAAGAAATCAAAATAGCAGTTCAAACACAATTAGAAAATAAAGTCCACAAGAGGTAGTCAGTAGTGTTCAATAGTGCTTTTATTGTCACATGTCAAGAGTCAAGTGTTTTATTGTGATATGTCCCAGATAGAATAATGAAATTCTTACTTGCAGCAGTACAACAGAATATGTAAACATAGTACACTGTAAGCAATATAATAAACGAGAGAGAAATTCAAACGCACAGTGAAATTATTTTCTTACAGACCAGTAGTGTATTGCCATACCTAAGCACATCTTTGAATGTGACCAGAAGGCCGAACTCAAGGATCCAAGCCACAGCCTGGGAATCCACCTGGAGGCCCATCTCGCCCACACAGAGTGGAAGGTGTCAGACGGAGGGCCGGTAAGTGGACCAGCTCCGGGAGGGAGTGTACTGCCTGGACAGTGGAGTGGGACGCTGGAGGCCCTGCAACGGCCTGGGACCCGGCTGGACCAGGCGGCTCCTCATGAGGCTGAGGACGTGGACCAGACGCGGCCTACAGCGGTGGAGCAGCGACGGAGGACACCACGGCTCCTCTTGGCCAGGCCGGGCCTGTGAACTTGATGAAATGGGGCCAAACATGGCGGAGCCGGCATTATATGCAAAATTCAATTTCACTATGTCTTGTCACACTTGCCTGTGTGACAATAATATCCATTGAAACATTGAACCTGGTGGTACGAAACTGGGCGCCACTCTTCAGAGGAGACATTAAACTAAGTTTCCATCTGCCCTCTCGGGCATGAAAAAAAAGGCCCAAGGAACATTCACAGAATGCTACAATTGTTCTGGACACTATTTAGTCTTCATCCAACACTATCAAATCAGATTATCTGATCATTTCTACATTGCCTTTAATGGAACCTTGTTGTACACAAATTGTCTACTCTGTTGTACTGCTGAAGTTTGCATAGTCCACAAACCTGTTAATTAAGTCTCTGTCTTCAAAAAATGTGTAACCTAACCGTGGCCCCATGTAATTGTTACAATGAGAAATATGCATTGGGGAATCAATCATTAGGGATGATTAGTGTAGGAAGGAACTGCAGATGCTGGTTTAAACTGAAGATAGACACAAAATGTGTCTGAGGTGAATTTGTGGAATTCTCTGCCACAGAAGGCAATTCACTGGATGTTTTCAAGAGCGAGTTAGATATAGCTCTTAGAGCAAACAGAATCAAGCGATATGGGGAGAAAGCAGGAACTGGGTACTGATTTTAGATGATCAGCCATGATCATATTGAATGGCGGTGCTGGCTCGAAGGGCCGAATGGCCTACTCCTGCACCTATTTTCTATTTGTTTAGGTTTCTAAAATGGTGGAGTAACTCAGCGGGACAGGCAGCATCTCTGGAGAGAAAAAATGAATGATTACTTGGAGAGAGAAGGACCATTCGGGGAGTCTAAACACAGGTTCCAAAAAAGATTATGCCTTGTAAACATGCTATATAATTTTTGAAGAAGTTCTTAAGTCTTTGAACAAGGGAATCCCAGTCAGTTTACACTACCCAACGCTTTTGACAAGGCAGCCCATGAGAGGCTTCTGGTTGTGATTAAAAGTTCTGGTATTAATAGACTATGTTGAATCTTATTGAGAACATGCTAGAAGCATTTAGAGAGAAATAAATTATAGCTAGATTTGAATCTGTTTGGAAACTTGCAAACAGCAGCCCGGCAAGGATTGTTGATGGGATTGTTGCTTGTTACTATTTTTATAATTGGTCTAGACGTAGGTGTTAAAGACTTAATCTGCAAATTCGCAGATGGCACTAGGATTAGTCGAATGTTAGGACTACACGATTGCTTATTTGAATAGAAGATCTTGCTCTGCTCAATAATAACCATATAACCATATAACAATTACAGCACGGAAACAGGCCCTCTCGGCCCTTCCAGTCCGTGCCGACCAATAATTGTCATCAGACTTTCGCAAAGTTTGTTTAACTTGGAAGAGAACGGTTTATACACATAGCAGTGCAGATGTTCCACATATACGCCTCTTATACTAACTCGCAGAACTGGGTCTCTGCGCATCCCTCTGCAATTGGATCCTCGACTTCCTCATTCACAGACCACAGACTGTTCGTATTGGTGGAAATGTGTCAGACTCGATAACAATCAGCATGGGAGCACCTCAAGGCTGCGTGCTCAGCCCCCTGCTGTACTCACTCTATACTTATGACTGCGTAGCCGGTCACAGTGCGAACTCCATCATCAAGTTCGCTGACGACACCACTGTTGTGGGACGTATCACTGATGGGGATGAGTCGGAGTACAGAAGAGAGATCGAGCGACTGTCCATATGGTGCCAGCACAATAACCTGGCCCTCAACACCAGCAAAACCAAGGAACTGATTGTGGACTTTGGAAGGAGTAGGATGGGGACCCACAGTCCTGTTTATATCAACGGGTCGATGGTTGAAAGGGTCAAGAGCTTCAAATTCCTGGGTGTGCACATCTGTGAAGATCTTTCCTGGTCCGAGAACACAGATGCAATTATTAACAAAGCTCATCAGCGCCTCTACGTCCTGAGAAGATTACGGAGAGTCGGTCTGTCAAGGAGACTCTCTCTAACTTCTACAGGTGCACAGTAGAGAGCTTGCTGACTGGCTGCGTCGTGGCTTGGTTCGGCAACTTGAGTGCCCTGGAGAGGAAAAGACTACAAAAAGTAGTAAACACTGCCCAGTCCATCATCGGCTCTGACCTTCCTTCCATCGAGGGGATCTACCTATCTTCCATCGAAGGATGCTGCCAGCCTCATAAAGGCTGGCAGCATCATCAAGGACCCACACCACCCTGGCCACACACTCATCTCCCTGCTACCTTCGGGTAGAAGGTACAGGAGCCTGAGAACTGCAACGACCCGGTTCAGGAATAGCTACTTCCCCACAGCCATCAGGCTATTAAACCTGGCTCGGACAAAACTCTGAACATTAATACCCCTCCATCTGTTATTTGCACTTTATTAATTTATTAATTAATGTGTGTATTTAAGTATATAACTGTAGTCAATGCCTACTATGTTCTGTTGTGCTATGCAAAGAAAGAATTTCATTGTCCTGTCAGGGACACAGGACAATAAACTCTTTTGACTTTTACTTTGACTTTGACTCTGAGAAAAAACAATGAAAGTGTTGTAATCTTTAGATTTCAATATTTTCATAGCAATGCAAGGAAGAAATAATTAGATCAAATAGGCTAATTGGGTATTCATCAGACTATTGACTACAGGTGACAGTTTACTTCAGTTACCTGACAAAAGACTTGTTCTGTTGGAGTATTATCTGGAGTATAATCTTGGTCTACTCATATTGAGAGTGACATTCTTTTTTTTGGAAAAGATGTGAAGGAGAGCTACAAAACAGGATCCCAGTATAAATCTCTGAGATTTGCACTTCAGGGACATGCAGGGGTGATTTATTTAAGGTTTGCAAAAGAACATAGGGAGTAAATCATTTAAGAATGTTCCCATTAAATAGGTTAGGTAGTCTCAAGATTCACAATTTTAAAGTCTGATCTAGACTGAATATCACGTCGCTTTACCTCCCCCCTCGACTCCATTCAAGGACCCAAGCAGTTGTTCCAGGTGCGACAGAGGTTCACCTGTACCTCCTCCAACCTTATCTATTACATCGGTGAGAACGAGCGTAGGCTTGGCGATCGTTTCGCCGTACACCTCCGCTCGGTCCGCAATAACCAATCTGAGCCACCTGACCCGGTGGCTCAGCAGTTCAACTCCCCCTCCCATTCCGAATCCGACCTTTCTGTCCTGGAGCTCCACTATGGCCAGAGAGGGCACCACCGGAAATTGGAGGAACAGCACCTCATATTCCGCTTGGGCAGTTTACACCCCAGCGGCATGAACATTGACTTCTCTAATTCCCCCCCCCCCCCCACCACCCCCTCCACCCTACATCAGTCTGAAGAAGGGTTTCGGCCCGAAACTTTGCCTATTTCCTTCGCTCCATAGATGCTGCTGCACCCGCTGAGTTTCTCCAGCACTTTTGTCTACCTTCGATTTTCCAGCATTTGCTGTTCCTTCTTAAACATCAGAAAGTAGTTCCTTTGTCAAAGATTAGTGGACTATTAAATGTTCTGACAACAGCCATACCCACTTTGGGATAAAGTGCAGGCAGGGTTTGGAAATGGAGTTTGGGGAAAGAACTTGTCCAGTTATCTAAAAATTGCATAAGTAGGGGGTTTGGGTGTGTGCTCATCTTATAACATGAAGGATATACCCCCCCCCCCCCACATCGAGACATGGTGGCACAGCGGTAGAGTTGCTGCCTTACAGCGGCAGAGACCCGAGTCCGATCCTAACTACGGACCGTGCTGTCCGTACTGAGTTTGTACGTTCTCCTCGTGACCCAGCGTGGGTTTTCTCCGAGATCTTCAGTTTCCTCCCACACTCCAAAGATGTACAGGTTTGTAGGCTTGGTATAATTGTAAACTGTCCCTAGTGTGTAGGATAGTGTTGATGTGCGGGGATCGTTCGTCGCCGCAGACCCGGCGAACCGAAGGGCCTGTTTCCGCACTGTATCTCTGAACTAAACTAAACTAAACTAATGCACATGAAACCTAAGTTTAAATTCCACACCAGTGGCTGTGAAGTTTATATTATGTTAATAATTCCAAATTCGGAAAAGAATTGCCAAGTAGATTTATTAATGATGATCACGGACAGCTATCAGATTGTCATAAAAGCCCAACCCATTCACTCCTGCCCATGAGGTAGAAATCAACCATCCTTATCTGGTCTACATGTGACTCGGACACCCACCACCTATTTCCATGTGATTAACTCTTTAATGACCTGCAAAGTGGCCTGAAAAGCAACTTCAGTTGTACCACTCCCGTTGCATTAAAAAGAGAAGGAGAAAAACTAAACAAACCTCCCGGCATTGATCTTTAGGACTCTATTCAGACATTGCAAAGATACATCTAGTTCAATATGAGTCCATTGAATTTATGTATAGCCGCTGAGAATGTCAGAAGAATGTTTGCACAGAATGGGGTACTGATTGGGGATGATCAGCCACATTGAATTGCGGTGTTGGCTCGAAGGGCGGAATTTCCAACTCCTGCACCTATTGTCTATTGTCTACTTGTATATATTTTTTTTATCTGAATAAAGTATATTTTGATTTTTTTAAATCCACACTGCAAAGTTCCCACCAACATCGCTGTTGAACATAGGAAGTCTCATCAAGCAACAGTCTGAGCATAAAAAAAGACACAAAGTGCTGGAGTAACTCAGCCGGTCAGGCAGCATCTCTGGAGAACATGGATAGGCAAAGTTTCAGGTCGCGACTCCTCTTCAGTCTCCATCACAATCCCGGCATATATCTTGCCTCACGGACAGAAGAAATCTACTCGAGGCGATGGGCTGCATATAGGAGGGAGGAAATAGCCTATAGAGTTTCCAACATTGACTCTAGATCCATGAAGTCTTGTGTCATCATGTTAAACATGGTCATGGAGACCATTTCCTGATAACCACATATCACCCTCCCTCAGTTGATGCATCAGTACTCCCTCACGTAAAACAAAAAATGCACTGAAAGTAGTAAGGGACAGGTACAGTGGATGGGGAACTTTAATGTCCATCATCAGGAGAGGCATCCAGACTGGGTCAGTAGCTTGTAGTGAGTGAAGCAACACTGGGGATAATTTTACTTCGGAGTCACGTGAGTGACTACGTGAAGACCCCGCCAGCACGCATGCGCGACATATCGTCGAACGCATTGCAAAGCGACAGGCGGGAGGAGCATCGCTCCTCCAGCGGTAAGTTTAAAACGAACCTGCAGGTGAGTACTTACTATCCTGAGGTCGTTTTGTGGGTGCTCTGTTGTGGTTTATCTAACAGAGTAACACCCATCATGGACAAGTCAAGAACTAAGTCCAAACGGACCGCTACAAGATGGGTGCGGAGGACCGCGGGAATGCGGCTGGCTTCTCCAGAGCTGCTAGTTGTTCAAACAGCAGCCCCCGACTTGACACCGCAACAGCCCGTAGGTGCACCTCAGACTGGCAGTAAAGCCGGGCAAGCCCGTTGACTCGGCAGGGTCTGGGCTGGAAGACTCACCGCCTGCGGGAAGCGACAGTGGTCGTTTATCTCGCATGGAGCAGATGGTGGAGCAATTGCTCCAACGTGACCTGCTCCAGCAGGAGTTTGGTCACCGTGGGTCTCGTAGCAGACCAACGGCAGCACCTTTTACAGGGCTGCCAAATGTCTCTCCCTCTTCACAGGGGAGCATAAGGAGTCAGATCTGGGCTGACTCTGAACAGGGGGACTTGGCCGAAGAATCGTCCAACATGCTGGGGGTGCAAGAACAGGATCTACTCGGCATGATGTCCAAGTTCGCGATGCCTTCACAGAACGGACCGCCGTTGCAGCCGCAGCTGGCAGCCAGAATTAATTACTTGCCAACTACAGGAACAGGCCATGAACAACACGGCAGCCAAATATTTAGCTCCGGAGAACTGTGTCTCCCTCAATGTGCCTGCGGTAAATAACCCCATCCGGGGAAACATCAGTCCTGGCATTAGGAGCCAGGAAGTAAAGATGCAGAAAGTCCTGAAACTACTGGCCTCTGGAATTACAGCATTTGCCAGATCAGTAGATGGGAAGGATATGTCGGAGGAGCAACAGGATGCCCTGGCACTCTTCTGTAATGCACAGTTTGAGATTAACTGTTTCAGGAAGAGTGTCATCCGACCTGCACTAAACCCCAAGTTCGCGGGGTTGTGCAGAACCAGCAGCGCACAGCCGCCTACTCTATTGTTCGGGGACAACCTGCCCCAGCAGGTAAAAGACCTCGACGAAGAGGCAAAGGCCGTCGGCATGATTAAAGTGCCGTCCGCTACCAGGTCCTCGTATACTCAGCGGCAGCACCCCTACGCATCCACCAGCAGACCGTGTTACCACAGCGAAAGAGCAGCTGGTGAAAGCTCGAAGGCCGTACAACCTGCACAAAGGTCTTTTTTAGGTTCATGCCCCAGAACGGCCTTCCTGGAAGATGCGCCAACCCCACACCACAGCGCCTCCACCTCCCAGGAAGCAAGGACGGAGGAAACCAACACAGCACCACCGGTAACCATGGAGGTAAGTGGGTCTGGTTGCCTCCGGAACATAGCATGTGTAACTTCTTCACAGGTTGGGGGAAGTTTAGGAACGCATGGAGTTCTATAACATCTGATCCTTTCCTATTACAAAGTATTCAGGGATACAAAGTTGCACCTAGCCGAACGTTTGTGCTTTCACAAAAAGAGAAATTGGAAGGTCATGCGCAAAGAGCCTATAGCGGAGCAAGATAGGCCACTCCTGTGAAATGCAATGGGCTGACGTGTAGTATGCAACGGAGCGGAACATGGGCATTTTTTTCGTCCATTTCAGTAACCGGAACCTACCCGACCCGACCCGACTCGCGGTGTAATCAACGTTGCGGGGGAACAGTTTGTGAGTGTGATATAGGGTTAGATTCATAATTCTGTTAATTCTTGTTAAAGAATAAAATGTTTATAAATTTTGATTCTGGTAATTTTCTTGAATATCTGATAACGACACATCAGCAGCATATGGTACCAATATTGCCACGGGCCGGTTCAAAATCCGCGGCCCGGGGCGGTCGAAGCTGCCGAAGCTGCTGCCCTCCAGTCCAGCGGACGAAGCTGTTGCCGCGGGAGCTCCGGAAAAACCCCAAAAACCTCCGGAAAAACCTAAAAAGCATAGATCCTATTGCGGAACTATGGGATCTATGCCTAGGAGCCCCGGGATCCGCAACGCCCGCCCGCACAGCTCAGCACAGCCCAGGAGTGCCCGCCCGCCTAAACGCCCGCCCGCCCGCCCGCCCGCACAGCACAGCCCAGGAGTGCCCGCCTGCCCGCCCGCACAGCTCAGCACAGCACAGCCCAGGAGTGCCCGCCCGCCCAGCACAGCACAGCCCAGGAGTGCCCGCCCGCCTAAACGCCCGCCCGCCCGCACAGCATAGCACAGCCCAGGAGTGCCCGCCTAAACGCCCGCCCGCACAGCATAGCACAGCCCAGGAGTGCCCGCCTGCCCGCCCGCCCACACGCACAGCATAGCACAGCCCAGGAGTGCCCGCCTAAACGCCCGGCCGCCCGCACAGCTCAGCACAGCACACGCCGCACGGTTGAAGGAGCGCCCGAACCGCACAGCAGCGCAAAGCCCGCCCGCCCGCCTGCCCGCCCGGTGAAGGAGCATCCGTCCGCCCACCTGCTCCTCGCAGCGCCAGTGTGGTCTCAGCCGCTGCCGCCTCTCCTCTCCTCGTCTTTTAAAAATAAAACCGGATATTCTTTGGCCTGAAAAAAACCCCAAAAAGAAGGAGCTTTGCAGCGAAGCGGTGGGAGAGGCGGGAAAGGGAGAGCGAGTGAGAGGCGGCAGCCATGAAGAAGCAGCAGCAACAGCGGAGGAAACGGGACTGCTATAGGATCTTTGGCCTCAACCTCGAAGACGGAGGCGGAAGCAAAGATAATATCTTTGGGCAGAAGCAAGATGGCGGAGGCTGGTTGCTGAAATGCGTCCTATAATTACCCATGAATCTGCCCTTGACCGTACTATGCATTTTTCATGGGAGTAGGCCATCTTGCTCCACTATAGGATCTTTGGTCATGCGGAACTGTTAGGACTACATACAAAAGGAGTAATAGAGAAAACCAAACATGAATCTCAAGAGTTTGTATCAAACGTCTTCACCAAAAACAAAAAAGATGGCGGATGCCGCATCATTATTGATTTGACACAACTGAATACTTTTGTGCAGTACACCCACTTCAAAATGGAAACTTGTGTTACTGCCAAACAACTAGTTTTCAAGGGGTACTTCATGGCTTGCATCAACCACTAAGATGCATACTATTCAGTACCAATAGAGAAAGATCACCACAGATACTTGAAATTTATCTGGATGGGGCAGCTCTGGCAGTAAAAACACTGCCTAATGGATTAACATCAGCCCCCAGACTGTTTACTAAAATATTGAAACCGGCCTTGGCATTTCTTCAGAAACAAAAACATATTGTCATGGCATATCTCGATGACATCTTAATTGTGGGGAAAACCTTGGAGTTGGCCAAATTGGCTGTCTCAGCCACCAAGCTCCTATTTCAAAAATTGGGGTTTATCATCCATCCAGACAAATCCAAGTTAATGCCTTCTATGACTATGAACTATTTGGGGCTCACGATAGACTCTATTCATATGTCTGTCACTTTGCCAAAGGACACAGCAACAGACTTGATAGAGGCATGCAACAGCCTTGTTTGCGTCAGTAAACCATCTATTCGGCAAGTAGCCAGGGTAATTGGGAAGCTCGTGGCTGCCTTTCCAGCCACACAATTTGGACCCTTACATTACCAAAATCTACAGAGGGCCAAAATTGCAGCACTCAAACATGATACTGGCCACCATTCCAACCCGAAACGTCATCTGTTCCTTTGCTCCAGAGATACTGTCTGACCCATTGAGTTACTCCAACATTTGCGTTTATCTTCGGTATAAATCTGCATCCGCAGTTCCCTCTTACACATCATTATTGGAATTCCTTCAGCAGAAAATTGCAGCAGTTCAAAAAGGTGGCTCACTGTTACATTCTCAAAGACAACAAATGCTGGACGCAAAGTGCTGGAGTAAATCAGTGTGTCAGGCAGCCTGACCTGCTAAGTTACTCCAGCATTGGGGTCAAGGAAAGAGTGTTCACGTTGCGGCCCTGTTTCCACCACCGCGCACAAGAAGCGACAAGAAGCGCATGAGTCATGACAGACACCATTGTGCAGATGCTGAGAAGTGTGTCAGTTCTGGCTGAACTTCTAATCTTGTTTGTGGACTCGATATGAAGAAGACTCCAGCACTTTGCATCTTCTTTTGTAAACCAGCATTAGCAGTTCCTTGTGTCCACCACTTCATATATTTAGTTTCCCTTTTCCCGACTCTCAGTCTGAAGAAGTGTCTCGACCCGAATCGTCACCTATTCTGATCCGCCTGCTCCACTGAGCTACTCCAGCATTTTGTGTCTCCAACAAATGCTGGCCTTGCCAGCAATAGCAATTTCTTAAAACAACATTCTTTTCATCCCTAAATATACTCTGTGAGGTTATTGTCTATTACAAATGATATTACTGCAAATATTTCAGAACCAGGGTGACCTTATTGAGGAGACTGGGGAAGAATTTCAGTCTTTTCCACATTTGGCACTCTTACAATCATTGGGTTATATGTATGGAATGAACATCCTGTGATGTAGCCATTATACAATTTAATAGATTAGGGTGGATGAACCCAAGATTCTCTCTGTCATTATTTTTCATTCGCGAGAAAGGTGTTATGTACATGCAAATGTTTTCTTTCAGTGACTCATTACTATCCTTACTAGTGTTATTGTCACACAGATAAGTTAATGATATAATGGGAAAGAACATGACATAATGGACATGGAAAGAAACCAAAGCACCCGAGGGAAACTTCTCAGAGAGCGAACGTGCACGCAGGTAGCACCTGCGGTCAGGATTGAACCCAGGTCACAGGGGGTATGAAGCGGCAACACCAGTTGTTATGCCACAATGTCGCCTGACTGAATAAGAATAACAAAAAGATAAATAAACAGTGTGAAGTAGAACGGCCACTTCTACCTTACGAAATGCAACCACAGAGAACTTGGCAGCCAAGGCCTTGCCTCCCCTATTGCGTCAGTGTGGATGTTGTTACAGACTTGTCAAAGCTTGCAGTTCAACATTCTGATGACAAGTCACAATGCAATTGGTTACCCTCGTTTTCTTCCTTATGTCAGGAATATTGTCTCCCTCCCTTTCTGAATAAAAGAGTTATATTTGCCATTTTCCATCCTGATAGAACCTTCCCCCAGGCTTAAGGAATTTTCAAAAGTTAAAAACAATGCTTCATATATCTCGTGGTAAATGGAATGAGCTGCAGAGGAGGCACTTAAGACAGGAACCATAACAACATTTAAAAGCCATTCTGCCTGTGTAGCTTGCAATCCGGTGGTATGATCACGGAATTCTCTAATTTTAAGTAACTTCATCTCGTACTCCCCTCCACCCTCCCTCCTTGTCCCCATCCTCCTTCTTAGTCATTTTACCAGGTACACAATTATCCACATTGTTTCTCTTTGGATCACACCTTCCCTGGAGATGGACCTACCAGTGACCTGCATGGGTTTTCTCCGGGAAGCTCTGGTTTCCTCTCACACTCCAAAGACGTGCAGGATTGCAGGTTAATTGGCTTGGTATAAATGTAAATTGTCCCTAGTGTGTGTAGGATAGCGTTAATGTGCAGGGATCGCTGGTTGGCGCGAACTCGGTGGGCTCACAGGCCTGTTTCCATGCTGCATCTCTAAACTAAACTAAAAAAGAAGCATAATTCCTTTCTAGATCACACAATGACATTACCCCAGCTGGTGGAAAACAAACAGCTTGTAAAGAAAATGTTAAAAATCTGAAAACAAGGTAGAACATTCAGGAAGTACATATAAAGTCAGGTAGTAGTTAATGATTCTCGTCAAAGACCTTTCAACGGAACAAGGAAAAGTCCTTCCTAGCCTCCATCATATCTGTCTTTATGAATACTACTCTCTAATGTGCCATATTCCAATTCTTCTACTTCATAAAAAGAAACCAAAAATGTTTGCTCTTGCAAGGTACCACCTTATCTTCAACTTTCCTCTCCAATCTTGAATCTCTCCAATCAGTTTTCCACCACTTATCATGGGTCTGAAACCATCCTGTCTCAAAAATAATAAGTCATAACTGCTCCAGCTGTGATGATGATTCATCTTCATTTCAATCTGTTCAGGGTTAATTGAATTATCCATTATTGTTTCATCTTCCTTGTTCTTCTCGATGGGGATGTTATTGCTTAGTGTCATGTTTCCCACCAAGGTCATGCTGACATTATTTGCCACATTGGTTTGCTTCCACTATTCTGACTCATTTATCCCTTGTTTATTATATTGCTATATTGGTACTGCAGGTAAGAATTTCATTGTTCCATCTGGGGCATATGACAATAAAGCACTCTTGACTCTTGACATACCCAACGCATCTCCAGCAATGGTTTCCTTCCTCTTCCTTGTCTAGTTATCTCTGGTATTCCCAGCCACCTGTGTTTAGCCCTCTCCTCTCTTTCTGCCCTTTGGTAACATCACTGAAACACATAGATTCAGGCCTCGCTGATCTACTGACCATACATTCACAGCTCTATCTCAATTATCTCAAGTAATTTTCTTCACTCTCCTCTGCTCCTGATTTTGGTTTTCCAGTATCCAGTCCAATGTTTCCACTATTAAACATTGCGAAGATGAAAGTCATCTCCCGTAGCCCCTGTTATTATATCTGTTGTTTTGCCATAGATTTCACCCCACCCTTCAAACTCAGGTTGATACCAAACTGTTTGGACCTGGGTATCCTATTTAATGGTGAACTGAGCATCCAACTCTTCCAATCAATTTTGTTACCAACGAGAGAGAAGGCTATTCTAGACTGGGTATTGAGTAATGAGGAAGGGTTAGTTAGCAGTCTTGTTGTGCGTGGCCCCTTGGGCAAGAGTGACCATAATATGGTTGAGTTCTTCATTAGGATTGAGAGTGACATAATTAATTCAGAAACAAGGGTTCTGAACTAAAAGAAAGTTAACTTTGAGGGTATGAGACGTGAATTGGCCAAGATAGACTGGCAATTGATTCTTAAAGGGTTGACGGTGGATGTGCAATGGAAGGCATTTAAAGACTGCATGGATGACCTACAAAAAATGTTCATCCCAGTTTGGCAAAAGAATAAATCAGGGAAGGTAGTACATCCGTGGATAACAAGGGAAATCAGGGATAGTATCAAAAAAAAAAAAAAGAAGCATACAAATTAGCCAGAAAAAGCAGCCAACCAGATGATTTTGAGAAATTCAGTCCAGCAGAGGAGGACAAAGGGCTTAATTAGGAAAGGGAAAATAGATTATGAAAGAAAACTGGCAGGGAACATAAAAACTGACTGCAAAAGTTTTTATAGATATGTGAAGAGAAAAAGATTAGTTAAAACAAATGTAGGTCCCTTGCAGTCAGAAGCAGGTGAATTCATCATGGGGAACAAAGACATGGCAGACCAATTGAATAACTACTTTGGTTCTGTATTCACTAAGGAAGACATAAATAATCTGCCGGAAATAGCAGGGGACCGGGGGGTCAAATGAGTTGGAGGAACTGAGCGAAATCCAGGTTAGCCGGGAAGTGGTGTTAGGTAAATTGAATGGATTAAAGGCCGATAAATCCCCAGGGCCAGATAGGCTGCATCCCAGAGTACTTAAGGAAGTAGCCACAGAAATAGTGGATGCATTAGTTATAATTTTTCAAAACTCTTCAGATTCTGGAGTAGTTCCTGAGGATTAGAGGGTAGCTAATGTAACCCCACTTTTTAAAAAGGGAGGGAGAGAGAAAACGGGGAATTACAGACCAGTTAGTCTAATATCGGGAGTGTGGAAACTGCTATAGTCAGTTATTAAAGATGGGATAGCAGCACATTTGGAAAGTGTTGAAATCATTGGACAAAGTCAGCATGAATTTATGAAAGGTAAATCATGTCTGACGAATCTTAAAGAATTTTTAGAGGATGTAACTAGTAGAGTGGATAAGGGAGAACCAGTGGATGTGTTATATCTGGACTTTCAGAAGGCTTTTGACAAGGTCCCACATAAGAGATTAGTATGCAAACTTAAAGCACACAGTATTAGGGGTTCAGTATTGATGTGGATAGAGAACTGGCTGGCAGACAGGAAGCAAAGAGTAGGAATAAATGGGTCCTTTTCAGGGTGGCAGGCAGTGACTAGTGGCGTACCGCAAGGCTCAATGCTGGGACCCGAGCTATTTACAATATATATTAATGATTTGGATGAGAGAATTGAATGCAACACCTCCAAGTTTGCAGATGACACGAAGCTGGAGGGGCAGTGATAGCTGTGAGGAGGATGCTAGGAGGCTGCAAGGTGACTTGGATAGGTTGGATGAGTGGGCAAATGCATGGCAGATGCAGTATAATGTGGATAAATGTGAGGTTATCCACTTTGGTGGCAAAAACAGGAAAGCAGACTATTATTTGAATGGTGGCCGATTAGGAAAAGGGAAGATGCAACGAGACCTGGGTATCATGGTACACCAGTCATTGAAAGTAGGCATGCAGGTGCAGCAGGCTGTGAAGAAAGCGAATGGTATGTTAGCATTCATAGCAAAAGGATTTGAGTATAGGAGCAGGGAGATTCTATTGCAGTTATACAGGGTCTTGGTGAGACCACACCTGGAGTATTGCGTACAGTTTTGGGCTCCTAATCTGAGGAAATACATTCTTGCCATAGAGGGAGTACAGAGAAGGTTCACTAGACTGATTCCTGGGATGTTAGGACTTTCATATGAAGAAAGATTGGATAGACTGGGCTTGTACTCGCTAGAATTTAGAAGATTGAGGGGGGATCTTATAGAAACTTACAAAATTCTTAAGGGGTTGGACAGGCTAGATGCAGGAAGATTATTCCCGATGTTGGGGAAGTCCAGAACAAGGGGTCACAGCCTAAGGATAAGGGGGAAGTCTTTTAGGACCGAGTTGAGAAAAACATTTTTCACACAGTGAGTGGCGAATCTTTGGAATTCTCTGCCACAGAAGGTAGTTGAGGCCAGTTCATTGGCTATATTTAAGAGGGAGTTAGATGTGGCCCTTGTGGCTAAGGGTTCAGGGGGTATGGAGAGAAGACAGGTACGGGATACTGAGTTGGATGATCAGCCATGATCATATTGAATGGCGGTGCAGGCTCGAAGGGCCAAATGGCCTGCTCCTGCACCGATTTTCTATGTTTCTGTGTTACAGTGACCATCAATAACATGTATCTCCACCCATTCTTCAACCCAGGGTCTGTCAAAACCCTGATCAATGATTTTGTCCTCTCTATATACCAGTCATCTACCATCTATAGACATCAGTTCATTCAAACTGAGTCTCAATCCTAATCTGCAGCAAGTCCCACTCCTAACTCAAATTAATTACCTATCTCTCGAGTTCTTTCCTTATCTCTCCAACACTCCATCTGCCTTTGGCTGCTCCTAAAAACTCCTTTAGAAACTCCTGTTATATTATTCTCCTGTGAATCACATGATGTTGCCTTTTCCACACAGAGGGCACCGTACAAATACAAATTGTGGTGATCAGGTTTCACAGATCAGACAGTAAATAGGATTGCTGATTAATGGAGCAGGACTATTGTCCTGGTGTTAGATTAGAAGGACAATACGTATTACGAAAAATAAGGCTCAGGTGATCTAAAGTAGCACAACAACACTCACGGTGTTAATTATAAACAGATCCTCTGATGACTTATTCCTGAATCAGGTTAAGATATTAAATTGTTTGCTGCTAACTGTCTTGCAAGAGTGAAACCAGAAACTGCAGTGTTTTACTTTTGTATGTTTAAACTACGATCAATTCACTTGTGGTTCTGCATTATAGTCCCTATATGCAAGAACTAGATGCTTTTGACTTTGTTATGTCCTTAATTCGGTGCTACATTAATAACCCTTCCCAAAGTCAAAGATATGTCTGAGAAAAATGTTGAAATGATACAACACAGCCATGCTGTTGCCTATGCTAAACATGACTGATGTTTTCTTTTCAACAATTTAACCCATCTCAACCAGTCTACTATTCTAGTATTCCCATTTTAAAGAGTTTTCATATCTGTAATTTCCTATAGTCTTCACCGTAATCAACATTGTCATTAAGACATTTAAATTATCTTTTTTGGTGACTACAATGCTGGGTTCTGCCTAGACCTACACGATCTCCCAGTTGCTAAACACTTTAACTCCCCCTCATTTTCCCATTGACCTTTCTGTTCTGGGCCTCCGCCACTGTCAGAGTGAGGCCCATTGCAAATTGGAGGAACAGCACCTCATATTTGGCTCGGGCAGCTTACAACCCATTGACCCATGAACATTGACTGCTCTAACTTCAAGTAACCCTTGCTTTCCCTCTCTCCCCATCCTTGTTCACCGACTAGTTTGACTGTCCTCCGGATTAATTGTTACCTTGTATGCCTCGTTGTCACCTTCCCCATGCTACCAATGATCTATTCCACATTTTCTTTGAGCTTCGTCCCCTTTGATCTCTCGTTTTCACACTTTATCCTTCAATATCTCTCGTTTCCCTCTCACCTGACTCTCAGTCTGAAGAATGGTCTCGACCCAAAACGTTACCCATTACTTCTTTCCAGAGATGCTGCCTGGCCCGCTGAGTTACTCCAGTATTTTATGTCCATCGTACCTTTGGGATTAACCTTAATAAGTTAATTAACCTAAAGGGTCGCTCCATTGATGCTGACAATGAAATATTATATTGCTTTCTGTTTGCCTCCAGCCCATAGATGGTGAATATGAGATCCTCTAAATATGCCTGTTCTACAGCAGTATGCAAGTAAAATGGCCAAGCTGTACAATCTTTCTTTCATTCCAATGATATGTAGAGGCATGCAACCTTTCAAGTGTGAATGTGCAGGGTTTTTTTTGCAAAAAAATGAATAATAGGCGATGCCTAGAATTTCTAACATTTCTGATGCAGTAATGCAATAATCTAAGCTCAGAAATAAAAGATTCTGACAACATCAATTTGTGCATGGAAAAGAGCAAAAAAGCCTTCAATAGGCACCGTTCTTTTTTATAGTCAGCAGGGACCAGCTATTGACGTCAGCTGAGGAACTGATGTTGTCCTTGTCCACATACCTATGTCCTCAGCTTCAAGTGAGGGAGAAATGGCAAGATGGAGCAGACTGCACTTAAGAGCAAAACATAAACCCTTCTCACATATTCCTGGTCTATGATGCGATGTAAATATTTCCGCTGGCAATAGGGCGAGTTGAATGAGATAAGTTGTCACAAGGTGCTGTGCACTTGCGTATTGATCTGTTCCCAGTATATTTATAACCCAGCATATTTATATTACTGGACACTTATCTCGCTGCAGTTTGCCCTATTGTACGTGAAGTGCATGGTAGAAATATATCGAAAATTAGAATTATGCATAATAATAAATGTTCTGAGAACAGTCTAAATGATAATTGTCATTCTTTCGAGGATCTGTGTACAAGGGGATGAGGTCTAAAACTTACTAAATGGGGCAGTTTCGGTTTGTGGGGATTCGCCCTTTTCGGGGTCAGATTATTGCAAAGAGTATTGTCTTTCCAACGCCATTCACACTTAAATTATTCAGGCACCAACGAGATCATTCTGCCTAGAACACAAGACAGGTTCGTTCGGGTGAGCAAAAATAAGACTTTTCTTATAGGTGGCTCTCGCTTCAGCGGGACTCTGCAGACGCCGGGCAGTCTGGCGCTCGGGAACTCGTCCTTCCAGCCCACGGTTGGACCAAACGTTAATCAAATCTGACTGGGGCAGAGGGATTGAAATAACCGAAATAGCGAAGAGTGCGGATGCTGGGACCTTGAGCAAAACTCGAAGTGCTGGAGGAATTCAGCGGGTCAGCCAGCGTCTGGGGAGGTAATGGGCAGGCGATGTTTCGGGTCCGGGACTCGGGGTGCAAGCGGAGACCCTGGGACTGGGAAGCAGAACCCCGTTGCTTCTCGCTTTCCCGGGAGCCGGGCTTGATAGAAACTCTTGTTATCGCGCATTCGGCTGGCTTCTCATTTAGTCAATGCACAACGTGCAACGAACGCATCTGTTCCCTGAGCCTTCGGAGCAGCATCGGGCGAGCCGATGTCACGTTCATTTTTCAAGAAAGGAACAGGCCCGGGACTACACCATTGCCACCCGCAGAAAAACAACCGGTACAAATAGGGTGGCGCAGTTGGTAGAGTTGCTGCCTTTCAGCGCCAAAGTTCGGGTTCGATGCTGACCACGAGTGCTGTTTGTGTGGAGTTTGCACGTTCGCCCTGCGATCGCGTCAGGTGAAAAGTGGGTTGTTACGGTCAAAAATTAAGGGATGTGGTCTCACTTCTCGTGAGTTTTCGTTCAAAAAGGGGCATCTTATTCTAAGCATGCAAACAGATCATAATCCATCAATTGTTAGTACAGGTGTCAGAGGTTATGAGGAGAAGGCAGGAGAATGGGGTTAGGACGGAGAGAGAGATCAGTCTTGATTGCATGGCGGAGTAGACTTGATGGGCCGAATGGCCTAATTCTACTCCTATTCCTAGACCCTGGGAATCTCAGACCACCATTTCCAGGACCCTTTCTTCCATCCTCCTTCACCCATTTTCATCTCCCGTAGTTCCATCCACTTACTACTTACATACTTTGTTCATAATTCCCCAACCCCCATCTGGTTCCATTTGCCCTTCATCTCTCCCCTAATGATTCCCATTATTACCTTCCCTTTTTAATCAGATTTCAACACTGGAAGGTTGGTGTTGCCACTTATCACCTCCAACAAAATACTATGTGCTGGAGTAAACTCAATGGGTCAGGAAGCATCAGTAGTGTGACGAATGTTTCAGGTCGGGATACCATCCCTCCAGAGATGCTGCCTGCTCTGCTGAGTTACTCTGAAGAAGGGTCTCGACCCGAAACGCCACCCATTCGTTCTCTCCAGAGATGCTGCTGTCCCGCTGAGTTACTCCAGCTTTTTGTGTCTATCTTCTGCTGAGTTACTCAGCACTTTGTCTCTTTCTCAAGATTCCAGCACCTGTATTCCTTGTGGCTGTGCTCTCCAGCTGTTTTCTACACCTTCAACCTCCCCTCCCCCCACTTGGTTCCATCTGCCCCCCTTTTTTTGGGCTTTGTCTGCTTCCACCCATCAACCACCTGCCTTTGTTTTCCAGCTACATCCCTCCCACCACCAACCTAGCTCTATCTGTCCACCGTTCTTCACTCCTCTGAAACCTGCCTCTGCTCCCCCCCCCCTCTCTACAGTACCCTCTCCACAATGTTGATGTAGGGTCTCTCTACAATTCATTTCATAAGGTCATAAGTGATAAGAGTAGAATTAGGCCATTAGGCCCATTGCCTACTATGCCATTCATCATGGCTGATCTATCTCTCCCTCCTAACCCCATTCTCCTGACCTCCCCATAACCACTGACACCTGTACTAATCAAGAACCTATCTATCTCTGCCTTAAAAATATCCACTGACTTGGCCACCACGGCCTTCTGTGGCTGCTCAACCTGCTGAGTTCCTCCAGCAGTTTTTTTCTGAACCAGATCTGGTTCGGTTTGCATTATACACTGAACCGTTTTGTATACTGGCATTTGCATTTCCCAGGTTTTCTTAAAGCACCAGCTTCTCGGTGTGCTAACAATTTCTCTGCACAGCCCTCTTCGCATTCTCACTGAAATTTATACCAAGCCAATTAACGTACAAACTTGTACATTTTTGGAGTGTGGGGGAAAACCCATGCAGGTCACGAGGAGAAATACAAACTCTGTACAGGCAAGCTTAGTCAGAACCGAACATGGGTCGCTGGCACTGCGCCTCAATGCCGTGTCTTATGTTTGCAGGCATTTTTCAACATTGGAAGAGAGCTGAGAAGTTAGTCAACATTTCCTGAAAGTAAGCTCAGCAACAGGGTTTAAATAAATTTGGTCTGGTCTAGCTGCTGTTGTTCGCCAACTAGTTTCAGCTGCATTGCTTGAAGATGACCTCACATTGCCCCTGGCAAACAACCATAACATTAATTGGTTTGACATAGATTGTCTTGTGCTATAAATTCCAAACTGGTGTAATGTGAAACTTGCATTGACTTTATTGAAAATGTATATTATAACCTACTCTAAAAATATTTTTAATAATGAATGAATTTATTTCACTGACTCCATTATAAATTGTGTCTCTCTTGCATAAGAACAAGAAGACAAGGGCGCAAAACTAAGCCACTTGGCGCTTCAAGCCTAATCCTCCATTCTTTGAGATCATGGCTGATATTCTATCCAAATGCCATTTTACTAGAATATCCCGACATTCCCTGATCCACCTAGTATCCAGAAACCTATCAATCTCTGCTTTGAATGAACTGTGTGAAGAAATCTATCCTCCATTCAGCTCTGACCATGGTGCCGCGTCCATCCCCCGGCAACAGGCCTGGCTCGCTCGCAGCGGAGCCAGGGAACCCATTCCCAAGAGGCAAGCCACCAAGAGGAGGATAAAGAGATTCAGGATGGCAGCGGCGGTGACTGACTCAAGTAACAAAGAGCCGGCAAATGACCGGCTGCAGGAGGCAGAACAGTGCACCTCGATGGTGGAGTAGGCTTCTGGATGCCCTGCAGCAACCTGGGGCTCAGCTGGATCAGGCGTCACTCCGAGGCCGAGCACGCGGACTGGACACGACATACAGCAGCACGAAGCGGTGGAGAATCAGTGGAGGACACCATTGGCTACACTTAGCCAGGTTGACCCTGCGATGCCACCAGGACAATGGGCCTTTATGGCCAGATTAAGAACTCTATACTTATAACAACTTGCACTTGAAAATGGCGCCTGGCCATTCTGGCAACTCTTGTATACTATCTCATTGTACTATTCTAAGATGGAAGTGTACTATTCTAAGATTCAACAGATCTAAGATGTGCTTATGTATTGTAACACTTACTGAACTGTATGCAAAAAAGAATTTCTCTGCACCTTGATACATGTGACAATAAAATACCATTGAACCAATGAAATTGGCTGGACCTTATTCAACAACAGTTAATCCTGCTTCTAGATCCTCAGCAGGGAGAAGCATTTTTCCTGTCCAACCTGTTGAATCATAAAATAAATTTTAAGTTTTCCTCTCTTTTCCAAGCTTTGGAGAACACAAGCCCAATATACTCAATCAATCCTCATGTGGCCAACTCCTAGAACCACTCTCGACACTATGTGCCAGGCATGCCCCTGGACCAATTCACAAACCTCAAATGCAGAAAGTTGACAGCCGTGAACCGCAATGACAAGCAAGGCAGACTTTCTCAGGATTTTAAGAGAGTGTTGAGGATGTGAGGTAGGAATGGGTATTACATTTAGTTTAGTTTAGAGATACAGCGTAGCAACAGGCCCTTCGGTCCACTGAGTCCACGCCGACCATGATCATCCATACACGAGTTCTATCGTATACATTGGGGACAATTTACAAAAGCCCATTAACTTACAAACCTCCACATCCATGCTAAAGATGAGGCAATGGGGGTTAAGGAATCAAAAGTTATTAAAGTATTGAAGACTATGTTAGGTATCTCAAATGGAGGTCGGAAAGGACGTTAACAAGTGGGGACGATAGAATCGAGATGTTTGGAGTTGAGTTTGGTGCGGCAGGAGCAGGTAGAAACAATGGGTTTGCCAGGGCAATCCTATAGGGGAAGGATAGAAACTAGCAGCATGAGGTATACAGGTATCTATAGTATTGTGAGATATAATTTGTTATTGTAGTTTTCTGGAGTTTGTATTGTATGCTTTGAATTGTTTAGAGAACAATATGCTCAATTTGAAATTCCGTAGCCTAGATTTTCTTTTAGGATCAACCTTAGTGATAGCCTTCACACAGTGATGATTCTTAAGATTATGTATGCTGTTTTCATGCAAGGACCAGAGTCTATGGTTGAGGCGTGCTGGAACTGTATAACATTCTCCTAGAATTTCTGTGAAGCACCAATCTACGTCATCTATTGAAACCTTGGAATATGCTACCGAACCCATGATCTTCTGATCCAGACACAACAGTGCAGATCCTAAACCAAGCTGGCACTTAAAGTACTTAAAGGTCAGTCTTCTGATGTTGTGTTTTGTGTGAAAGGAATTAAATCTTCATTAAATCGAGGATTATTTAGGATGAGCAGGTAGTTTCTAACAAACTAATTATTCCACTCATTTTGTAGATTGTCTACAGTGACTGCCCCTAAGCCCTTCACTGACAGGAACAATCACTGAGATACTTGGATCAACCTGTACAGCTACACAAGAACTGAATCCATTCTCCATGTCAACGTGTCACGCAGGACAGTGTATTTCTGTTTAGATAATCTCCAGATGTCAAAATTAGTCATCCAGACAAAGGGGCAGCTTTGTACTTCTGCACTGAAGCTTACATCTTAAAGCACTTTGATCAGCTTACAACCTTTCCCTTTGGTTTATTGGTAGGTTCCATAGGATTTTTAGTCTGGATCCTGGATAGATGTTCCCACTTCTGGAATAAAGTATACATTTTAACTGCCGCTATATCATGTTGTGCCACCAATCTTTCTGGATCAACAGCCCCATTAAAATGCCTTTCCAGTGGGTCTCCCAGTTCACAATTACGTACCTGCCACACAGGTTCCCAAACTTCCACAATAATTAATTGATGATTAATGCTGAGGAAATGTGGTACGTCTCAAAGGACTCTTAAAAACTTCTACAGATGCTCCACAGAAAGCACAGTTTGGTTTGGGACAGGAAGAAATTGCAGACAGTTGTGGATATGGCCCAGTCACCCCGCCATTGATTCTACACTTCACGCTGCCTCAGAAAAGTTACTAACATAATCAAAAACTTGCCCTACCCTAGTCATTCCTTTTCTCCGTTCCTGTCAGCCAGAAGATACAGACACTTGAAAGCACATTTCTAGAGTTAGGAACAGCTTCTTCCCATCTGTTATCAGGCTTCTGAATGGTCCTTCTGTTAGTTAGAGTATGATCCAATTCAACACTACCCCATTGCAGACATTAGACTTTGCCTCTGAAACAGGTGTGCCACAAAGATGAGAACTATATTCTGCCCTCTGTATCTTCCTCTTTGCTCTAACTATTGTACTTGAGTATGGCTTGATTGTATTTTGAATATATAGTAGTATCTGATCTGATGAGATAGCACGCAAAGCAAAGCTTTTCACAGTACCTTGGTACACGTGACAATAATAACCTTAAGCCTAAACCTTAAACCTGATTCCATTCTATCTAGTTCCAACTTTATCCCACCATGAAGTCTCTGATTTTAACTCTGGTCTAATTCCTATATCTTCTGTGTTTTCTAATAAAATGTTTGTAAACTAATCATTTTTAATTGGGCAAGCCAAAAGTAATTGAAGTTTCCTGTTCACATATGTAATTTAGCTGTTCTCTTTCTGAGATAGTTATTTCTCCTTCCATTATTGCCCTTTTTTCACTATTTTTCTTACTTATCCTTACCTCTATCACTTTTAGTTTAATATATTATTGTCACATGTACAGTATAGTGAAAAGCTTTTGTTTGTGTGCTATCTAGTCAAAGAAATATTTTACATTAATAAAAAAAGACCAAACATGAATAAAATCCTCCTTTTTTTTAGTATTCCCTCTTTCTACAGTGCCATCACAAATTCCTGCTCCATCCCTTGAGAAATCATTGATCTTCTTTCTATAAACCATCCCAGACGATTCCCTCTTGGATATTGCCTACCATTTCCGTCTGTTATTGTCTGACTCACCCCGTCCACCCCTACTCTCCTTGGGTTTTACTGTTGGGTTAGCTAACACCATCATCACTGCACTTTGTCCATTCATTTGAACAAAGTAATTTTCATACATGAGTGCATTGTGAGTGATTACATCATCATGACCTTGATGAAAAACCGTCTGAAGGGCGATGCTGCCTTCCACTCGAATCAACGTCCCTAACTGGCTATAACTTCCTTCTCTTCACTCATCGATTGCAGAGGAATGTATTCCTTAACACCAAACCAGACATTGTACATTCACCCTTAGTACTACTTTCTCCTTGAACATTTCACCTTTTCCTAACCGTTTTACCTCATATTTGAAAGTATTGTTCATCACTGTCCAGTCTCCCACGATGGAAATATGTCAGCCATTACACCAAACTATCTTTCATTGCCAGTGTTTTAGTCACCAATTCATCAATCTTTTTCTACTCTCAACAAGAAAAAGCTTGATATATGGGAGGTTAAAGCATCTTTCAAGTTTCTATGGTATGACTGATGGAGAGGTGAGAAATTGGTGGGAAGTTTTCCACTTTTGTGGGATTGATTTTAATGTGGAAGCCATGCTTGAATATGATGAAAAAAGACACAGGTACTTGTGGAAATCATGTCTTTAGCACTGCAGACACGTTGCGCACGTGATTATTTCTCGATTTCACTCAGAGTGAACCAAATTGGTGATATTTACATCTATGATGAAGCAGAACTGAGGAAGAGATTAAGCTGAGGATACACTTTGTACTAAAATAAAAAACAACTGCTGGAGTAATTCAGTGGGACAGGAAGCATCTCTGGAGAACATGGATAGGTGGCATTTGGACCCTTCTTGGACTTCTCCAGAGATGTTATCCATATTCTCCCAAGATGCTAACTGACCCGCTGAGTTACTTCAGCTCTTGGCATCATTTTTTTCATCTGCAGTTCCTTGTGTCTCCATTCACTTTTGTACTTCTGGCTAGAGTTGTTTGGAAGTGGCTCATGCTTATCTTGTGTACTTACCTGCTTGGTACCATGCCCTTACTGAGGGTGGAGATGTTTAGAGAACTTTCTCCATCCATTTGTTCTTTAATTGCCCAACAACATTCATAACTGGTTATGGCACTGTAATAAGTTTAGTCTGCTAGTTTTGGCATGGTTTTGTACTGTCACCCTCAGTTGTCAGCATTCGTAATGGAACAAAGTACAACTTTCCAGGCATTTGCTGCCAGAAAGATTGTTATGAAATTATTTTATCTGGAAAAAAATGCTCTTTTAGAATGAACTAATGCGTGGATGGGACTCTGACTAGACTTCTAGTGTTACTCCAGCCAGATTGATTGGCAGATGAGTGAATGAGAAATGGATGGAGATGAGAACGGGCTCAGGAGATGACCCGTGGACTATCTTTAAGAGGAACTGCAGATGCTGGAAAATCGAAGGTAGACAAAAATGCTGGAGAAACTAAGCGGGTGAGGCAGCATCTATGGAGCGGAGGAAATAGGCACCATTTCGGGTTGAGACCCTTCTTCAGACTGATGTAAGGGTGGGGGGGGGCGGGAAGAAGAAAGGAAGAGGCGGAGACAGTGGGCTGAGGGAGAGCTGAGAAGGGAAGGAGAAAGCAAGGAGTACCTGAAATTACAGAAGTCAATGTTCATACCGCTGGGGTGCAAACTGCCCAAGCGAAATATGAGGTGCTGCTCCTCAAATGTGGCCAGTGGTGGGAAAGTGCTTGGCCACATCTTCCCATCTCCTCCCCTGTCTGCTTTCCACAGAGACTGCTCCCTCCGTAACTCCCTGGTCAATTCATCCCTTCCCACCCAAACCACCCCCTCTCCTGGCACTTCCCCTTGCAACCGCAGGAAATGCTACACTTGTCGCTTTGCCTCCCCCCTTGACTCCATTCAGGGACCTAAGCAGTCCTTCCAGATGCAGCAGAGGTTCACCTGCACCCCGTCCAACCTCATCTATTGCATCCGCTGCTCTAGATGTCAGCTGCCCTACATCAGTGAGACCAAGTGTAGGCTTGGCGATCGCTTCGCCCAGCACCTCAGCTCGCTTTGCATTAACCTATCTGATCTCCCGGTGGCTCAGCACTTCAACTCCCCTCCCAATCCGAATCTGACCTTTCTGTCCTGGGCCTCCTCCATGGCCAGTGAGGACCATCGTAAATTGGAGGAGCAGCACCTCATATTTTGCTTGGGCAGTTTGCACCCCCAGCGGTATGAACATTGACTTCTCTAATTTCAGGTAATCCCTGCTTTCTCCTCCCCTTCTCAGCTCTCCCTCAGCCCACTGTCTCCGTCTCTTCCTTTCTTCTTCCCGCGTCCCCACCCCGACCCTCACATCAGTCTGAAGAAGGGTCTTGACCCAGAACGTTGCCTATTTCCTTCGCTCCATAGATGCTGCCTCACCTGCTGAGTTTCTCCAGCATTTTTGTCTAACCTCGGACTATCTTTGATCGGTCTTAGCTGGCTTTACCTTGCACTAAACGTTATTCCCTTATCATGTTTCTCTACACTGTCATGGCTCGATTGTAATCATGTATTGTCTTTCTGCTGACTGGATAGCACGCAACAAAGGCTTTTCACTGTGCCTCGATAGACCTGACAATAAACTAAACTGAGAAGAGGAGAAAACAAGAAGGTGGAACCTGATTAGAATAGAAGGGGGGAGTGGAAGTGAAATATTGAACCTGGTGGGTAGGGATAAGGAATGGGGGTGGTGAAGGAAAGAAATGAGTGCGCAGGCGTGAGGGGTGGAAACTGTACATGAAATTGGAAAATTCAAAGCTCAGACTGTTGAGTTGTAAGCTACCCAGTTTGTCCGTAACCTCACTCTGGCAATGGTGGAGGCCAAGGTCGCACAGGTCAGTATGGGAATAGGATATAGAATTAAAAAGCCAGCAACTGGAAGTTGCATCAGGCCCTGGCAAACATAGCACAAACATTCAGTGACGCAGTCCCTAGTCTATGCTTGGTCTCGCTAACATAGAGGAGGCCACATCGAGAACACCTAATACAATAGCGTTGGAGGAGATGCAAGTAAATTTCTGTCTCACCCAGAAGGACATTTGGGAATTCCTGAATGGAGGTGAGGTAAGAGGTCTGTGAAAGTCTTGCATCTCTTGTGGATAGCAGAGGAATGTGTCTGGGTAGGGGGCAAGTCCGGTGGGGAGGATATGAGTAGTAAACCAAGGAGTCATGGAGAAAGTGGTCTCTGCGGAAAGCAGAAAGGGGTTGGGATGGGAAGATGCGATTGCTGATGGGATCATGTTGAAGCTGGGGGAAGTGTCAGGGAATGCCAGTGTTGGATGCAGAGGCTGGTGGGGTGAAAGGTAAGGACCAGGGGATCTCTACCCTGTACTGTCCTGGATGGTGAGGTGGTAGTTGGTGAGAGCAGATCTGCTGGAAATTGAGGAGCTCTGCAGTTTGACAAACTGGGTTTAGAGACATAGATACATACAACATGGAAGCAGTCCCTTCAGCCCTTCATCTTCCTGAGCTAGTCCCATTTGCCTGCATTTGGCCCTTTTCTCTCTCAACCTTTCCTATCCATGTACCTGTCCAAATGTAATTGTACCACTTCCCCAGGCAGTTTGTTCCATATACACCACTTTCAAATCCCATTTAAATCTTTCACCTCTCAACTTAAGCTTATGTCCTCTAGTTTTAAACTATTCTACTCAAGGAAAAAGTCAGTGACAATCTATATTAGCAATGCTCCTCTTACCTAAACCTCGGTAAGGTCACCCATCAGCATCCACCACCTCAGGGTAAACAGTCCCAGCCTACCCAATATCACATTTTAACTCAAGCCCCCCAGTTCATTCTTGTCAATCTTTTCTGTATTCTCTCTAACTTAATCATATTCTTCATCCAGTATGGTGACCAGAAATGCACACAATATTCCAGGTGTAGTCTCACTAACATCTTTAGTTTTAATTCTCATTTTAGAGATGCGGTGGGGAAACAGGCCCTTTGGCTCACCAGGTCCACACCGACCAGCGATCCCCGTACATTAACACAATCCTACACACAACTAGGGACAATTTTACATTTACACCAAGCCAATGAACCTACAAACCTGTGCGTTTTCGAGTGTGGGAGGAAACAGAAGATTTCAGAGAAAATCCATGCAGTCATGGGTAGAACGTACAAACTCCTTACAAACAAGCATCTGTAGTCAGGATCGAACCTGTGTCTCTGGCGATGTAAGGCAGTAGGCTCTAATTGTCCTACACCACCGTGCTGCCAGAAGTTATATCTTGTACAACTGAAACATGACATACCAACACTTATTTGTATTTGTGATTCATTGTAGTCACAGTGCCATGTGATAATGACATTCGGTTTATT